>OX421914.1:3959726-5279635 GCA_949128165.1 Lathronympha strigana
TCGCGTTAGGGTAATGGTATAAATACCTTTAAACTTTTTGTATTTAAATAAATTTAACCTTTTATTCATGGTTGTACTATTTTACTCAACTGTGGCAAAACCATTAACGGAGCTATAAGATTGACCTGTCAGTATATGTATGTTTCTTCCTATGACAATGTCCCTCCGTAGCCACTCAACCGCTTAACCGATTTTGATAAATGATACCTTCGTCATTAGTTTCAACGTCGCGTGCCGTTTTGATGACGCGTCTGTCACTCTGGGGTATCGAAATTAGGGGTTTAAAAGCGAAGTAAGATCATATTTGTATAAATGGTAAATACCTAACTAAAACTTAGAGTGGCAAAACATAGGAGAATCACTTGCAGGCCCTTATCCTAGACTCAGGTTGCTTAAAAAATCTTGTTTGCAATTGTATTTAAGAAAGACTCCTAAATAAAAATGTTTTTATTCATTCACCATTTCTGTTTCAGTTTGGCTACGTTTTGCATAATAAAAGATCCAAAAAGCCCATATTTATAAATAGTATGCGTATATTAGCTTATATATTGATCCTTTGCTCATTCTACTGGCAAGAACTTTGAGGTCACATTCAAAATTATTTATTAACAGCAGGGGCCTTACCATGACGTCTTAACGCGATTCAGTGACGTCTGACGTCTTACGTCATGGTAAGGCCCCAGTTGTATGGCAGCGACTCAGTTTAGGTCCTAAACTAAATCGCGTTAAGAGGTCATGCGAAGGCCCCAGTTGTATGGCAGTGACTCAGTTTAGCTAAACTGAATCGCGGTAAGACGTCACGGTAAAGCCTCATTCCTCAATAGTTTACTGGTTATAATTATTGATATTTCAATATCAAAATTTAGTAATTTTCACGAATGCAATACATGTGCTACAAACAATAACGTCACGTGTGTACAAAGTTGTTCATTATAAAATGGATCTTATCGTTAAGAGGCCTTACGCATTTGAAAATAACTTGAACTCAAATTAAGATGAAAGTAAATAGTCTGACAAGCCAACGATCGCAGTAACAGTAGGACCAAAAATATTATATTCATCCCTTTTTTTTTGAGGGTGGTAATACTACTGTAAGATAAAAACAGTATGATGCTCTCTATCCTACTGTTACTGTGTTCGCTTGCTTGTCAGATTTTAACCAACTGTTAAATAAATTATTTGATACTACGATGTTAAAAGTTAGTAAAAGAGCTGAAATTTGAATTAATTTAGTATAATAATCTATTATATTGAATACATAATGACAATTATAGAAAAAAAAACTATATTATGTGAATAAATAAACGTTATTTTAATAAAATATAGTCTGTCTCGATTGTTTTTCGAATCGACATTTCTCTTTAATAATTGACTAAAATACATACAAATTGTATATCATTAGACTACAAACTTCCTTATTAAGTTAACGACATAAATTATTATGATTCGCGTTAAATCACATCAAAAAGTACGTACTACATTTTTTAAGGACTCTTAAACAATACCTTTGTCTTACTATACATACATTGACCTTGGAAACTCTGAACGTAGTTATAAGTCAAGGAGGCTTGACCGAACCCATAAATGAGTAGAATGACCCCCCAATGACTTTTATGGGGATTTTATTTTCCGCTGTGCGGTTACTGATTTTTCCCATGCCCCATTTATATTTCCGGGTAATAGGGTAAATAAAACGGTTTATCTGTTTATTTTTGAGGAAATTGTTTCTTGGATAAATGTTTTAGGGATTTTCCTTACTTTGGTTTGTGTATTCTGTTGTGCTATTTTTGTTGTAGACGATTTCTTATTTGCATACTCGTATATGTATGCACCCCTAGTTTTAAAAGTTCATAAGACCGTATGTATACACATATGTACAATTCTTGGCGAAAGTCATTTCTGTAATAAAATCAATGTATTACAACATTTACACTGATAAGTGAATGCGTATTATGGTTGAGATATGATTAAAAAGAAATTACTATAGACCGGGCATTGTGACACTACTAAAAGGCCTACAAAGATTATCAAAGAAACAAAAACACACAAGTATATAAATGAATTAGTGTACTACCTCTGTCTGTAGCTTAGTCGGTAGTGACCCTGCCTAAGTATGTGTTTGTCTAAATATAATTAGGTATGTATATCGTCGTCTAGTACCCATATTACTTTACCCCAAACTAGCTTTGGATAGTTTGTGTGAGATGGTTTCCAAATATTTAGTTAATTTATATTTTTTTGATTGTGAACCATCTTCTTGGAAAGTTTGAAATGGTAAACTCATCAAAACACATTCACGACATGTGGTAAGATTCGCTGATAACCCATCATTAAAATTTTACATTTTGGTTGTATTTATATACTTTTATACTGTGATTTTGAGAATAAAGCTTGAAGTTTATTGCAACATATAGAAGGAGCGCTGCTGTGCTCAAATTTCCTCAACTAGAGATAATGAGCTCTCGACGTCTAGAGTCTGTAAAGTAGGTACAGAAGAATCGTAGATTTCATTATATCCCATACAAGCGGCGTTGTAGTTTATCTTTCCGTACCTACAGACTTTATACATCGAGACAAAGTTTTTGAAGTATTCAATTTGAATTCGTGTTGTTTCATTGTGTTGTTAACTCACAATCTACATAATGAAATTTTAAAATTTTACGTTTACGGAAAAAATATAATATGTTATAAAAAATATTATATTACCTTGAGTGCTTTTATTACGATATATGAAAGGAGAATTTAGTAACCCCGTAAAATATTATGGCTGAAACTGACAGCCACTCCGTTTTATCATCGTTCGTAACACATTTTTAATTTTATAAAATAACAGTTGAATGGGAAGCAATTAATTCAGCGGTGTTTTTTTCCTTCTAACAAAATATTCCACAGATTTAATTATATTTCGCAGTCGCTACCCCCATTGAACCATTAACTACTTTTTGTCTTTTGATCGATTAGGAAAATACATTTATATTGTAATTAATTTTTCCCTATAAACCTACTGGAGGCATAACTGGTGGCTCTGGACCCTATTTCAAACATAGCTAAACTGAATGGTTGGAATTGACACAAATGCCATAACATAAGGGCACCTGAGTAGGTATACAATTATACAGAGTCCGAGTTTCATACAACCGCGCTGTGACTGTTACACTACCACAAGCGCGACTGCTCGGGATTCTATTTGTATACGTTTTTCTATTTTATGCAATACGCTTAAGATAATGATGGGACTCGATCTTTCATACTTGCATTGAGCTCCCGATATTTAAATAAGCGATGTTTTTGGAGTGAGTTAGTAATAGTGGTGAACCTAAAAGAACAAGGAGGGTAGATCGTTATAGGTATCTTTAAGTTTCAAACTACCCGCAGACTTCAATTTTCTCATGAACATGGCGGTTGCTACATCTGAAAAATATCGAGTGCTCAATATTAATGAAAAACCGTGGTGAGGACCCGGTTCATTACTCTTAGTTGACCAGCAGATCTCGACTTACCAAATTAAAATTTCTCAAGCGATCCACAATTCAGCCAAAATCCCAATCGACTTATTTTCCGGGCAAAAGACCAGTAATTGTTAAATTGGCGGGAAACCCGGCTGGCCGATATTAATACTAAAATTAATAAAAAGGTTCCCGCACTTCCGCAGCGTACATAAATTTTCCTTCATGCCAAAATTAATTTGTACTCGATACCCAGGTGGCGGACATCTTTGGTAATTTTGACAGAAGGATATTAATAAGTTTTTTTCAGAGGGTTGGGTATAGATTTAGATGTATTCTTTTTTTTTATAAGCGTTTTCCGGCTTATATCATGATTTAAAGAGTCGGGGGCCGCTTGGGTAATATATTCTCAATATAAATTTGCCCTTCACGCTGGAAGGTAAATCTCCTTCTTAGCATTTTAGGTTCTTAGGTGTATGTCAGACATTCTAAAACGTGACAATATAAACTCGAAAACTATAGTAAGATGAAGGTGATAATCTCAAAACTGCATAATGTTCCGTTGAAGTTACTGAAACGTTCGATTTTTCAAACGCATTTTTGTTAAAAACGATTATTACTAAAATCGTGGTCACACTTTCAGAATAAAAGTGACCATGCCAATACAATTCGAAAGGTGCACCGTGTTCTGTAATTAAAATATCATGCATACAGTTATGCATACGGTTGCATACGGTTGCATACAGTTATGCATGGGTACAACAATGATAGGGTATGTAGATATGTATATGTGTTAATATGTATTTGTGTATGTATATTAATAATTAGTTGTTTTTATTCTAGAATGTGACATTTTGTCTCTCTGGTTTACTCTTCCGCACCAATTTTGTAAGTTTCTGTTTGACTCAATGGTTGACGGTAGAAAATGCCTTAAGGCATTAAGTCCGCTATTTGTACTTTCTTTTATTGTGCAATAAAGGTTAAATAAATTAATAAAATATCATAAAAACAGCGATATTTCAACATAGTTTTTGTATCTTATTTGTAAGCGTACAGCTCAATAAATCAATCTTGTATAAATCCGGTTGCCAGGGGTGAGAAACCCGGCTTTTGTCAGATATTTAGGAGAGTTCAGGGCTTACACTGTAATGATATTTCCTACAGTAGGAAATATCATTCCATATTTACCATTTGCTTTTCGGTAAAATAAAATTTCTTGATACTCGTAAAACCATCGTAGCTGCAATAACGCCTAGCTTGCTTTCCAGGCTTTAAGATCCAACTTTTTTGTAAAAAATAATCCAAGTTGCTTGAAATCCAGTTGTTTTTGTAAAAAATAAGGTTTAATTGGGAAGCAGACCCCAGACTTCATAGTAACCTATATATTTTTTATAATAGCCTATTATTTGGTGTCCCACTGCCGGGCAAATGTAACATAGTGCTTGCTTCTTTTAAATGAAAATAGACTAGTAAACAGATATGTTGTATACGTATACAAAACTAACGAATTCGCACAACTTACTGCTAGCTTGCTAAGCTTTAAACGCCCAGCTGTCAAGGGTAAGCCCTTTATAGATGTAAGAACGTTAGCCTCGGCAGCTTGAGCCTTTAATGCTTGGTTTTAACTCGCACGGTACCTACCTTATGTCTCGAGGCTGCGATTCAAGAGACCCTAGAATCGCAGCCTTTGTTATAATTATCACTATTATCAGTATGCGTATTTGTTTATCTAATTTTAAAATTTAACAGCAGAAAGCCTTGTAAGATGGGTATGTAAGATTAAATAATTTGGGTTTTTACTAGAGGATTCAATTTACAGTATTTTTCAGTATGTGTGAACCATCTTACTCCGCATAGTTCTCAAATATTCATTTTTTATTAGACCAAACTGGACTTGCCCGTGGGTGCTGAACATTGTTTGTGATCGTTTTATTTAATTATAATTGTAAGCTGTTTTTTGTTATTATCTTTATATGGAACTAATTATTCTGGAATAAAAACTCATTCATTCATTGTTTCACTCACAATCGACTCGCCCAAACCTAGCGGTATTAAATTAGGTTCTAAACCTGCTTAAAAGATTTCATGAAAGTCAGTTGAGTAATACGATCTATACAAAAAAAGAACAGGCGGACAAACGTCCGAAAGTCAGATAACCGGAAATACCAAACCATTTTTACCTACGCCGTGTTACCTTGCTGGCCGGACTTCTGGCTGATACTCAAGATGGCGAAGTTGTCTCCAGAATAGGATTTTTTTTTGTGTGTACAGTTTCTTAGTGTGTAATATTGATAGCTCTTTTATGCACTGAAGTAAGGCAGAAGTGTGCAACTTGTGAACAAAAAAAAAACCTCTTTGTACACGTTTAACTCCTCTTTGGTCATCAACCGGCAGTTCTAAGGTCCTGGCCGCCTCGTGTTTTTTGTAAAGAAAGCTGTCTTCTTACCAAGAACAAGGCCTCTACACTGGACAGAAGCCATTTAATTAAAAAAAGCTGAATTATCTTGCTGGTTTACCTTGAATAACGAGATTGATTGCCGAATATTGAAAACGTGATGAAAACACAACACACTTTGGTATCTTAGTGTCATTGAAAAAAATTTAATCGAAACATAAATATGATTACCTACGAAAAAAAATCCTGAATATAGTTTTAAGTGTTTTAGGCCCACGTGCACACCACACGTGCCCCACAGGGTTAGCCCCTAACCCGGAGCTATTAAGCTGTAAAATTCCATACAAAAAATCGCTTAACTCCAGGTAATGTGGGTAACCTTAGCCCTTAATGTCCGATAGGTATTATATCTTCGCCCCATCAACCGAATTCACGTGATTTTTTACACTGATGCTTAAAAGTGGGTACGGTTCACATTTCTTGTGTGTCTGTCTCTCTCTCTGTTCTTGTGTTGTTTCTGCTCTTTTGTTCACTTTGTTACACTCTGAACGTTAGCGCGTGTAACTATGATTGTTTCATCCAATAATCAACTCGCCCATTGTAAGTCTGCAATTGTTTCGTTTGATAATCGACTCGTCCAGTGTGATTTTATATTGTTACATTCAATAATCGACTCGCCCACTCACCGATTGGAATGCACGGTATAAGCTTCAATCGACGATCTTAAGCCTTTTGGAACAATCCCGGATTGCTATCTAATTACATTTCAAGTAATTCGTTTTGAGATTAGCTTACCTTATTGTGTTTAACTTCTTAATAGGATTTCTTGGAAGTTGAATGGAATATTTTAATTTATAAATATATAACACAGCATAATTAGAGATTACATGTGAAGCTTTACTGAGAAATGATCAGCATGAGCTTATATTGTTCTTAATTTTTATATTTATTTGTTTATTTATACAGGTTGGATTTTAAAATGAGTCATTATCAGTCGTTATAAGATGGCCATTTTACGCGAATGATCTTAAAGGTCTTCCTTATTTTTATTGTTCGACAGTTGCCATGGAGCTTAAAAAATACAAAAGTGTAATTTTTTTACAGATCCCTTTTTTTGGTGCCTTTTGATACTGTTTTTATCGGAGAACAAAAGGGATCTCTCCAAAGGGTATTTTTGGTATTAAATTAAATTAGGGTAATAGAGAAAATAACAAAATGAATGTTCACGTTACCCAAATATATTCTCATTTATTATAAAATATAATTACTGATGGACTTCATAGTTATGTCCAAAACTTTCAAATTCCTCTTACACGAAAGTAAAAAGTTACGAAAGGTCTTTTGAAACTATTTTCCCATAGCGGCGTGAAATCTAGTAGCTACACATTTTCATCATCATCATCATTTCAGCCTGTAAGCATCCACTGCTAAACATAGGCCTCTCCAATCGAACTCCAGCGCGACCGGTCTACATCCACTTGCATCCAACGAGACCCAGCGATCATCACCAGGTCGTCGGTCCATCTCGTAGAAGGCCGTCCCACACTGCGCTTGCGCTACACATTTTGATCCATTTAAAATCTATCCTGTATACCAGCGTACAACAGTTCAGTGGCGAGACGTCACCGCCAGCGTTATTAATATCAGTTATATTATTATAGCGGAGTAGGCGCCATCTGCTCCTAGTTTACCACAGACAATAAAATTGATATATACCGCGGTTGTGGGACATGCAGATTGTATGATTATAATTTATGTCACTTGTTACGAGTTACTGTAATTTAGAGACCAAACCCCAATGCCCTTGATTTCCGCGTTACGCTTGTGAATTTAGCCCTAAAGGAGCTGGCAACACCTAATTCATGTTTTAGGTGTTTTTCAAGAAAAAATATTTATTGTTTATTATTTTTCAAAGGTAAAGACTCAAAATAATTGAAAAAATTGCACTTAAATTCATAATTATACGGTTCTGTCTTTGTTGTTTTGACTTAGACGTCTGCAATAATTATAATCACATTTCATTATACTCGTATCTAAACCACAAACACATTAAACAACGAGTCACATTTCACAAATAGTTCACGGTTTTGTTTAGTTTATTATAATAGTTTCAGTAATTTTATAATTAAAAGAAAAATGGAAAAAATTCTCCGCGTCGAGCGGGATTTGAAACCACGACCTCAACACTCTGATTGAACACTCTGATCTCACCGGTGATCTGACCAGTGTTCAGAGGTCGTTCGAATCCCGTTCGGCGAAAATAAATTTTTCCATTTTTATTTCAACTATAAAGAGAGCGCAGGAGTTTTGCGTCTTTTTTTAATTGTCAGGATCGAATCAGCTCGTTATTCTCATTCGTTTGAGCAGCATGTCCAAATCTGCAAGAATCAATTCTTCGTGTTTTATTTTGAAAAAAGCTCAGCTACGCACATAGGAATTAGAGACTAGACTTCGTTTGCAACACTGACGTCTTGACACAAAGGCACTGGTATGTAGTGCTATTACAGAAAGTGCATCTTGTAATAACCTAAGAAGTCTTCTTACGTAAAACAGCTGTGTCAGTTTCACTTCCTATCCAGGCTGTAACTACTTACCCTCAAATTTTAGGGTAAGTAGGTACAGTCACCATCAGTCAGGCCGGGTTGCTCACAGCACTCTAAGCACAGCACTTTTGTCAAGCCGTTAAAACTTTGTGTAGATATTTTTTAACACCTTAGCCGCTGTGGCGACTGGCGACTGTACTTAAATAATTGCAATCTATGATAATTAACTCGACAGCTATAATTTCTATTCTCAACTCATATCTGTTCCAGCTATCCAAATATTATCTTAACCGTTAGTAGAATTTGATTGAGCTCAGTAGCAAACGTCTCGTCTTTGTGCGACGT
Source organism: Lathronympha strigana (assembly GCA_949128165.1). Classification (NCBI taxonomy): domain Eukaryota; kingdom Metazoa; phylum Arthropoda; class Insecta; order Lepidoptera; family Tortricidae; genus Lathronympha; species Lathronympha strigana. Next base: position 3,968,456 of record OX421914.1, read on the forward strand.
CCTAGTTATTTTATGCTTGAGTAATGTTAGTCGAATACTAGAAGTCTATCTTAACTAATTAGTGAAGCCCTGAGCTGTGGATTTCAGTATCCTCCTACTCCGCAATAAAAAAAGGGATATATACTAGATTTATCAAAACAAACTTGTTTACAAAACAAAAATCATTTATAAGAGGAGAACAGCTCGACATCCGAACAAAGGGACAATGGAATAGAAATACGTAAGATTTTTTTTCCAATAAAATGTTTACACTTATCGCTCATTTTGGTTAATAAAACAGTCGCAAAACGTATAGTGATGTAAACGAATTGAAAGAAGAGGAATAGTATGTAAAATTTAATTAAAGTTGTGGCGTCACGTCCGCAAATAACTCATGTCCACCGTCGGGCATTTCTTGTTACTGTCCTGGCTGTAGTCGGCCAGTCGGACATTGTCTGCCTCATAAATTAGTGGCACGACACTTGTCTACAAAGGCACATGTACAAATATGGCACAAGAGGTAAGGAGAGTAGACAAGTAATATATAATTATAAATTTAAAGAGATGTCACTACAGAAATAGTGACCAAGCCCCTCAGTGGCTGGAAAAAAATGGGCTGAACTTTATGATAATTGTACTTTATTATCAAACCTGCACACAAAACCGTCGAGAGTCGCTCAAATAAATGCGACTTGCAAGGAAAAACAGCTTTGCAGCTGAACAAAAGGAAAGTGAAACAGAAATACATAACCAATTGTTGTCCAAGCTGAAATGTAGACGCTTTGCGCTTTCTCGCTAAATAAGCCAGTCGCATATATTGACTGAAAAGAACGACAGAAAAAGGGTAATATAAAGGCAAAGGGGTTTGCTATCGTCACAGCATCAAATAACAGAAGTCTTGTGCGTAATTATAATTAAAGTGGTAGGTATAATGTCATCACGAAACATCTCTAAGATTTAATTAAACTTGCGGCGGGGTCACGTCGGCAAATAACTCATATTCATATCTGCCGTCGGGCATATTATAGGGCAGTTCTAGTTAGTGTCCTGACTGTACTCGGTCAGTCGGACATGTCATATACCTCGTAAATTAGGGGCACGGCGTAATGACACAACGCCTCTTCCACAAAGCCTCCTCTAGGAATATCGTAAAGGCAAAGGTGTTGGGTATTTATTAGTCGTATTAAATGAAGTAAAGTTTTCTATTTTACTTTTTATAATTCGTTACAATCATGGTCATTATGTAATTTTCTGAGTGACTCACTTAACGATACATCGCAATTTCTTCCGTACTGCTGTTTTCCCCTTGCTGTAATATCATTACCATATGCTTTATAGTTACTAAGTAAAAGCGCTGTGACATACGGACGGACAGATAGACTAGACGAAACTTATAAGGGTTCCGTTTTTGCCATTTTGTCTACTGAACCCAATTAAATGGTACAAACGGTATCAGGGACCGTAGCTAAGGACAGTTTACAGAAAACGCCAACAAAAATTATATGTCACATTCGACCGAAAAGTCACGCTTCGTTCTCATAGATAATTTGGTATTGTCGATAAACGATTCTCACTCGGCTAAGCCTCCAGGCGTCCCAGAAACTACCGTCTAAAGTCAAATATTAGAGTAACTTTTGTACTAAAGCGATAGGAAGCGTTTCTGCAAACGTGACCACACACCTCGCAAGGAACGTGAGTGAGCAAATAATCTTCAAGTGGAAATGCGACACTAGCTCGAATAGTCACAGAATTCAATCTAGCAGTAGCTCTATTGTAAATGGATTAGGTAATGTCTTACACGTTTTCCGTTTCTTTGGTTATTTGGGTTTCTTACAAAAATGGTAAGCCCTTATGGCTCTGCTCTGTCTGTCTGCCACGTCGTTAAATATCTCAGGAATAACTTAAGCTATTTCTGTGAAATTTGGAATATTTAGAACAGGAGGCTAACCCAAACGCTTATACATATATCATACATTTTTGCTTTCTATTAATAATGGGCTCTTGATGGTCACGACCCTCAGCCCTGAGGAACCGATGAAGAAGAAGAGAAGAATAATGCCTATAATATGATGAGGGCAAAAAATAATAATTTATTAATTAGATCATGAGGTATCATTTAAAAGGGCTTAACTTGCACATTGTGAAACATTTTTGGTTAATTTTTTTGTTGATCTTTTTTTGTTAAATTTCTACTTCAACATGCAAAACTTTTGTTTCAAAATAATAAGTATTCTACACAAAAAAAACTTTCTGTTTCTTTGTGCATCATATTTATGAATGAATGCGATAGCTAAAAGTTTGCACGGAATCCTCGTTACGTGAGTCCGACTGACACTTGGCCGACTTTGTTTATTTCACGATGCATGTTTGTTTACTTTTGCGTAACCTCAGATTGGGTTAACAGACTGCGTGATTTCTAAAAAATGTTTTATTGCAGCTTTGAAATAAACGAATTAATCCCTTGTTGGGAATCGCTGAATTCATTAAGATGACTGTAATATTTATTGATTTTGTTGAAGAAATAAAATTGTATTAGTAAGGGGCATCAAACAGATATATTTTGGTAATGCATTCTATAAAATATAATAAAATTAGTGATAAAGCTTATAAATTATTATTTTTTGTTTCAAAATAATAAATAGTTAATACAAAAAAGCTTTTCTGATCACCTTCTCGGCCACCAGAAGTATATTTGCCCAAATTGATATTTTTATGGGCAATGTAACGCAGAAATGTTTGAGACTTGTAAATGCCAATATTGCCCACCATTAAAAATTACTAAGGAAATATTTGCGCAAAAATAGCATTAAGTTGGCACATAATATGACGTCACTTAAAGAGCAGACATTAGAGAATTAAACAGTTAATTGATAGGTTTAGACTACTGCTAAAAACGTAGGTACACTGTGGTAACAGTACCATTGCAAGCGAGTGTGATCAGTACGCACGGATAACCTCGAGGATATGACGTCAGCTTTACTGGCGCGAAAAAAACGAACGCCGAGAATTCTGAGTAGATGCTAATACCTACACGAAAAAGGTTATGTTAAGCTGGGTGTAGCAGATACATTGGACTTACTCATATCGCTTCAATATACAGGGTGTTTTATCAAACATTAGCCATAGTTTGCGAGATGATTATTTTGGGGATACTGAAAGACATTTAACTACGGGCACAGCCCCGTAAAAATCATCCAGTTTTAGTAAGTGTTTCTAGGAAGTCCATACGGATTATCATTCTCATTCATTCTGACAGAGTATTTGTTACTATTAAATTTATTAAAAAAAAACATACGGGATATTATAAACCTATGACACCATCCGTGAAGAACTTTTTTCTGCCTCTTAGTATCCTCCAGTACAGTAGTCGCCAATGCGGACCCCACTGACGTGGATCTACACAATGATTTTTAATCCATTTTTACCCATTGTCTAACTCGGTTTTTGATGGGGATCACGTTGAAGTCATAATGTCGCATTTTTATTATGAAATGTTATTATGAAAATACCTACTATAGTTCTTGTATGGTTATGGCTTAAGAGTATATATTGTACCTACACAATTTTGCACGATACTTGTATCTTACGAAAGCAAATAAAGAATTTGAATCTGAGTCTGATTACATGGAAACAAAATTTTTTAAATTATAAATGTTGATTTAAAGATAAGTTTTACTCTAAAATCCTTGTCACTTTACTAATCGGTATATATGATTTTCTAACCTCTTAACACACTTCATGGCCTTTATGGCTTCCTAGCCTAGTCGGTAGTGACCCTACCTACGAAGCAAGACGTCCCAGGTCGGAATCCTGGTCAGGGCATTTATTTGTGTGTTTATCTTGAATATTTGTTCCTGAGTATGGATGTTTTCTATGTATTGAAGTATTCATGTCTCTATCTATTATATAAATCGTCGTCTAGTACCCACATAACGTTTATCGAGCTAAGCTTGAGACTAGGCCGATTTGTGTAAAATTGTCCCACAACATTTTATTTATTTATTGTATGTCACCCTAGTGGGTGCTACCCCTACGGGCGTCTCATGACTCGGCCATATATTTTTTGATTCTTTATTATAATTTATTGCAAGTGATAATTTATGAGACTTGTCGTTTTCATAAAGTATTAACTTGAAATCGGTCAAATTTCCCGCTGTAGCGATGGCACTTGATGTATCGTACTTACTTTATGTACATTTTTGTAGGATGACTATACATTCAGTGGTTATTCGTTTCAATTATGTTTTAATTTTTATTTACAATAAAATACAATCACTTTTTATTGCACTTCAAAACAACAAGATAACATAAACTGGTATAGAGTACATGTGAAAAAGAGAAAACAAAAAGCGGTTTTATCGCTAAAGAGCGAGCTCTTCCAGACAATCTTTGGGTAGAGGAGATAAAAAGATAATTTAATAGGGCTAGATATTAATATTTTTCTGCTCCTGATCACCGATTGAAAACCATCGTGTATACACAATCCGCGTACCAAATATAAGTAATTGAAATGCTACCTCAGTAATCGAATGAAAGACCCAAACCTGACAGCATTGTATCAAAACTGTGGTAATATGTCACGCTTACTAATTTTGCTTTTAAGCGTTTATTGTTAGGAAATATTAATTTCTCTCATAAATTAATTTCCTCCTGTCATGTAAATTTGTTGTGATATAGCTACTATGAAGTTCATGTCTATCTTATCAAGAAAGTTTGTATATGAGTTTAATTTCAATTTGTTTTCCAAGAAGGGTTTAGATAATGTTCAATTACATAATTCTAACATTAAATGTCAGTCAAAATACGTAACTTTTTGAGCACGGATTAAATTACATTTAAAGATGTTTAATAATACGTTTCCAAATCAAGCCGGCTAAAATAAGGATCACGGTCTTGATCTTGCCGGTTCATAAGGATCAAATTACTCTAACAAACAAGGTAAATCAAAATTACACAAAACCCCAAAAAAAACTTAAAAGAAGGAACCGTTTCTCTTTAATACATTCATATTTTTATTTTTCCTCAATTGCAATATTCCCTATTCGTATAAAATTCATTATTTTGATTTACGGTTTCGTACATAAACAGAAACAAAAAATGTTATTTAGGTATAAAAATGTATTGATTCGGTATTTTCTCATATCGGGTAAAGTCAACAAAATAAAGACGTCGACCCTTGTAATTCCCCCCTAACAAAACATACGCTAAAAATAGAGAAAATAACGTTTTTCCTTAGTTGTCGAAAGTGTTATCGAGCGGATGCTAGTCGCGGGGTCTCGTGAACTAGTGTAACCATTTACCACATTCATCGTCAATGACCCGTTTTTGGAGTGCGTGAGTGTGAATACCGTTTTCGGGTTCTTTATTCGTATCCGCTTTTCGTTTCATACGCTTTTCCCCAAGTTAGGTATCGGCTACGTTCGTAACGCGTAGCACGTGCTGGCACTGAACGTGATGAAACTCTCACCACTAACAAGCTGTCCGTAGGCGCTTCCCTCTACAGCGCGGGAAAACACTGGGATCGGCTACGAAGATCTTCTTAGTCGTGCGTCATGCACTCATGGCAGAGTGCTCGTGGTGATGTCTAGGTTAGGTCTTTTGCCACCGCTTCTCTGGTGATGCGACGCCATGTAGCTCTATATTTGAAGGAGTGAGTTCTCCTTTATGCTGCAGTTTGTGACGGAATGATGAGGTCTGTCCATCGCGTTGGAGACCGCCCACGAGATCTTTTGCCCTCGACCTTCCCGTGCAATCAGTCGCTCCAAAGAGTCCTCGTTGCGGGTGATGTGCCCGATGAACTTGAGGGTTCGTGATTGCACAGTCGACAACAATCTTTCTTGAATATTGAGTTATTTCAGGATTGAAACGTTGGTTCGATACGCAGTCCAAGGGATTCTGAGCATGCGTCTCCAGCACCACATTTACAGTGCGTTAATTTTGCGACGACGGTCTCACATGTTCAGGGTCCACGTCTCAGCTCCGTTGAGAAAGATTGGAAAGACCAAACACCGCATTAATCGAACCTTTGTATTTCTGGTTATTCGGTAATCTTTCCAAATCTTGGTATATTTTTAAATTAATTGTTTATAAAATTGTGTGATTTTAATTAATAACAAAACATTTATTATAATTAATAAATGATTAAATTCATGCTATACAATTGTACATATCTGGATTCATGAATACTTTGCGCCCTTGTAACAAAATTGACTATTTCATCGAGCTTTGGAGGAACAGCAGTGTGAGTAAAGAGTTCTTAAAGTTCTCACATTCATGACTAAGCCGTAATTCGGAGCTCAAGTTCTTTTAACTTGTTGGGAGTTCTAAAGAACACAATTTTCGAGACGCTCTTTTTTAAATAAAACATGTCTAAACACACTACATCTTTCAATTACGGTGTAGTTATGGTTTCACTGTGTTATTATGGTTGGATTTTCAAACCGTGTGAGTTCCAATTAAGTTTTCAGAACTAATGTACGAAATATCTATCTTTTAATATTTAGACAACGCTTTTCGGTTAAGGAAAATATTGTGAGAGGTTAATCTCAAAAAAGCCTGGTTTACCCTCGGGGTTGGAAGTGTAGATGCCAGTCGCTTTCGTAAACACGAAGAAGAAATAAGCGTTTGTAAACACAGATTTCGAGAAAGAGGTTAATCGTCGAGTCCGACTCGGTTGGGCAGCGTTCGGGAAGCTGCGACACATCTTTTCGTCCAATATTCCGCAGTGCCTGAAGACGAAAGTCTTCGATCAGTGTGTGTTGCCAGTGATGACATACGGTACTGAAACGTGGTCGCTTACAATGGGCCTCATAAGAAGGCTCAAAGTCACCCAAAGGGCAATGGAGAGAGCTATGCTAGGAGTCTCTTTGCGAGATCGTATCAGAAATGAGACCATCCGCAGCAGAACCAAAGTAACCGATATAGCTCTCCGAATCGCTAAACTTAAGTGGCAGTGGGCGGGGCACATTGCACGTAGAACCGACGGCCGTTGGGGCGGAAAGGTTCTCGAGTGGCGACCGCGTACCGGAAGGCGCAGCGTGGGTAGGCCCCCCGCAAGGTGGACTGATGACCTGGTGAAGGTCGCAGGAGTCCGCTGGATGCGGGTGGCGCAGGACCGGTCATTGTGGAAATATTTGGGGGAGGCCTATGTCCAGCAGTGGACGTCTTTCGGCTGAAATGATGATGATGATGATGAAACACAGATCCGCACGAGAATTCGACTCACTTGCGTTTCGTCATCGTGAATAAAGGGCCTCATTATTTCTCTTAGGCTAGATAATAGAGCTTTGAATTGGGTATTCCTATTAATAACATGATATCATTTACTGCTTGGCACTTGCATATGCTTGGCATAGTCAGTGGACTGCAATAGGCTGATTGATTGATTGACTTGTCATATTATTCTTTGGTAACTTTTTTGTTACTTTGGGACTTGGATTTAGTCGGCATTGGCCGTAAAGGTGATTATTGTAACTGAAACCTACTTATTTATAAAGAGATTTTTGAAATGTAGGTACCTTTATGTTTTGTTTTTGGTTTATATTACTTACTGTATAACTTTACGGCTGCCCTGAAAACCAGTGTCGTGGTACACTTAGATGTGTCACGGCACATGCTGAGTGGCATCCCTTTGGGTTTATTTAGCTATAATTCTTATTTATCTTGCACCTTGTAATGTTTTTGAAGCAAATAAATAATATCTTTCTTTGTTTCTTATTTAAGAAAAATAAATAGATTATACCCTAGTTGAAAGTGAGCCTGCCTGCAAAGCATGAGTTCTCGGGGTTCGTGGTCATGGCATTATATATTTGTGTTCATCACGAGTATTTGTTTCTGAATTATGAATGTCTTCTATCTATTTATCTGTATCTGATATATCTATCTATACTATATCGCCGTCTAGTGCTCACAGTACAAGCTTTTTGTGTTTACTTTGGGACTTATGCGCAGTCGATTTGTGTAGATCGTCCCATAATTTATGGATTAATCTTCATTCAAAATGTGGATTAAAATAAAGACAAAAGATATCCAACTATAATATTTCGATTGTGACTGATTGACTGTCGAAGTCATCATAAAATCTCCAATACTGTTTTCTCTAAGCAATATAACTTAGTAACCAACCGGGCCACTTAAGTGGGGCGATTCTCCGGGCCATGTCAGTAACATTTGTTCTCTTACAATTCCGTTTGTCCTCTTGAAAATAAATATTAATTAAAAATTAAGCCTGCGTGATGAAATCAAATATTTTTGATGAAACGACCGATTTCATCTTGCAAAGCTTAAACTTTTTTTTTTAATTTTACGCTGTAGCATTTTTTTAAAGTCGAATTCATAATTTTTTTTAATTTAATGTTTTTGACATTAGTGACTTATTGATGACTAAAATGGTAGATACATTTAACTTACCGTAATCATTTTACCTTCATTTAACATTAAATATCCTTCCAAAGTATTTGTTTACTTATCCACAAAATAAGTTATCTTTCAAATATTCATCGCGAATAATTTCAGCCGTTCCTCGAAACTTCTAGTCATCAAAAAGCCAGAACGCGAACGAACACAATCACAGAGATATATCTTAGTAGATCACACTAACAGATTTATTTTGCCAACCGGCACCTTGTTATCTTGGTTTACTCTAAATTTGTATAACTGAGCTCGTCAACTTACAAAGGCATAGTGTTAACACAAAGGGATTGTAAATTATAGAGAAATTAAAAGAAACTATAATATATGCTGTTACTTTTGTCGTTTTTATATAATACTTAAAAAACTGCAATTTGGGACTCAAAAGTGGGAAACTAGAAGGGGAATCACGTGACGGCATGTTTCCACTTCCGGTTTTTTTATATACGCTACATTCATGTCACGTTTTATGCTTTCTGCCAGATAGTCTCATAATTTTGAAATTTGTTAGAGCTGGAAGCCGTACTATAGTAAGTTTCCGGAAGTAACGTACGAAATATTATATTATATTTACGAGTTTATTTTCTCCGACGCAAAACATCATGAAAAACCTGCATACATCTACGAATATCAAATGGTCCCATGGTCTGGTTCTAAATGCAAATAAAACCAAGTTGCTTCATGTACATTCTAGCCAATCAAGATCGCTTAAGATTATAAGGCACGAACACCAGAGTGTCTCCACTCTCGACCGACTGCTAATCATAAAATTGCATGTGTACGCCGTTGGAACATGTTAGTCACCAAAAATATTTAGTCACCAAATCGACAACCGTTTTAACTGGGTTGACCACATTAACTCAGTGTGCACTACATTGCGAGCTCTAATGGCTAAATTGTATATCCTGCGAAATATAATTCCGTATACTGTGAGATAAGATGTTTATCATGCACTCATAGAGAGCATTATTTCGGATGGTTATAGCAGTTATGGCCTTACGTTTAAGTCATACCTTGATAAAATATATAAGCTACAGGTTAGGCTGTTAAAGTTAATAGTACCCTATACAATTGAAAAAGAACTTACGTGTGCTAGAGACCTGTTTAATATATGCAAAGTCCTACCAGTTCACACCAATTTTAGATACCATATGTTAAAAGAGCAATACTTTAGAGATGAAATTCAACAGTTAATCTCTCATCCAATTAATAAAGGTCAAGTATCAAATCGAATGCTTCAAAAACCTCAATTTAATCATTTTTACGCCAGGCGGACATCAAAGTACCACTGCTGTCTAAATAATAATATGTCTGTTGCGAAAACCCACTTAGCGCAAATAGTCGCGGCAATCTTACACAACGAGCCATTGTTTGAAACAATGGCCGCGCCGATATTTCGAAGGATAATTATCTGTGGCTATAAACAATGGGGTGAAATAATGAACCGGTGACAGTGTGGAAAATCAAAATTTTAATTGCACACGTGTGGTATAATGAGAGCTTGCTAATTGGTCGGTGTGTTAATGGCGTGTATGAAGTTTTTTGTCATCAGGTTTTAGATCTTTTTTGTAATAACGTTACTTTAGCTTAGACTAGGATATTAGGGATTATAGGATTATGTTAGATAAGGAACGAAGGACTTTGGTGCAGGATATCTAAAGCCTATTTACTCTTCGATAAGTAGTCATGAATTGTGACAAAAATAGATAAAACAAATTGAAAAGTAAAAAAAAATAGCACAAAAACGAAATTTGTGCACGCAAAACAGTAAAAAAACTAACTTTTTGATTAACTGTATTAAACAAACTGTATAATATGTTTATTTGATACTTATTTGCGTTACATATGTAAAAACATTACAAGTCGTAGTTTTTTTTATTAGTCTTTTCGGTGTGAGGCATATAAATAAATAAAAAATTCTACTTTTTTGCGTTACATATGTAAAAACATTACAAGTCGTAGTTTTTTTATTAGTCTTTTCGGTGTGAGGCATATAAATAAATAAAAAATTCTACCGTCAGACTTGGTTTGCCAGACTAGTTATTTCAATGTTGTCGATCAACAAATACACCAAATACAACAAAAACTGTAATCGAAGATCAGCTCTATTTGCTTTAAGCTGGTATCATTATTTATACGTTTGACATTTGAGGTTGTCATTTTAGTCTCTGGAATGAAAAATAGGCTTTAGAACCATAGGAACTCATGAGCTCCATCATCTGTCACATGAAGATGGTCGAGCTCTTGAGAAGTGAGGTAGAGCTCTTGAGAAGTGAGGTAGAGAGCAAAAAAATCCCAATGTGTGGTAGTGTATCTGCTAGGGCCCTCTGTCCGTACATAAGATAAGGATTACGTTGATATAATCTAGAATATAGGTCTAACTAACAATGTTAACTAGCAATTATCAACTTTATTGGAACAAAAACAGCGTTGATCAACAGTATTTTGTGCTGCTGATTTAAGGTGTTTTTAATTTTGTAACTAACTGAAAAGCCTGACTTTTCAGTCTAGAACTTTCATACTTAAACAAACCATTAAGAAGATAGGTATCTAAAATTAAAACCTACGTTCTTTACAGTTAAGTAAACTAAAGTGTTTTTACGTGCTGCCAAAAAAATCTCAAAAGTATTTCAGTCAGCCTAATCAAATACTTGCAAATGAAAATCTGGAATTCAAAAAAAGACTTATACCTAAGCGAAAGCTCTATAAGTGAAAACGTTATTTGCACCCCGTAACTCAGTAAATATTTACAAACGCCCGTGTTAATAGCAAAATACTGAGCGAAAACCGAAAGTCATACAAAAACGTTGGGAATATGTAATAGCGTCTGCAGAGTTATGAAATGCAGCATGCTTTTGACAAAAATTTCTTAGAAAAATAGGTTTTCATTTGAACGTAATTTGAAAAACTAATCATATTCGCTTTATATTAAATATGTATTGGTACGTACGGTCGACATAAATCAAATGTTCAATCTGTTTTTCTCCTTTGTAATAAACTAAAAGAATGAATACCTGCTGCTAAATATGTAAACCGAACAAATAATAGTAATAAACTAACCGAATATAATGTGGATTATGCACAGTGTCTAATATTGTAGAAAAGAAATAAGAACCAAATTTTGTGTTGCTTTGAAAAGAGAATAGTTGTTTTTATAAACTACTTATCTTCAATTAACACATACGTATAATACTACAATTATTATGTCGTATGACTTAACAACATATCTAACTTACCTGAAAAGAGAAACAACATTAAAGCTAATATTTCACCAACGAAGTATCTGTGATTCTCTATCTAGTTATGTAATTCTTAATTTAAAATGTAATCGTTACGATGCGCTTTCTATGAATATGAACTTAGTCTGACGTTTGACATTTTATCTGTCAACTGTCATCTGTCATTGACTGTCACCGACATGTCCAAACTGAGGAAAGATGAAAGTAGTTCATAATGCTTCATTTACAAGAATGATAACGTGTATTATCATATTTGAAAATAAAATGTGTTATGTTTATTTGAATTTATGTATAGTAACAGTTTAACCGTACTTTGCAAGATACACCGTATACGAGACCAAAAATCCTAAAATTCCGGAACGAAATATTTGTTACATACACTTCGGCATTTCAATTAATATTTTTCGCGTTTTCCTATATCCCGTAACAATTTGCTTGGTAACAATAACCTTTTTCAAGCTTTTATTTAACTTGCAATGTATGTTCGTGTATGTATGGTACCTACACTACCTCCATCGAGCTGATTGGATGAAGGAGACCGGAGGTGCCCATAGGAACTCTGTGATGAAACAACTAAACCCCATTGTATTTGTGTTTGTTAAAATTGCCTCGAAAAGTGTAAAGTGCCGCGGAAAGTAAAGTACAGTCAGTGATAAAAGCTTGTATCAAAAATATTTTTTTTGACATAAACCTATTTTTTCTATAATTTGAAAGAGATGTCATAAATACTACAGAAAATGTTACCAAAGCCTTCCGGTGAGCAGGGCTGGGATCGAACTAGCGACCTGCGGTTTTCACGTCACACGCCCTCACCTTTTTATCTCTTTTTCGTACGCACTTTTTCTGTAGTATATGACATCTCTTTCAATTTATAATTTATACATATATAGTAGTGACTAATACTTGAAAACAAAAAAAACATGAATCAAAACTTTTATAAAATTTAATATAATATGATTGGATTCGTACTTTAAAATTATATTTTTTCTAGCTTAGAAAAACAGTATTTGATGTTTAACAATCGTTCCTCTTTCCTATCATCAGTCAAGTATACCATTTAGCAAAGCCGACTAAATTGCCCAAGTTTTTACACTAAGCCTTGACAAACGTTAGCAAAATGTTAATGAGCAATTTTGTAAGAAGACTGGGGTTTCACTAACGTTTTAAGAAGGAATGGAGAAATTCACAGTACTATTATTTTGCCTGTACTTAACTTTACGGACATTTGGGGTGCTTTGAGCAAAAAGTCGGTTTGCCATTTTAGCATTAGACACACAAAACAAAACATACACGTCAAAAAATGTGAATCAGAATGACATTAGCGAACAATTTTGCATTAATGGTGATAAAAACAATAAAGGCTTGGTACGAAAAAGAGCTAACTGACAGAAGCGTCAAATTCATACACAGAAAAACTAACACTGTTTAATTAAACTTTATTGGCTATTGGCACTTAGCAAAACGAAAGAAGACTATATAAAAAAGTGCTGTTAATGCAGCACTTTCATGTCGTAATTTTTTCAGCTGATTGAGTATTCAGATTTTTATTCTATATTCTATTTTTAAACCGTTTTTAAACATCATGTTATACAGAATGATTATTTTATCACCAGCCAAAATCTACATAGTGAGTGTGTAAGTCATACTGACCAACTTTTATTATGGGGCCAATGTCGAAATCGCGAAAAAAAAACTGCCTGTTTCATACATTCCGGCCGGTGTGATGCGGCCAATTTGTATGAAACAGGATTTTTTTTTTCACAATTTCGACTTCAGCCCCATAATAAATGTTGATCAGTATGACCTACACATTCACTATGTAGAGTTCGGCTGGTGATAAAATAATCAGCCTGTATGAAAAATTAGTCTTTACCTTTGTTTTATTAGCGTATTAGGTCTTAAAACGTGTAGCCCCATTTTTAATCCATTGGAGATTGAATTTCTGACATTCTTTTTTTATGTCTCATTTCATTTCTATCGAAAACTATGACAGACGTCATTCCCAGTAAAACTTACAATCTTAAACGTAAACAGTCTGAGACATCACATTTTTTCTCTTTTTAGGAATCCTGGAATACCTATAATAGAAATTAGATAAAAACTGAGCGGTGTCTATCAGACATCAAATTTAACGAAACTAAAATAGTTTCGTTAAGTTTGATGTCTGTACATTATATACTTATACATACATATCTACTATACATTCAGATAGTTATAGAGTCCGACTAAAGTAGGTTTGCATCGATATATCTTTGATAGCACAGACAGTGAAAGTGTTAGGTAAACGTCATAATTTCATAGAAGTGTGACGTTTCAAATAATGTTATTTGAAACGTCAACTGAAGGCCTACCACGAACCACGAACGAAGTTTCACCTCTTTGTCGCACTTGAGTGAGAAATCTCAAGTGCGAAAGGGAGGTATACTTTCGTTCGCGGTTCGTGGTAGGCGCTCTGATCCGCGTTACGCACACGCCAAGTGTTTACGCAGTCTCTAATATCAACATCAGTGCAAAGATAGCTTGGTCTACCTTTAAGTATATTTCAAAGCTAATAGAAAGACACAATTAAAAAATAAAATAAATATTATGGGACAATCTTACACAAATCGACCTAGTCCCACGGTAAGCTCTAAGCTTGTGTTGTGGGTACTAGGCGACGATATATATAATAGATAGATACCTACATATAAATACTTCAATACATAGAAAACATCCATAACTCAGGAACAAATATTCGTGATAAACACACAAATAAATGCCCTGACCAGGATTCGAACCCGGGACCTCCTGCTTCGTAGGCAGGGTCACTACCAACTAGGCTAGGAGGCCGTTACAATTCACTTTACACACGGTAAAGCAAAACTAATGTCAGTTTCTATTTTCAGGTATGCGACGGCTTTTGAGAAGTTATCGCAGTAGACATTCTGTCCCAAGCTGTTTCTGAGAAGGTAATATTAGAAATAGTTTCAATTTTCATGTTTTTACTTATTAACAACTATTATACAATCAGTCGCGTTTGCAGGAGGTAGAGATACTCTATACTTACCTATTTCATTTTAATTGACAACATTTGTACGATACAGCATACGAGTACACACAGTTTATGAATGAATTCATTGATAAGTTTCCCATGTAATTTTAAACGCGATAGTACAATGTTTTTTCCAAAGGTGGACTGGTAGAGAAAGCCTCATAGCATTGAGTCCGCCTATTGTACGTTTGTATTTTCTTTTGTGCAATAAAGATTAAATAAATAATTAAAAAATATATATACAATTATTTCTTCGTAAATTTTACTACTACTGCTGGTCTTTTTGTATGCTGTTACGTAGAAATGAAGTCACTTCGTCGACGACGCCGTATAAAATAAAAACCGAAAATATTAGGTACTTACATGAAATCGGGGTTGAATTTACAAAAATTAAAAATACAGTTGGGTTTAGATTTTTGGTGGCTATTTGACTGCATCAAAAATAGACCAGTAAAAAAGAAATGTTGTCAGTTGTTGTGGGTACTTTTTACTAGTAGGAAATAAAAGAATAATATTATTGAAATTAAACACTTTAGGACGGATTAATCGCGTTTATTAATACCAAGACCCTACGTTGCGAGAGAATGCGAATTCTCCCCGTCAATCTGTCAGTTTGGGGCTAGATGGATCTGTGTGAGATTGTCCTCACTTATTTATTTATCGTGTATAACTATGAAAAGTAACCTCCGACGTATTAAGGGCGTCATTAAACACGTGGCTAGAAGACGCCGATGTCAGCTTAGCCAGTCTTTCCCCGGGACCAAGGAAGTAATGTCGCCCTTGAAACGTCGGAGGTAAGCTTTCAAAGTTTTACACGATTAAGCTACGTAAGTTATAATGCGTGAAATCGTGAAATGGTAAATAAGAATCCAAAATCAGACAAATCGAGAAAATAATCGGTATAAAAGAATATCGTCCCTTTCGTTTCAACATGTTTTGGTGCAGTCGCCGTTGCGGTGGGTGCAATCATATTGACAGATCAAAATGCACCTTAGAATAACTCATTCAATGCTAAGGAATTCTCGTAGCGCTATCGCAAAGCATTTCCGCTTTGTAGCGAAAATGGTGCATAGAGGCGTGACGACAGCGTGTCATCATTAGCATTGAATGGGAAATAAGGGGTGTCTTACGCTTCTGTGTCGTAGTGCCACAAAATGAACCAGTGTGTTGACTACGCTATGCGTTGGGAGCAAGTTTTGTGTTTGCTTGCCAAGAGGCGCGCAGTTGCCAAACCGCATAGTTGGTGCCATGGATACTTCGATTTTTCATTTTATACACCTACATTCGGTATTCATAATGCGTTCGAAAACCGCATAAAAATACCCTCATAATAATAAATGTTTTTCGGTAACATTAAATTTCTAATGTGAAAATGTTATTACAGAACCCGTCTATGCTATATTTCATAGTTTTTGATAGCACAGCCTGTAAAAAAGTTAAGTAAACGTCATAATTTTAAAGAAGCTTGACGTTTAAAATAAAGTTTTAAAGTTTGACAGTTAATTTGCTCGGAAAAAATAGTGTGGATTGACTCTAGCTACCATAATGCCATCGACGCCGACTAATAATATTTCAAAACATTGTCTTCTGTTACCGCGATTCTTATTCATTGAAATTAAACACTTTAGAAATCCATTCTGACAGTGACAAATATACAACAGCCCTGCAGGTTTTCGGCGAAAAATCCTGTAGACAGCGGAAAAGTCGAAAATGCAAGAGACTGATAATTTAAGTCCTAGTGCCTTTAGTAGGAGATCGGTCTTACAAACCTTTAATTTTTTTTAGTATTTTGTCAGTTTTCTCTAAAAATACAGAGAAATAAGGACCTTTAAAAACACTGGAGAGCAAAACTTTCGGGTCACATTTTTTTTTTGTAGCTCATAAACGACTAGAACTGTCGTACAAAGTGAACTTTATAGACAAATTAATATTACTTAAATTAAATACATTATATGTACTACTGATATTTTTTTTTATTTTGTATAAAATAATAAAATAAAAACGGCGTCATTTTGCTTGCAAACCGAAAATTTAATAAAGTGATAAATAAGTATCGTGAATATTTGCGACACTTGTTATAAATATATTTTTGACAGGACAAAAAGAAAAGCAAAGACAGTTGCGAAACTTGGAAATTCAAAATAGTAAAACAACCCTTTTTTTCACGCTGTTACTTTTTTTTATTGATTAGTACAGTGAAATTACAGTTTGTTATAAATACAAGATCCATCATAGGCAAAACCTTGAGGAGGTTTGTGTGCCGATGGGGAGTTCGAAATTATATTATTTGTTACTATATATTCCTTTACTATTAATACATAAAACCCATGTCGTTGCAATTTAGTAAGTACATTTTGTCATTTTTTAAATGTTTTTTACCATTTAAGTAGCTTTTTAATACCTGTTCTAGCAAATCATTTATTAGTCTTGGTAATATATATGTGCATGACCTAGTTTCATAATTATAAGTTTTTATATTTGGGTAAATAATACATATTTTGGTTCTATATCCTTATAAGTTTTGTTTATCTTTTATTTATTTTTAGTTTTGTAACATTATGAAATTCGTCCGTTAATATACCTAATTTAGTTTTTTATGTACTTTTAGTACAAAAAAAACTAACAACAACAATATTACAATATTTAAATACATAGGTGCATATAATCCGATTCGTATTTCGTATCTAATCGTGTAATCGTATTCGTATTGCACAAGCAATATGTTATAATACATGTAATTAAGGACAAGATTGTATACAAGTAAATCCTAGTGAGCCGGAACTTTTGCTCTCGAGTGTTTACATTGCTCAAAAATCTTCCGATATTGAAGCCAAACGTATTTCAATTCCATCAATCACTTAAAATCACTTCACCAATGAGTGGTTCTCAGTAGCGGCCCCCAAGGGTCTAGCTAGACCCTACAACCTCAATACACTTCAATGGCTGACATTTGTCGGAATATACGCTATTTGCACGTAAGGGTACCTGAATAATTACCATGAATATGCCAAAGGGTCTTTTGTGTCGAAATGGGTATTAGTTTGGAATAGTAGTTTCATGGATGGCTAATGAATGTTGTACAGTTTATAGAGTGCCTTAAATAAGTCAGGTGACTGATTATAAGTGGGTAATTGAGTCAGGTGTTACTTTGCGAAAGTTCATATTAAACGACGTGACGGTAAATTTTATTTTTATAAACAAGACAACACATAAAACACATACTTAGTACTTCCTGTGGACTATCCAAAACTTAAGGGCTATAAAAGTCGAGTTTATCTATACTAAAGAAGTACCTAACCCTATTATATTGAGCTGTGTGATAAACATAACTACATGCCTAAAAGTTGTAACCTATTGAGTGTTCAGTTCAACTGAAGAGTAAAACTGTGGATAAGAGTTAAACAAAAACAAACAATTTTTATAGTTGTGTGTGGTCCTCAGGAAAGTCCTGATACATCATTTTGTATTTAACCCAGTTTGTAAAGGGTTAATAGTCCACAATTTCATAATGTATTAGTAAATAAAATTGTTTTTACCTGTATTAATATGTTTTCAGTTCAAAACGAGACCTAACCTAATAGAAAGTTGATTTTGAATGCTTAATAATAGTAGAGTCACAAATTGAATTCTTGAAATAAAGTTGCTTTAAACAAAATGAAAGCATGGTAGATCTGCATCTAAATAATCTTGAATATGAAATAATATCAGAGTAGACGAATAGACTTGATAAGGAATTGAAAAAGAAGTAATTGCATAATGTTGCGTGGTTTGTAGCCAGTACAATATTTTGTTTAATTTTGAAGAAAAAACAATAATTTATATTATACTTACATACATATGTTTATATATTTTGGCGTGCCATGTTTCAATTGCGTCTGGAAATCTGATTTTCTACTGAAAAGAGTAGAGAATCAGTGCATTGCAGTTACTAGTAGTTTTTTTTAAATCGTCATATAACTCGCGATTTTTTCATGGTAAATGAAGTTAAAACTTTATCACATTTGTATTTACTTATTTAAACTTTATTGCACTATAAAGAAACGTAATGTGACAATAATATGTATTATGGTTTGTAATTACGGTAATAAATAATAAAATAATAAGTGGCGGACTTCATGCGGTAAAACATTCTCTACCAGTCAAGAAATGGGCTAAACAGAAAATTTGTTGAGGCAGGGTCATAATAAAAAGTATCAAACAAGGGACCTTATATGTGTTGTTAATTATGTTTTTATTTATTTTTTGTGCTGTTTTTCTTTTGGGTTTTTGTCACAAAATTAAATTTTCGTATTTATGAGCTAATATACAAATACGTTTCACTAATGAACATACATCAATATACGAACATACGCATACGAATACACATATTTATATAAAAATTCAGTACCTTGTACTTTGTTCTTATATTTTCAGCCTTGTCACCATTGACTAATGTTTCTATTTTCCCAATTTCATGGTTCATTATTCTATTTAGTTTATTCAAGTTGTTAGTCTCAAGCCATGACAACGTTTTTCCACATAATAGTATATATGACATTATTTCCTAGTTCATAAATGTCCTTTTCAGGACTCGATACCAAACATCCATGAATGAGTCTTAATAAGAATAAAACAACCAAATACAACACTGTCATCAACGAATTCCTAAATTTACCTACTCATTACATTACAACAAACAAGGCATATATCCAAATAAACAATTAACTACATACGCCCTTTTAAGTATGAAGTATATTTCCCTTTCATTTTGCTTGAAGCTGTACGCTTAATCTACGTAATATCTAAAATGCAGACCCAAATAAATTGTCCTTTGTAGGGACCGTGACCTTCAGGGTTAGGTTCAAGGGAAGGTTCTAACATTATTAGTTCTCACATTGTTATACCTTCATTAGTGCTTGTAAAGTAAAAGGCATCATTTTGTTGGTTGATGATCAGATACATTTCTAAATTAATTTTAAATGCACTACCGCCTTAACGATCAAACTTAGTATGATCAAGCTTGATCATCCTTGTATTTTCATATTCAAGTAAGTCTACTTGGACAATCCGTCGTTTAAATGTTTATTTGTATGTTGGTTTTTATGTTTGTTCTACGATAACTTCAGTATCGTTGGTCAGATCATTGTAAAATTTGGCAGTTAATTAGATGAGACAAATATAACTCATGAGATCGAGAATAAGCCAAATCGATTCAGAAGTTGCCGAGATAAGGTCGCGAGTTCACTTTCGGGATGAACTACCAGTCAACCGTGTTCCACTCATATACTTTGACATGTGCAAAATTGTCCAACTCTCGGACAGAACCCATTATTTAAAAGAAGAACACCATGAACCTACGTTTCAAGCCCTTTACATCACTCTTATCACAGGGGTAAATGATCGCCGAGAGAGTGTTTTAAAGTGTTTCATTTCAATCAATAATAATCGCGGTAACAGACAAACATTCACGTTTGAAACTTAGCCGAGTCAGGTAAAACAGGATTAGATTATTAAAAGCAGTATTCTCAGTAACAGCGCTATATTTCAATTTGAATTAAGTTAATGTCAAACTTATGAAGACGAGACTGACATGTATTCTCTCGAGAAACAACACGCATGACTTACATATTTGACTCGACGCGACGCGTCACCCTCGAGCCTTGGGGGAAATAATAAAAAAATTATGTGATGTACATAACAATATTTTTTGTATGTGAGGTGTCCTTTTATGTCTATTATAAATAAAAAACGCTCTGACAGGGTTCAGTCACTCCAGTCATTTGCTATAATGCTATTTTTACAATAAGAAATATACGGGGAGGTGGGCGGGGAGGAAATGCCGGCGAATTTCTTTAAAAATTCGGCGGTCTATTTTAAGGGGTGTCAAATGGAAATTATTTTGCCAATCAGACTGTAAAAGGTGAATCCATGTAGGTTTATAAAACATAAAATTCTTTAGTTTGGTGTAAAGTAGTGCTACATTAAAAATACTATTTTTGACTCGATAAAAATCGATTATTGAGGATTTGAGAGGTTACTGTGAGAACCTGGAAGATCCTCAGCTATCGATTTTTATCACGATCTGATCAAAACTAAAGAAATTCAAGATGGCGGCCTCTTCTAACATAAACAGTAAATATACAATGACATAATGTTTAAAGTTCCCACGTTTCCTTTTGTGATCCCACGGATCAAATCAAAAGTTTACTAAATATCTTTCGCATAGTTTTTGAAAACCCTGAGCTTCAGCGCGACCACCGAGCCGGGCCGCTGGCCGTGTAGGAAGTTACCTCACTGTATATAATACATACTTACGCTGTGGTTATAGTTTCACCATGTTTGTCTGTCCGACCGTCTACAGCTTAGCTCAGTGACCGTTAGTAGGTACTAGGAAACTATTATTTAGTATGATAATACATACATATTGACCATGCCGAGAAACTAATAAAATGTATACCTTAAAGTGTTAAATATCGTTGGATGGATATTTTTATGAAGTGAATATCTTCGGAAATAATAGCTCAGGAAGTTAAAAAAAAGCTTCCACCCCCTCTAACTTTTGTACCGCAATTTCAAAAAGGCAATAATTATAACGTTTTAAAATTTCGGTGCTTTCAGCCGCTCCGCCCGGTTTTACATTATTTCGTTGTAGGTGGGACGGTGCCAGCGTGTCGACGCAGGTGTCCCACACTAGACGGACTCCAGAAAATTTTATTCGGCATTTTAGTCTTCAAATATTATAATCAGGAATTTATGGTTAAAATATTTCCCTTTTCCCGCGGAAACCTTGTATATCTCTCCACGTGCCGTAAATGTACAGTCAGCTGCAGAGATAAGTGACCCCCTGCATACAAAATTTCTATGCAACATCAGCAGCATATTCTCGCTCAATTATCGCTTGTTCCAACCACGCAATACCTTACGCAGGGAACTTTAAACTCCCGAAATAGACTTACACTCACGGTTTAGGTGAACTGATTGCTTAAGTGAGAGCAGAACCGTGTTCACAATTCCACCCGAGGGACTGAAGTTGATGGATTCCGCCGTGTACGGCAAATTTACAGGATTGTATGCCCTCAATAGCTAGGATTGATGGGTTGCGTACGTTTGAAGATTTAGGGTAGGGTGATCGGATTTAAGTGAAATAGGTTCGTTTGTGTCCGTTGATTAAACAGAAGATACCGTGAGTTGGTTAATCCTTAAAGTAGGGTTATGGGGTGAGTAGGGATTGCGAGGTTAGTTGGGACGTGAATGGGGTGAAGTGACGTGGTAGGGGTGACTTGGTATTTTTAGACTCGACATGTTTCGGAACAGTCCGTGTCCTTTATTTATGAGTCATGCATCTAGCCGCAGCGGCTGCTCTACGCACACTGCGAGCACCAGCGCGCTCTGATCTCGACTGATTGTAATATTATTGTGTAAATACTATTCTTCCTAACTCGAATTATAGGGTTAACTTGGATTTTGTACTATTCTACGTTTATCGTAAAATCTATTAAATAAAATGACAAATTATCATTAAAAAGCTAAAATTTATTCAACCGGAAAACATTTAAATTACAATATATACTTAGGTAAATATTTTTATGTGACACATGTTACATAAAAATATCAACATTTATTGAGGTTTGAACTTCCAATGCGTCTAAACTCACCCCGTTTTACGGTACTTCTTGTATTTAGAGGAAGCCCGGTTAAATTTGATGACGGTAGCTTTGGGTATCCGTTTTCATTAAAGTTTAAAAGTATAATAGACTTCGTATGCGATTTTGTACGAAGACGTTAAAACTTTTAACTAACGTTTCATTTCTTTAGGGGTTGAACTCAAAACAAATCTCTCTTAGCGGAATTTTACGATATCAAATAAATAAATTTAAAAAAATCAGATTAAATGGCTTTAACTTTAATGGTTTATGTAGGGAGTTGTCTGTCGGTATTTAATGCTTTAAAAATAAGGTACCTAATTTTGATTTTTCTTCGCGTCATATTTAAATTAAATTCGGTGGGTAGGTAGAATTCTTTATTCTACGCTAGATGGATACAAGATCCCAATGTGCGTAAAAAAAATGTACTAGAATTACGAAAATCCCATGCGTTTTCGTAACTCGGTGGAATTTTTTTTGGACATACTGGGAAATTGGGTCTATCGTGAAGATGATAAGGAACTCTTGCTACCTATCCAATTTCATTCAAATCAGAAGCGAAAAAAAACCGCTACAAAATAAAACTCCGCCCATTTAGGGCCTAACGGGCTAGGTTTTAACGGCCTCCTAGCCTAGTTGGTAGTGACCCTGCCCACGAAGCAGGAGGTCCCGGGTTCGAATCCTGGTCAGGGCATGTATTTGTGTCTTTATCACGAATATTTGTTCCTGAGTTATGGATGTTTTCTATGTATTTAAGAATGTATATGTATCTATCTATTATATATATCGTCGTCTGGTACCCACAACACAAGCCTTATTGACCTTACCGTGGGACTAGGTCGATTTGTGTAAGAATGTAGTAATAGTTAATAATAGTTAATATTTATTTATTTAATATTATTTAGGATGTAAAAAACATCACAAAGAACACTGAATCCATAGCTTCAGGGCAATAATATTCTATCAAGCTGCATAGCCGAAAAATAGTGGACTTTACTTTAAGAATAAATCTAAAATTTTCCTCGCGATGTTTTAAGATTTCTTGAATGTTACATCATAAAAAACCTCATCCTTACTGTATTTTCTGAGAAAAAATCACAAAAACAGCATTTTTCCATTCCTATCAAGTTAAATTAAATTTTACGCTGGTAAAAAAAGGCAAACTTATATCCAACCTAATGCGGATTCTCTTATGCGACCAGGTTTGGAAAGATGAATTTATCATCTTGGGAAACTTTCCAGAACTTGCTGTACCTGAAAACTAGAATTACAACTGGCAATACGCAAAAAATCGTAACAGGCATTGGGAAATTTATGTGCGTACCTATTGTTTACCGTTTTCTTGTGCAGCAAATTTCGAATTTAAACTGGTCTAATTTAAGTTGGTAAATCGAATTTACGGACGTTATATTATGATATGGTGCCTAACTTTTAAAGGTACCTAAAAATGGTAACTAACTTTAGAAATATTACCCGATTAAGCCCCTTTTTAGTAGGTTTTATTAAGTGTTTTTAATAATATTTATAATAAGTTAGTTATCCTTCATCCTAGCGTTTTCCCAGCTTATGTGAAATTTCAGAGAGCTCCGATTTTGAAAACTAATCCCAAGATTAGGCATTGGGGCTAGTTTCACGACAGCAACTGCCCTCTGACCTTCTAAAAATACTTCTATTTACTGACATTCTTGACGTTTAAATTCAAACCATTTCATTTAGTGTTCCTTACGTAACACAACATTATAGGTGCTTATTTTTAGTAAAATGTCGCTTTGTCGCATGCTGATATAAGGTTCGATTCTAAATTAATTATTATAACATTAGCACCTTATTGACTTGCAAATCGGTACATATCATACATTCTTTAATACACAAATGTCAAATTTCCGACACGATAAGTAAGGGGTTAAAAAGGTGACATATCACTCCTATGGGACCACTATCTGGCTCGCGCCACTAAAAACTTGACACTATCCTTGTCAAGTCTTGTAACATGTCTAGCATAAGCTGGTTTCCCCTGACATTATAATCCGGTGCCAACTGAATCGTAATTTTAACGCAATCTTACTGAATTAAATGTAATTCAGTTGGGCGAACGTAATGGGCACCTTTACGTCTGGAGGGGCGCGGAGTGGGTTTCATAATTAATGTGTATGTGTTTTTAGTTAAGGCCTTTTTGTAAATTGTAATTTAAGTTTATTTTATGACATTTTGTAATTAATTTATGTATATGTATATTAAATTCAGTTGTAAGTTTTTCGTTTTATATTTTTTTATCGTATACAATAAATCTGTTTTTAGTAATTTTTAGCTTAAGGTACTAAAAGTAGATACAAAAACACAAAATAAAGCTGACTACAAATCTTATTACAAAGGTTTTGAAAAGGATTTGTTGGGTGTACAAAAAAGTACAGTCAGCAGCAAAAGTTTGGATCAAAAATACGTTTTGTCGTAATTTGTTGAAACTAAACAGAACATTTAATTAACTAACATAACATAACTAACATATAATTAACTATTCGTTATTTTAAAGGTTTCAATTGCATCCAAACAAAGTCTTAATATAAATGAGTACATTAAATAGTACCTAATTACAATGGTCTGGTGGTTTTCTTGAAAGACAAATTAGAGTTCATTTTGCGTTTTTGTTTTTGACAAACCAACCAATCCAATTATGCAGTTATATGAATAGAACCCCTTTGTAGAAAATAATTGTCTTTAATTATCATTGAAAGAACAATCTAATTTTATGTTTCTTAAAAGAAAGAAGAACTTTACTATTAAGGACCATTTTCGTCTTTATTATCAGAAAAGGTTAACCGTTCTTGTGTTGTTTTAGTTTCGGTTTAGAGATACCGTTAAAAAATATATATCCCGCGTACTTATTTGTACATTAAATATTCTTTATAATATTCATATTAAAGGTGGAAGATGGAATTATCCCATCGCACTAACGCAACAATGGTTGGGCATGACACAGAACTGGAAGACCTTAGTATTACCTTGTTTAAAAGGATTGAAAACGAATAAAAGAGGCAAAATGGGATAGTTTTTTTGTCGCTTCTTTCTGTCCCATAAGCCAGTTCCAATCCAGGGAACTGTTCGTAAGTGATATGTATACTTACATACCTACCTATGTTAATTCTTACAGGGTTTAAATTTTAATTGTAGAATGCCCTTCAGGCATTATATCACTAGCTTTATAAGCCCATCTGGGCATTGTAGACCAACCTTTGTTTTTGTTTTTATTTTTACATTTAGGTAGTTTACACAAGTAACTTTTTTGACTGACAAGGATAATTCGCATTCTCTCTGTCATCATTTTAACCCTGTGAAAACAAGTGCTGTAAAGAGTTCGAAACGTAGGGTCATGGTGTTAATAAACATGATTAATCAGTTCCAAATAGTTTAATTTCAATGAATAACAATCGCGGAAGCAAAAAACAATGTTCAGTTTTATTTTTAAGTTTACTGCTTTAAGTAATATTTTAATATGAATTTTATATTTTTCTTCTATATGTTAAAAGCAAAAATAAAGGAGAACTTAATCACGTACAACCGTTAAATTAACAAATTGTCCGACGCAGGTGACAGATGTGTTATTTCGCTAGAAATAAATGGTAATAAGTTTTATAATGTAGGCAGAGTAGAGTGATAACACAGTGAGATATTATTATGTAAATATTTAGTATATTATAATAAATTGTACAATGTGACATACATGTTTACAAAAGGAAAATCATAGAGTGACAACAGAAAGAATACGGGCCTTGACAAATTCAAATTCAAACTGAATAGATGGCCAGCGTTATACTTCCAACACCCCCCCATAACGTGGGCATCATCATGGCTTCATGCCACGCCTAGCTGCCGAGTGAACGCCTCGTGCTTGACACAGCCCAGGGGCTTAGTAAACACATCTGCTATCATAGCATCCGTTGGGATGTATACAATTTCTACATTAAATCTATCAAACATATCTCTAACGTAATGAAATCTTATTTCTATGTGCTTGCTCCGTCTGTGAAGAGTATGATTGGTAGCAAGCTGAATAGCAGATTGATTGTTACAATACATCACTATTTTACAACTAGTCTTCATTAACAATTCCCTAATTAAAGCTTGCAGGAAGACCGCTTCTCTGCTCGCTTCGCTCAAGCTGCAATACTCCGCCTCGGTCGACGAAAGCGATATGCAAGACTGTTTATAGCTACCCCAAGATATCGCATTACCGCCGTATTTAAACACATACCCTGTGTACGACTTTCGATCAGGGTCCGCCGCCCAATCCGCATCTGAGTAACCCTCAAGAAAAGGTTTTACATTTGACTTCTTAAATACTAAAGCATTTTTCTTAGTACCTTTAAGATATCGCAGTATACGCTTAGCTTGATTCCAGTGGAATTCCGTATAACAACTGTTAAATTTGGTAAGATATGACACGGCAAACGAAATATCAGGTCGCGTAGTAACACATAAATACATAAGACAACCAATCAACTCTTGGTACGGAAACTTCGGTACAATATTATTCGTAGCATTATTATAACTCTCACTGACAGAACTAATGTTAGTTATCATGGGAGACTTTACAGGCTTACAGTCTGTCATGCCGAAACGATCTAACAAATTGTCAATCCGCTTTTCCTGACTAAGTTTAATGGAAGTTGCATCACGTTCTACTTTTATCCCTAACATGTTTCGTACCGGGCCTAAGTCTTTGAGTTTAAAAACCTTTAACAAAGAACTTTTTAACGTCTCAGCCAGACATTTATCATTATAGAAAACGAAAAAATCGTCAACATACAGAGCGATATAAACAATCGACTCACCTGACCTCTTAATAAAGATGCAGTCCTCTTGTTTACACTGTCGGTATCCCAAAGAAAATAATACTTCTTTTACCTTTTGGTACCAAGATCGCGAAGCTTGCTTCAACCCATAAACGGCTTTTCGCAATCTATAGACTTTGTTCTCACTCCCAGGACATATGAAACCCTCCGGTTGGTGCATAAAGATCTCCTCCTGCAAATCTCCATTTAGGAACGCTGTCTGCACGTCTAAATGATCAATCTTAAGGTTCATTTCCACAGCCAGAGATAGCAACAATCTGATAGAACAGTGACGAACCACCGGCGAAAAAGTTTCATGGAAATCTTCTCCATATCTTTGGGTAAAGCCTTTCGCTACCAACCTTGCCTTATAACGTGTAATATTCCCGTCCGAGTCTCGTTTAAGGGTAAAAATCCACTTGTTTTTAACGACGTTCTTGTCAACTGGTTTTTCAGTAAGCTCCCAAGCACCGTGTAAGATAAAAGAATCAATTTCTTCCTTCATGGCCTTCTGCCATAGCTCTTTATCTTCACAACTCAAAGCTTCTTTGACAGTACGTGGCTCAATGGGTTCTGTCACATTACAAACGTTAGTAATAGTACAAGTTGTATCAGGCATACGTGGACGTAGGTTATATCGGTGACCAGTAGACTCTGGTGCCAATTCAGGCAATACTACCGAATCTTCACTTGGCTCGCGTTCACACTCCAACTCGACAGGATCATTTGGTGCATTTGGAACTGTTTCTGGCTCCGCCTCAAGGGGGTAATCTGAAGACTCGGCCAAATTGTGATCTGGCTCCGCCTCAACCGGCGTAGTCTCCGACGTCTCCTCCTCAACTTCACCTCCTGTAAGATAAATAGGTTCAAACACTGGTTTTTGCCCTATTTTAGAATGTCTCCCTGGAAACACAGATTCGTTGAACACCACATCACGTGATATAACGATCTTGTTGTCATCAGGGTTGAACAAACGATATCCCTTCACGTTATCACAGTATCCTAAAAAGATCAATCTCTTACTTTTGGGGTCTAACTTTTTACGTTTACAGTCATCTACATGTGCAAATGCCTCGCAACCAAAGATACGCAGATTCTTAAGGTTCACTTTTTTACCACTCCATACCTCTTCTGGTAATCGACCAGAAATTCTCGAGCTAGGTGACCTGTTGATAAGAAATGCCGCTGTGTTTACAGCTTCTGCCCACATCTTGTCATCGAGATTTGCGTTATACAGTAGACATCTGACCTTGTCAAGTAGAGACCGGTTCAATCTCTCCGCGGACCCGTTCTGCTGCGGGCTGTACGGAACCGTTAGCTGGTGAACAATCCCTTTCTTCCTAAGAAAGTTCATCAACTCAGCATTAACGTACTCAGAACCGTTATCTGTTCTCAGTACCTTGACTTTAGCATTACACTGATTCTCTACTAATCTAATAAAATCAGTAGTATACTTACACACATCACTCTTCTTTGCTATGGGATAGACGAACACCTTCCTGGAGTAGTCATCTAGGAACGTGAGGACGTAGCGCTTGCCTCCGAGAGAAGTGGTCGGCATCGGGCCCATGACGTCACTATGAATGAGCGCCAGCCGCGCGTTGGCCACCTGTTTATTATGATTAGTCTCAAAGGGAGCGCGGGATTGCTTACCCTTAAGACATACATCACAAACTTTCTTCTGAGTCGTAACCTGAAAATCAATGTCATTAGCAACCTTCCTAAGTGATGCCAAGCTATCAAAATTAATATGACCTAACCTTTGATGCCATAACATCATGTCCTTAGACGTTGATGACGTTGAAAGATTTACTCGACCGACAGAATCAAGCCTGTAAACTCTCGCGACTTTCCTAGCACGTAAAACTACTTTTCCAGCTTTTATTATGTCACATCCAGTATTATCAAAAATAAACTTAAATCCCTTTTCAGCTAAAGTTGATACAGATATCAAATTTACAGTAAGATCAGGTACAAGCATTACATCTTTTAAAGTTGTATCTATCGTATTTCCACGAGAGTTAACTATAAAATGTACATCACCTTTACCACTGACTGGTAACTTCTTGCCGTTAGCAACACACACCTCTCTTGTAGATGATCCATCAAGAGATTCGAACCACTCTTGACATCCTGACATATTGTCCGTCGCACCAGAATCGATTATCCAGGAACTGTCAATGTTAAGTGCAGATAAGACCATAGAAGTCGACGTCGCTCCATTGCGCTTCAACTGAGGACAATCTTTCTTGACGTGGCCTTTTGAATGACACTTCCAACACCACAATTTGTTCGCATTCGATGAGGTACTAGCGTGTTTTGATGTACTTGAGGCATTCTTCTCGCCTCGGGAACTGGTCTTGTCATTGCCACGATTCCGTGTAAACAAGCAGTCATCGCTGCTACCAGCGCTCCCTTTCCATCGCTTATCTTGAAGAAGCTTAGTTTTTACCATATCTGTCGTTATGTCCATGCTTGAGTGCTCCAAAGCCATTATCATGGGCTCATATTCTTGAGGCAACCCTTGAAGCATAATAGCAGCCAGAAATTCATCGTCAAGAGGTTTCTTCATGCTACTCAATTGTTCAGCAAGTGACAAGATCTCATTGACATAAATCTCCATACTATCGAACTGTTCTAGTTTAATCGAGCATAAAGTTCGCAGACACGACAATCTTCTATGCAACCCGGTGTCATCGTACGCCTTCCTCAAGGCATCCCAAACATCCTTCGCAGTCTTCGCCTGCACAATGTGGGGATAGCACGATTTGTCTACACTCAAACATAGTCTCGCACGAGCCTTCTCCTCTTTACGAGCTAATTTGTCAGCGTTCTCACTTGCGGTTTCTGTTTTTCCAGTAATACACTGCCACAAATCCTCGAACACAAGTATATTTTGCATTTGAAATGCCCAATCTCTATAATTAATGGTACCTTTAAGCTTTTCCATAGTAACTTTCGAGTTGGTATACTCATCCATGTTTCGAGTAAAATTATAATATTTTCACAAAATATTTACACATCACATGTAGCACATAACCTATTATAATGTAGGCAGAGTAGAGTGATAACACAGTGAGATATTATTATGTAAATATTTAGTATATTATAATAAATTGTACAATGTGACATACATGTTTACAAAAGGAAAATCATAGAGTGACAACAGAAAGAATACGGGCCTTGACAAATTCAAATTCAAACTGAATAGATGGCCAGCGTTATACTTCCAACAATAAGTACACACTTATCTTATTCTGACCCATTTTAAATGACTAATAAAACATAATACATACAAAACGCATTCGTAATTGTATTATATATTAAACTGTTTTAGGCACTTACATTTTAAACTACAAGACATAAATTATGCTTATAAATGCGTCTCGCAAAATATCTTCCCGTCCTACGATTATGGCTATAAGTATATCGATATCACAATTACTAAACACATTAGCCCTAATGATTATTATTATAGTTCAGGATAATTTTAGTGCGGCCAAACCCTTACTTACCCCGTTGTTTTGGGCCGTTAGGGTCGCTCCATTTCATGCACATTTCCTTTGACCTTTTGAGGGTTTATTATAAAAATAGGCCACGCGAAGATTATTTTCGTAGGGTTTCGTTGGACCTTTAAAATGTTGGAAATTGTGGAGTTTCCGAGCCTGGTAAAAGGCATATTTTTATAGAGAAAAATAAACCGTATTTTTATAATACAATTTATATACAATTAATGAGATTAAAAAACTGTATTTTAAGAATTTGAACAGGAAATTCAGTTTTACTTCCTGAAACTAAGTCTTCAGATCAATTATGGCTCCGTAAAATGAGGCGGGTTGGGATGAATACGATAAAAGTTGATATTTTATTTGACATGTCAATTTATATACTTAAAGAGTGCTTCGCTTCTAAGAATCGTAGCTTTTCAATTATAATCAGTCATTTTATTAAAGATTTTACGAAAAAAATATTAGAAATCCCAGTGTACCCTAAAGTTCAGATTAGGAGAGATAAGTACTGAGTGAGGTGGAATAAATGCTATAATTGACATAATATTACAATAGGTTGACTTGCTAATAGAAAATAGTTTTGTAACAATATGAGTCTACAAATACCCACTCACCCCTCTACCATCCCTCTTCTCTCCGTTTATGACGCAACTACTGTCGTAATCCCTACTTACCCCATTATACGGTTCCATATATTGTTATGGCTTGTATAAATGAGAATTAATCTATACTATCCTCTACCACTTTGAGCACGACGACGACAACGTGACATGTTGTCATTAGCATTAACATCCCATATAAAGGCCCAATGATTTATTAATAGGGGAGACCCGGGCAAAAAGCATACAAGTATGTTGAGGGAAAGTGATTAAATACAAGTATGTAATCTATAAACGCCTTCAAATTATAATACATACTTTGTTTCGTTACCTTTGAAAATGGCTTAAAAAAGATTAAAACTTAACTTTACCTACTTAAAAAAACTTGAGTAAAACATTGCTTTCTATTAAACCAATATAAGCTAAAAGCTTATATTATCCCTGGGGGCAAAACGGATAATTTAAAATTCAGTTTTGGAATTCGTCGAAAAAATTAGCTTCGCCTCTAACTTGAACTCGAGGTAAGGTCCTTGACCGATTTGACTCATATTCAAACTTAAAAATTCCGTTTATCTAATAGACGATTTTAACCTAACATGGTTATTTGGCTCGTCAGTCTCCGTGAACATGGCGCTAGCAACAAGGCCGAAATGTCGGGTGCTCAATAAAACAAACAAACACCGTAAATATTCTGTTTTAGATT
Organism: Lathronympha strigana; assembly: GCA_949128165.1. Classification (NCBI taxonomy): domain Eukaryota; kingdom Metazoa; phylum Arthropoda; class Insecta; order Lepidoptera; family Tortricidae; genus Lathronympha; species Lathronympha strigana. Next base: position 4,000,376 of record OX421914.1, read on the forward strand.
GTCTGTTTATCTATTCTAATCACCTGCCCAATTTTACAATGATCCGATCAACGATACTTATCGTTAAACAAACATACATACAAACTACGGATTGTCCAAGTAGACTAGGATAGCTTACGATCATTCACAACAAAAGTGTCGGACGCAAAACTTGAACCAATTTACTCTAAAGATAATACGCCTCACTACCTTTTATAAAATGAAGTCCAGGAATAAATTTGCGCGCCACACGGCTCCATCCTCAGGCAAGTTAGCTTTTGTACCCATATTTGCTTCACATGACGCTGCAATACCAACAAAGTGGAAATTCGGAGCTAACGCTGCAAGAGGCTTCGGTCACTCTTAAACTGAAATAATAGCGGCCAAGATTACGTTAGCTACATCAAATTGGCATTGGTAATTCGAGAAATTACATTATTGTGCGACAGGGGTAATTCTGTCCTTAAATATGAACATTTTGAAATAAACTAGTAAAATAAAATAGTAAAGTAAATCGGTCAAAGGGTTGCCGAGATATAGAGGTTGGGAGTTCAAGTTCAAGGTGAACCACTAGTCTAGTAGACACAGGTTTGCATCACCAGAAAATTCACAATAAATAAATAAATAATAATAAATATTACAGCACATTCTTACACACATTGACTTAGTCCCGCAATAAGCTCAAGAAGGCTTGTGTTACAGGTACTCAGACAACGATATAATAAACAAATATATAAATACATATAAAACATCCATGACTCAAGATTAAATATCTGTGTTCATCACACAAATAAATGCCCTTACCGGGATTCGAACCCAGGACTATCGGCGTAGCAGGCAGAGTCACTACCAATTACGCCAATCGGTTGTCAACAATGTCACTTCATTACCCCGTTTTTCTATTTTCTGCGAGTTGTAAGCCAACATTTTATAATACCTCTATTGTATGTATCATAGAAATTGTTAAGATATCATCATAAAGGTAAATAATTAATTAATTAACTTGCCTGACAATATGTAAATATTAACAATACCTGTGCTATTCTACGTTAATATTAGTACCTATATATATTATTTAGTAACAATAAATGTGTTTCTGGAAAGGAAATGAATATTACTATTACTCTTTCTCAATTCAAAAACGTGCAAAATTGAACTTTAGTCCAACCACAGAAGACTCAAATCATGTAGAACGTACAACAGAATGCTAAAATAAACAGTCTATTATTGATAACCTTTGACACAGATTAAATAGCTGCTAGATCAGATATGCATTAATTAAGTAAACGACGAAGTAAGTAGTCTAGTCTAACATTTTAGTAAGGGTTTAAAGACAGGATCTGTTTCAAGTCTAGGAAATGACAGACCAACCCTTACTGAACTTTACAAGATTGTTGCTTTAGATACATTACAGTGTGTATTGTTTTTACAGCTACGGTTAGGTATTCCAAAAATTTCAAATAATAATATTTTCGCTGTTTTTTGCTCTGATCAAAGGATATTGAAACCCGGTGTAATAATGACCAATATATTTTTTGCCATGCGTTTTAAATTACAGACTGACTACTATGTACGGATTAAAACTCGTTTGAAAATATATTGTGCTACTTTAAGGATAACTAACCTATTCTTTTTTTCGTTTAAACCACCTTACTTTCTCCAAAACATTTATTCCTAATTTGTGGAAACTTGAAGGAACCACTTAGCAATAAAAGCCCCGTGCGAAGTACCCGCAAAATTTTAAGACATTACCCAAGTCAAAAGTGGGACAATTGCCACGGGACCATGGGGACCTTTTACGCGGCACTACGGGTGTGACGTAACAATAAAATTGCCTACCGGGATGACTTTTAAAGAATCTGTAAAAGAGGTTAAAACGTTACTATTTTTAAAATGGGTATGGGGAAAAATATTTACCGCTTCTGGATAAATATGACAAAAAATAAAATGAGATTATTTTATTACAACTACTGCCTTCTAAATTGGCTTCTATTGAAATTATATTCATTTAGCTGGGTGCCTATTGACATCTACCGTCAGAAAGTATAAAAGAAAAACATGGAGAGGTAAACGTAAGCTTTTCCTTTCATTTTGTGTATTGTGGTGGTATCGTTAGACATTTAAGCCTAATACAAAATTAATTTGTAACGTGAGTACGTGGGTTTTCGGGGTAATCACAGAGGAATTAAGATAATTGATTTAATCTAAGAAGTAATTTAGTGGCTTCTGGGAAAACAATTGCTTGAACAATGTCCCGACAGCATTTAAGTCGCGTGAAGATTTCAATTTTACAGATAGAGCAGGTTTTAACTTCGAGTTTTAATCCAGACGGAATTGCAATTGACAAGCCTACCCTTCTGCCGAATAGGAATGATATACTCATAGTTGCATACAAATTCCATTATTTTCCTAACTATATAAAAAGTTGAAAATGTCATTTAAATTGAAGCCATTCGTCCTAAACAGTTAAAAAAAAAGGTCAATGGTTATTATTTGAATGTCGCTACTGTGACATTTTAGTGATCTTGTAAAAGAATAATTTGCCAAATATATTTAAATATCAACTTTTATCCAGTTTTTTTATTACCGTAAAAGGGAGTGAGCTGGGACGAATTTGAAGTAAAAAATTCGCTCGCCTCACTCGCTCGTTCGATTACTTTGATGGCAAGAGACCCGATGGGGTGTCCTTGGTTCCTTGGAGTTTGGGACGGATGCTAGTGTGGGATGCTAGTGTGGGATGCTACCTGCGTAAACACGCTGGCACCGTCCCATCTCCAACGAACTAATGTAAAAGCGGGCTGAGCGGCTGAATCCGCCGAAATTTTAAAACGTAATAAATATAAGAGCCTGGGCAGAGAGTACCTTTTTGTACCATTCGGGGCCGAAACTCTTGGTCCATGGGGTCCCAGCGCACGCAAGTTTTTCGTAGAAATCGCGAAACGTCTGGTTGATGTTACTGGTGACCGAAGAGCTGGTGGCTTCCTCGCACAACGTATCAGCATTGCGATACAACGAGGAAATGCCGCCAGCATCCTAGGTACAATGCCTCAAGGATCTACTTTAGATTTAAGGTAGGTAGAGTTAGGTAGTTCGGTAAGTTACACTTACTATATATATTTCGGAAATAAATGTTTATTGACTTTTTTTTTAAATTGAACATTGACATGTGATATTTTGTAATATTATGAATAAATGACTCATAACTACTTATAGTTATACTACAATTAAACACATTGGTCGGATGGTAAACGGCCGGATGGGTTGACATTGGTCCCCTGGGAAAGAGGATAATGTTTGCTGTGGGACGCCACCTGCGTTAGCACTTTTGCGGCCTCTTATATAAGCCGTACTATGGCAACGGCAGGAGCCGCAGCGGAGTTGGCGGCTGCCCGTAAAAACACGAGAAGTACGCGGCTCTCGAAAATTATTTATTTGTCCCGCTGGCGGTAGAATCCACTGGTTGTTGGGGTTCTGAGGCCAGGGTATTTTTTGGGCAACTGGGTAGACGTTTGCGTGAGAGGGGTCTCGATCCCCGCTCCGGGTCTTTCCTTTTGCAGAGGCTGTCCATTGCAGTTCAACGTGGTAACGCGGCGAGTGTAATGGGCACCTTTGCACCTGGAGGACTACGGAGCGATTTTAATTTTAATATTTAGTTTGTTTTTGTAGGACATTTTTATTATATTTGTATTTTATTTGTAATTTGTTTTAGTTTAGTCATACTTATGGATTTTTGTTGCTGTTAAATTAATTGCATATATTGTAAATTTATTTAAGTTGAAAATTAATAAATGTTTTGTTTTATAAAAAAAAAAAAATTAAACACAATTTATCACAGTATTAGTATCTTATACAATGGTGGCCCAAAACAAATCCGCTTAATAAGAATTATAAATACTTTTTTGGCTTTCCACTTTGTTACAACAATAAAAATAAAGAAAATACCAAATTTAAATTCCTTAGAGATGACAATTTAAGCTCCACAATGAAAACTGAATCCTTTTCAAGATAATCTGAAAAGCTATCTAATCTCATTGTTGTTCATTATGCTGTAACAATATGCTGCATACATAAAGATCCATATTTTGCATATGAAAACATTTTGTAAGTGGTTTCATGTGTTAATTCTATTCAGAAGATTTAGTTTATATTAACGCGGAGGATGAAATAAGGGACTAAGGCCGCTTAAATTCAACTTTGAGCGTTTGCACGTATTTCTTCTTAAGGACGCGATGTGTAAATTTCTAGAGAAGGCGTCCCGCTTAGAGATCACATGACGCTTTCTATAGAAACTCATCCTTTGGACTGATGAGTGGGACAGCGCTATGAACGTGTATAGCGATGTCTTGCTAGCACACTGGCATGCTAATTTGGGCCCAAACGGAAATCCTGCTTTATTCGTGAGACCTTTTAAAAAGATTTGATAATAATAACAAGCACTTTTATTTAACTCCTTGTCATTTTGTTGATGATTTAAATTTTGGACGAGTCAGTGGGGCATACTGCGGTGCGTCTCGTCGCGCGCACCGCCCTTGATGACAAAACTGCGTTGTCACGCACTGTACTCATCACTTTATAATGGAATCCTAAGATCTCCAAAACATGTAGCGCGTAATAATTAAAAATACGTGAGTGGTATCCATAATTTATTATAATATTAATATGTCTCACCTTAGTTTAAATTTGTTTGTTCAGTTTCGAACACTTCTAAAGAAAATGAAAAAAGTTGGGTACCGGAATACTAAAACTACATGCATAGACACGTTTAAAAAAGATCCCGATCTTAAAATTATTTTGATACAAAATATGTAAACGATTAACTAAATAAAAGGAAATTTATAACGTTATATTTCGATGGTCATAAATTGAATTTTAATATATTTACGCTTTAAATTATGCAACCCAAATGACGTTACACATGTAAATGCCGGTCGATGCAACTTCGTAAAGTTAAATAAATCGAGAAACAAGTTTCTGAACAAGTGCAAGTAGTCAAATTATGCAAAAATACAATCAAAATGGATAAACGTATTATATATGCATCCTCCTTTTATATAAAACGCCATATTATCGATTTTTCGGATTTTTGATCATGTCTAAGATGATGACGGTAGAAATTATTTTAAAAAACAACATGTGTTCAAGAAGACTATATGATAGTTAATTTCATGTAGGTAAGGTATTATTCATTTCAGTAGTTTTCTCGAAAACACCACGGAGCGTGCGGCGATGCGGATAGCGTGGCGTTAAACACAAAACACATCAATGTGAGCGTCCCGGTCCCTATTTCACCACTCAGACAAGTATAACAATTCATAAAACTAAATTACTGGCGTTTAACGCGGTTACGGAAACCGTTCACTATCGCGCGGGCAGTTTACTTGTTAACAATCATTTCAAAATATTATATAAAATCGCAGTGGTTCGTCAATATTTAATTATCTATTATAATTTTTTGGTGAAAACTTTACGACAATTGTCACGAGAAATGATAGTGTTTTAAAGAATTTTCAGTACTTTTTGAAATTAGTTTGATAGTAGTAGAATTGTGTGAAATATGTCCCATTTCTTGTAACAAATCGACGCTTATCTAAAAAAAGTCGGTATCACGAAATAGTTCATTTTGCAATTAAGTATAAGACTAGACGCAGAATACACTAAAGTTTATCGTGACTAAGACTCCCGTGTTCTAGTTCATAAATTTACCACCGTGGCAGCATTGTGCCGTTATGTCAAAAGCTATTCACAAAAATATTAGTTTAAAGTTGTAAAATAGATGATTTATTTATAAATGAGAGGTTACTGGCAAATCAAAGGTTACTGGTAAACGACTTAATTGTCACATGGTGAAACAGGGGCCTGAACGTATGTTGCACGCGACGTTCCGCTGCACACTTGTCACTAAAGCCTTACTTTTAGAAACTATTTGGTAAAATTAGAGGAAATAGGATGTTTTAGAATTTCTAGAGCTATATTTTAACTACATGAACAGCATGAAACGCAATTAAACTTTAAATTAAATTGCTTTTATTCTTATTCTACTAAAACCTACTTGTTGTTTAAATGAAATTCACTTTGAACTCTCGTGAGACTCAAAGATATAAAATAATAATTGAAATGGGTCAACCGCGTATTTTTGTCGAATTTTGCTCGACATGTTTCGATTTTCACGAATAACGTCATCAGGAGCGACCACCCACGATCGATGTAAGTTGTGCACTGCAGGCTAGCGCTCTCTCAGCCCTGGTACCGGAAGCGGCAGGCGGTAGTGGCAACGTCGACACGGTGGAAGATCTACTCTTGTCTCCTGTATTGCTTTGGTCAAGCAAATTGCAAACAACACTTACTATTTACACACTCCAACGTGATACCCAAAACCGATTTCCAATTTGGGGGCACTGGACAATCCCAATCACGATTGAAGTTGAAATGAAGACTTATTTCGATATCCTTCTCTATTTACACGACTGCCCAACACAAAAAGTGTGTGTATTACGGTTTCATGTATCCAAAATTTGTTTGTGAGTTTCTGTGTGTAACTCTGGAACGCTTTAACTGATTTCGACAAATTGGGTATTGAATCCTTATGTTACCGCGAGTTTCATAGGCTATAAGACGACGTAATGAAAACAATATGGTAGACTATGTACTCCATATTAATTAATTAAAAAAAATCGTACAAACTTATCGAGTAGAGTATCAAAATGAAGAACTTTAAAAATGGATCGCGAATATATATTATATATAATTTATATGTTTGTTACTAAATTTAGTTTAGCGAGACTATTTAAAATACAATAAAAACGCAAAGAATAATTAATGATCCAAACCATATGGGCGGGGTATTAAAATAAAGCGTTTTGCATGCTGATCATAAATATATACACATCTTATATGTATACATGTATTTTTTAAGAGAAAACACGAAATATTCTTCATAGCGCTATTGAAATTACCTATGCCTCGCATCTACACAAGTAATAACCGTTGACATGGTGCTTACGATATTTCGGCCCCCGGGGTGTGTATTTATAAATCATAGTTCATTGTGTAATTAAGGGCGGTAAACAAGAAGCTACGAACGAATTATCTGAAACGAGGGCTTAATTATCTGAAAATTATTTTCGACTTTTCAGTTTGTTATTAACCGGCAGTCGTGATATAATTTTTTTAAATTATTTTTTTGTTGAACCATAAGTTTTTGATTTAAATATATATTTTACTCACTTTTCATAACTAACACTCTGAAATGCTCTCTCTTAAATAATGTTAGATCCAATCAAGAACAAAATGAAAACATTTTCCATTTAACTGTCTACGTCTTCTTGCGTGCACTTATTATTAAAAATGCTAACTTTTTAATTCTCATAAACAAAGGCAAAGTAGTAAAACTGTATTGGATTTAAAAACTTTAAATGTTATAATATTTTCTTTGTTTACACTCGCGGGTAATAAAAATGATAATGACGTTAGGTACTCGAAGTTTTTGTCTGGCTTGAGGTGTTAAAATGATAAATTAAATAATTTGAGTGGATTTGTAAAAAAAAATCAATAATTTATTTCTAAATACTATGAAGATCATTGACTTACTTACTTTCTTACTGGTGCACCGACCCAAAGTGAGTCTTAAGGATGACTCACACCAGTCCGATCCGATCCGATCCGGGACGATATGTCAGTTTCTATAGAAATAATCACGTGATAGCTCGGAGCCCTCGGAGGTCACGCGACGTTTTGTATAGAAACTGACAGATCGTCCCGTATCGGATCGGATCGGACTGGTGTGAGTCATCCGCGTCCGAAACTAATTGTCGCCACCGATCACGGTCTTGCGCTGCCTCCTTCCAACATGTTTCCTGCAGCTCGTGCAAGTCCGACTCGACGACGTTACTCCACCGATACCTGCCGCCTGTTTCGCCTCACTGACATTGCGACAATTGTCACAACGTTTCTATGAACTTAATTATGCAGCCGACATATGTCGCCCAAATTGTCAGCGTGGTGAAACAGGGCCTGGAATGTCCGACAGCTCTTCGCCCTAATGGATGGTGCCAATCACTTAAATTATTCTATTAGTCCCTTACAAATACATCCCCCGCAACACACCCTTAAACATCTTCAGTGGAAACGCAGTCTGAGGCTCGGCATACACAGCAGGTATTAATCGGATTTTATAAATTCATAATTTCAATTCATACGTATGAATTCATAACACCTCAAACGTTCTTAAATATTTCGATTGATCAATTATCTAGCAAACGTCTCCTATATCAAATGTCCTTGTTTTAAGTAAAATGTACCATATTAGATTCATTTCTAAATAAAATTAATCTTTATGGCATTACCGTTATATCGGCAAAGTGGTAAATTTTCCTTTATACAATCACAAATTCATAATCTGAATCCCAATATGTGTAGATAGAGGTGCGTTCTGAATTTATAATATTATGTTTCCTAATCTGAATTGGTAACGCATGTCCGATCAACACTGACAGATCATTCTGAGAAATTAATAATCTAGAAAAATCTGAATGTGTGTAGTCAGTAGCTAAATTGTATGCAATACCGTGCGATATGAATAAAGATTTTGAATTCATAATCTAGTTGATACTGTGTAAATCCAGCTTAATATCCAGCTTAATACCCAATCCAGAAGTTCCAGAACTTTTTCAAACTCGACCACCATACCTCAATTGAAAACTAGAGTTTATTGTGCCCATTTCCTCTTTAAATGATTACACCATTAGCACCAACTGTTAACTTCCCCATTTGACACAGTAAACTGGAAATTGAAACTCCCTCTCTCTCCCGCTCATAATTTAGAGAGAGACAAATGCGTTCGCTAAGCGCTCACATCAACCATTCGAATATAAACGACATCGTAATGGTAGGCGCGAACGCATGCCCGGATATATTGAGGCAATATGTTTTAATCTAAATATTCTGCGATTATTCACTACTGACTGGAACAGCCATGGTACTCAATTAAGGAGACTTTGGTTCTAAATCGGCTGCTGTACCCAAAAGTTAAGGCAGTTTTCCATTTTGACGACTGTTTATGCTTATGGATTGGCCCATAAGCATAAACAGTGTCAAATTGTAGTTGAAAATAAATAGCATCAAAAAACATGTACTTATTATGCTAAAGATGTATACAAATGTATGATGTCATGTAATCAGATGTATGTGTGTGTGGGACTAGGTCGATTTGTGTAAGATTGTCCCATAATAGTTAATATTTATTTATTTATATATTTATTTTATTATACAGTAACATGCCAATTTTCTTAATAATTAGAAATTTTTGATGCACTCCTTGTGTTTTTCAAAATATTTTACACTAATTCATCAATAAAACAGGGTCTCGGGCTCTCGGCGCAAATACTGAAAAACTAGCCAAGTGCGTGTCGGATCACGCATAATTGAGGGTTCCGTACCGTCATAAATGATTAAAAATTCGGTTTCGGTTTAAAAATACCAATAATTCAATCTTCTAGTCCCTTAGTTCTAGGGTTTTATTCTCGTTTTTGTTGTTCATGAGAATTGCCTGTGCATATTCCTTAGAAGGGAGACACACTTCCAACATTATGTTTTCATTATCCATACGCTTACCTAATTTGTAGATTGGTAGGGGAGCAGGACATGCAGGTAATATTTTTCTTTTTATCTTGAAGCTTTCATCTAAATCACTTGCCTGTCGCTCTTCTCCCGCAGAAAGTTGATCCATAATCGATTTTATGGTTTTAATTTCATCCATAATTGCGCTAAGTTCGTCGGAAGTTTTGCTGATACTGTCTTGATTGCTTCTCAGTGGTTCATGTGAAGACATCATAAGCACCGTCATCTCTGTCACCGTCAAATTTTATTTACCGATTAATTCGATTCGATTAACTTACCGAAGGAAGTAATTTAACGTTTGTCAAAAAACGCGTCCGTGAATATATCCTTATAGAAAACACACAAATGTAGAAAATTACGCCATCGTTAAAATCAGCTTCAGAAAAAACAGAAATGGGAAAATCTGCGATTGGAAATAGCAAAACAAGAATAAATGCGTGTTGCAAAACTCGAGAATGGGAAAAAATGCACATGGAAAAAACGCTATAGGAAAAACATGCTTTTGGCCAAATGATTTAACAAGTCCTCTGGTAGTTAATTTAAGTATCAATTTGCTATCCAATAAATTAATTCAGACGTTGTAAAACAGCCCTATTCTACTTACTATACTTTTATTTTTCTACCATTAGTGTTTACTAAACTAATTGGTAGAAAATACCATTATGCATTGTCTTCATTAGTAAACAGTTAAAAGTTTTAATGTATTTCATTCCGTTCATTATTTTAATTACGTTTCAGTAAACTATATGTGAAACTACTCACAATTAAATTGAAATTTGCAGCTGTATTCGTTTCAACTCTCATATATATTTCAGAAACTTTCCCTGGCAAACTATTTTGGGTCCGAGTGCGATTCTACAATAGTGCCACTAGTAATTAGTGAAACTATGCTGTGTATGAAATACATCTTAAGAGCCCGGTATATACATTTTGCCGATGCAGCTGAACTTTTTTCCATGAATTTTAATAGTTACAAAAACATTTTTAAATGTTTGTTTTACATACAAAAATTGAAAGATAATATCAATTTGAATGGAATAAATAATTTTTTTTTTCAAAATTGTTGCTTCTTCCTCTGGTTTAATAATCATAGGTCAAGTCACATAACACAAATGTTTGGTGAAGTCAGCACCATCGGATTAAAGTAATATGAAGTCATGAGGATTAACATATTCTTGCTTAATCATTATGGAAATCAAGTTTTAACTTCGTGGAAAAATGGAGATTATAATTATAATCTGTTATATGCTACTGAATTACGCCACTTAACCCATTCATTGCCGACGCCTCATATTTTTAATCATCACGCAGTGCCGCCGCCTTCTACGCGACGACGCGAATTCGCGTCCACGGCATCACGTTAACATTTCAACGGACGCGAATTCGCGTCCGCGGCATTAGGTTATATATCACACTTGAAGGACGCGAATTCGCGTCTGCGGCATTAGGTTATTTCACACTTGAAGGACGCTAATTCGCGTTTTCGGCATCGTAAGTGATGTTTTTGCGTCTAAAAACAGTTTTTGTCGAAAACGTATTCAGTATAGACGTGACAGCCGTAGACTGAGCCGCATATATGTTTTTTTTATTGTATAGTTAGATTATAATAAAGAAAGTGTTAAAAGCAAGTGTTTAGATAATGGACAAAAATGGTAAGTATTTTGATATTTTTTGTGAAGTAGTTATCAGTTCAGTTATTAATAGGGCCATTTTATATTGTTTTTTTTCCTATTTCAGAAATCGCATGTGTATTTTATACAGAATCGCGAGCACGTTCGATCCCAATAATGAAAAAAAAAGTGTCTCATAATTTTCATACACTTATTGCTACTTCCACTGAGTTACGGACGTGAAAGTCTATGGAAAAATCGTAACTAAGTAGAAAAAAGATGAGAGGACTCAACTTTCCAAACAAACACATAGTCTGAAAATCTAAAATCAAAAAAATAAGCGAAGGACTGAATGTCAACTCAACGCAAACAATACAAAATATAGGTTGCGAACTATAAGATAATAATGTTGCAAATGAGGTGAGTCCATTTGCAATCCTTTACGGTTTACCTGGGGTTGCAGTGGGGATTAGCCATCGGGAGATAAAAAGTAGGAGTATTATTCACCGCGTTCAATTGGTCAAGTTAGGCGTCGGCGTGTCGGCAATGAATGGGTCAAAAGGAGGAAAGGAAGGAAAGTTTGTTTTCCGTTTAGACTTAACAAGGAGTGAAGTTATAAAGGTAAAATCGCGTATTTGTGAACTCGCAAGTGGCTGTACCATATTGTTTGTAGTATTTTTTTATCCGTAACTACAACACCTAGTATATAGTAGATAAAAAGAAATAGTCTCATCTTATTTGATTATTTCGTTCGCACTTTAAATATCAAATGCAACCCGTTTTATAGCTAAATATACAGTCGAAAATGTTTAGTACCCCTGGACGTAAACACGACTGCGTATCTAAATAATTGTAGTAATTAGTTTATATTATTAATTGTCTCAATCCCTTGTAATGTAAGTATATAACACATGATTAAATTACTTACGATAATAGGTAAAAGACATTTATTTACCTATAAACATAATGGGACGGGAATCCGCCTCCGGTTCATCCGAAATGAAAATGTTGAGTATTACAAATGTGTCTGTTTTAATAACCGGTAACAGTATACAATTTGTCTTAAAAATCACCTCGGGAAAAGCTTTTTTAAATAATTGTTTTTCTAGCAACATCGCGACTTCGTGTCTTCCGCACCCGAGACAAGAATTATAAATAATTTTTAAGAAAAAAAAACCGACTTCATTTGGTTCCCGGTAAAAGTGAAATTAAGAATTTGTTTGAGTTAGCCAGTTTACTTCACAAATATCCAATACACCGCACGTGTACGAAAATACGTGTGTGAAAATTGAGGAGCTTTCTTAATGTCCTAGGGCTTCCATCATTACATTTGAAGTATAATCAAACGGAACTCCCTTGTAGACCTTTAAACAAACAAAATAACAATGTGTTAAATTTAATGACAGACTGTAAATTAACGAGCATATTCATTATGCCATCCCTGATTATCAACATCAGGTCCACTCCAGCAAAATGATGGCCACAGTAAGAAAATGCCTAAGCTAATTATGAACAGCCTCTAATCACAATTAACCTGCCGTTCAAATTTGAAGAGTTCTCTGAATTCTTCTAGAACTCCATCATCAGAATATAAATCAAATCAAAAAGATGAATGTTACAACTAGGATAATAAGTAGAGCTAGGTTTATTAACCAGTTCCACTTTGCGATCCCTGGTCTTCATCATCAGATCAAGTTCATCAAAATTTTGGCTCCGCCAAAACACTGTTTTAGTTACTTAAGGAAACCCTCAAATCAGAATGCATGTGCCATTAAAATTTGAGGAGTTCTCTCAATCCCTCATGAAGTCCATCATCAAAATAGAACTATAATCAAATAGGACTATCTTGAAGGTATTTCTTTACAAAGAAAAGATGAATGTCTCAAATTGGATGATAGAGCTGGGAATTAACAAGCAGTTCCACTTTGCCATCCCTGGTCTTCATCATCAGGTCCACTCCACCAAATTGATGGTGTTCGTAAAGAAATGCTCGAGTGTCTTAAGAAACTACCCAAATCATCATGCATGTGCCTTTCAAATTTGAGGAGTTCCCTCAGTTCCTCATGGATCCCATCATCAGAAATTGATTTTGAAAAAAAACGGGACAATCCTGAAACCATCTATATACAGACAAAAAAATATTTTTTAAAATCGGATCATAGTCCTGAGAATTACGAAGCAGTTCCACTTTGCCATCCCTGGTCTTCATCATCAGGTCCACTCCACCAAATTGATGATTTTCGTAAAGAAATGCTCGAGTTTCTTAAGAAATCACCCAAATCAGCATGCATGTGCCTTTCAAATTTGAGGAGTTCCCTCAGTTCCTCATGGATCCCATCATCAGAAATGGATTTTGAAAAAAACGGGACCAACCAGGAACCGTCTACTTTTAGAAAACAAAAAAAAAATTCAAATCGGTTCAGTAATGACGGAGTTATGAGTGAACATCCATTAAAAAAATAAAATAAAAAAAAATCAGTCGAATTGAGAACCTCCTCCTTTTGAAATATTGAAGTCGGTTGAAAAATACAATTTCATTAAATCCAGAAACTAGCAACAGTATAGGTAATATTATCCTTCATAAATAACATTTTGGTATCCGATTTTAAGTACAGTTGTTTTCTACAAAAAAAAAACAAATAACTCGAGGACGCGAATTTGCGTCCTCGGCATCACGTTTACGCATACACAGGACGCGAATTCGCGTCTTCGGCATCCGAGATAAGATTTATTAAAATTACAAATGCACTGAATCCAGAAACCAGCGACGGTATAATATTGTCCTTCATAAATAAAATGACATTTTCGTATCAGCTTTTAAGTACAGTTGATTTCTAGCAAAAAAAAAACAAATAACTCGTGGACGCGAATTTGCGTCCTCGGCATCACGTTTACGCATACACAGGACGCGAATTCGCGTCTTCGGCATTGAATGGGTTAACATTATACGTAATGTTGTATTGTGTGTGTGTTTGAGACATGTTTGCCGTTCTTTAATTTTACGTGTATAACACTGCTATAAAATAGAATGTTTCAGATAACACATTATTGCTAAAATATATTTCTTGTGTTAATATTATTTGGTAAAACACTCATGACACTTAATAGGTTGCTAAATTCAATAACACGTCAAGATACTTAAAACATTTATTGGTATAAATTATCGCGATTATTTCAAAATGGTGATCATGAGGGTAAGCATATTATTGCTAATTTGTATCCAATTGTATAATGAGTCCTATAAAGGATGACTCACACCAATCCGATCCGATCCGAGACGATCTGTCAGTTTCTATAGAAAACGTCACGTGAGCTCCGATGGCTCCGAGCTATCACGTGATTCCTTCTATAGAAACTGACTTATCGTCCCGGATCAGATCGGATCAGATCGGATTTTTGTGAGTCATCCTTTAAAGTGGACCGTAATGTATTGTAAAAACCACCAATCCCGACTACTAATGACCCCGCGGACAGCCGGAATCACCGAAAAACCGAACAATTAATTAAAACATGAGCACATCAACTATCAACATTAAGCCTCATACATATTGTTCCCAAAGTGCGGTTGGTCACACATGTCGCGTTTGTTGTCGACAAAGATAAAGAAGAATTAATAATAATTATATTTTGTTTACTTCAATATTTATTGCGAAGAAAATATAATCAAATCATGGGCTGAAAATTGCTTGTTTACGATGGAAGAAAATGGAGTAATCGGCTATAATGCGTTTCAAAGTCACGTCTGATTTAAATCAGAAGTTTGGCTACAAAATGTTCCCTTGCTAGGTACAGTCAGCATAGAAAGTTTGTATGCAGGGGGGGGGCACTTAACTCTACAGCTGATTGTACATTTTTTTTATGCTATAGGTGGCAAACGAGCAAACGAATCGCCTGATGGTAAGCGATTAACGTCGTCCATGGACACCCGCAACACCAGAGGTGTCGCAAGTGCGTTGCCGTCCTTTAAGGTGGGAGTACGCTCTTTTCTTGAAGGTTTGAAGGTCGTATCAGTCCGGAAACACCGCTGGCGACAGTTCGTTCCACAGTTTAGCTGTGCGAAGCAGGAAGTTTCGGGAAAAGCGCACAGTTGAGGACTGCCAACCATCTAAATGGTGAGAGTGGAAATAATGTCGCGAAGGGCGATGGCGGAAAGAAGCGGCAGGGATCAATCCAAACAATTCCTCGGAACACTCCCCGTAATACATGCGATAGAAAATGCAGAGCGAGGCCACATCTCTACGCAGTGCCAAGGGATCAAGCCGAACAGAAATACGTTGGCAGTTGACAATTCGAGCTGCTCTCCGTTGGATGCGGTCTAGAGGGAGAAGCTGGTACTATGGTGCCCCTGCCCAAAGATGAGAGCAGTATTCCATATGCCGGCGAACCTGCGTCTTATAAAGCTGTAGGCGATGGTCCGGCGTGAAATACTGCCTCGATCTATTGAGCACACCGAGCTTCTTCGAGGCCAATTTGGCCTTACCTTCTAGGTGGCCGCGGAACTGGACTTCACTCGAGATGTCAACGCCAAGGATTCAAATACTGGCTGTGGCAGATAGGGGAGTGCTCTCAAAACGAGGGGACGCGACGAACGGAAGCTTTTTCACGGTGAACGCGCAAACCTGTGTCTTTGAAGGGTTAAAACGGACCAAATTAAGTCGACCCCAATCTGAGACTTCTTTTAGTACATAGGTAATCTCCTCTATAGTTTCCAGTTTTAGTTCAGTTTTTTTCCGTTCACTTTAAGGGGAGATTCATCAGATTAAACAGAGCTAATTTCTCTAAGAAACTAGTGACTTAACTATAATAGTTTTTTGTTTAAAAAGTTTGGTTGGTCTATTGAAACGACTTTTTTTGCAGCCTTGTGTTTTTATTTTATTCTCATTGACAATAAAACTGATTGTGTTCTAAAACGGATCAGCAGCATTTTTTTACACCTGGTTTTGCTACACTTCTATTAAATGGTCTTCTATAAAACAGTCAAAACCAAAACATGTAACTAAGATTTCCAATACCAGATTTAACTACACATTGTGTTTAACTTGAGTTCTAAATTTTGATTATTGCTATCTCAATCATCTGTCCGATTAATTTCAAGTTAGTTTCCACTTGAAGTTACTCGAGCACCGACTCCAAACTCTATAAAGTAATTCCCGTGACTTAACGAGCGTTGGCAATACTATACTAGAGCTTAGAAGCACTATGTGATCTAGAAATTATTATGAGACAATCAACACAATTCAACTCAACAAGCTCTATAAGGCTTATGTTGTGGGTATTACACGAATATTATAAAAAAGCTCTTATTACGTTAAAATTGCATAATCGCACGTCGACATTGTGATACATTTATCACATGACATCAATGACGTGGTTATGCCGCGAGCGTAATGAGCACCTTTGCACCGGAAGCGATAAGGAGGCAGTGCGATGACTGGTTGCCGTGTAATAAATTAATAAACCCGAGAGTTTTAAGAACCAATTATGAGCTGTTGCATACGCTCGTTTTTCTATGACAGCTAAAATAGCGAAAAAAGCAAAATCTAGAAAGATGGCAGAATGTTTAAGATGGCGTAATATATTGTATGAAAATCTGTACGAGCAGTGTTCTTATGAAATACCATAGACGTTATAATGTATACTTTTTTAATATCACTGGCAGTCATCTAATTGACAGATAGAAGTGCTGCAGTAGAAAAATACTTTCAAATATTAAATTTATATATAAAATATATAAATGAAAGTAACCGTAAAGCACTTGACATTCGTGGTTCGTGGTGGTGGCTCATTTCTGCCGACCTAATTGAAACAGGCAATTTTAAAATCAAACCGAATTACCTTTGCGCAGTGTCAATCCTCAGGCCACATTATACTGGTTGCCAGCGGCTTATACTCGTTCACTCAATGGGAGCACAACTTGGATATTAATTCTGTTACATGAGACTATCATATGCAAATTGAGATGATACTCTGTAGGTAGTTTATGACAATTAGGTATAGCATTAATTATGGATAAATCAAACTAAATGGTAAACTGTTGACAGTTTCTGTTCGTGATTTAGAAATTGTTATATATGTTGCGTCCCTATTGCACCCTCTTTGATGATGAATTTCGGGATAAAAGAAAATTCCACGCGATTTTCTTGCTAATAATTACTTTGCGTGCCAAATTATGTCATCATTTATTGACCGAACGTAAGGGATTCCATTTCGGCTTTGGCAAAAATGCTTTAATATGTCTGGTTGTTCTTATCTGCAGCAGAGAGTTCAGCAGCTGGTCTCATTTCTCAATGGTCGATTTTGTGACCAGGTTCTATATGTCTATAGATTTATTTTGTTGTTTTGTTTTTCCATATATATTAGAAATTGTGGATTGCGTGTATGTTTAATATTACCTCAAATTTTAACACGACGACGTAGGCGTTACTGCTATTAACAGATATTGAAATTAAAACTTTCTTTCTATTTATGCACGCAATATATTGCTGCTTTGCCTTACTGGAGTGACGTCTGTCACAAGCTTCGAGCAACACAGGCTTACAACGAGTTGGAAAGGAGACGTCATAGCGACATAGTACCGTACAAATTATTCTGTCACCTTTTCGGGGGGGGGGGGATGTGCACACAGACGCACTTCTCACACACTACATACAAAAAACAATATGTAATGATGACTATAGCACATAGGAAATCATACAGCCTCAGTATTAAAGAGCATGAAGAAAAAATTAATGAAATGTTGAATTCCACTATTGAATGGCTTCACAGACATAATCTGCAGATTAATGTAGAAAAAACGAATTATGTACAATTTAAAACAAAACTTAGTGAAAGTCACGAATTGAATATAAACCTATTAATGAAATGGATAATGTAACTTTTCTAGGTTTAAAACTAGACAAATATCTTAATTGGAGTGAACAAATCGAACATGTTTGTTCTAAGGTAAACATATTTGTATATGTTTTACGCAGACTAAGACGTACATCGGGCTTACAAGCCTCTTTAGCCGCTTATTATGGATATATTAGATCTAATTCAAGGTATGCACTAATTCTTTGGGGGGGGGGGCTGCTAGAACTTTGATAGAGTATTTATTTCACAAAAACAATGTATCCGAGCAGTTACTAATTCACACCTCTTTGCCCCATGTAGGCAACTGTTTACATGGCTAAAGATTCTGACACTTCCGAGTTTGCATATTTTTGAATCATGTGTTTTTGTTAAAAGTCATATGGATTTGTTTACTACGGCTCAAGCCGTTTTTCTACGGGGCACAAGAAACGAAGGTCGTCTTGTACATAATAACATCCCCAGGACTGCATTGTATGAGAAACAGTGTTTTGCAATGTGCATTAAGATGTATAACATTTTACCAACAAGCATGAAAGAGCTTCCTTTTAACAAATTTAAACGTAGTCTTGTAAATTATTTATTAGATAAAAATTATTATTGCCTCAAAGATTTTCTAACCGAAAATTCGTAAGAGCTGAACAGTTAGTAGATTAATTTAATAATAATAATTAGAATTGTGTACATTTTTTGCATGCTAGTATTATATACATATAGCAGAATAAGCCACAAATTGTCTCAATTTCACCTGTTCACATAATGCTTGTACGTAGGTACTTATTCTATGTAAATAAAGTTATCTTGTCTTATCTTATCTTATCTTACAACTAAACTAACAAATCTTGCACACTTGGATATATTTTAGTGAACGGACTAGTGACATCACAGAGCCGCGTATGCCCATTTGGGCTTGTAATTCAGAAGGGAAATGGTAAGTATGGTGACTCCGCTCTCTGTGTTTCTTGAAGGTCACAAAAAAAATAATGATTTGCCCTCGTATTTTTACGGAAATACCCGAACGTTTCATTCTATTTCAGTCAGTATCGGTACTAAATATACCGAGTTCGATTGAAGTAGCATGTAAAATACGAGCATTAAAGCGAGGCGAAAAATTATGCACTACATGTATATAGCCGTTTTAGTGAGAACGAGGGTCAAACAAAGAACGTACATACAAACAAACATTTATATTTATAATAGTTTGATTTGAAATTTTAATTTTCAGATCATTATTAGCATCATCAGTAGGTAACATCCTCTAGCCTTAAATTAAAATCACATTTGACATGATTAAAAAGAGATAAAAAATTAATTAACTTATAGAAGCTTGTTAAGTTTCATTTCATGATGAAACGAGTTTAAAATGTTCATGATTTCCAGAAAAATAAAATAAAGCGAAAGCATGAGGATTTAAATATTCAAAATAATCCCAAATTGTTGAAAAATTTCCAGTAGCACTCGAAAGCTCTCATTTGCTTCGTATAAAGTTAATTCTCGGAGTTGCTCTCAATTCGGAAGGATTTCTGACCCAACCAAATCAATCCATGAATAAACGATATTGTTAGATGAATCAAAACCGAATCCAACGATATATGAGATATCTACAATCTGCTGTTATTTAACTACACATATACAATTTAATGGGTCTATATCGGTTCCTAAAGTAGTTTATCCTATGTGAAAAAGCTAGCTAGCTTGCTATGCTAAATAATGACCAAGGCCCCCACTTTTTTAATATGACTTATCTCTCAATTTATAAGCAATTATGATACTCAACTTTAAACGTGATATTCTATTACAGTATTACCAATTTCATTAAAGCCATTTTATATCTGAAAATACTTCATCAACCTGTCGGGAAACGAAATATTGATCTTATTAAGAGAAACACTTTAATATTAGGTAATGAAAATACAAATTCGTTGCAAAACATTGTCTCGGGAACTCTTTTGACGGCAACTTCCTTTGAAATCCCGGTTATACAATGAATCGAATTAATCCTCTCGTACTTCGAAATGTCTGCCTGAGGACCAATCCAATTTATGTTGCTGACAGTCAAAGCTGTTTGATTTTATTGCAAGTTATTTTTTGATTGAATTGGGATACTCATACATAATGAAAGTAGCAAACGAGCTTTAATTAGATTTTATTTCAAGCCGTGGTTGTATCATTATAATCCGCCGTTCTATCAATGCTGAGGACCGGGACATCATGTCATTACCTCGCCAAATGCATTGTCTGGTGCAGATTTAATTGCATGAGTGCAGTTATTTGGGAGTAGCATGTAGTAGGAGGGCTCCTCGGTCTCTTGCCTTCAACTTTGCCCGTCATTAAGACTCTCTCCAAGCTATCTGGTGAACGCTGAGGAGGTGCTCGAAGAACTTAAATAGATCGTCAATATGCATAATGAGTGAATACCACTCGTTGCTTTTACAGAGGTACTGAAATATCATTGCTCTAGAGACCGCGTCACCATAGTTTTTGTTCGCCTACTTACGTCGTCCGTTTCTTCAGCTGTTTTACTTAGTTAGATTTTCGTATTTATGAGTGGGTTCGGTATTTTATGCAAAATTTTCGCTCTATTAGCTGGTAGAGCTTTTTCAAGATCACAGAACTATTTTACATGAAACCGAAAGCTTCTTCTTCCTAGCTGGTGGCTTAGGAAGCCTGAGGTTCGCTTTGGCAACTTATCCCAAGATTTGGCGCAAACGCTAGTTTTACGAAAGCGACTGCCATCTAACCTTCCAACCCAGAGAGTAAATTAGGTCTTATAAGGATAAGTCCAGACTACTCACGATGTGTTCCCTCAACGAAAAGCGATTGGTAAATATCAAACATACACACATAAGTTCCGCAAAACTCATTCGTTTGAGCCAAGGTTTGAGCCCGGGACGATCGAAAGTCGGGCGCTCTTACCGGTTGGCCAACAACGCTCTAATACGAAGTCGAAAACTCACACCACTAACTTGTATGTATGCGTAGTAATTCCCCGCCCATACATACCCCGGCAGGGTATTTCCATAAAACAACCCCGTCTAATTGAAGTGTACGGTCAAGTAAGCAACGATTGTTCCACAAAGGACAAGGCTAATGCGCGTTTAGGGTACAAAGAAAGCCTGACATTGACAAAGGAAACAACTTTAGGGTTTTGTTGGCTTTGGGGTTTTAAGTGAATATGTATGTTTTGACATTGGATAGTTGGTTTCGATGGGTTGTATGGCCGTGGTTTCGATTTAGCTTTAGGAATGTTGTCAAAATTAAAAGAAAATATCTTGTTTTGGGTTCGAATGCCTGTTACTTCTGTATGGCCTTCATTTCTTGCGCTCCTGAGTTATTGATGCATCTTTGTGTAGTTACCTAATCTTTATTATCTATATATCTAATCTTTTTTTTCAGTCGTTTTCTCATTGTCGAGGGTCGTGATTACCATTCAAGTTTTTTTCACTCCTGGCATTCCTATTCTGTGCCATTTGAAGGCAAGATTGGGTGTTGGGTCCTATTGAGGCCTTGATTACGCCTACCCACCGAGTAGAAGCTCTCACCCTTCTACTCTTCCACCTATCTATGTAATAAGTACACGCTATATTGTCTTAGTGGCTACTCTATAAATCATTTATGATAATATATATACATCTTGGTTAAGAGAAAATTCCTGTGATTGCCAATTAAGGCCATCATAATAACCTGATTATAATCTCGCACGGTTAGAACATAATTAGTTGTCGTTTCACATATTTAAACCGAATTCCGCTCGACATAACGATGGCGTAACGATAATGATTTGGCTCGCTTTAAATATCGTTCATTATATTCGAGTTTGACGAGGATTTTAAAATTAAAATAGCTAATGACGGCGCCATTGATGCTAGGGATATAAATTATTATCTCGTGAATATCATTGTACGGTGTGTATTTAACTAAAATCTTCAAAATTTTCAACAAATAACTGCGCTCGATCAGGTCTCTTTACGGTCGGCTTTATAAATATATATGCACATGTATTCAATTTTGATTCTTGTTTCCCAGAATGAAGGTCCAAAGTGTAAAGATATTTATAAAAGTCACTGTAATCAACTAATCATACTCATACCGTTTTCAAATCAATTTACCTATCGAAATAAATCAAAATATTAAAGAAACAATTGATTATTATTAGATTTACAAAAATTAACATATTAATATTACAATTTAGGGAAACTTTACTTTATTCACTAGCAGAAATTTATTTAATAAACATTAGATACAAAATATAATTATAAAATGTCAAAAAATAAAAATTAAATTACAATATTAAAATTAAAACTAAACATAACATCAATAAAATAACTATATTAAATACATTTACTATAACAAAACTAACCTACAAAATCCCCCAAGTCGCTTCCCTGCGGGAGGGTGCCCATAACACTGGCCACATTCCCCCGCTGGATGGCAATGCCCAACCTCTGGCCGAGAAATGAGCCAGCCCTATGGTCACCAGTAGTCTCAAAGAGCCTCTTTTTTAATGCCCTGAATAAGTTGAGGGCGCCTGGACCCCACGGCCCCAGAGTCTCCACCGCGAAAGCCACAAAGTCATGGTTGCCACTAAGGCACACTAGCATATTCACTTGAACTTCAAAAAGTCAATCTGAGTTCTTCGGAATCCATGTATTTTAGTGCTGAAATGGTAAATTTAATTATAAATTGTGACTTTTTCTGTCGGTTACAATAAAATAGAATTATGCTGATGTGGCTAAAAGCTTTTAGTTTTAAGGTTTTTTGTCTGTCTAAAATTAATCATCAGTAAATTACTAAGTTCTTTAATAGACGCTTTGTTACCATCTTCTGAATACCTTTAAAGCTTAATCTTAAAAGCCTTAATCTTAAATAAACGTACCAGCTTATAAAACTATCAGTGGTGGATTAAAGTCTTGTTAATGACATATCATTGAATTTATTTAAGTATTAAGGCAGAAAGGGGCATTATACGGATAAAAATGTATCGGAATGATCATTCGAATAAACAATAATTCACATTTTTTTAAATTATCGTACAAATCATCCGCGAATAATTTATTCGGCGAATGAATTTCCACGAATGATTTGGTTTTATGTTCGCAATTTTAGGTTCTCCTAACCCAAGTTGATTATTAAGTGTCTATAAAAATAGTATTGCTAATGATGATTTATGTTTGGCGTTTAAGCTAATACTAATTTCTTACATCGATCATTAATTTAAATGATACAAGTGTATGCAAAAATCATCATTAGCAATACGTACTTATAAAAAAAGTGTTTCAGAGACTTGTGTTTCGTGCTATCCTGAAATTCGAAACACAAAAAAAACATTCATGGAAATTTATACGACGAATAAATAACACGCAAATAAATTATTCGTCGCATACTTAATTCATTCGAATAAGAATGATCATGCGATAATTTTATTCGTCATTCGCAAATAATTTGGTTATTATTATTCGTTATTCGATAGGTGGTTGTTATTTTCAGAACTTTAACAGGCATTTACATGACATATTAAAATTCTCATAGCGGGTTATTTACATGACACTCTTGCATAGCTTTGAGACTAAAGTCTTCCCTATATGTTTGCACACTTCATCCTAAAATAATACTGTCCATTGCTAGTGACACTCTACAAAAGTTGAAGAAAAAGTAGTTTTAAAATTTATCGCACTTCTTACATTCCCAATTCAACCGAATAACAAACGAAAATCAAATCACGGACCAAAAATTTCTCCTCGCGCCAATAGCAAAGACAAATGGCCAAATCCCAGGTTTCTATCACCCACAGTTTATTCCCATCCGCCCTGCTACTTGGAAACCGGTTAAAGTGGAACCTAGATATCAGTGACTACTTTGAGAGATCAAAGACCAGGTTAAACTGGTTTTGTATTTGGCAGAGAATAAAATTCCAGGGTTAGGCGATAAATTATGCATCCGATCCCTTCATAACCGCTGCGATTGTAAGGGACCGGGTACATTCTCTCTTTATAAATCTAATTTACATTTGCAATTTGATACATCGCTTTCCACCTACAAAAACGGAGGTCCTCGTTATATTTTTTTTGTGTTTGCTACGCAAATAATCTGTCAGTTATGAATTTAATTGGTTTTATTCTTAAGATTGTTACTACCGAAATGATTCCATGGGGTTTCTAGACTCTGACTTGATATTGGAACGACTGGAACTTTTGCTTAAGAAGCAGAAGTACTTACTTTTTGAAATCACTAATAGATCTCCCATTTGGTTAAAACAAATTATTGCCAGACGATGGAATTGAAATGGAATCTCAAAAAGTTGCTCATATCAATTCAATTAAAATCTAATTGATATATCTACTCGTACGGTAAATTTCAATTTGAGAATGGACCGAGTCGCTGGGTGCGAGAATTAATTTATGGTCAGAATTGGAAGCCGCAAAACCGGGCAGATGGAAAAAGTTATTTATATCTATCGGTGATATTATAACTGTGAATTGAGATGGTGGTAAAGCACTGGAGAGATATATTTTTAAATGAATGCGAGTTTAATGTTTAATATGAGTTATTTTGAACTTGTTGCTCTTATTCAAAGCACTTCTAATGGTGAGCGGTTACTCTAGTCTACGGACGCAACTACAGTGATTTTAATGCTCATCATCAACGCTTAAAATCCTGTACCTACAATCCTCATTCTTTCGTATTGATTATTGTTCATGTTTTTTAAAATTTATGGAACGGAACAAACGATGGCATATTAACGTTTTACATAGATTAATTATAATTTATAAGATAGTAGGTTCGGTCGGTTATAGGTTTTGTATTACATAATAGATATATTTTCCAAAAAAAAAAAAACAAGTTACGACATTATTTCAACTCATGATTTAGGCTATTAAGGCAAAGAGGGCGTAATCACATCTTGATCTACCAAAAGAAGCCTTTGATACCTACCTAAGTAAACGTAAAATGTCTTATCTTATCAAATAAATTCTTTTTTTTTCTCAGTTGGCTCTTCAAACCTGAGGGTTGTGACCACCAGGAGCGAAGTTCTTCACCACTGCTATCCCCGCCACTCTCACTAAAGTACCACATTCTAAAAATAATTCAATTTTAACTTTGTTTTTTAAACTCTAAAACCATACAGGGGCTATAAACTGCAGGCTTAAAATAATGTGTACCGCACAAGAACGAAAGTAAATTCAGTAAACAAAACGTACAACCGACTTGTTACATACCGATTTTCTTAACTCTAGCGATACACGAGAAGCAATCTAGTTACAATAACATAATACATATTATGCTCCGAAACACAATGGTGTCCCGGACCTTTGGGAGCCATGCGCGGAGCCGGAGCCAACACGCAGAGCTCCTTGATGAAATGTAAGGGGTACACTTAGTGGATGTTGCACCTGCTTGAGTCATAGAACGTACGCAGAGGCAGCACCCGCCAGGGTGTTAGGTCTATTGAGATTTAATAGGATATATGTGGCCTATTATGTAAAAGTAATGGACTAACTACTGAATTATGGAGTATAAAACCAGGCGCCTGCCTAATAAAATGTTATGCAATTTTATTTCTGGCAGACAGTGACTTGCCCACATAATATGGGCTGAAGGGCAACATCGATCGGTATGAGGGCTGGGGCTAGAGAGGGTGTCACTGGACTTTTAACAGATATTCAACTCGCCACTAGCTTAGGTTAGGTTCCACAGTATAGATATGTATTATTAAGTTAGTTAGTTCATATAATTGTTAAATGTATAACCTACAAATGTAGAGTGTGTTCCAATTTATTTATGTAACGTGTCACAAGTATGCCTATATTTAAGTATGTATATTATCGTCGCCTAGTCTTGTACTCATAGTACAAGCTTTGCTTGGTTGGGGCTAGGTCGATCTGTGTGACACAAATATATTTTATTTTATAATCTCCATACTTTTCATTTTAAGACCCTACCCGAAAGGTTTGTAAGACATTAGTTTTTTTAATCGCTCAATATGGAGTACATAGTTCACCATATTGTTGAAAGTTTGTACGAAATTATTTTTTGAATCACTTAATATGGAGTACATAGCCCGCTATATTGTTTTCATTACGTCTTCATAAAGCCTTTGTTACTCGCGGTAACATAAGGATTCTAACGATACCTAATTTGTTGAAACCAGTTGTTAATACTTTTCAGAGTTAAGGTAACACACAGAAACTCGCAAACAAATTTTGGATTCATGAACCCCTAATACGTTACACTCTTTTTTGTTTCGGGCAGTCGTGTAAAAACGCAATATTTTTGTTAAATTATTTGGCCGGATTTTTAATTTGTTGTCGTTTTTTTTTCGCGTCAGACTTGAATGAAATTTGGTGGGTAGGTAGAGTTTCTTATTCTCTTCAAGATAGACCCAATTTCCCACAATTTTTTTCCACTGAGTTACGAAATCGTATGGAATTTTCGTAACTCAGTGGAAAATTTAGTACAATTAGTAGTAGAATAAGGAACTCTACCTACCCACCAAATTTCATTCAAATCTGACGCGAAAAAAAAAACGACAACAAAATAAAAATATGCCCATTTACATCCAACAGTCATCTTGTAGGATCAGATGTCACTGTTTTATAAGAGGCAGATATATTTGTTTCACAATATGGCTAAGGGGCTAAAAACTCCGTACAATTCATGGGTTCTTGAATGGAATCTCGTGGCGAAACTCCGTTTCATTGTAAAAGAATCCTAGTCTCATCATCATCATCATAAACTTAAGAGTCTCACTCTTGTCGGTGGAGTATCTTCAAGCTCTCTCTGTCCCGCGCCAGCGCTTTGACCTTCTGATACGACATGGCTTTTACTTTTTCCTTCACTTGGTCCATGTAGCTTCGTCTTGGTTTGCCTCTACCTCTCTTGCCTTCTATCTTTCCCTCCAGAATAGCTTTGTAAAATCGCTATGGCAAAAATATTTAACCAGAAAAAACAATTGTTAAAGTCACATATGTCACGAATCCTGGTCTACTCGGACAAAAAATGCTGCACCAATTTTCCGAAAACAAAATTGATACACTAGTTTCCTCCCAAAATCCGAACTGGATAGGCATAACTCCTCATTTCTGAGTACTGGTTCGCCCGTTGTTTGCTAAGCAATAAAATACAATCTGGTGCCGTGGTCCTGAAATTTATCGCAGCCTCGCGTTTATGATTAAACACCTCGTTTGTAAGCGAGCAGATTAATGGTAGCTAATCACAGTAAAAACTTGCCTTAATCCATCTTCGAACCCTTTTAGGCGAGTGGTTTGAGATGGTGAGGGTAATGAGAAGTGGATGCAGCGAAAAAAAATGTTGAGACCATTTAACGATCATCATCATTTTGTAAAGATACACGGAATGTTGACGTGTATTATTTTCTTTCAATTACTTACTCTTACCCACTAGAGCGGGACGGGACGGGATAGAAAACGTTACGTGACATACGAGGGCTCCGAGCTATCACGTGATTATTTTATATAAATTGACGGATCGTCCCTCCAGCCCAGTCACATTCTAGTGTAAGTCATCTGCAATTTTATTTTGTATAAAAATTACCCAAGCACATCCACCTAAAGCCTTTGTATTTAATACAAACTAACCATTTTATAATAATTTTCTAATTGACTTACAGCAGCCAAAGGAGCAACTGATAACTTTCCAACGATCAATTCCAACTCTTAACTAACTTACCTAGGTGTAGGTGAGTTGAGCAACTTTCATACCAAATTACTGAGTCCGTAAATTCTAACTTTACATCAATATGATCGTTATTCTAATCTTATTAGTATAGTTAAAATAACTTGCCTTTTGTAAAATCGAAGTCAATCAAACTTGTTAACGATGTAAACAAAAGGGATCCCGTTGTTTTGTCACTGTTTCTCTTTCAAATTTTCACACTTCTCCATCAAACCTCCTTTCTTAACGGCCTCCTAGCCTGCCCAGTGGCAGTTGGTAGTAGACATGCGCGAAACAGTGCTTCAAAAAGTAATGCAACATTACATCACGTCTTCGAAAACGTACCATCACAGTGAGATATCACATCAGACATCACTCGAAACATCACCCCGGTCGGTGGTAAGCCCCTCATTCACGGCAGTCCGCCAGCACCTCCGGCGCGTAATAAAGTACCGTGAATGTCGTTGCCGGATGCGTGCCGTACGGCAACATCCTGCTAGCTCCACCCACCTCCTTGCAGTCCGAATTGCACTAAATTACCGTAATAAACAATTGAGAAATGCGGCAAGGCATAAAATATTAATAATTCATTATTAAAAATGACATAAGAGATGGCGGCGATTTTTAAAATTCGAGTACAATGTATGCACTACAACGCAGCGCTGCGCATCTTTCAACGAATAAGTGCGAATTGGACTGCTAGGCTGGGCCACTTGCACACCGTGTGTCCGCTACATCCAGCCATGCCGGAGTGCCGGCGGACTGCCGTGAATGAGGGGCTGTAGTGGTAGCTCGTTCGGCACGCAGCGCACAGCGAGTACGAGCGGGACGGTATCAGTCGCCCGCTCTTCGCATTGCTCGAGACGGCGCTATGCTCGGGTAATGTCGCATCGAGTGATGTTTGTTGTGATGCTTGTTTTCTCGGAGTGATGCGTAATGTGACGTCACGCGGTCGAGTGACATTACATTTGTGATATTACTCGCATTACTTACACATGTCTAGTTGGTAGTGACCCTGCCTACGAAGCAGAAGGTCCCGGGTTCGAATCTTGATCAGGACATTTATTTGTGTATTTGTCACGAATATTTATTGCTGAGTTATGGATGTTTATATTTAAGTATTTATATGTATCTATCTATATATATATCGTCATCTAATACCCACAACACAAGCCTTATTGAATTTACCTTGGGACTAGCCCGATTTGTGTAAGATTGTCCCACAATATTTATTTATTTATATTTAAATGAAACCATACAATACTGAAACTATCGTACTATCGTACCATATGTAGATTTAAAGGATGACTCACACTAGAACGGGCCAAGACGTGACCAGGCTGGGCCAATCAGTTTCTATGGAAAACGTCACGTGACCTCCGAACTATCACGACCGTGATTATTTCTATACAAAAGTGACAGATCGTACCTGCCTGCACTGTCCTGTCTCGTTCTAGTGTGAGTCATCCTTATAAGTTAGGTTATTACGATAATATGGCGATTTGTTTACATCGTTAGCAAGTTCGATTGACGGCGATTCTCACAATATATCTGTACATATTTTGTTAATATTTATTAAAGTTAAAAGTTTGTGCATTCGTGTTAAAAACTGTTTAAAAATTGAGTTAATTAGGTGTAGTTTTATTAGTGACTACTATGGTAATTTTATACGAGTATCTTAAATTTTATTATATTTCTAGCTGGTGCCCGCGACTTCGTCTGCGCAATATCTTAATAAATTGTAACTTCATACACGGCCAGCGGCTCGGCTCGGCGGTGGTCGTGCTGAGGCTCAGGGTTGTCAAAAACTATGCGAAAGATATTACAGTCTGATTGGCAAACTAATTTCAATTTTACACCCCTTCAAATACGCCGCCGAATTTTTCATAGAAATTCGGCGGCATTTCCTCCCCGCCTCCTTCCCCGCGCGCCCCCCATCGCTGACCCAGAAATCTGCGGAGTTAACCCACTGTATGGAGTACATCCTTACGCTGTGCCTATGTGTTATTCTGATGTAAAAGCTATATTATTGTAAAGTTTCATTAAAATCCATTCAGTAGTTTTGACGTAACAGAGTGACGTGAAATAGTAACAAACATCCCTACAAACTTTCGCGTTTATAATATTAGTAGGATACTGTGCGCGACGTGCGTGGTGGGGTGAGCGTTGACGAAAAAGGAACTACACCATTCTCGTTTTATAGTAGATTACGTACCGTGGCCTGTGAAGTAAGAGAAATGTCTCCGATCTTGTGTATAAAATTGTCAGCCAACGCGAAGCTGCGGTCAACAAATATGTGATCTGAGGCTTTCTTATTTAGTAGCCAAGAACTTTATACTATTTTTCTTCTCGACTCAGTCGGCAAGCGGCGAATTTGTTTAGCGTAGCGGACACCTGCAATTGACTGCTTGCCACCCGGAGGGCAGAAAAGATTATTATTCCTTAAGGGATGGATACTGTCTATCTTTGAATAATTCAACCAGACGGACTATACACGTATAGCGATTGGCAGGCCTACTCTTCTGCCGAATGCATATGACAAACAATCATACACATTGTATGTACTGACGTTTATCTGACAAAGCTATTTGGACGTTACGTTAGAATTGTCAGACATTTAAAAATAGGCAGACTTTTTTGTATAGAAAATGACTTACATTGTCAGTTGATTTAATAGTCATAACAGCAAGCAAGCAACAGCGCAAGCAGTGTTGCAAGAATAGAATACTATTTATTGCACACCTCAAAATACAAGAAAGTAACATTTAGTAAGTAACATTTATTTGTGAAACACAGGTTACATGAAGATGACAGTGAATGGGTATAGTGCTCTGTGGTCTACCATTCAGGTGTACAAAATATTAGTCTTAAAACTATAGGACAAGGAAAGCATGTTTTACAAAAAAATACAACCAATCAATTTAAGATTGAGTCATGCGACTGGTTGTGAGTTTAGACAAATATTTATTTATTTAATGTTTCATTGCAACGGCAGAACTGAAAGAAGTAGCAACATTGAAATCAAAGTGCTTTTATTTTTCTCTTTCCATATAATATTTGGCTTCCAAGTTTTCAATACGAACGCTGTTTAATAAATCCACGCACGATACAATTACACAATGGCTACTAAGAAATATCTGAATACCAAAAGTCACTCCAGACTTATATGTGAGAAAAGTATTTAAATGTCAAAGGCTGTGAACGGGTGTTTATTAAGAAAGTTCTCACGTCCCACTTGAAGGTTGAACCAGAGACCAGTGAATGATAGACTATCATTCCAGCTGGTACCTTCGTACTTACCCAAGCAAACTGCTTGCTTACCACGCATACTAATGCGTGGACACTATTAGTAGTGTCTATAGAAAAAGGGTATTCTTCATTGCCAATAGGTATTCTTTTGATTGATGGCATTACATTAAAGGTATTAATTTTGACAATCCATAGATTTTGACGTGATTATCCACGTGTACCTGTTTTGACCATCAAAATATGAAAAGATTGACATGGCCGTAATTTATGAAGTAGCTAATCTAAATTATGAAATAAATAAATCTGAATCATTAAAGGTGTTATTTAATTTTATAAATTTAATTTATCTTATTGTATGTATATTTTACATGGGCTAAAAGTTTTAAATAAATGACATTTCTTTTCTTAGCATTCTTTTTTTGTTCACTTTTCTAGAGTTCATAAGTTCTATGTCCGAGAAAAATCACGCCTCATAAGATGCCATAATACGTTAAATGTTTGTAAGTGCATTATATACAAAGTTTTGTTAGATTTCGGTGGCGGGCGTCCTAGTGACCCGGTTGTATGTAACAAAAAAGGTGAGCACCCTGGAGAACAACAAAACTTATGAGTTATTAGCTGATGCCCGCGACTTCGTCCAAGGATAATTTTGTTTTGGTTAGAATTATTTTGAAAATGTGTTTAATAAAATATGTTTTGATTAAATACGATAAGAAAATTGCCATCATGCGATGGCAATTTGGATTTCAATACTTCGAATGAAAGGGTTAGGAAGGAAGGATAAAATAGAATAAAGTAAATATTTACGGACGCTTTTTTCGTTTTTGTTCGATATTGATAACAGCAACAGGCAGACGCTTGATAATTATATTCAAGGAATATTTAGTTATACATTAACTTTAGAAAATAAAAATAAAACAAATATTTTAGGGGGCTCCCATACAACAAACGGGATTTTTTTGCCGCTTTTATAGATAACGGTACGGAACCCTTCCTGCGTGAGTCCGACTCGCTCTTAGCCGGTTTTTAGTAAATTATCCCACTTTGTCGCCTGTTGATAAGGTTATTTCTAAACAAATCTTCACGGCATTAGAGCCTTTTCGGCAATCGTCAAAATGGTACCTTTTACTAAAAACAATCGTAAGTACAAGTGTCACATAAGTCACACAATTACACGACTGACTGTCTTTATATTAATTGTGTCTCTGCTTAGTCCCACTTGATCCAAGTTGGTGTTTGCCAAGAAACATCGTTTCATCAAATGCCGTTTCATTACAAAGATAAGATTCCACAGATGACTGTTTACTGTAATGGACGAAAGTAACTTTGGAAGTAGAAGTTGTATCTCAATTAAGAACGATGTTAACACTGAGTTCTGTTAAATGAGAAATATATATTATATTATTAAACTCATGACAGCCAGACAACTCAAAGTTACTCAAATGACAATCGGTATATGACACATGTATTCACAAAATCTAGTAGATACCTTTTTTTATAGGAATGAAAATATGATCTTAATATAATGAAACTACATTATCCTGATTGTGCTTGGAAATCACTATGGTATTGCGGTCGGCTTCGTCACTCATTTTGCCGAGGAAATTTCCTTTTCTACGTAGCAGACAGTAGTATCGAAAAGTAATGTTCAATTTTCTAATTACTTATTAAGAGTCCACATGCTCTGGCAAAAGAGAGCGGGCAACATCATTGACCTTAATAGCAAAGTAACATCATTGTCGTAATGGAATTCTGCAAAGTAACGATTGATTCAATAAATTATAAAACTTAGTTATTATTGTGTATAATAAATACATAAGAACACGTTTTATGATATTTCTCAGATAAACCTTTTCAGTAAGTTATCTAATGAGCTACTGGCCAGCGCAGAATCTAGATATTACAAAGGATTTTCTGCAACGCTGAGCCCGGAGTCTTTAAATATCAGACCATTCTCTAGACAATGAATATCGAATTATTTAAAGCATCACGATTTTCACACATTACAGATTTACTAAAACGGGACTTAATCGTGTGAAACTTAGAAAATGAACCTGCGACGTTTCAATGGCGACATTGTCCCCGTGGTCCCGGAGAATAGGGCATTTTCAAAGTTTTAAACAATTAAGCCCAATTTTAGTAAATTTCTAATCGATATTTAGTATAATCGCATTTGTTTTGAAATATAATATCACTTCGGTATGAGGGTGAAGCTACATGGACCAAGTGAAGGAAAAAGTAAAAGCCATGTCGTATCAAAAGGTCAGAGCGCTGGCGCAGGACAGAGAGAGCTGGAAGATACTCCACCGACAAGAGTGAAAAACTCTTAAGTTTATGATGATGATGATGAGGGTGAATCAACTATTGCTTGTTTTATTCTGTCTCGTCAGCCAGAGGACAAATGCAGCACAGTTAAAAGAAACGTTGCAGTATGTTCTACTAACATGCTTGATAGATGGCCCATCATGGAAATAGATTATGCCTAACTACCAAAAAAAATGTTTCATTTTTAGGGTTCCGTAGCCAAAATGGCAAAAACGGAACCCTTATAGTTTCGTCATGTCCGTCTGTCCGTCTGTCCGTCTGTCCGTCTGTCCGTCTGTCACAGCCGATTTACTCGGAAACTATAAGTACTACAGTGATGAAATTTGATGGGAATATGTGTTGTATGAACCGCTACAAAATTATGACACTAAATAGTAAAAAAAAGAATTGGGGGTGGGGCCCCCCATACATGTAACTGAGGGATGAAAATTTTTTTTTCGATGTACATACCCGTGTGGGGTATCAATGGAAAGGTCTTTTAAAATGATATAAAGTTTTCTAAAAAACATTTTTCTTAAAGTGAACGGTTTTTGAGATATCAGCTCTCAAAGTCGTAAAAAGTATGTCCCCCCCCCTCTATTTTTATAACTACGGGGTATAAAATTCTAAAAAAAATAGAGGTGATGCATGCTAATTAACTCTTTCAACGATTTTTGGTTTGATCAAAGTATCTCTTATAGTTTTTGAGATATATAAATTGACATAATAAGTTTATTATATTTGCTGCTACGGAACCCTTTGTGCGCGAGCCCGACTCGCACTTGGCCGGTTTTTTTGTTAATTTAAAAGTGACCCAGAAGACCGTAACCATGACAACTAGTGATAAAAAATAATTGATTAACTTATAAAGCCTAAAACACTTTTAAGATTGAATTTTTTTTCCTACCCACGATGCCACAATAACGTAGTGAATTTCAGACGCCGACATTTGACAAAATGAGACCACTTTATTATTTTCTAACTTAATAAGAAATATATTTTCTATTTGAAGAATAAAAAAGTGTTATCCGCAAACATAACACTACATTAAACAGCTTACAATAAATAACAGACTATTTTACGTACACTTTGAAGAACTGAGGCTTAAAAAAGATCCTTGTGGCACTCCCATTTTTAATACAACGTGAATCCAAATTATTACATTTTGGTACTGTTGTTTATTCCCGCTATGGAGGATTTATTGAAATCAAAACTCATGAACCCTTTAACCGTCATAAAATTAAGTTTTCTAATAGAAGTCTAGGGTCCTTACCATGACGTCTTAGCGCGATTCAGTTTAGGCCCCAGAGCAACTCAATTTAGGTCCTAAACTGAAATGCGTTAAGACGTCATGGTAAGGCCCCTGTACTCAACGCAATTAAAAACTTTTCAAATATCAAGGAATGTTCCAACGGCGTCCTGGAATCTTCCCAAACTAGTAAAATTTATTTTATTTAGCTTGAACCAGCATTATTAGTATATCAACTTTTGTACAGCTGTTTTTGAAAAATTTTGTTCAAAATAGCGTGAGATGCGATTGTATCAAAAAGATATATATATAGGTATATTTTTGTAAAAGCACGGAAAAGGCCGATAAACAGAAATAAACTCTACATACTGATTTAAAAATAGTAACTACTTTCAAATACTTTACCAATATCGGAAAAACACGATTGTCAATAAAACTATTTAACTGACAGCGCGGAGAGTAAACTTACAAATCGCGCGTGGGTAGTGATTCCATCGTCCACATTTCAGAGGCAATTTCTAGTGAAGAAATACGTAAATAAAAGTTTTATTCTTTAAGCTTGTAACAAATGTAATATGATTGTAATTTTTTCTTTATATCACAGAGTCTAATAGCGCATTACCATACAAGAACGACGAAGAGGGAGTGTTTTAGCAAATAACCTCTTCGCACGTATATTGTACGGCGTTTTATAGTACATAATATTATGGCCCTTTGTATATTCGACGCAGGCACGTAAAGTGCTTATTGACGCTCTAGGGCGGTAGAGTATAATGTGTAATAAAGGTGCATGATAAATTGACTAAAACGGCTTTGTTTTTTTACACGATATTAAGCCTCTTTAAATTTATTAAAAAAGGGTTTAATCTTGTAACAATCTTTGAAAAGTAACCTCCGACGTGTCAAGGACGACATTCTCCCGTGGTCCCGGAGTCTTTCTCTGTGACCACGGGGCAATGTAGCCCTTGAAACATCGGAGGTTAGTTTCAAAGTTGTACACAATTAAGCCCGTTTTTACTAAATTTATACTAGTCAAATACGTCTACTAAATTAAATAAGTTTTCGTAAATGCGTTCGTTTTCCTTGAAGCTTTTGAATGTATTTACAGAACGTATTTAATTAAATATTTTCACGCGTATTCTCTTTGCCATTGAACATTCAAAAACTTAAAAGGAGAATTTATTAAGAGTTTTAATTACCTTCCTTTTTACCTCATGGCGATATCACGAACCGATGGATCCATTAATTATGAACGCCCACATTTCAGGATTACGTTACAGTGACAAATAGTGCTGGAAGGTCACGTAGCTGTCATCAGATACTAGCGGAGGCTTAATTAGATTGAAAATCTATTAGTTTTTATTAGTAACATTTCTTATACATATAAAAACTAGAAACTTTCTTTGCGACTTTCTTTCAGAACTTTTAATTTTTATTATGTTTTTGCATCACAAATAGAATGACTTTTCGTAGAGAAATTTTGCCTAATGATTTCTTAAAATATAAAACGATTTCCAGTAATTGTGAAGACTCCGGAAATCTGCGTACGAAACATTCCGCGAATTTCTGCCAGTTTTTGCCGAGGCATAGTTTTCTTCGAAATTAAAATGTTTCTCTTATAAATGAGATCTCTTTAAAATGGTTTTTCTCGAGTAATAACTTCTAAAAACCAGTCATACTAACTACTTACACACTAATTAACGTTATTGTTTTAAAGGCTTTATTTTTGTTTATTTTAACATTTAGCTAATAAACTAGATATATTATATAGGTACCTCGTATGGTATGAGATATTTAAATTCTAATTCTTCGCTGTTATGACCGGTAAGATTTGCCGCCATTTTTGATTTGAATAGCTGCTGATCTTTGAAAATTTTGAATCTTACCATGCAATACATTTTAGTGAACGTTATAACGGTGACAAAGTGTGCCACTGAGCCTTATCGAATTGACTTATGGTTATTGCCGTGGCTACTGTGTAACAACCGCCTTATTCTGATAAGTTCTTGAGCTTTATCGAATTTAAACTATCGTGGGACATAATAATATGAAACAATAATAAATTACGGATAATATCCACGGCTTTTAGTCACTACGAGCGATATGTCCAAATCTGCATTCAACAATTTTCTCGTCGAGAGCGGTGCGCGCAGCGGACGGCTCCGCAGTACACCCGCCTGCGTCGTCGCGTATGGTGGTCAACACTTGATAATGGAATCCTAAGTTCTCTGAATCTTGTCGCGCGTAGTGACTAAAAATAAATGAGTGTTATTTATTAGTTTTACTAACTAAACATTAGGTATATATGTTTATTGCATGTATACAATTATTGCCTTTACTTTTTTTTGGGAACGAATCTGTTTTATTTTAATCGGTATAAAAATGTACGGTCGTGTCTCAATACCGTTTTCGCAAAAAACATGACTCTACCAAGGGGCAGCGGAATAGAAGAAGAGAGACAACAAAATATATTTACTTGCGACAATCTCAACAAACAATAAAATAAAAATAAATCAATATAAGAATTAAGTTCTGTGCGAGTCATAAACATGGACCCAACTCGGCAATAATACAGTTGAATGCAGTCTCAACAAAGCGCAGTTTAGGTTGTTCTAAATTGTTGTTGCAAACTGCCAACGCCATTTGACACCCCGACACACGTGTGCTAAATAAATCATTCCATAATTACCAAGTCCGGCCCATAAAATATAATTTCGGGCAAGGTACTTTGATCAGAAGTTAGTTAGTTAACGTTCGGAGTAACAGTTCGTAATGTATAAATGAAGTGAGTTAAGAGCTGTTAAATGGTGTATAACCTAGGTAAGATACGGATTTGACAGACATTAAATAATAATAGGCTGATTTTCTGAAATTACGTTCGAATGAGATATTAATAGATAAAATCCTACATTTTTTTCTACTGAAAGTAGGTAGGTAAATAGTAAAAAAGTAATTTACTATGTCCATTTTAACGGTAATAAGTATTTTTCTAGTTTGTGATCATGACGACATAATTGTCTGCTATCTGTTAAAAGCGAAACCGAAGAAATGTATTCACGTAAAACCTTTAAATCCACAAAATGTACGGCACGGGTTAAAGATGTGTTATTTGGCTAAAAACAAATGATAGTAGGTAGAAACTGGTCTTCACCCATTTTAAACGACTAAAAAAACATATATACATATCTTGTTACGTGACTTTTTTGTTGCCTACATACCTAATACTAGACTAACAATATCATTATTTCCCAATATAATCAAAATTTCCATACAAGCTGTCAGTTCATTGTGTGGATTAATTTGGATTTTACTGTTTAACGGTAATATTGATAGAAATTATGGTTAAAAATGTTAACACCAGCCGGTAGAAGTATTTTATTATAACAATAGTAGATAGATAGATAGAATACTCGGTATTGCACACCTCAAAATACAAAAACATTTACAAAATTAAGAATCAATCGATTTAAGATAGCGGCAAAAAATATACGGTCTTATCGCTACTTTATAGAAAGTAACCCTATACAAGTTGTGTATATGTATAATGCTCACGGGAGTTTTCTATAAAAAACTAGATAAATTGTGTTTATTCAAGGATCAGATAAATATAACCTTTTCCGGCTCAAACTATGTAACGAGGCTTCTCTGATGTTGAAGTTTAGGTTTTACCCAAGTTATCATTAGTCATTCCTTTTCAAATCCTTGCCAAAAGAACCATTGTTTAAATCCGCCAAGTAGTATCATAAACTTAACTTTGTACAAAGCAGAAGTATAAAAATTCAAGCAGTTTTCAGAGCACCGAGATATTTTAAACAGGATCCGCGTAGACAGTGCATAAATCTAATGTGGGACTTAAAGTTAGCTACTTTGTTTTCTTTCTTAATATGAACTCGTGTTCCGACCACACAAATAAGTACTTTTTTAGATCTAGTTTTCAATTATTCATAAAGGCAATGGAAACTAAAACTTTTCAAGCTGTATTTTCTTTTCTTTACTTTAGTAATAGTAAATTACTACAGGGGTCATCGACTAAGGGGTTGCCAGCCGAATACATATTCGGCGCAGTCTGAGAGATGTAGTGGTAGAATGCTTGCGACCGGACCCCATGACGTCCCCCTTTAACTGCAGAGAGAGTAACGGAACGCCGGTTTGTTTTTAGTGGGTATTAGGCTTCTTTAGAGGGATCAGTGGGACGAGAGAGTCCCACTTTCTGAATCCTGGTCCTGCTTGATCAGCCTTCCCCTCGGAGGTCAAAGCATACACCCAAAAAAAAACAATTGCGAAAAACAAAAAAAAACAATTGCGAATCGGACTCGCGCGTGAAAGATTCCGTACCATTATCTATAAAAACGCCAAAATGTCACGTTTGTTGAATAGAGTAGCCCCTATTATTATTATATTCCGTTATTTTTCATTGTTGTTAAAGCGACAACAGACATACGTCATAAATAATATTTGAAACGGGATAATTACCATGTATGTTTGTTTTATTGAGCATCCGATATATCCACACTGTTGCAAGCGTCATGTTCACGGGGTAAACATACGTCATCTGTGAAAATTTCTACTGTTAAACTATAACGGTTCATGAGATATAGCCTGGTGAGAGACAGATAGACGGACACCGGAACCTTAGCAATAGAGTCCCCTTTTGACCTTTGAGTAGGTACCGAACTCGAAAAAGCTAGCGGTGTTGTATACTACAGAAAATTTTAACTCGTGACAAACGCATGTACCTAAATAGCGAGTTGTAACTATTTCACATTAACGTATATACAGCATTCCATAAACTTAGTTCTCAATTCAGAAAAGTCGTAACTACATTGCTCCCGTACAAAACTTGCGACTTTTTGTATATAGAAGGTAGCAGTTGAACTTCTCAGTGACCCGTGCACTCGTTCCAGTTTCCAGTCGCTATAAGTTAAACTGGAAGCGAGGGCATCTAAGTTCAATAATATGTGTACATTTTAGCACCTTAATCCCTTGTAATAAGATTAAAAATGTACACTTTTTAATGAACTTTACTGTACACATAACAACTTGGGGATACATTTACAAGTGGGCTAAATAGTATATTTAGGTTCGTTATATGAAGTGAGGAAAATCCATTGCGCTTTAAACTAAATGGGTCAAACACAAAATGATGAGTATCTTTCCGGTGGACTATTAAAAAAAGAAGGGATATAAATCTTGATTTTCTTATTTAAGCCTTATCTACATTACTTCCTTTCTATTGGATTGTATGATACAAATAATTACTACATGTAACATTCTGTTAACTATTGACCACAGGAATGAAAAAGTGCATGTTCAGCTAAACTGTAGAGCCAATCTTTCCTGTGGCTAATAGTTAACAGCTTGTGGACATGTAGTCATGATTTTTATGATACAATTAAAAAAAAACCGTCAAACTAATCAAGTTCTAAATAATTTTCCAATAAAGTCCTTATTGAGTTCTACTATTGTAATTTTCTTCATATTTTTAAGTCATAGTTCAAGAGTTAGAGGGGAGGGGACACATTTTTTTAAACTTCTGGAACGATTATTTCCGAAAATATTAACTTAATGAAATACTGTTTTTAGAAAACCCTCTTTTTTTTCAAATACCTATCCAATGACATGTCACACTCTAGGTTTGAAACGAAAAAAAAATCACCCCTGACTTTACATCTACGGGAGGTACCCTAAAAAAGTTTATAACCACTTTCTATTTGACCACTTTGTTTGCGTGACCGATATATATAATAATTATATTCGAACAAAATTACAGCTTTCTAGTACTTACAGTCACTGAGATTATCCTCGGACAGACGGACAGACAGACTTGGCGAAACTATAAGGGTTCCTAGTTGACTACGGAACCCTAAAAGGTACCTACTTTTTAATGTGGATAACCACATTGAATTAATTGATCTTTAATTAGACAATCAACCTTCATAGCCTTTAACTTTTGAAAAGTCCGCCGGAAAGATTCTGAACATCGTTTTGTGTTTGACCCTAATTCCAATATTTTGGAATTTGGGTCAAATACAAAACAAAACACAAATTTCAAATTCTTTGTAAATCCTTAATTTTGTTAGATACCACAGATACTCCAGTTATTTACGTTGTTAGTTGAGTACCCTTAGCAACATTGTACATTTTGAACTCACAAGCTAGGAATCCTTTGTGTGTTGCACATTGTACACAGACACTTCCATACTGAAGGTATTGCAGGCTTTCGAGTTATTTAGGAAACTTTGTCATATTACTTATTATTGACGAATATAACCAATAGTGTTTATTTATTTGCGCAAACATTAACATGTGCATTTTTGTTAGGATTTAGAATTATATATATTCGTATTTTTCCTTTGGTATAGGAATTAAAAAACACAAATATAATGCACTAATCACGAAAATAACTAAATGTAATCGATTAAATAAAACAATAATAACACAAAAATATTCAGCAAATTCGTCATAAACCGCATAAAACATTCAGGTTTTTTTTTAAATGAGCACAGACCTTTCTATTTATACAGGGCGTCTTAAGACTATGTAATGGGACATCAAGGGAAAGTACATTAAATATCATAGATATTATATTTTGCTGAAATAAGACTTAATGTGATTTTTAAATGATATGCTGCTTTCAAAGATATTCTAAAAAAAATATTTCAAATTTATTCATTAAATACACAAATGTCAAAAATATTACACAAAAGTCAACTGAAAAGATTAAAAATATAAATTCAAAAAATGTTTAAATCAACTTAGTAGGTACTTTGTCTTGTTCATGTACTGTGCCTTTTGAAATAAAAAAAAATGAAATAAAATAAAAGATTGTTAACTCCAACGTTCATTTTGCTCTGCTTCGCTGTTATTGCAATTTCTAGACAAAGACATTTTTAATTGCGTCCACTCAAACCGGGAATTGAATCGCGTACTGGGTTATTTTTATGTAAATTTTCATTAAAACACTGCAGTTATCCTTACAGTTAGATTAACAATAATTTTTTCGTTTTAAATATTGCGGGATTTCTCGTCAAATAATAAACGAAATAGTAGAAACTAATAACGTGCCTTGTCAATAGTCAAATAAAAATTTAAGATATGGTTTGCTACCCTTTCGTACAAGGACACGGAAGACTAGGTACTCGTAATAATACCAGTAATCGGAATTAGGTGGGTTAAAATACCTATTCTTCGTGAGGGTACATAATATAGAGTGGTTACAACCAAGCAAAAAATATTTTGTCTTCAACACCGAGTATTCGATATTTATTCAAGTAATAATAAACATGACATGTTTTTTTTAACGATGATTATAGTAATATATTTATTTACATACAAATTAAATAACAAGAAAATAATGACTAAAAATAAAATTAAATAAACAAAGAAAATACATTTAAATTAAAAAAAAAAACTAATACCTACCTCTAAAACAACCCACACTGCATAGTACCCGGCTCAAAGGTTCCCATAATGCCTGCAGCATTCCCCCGCTGCACAGCAATGGAAACCTGTTGAACCAGGTACGACCCTGAGCGAGGGTCGCAACCCCTTTCTCGGAGGCGTCGCCCAAGCTCCTTTATAAGACGACGAGCCTCCAAACCCCAGGGCCCCGCCGTCTCCACCGCCACCGGTACAAAGTCATACCCTGATTCCAGGGCAGAGTATTTGGTGTGCTTACTTTTTGTTTTACTTGTTTTTTTTTACAGTACGGGGTTAGAATATAAGTTTTTTTTGGAAAAATCGTGGAAACGTTTTGACATGCCGTGCCGCCATGCTTTTGCCATTATCGTCGTACAGATCGATTCACGAAAGCTGGCGCGAAAAATGTATGAAACTGTCATTATTTTCATAGACATTCCGCGCCAACTTTCGTGAATCCATCTGTACCTCT
Organism: Lathronympha strigana; assembly: GCA_949128165.1. Classification (NCBI taxonomy): domain Eukaryota; kingdom Metazoa; phylum Arthropoda; class Insecta; order Lepidoptera; family Tortricidae; genus Lathronympha; species Lathronympha strigana. The sequence continues at coordinate 4,042,794 of OX421914.1, forward strand.
TGAGGTATCTACATACTTTGTGTTGAAAATTTATTCTCGATAAACCAGGCTTCTACATTCAGCAAATACAACGTCAAGATATTAAGGGAAAGATATTACCAACGATATTTTAGATTTGACCGACGTTTATGAATGATCTATGAAAATACCAGTGCTCAAATATACTAGGGTTTGCCAACGAACCCGGAGTTAATTTCTAAATCTATACTTTATGAACGCTTAACCAGGTTTATGGCTGGTATTAGTCCAAGTGACCCTAGGTTAAATTATCAAAATTATTTACATAAAGTTCAATTCTATATTCTGTTTCGACTAGAGAAACATTAAAAAGTTAATCTAGAAATGGCAGCCATACCTTCAAAAATTCATTACATTTTAGTTAATAAGACAGCCAGAGGTCCTCAAATATTCATGGCGAGGGTCCGCAAGGTTTCGCGTTAACTTGGACCCAGAGCGTTAGACCGACTCATTACAGAAGGTTTCATTACACCTGCTATTTATTAAATGTTACTTAAGCAACCTTTTTAGGGTTCCATACAAGGCTGTCTGTTCAGTTCGTCTATGTGTCGGTCGTTTGTATTTTATGAACTAAACAGACAGCTGAAAGTTTCTCAAAATATTTTTTTTCGTAAGCCGCTGCAGCAAATAATAAAAATAATTAATACGTGATTTTTCGGTTTTATTTAGAGTGTGTATGTAAAAAAATCCAAAGCAAACATTTTTATAAACGATTGAAAACAAACAAGACTGAAACTCGGTGTTCGGTGTACAAAAAATATATATTGCATGAAAGCAAAATACCAAAATCGGTAAACCGTGAGCAAAACCAACAAAGGAAAAACATTAATATTGTATGTTGTTTTTTTTTGTATTCGAGTTCGACTCGCACAACAGGTTTCTTTTAATCAAAAACATTCGGGGCACGACTTTTCCATTCGTATTTAATTAATCGAAAGACCACGACAAACGGCTTAGAGTGAAAATCACGACTGATACCAAACGAAACGTCAAGCACCATACATTGTATACAGAGTGTAAATCTAATACGGGCGATCCTCTTAACGGTGGTTGGTATAGGACATAAAAAATGTAATTAGATAAGATAACTTTTACTTACAACTGTAATGCCAACACACTCACTTAAAACGCTCGATAACTACTGTCAACGTCAACTTTTACAGTTTATGTTTACAATACATTGCTGCTGGAAATTTTTAAAAAATATACTATGCGGTCACGATTAATGAATGTAACATAAAAAAACTTCTAAATGAATAATAACCCTACTGAATTATGTCTTTTTTACTTTATCGCCCAAATTAGACTTACACACTGTGTACATAAACCAAAGTATACATATTTAAGACTTATGGTTGAAAAAACCTGTAGTTGAAAAAACTAGGGAATAAATTATTGAAATACCATTCCTCTGTTTTTCTCTAAACTATGTAAAACATTTTAAAAGTACGTTCTCCTCATTACTGAAACTAAATAAATTATTTATGTAAGTGCCTTCCAAATGAGAACGCGCCAAATAGGTTTTTTACCCTTCATGCCTTCCACACGTATTTAAAATTCAGAAAGCGCTCTTAATATTTAAATATAATTAAATGTATGCTGCAACTACATCAGATAATATTTTGAAAAAAAAATCCTTATTAGTTTATTATGTTTATAATATTACAAATCTGATTTATAGTTTAATCTCACACTATGATTACTACACAATTACTATTAAGGATGACTCTCTCTAGAACGGGACGGGACGTGACCGGGCCGGGCCGATCTGTCAGTTTCTATAGAAAACGTCACGTGACCTCCGAGGGCTCCGAGCTTGGATGTGATTTCGTCTATAGAAATTGGCCGATCGTCCCGTCCTGCTCCAGCTCATCCCGTCCCTTTCTAGTGCGATTCATCCTACCAAAATCAATTTAATAAATATTGTGTGCATTATGTACAATAGAATTAACTCATTATTATAATATATGTTGTTATTTTTTGTATAAGCTTTAATATGTGTATCTTCAAAAGGGCGTATGATAAAAAGCAAATTATTAGTTTGGACGCTCCATGACTCGAATAACATCCCGTGTCAAACTTCATCATTAAATAAACATCCCGGTTTGTAAACTTAATGTTACCTTTTACTGTCCGCCATTATCCCGGTCCGTCCAAACTTTCAACTAAAACACTGACCCAAATCCGTTTGTTCCAGGCAAAAGGTATGCGGGCTCGGACGGTCCCCGCTACCTTGCTAGTGCTGCTTGTCGCCATAGACACGCTCCACGCCAACCGACGGAAACAAAAGGACAAATACGTTCCCACCATCAACATATGCGACATTAGCGACCGAGACTCAAAGGTCCATTGCTACTGTGAACACAGTCAAGAAATCAACGAAGCCCTGAAGACAGAATGCTGGGTCTTCAACGGCGGTATACAGAAATCAGATCCACTATGGACGAGCTTCTCTTCGCAATCAAACATAGAAACGCTTGCGTTCAACGTAAGAGCAGACGGGGGTTTAGATTTCGTCCCTTCAAAAGTACTACGATACCTAAGAAGATTAAAGCATTTCAGCATAAAGTACAGCTCAATCCCAAAGATAGACACGAACACATTCATGAACATAACCTCAGTACAGGAAATGACGCTAACGAAAAACCAGATTATTGTTCTGAATAAACATGCGTTCTATAACCTCCCTAACTTGACTGTGCTCACGCTTGACGAAAACCAAATAAGGGAATTGGTGACAGAGACTTTTTATGAGCTCCCAGTGTTGCAAAAACTGTATCTAACTAATAATAGTATAAGTGTAATACAAGATGGCGCTTTCAGACATCTTGTGAACTTAGCAGAGTTAGAGTTGGATAGAAATAATATTGTTACTCTCAAGAAGGAATGTTTTGACGGTCTGGCCAATCTGAAGCGGCTCGATTTAAGGAAAAACAAATTAGCCGTTCTTGAGTCATTCACTTTCACTGAATTGTGGAATCTTCAGGAATTGCTATTAGACTATAATGAAATTTATATTTTGGCGCAGAGGACTTTTGATGGATTATCGCTGTTAAAGAAATTAAGTTTAAGTCATAACAAGCTAGTGACTCTTGCCGGGGGTCTATTCGAGGGCGTACGAGGACTGTCCGCCCTCGATTTAAGGCACAACAAACTACAAAGATTCACCATGGACAACTTACGACCGATATACGACAACTTGAAAAATCAAAACAGCTACATCAATCTAGATGGTACGTAAATTTCAGTAAACTTAATATTTCAACAAATATAATTGCTTTTATCAACAATAACAAAATTAATCATAATCGATTTTGTCGGCTGAATCGGAACACTAATTGCATTAATTAACCAATCAGAAAAGTTATTACGTATCGAAGGTTCTAGAGTGGTCATTAAACAGAGTTCCCCGTGCAATATGAAAATTGCAAAATTAATTGTCATTTTGAAATTGGATTATACTGATTGTTAATTATTTAACCAGCAATATTTAAGGAGGTGAATATGTTGGTTACCCGTAGGAACTTTTACTATGGGACCCACTCCGGAATCAACATTTGATTTGCCGAAATGTATGAAACAGTTTCGCGATTTAAGAGTTGGGCCCCAAAAAGAAAGTTTGTGCGGATGACCTACATAATCGCATCCCTAAATATTCCCAGTTAAACATTAGGCTGTATCAAATATAATAAAAAAGGACGCCTTTGATTGTTACAGGGAATGATTTCAACTGTGATTGTCACCTGGCTTGGATGCACAAACTCCGGCACGAAGCCAACAGCATCAAAGTACGTACCTCTCTAGAGAAATTTGTCTGCAAATTCAACTCTAATCCCTCCCTCAACGCGCACTTCACCTACTTCGAATCAAACGCCATCAACTCAAACATTTTGGCGGAAACCGATGACAAAAGTCAAATAAAAGATTACTCCGACGAGCCAGATGAATTTTTCCACGAGGAAATCGATGACACTGATGAACCCAAATTGGTGAAGGGTGAAAATGAGAGAACGTTATTGCAGATACCTGTGGAATTGCTGCCGTGCCCGCAGGACGTGAAGAGCGTTACGGACAGAACATACACCTATCCCTCTCAGAACGAGGCCAAAGACTATAGAAACCTTATTCAGCCGTCAGCGGCGAGCGCCTCGCAACTTGTTTTAAATTTCGCCTTCTCAGCGCTGCCTGTTCTGATGTTATTTAGATACGGCTGAATCATAATGGAAATTTGCCGTATTTCTAATGTTTTGGACCAGTCACTTTGTAAAGTAAAAGAGAAGTTAGCATTTCAATAAATTACGGTTTATACTTGTTCTGTCGACGTCATTTCATTTGTGTTCTTCCATTTGGAACGTTTTCAGATGAATATTAAATTGTTTCGAGAGATCACTTTCTCGTTTGTTCGAAACTTTACCGGAAAGTAAATTTTAATTAAAATTTTATAAGGAAATGTGATATAATTATAAGTTATATATAACTCTTAAACATAAATCCTTAGGACTAAACTTTAATGTACCTACTTTTCTAAAGAGAAAATTAAATTTCGAAATGTAAATATAGTTTTTAAGGATTTTGGCTTATTTTTCTTGTAAAATTATGGAGATTCTGTAAAAATATGTGGAAAGTTAATCTTTACCGTGTTTCTTGTTAACATTAATAAGGTAATAATGTGATTATAATTACGGTTACTACTAAGCGGTGGTAGAATATAAATAGTCGTTTAATATTTTGTTCTTTTCGTTGAATGTTAAATTAAGACAAGAAATAGCGCAGAGGAATGCAATTGATGCAAAATAAGATACAGGGCATTTAACTGTAAACATGTCTTATACTTATAATTATAAAGTAATTTATTGTGAACATAATCTTATTTTTATGCAAGAAAGAAAAACTGTTATTTGATAAAAAAATGCAAAAAAGGAAGTTATAACTTGCATGAAATTACTTAACAAAGCTTGCTTTGCAATCTCGTGGGTAAAACTTATCTTTTGTTCCATAAATAACTGTGGTACTTACAGCCATATGCATATTTATTAAATTATGCCGGATTCTACATTATTTGCGACATGTTGTTGAAATTAGAAACTTGAGACTCGAACTTAAATAACACTTATGAACCAATATTCAACTTAAGTCACTCACTTATTTTGATAGAAATGAGTCCAAATAACAATCGGTCTAAGATCATATCGAGTAAAATTGGACCAAAATGATGTGAGTGACCCGTATAATATATGATGGTAACCGTTTCCTTTTTATTTGAGATTGGATAGAGATAAGGCAGACGTCATGGATAATATACAAATATAAACAATCTATACCTTATGTAAGAATTTGCCATATACACTATATGTTACAGGATTAATTGATATTGAAGTATATTCAAAATTATATGTTAAAATCATATATATCTCGCCATATACAGTAAATGAAGTTGAATTTTACTTGCACTTAATCTGTCTTAGCTCAAAACAGTCAAGAAACTTATATCTTACCGGAATTATGTGTATAAAACTATAGTCTGACCACCAAACGAACGCAGTTATAGATATAGAGAGCATCACACTGTCTTTTTATTACCACCCCGAAAAAGGGATGAATATAGTTTTTTTTGTCCTACTGTTACTGCGTTCCGGTGGTCAGACTTTAGTTCAATATTTTATACACAGTGCGTTCTTGAGAAATAAACAACTCTAAGGTTGTGGTAAAGTATCAATCATATATAAAAAGTAATAAAGAATATTTACCATAAAATTCATAAGGAAATAGGATATATCGTAAACCCACAAATAAAAATTCAGTTGCACTTTAAGATAATTAACTTTTAATAAGTATTGTAAATAATATATTGTCATTCGATACGATACGCATAATAATTGTTCGGATAAATGTTTTGATTTGTTAAAGGTTTATTTAAATTATTTAATTAAAAATTGATGTTGGGAATTGTTTTATTTTATTTTACAATATCATCCCCCGTGATTGTCTGTGTTTATTAAATTGACAAGTTAATTCAAATTAACACAATAATCATAATGATAGGATTACATATAAAAAAGCGGCCAAGAGCATGTCGGGCCATGCTCAGTGTAGGGTTCCGTAGTTTACCGTCCGGTCCGTCCGTCACAATAGGCAACATTAAAAAGTGTTTTAATGGATACCATGCTCAATATGCTTATAATAATCAACAATTCGATGATTCTTTCGATCACACCCGTCCCGACCACATTTACTCCGAAAAATTCTTAAAAGCGCGAAGTAGGCCACGGTACAGTGCTATCTCTCGGGAAAATGGGTTACTAATTTATACAAACTAGACGGGTTATGTATGTTGGGTTTTCGGGGGTAACTTTTGATCGCTTGAATCGATTTGAATCATCCTTTTTTTATTAGAAGGAAGATACGTGCGGGATGATAAATTAAGTTTTCATGATAAAAAAAATGTTTGCATATACGGTTAAATTACAAACTTAATTCAGAAAAATATTTTGTACAATTTTTCATAAACCGTTCAATCAATCAAGTTAAAAATAATTTTTCAATAAAGTTCTTATTTAGTTCTACTTCTGTTAAAAAATTAGAGGGGGGACACATTTTTTTAAACTTCTGGAGCGATTATTTTCGAAAATATTAACTTTATCAATAACTGTTTTTAGAAAACCCTCATTATTTTTCAAATACCTATCGGACGGACGGACAGACATACAGACTTGGCGAAATTATAAAATAGGAACATAAATAATCCTAACCTATATTTACCTAAATGTCCCCTATGTGTCGGCGGAACATGATAGTGTGCCGACAAGGCTGGCTGCATTACCTCGGTGGATGGCAATGTCAATACGCTTAGCGAGTAACGAGCCAGCGCTGTGGTCACCGGTAGAGCGGATAAGCTTGTATTTGGATGTTTGAAATAATTTGAGGGCCTCTGTCCCCCAAGGACCCATGGTTTCAACAGCAAACGCAGCGAGTACGTAGTAGTCGCTGAAAGACGCGTATTTGCGGCGTTTTACCTGCTCTTAAGTACGTCGTGCTGAGATGAGACGGTACGAGGGTGTCCACGCATGTTGTATCCCATATTAGTGGCCGTCCGTGGGGACAACTCCTGTGGCACGAGAGTCAGCCCGTCGGGCCTTATGCCGTCACCACGTGCCAAACCATTAGGCTCCAGCATGGCGGGCATATTGACGCCTAACTAAGGCCCGTGTTGATGTCATATAACCCACATAATTATATCAAGGTAGAACAAAAAAGTATATCAATTTGTAAGGTAAAAATAATGAAGGTATATCTCGATTTGAAATGAAAAATTAAAGGGAATCTCCAATTGTATTGGTGGTGTTTGGGCAGTTAATTGCTGAACTACAGCCGAGTTAATAAATATCTCTGCAGGTGAATGCATCATAATACTTACACCTTATTGTCAATATCCTAAGGCGGTACTCAAGCCTTGGAAATGCTCATATATTTATGAGTCATTTAAAATATTTTTGACTCGGGAGGCATAATATTCTTTAAATAAATTTATAGCTAAGTCTTATTTTGTACTTGTAGAAAAATATTTCCATATTTATACCCTGACCTATATTATACCTAATTATAATTTAAATAAATTAAGTGATAAGTAAATTGTATAGTTCTGACAATATATGATTATTAGTATATTCATGATATAAAATGATAATGATATCATATATAATATATAAAACCAAATTGGTATCTTGTTACGAAATACATCCACGAATAAACATCGCAACAATTTTATTTGAGGAACAAAATTGTTTACAACACGATCAGTAATCAGAGACAGTAAACAAAAGTTTAATTTTAAATATATCTACTGCAGAGGATTTAATTTTCAGCGAGAGTCTAAAAAATGTAACGCTCGAAAAAAATACTGGACAAGTAATATTTCAGCTCAAAGAAAAACTGACGATGAAAAACACTACGCTGTGTCAAAGCCTTGGTAAGTATTATTTTCGTATTAAGTTCGCTTTACGAACACGAATAGCCCAAGTGGACTAGCTTGATTTCATTTAAAAGTTTCGACGAGAAAAGAGCTGAATGAAATGAATGACATGCAATGGAGATACAATACGAATTCTAAATACGAAATTTAGCTGATGGCTTCTCGTCCTTACAAAAGTATCATTGTGTGAGTGTCACGTCTCTGGTAATGAAAATACCTGACCACTATTAAAACGTTTCAGTATCAAAGCTATGATGAAAAAAAAAACAGTTTTGATATATTATGTGACATTACGTTGAAAACGAGTGTGCCTAGTTTCGTTTTCCCTTGTCAAAACCAACCAATCCAACAAACCAATTTTACTAAAAAATATCATGTAAAACACGTTTTCACCACGATGTAAAACTATTTTTCAGTCCTCCGGCCGGTAAGCGCCACTTTACGCAAAACTAAATTGCCGCTTGCCGGCTCCGTCGGGCAGAAAAATAGTATACAAACCTCGGCCGTTAGATGGGAAAGCCTCGGATCACATGTTCGTCGACCTCGGCTTCGCGTTGGCCGACAATTACATAGGATCCGAGACATTTCCCACTAAGACGGCCTTGGTATGTAATCTACTATATCATCACACTTGCTCGTAAATAGTGAACATATATTATGTGACATTACGTTGAAAACGAGTGTACCTAGTTTCGTTTTCCCTTGTCAAAACCAATTTTACTTGAAAATATCATGTATAACACGTTTTCACCACGATGTAAAGTAAAACTATTTATCATCACACTTGCTCGTAAATAGTGAACATATATTATATATGAAATCATACTTACTAGCTGTATTAGGCCCATGGCCGTAATGGATTCTCATAGTACTTTACGGCTGTCTAAACGGACCCCTGAACTCTCTTGCGGATATAGGACTGATTAGTTACAAACAGTTAATACTAGAAAAAAAGTGCAAAAGAAAAAGCGAATGAACGTTCATGTAATTTTAATACATATTAAGCTAAACACTTAAAAAAAAACAAAAAACTTTTTACAATGCATGTGCTCGAAATAGTACATTACATACCAAGGCCGTTTAAGTGGGAAATGCCTCGGATCCCATGTAATTGTCGGCCGAGGCGAAGCCGAGGTCGACTAACATGTGATCCGAGGCTTTCCCATTTACCGGCCGAGGTTTGTATACTATTTTTTAGCCCGACGGAGCCGGGAGGCGGCTATTTAGTTTTGCGTAAAGTGGCGCTTACCGGCCGGAGGACTGAAAAGTACGTTAACAGTACACAGTGTGTAAGTCTAATACGGGCGATAAATTTAACCAAACATAGAATTCATTAGTGTTATCAACAATTAAAACATATTTTTAAGTTACACTTAATTATGACCCCATAATTATTTTTTGTTTTCAGCAGCAATGTACTATAAAAAATTTGACGCTGACAGTTGTCAACGAATGTTTAAAAAACGCGAGTATGTTTGCATTACATTGCGGGGCGAATTATTTTCTATAGATAAAATTTTAATTGCAATTCCATTTAAAAGTTACCGAATTATATTTCTTATGTCCTATACCACGGCGTAAGGATGTATTCTATACCTACAGATGGTTAACTCCGCCGACTTCTGGGTCATCGATGGAGGGCGCGCGGGGAGGAAATGCCGCCGAATTTCTATGAAATTTCGGCGGTCTATTTTAAGGGGTGTAAAATGGAAATTAGTTTGATAATCAGACTGTAATATCTTTCGCATAGTTTTTGACAACCCTGAGCACGACCACCAAGCCAAGCCGCTGGCAGTGTATGAAGTTACCTCACTGTATGGAATACATCCCTACGCTGTGCCTATACTAACCACCGTTAAGAGATTCGCCTGTATTCGATTTACACACTGTATAGGTACAGTGTACGTGACATAACGCTCTTGCCTATACTTCAAATAATTGAATTTTGATTTTGTTTTGTTTGTTTTCACCCTTAAAATTGGAACTCGCTACTCCGAATATAGAACACATCAACGAGTGACAGGTTCATCAACACAAGCACGGGTTTTGTACCATCGCCGGCACCGTTTAGTATCCATTTGGAGTCCCTATTCCTATTGTAACGGTATAAAGACAGATTATATAATAGTTCTTTAGAACAGATATTTCTCTATAACACTAAACTTTCGCGTTTTGTACACATTATTATGAACAGCGCAAGGCACCGGAAGGCGCAGCGTGGGTAGGCCCCCCGCAAGGTGGACTGATGACCTGGTGAAGGTCGCAGGAGTCCGCTGGATGCGGGTGGCGCAGGCCCGGCCATTGTGGAAATCTTTGGGGGAGGCCTATGTCCAGCAGTGGACGTTTTTCGGCTGAAATGATGATGATGATGATGATTATGAACATAGAACTATCGCGAATGTAGTTAATTTACCTTAATATACCGACGTTTCGACACAAAGTTATACATTTAGTAAAAGGGTACACCAAATTTTTTCTACCTACCTCCGCCGGGTACGCGAACATTTCTAGCAAGATCGCTGTTGACACTTCGCTGATTCATAAGTCAAACAGTGTCATGGTCTCATGGCACATGAATCTGTGTCGAAACGTCGGTATATTGAGGTAAATATTTTTCTCTCATACAAAACGCGAATACAAACCGTTTTAAACACATAAAACAATTGACGCTCGCCTCCCCTCACCCCCGCACAACACGACAGACGAAAGACGATGGACAGCGGATTCTTAGGATAAATAATAAATAAATAAATATTGTGAGACAATCTTACACAAACCGACCTATTCCCACGGTAAGCACAATAAGGCTTGTGTTGTGGGTACTAGATGACGATACATATAATACATAATAAATACTTAAATATATAGAAAACATCCATAACTCAGGAACAAATATTCGTGATAAACATACAAATACGTAAATAAATTCGAACCGGGACCTCCTGCCTTGTAGGGTGCATTCGAGCAATCCGTCAGACGATCTGACAATTCAGACAATCGCAACGACGGCGCCGGATTGCTCGAATCAGCCTGCTTCGTCGCGTGCGACCCGTTACCTACGCCGGTCTCGGGCAGTGATGCCCGAGCCGCAAAGGTGACAACACCACTCTGTCTGTCCGACGATGACTGCCCGATGCAGTCGAAACATGTCACGCCTATTGTGATAAAAATACGTGAGTGTTAACCGTTGCAATTTGATATTCATATAATTAAAACTTCCACATATTTCTTCCATCAAGGAAAGTACGATAACAACTTGCAGCTGTTGCCTCTTAAAAGAGTTGCTGTACCTTAAATTGATGGAAACAATTTTTCAATTCCAATTTATCGGCGCCGCCGGGTTAAAACTTTATACAAAGGTCCATTCAATAAAATGTTCGCATTCTAAAATAACGAAAACTTTTTAAAGATATTTTTGTAAAATACGGTCGAGAGCATTAAGTTCCGGGTCACTAACATTTTTTTGAATAGCTGAATGAAGAATTAATCCTGAAACGAGTTTAATCACTCTTTACTCATTACTCATCAGCAGTAGATCGGCAGTATCGGGGTCTCGGCCCCCTGACTTGACTGACAGCAGGAATTAACGGAATTGTAACTTTATCATTACCTCCTGAAAACAGTAGGTTATGAGTTTAATCTTGGAACAGCTGTCAAATTCAAGTAGGTGTATATTCTAGATTCAAAACGCCGCCATTCCGAGCTGTCATTTGTTTGCTGGCTTTTTACTGTTTACAGTGAAATGTTATGTGTGTATGTGTTCAATTTATTGTTTATTGCATTATTTTAATATCTTTAAAGTTGTGTATGCAACTATAGATAATTAGCATTATGTTTAGTCGCATAAACTACTACTGACATTGTCTAAATGCCGCGGCTCAGGGTGGCTGTGGTCCGCTTTGGCAACTCATCCCTAGAATTTATGTAGGCGCTAGTTTTACGAAAGCGACTTCCATCTGCCCTTCCAACCCAGAGGGTTAACTAAACATTATTGAGATTAGTCTGGTTTCCTCACGATGGTTTCCTTCACCGAAAAGCGAACTATAGATAAATATAATATGATATTTCGTACATAATATCCGAAAAACTCATTGGTACCTACGAGCCGGCAGGATTTGAATAGAAGACCTTCGACTTATGAGTCTCACGTCATACCGCTAGGCCACCAACGCTCTTTTAATGAATTTTAATATTAGGTATATATTTGGCTATTAAGATGAAGAAAACAGTTTCATAATGAATAAAAAAACATTGAACTAGAGTCAAACCACGTTATACCTTCCAAGCAAACAGATCTTTATTAGTACTAGTGACAAATATTCATCAATATACTCAATTATTTGCTAATAAATGGACATTCATAAGACTATATTTTAATACTGAATAAGTAACCATGATCAATAAGTCTCGTATAAAAGATCAAGTTTTTTTTTCTTAATGGTAATGAAACTAATTAATAAACAAGCTTAGAATCCTTGTTAGTCTAATGAAGCTTTTAAGAGAAATATATTAGTAATGATTAAAACTGCCTGGTGTCAGATTTTAATTTCACTATTTATTTTTAAAGTGAATATAATATATAACTAAATTCTGTGAATATTTCAAGCGTCTACCGCGCCGTTATGTATATCTAGCAAAAACGATAGCGACGAGGGTATGCAGCCCTCGGCAGCAGCTACTTATTTGCGGCGTTTCGGGTCAAAACGTTGGGGCCATGGGGGCCTAGCGCGCGTCGCATCTTTAAAGAATTAGCGACGCGCCTCATCGATACCACGGGTGACCAGAGGGCTGGCCAATACTTCGCTGAGCGTATAAGCATTGCCATGCAACGTGGCAATGCGGCCAGCCTTTTGGGCACGCTACCCATTGGCAGCGATCTGGAGGGCATTTTTTATTTATAGATAGTTTAGGATTTTATTTTTATTTTTACTGTATATATTAAATTTTAGTATTAGTTTATTTTATTGTTACTTTCGTTTGTTTGTCTTATTAAAATAAATTATCCTTCGTTTGAGCAAAAACGAGCAAAAATATCACGTTCATTTTATGGGAGCCTCCTTAAATATTAATTTTATTCTGTTTTAGAGCGGCAACAAAAATACATACATCATCTGTAAAATGTTTAACTGTCTTTCTATCACGGTTCATAATACAGCCGATAACAGACGGACGGACAGCGAAGTCTTACCGTTAGGGTTCGGAACCCTAACGGAAAATACCTTCAAAATAACAGAAAAAAAAATCAACAATATATTTTCAAAGCTCTTATTTCACAAGTCGTTTAACAAGCTCAGGTTTTCACCATTAACATTCCACATCCCAACTTGGGAAGTGCGTCACTTATCACGCATAATGTCGCCAGTTGAAACATATTCCGTGTTACACTCTACACCGCTCACCGAAGTTTTTATGGGCCCGCGGTTAAGTCCAACGCGCAGTAGTACTTACTTAGTTTGTTTCACTTTCGCGGGGAATTAGGGAACTTGGTACGTAAAGATCGTATGTTAGTTGGGAGAATGCGTCAGTTAGGATTTTGAAGCTAGCTTTGTGTTGCGTGACGTAGCATCTTGCGAAGTTTTGCTATTCTTTGAGCTATGACAGGGGTTTTAAGTTATTTAGCTTGCGAAATTTTATGCTCGTCGCCTTGTGTGTTGTTGTTAGATCTTAATGTCTTTCGGCGCAGGGATGAAACATGCTGGCATAAGATGGTATCCTCCTCCTCGCGTAAAGTGTAAGATTTTTTTCTTTAATGATTATTTTCCATTTGTCTGTATTTGGATTCATGGAGGGCATCATGCATCTTGGTGTTCAGCGTTAAACGAATATATTTAATTCGAAATTCCTAAGAACCATCAGTTGTTCGAGGTTATGTCCGGGTTTTTGTGCAATCTGGCTAAAGAACTCAGTGGAAATCTTTCTTCTATACCCAGTTTTCACAGAATCGACTTATTGGTTAAATGCAGTCCATGGAGTCTGAACCATCTTGCGCCAGCAAGACATTTTAAAGGCATCAATGGGCGTTTATATTATTTTGTTGTTGAAAAAAATGATTACGCATTGGAGAATTTGCTATGTTTATACACAATTGCGATCTCTTTCTATACTAGTAGGAGAAATAAAAGTGACCTAAAATTTTCATTGCGACACTAAATCTATGAAAGTGGTGGTGAAATGCAAATCTTGGGAGAAGAAAACATGGAAAATTCCAATTTAGCGAACTTATGATTTTTCTACAAAAAAAAAACACATCAATGCGATCACACTCTACCTAGGTATATGAGAGGTATAGCAACTCAAGAAATGATAGCTTCAACCAATCTGCCACGCTGCGGGCCTAAGATGAATCGACGTATTTACGTCAAAATAGCTTACACGGATTTTACTTGGGATAAACTTTATGTATATAAACATAATTTAGATATATTCAATCTTAAAAGAATGTCACTAACTCGTACCTAAGTTGGGAATTCCAAACAAAATGAAAAGTTAATAACAGTAAAAGGAAATTTAGTAAGTAATGAAACAATGCATAATAGGTCCATGGTAAAAAACAAAAAGTAATGAAATAAAACCCCTCGCCCCCCTCTCTCTCAGTCGCCTGCCCAGATCTTGGAACAGCTCAAGTGCCTCGTGAAAAAATACTATCCGTGAATTTCGTGAAATACATCTAAAATAAAAAGTAATTTCTACAATTGATTTCATCAATAATGTAGCAAAATCCGATCTCATTTACAACGCATGACATTCAATATGGACAATTCGACCGCCACAAAATGGCCAAAAGAAAGTATTGAAATACTAACGATCTAATTTGAAATGGCTTTCTACAGAATTATACCGTATCTTAAGTCGATAAGAGTCAGAATCGTAAAATGGATTTGGAAATCGGTCTCATCGAAGGGACCGGGTAAAAACTCTTCCCTTTGGCATTCGTATCAGTAAAGCTATTTATTTCTGTTTTCTCTGCTCGTTTTGGATGCTCGACATTATCAACATCTCCAAGATTACCAAAAAAGTTTTACAGTACTATCTTTAAAGTATCAACTTGGGAGCTATTTGAGTTGTAAACGGAAATTACACTTTATGTCGCAAGAGTGAGAGTTTAGTTTGAGTTGTTTATTTGTTGTAAATGTGGTTGAGAAGAAAGGCTAAGTTAAAGGCTTTGGGGAATTCAAATACGACACACCGCTTTCCGTAGAAACACGCATTTTTAGATATACCTACGAAATTTGAAAACGACTTTGTTTTATTTAGATCAGTGACTATTTTTAAGGGACTTTAATATTGATCAAATTTTCACATCTAAATTAAAACCTTTTTTGACATTTGACTTAGTGCCTGTGGTGAACTGGGTGACGCTTAGCGCGTTTATGTACCTGAGTCTTCAACTAACTTTGTCACGGATTTTTCGGCCCTAGAACTTACACCAGTCTGCGCCATTTATCCCTGTCCTTGGCAAAATCTTCTAATTTGTGTACCGGAATTCTGAATACGTGCATATCTCGCTTCGCTAGGTACATTCCTTATGCGCTATAATAAGGTACTATCAAATTAAAAATCGTTTGATTTGTTTATCACACGCACATCGCTCCTATGGCAAGTCCTTTACGGTGTACTCTGTGAAACTATGGAATTCGTTGCCGGCTCCCTCTTCGTTAGTGTCAATCGTTTGCATCGCTAAAGCCGAAAAAACAAAGTTATGGCTTTATGACGATTCTTAAATCTTGAAGATGTGTGCGGTTTTATTGATTTTGTATTTATGTGTTATATATTATAGAATATGTATGTATTTGGTTGTATGTATTTATTGTATTTTTTTTTATATTATGGTGTGTAGTATGTTTCATGTGAGTAGGTGTAATTTTGTAATAGGAAGTTTTTGGTTTTCTTATTTGCCGCGTTGTACAGTACGCGTGTTGCCCATGTCTAATTCTCCCTCAATTACTCAAAGGTTAACTGGACGAGATATATAAACTTTGTATTTTTATTCAGTTTTTGTTTACCTTGTCTTTGTACAATAGTGTTTTACTACTACTACTACTATTTAATTGGTTACTGGAAAATAGACTAGAATGTCATTAACATATGTAGAAACTTAGAAGAAGGTGAGTAAGCATCATCTGTTCCCCGTACTAGTACAAAACTGTATCACGGTGAAACAGGTTTCGCTATCCACTATAATTTATAATTGAATTTTGAAAGGACTTGTTATTAGAATACTTTATTAACACTAACATCAATAACAATAACAAAATATCATAAAATAAAATTAAAACTACCTAGATATAATTAAAAATAAACTAATCTTAAATAAATCTAAAACTAACTATAAAATACACTGATTAAAACTAAATTAAAAATAAATTATTTAATAAAAAATAAAAATAAAACTATTCCTCCTCCATCGAATCCTCCAAACTTTCGCCTGGTGGCAAGGTGCCCATCACACAGGCAGCATTCCCACGCTGGATCGCGATGGCAATCCTTTGCGCAAGAAAACTGCCTGCCCGAGGGTCCCCCGTAGCTTCCCTCAATCGTTTTGAGATCTCTTTATGGAGCCCGCGAGCACCCTTGCCCCACGGGCCGAGTGTCTCGACGCCAAAAGCTACGAACTCGTAGCTGGCGCCGAGACAGCTGTATTTATTTACCTTGGAGCGCTCTCGCGCGTCCGCCGCCGCCCCGGCCTGTCTGGTGGTCGCTAAAAGGTAGGACGCCGCCAGTGTGTCAGCACAAGTGGCGCCCCAGACCAGCGCACGACCCATCCTCCACGGAATCAAAGACATCCCATCGGGGCGCTTGCCATCGTCCCGCACGATTCATGGTTCCAAAAAAGCGGGGACGTTGGCACTGACGAGAGCCCTTCTGAGGATGTCATTGAGAGCGGAGTGGCGAGGCAGGCGGCCGGCGCCGGAGGAACACGAGAGACCGTGGTACCCAAAACGATTAACGGAGGCCCCACAAGAGAAGCAATTGTGGTCCGCGCAGATTCCGACCCCAAGGCGTAGGCCGACGGCAATGCGTAGGGTACTTGGGTCGATTAAGGTACCCGTGTTGGGCGAGGGATAGGCATGAAGCCAGTGGCCAGATTCCGGTGGACTTGGTACTTTTTGTTTAGCCGATACCATTAATGTAAGTCTGATGTAAAGTTTAATGTATGTATACATCAAAAGTCCTTGTCCATTACTGGGCCTATACCATGAAAATCGAACGATTGCGAATTTGTCTCTCCATCTCCGTCGCAATCGCATATTGGAGTGACAAAGAGGTTTCCCGTCAGTGGCAATTTTCGATGTTCGTGGTAGGCATTCTAGTGCCATCACTAAATGATACTCGCGTAACTTACTTGTTTCACTTTATTTAATAAACCTGCGCACCTACGTAATAAGATTAAGTCAAATTGTTTGATAATTAATACAATATTCTCTAAATTAAGCCTCTTAATTATGATAAATAACGTTCATATTGTATTTATTTCTAACGTTTGAAGATAAACACAAGACTCTAATGAATATAGTATAAGACATGCCTCCTTCAATTTACAAGATATCATAAACAGCTTTATTATAATATTTATTATTAATACTTATTCATTTAGTACCTACCTAACTAAAAGTTTTTTTTTAAAGTAAGCCGGTTAAGTGGCTGTTGTAAGAGATTGTGAATCATGATTAAGTATATACTATACTTACGCCGGTACGCTTAACGAAGCTAATTGTTTATAGATAGTAGTTTAAGCAACAGTGATATAATAAGGGTTCATTTAATTCAAGGGTCGCTGATACAAAAGTGAACGTAGTCAAGTTTTATAATAATAGATCCGAGAATTTTAAGAACCAATGATTAGCTATTGAATACAAGTGTTTTTTTGTGACAACGAAAATAGCGAAAAACATGAAACGAATTAAAAAAACAACAGTGATATAAGAGCATTGCTGCGATGTTCTTGTGGAATACCATAGACAACGTTTTGATGTATACTTTATTAATGTCGCTGTCAGTCATTTAATTAACAGACTGAAGTGCTGGCGTAGAAAATTTTTATTTAAGATATTGATAAAAGACATAAAGTCCTAAATTTCTAGAAAATATAATGCATAGACTCCAGCTTAAAAAAACATCCTACGGCCATATCCTTTGCTCGTAGAGGTGTGTGACAAATAATGTCATAATGCAAAAATCGCCCGGACTCGCCGTGTAATAGTATCACCATGATTGTCTCGGGGAACGAAGTCACAAAATTATGGTGGTTGTTTCTTTGTTCCTGGAGCTATCTTTGTCACTCGCGTCACGATCACGCATATTAATATAAAACTAGTACAATGCTGGTCGTTGCTTAGGGTAATTGGGTTTAACTCAGCCACCGACGCCGCACCAAGGCGCGAGTGTGAGGAAGTGCTCATCGTGGTAGATTCGTCATTTTTCTGGGTCGTATACCAGGAAATGACGCCAGGAAATGACGTACAGTTAATATATTTTACGATAACTGCAAAATTGTAAACAACATGAATAACTGATCTAAACATATATTAATACTAACAAACAAGCTATTCGACATAAAAAAATAATAAGATTTTAATTAATTTTAAAAGCTTAAATAACTTTCCAAACATATGACGTTATGGGAGGACGAAAACGGGTCGTGTAAAAGATTTACCTCGTTATAAATAACGTCACGATGACAAAATCACTGGGACTCGCCGTGTAATAGTATCACCATGATTGTCTCGGGAAACGAAGTCACAAAATTATGGTGGTTGTTTCTTTGTTCCTGGAGCTATCTCGGACTATTAAAACAAAACTCGTCGTTGCTCAGGGTAATTGGCTATATAACTCAGCCAACGACACCGCACGAGTGTGAGGAAGTGGTCATCGTGCTCCCACACTCACCGTGTTGCAAGTGACCGCTGTGTCAAAATTGATGATATATCACTGTGACTTTTAACTGGAACATCAGTCACGACGATAGAAATGTACCGGTTTTTTTCATTTCTATTCCGTAATTACATTTAAATTATCGTGTATTAAATTGGCATTTAAGTAAAGTAATAAAAGGGAGATATAACACTCAAATCAAACTGAGGATCAATGACCGACGCATTCAAAACATGTCGCAGTAAATGTGACTTTGGTGCGTCCTTTAAACGTGTTCGAACTTTGATGTTGAGGCTATTTACATCTTTCTTTAAGGAAAGTTCTTCAATATACCTAGAAGGGGCTTCAGTTGATACCATGACCATGACTAGCAAAAAGGAGTATCTTCGTAGTACTTACGCCTCATATACGCCCTTTTACTAAGAGTATATGATATTTTAAAATAAAAATGGCTTAATTATTGACCGTGTTCAAAATAATTTTCCTTAAAGTCTTTATAAAGCTCTCCTTTCAAATTCCGGAGCGTTTATTTCCGTATAATATATTCACTTTATCAAAAAATGTTAAGCAAACCCCTATTATTTTTTAAATATCTGTCCAACATGCAACGATACTTCATATTTAAGGGTTGAAGTAAAAAACACCCCTCACTTTACGTGTTGTCGGCGTGACAGATATACTGTTTTATTCGTACCATATTACAGCGATGTAGTATTAACGGTTACTAAAATTATCCACTGATGGATGGATAAATATTATATAATACTTGCGGCGGCTTGCGCCGGCGGGCACAGGTTGTGGGGGCAGCCCGTTGATAATAATATATATTGTGTCGTTACGCGCGGAGAGCTCATACTCGTATTCCATTTTTACGATACTGTAAAAGGAGTAAATACTTAAAACGGGTTGTGGAATTCTGAACTCTTTTCCAGAAGGGGCCACACTTACTGCACAGAATTTCTGCTAACTAACCATTAAAACGCGTCGGTACTATTCCGAATCCCCAAAGGCAATGCCCCTTAATTTAATTTGACTACTAACTATAGCGTTAACGAACGAACAGAGCGTGTTATGGTGAAGGCTGGAACAGGTGCTAGTTATAATACAAGTGCCTTTACCAGTAAACCTTGAGCTACCCCTGATTATAACTGTTTATATAGGAGGAAATAAAAAGGACCGTTCAAACTCTATGATATATAGGTAAATGGTGCATTTATTTTCAAAGTTGCCCCCTACCTTATTTAACATGTGTATTTTTATGTGATTACTACTTAGAATCGCGAACTCTCTCGCGAATTATTATGATAAAAGAAACCCAAAATTTCAATACATTTTTCAAACAAATTCTACAAAAAAAATCTGACAGAATAGGGAAAAACCTTGGGACACTTTTTTTTCTTCTATTAGGATCGCGATTTTTAATATAAATCACATAAATAATTTCAAATCATAAAAATTAAGGAGATAACTTTGAAAAAATTGCCAAATATCTCTTTTGCTGATATTATTACAACCATCGCGCATAGTTACATCTTTTAAACTAATTTCCTCATCATTCAAAAGATCCTGAAACAGATTCGTTTGCTCTTTTTATCATTATTTGTCTCCGTAATGGTTTTACATACTATATAGAATATACCGCATATTTGTAGAAATAGGCACTAATTTATCCACAAAAATTCGTTCAACCGCTCTTCGGGCTGCGATAAAAAACAATTGTCAAACTCAAAGACAATGATAATCTAATGAAGACTTTCAGTCTGAAAAAAAAATCTACAGCCTATGCTTTTCAACGCCCACAACTAAGTTTGCCTCGAAACGAAATAATTATATTTTTACGAACTGACGTAATACTTACAAATTAAACTGACAGCCTTTCGAAAACTATGGGTATTTTTGGTGAAAAAATATTTTTTTAGACTTAGATTAAAATATATGAATATTAATGTAACCTATTTTTAAATGTTTCTTAGAAATAAAGGAACAGTGGAAAAGTTCATGACCCCGGGCGGGCTGGTATTACTCGTATATGGTATCACTCGCAGATGTTTCTACTTAAAACTAATATTTTTAAATCTATTTTGCGTGTAACAAATTGTTGATGACTTAGTAAGGAGGATGGTTTCTAAAACTATATTAGGCTTAGCCATATTCCTACCTATACTTATTTTTAGTAAAAGTATTTAGTAAAACCACATTTTCACTTATTGATAGGATTAATTTCTTACCGAATCTTAATTATACCAATAGCCCCTTGTCGGCAACCGACAAATTAGTAAATTTTATTAAAAATAATCACATAATATGTTATTCAATTCAATTCAATAATTTTATTTCAAACCATGTCCATAGTATTATTATACATTTCCTTAATCATAATTATGTAGTGTGACCTAAATCTAATGACTACAAAAAATTAATTATCTCCACTACTAATACGTTTATAAATTTATAGTGAAGTTACATTGAAGCTTGCCATTACTTTGTCTTCATGTAACGTAGCTCGCATTCTTACCCGTCAGGGGCTCTAGCACTTCAACCAAAAAACGAGAATCTTGGGGAAATCTATCTGGTTCATAATGGGTCTCAGTAACTACTCATCATACATATTGAGAGACGTGGGGTTCAATGGATGCAGTTTCTTAGCCTGGTCCCGAGTTTAAATTTGGCATCCCTATTTATCCCTTTTAGGAATAATGTTCTTATATTTTAATTACGTGTGGGACAAGGCCCTGAAAGGCTTATACTAAAATAGGGAGGTCAACGCAAAGTGGCTTTAAGATTTTCCTTTAAGGAAGTAAAAGCCAAGGGCAAAACACGCTACGGTTTAAGTTAAGACTTTGGATTATTGAGATTGTTTTACTTCGAGCGAATAAAGCTCGTTAAGGAGCTATTGTAAGTGTTGTCGTTGTCGAGTCTAATGAGTGTACAATTTTGGAAAATTACCCAATTTTCGGTAATCCTTTAATTTTGAGTCAATTTCCTTAAAATTTGAGTCAAATTAATAAAATGTTAGAAAACAGTATACACTCACAGATGATCATGTTTAAGAAAAAGTTAATAAAAAAAAATCTTCATTTGTATAGATACCTACTTATTTGCAATTTTTATTCGTCAATGAAGTTTTTCACAAGTTTCTACAATATTATAGTTTCTTAAAGGCCAAGAAAATTTGATAAATAAAAAGCATTTCCATGATTTAATTCCTAGCAAGCTGGATATCATGTTATTGGGTCGTAAAGACGTGTAAACCGAGTTCGCATAATTTCAGAAGTTGAGTTTGAATTTTGATAGCCAAAAACTGCTTAATTTTCGGTAATTGTTCAGTTTTTTGCGTCTAGCTCGAAAATGGGATGTCGGACAGAAAAGTCATTCAGGTAGTTTTTAGTCTTTCAAAGAGAATATTTTTGAAAATATTTGACTAATCAAATTCTTGTTCAAGAAACCTCATAGTTCTCCGGCCCTGGGAAGGACATAGTGGAGGGGTATGTGGGACTCATTTGCTCTTGTCCTCTCTTCTAGTAAGAGGTTGAGAGCTGGCTTTAGCCATTAAACCCCACTCTGGCGTTTGCGAAGGTGCCATGGTATCGCGGACATGTCACCACGACGCCCTCCGGCGGCCCCGGCTAACGCTAGGGCACCCGCACTAAGGAGGGAGAGACCGGAAACGCTTGTTCTCTTCCCGGACGCACGGCCGTGCAATGCGGGTCCCGTACCCGCTGGCTCCACTGGGGCTAGGGGTCTGGGCGAACGAATGTTCTCCGCCTTTAATCCCGCCGGTGAGGGAGTGCAGCAACACTTAAGTGTACCTGCAGACTTGAGTTTTCTCGTGAACATGGCGGTTGCAATATCGCCGAAATATCACGAGCTCAATTTTCAAACCCCGCGGTAAGAACACGTATTCATTTCATTAGTTAGAATGTTAAATAACCGCTATAGTTTAAAAAATGTCACGACTGTATTGCACAACTGGTCTCACCAGGTCTAGTCTCATGGTAAGTTGTTATGTGTCTTTTTTGCTCTGTTTCTGTAAATGCATTTTATAATTACTACGAATAAAGGATTGGTGTATTGTTCATTAAAAGTGTACAGGTGTTCATGTGTTCATTGGTGTATTGGCTCAGTAGGGTCTAAGAATTTTTCTGTTATAATCCTCTTCTTAGTAAGCATCTTCATTGCAGAAAGTCGCGAAAATATTTTTTCCCAAGACATCTTCACTTGTTGTGTGGAAGGATTGGTTTATCGTTATGAAAGTTACATTAATCACAAAACTATTATTTATGAAATGTATGCAGGATTAAATTTTGAAAATTGATAAATGACTTTCAAGCCATAAATAATAAAAATACCTAAGGTTTGAATTATTTACACTTAAAATGTATTATAATATAATTAATATGACCTTGCAAATGAAACTTTGTTACTTAGTTAAAGTGTTTAAGTGTTTGTATGCCAAGACCTTCAAATTTTTCCCCAAAACGAAGCTCACTAAATAACTCCTCAATTTCCCCAAAAGACCCCTAGCGGATGCGAAACACCCGCAAACGATTAACATTAGACAGGCCCAGAAACCCTCCATGAAAGCAAGTTTTGATTTTAAATATGCATAGACGGAAAACGCCACTTTGCGCCTCCATTATGTCCTAATCCGAGTTTTTTGGTAATACGGGAAAAATATGGAAGAAACTTTGAGGGCACACTTAAGGTGTTGCTTAAATGTTGATGAGTTTTCCTTACTTTATCGACAACGGCTGGTTTTAGCTTTTGATACATTTTGTACTATTCAAATCTTGATTAGGGGCCAAGGTGATGATCGTTTACGGTGTGCTTTCCATGAGTCAAAGTAATCGTACTCAATAGCGACTGCGCAAATTCAATAGTGTTTGCATCTTGTTCACACCAGGTTACAAGGATGAGATGAAAACACTATCGAATCGCGCAGTCGCTATAGAGTACAGTTACGTAAAACTCTGCAGAAGCGGTGCGGAAAAATCAAATCGTTGATATACCTGGGTGCACGGAACAAGTCCAGCAAAACAAAAGCACGGCCGTACCATCATTTTCTCTCAGCAATTCAGACGATTTTATACCTCACGTAATTTTGCGCTTCTTTAAGCTAAAACCCTGATTTTTCAGGGACCTGTTGGTTATGACAGAACATAAGTAGATATATTCCAATTAATTCAATTTGAACCTGTAGTTTAAGAAATATCGAACGTGTAAGTTCCTAAGTTTGCACACTCACTCACTCACATTACCGATCATCAAAATTCTGTGCGGAGTTACGAGACTTGACAAGATACGCAATGAGTACGTTCGCGGAAGTCTCGGAGTTCGCGATGTTGCTGACAGGCTTCAGGAGAACAGGCTCAGATGGTACGGACATGTGAAGAGGAGGCCTCCTGAGAACATCCTAAACACAGTCATGAACCTCAATGCCCCCGGAGTCAGAAAGAGGGGAAAGCCAAAAAAGAGGTGGACGGACTCGATACGGAAGGATCTGGAGAGCTGCAATGTTTCTGAAGCCGACACGTCAGACAGGGCAAAGTGGAAGAGAAAGACAAGGAAGGCAGACCCCACCATCAGATGGGAATAATAAATGCCCAGGAGAGAGAGAGAGAAAATTCTAGGGTACTACTACCAGGCCATGAAGTTTCAAATTGTAAACATGAGTAGTTAAAATAATAGAAAGCCTTTAAGCCGAAAATAAAAGAATAGCCTTTAAAATAATAGAAAATTCAAAAAGTTATCATTTTAAAATCGTAGAGGAACACAGGGTTCAAATAAAATAGGCAAGTCGGTGGAAATCGCATTTTATGGAGACCCCCTGATACGGACTAAAATAACCTACTTGTCGTAACATTACATCTCAAAACTTTTTTGCAGTGTTAAGACCTGCGGAGCGAAACTTTTGTCTTTTTACATGGGCTATGAGAGTGTCCTACGAAGCCGATCGAAGTGCGAATGTAAAGCGGTGGTCACCAAGGACATTCCGATGGATATCAACAGTTTGCTTCTTGACATTTGGGCACTTGTCCCACCAGCAGCGATCGGCGATCAGCGAGTAGCGTCTTTCTACGCGGGCGAGTGATTCTTTAAGGAAAAGTACTCGCCGGCAGTGTAAACGGCCAGCGTTGAACTATAAATATATCCATCTCTTTTATTTACACGGAAGCGATTATCTTTTGTTCGTTTCTCGGGCGAGAAAATTGTCGATAGCTTGTCGCTTACTCGCTCTTGGTAGAATAAGTGCCTTGAAGACGAAGCGGCATACCGCACGGCGTCGCGTTGAATTGTCACCGCACTGCTCCGCGTCGCCATCCATAACACCGCCTTAACCAAAAACAAACAATATTTTGTATATTTATTTATTTATTTATTTAAAACTTTATTGCACAATACAAATGGCACAAATGGCGGACTTAATGCCTTAAGGCATTCTCTACCAGTCAACCAATGGGCTAAACCAGAAAGATTAAGTAGGTGCAGGGATTTTCGTGTTGAACGGACTTGATTTACTTACTACTACAAAAAAAAATTATGTATTCTGTCAATGCATATTTAAGTGTCATATACGTCACTTATGCGGAGGTTGAGTGGATGTGAAAATATTATCCTGAAAACGTTGGCAGGTAGAGTGGATGCACCACTGATGTTGAGAAATGGTGCATCCAGAAAACCTGCGTATAAAAATAGGTGTTAATTATTTAATTATATTTTAATATATTGTAATAATTTAAATGTAAGTGCACCTGCTTCAGGTAAAATATAGATATTAGGTATCATCATAAGCAATATTTAAATACAAAACACTAAACAAAACACAAATAATTAAACACTATATAATTATTAATTATGTGGGTTTGTTGTGTAGTGTATTCTACTGCAACATCATAGATACATACAAAACTATACTGAGCCGATTAGCTTTTGTGACGAGGGTGAAATGATGATGAGGATACATTTGATGAGTATTTGTGATGAGGGTACATTATTGGCGAGACGAGAAAGTAAGGGATTGACTGACGAGGTGGTTGCTGGGGCGAGGCAACCCTTGTTTCCGCCACGGCACCTTATCTAGTGCTTTTTTCGAACATTTACGTCCAGGCGCGGCCTGCGGGGCGGGGCCCCCGGGGCCAGGAGCTTTTTTTTTCCACTAGGAGTGGAATTAACCCTACAAAATCCATTATTATCCGCTGCGTCCGCGCCCTGCTAGAGGTGGTTAAATGATTACTTAGATACTTTACGTCTTTTATTTGGGAATGAAATGAGACTGACTTTCTGAGCATGTTTGTGAAATATTTATTTAGGTACCTACTTACAACTGACTTTAAAAGTGGAGGAAGGATTAATCCTTCGTCTACCATGCCCGGTAATTCGCGGGCTATCATGTACTTTGATACATAATAAATAAGTACCTCCTTCCCTCACCCTGCCTACATTAGAGCCCGCGAATTAAGGGGCTTGGTAACGAAGTGTTACAATTTTTCTGACGAGGGAGTAGCAAGAGCGTACCTAAGCAATATTTCCCGAAAGTATAATTTTAAAGATAAGTAATTATTAAAAAAAAGTATTATTCGCAGGTTTTTGACTACTGAAGATTCGTTCAAAACCAGCTCCCTCTATTTTCAGATGGAGAGCTCGGGCATTTTGGTATCGTCAAAAAAGATATTTGGTCATTGTAATCAATACAAGTAAACGAAGATAGTTAATGTCACAGTTCGACTAGGATACGTGGAAGTTTAAGAGGCTATGGCTCTTTCCATATTGTATTGAAGATTTGGACAGCAAACACTTTTTTGCAAGTGCTTCTTAAAAAAGGTTTGGTATGGTTATATCTCTTCTATGGACTTCGCAATTTTTACGCGGCACCCTTACAGGCGGGTAACACCTTAATGTTCAGGCAATAAAGTCCTGTATACATATTTCTGGCACTATGGCTGTATTCATATCTTAGTAGTTGACTGTACAATTAATAGAACAATATATTATGTTTGGTTTGTGTCTAAGAATTCATTGTCAATGTTTATGATCGTGTACCAAAGACAAGTTTCTGTTTCCCTGGTAGAGAGTGCCTCAAGATATTAAGTCCGTCATTTGCACTTTTTGAAATTAAGTACACATAATTATGGGTTGATAAATATTATAGTAAAATTGTGCAAGCAAAAAGGCGTAATTGCCTTCAAAATATCTCGTGTTACGGCGTTACGGGTACTCAGACAACGATATATATAATATACAAATACATAGAAGACATCCATGACTCAGAAACAAATATCTGTGTTCATCACACAAATAAATGCCCTTTTTTATGCTATAGGTGGCAAACGAGCAAACGAATCGCCTGATGGTAAGCGATTAACGTCGTCCATGGACACCCGCAACACCAGAGGTGTCGCAAGTGCGTTGCCGGCCTTTAAGGTGGGAGTACGCTCTTTTCTTGAAGGTTTGAAGGTCGTATCGGTACGGAAACACCGCTGGCGACGGTTCGTTCCACAGTTTAGCTGTGCGAGGCAGGAAGTTCCGGGAAAAGCGCACAGTTGAGGACTGCCAACCATCTAAATGGTGAGAGTGGAAATATTGTCGCGTAGGGCGATGGCGGAAAGAAGCGGCAGGGATTAATCCGAACAATTCCTCGGAACCCCCTTACCGAGATTCGAACCCAGGACCATCGGCGTAGCAGGCAGGATCACCACCAACTACGCCAACCGGTGGTCTAATCATCTATAGAACGATTCGACACAGTTCACAATTTTCCCATACATTAGAATCTCCCTAGTTAGATTATAAGCCGGTTAAGTTAAGTTCATTTATTTCACGAAGAAAATTATATATACAATTTAGTGGTTTTCACAATCTTACTGTGACGTATACATATATAGAAAAAAACAAGACAAGTAATTTCAGGGTTTAAGGAAACGGTTGAAAGATTGTATTGTAAGTGCGTAGTGAAAGTTTTGTTTTTAGGGTTCCCACTAAAGGAAAAAAAAACAGGACCCTTATAGAATCACTTTGTAGTTCGTTCGTCCATTTGTCTGTCTGTCTGTCAAGGCCTTTTATAGTAAGAGTCTGCCTTACTAAGTAATAACGTAACACGCTTAGTGACAGCTCCTGCCTATGAGGGAGAGATTTACAATGGTGCCCATGTATATATAGACTTCTTACTAAAACCGAGAAAGTTTTATTGTAAGTATGTGTGTAATGGAGGTTTTTTAAGGTTCCGTTAAAAGAAAATAACATCAGAACGCTTGTTTCCGGAGTGTAATATTTGAAGAACAAAGCTTGTCAGAAAACTAAAGTTGATTACGAAGTACGCTTTATAATAGTACCTAGTAGAAATCCTTCTAATATTTAAAGAACAAAGCTTGTCAGAAAACTAAAGTTGATTACGAAGTACGCTTTATAATAGTAATAGAAATCCTACTCACATCTTATGAATCAGCCTGTATAAACGCTGATTTGGACTCCCTTTCGTGAAACTATTATTTTCAAAAATGGGCTGCGTTCTAAGTTTACAAGAATGGGCAACTGACCACCTAGTAAGAAGTTTAATTTTCTTGTATTTTAATAAGTAGGTACCTAAGTTTATTAAAATACAAAAAAGTATTTTTAAGTAGTCAGGGTTTTCGAACTCTACATCTAAAAATATAAAACAGGGATATTTAACTTATATGTTTTTTTAATGAAGTACAATAAGTTCATAATAGTAGTACTCATTCTTGGGCGACATCTAATACTGAAACAGGTTCTCAATTCAACGGAATACCTTATAAACCAAGTGACTTTATTTCTAAATATTCTACGATGTATTATTATTATTATTGAAAAACAGAACCCTTATAGAATCACTTTGTTGTCCGTCCGTCCGTCGGTCTGTCCGTCTGTCTGTCCGTCTGTTCGCCTGTCAATCCGTCCGTCCGTGTGTCTGTTCGTTGACCATCTGTTCACCTGTGTGTCTGTCTATCTGTCTTTCTATCTGTCTGCAGGCTGGGCGGATTTGCACATTCTTAAACAAATTTTTCAGCAGATCAGTGGCATAGCTAATCCTTATACTTATTTACTTCTACTCCACAACATACCACTCAGTCAATGTTCTTGATAACATACTTAGTTAAATGATGTAGTATTATTTTAAAAACTTTTAGTCCTTTGCTAAACCTAGTTTTATATAATAAATCGTAATATATAGATGTGTGTCAAAATTGCGTTGTCATGCAATAATAGTTTTTAACTTGTATAGTCATTGTTAGGGCTTCGTAGCCAAAATGGGTAAAACGGAACCCTTTTAGTTTCATCCAGTCCGTCTGTCCGTCCGTCCGTTTGTCACAGCTATTTGACTCAGTAGTTATAAAGCATATGATACATAATATATTATAGCTATAAGTGTATTTTGTATGCCGCTACTTAGTTTTACCTATAAATTGCGAACAGAAATATGCTTAGGGGGGCTTTTGGCACATCATCGGATAGGCCTTTGAAAATAATTTAGATGTTTTTATAACTATTATTAATCTAATATTTTCTGAAAAAGTGTGTCTTACCTTTTTTTTAACGCGAGCTCAAAAATTTTTTGAATAAATCTGGAAGATAGGATATAAAACGTTATTACAAAAGGACATAAGTGCCTTAATATTATAAAGACACTTACGCCTTTTTGCTTGCACAACTTTTTCATTGTGTGACGGTACGGAACCCTTAATAATATGTGGCCCGATACACACTAGGCCGGTTTTTCTTTAACATATCACTGTCGCATTATACATTTGGATAATTAATTCTCTATCAGTTGGTAGTGAGAGAAAGTGCATACATTTTATGACATTTCTTAAATTATCGTGCGTTTTCTAGCTGCCTCAATAGAAATTCTTCCGTTTGACAACAAGAAAAAAAAGTGTGTGTTCAGCTGAACTGTACAGCCAATCTTTCCCGTGGCCAACCGTTACCAGCTTTTAGATATATAGACATGATTTTTATTATACAGTCCAAAAAAAAAGGAGTACTTTTTTATGTGGCTAGGTTCAATAAGAAAATCAAACTTTCGAAAAGTGCACCGGAAAGACTCCGAACATCGTTTTGTGTTTGACCCTGTTGCAGGATACCTGGAGCCAAAGGAATTCAGAGCACTACCCCTGAGCTCCATATTCCCTCACATGGAGATGGAGCTCAGGGGTGGATGTGGATGGATCCCAATGGGTCGAAGTATATTCGTTAGGGCCTCTTGACTTTAAATAAGATAAGAAAACGGTTGAAAGTATGTATTGTACTGAAGGTCTTGTTTTTATGGTTCCGTAAAAAGGAAAAAAACGGAACCCTTAGTTTAGTTTAGTTTCATTTATTTCTTATTGAAAATTAACATTATATTTTACATGTCAAGATAAAATAAAATGAATTCACAAAAAGATCGTCACAAAAATAATTTCAAATAATAAACAATATAATAAAAATAAAATAATAAAATAGAAAGTTCATACGTATGTGGTATGTCAATTACAATTTACATCGAAATACCTAATCTGCTTATACTTTGCTGTACGTCTGTCCGTCTGTCTATCTATCCGACCGTCCATCCGTCCGTCTTTCCGCCTAGACCCGTTATAGTTAGGGCTGCCCTAGTACTAGTAAGGCACTACCTATTGGTGGTACCGTAGAACGCTTAGTGACACCCCGCTGCCTCTACATCATCGCAATCAGAGAATACATCGATACATTCCCATACATCGATACATTCCCATACATTTGTTTAGAGAATCAAAATGTACGTATAGGATACCTCCCGTTGACCTATAATCATGAATTTAGTCGGGTCATTCTGTCACAAAGGTTTTTACAGTTAAAATATGAATAGGCAGCGATTTAACCTTTTTTTTATTATTGTATTTTAATTTCATATACCATGGACAATACGGGACACCAAGCTACAGTTCTGCATCAAGAACTTGGCATGCGGCAATCGGAAGATGATTGTATCTGAAGATTTTGTACCTATACTCTTGTTAAATACGTATTCAACCTTTTACTAAGAATTTTTAGCACCTAAGTCTTAGAAGTATTTATTCCTACCAATAAATTGAAATTAGTTGTTGTTTGATTTCCAAATACAAGTGATGTATAGGTACCGGAAAACTCAGGTTACTTGAAATGGTGCGTTCATCGATTGTTAATCCAACAACTAGTAATTTATCGTGCAATAGCATGAGCATTAGAAATATAATAGTATGATGAATCCATGAAGCTATTCATTAATTTATCATGTTTTTCTGTTAAAATTATAAAACTCTAAAACCTGTGCTCAAAAATCCGGTTCTTTTGTACATTATAATACCTAAGTGAATTGTTGACCACAAAAGTCAAAGTAGTCCTAGTTTACGGTACCTATAAAAATACGACTATTTCACCTATCCCTACATTTCGTGCCTCACACGCCATGACTTCATATCAAATATACGTTTAGCTATGATTATTTTGTTACTTGGTGATGGTGGCACTTTATAATGTCATGATCCCCGGCTGGATCACCTCGTCTTTAATGAAAATAAATGCATCAGAATGTATCTATAGTGTATATATATATATATTTCTAACATCTGTAAGCAATTTACCATCTTTCTTACCACATATACTTCTTACACTTCACATATACATCAGTTCTACATTATACATGTTAAATTGATGTAAAGTTATTTGATTGCATTTATGTGTAAATAGTATGTGTGGTATGAAATAAATTATGGTGGTTTTCTTCAAGACTCAAGACTTCTTTACAACAAGGTTTACAAGGACCCCAGGCATGTATATTTGTTACAGATGGTCAAAGAATTATGTAGATACTTGTATACTTTATATACATTCTGATGCTTCTATTTTCATTAATAACGAGGTGGTTCTGCCGGGAGCATGACGTACTTTATTATCTATTTACCGTGGCAGCGAAAAGGTTAACCCTTTAAACGCCAAAAACCTAAAAATGGCGTGTGCTGTCGTGCCTACAGAACTAATATGTAATAGCGTTAGCTCGCAATCATACCTCTATGGTCTTGCCTACCACGCCAGCAACATATTTAGGTTTTATGACGTTTTCTGTCAAAATTAGTTCGCACGCTGTATATATTATGTTACTTCAATAGAAGCTTTACGTACTTCCATACCTTGAAGAACATTTTATGAATTCGTCATATTTTGCGATCAAACTGATGCGATCAAACTATACCGCAAAAAGTCAAAAAGTTACTTACCTACATTAAGGCAAAATAACTGCTATCAGGCAAGCATGTAGGTATTCTTTTGTGCATAAATGTAATTTTCTATTAGAAATAAATAAATTTGATGAAACACCACACTTTTTGTATTATTACAAGGGCGCTTGTCGAATCGCACCATACTTCGAAATACCTACTTGCGACTAGTGAACGCTTAGAAGTTGACCAAAACTGCCCTATGTCCTTTTCTAGGAGTAAAACTATCCCCATGCCTACTAATTCCATCTTGATCCGTTCAGCGATATTAGCGTGAAGAGGTAACAGACAGACAGAGAGTTACTTTAGCATTTATTATATTAGTATGGAGTACAGTGGCAGTACACAAATGGCACGATAGCTTTTATACTTACATATACATATACAGTTAAAGCGGTTTTTGGCATGTATGAAATTACAAAAAACTTTTTTCTTCCTACCTAAGCGATTAAAAAAAACGTAATTGTTAATAGTATGTACCATGTGCAAATACCAGCACTTGATTTTAAAAACCCGTGCTCATTTTATCTATTATTAATTATTTTTTTATAGCAGCAATACCACGTGCTTGATTAACCCGACTAAATAAAATATTATCTTTACGCCCGTATTTCACGCAGCAATTTATGACATTTAGCAATATACCTCTTTTTGACGTATATTCTGAGACACTCGAGCCGTCTGTGGTAACTTAAGTTCCAATCAGTAGCAGAATAGTAAATAATGAAGACTGTTAACCGTAATATTTAAGACGTTCTTCGGGAAACCGTTAATACCAGTATACGTATAAATTAATTTGTATGTTTTGTTTGTATTTGTTAATACATAATCCAATATTGTATAATACTCTGATAAACCAACCGGCCGTACAGATCTTGAGTTTATTTTCTACTTTAATATCACCTTGATATTTTGTATGGTGACTTAGCCTCACACTGTGTAGCATAGGCGTATAGTTAGTTAGTTTATCTGGGCCCTTTTCCGCAACTCGACATCCATCGTGCCTTTTTTGCCCTATTCCAACCACCCCAGCTCCTCAACGAAACCAAGCATCGGTTTTAGGTTGCTAAATGCCTCCTTGAGTGTTATTGGAGTCCCCAGTGAGTGTTATAGGCGTATAATTATCTACAATAAATATTTTTAACACTTCCTGACTTTCTCTAAACGGGTGCTGGCTGTGCTGCGAAGGTGACATCACCCTATCCGATGTCCTATCCTAAACATGTCACGCCAATTGTGATTAAAATACGAGAGATTCAACCGTTTTTTTTCCATATTCATGTCAGTATGGGTCACGGAAGATTAAATTGTACTATGTAAATGCGTGAAAATTTGTCAGTGAATCAAATATAAGAATCATTTGGTATTCCAAGTTATAAATATATTATTGCATTCAATTAGATCACGTTGCCTTGGATATCGTAGGTAAAAGTTATTTATAATATTTTACATACGATCAAAATCAACTCTTTCTTAAGAATAATTTATCTATAGCATTTCCATGCTGTAAATATATTTTAATTAAATTGATTTATAACGCTTTAAATAATTTCATTCCGGCAATCATCACGAGAAAGGCGACTTTATTTAGAAATTGACAGTCTTTGTAAGTAACTCCTCCTTGTCCCAAGTAATATAAACCGACTAAGCAGAAAGCAGCTGCGCCCTCATATTTCACATACAAGTTTATGACATTTGGTAACTTACTTATTTTAGCTTATTGTTTCCGTGCTCTCCGATCCGATCAAATTTCATACCAAAAAAGCGTGGCCGGCGCTGGACGGGGCCTTCCGATGCTTCCGATCTGTCAGAGTTTTGGGCTCTGTGAACACGTGACGCCTTCCATACTAAAAAAAGCCCCGTCCCGTCCCGTCCCGTCCCGTCCCGTCCTAGTGTGAGTCATCCTTTACTCTATTCTTAAGTTTGTAACTAACCACATATGGATCTGTGATTCTAAAAAAATAATTTGAATTGAATATACCGGGTGTAACAGGGGCAATAAATTTAATCGTAGGTTATCCTCGCCAAACTGAACAACGTTTGTTCAGCGACTTTTAAACATAATGCATGTTTTGATTTTTATTACACTTTTAAGTTTGTTAGAAGAAATTATGTCAATTTTGTACTATAGATGACAAGATACGTCAATTAGGCTGATGTTAACGTACATCACTATAAACAAAGTCGCTTTCTCTGTCCCTGTATCCCTATGTATGCTTAAATCTTTAAAACTACGCAACGGATTTTGATGCGGTTTTTTTAAATAGATAGAGTGATTGAAGAAGAAGGTTTATATGTATAATAATAATCCGTGCGAAGCCGGGGCGGGTCGCTAGTTGAAAATAAATTGAAACATTGAACATACTATATAGTTTGTATGAAAAAGTGAAAACCTACAGAGTACATAATTTTTAAAAGTTGTTTAACAAAAACTGTTAGTTTTGAGAAGTACTACCTGCGATTTAATTGATTGCTCCTGTTACAGGCAACACCCGGTATCACATCATTTAATTTTTTCAACTTCTCTATTTTGTTGAACTAAGTACTTAGAGAATTTAAGGAGGAATTTATAACAGACACGTAGGTAATTTTTCTTCTTGATGAGAACTGCATTTTTAATATAAAAGAAGAATAGGTGATTTTAGAAGGGCATAAGTGGAAGATTACGTAATTAAATTTAACGGTAATTTAAATAAAGTTCTATTAATAAATGACAAATATGTACACTAACATTAATTCTGTATACAACTTTTTAATAATTTCGCTATCACCAAGGACTTCCTCAACTATGCATGTAAACTGACGTAATCATCAGGTTTACATTAAGCTAACATTATTTCGAAAATTAATAAACAAAAAAAATGCAAAAATATATTTTTCGATTTTTTTATAGGTACTTAAAGTAAATGGTTAAGTAAAGATAAAGTATTAAAAAGGTTTCTAATGCGTTCATTAAAGTTTAACCAAGCCGTAGGCACGTAATAGGCACTGTCTTATTATAATAGAGGAGGTTGGGGCAAAATAAATAAGTACTTAACGTACGGCGGATAAAACGAATTCACTGTAGTAAGTCGTGTTTAAAGTGTTTTTTATTTATATACATAGTTACCTAGGTACCTATTATTTGTTCGACTAGTATATTTGAAAGCCCTGCTCCTGTCGTTGTACTGATGGCCATTTAGCTTACTTCTTATCTGTTGTTTTGATCTGCAAATAAGCTTTACGTTCGCATCTAATGCTTTGTCATACACAGCGGTGGCAAACGATTTTTCTCCTATAGAATTACAATACAATACAATACAATAACTCTTTATTGCACCTCAAAATAACAAAAAATAGCACAAACTGGTATAGATTACACATGAAAAAGAGGCAAACAACAGGCGGTCTTATCGCTAAAGAGCGATCTCTTCCAGACAACCTTTGGGTAGAGGAGACACTACACTAAGAAAAGTATACATACAGTAGGTGGTGCAAAACTGGAAAAAGTATTATGTGAGAACCAAAATATATGACAAAAACAGAAAAAACAAATCTACAAAAAAAAAGAAAACAAACACACACACAATTACATATACATACATATATATATGTTCATACCAAAATACATAAATATATAAATACATATATACAAATACAAACTAATTAAGCGAAATGATGATAGCAGATTACTGAGATTACACAGTCAAATTAATGGAAAACAATAGTTACATGAACAGGAACTAAGGAAGTGATAAATAGTGCTTTTTAAGGAGAGATTTGAAAGAAGCAACAGATTCAGCACGCCTTATATCAAGAGGGAGAGAGTTCCACAGCCGGGTTGCGGGTTGTGGAGAATTATTGCCAACACATATTTATATACTTAATGTAATATAATATACAACTTTCCAGATTTCGTTATTGTTATAAAGTGTTTGAGGCATAAAATTACTAATGTTATATGGTATGTTAATATTACAAGAATGTATTTTTTTTAATTACAATTTTACAGTAACTTATTTTATACTATATATAACATTATTTGGAATATTAGTATCTTTATAAGATTTTAAGCTAACATGGTCATTTACACTATAATTACTATTTAAAACGAGATATTAACCATGTATATTTGTTTTCATGAGCTCCCGATATTTCGGCACTGTTACAAGTGCCATGTTCATGATGTAACTGATTTGCTGCGAGTTTTTATTTTATTTGTGGTCTACCCACACCCCGTAGGATGGTTAAAGAAGCTATAGAAATCCTAAAATACAAAAATTTCAACCGAGAGGACGGGTTTCAACTTTCAACTGTCGAGTGATTCGGAAATTCAAAAATCCAAAAGTTATTGGTTCGGTAAGAAATGCACCAGTCGATACTGTAAGTGTCGTGTGTCGTGAACGTGATCGAGTTCTAAGTGAGAAAGTAGACGCTAGTAGCGGTAGTGACACCGCCCAAATTAAACGAACCCGTAAGCGGGTAGATCGCTACGGGGTGTGGGTAGACCACAAATAAAATAAAAACTCGCAGCAAATCAGTTACACCGTGAACATGGCACTTGTAACAGTGCCGAAATATCGGGAGCTCATGAAAACAAATGTACATGGTAAATATCTCGTTTTAAATAGTAATTATTAGTATCTTTATTACAATATTGTTCAAGCCCTTTAAAAATTATCTTTAAATTTGTTAAATCAAATTTGTGGTAATTGGTTGACCGAAATTGTATGTATTACATATTTAAGCTTAATATTACAATAACTGTTTCTAAGTTGTAGAGGTACTACAAACTATTTTTATTTACGTAAGTAGGTACAACATCCAATCAGGAGGAAAAGATACGAAAATCATTTTTTTTTACTTGAATATAAAAAAACCGGCCAAGTACGTGTCAAACTCATGCACGAATATTATCTATTAAGACTTCAAACAAAACACGTTTGTTTTATGGGATCCCTTTTAAATATTTATATACTTACCCACACATCATTAGCCCTCAATAATGCGTTCAAAAACCATAATAATAAACTTTTCAGTCCTCCGGCCGGTAAGCGCCACTTTACGCAAAACTAAATTGCCGCCTGCCGGCTCCGTCGGGCAGAAAAATAGTATACAAACCTCGGCCGTTAAATGGGAAAGCCTCGGATCACATGTTAGTCGACCTCGGCTTCACCTCGGCCGACAATTGCATGGGATCCGAGACATTTCCCACTAAAACGGCCTTGGTATGTAATCTACTATTTTTGTTACAACAAATTTCTTATCTGTGAAAATGTTATTATAGCTAAATAATATTATCGATTTCGATTTCGATTAGCCCGGGAATGGCGGAGCTCATTCCACAGCCGGAGCGTCCGCGGGAGTAAATTCCTCTGAATCCGCACGGTGCGCCACCATTTTGGTTGCAAGGTGTGTGGGTGACTGCCCTGTTGAAGGCGAGCGGTACGATTGTGAAAAGTGGACATTGGCACCATGTCAAACAATTCTTCACAATACAACCCATTGTATGTATTATATAGGCGATAGAACAGACATAAGGAGGTAAAGTCTCTCCTTAGACTTAAGGGTTCAATACCGACTGTTTTTGTTGTCTGTTAATGTTAGTACGGCCTATGTAAAAAGCATCATATTTAGTCAATAGACAACATGTCATTGATATGCAGAAAGAACAGCGTTGGGGATAGCACAGAGCCTTGCGGGACGCCAGCGTACATGTACAGCAAATTATAGTACATTTGGTAGACTAAGAGGCCATATAAAAGTGGTGAGGAAGGATAAGGTGTAAAGCTAACACTATTAATGGTTAATTCCTTTTTGTTCAAAGGTATCATCTTGTCTCTAACTTACCATACCCCTCCCTCCTCTAAGAGTACGTTACTTTGTAAAATTATTAAACAAGCAGGCTTGAAGCTTAAAACGTGGTTACTTCTAAGGCTTAGGTTTCGTTAGCTTAAGACTTAGTTATAAACAACTCTAACCAAGTTTGTGTTAGAGAAAATTGTAGCTGTCAACAAACCTTATCATTTAATTATTTTATTGTTTTGAAATGCGTACATAAAATATTGACTATAAGATCCAATAGGAGCAAAAAGAACTCTAGATCTAAGTACAGATTACCTTACGACGGAACTTTAAAGTAGGGATGGTTAGATACGGTCTAATAAGTCACCATTTATTTATTTATTATTATTTATTATTTATAATATGACTGCATTACTGGAGTTATTAGCGTCCATAGGCTACGGAAACCTGGCGCAATGGTGAGCACCATTGCGCAGGCTGTGTGCTTATTTGCCACCATTTGGATAATTTAAAGTTTAATAAAAATCAAAATGCACATTATTTTTAAAAGTCGCTGAACAAACTTTGTTCAGTTTGGCGAAGACCACCTACGATTAAATTTATTGTACAGGCAACACCCGGTATATGTATGTATGAGGTTTGTTCCTTGGTTGCTAACTAGAGATCAAACGCGTGGACCGATCTTGATCAATCATACGTCAATCGATTTGTTTTCTTAGTGCGGATATTATTGTGGCGGTCAGCGCGAGCCGCCTAAGTCCGCGCGCCTGCGTGTTGCGGCGTGTGGTCGTCAAGCAACCGAAATAACACTTCTGTCTACAGCTAGAGAAAACTAACTCGCGAATTTGTGATGAATTATTTTCTTAATTGTATTATATTTTGTACATACGAATAAAACGTGTAAATAGTATATTCAGTATTATAGCCTCCAAGCCAACTCCTACCTCACCCACATTATTAAAGACATGTCAATAATTTAAATTAAAAATGGCGGCCATGAGACGTGATATTGTAAAAAAGAAAAATAATAACGAGAATCCTTTTAATCCAATCCTATTTAATTCTACGACAGCCGTTGCCAGCCCATAATATTCTAACCAAAAAAAACTCAATAAACCTAACTTGTCCATCACACATAAATAACTTTATTTTCATTTCCAACCGCACTTTATTTAAAAGTTATTTTCTCTCCTTTGAAAAGCAGACATTTATTACGTAGTGCTATGAAAGCCTCTGGTTACCTCTTTTCTCTCGCACTGGTCCAACAATGCCGTCCAAATAGCGCAAAACGAGGTTTATTACGTTCTAAGAAGCTATTCAGTTGCCAGTGCTGCAGTGTAATCCAGGCTTTACGATGAATCCAATCGTTCCGTGTATTTTTTTTTTAATCTATTCTTGTTCGTTAATTAGCCATTAGGATTTTATTATTAAAATCAGATTCAGTTAATATTTATGTACACATAATAAATAGTGTATAAGGTCTGTTATTATTATACCTAGAATTATCTTTGAACAAATTTTTAATAAAATAAAACATCGATATTATAATAAATGTTTATCAACATGTACCTCAAAATATACAATTTAGAACATAAAAATAATCCGTCGTTAATAAAAATAATAAAAGAAGAAATATAACCATTATAGACCAAAAGTACATGGACAACAATAGTTAATTGTGTACCAAGGACGGCAAATAGAGTTTTGTAATCCTTTTTCCGCTCGAGTACACACAATGCTTTTCATGACATTTGCGAGGACATAAATAAACTTCCCAGACAGACAAAAAATGTTGCTGCGCTTTTGCAGG
Source organism: Lathronympha strigana (assembly GCA_949128165.1). Taxonomy (NCBI): domain Eukaryota; kingdom Metazoa; phylum Arthropoda; class Insecta; order Lepidoptera; family Tortricidae; genus Lathronympha; species Lathronympha strigana. The sequence continues at coordinate 4,082,479 of OX421914.1, forward strand.
AGATTCCTGCTCGTCTCGGATGAAGATCGAAGTCAATAATCATGCTTACTGTGATAAACTACCGCCAACTAAATATTTTTTAATTACCTACGTCAATTCGCTACCTTTCTACACGGCCGGCGCTCCGCAGGCTTCCGACCAAGGTGATCTTGATGGTCACTGAGTGCATAGATGGCGGTTGGCCACCAAATTGTGTTGAAATTGTAACTATTTTATTTAAATAAATCTACTTCCATTTAAATTTATTCGTAATTTAAAAGTTACTAACGAATATAAAATATTTGTTTTAATTTTAACCTCATTTAATTTAATTTAATTTTAATTTATTTATTTGGGAAACATACAGCACATAATTATACAATAAGGTAAAAGACAGAGTTAAAACATAAGCCAAAACAGTTTCCACAATTCCTTTGCTCCGAAACACGTAATAATAAATTAGCTATTTCAGGTTTAATTTAGTTGGAAAAACATATTTAACATGCATGTCATTGTGTTCAAATGGAGTAGCTGTCAGAATTAAAAAAACATTACTCCCATGTCCCTAAATAAATATTAATAAAATACATTACGCCCGTGGGCATAATATAGTAGTGTAGTATAACATTACGTCTAAGTATGATTGCTTATAATATGACCCTTTATGAAGATGTGTATAATATAGATGGGCAAAAGCGTTACATTTTATCACTGTGATGTTTCAGTTCCTAAAAAGTTACACTGAACTTGATTTTGTCACAGCGGTCACTTGTATCACGGTATTCACTATTATAATGTGCTCTCACTCGCACATTGTAATTGGTATCATATGGCGTCGTTGGCCGATCAAGTGGGACATGTTGCTAATCTTCTTCTGGGGTCCGCTTTAGCACCTTATCTCAAAATTTGACGCAGGCACTACTTCGAAAACGCCTGCTATCTGACCTTCCAACCCAGAGGAACTAGGCCTTAGATACTAGGGATAAGTCTGGTTTCCTCACTATCTTTTCATTTACCGAGAAGCGACTCGTAAATATCAAATAAAATTTTGTTTATATACGCGACTTATTCATTTTAAAGTTTTTCATTTCAATGAAGACAAAAACTTAAAGTTTCAAACAATAATTTAAATCCATTTTACGTAATTTTAAATGCAGTAAATTCTCTCAGAGTTTTAAGTAGGTAGATAAAAGAAGGTAGTTTCAAACTGTCTCGTGAATCTTTTGTGAAGTTTGTATGAGAACGTATTTTTTTTTAATAGATAGGTATGTCAAGATGTGATCACAAAATAAAAGCTCGTCGTAAGTTCTATAAGTAAGTACATAGTAAAACCAGGAGTATATCAACAAAAACCAAATCGAGTGGTGGTCGAGATACCCAGGGTCAAGAGTTCACGTTTGGGGCAAACCATACGTTTTGATCTGTGCAGAAAAGCATTTGTTAAAAATCTTAATACGCTCTTTTCTTACAAATTGAATGATTTAATGTAATTTAACTTTTGCGAACGAAACCATATTTTATAGAAAGAAAGCAAAAAGTGGAAAACCTCATAGCGTTGGGCGAGCCTCGAACTCGCTACCCTTGGATACACGCCCACCACTCTACTGAGTAAACGAGACACCCGGTGGCCGCAATTTTCACCCTTTAGGCACATACGAGGAATGTAGTGAAGAAATTCGCGGCCATTGGGTGTCTACCGAGACACAACCGGAGGCTGCAAATTTCTCCACCCCACCTCGAACTCGATAGGTCAGTTGGTGGGCGTGTATCCCAAACGTCACGAGTTCAAGTTTCTCTCAAAGCCACAACATTTTAAACTTTTCCTTTTTTCTAAGCAAATTGAACAACGCCTTCGACTATTAAATAAGCAAAACTCATTTCAACGATACGTAGTAAATCTTTTCAGTCCCCATTTCGAGGCACTAAGCAGATTAGTAATTAGATGCTAGGTTTATTCAATATTTGAATTGAATCTAAAATACAGCAAATGAACATATTTTAGTAAATTCGTCATCAAGATACTTATTTCAATGAGTAACGCAGTGAAAGATACGGTTTGAGTTTGATTTAATTAATGTCTGCTTCAATTTAGTTTAGAAATGTTTACAACAGCAGTATTCTGATGTGAAAATCTTGATTTGTTATGATTTTGATATGATAATGATACCTGCTGTTTTTTTTTTATGCTATAGGTGGCAAACGAGCAAACGAATCGCATGATGGTAAGCGATTAACGTCGTCCATGGACACCCGCAACACCAGAGGTGTCGCAAGTGCGTTGCCGGCCTTTAAGGTGGGAGTACGCTCTTTTCTTGAAGGTTTGAAGGTCGTATCGGTCCGGAAACACCGCTGGCGATAGTTCGTTCCACAGTTTAGCTGTGCGAGGCAGGAAGTTTCGGGAAAAGCGCACAGTTGAGGACTGCCAACCATCTAAATAGTGAGAGTGGAAATATTGTCGCGTAGGGCGATGGCGGAAAGAAGCGGCAGAGATTAATCCGAACAATTCCTTGGAACACTCCCCATAATACATGCGATAGAAAATGCAGAGTGAGGCCACATCTCTACGCAGCGCCAAGGGATCAAGCCGATCAGAAATACGTTGGCAGTTGATAATTCGAGCTGCTCTCCGTTGGATGCGGTCTAGAGGAAGAAGCTGGTACTTTGGTGCCCCTGCCCAAAGATGAGAGCAGTATTCCATATGCGGGCGAACCTGCGCCTTATAAAGCTGTAGGCGATGGGCCGGCGTGAAATACTGCCTCGATCTATTGAGCACACCGAGCTTCTTCGAGGCCAATTTGGTCTTACCCTCTAGGTGGCCGCGGAACTGGACTTCACTCGAGATGTCAACGCCAAGGATTCCAATACTGGCTGTGGCAGATAGGGGAGTGCTCTCAAAACGAGGTGACGCGACGAACGGAAGTTTTTTTGCGGTGAACGCGCAAACCTGTGTCTTTGTAGGGTTAAAACGGACCAAATTAAGTCGACCCCAATCTGAGACTTCTTTTAGGGAGGTCTCAATTTCGGACACAAGTTTGTTCCGGCTCTCAATGACGTTTTCCCGATATTGGCGCGGCCGGTGTAGGAGGCATCACCCGTACTATCATCAGCATAACAATGAATGCCGCTAGTTTGCAACATGTCATTGATATGCAGGAGGAATAGCTTGGGTGATAGCACACAGCCTTGAGGGACACCAGCATTCACAGATATTGAGTCTGAGCATTCACCGTCAACTACCTTAATGCTTCTGTCTGCTAGAAAACTGCTGACCCATTCGCATAATTTCCCGGGGAGCCCATAGGATGGAAGTTTCGAAAGAAGTGCTTTGTGCCACACGCGATCGAAGGCCTTCGCTACATCCAAACTAACTGCCAGTGCCTCACCTTTACTCTCTATCGCCTGTGCCCAGCAATGTGTCAGGTAAACTAAAAGATCACCAGCCGAACGACCCCTACGGAAACCGTATTGTTGGTCACTCAGCAGCTGGTGATCCTCTAGGTACCAGAGGAGCTGACGATTGATGATGGACTCCATATACTTAGAGAAAAGGGAGGATGCTGTTATATTCCAATGGAAAATTAATCAAGATCTTGAATAGGTACAACATTTTATTATATTGTATCAATTATTTGTTCTATTTACTTCATATAAACACACAGTTAAACCCATTAGGATTTCAATCTGTAAGAGGCACCTCGTATGACATCTATTTCAATTTATGATTTATGAATAGTAGTGTTACTACTTTCGACTAACAAATCAAAATATTTAATTCAATAATTTGATTTTTAATTTCAACAAAAAGTTATAAATGAATTGTTCGCTTTTTTTTCATTTTTTTTTTGTTTTATACGCCAAAAATACGAACAATTTTTTGGCCGGTTTTACTTGTCACATGAAACTGTCGAAAGAAAAATGTAAACAATATAAGATGTATGGCTTATAAAATAAACGAGATTTAAAAAAAAAAATGTAAACAATATCTTCCAGCTACGGACACATCACTTTAAAAACTTGAATCGCATATCTCTAAATCCTTATTCTTATGTTTCTAAATTCGCGTTAGCCGTTCACAGTAAATAAAATTCCTGTCCTCTACTTTATTCATGAATTCGCACGTTACATAATGCCCACGACGGTTCCACTTACGTCCATGCCAAGACCTTTACCGCCACACAAGTGGATGTTTTGTGTTCAAATGGAAAACATTCTAAATTGTTGGTCGTGTAATTCTCTTTAAAGCGACACGTAGTCTTTACAAGATTCTTTTCATGAAAGTAGGTCAAACTTTATCTATTGAATGGAGCTTGAGTATAAATGAATTAGTTTTTTTTTATTCTACTTAAGCACTATCTGTTAATTAGATGACTCACAGCGATATTAAAAACGTATACATTATAACGTTGTCTGTGGTATCCCATAATTGTACTGTAAAGCGATAATCTAATGGATTTCATAAAATATAATATTATATGAAAACTGTTGTTTTTTTGTACTTGGTACCTATACGTTTTCTTCATTGTGCCCCCTTTCGAGATTTTGCTTTCTTTTGCTATTTTAGCTGTCGTAGAAAAACTTGCGCATGCAAGAGCTCACTCATAATTGGTTCTTAAAACTCTCGGGTCTATTATTACAAAACTCAACTTCATGTCGTTTTGTAACGGCGCCCCTCAAGTTTTAAGAAACCTTATTATCGCATTGTTGCATACTTAAGAGCCGGCATATGTTCAAATTCGCGCTAGATACGACTTTGGCATAATAACGCGCGAAAATACAGCATTTACACATTATCATAATAAATAGGCATACAAAAGGATCTCAACTATACAAGGGCCTACTCAGCCACCCAATATCTCGGTATCCACTACTTACATGTTCCTCTGTACTTTCGACTGAAAGTACAGAGGAACATGTAAGTAGTGCTCCGCGGTTTGTCAATATTTACAAAGTTGAGAGACTTCTCAACTTTGTAAATATTGACAAAGCGCGGAGCGACATGACCTCTATTTACGAGCTCTCAAGCTGAACTGCCGCTACAATAATTACGTCGCGTATTTATAGCGATATTCAGAGCAATTTGAAGTGCTGTTTAAGAAAAAAACACTTGTATACACTATTAGTATACACCATTAATAGTTTTTGGATAGAGTATAACCTAAACTTTATAATTGCATATTCATTTATGTAAAAAAAGTTACCGTTTAGCTAGAAAACTGGGCTCGTGCTGGGCTGGGCTGGGTTCGTGTATTTCTACCAAAAACTACCAAATGTAAAAAAATATATTTTCAAAACTGTTTCATTTATTCCGTAGAAAACTATATACTGAACAAAGAAAAAATGTTTTACTAAAATTCAATGGCAATAAGGTCGAAAACTAGATAGATGTTTGAAGCTCGCTCATCGTACATTTTTGAAAAACTGACAACAGTGTTGAAAAAGTTTTTCATTTATTCCATTTAAATTAAAATGATCTTTAATTTTTTGTAAAAAACCATGTCAAAAATTATTTTGTAAATATGAAAACTCATGGCAAAAAGTTCAGCTGAATCGGCCAAATTTATATAGGTACCGGGCTCTTAAATTACAAATTTTTCAAGGGGGCAGAATTGCTGTTTAACTCTCGTGCTGCCCGAGTAAGCGGAAGATTGTAAAATTAGCGTAGCGTAGCGAGTGGTTCAAAAACTGGAATCTTGAGCTTTACGAGGGTCTCTAGCCCCAAAAGTTAAACAAACTTAGCCGCTGAGTGTAATACAACATTTTTCAATTCACTGTTGTGAGAAAAATAAACTACATACGACTTCAGATCTCATCAAAATGTTATGTAAGCTCCGATATTTATTACTCAAAACTATCGTCAATACCAAGTCTATGTTACCAATTAACCATTCAAAAGTAACTTCTACTTATAGGTAATTTCTAAATGAATTTTAATTTTACCTTAATTTTTAAAGCGATGAAGTGGTGTATTTAACTAAAATCAGTCACATTGTATATTGTAAAATCATCAGCTGTACGGATGAAGGTATTGATAAACGCTATTATATACATTTTATCCCGAAAACAAAGTTTAAAATATAAGGAAACACACGAAATAATCTAATAATAACATGATGTTATTTCTTCCAAAAGTTAGCATCGAAGTTTCTTGAAGGAAAATATTTCTCTTCCACATCAGTGCGTTGTTTCGTCAAGATATTTTTTATCTATTGTTGAGCAAAAAACATGACGCCTTTTGTTGGAGATTTCGGCACGAATATTGGCTTAAACGTTGATACTTTGTTGTTCTTTGTTAATTTAGTGTTGTTTGTAGGAATCTGTTTTGTTTTTATACCATGCCGGTGGCAAACAAGGATACTGTATACCACGGCATCTCCCAACTCCCGCTCATTCTGCAGTCTTTTGTGCCCTCGTGGTGCGTGGTGCACTAACAAAAATAAGATACGAAATGAGATAGATACTTATAATGAAGTTTAAGTATGAAATATTACATTATAATTTACAAATTAATTGACTGAATCGCGTGCGTTAGGAAATTCAAAGCAACGGCAGAATCACGTTGACGCGCCAGCCGTACGAATGTGGGCATCGTTGGTAGATTGGCTAGTGATGCCCTGGAAGAATCAAAGTCCAGCCTGGAAATAAGAAAGGTTAACCGTAGCAATTTAATGTGTCTCCACAATATTTTTAAATTATGGTGTTGTAGGGCCCTAAGTGCGGTTGAAAATTTAACTAATTCTACGCGAACTTATCACCTAGATTTACCTAGAATATGATATATTATGATATGATATTATGATGAGAATTAATTATATGTGTCAAAGCTTCAAAACCTGCGTCCTCTCTTCTTCTAGAGTTTTCCCGGCCTGTTCCACGACTCAAGGAGCCTTAGGTTCGCTTTCGCAACTAATCCCACGATTTGGCGTAGGCGCTAGTTTTACGAAAGCGACTGCCATCTGACCTTCCAACCCAGAGGGTAAACTATGCCTTATTGGGATAGTGAAGTGGCATCTGGGCTGCGTACTTATGAGCCCAGCTACCACCTTGATGTATAAGGGTGAAAAAATGAGAAAATGCTTAATATTAATTTATTTGAGTCGGGGTTGATTAGGGTATATACAGGAAAAGTCACACGGCGATTTATAGAATTTGATTTATTATCGCAATAAGAGGCCTAACTACGAGTTCACGTGAAGTGGCATCTGGGCTGCGTACTTATGAGCCCAGCTACCACCTTGATGTATAAGGGTGAAAAAATGAGAAAATGCTTAATATTAATTTATTTGAGTCGGGGTTGATTAGGGTATATACAGGAAAAGTCACACGGCGATTTATAGAATTTGATTTATTATCGCAATAAGAGGCCTAACTACGAGTTCACGATTCCGTCTAAAGGTAGCTTTAGGATCTAGGACAAACCTCAAAACCTAGATCGAACCGGGCCTAGCTTGAATCTCTTGAACTAAGCTAGCTTCTAAGATACGATAACCATTATTAGTCAATACAACTTAATAAATAGAATTTCCAAGACAATATACAGATGTTTGTGGGGAACACACAATCTAAAATAAATGTATTGGCAGATGTCATGTTATGAGCAATACATTGTTTCAAATTAAATTAAATGATTTTATTCTTATTTCATGAATCTGGGAATCAAACCCATAATAAAAAGCAAAGTTTCGCTTCTATTATATATATAACGAGAGTCGAACTCGTTTAAGTTATTCTACAATTAAACATGGGTTTAATCGTAGTTATATCCAACAATTACAAGACAGATTTCACACAGTGAAACACTTTTTACAAGTGTCGTCGAAAGTAACAGAACTCGTCAAACCAACAGATAACAACATAGAGTTGTTCAACTAAAGATGGACAGTGGAATATTTAAATTTCATTAATGAGGGGCACAAGAATTAACAGCACTCGTAATATTCTTCACAAACTTAATAATACCTGATTATGGGGTTTATTCAGGGCACGGGAGTCGAACCCGTGTTCTACATTTAATAACAAAGTACTTAGCTGGATCAAGCTGCTTGACTCTGGCACTGACTCTAATATATTATTTATTTAGTTTAACAATAAAATGCAAACTGACAATCGTAATCTTCCCGTCGTTGTCGCTGCCTTCCCGTCCTCGAACCAAGTGTCCCGCTTTACCGTCGCTACTCCTCAAACCTTCATATAACTGCATTTTATTTTTACTTAAAGCTAATATATACTTTATTACAATAATTATAAAGAACAATTTTATCAGGCCGCGCGTTGCGTTCGTTTTGTCATTCTTCATCCCTTCTTCAAGCTAAGGCGGTGTATGTCGTGAAGCTGTCTCCCTCCCACGCACGACAGGATCTGCTAGCTGCTGTTGCCCTCTCTCTCTCTCTCGAAGGGTCATCGTAGCGTCCATAGCCAGACGCAATGAAGGACGCTTGAGGTGCAACATGTGGTCTGCAACTGTGTCAGCTTTCTGGAATTTTACAACAACAGAAAGCAGTCTCTTTGTTTTATAGTGGCTTTTCAAGCCTGAAGAATAAGGTCCAAGTTCAGTTAACAAATGTTTTGTGCGCTAGCCAAGTTAATTTGTCTTTTTTACTTTCTAAACTACTGTAGATTTACGATACCATTTCTTAATAACTGGCCCTAAACAGAAAATAAGCTCAAACTTATTTTAACGCTCTTTTGTTTAATTGTTACCTTTGTACAATCCTTAAAATATTTGTTTCCTTCAATTTTAACACTCTTTGTCTTGGTGCTTTTGAAAATAGCGAGTAAATTATGGATGCGCTGCTTAATTACACCTCTCTCGTATGTGGAATTGAGTTGCCATCTCACCCCCCTCTCTGTAGATAGTTAAAATGTAACCTATATTTTAGCTCTCTACACACTCTAGGGACATCGAAACTTTCAGGAACTTGTATATTGTTCTTTTTTTTTTTTTACTGTGAAGAACAATAAGTATGGCGCAATTATATCTCCGCTCAAAACGTGTACCAAAAAAATTGCTGCTGGTTAGTGGTGTCGATCCACTTTACTATGGTATTAGATTGTATAACTCAGTAACTATGGTTTAAATAAGCAATGTGTGTATATTTGACTGATTAACTAGAAGAAAATATTATTTAATTGGCATAAAAGGTGGAACACTTTTTAAACGACTTTTATTCGGCGTTAACAGTCTATTTATTTGTATGCCGATGCTCCATTGACAAAATTTCTATAAAAACAAGACTAAACCTCACTTGGACTCAAGCGCCTTTTGTCAATCCGAAGTGGGCCATAAACTAATGCAATTTTATTGCAGGCACTTCCCCGTCGTGGGAATTATCTCACTGTTACTGACAAACAGATGTTCCTCGAGCAAAAATGTAAATTTATTTATTTATTTGTAATCAGTATTACAAGATTGTTAAATATAGCAATAGGTACTCCTTCATCATATCAACTTTCATTCGCAACGAAAGTGCTCCGGAACACACTCGCAACGAAATAAGTAGATAACTCTCGTCAACCTAAGCATAATTACGATTTGACATCGGGATAATATTGGTCTAGATAAGTAATGGCACATAGTTGTATGAAAAAGTAATTTGAATAATTTGTGACGCACAGCATAATAGCCGGTCTTATGTGATTTCGTCGCACAGTTTTCACCGGGCTTAATAACAAAGGTAGTGATAACTATTAGTGACGCACAGCATAACAGCCGGTCTTATGTGATTTCGCCGCACAGTTTTCACCGGGCTTAATAACAAAGTTAGAGATAAATATTAGTGACGCACAGCATAACAGCCGGTCTTATGTGATTTCGCCGCACAGTTTTCACCGGGCTTAATAACAAAGTTAGAGATAAATATTAGTGACGCACAGCATAACAGCCGGTCTTATGTGGTTGGGTATTACCGCACAGCTCTCGCCGGGTTTTAAATAAGTACTGCCGCACAGTTAGGTAAATAACCGGGCTTCAACCTGATATAATAATTTAGATCAATTCTGACGCACAGCGCTACAGCCGGTCTTGATTGATACGCCGCACAGCTCTGGCCGGGCTTTAAATAAATACTGCCGCACAGTTAGGTAAATAACCGGGCTTCAACCTGATAAAATAATAGATTAAATCAATTCTGACGCACAGCGCTACAGCCGGTCTTGATTGATACGCCGCACAGCTCTGGCCGGGCTTTAAATAAGTACTGCCGCACAGTTAGGTAAATAACCGGGCTTCAACCTGATAAAATAATAGATTAAATCAATTCTGACGCACAGCGCTACAGCCGGTCTTGATTGATAAGTGAATATTATATGTTTTGCGTAAAGCAATAATACCTACCATAAAATTGCTTAATTAACGAAGTATCAAGAGTTTGTATAACAGTAAGAATTATGTTTAGTAATTTTATTAGCAAATAGTCTTAACCCTTCTCACATTTCAGGACATAGTCAATTACTTTATGGAATAAATATGTCTTTTTTTTTTCTTAAACGCAACCAAGTCTCTTGATCATTAGTCCTTCTTATAACACGTATCGTGCACATTCTAAAGTTCAAAATTCATTCATCACCTCATCATGATCCATTCAATAGTCTGGCCAGACTGTCATTCATTACATCCCTTAAATTCATACAACTCACATAAAACTCATTCATCACTTCACTTCCCTTTTTATGATATCTAAGTGACACACTATAAATGATTAAGAGACCTTTACTTTACTTTTACTTTCATAAGTATTTTACTGCCATGTACAATACTCTGATTTGACCGACAGGCATATTATTCAATGCAATAGACCAACGCTATTTAAAATTATATCGTGATTGATACTTCAGTATTTAATTTAATTTATAGTACTCGTGTACTCAAATCTACCCGCTGTTTAATTAATTACCTTTACATTCAACACATATATAATTATGTACTTGGATAGCCTTCATTCGAAATTATGATGGGTTTTGGACAGGGCTTATACGATTGACCGCTAGTTCACTCATATAGTCCCACTGACGCCGTAAGCTCCCCCATTCATCTAGTTCTATGATAATTTCGCCTTTTTATTTCGATAAATTCATTCGACCGTGTCACGTTAGGTTGTGGTGACATGTTTAATACAACTAAATATCCATCTTACTGAACACTTGACAGCGTAAAACAAGGAGGAATAAGTATTTACCACGTTTAATACAATTCAAACGTCACTAGTAATTATATTATACCCACTATGTCGTGATATTAATATTTTAAAGGAAATCTCTACAATTAAGATGCTAAAAAAAATGCTTCCGTCAATCCGATATTATATAAGATTTTAAAATCGAAAAATATGTACTAGTCTGAATAACAAAACACAAATTATACTTGGCCAACGCACACACATGCACACAATAAAATCAATCAAAAAGAGTACGTACACTGTCCTGGAATTTCTACATATCGAATAATATTTAAAGGTATCATCGTTCAGTTGATTAACTAAAGTGTATAAACACCCCTCTCAGACTCTTAAATTAAGCATTGGTATCTAAACCTTGGCTTAGGATTACAAAAATGTAATCTCTATTTTTGTCAGTAGTAAAATACCCCTCTCAGACTTTTCGACTCAGCATAGAAATGTAAACTTTATCAAAATGTATAAGTAAACATCAAAGTAATTCTCCTTTTCTCAAGTATAACATATAGTCGTGATCGTCAAATTTAATATAATATTCCTACGTTGTGTTTATTTTTTTTGAATTATAAAATTAAGTCCTTAATCTAGCAGTGTCTTATTTATTTTTGTCATATAATACAGACACAAAGACTAGATCCTTGGTCACGCGGCGCCACGTGAAGTGGCATCTGGGCTGCGTACTTATGAGCCCAGCTACCACCTTGATGTATAAGGGTGAAAAAATGAGAAAATGCTTAATATTAATTTATTTGAGTCGGGGTTGATTAGGGTATATACAGGAAAAGTCACACGGCGATTTATAGAATTTGATTTATTATCGCAATAAGAGGCCTAACTACGAGTTCACGATTCCGTCTAAAGGTAGCTTTAGGATCTAGGACAAACCTCAAAACCTAGATCGAACCGGGCCTAGCTTGAATCTCTTGAACTAAGCTAGCTTCTAAGATACGATAACCATTATTAGTCAATACAACTTAATAAATAGAATTTCCAAGACAATATACAGATGTTTGTGGGGAACACACAATCTAAAATAAATGTATTGGCAGATGTCATGTTATGAGCAATACATTGTTTCAAATTAAATTAAATGATTTTATTCTTATTTCATGAATCTGGGAATCAAACCCATAATAAAAAGCAAAGTTTCGCTTCTATTATATATATAACGAGAGTCGAACTCGTTTAAGTTATTCTACAATTAAACATGGGTTTAATCGTAGTTATATCCAACAATTACAAGACAGATTTCACACAGTGAAACACTTTTTACAAGTGTCGTCGAAAGTAACAGAACTCGTCAAACCAACAGATAACAACATAGAGTTGTTCAACTAAAGATGGACAGTGGAATATTTAAATTTCATTAATGAGGGGCACAAGAATTAACAGCACTCGTAATATTCTTCACAAACTTAATAATACCTGATTATGGGGTTTATTCAGGGCACGGGAGTCGAACCCGTGTTCTACATTTAATAACAAAGTACTTAGCTGGATCAAGCTGCTTGACTCTGGCACTGACTCTAATATATTATTTATTTAGTTTAACAATAAAATGCAAACTGACAATCGTAATCTTCCCGTCGTTGTCGCTGCCTTCCCGTCCTCGAACCAAGTGTCCCGCTTTACCGTCGCTACTCCTCAAACCTTCATATAACTGCATTTTATTTTTACTTAAAGCTAATATATACTTTATTACAATAATTATAAAGAACAATTTTATCAGGCCGCGCGTTGCGTTCGTTTTGTCATTCTTCATCCCTTCTTCAAGCTAAGGCGGTGTATGTCGTGAAGCTGTCTCCCTCCCACGCACGACAGGATCTGCTAGCTGCTGTTGCCCTCTCTCTCTCTCTCGAAGGGTCATCGTAGCGTCCATAGCCAGACGCAATGAAGGACGCTTGAGGTGCAACATGTGGTCTGCAACTGTGTCAGCTTTCTGGAATTTTACAACAACAGAAAGCAGTCTCTTTGTTTTATAGTGGCTTTTCAAGCCTGAAGAATAAGGTCCAAGTTCAGTTAACAAATGTTTTGTGCGCTAGCCAAGTTAATTTGTCTTTTTTACTTTCTAAACTACTGTAGATTTACGATACCATTTCTTAATAACTGGCCCTAAACAGAAAATAAGCTCAAACTTATTTTAACGCTCTTTTGTTTAATTGTTACCTTTGTACAATCCTTAAAATATTTGTTTCCTTCAATTTTAACACTCTTTGTCTTGGTGCTTTTGAAAATAGCGAGTAAATTATGGATGCGCTGCTTAATTACACCTCTCTCGTATGTGGAATTGAGTTGCCATCTCAATAGTCAGGCAGGATTTGAACACGCGACCTTCGGATTGGAAGTTACCACCTTACCGCTTAGCCACCAACGCTTCTCTTTAGCTATATGTACAACAATCATACATAAAAAAGCAACAACATTGCTCCTTATTTTTATTTCTCAGCAACTTTCCACACGTCTTTAAGGCGACAACAAAAATAATATCATCATATATAAATAACATTTATGATTACCACACGGCACTAAAAAATCGACCTTATATCTGAGCGCCACGGTTCAAATTCCATCACACCGTGCTCAAATACTACAAAGTATGAAACACTCGTCTCAAAATATTCAGAATTCTGAGCATAAACACCTAGTGTTACTCATATTTGCATGCCATTACGTTCCTTATTGTCAATACATAGAATTGTTTGTGGAGTTATACGCGGGCTGGGAGCCAATAAAGGTTACTTTGCCATGAAATGGATACAAAGTCAATTTGGTTTCCGTATTTCCCATGCGCATTCTAGTTTTTGATTCTTGCGCGGAATACTAAATAGGTTCTGGCTGAAGTTCGTTGCAATATAATTGTCTTTAAGCTTCCTTTGGTAAAAAGCGCATTGTATCGAGGCTATTTCGCTTGCGACAAAATGGCGTAAGTCAATATGGAACTGTGTGACGATACTACCTTTTTGACTTAGGGTAGTATTGATATTGGGAAATTAAGTGAAACAATTGACGCGAGGAGGTGTTGTTTTGTTCGTATTGTTTGAATTTGTACAAAAGCACTTGAAACAGATTAAAGGTTATATTATTTTCTCGGAAACTGTCGGTTCAGCATTTTGTCCCTATCAATATTTCTTAATTACTTCTTTTTTACTGTGAATGTGTAAAATTCAAACCGGTTAAAACGCCACGTCATTGGTTGAGTGACGTCGTGCAGCCGGCTGTACACCAAACATTCGAGAAGCCGATAACTTGAATGAACAGGGAGCTCTGTACACTGGCGTCTCGGTTTCCCGAACGTTTGGTGTCCAGCCGGCCGAAGACTATGACGTCACGGGCAAGTTTGCTAGAATGGCTGGCAATTAAACGTCTAAATTTTGTTTGAAGTGTATCTAAATCATAAACAAACGAAGACAATAACAATAGAATAAACTAATACTAAAATGTAATGTATGCAGTAAAAATAAAAATAAATCCTAAACTATCTTTAAATAAAAAACGCCCTCCAGATCGCTGCCGATGGGTAGAGTGCCCAACAGGCTGGCCGCATTGCCACGTTGTTACAGACAATGCTTATACACTTAGCGAAGTATTGGCCAGCCCTCTAGTCACCCGTGGTATCGATGAGCCGCGTCGCTAACTCTTTAAAGATGCGACGCGCGTTCGGCCCCCACCGCCCCAACGTTTCGACATACATTTTAGTTTTTACACTGGAAATTATTTAACAGTATTATAATCATAATCATAATACTGTTTATATCATTCTACAGTATAAAAACAATAGGTGAATTTTGCCTATTGCAGTCGTTTGAAAATATTGACTGGGGCAATGGATTGCCGTTTTGCAACCCCGTAGATTGCGTTTTTCCTTGTTAAAATAAAATCCTAGATCTTTCTCTGCGTAAACTTTCGATTTGGAAAAACGAGTGCTGTAAAAACCTCTAAACGTAAGAAATATAGTAAATAAATGCGATTTTTAATCCGTTACTTTGTATTCAGGTTGTAACAAAAATGCTGATGACCCGTTTAAGCTAAGACACATTTTACTAAGATGCGAAATCTGTTTTTTTTAGAGTTGTTGAACAACACAGACTATATTATAATCGACTAGTACAGCCCTTCAAAACTTTACCCTTTCTTAAAATGAATATCGGATAAGGCGACATTCAGATTTCAAAATAAGTTACAACAAATCAATTGCAAAAAAATCTATGCATCTTCCCATAATAACACTAAGCACCAGCGAGACAGTGAGTAATATCCTACATTCAGATCAGTATTCAACTTTCAGAATCGGAATACTGCTTTGACTTTCTCAATTAGGTTTCCATCCACGTGTACCGATGATCCAGTAAATGACATAATGGATAACTTGAAACAAGAGACAAGTTAAATGTAAGAAATGCTAATTGATCCACGTCATGATCAACTGGCTTTTAAAAATGATATAAAATCGACAGAGCAACCAAACCTATTGTCTACTCCAGCACTTATATCTGTCAATTAGATGACTGACAGCGATATTAAAAAAGTATACATTATAACGTTTTCTACGGTATTCCATAAGAACACTGCTCCTATTGATTTTCATACAAAAAAAATCAACAACAGTGCTCATAATTATATAATTATGAGCACTGTTGTTGTATTTTTTTTAATTTCTATAGTGGGCACAGCATCTTCTCTATTCTGCCACCTTTCCAGATTTTGCTTTTTGCGCAATTTCAGCTGTCGTAGAAAAACTAGCGTATGCAACTGCTCAGAATTGGTTCTTAAAGAAACTCGAGGCTATTATTACAGAATGTTTATGTAAATTTCAAATCGGTAGCTTATTAAGTAGTTCTCGAGATGTTTAACTATGTGACAGATAGATAAACAGACAGACAGACTGAGTCGCAACATAAGGGTCTCATTTTTTACCATTTAGGTACGAAACCCTAAAAACGGATGAAAGAGGCAAAATAGTGTAGTTCTCTTGTCGCTTCTTTCTGCCCCATAAGCCAGTTAGGGAAGCGTTTGTAAATGGCATGTATGTTATTAACATATATGCCATTTACGAACGCTTTCTCACAGGATTTTTAGGTTTTAATTTTAATTGTAGATTGCCCTTCAGACAACGTATCACTAGCTTTCTAAGCCCCTCCGAGCATTATCCCCAACCTCTGTTTTTGTTTATATTTTTGTATGTTCGTAGTTTACACAAGTAACTTTTTTTTTGACGGGGAGAATTCGAATTTTCTCTGTCTTCATCTTCACTCTGTAAAAACAAGAGCTTTAAAGGGCTCGAAACGTAAGGTCGTGATGTTAATAAACGCGATTAATCCGTTCTAAAGTGTTTTATTTCAATATATAACAATCGCGGAAACAAGACAAGATTATACTTTGTACAAACCTATATTTTAAGTCATTTGCAGACGTTTCTCCTTAAATTATTCTATAACCTTATTGTTTAATTGCAATTAATTTTAAATTTAAGGTTTTTTTATTGATTTATTTCAAAAACTAAGAAATGCTTCGAGGGCTATATTTGAATGTTTTTTAAGTAGGTTTATTTATTTATTTTAGATTTAATTCACTTGTAAGGTTAGTGAGTGTCTTTTATTTTAGTTGTATTTAAGGTTTGATAAGAATAATTTAATTTTAATTTTTTATAGTAGTATATTTGTGGGCACACCCGCCGTCCTACCTACCTTTACCTAATTATATTTTTTTTATATATCAGAAGACATTTCGAAAATTAGGAACAACAAAAGGCGGGTTATCTCCAAAAAAAGGCGGCATAAAAATATCCATTTCAAAATAGGTGCATCTAAAGTAATCTAAACCCACATACGTCTCTAAGTATTACTTATCACATTGAGTGATAGGAACCCGCTAAGAGGGTTTTCTGTACGCAGTCTCTTTCTTTTATTCTCGTAAGGCAAATTTTAAGACAGCAAAATTAGTATAAGAAAGAATTCTACCTACCCGCCAAATTACATTCAAATCTGACGCGAAAAAAAAACTACAACAAAATAAAAATCCGCCCATATACTAAAGAAAAAATAAATAGCTGCTTAAGCTGAAGACGAGTTCAGTCGTCGGCTTGGCCTCTGATGGTGTTAGTTTTTTTCTTTGGTATATGATATTAATTTCCATTTATAAATTAACCGTCCTTATACAATACCTGTCTCTTGTTACCATACAAGTCAAATAGGTCATAATTAAAATCAAATTACCAAGTTTAGGCACACGATAAGTTAAGAATCGTCCTTAATTGCGCTAAGTCGCTCCATAATTAACGATTTTACCTTGTACTTCATATTTGGGAAGTTGTACGGAATTTGTAATGGTATTACGTAAGATATTCATTTGAGTAAGTCTTCAAAGGAGACAAGTTCGGAGATTCGTTAAATTTTTCATAATAATGATTATATTAAGCCTAAAGAATAAATAAACTTATAGGTACCTACTTTAAGGTTGGTTCACATAAAATGAGACGGGTCGGGGCGGGACGGGAGGATTTTTCAGTGTCTATAGAAATCTTCACGTGACGTCCCGAGGTCTCCAAGCTATCACGTGATTTTTTGTATAGAAATTGACAGATTGTCCCGTCCCGTCCTGTCTTAGTGAGAGTAATCCTTTACTCTAGCATGTGCCTATTGGACTTTCCCTCGAGAAAATAAAATACATCTTTTTTTTTCAATTTACGACGAATTTCAAAAGCTACCACCGGTTCTAATTCTACACCGCAGCCCGAGAAAATAATTACAGGCAAGAAACTCAGCGGGATTTATTTTTTTAAATAAATTACATAAAATCTTAAAAATATTTCTTAACTCAAGATCTGACAGTCACTGGGGTAGAGTCAAGGTTCCAAAAAATTATATAAACAATGAAACGGAAAGGCCACAAATGAATTTTACGAAGGACCATAGTAGACTATACCACCACAAACTACTCTTATCTGCTGAGTTACAAGACTCAAGTGGCAGTGGGTCGGTCGCATTGCTCGTAAATCTGACAATCACTGGGGTAGAAAGATTCTGGCGTGATGACTGCGTAGCAGAAGACGCAGCGTGAGCAAAACTCCATCAAGCTGGACTGACGATCTAATTAAGAGTTCATTGTCACTACTTGGCTTGTGAGAGTAGCGCGACATGTCCTTTGGTTCAAAATGTTCAAATAGCAGTCATAATATGGGTAGGTAGTAGAGAATCCAGTAATCTCGGGTACCCACGTAGAAATTTGCACATCTCTGAAGGCTGGAGCAGTGTTCGTTGTCTCGCTTTCTGTCCTGCTCCAACCGCGCGCGCTCAGTACTCTCCAAGCGTCGATGGGAACGCATTTCATTTTATTCTGTAAGTGTTTACCTTGTTTGCATTTCCCATACAGAGTTTGACCCCTCTTTTCAGGCCCTTAACAATAAAAAGTTGGTATTTTTTAGCCTATAACCTGACAGGAGAACCCCTTAACGTGCCAGTGAAGGTTGCATGTAAATCCATTCAGCTGTTTCCACGTTATGTTCAAACAAATAACCAGGCAGACAGACAAACAGACGAACATTTTAAATGATTGAAATGTGTTCTGTTTTCAATTCTAAAAGCTCCTAATTTTTTTTTTTCAAATATCTTCAATGTAGGTACAGATTTTCGACCCTACTCTGCTTTATTTTATGTATAGATAGATACTGATTGTACCCTCAAGCGGTTCACCAGCATTTTCGTTACATCCTCTAGAATTCCTGAATATTATACTGTGACAAATATGACCTTACAGTGTTATTTAGATACGACACCAACTGTTCCGCAACAAATCTCATAACAAAGTTCTATAAACTTTTGATTCACTCTGTCTAAGTATTCGTGGCTGAACCGCAGGGAAAGAGGTATACAGTGAAATGTCAACTAAGTTAAATTACAAGCAACCTAACTAGAGAAGTGCTATTGTGTTCAAAATTGCATGGGCAGATTATGAATGAATTCGTTTTTAATTTGCCCATGTATTTTTGAACGCGTGTGTACCCCCTAGATAGAAGACAGAAACGGTTATAAGTGATGTAAGTGGCGTGGAGTGGAGTGGCGACCACATACTGGAAGACGCAGTGTCGGACCTACAAGATGGTCTAAATCATGGGGATCTGTTCATGCGGGTAGCGCGTATAATCTTTCTACCCCAGTGATTGTCAGATCTACGAGCGATGAAACTGACCCACTGCCACTTGAGTCTTGTAACTCAGATAAGAGTTGGTTGTGGTGGTATGGTCTACTATAGTCCTCCGGCGAATCTCCGCGTATTCATTTGTCGCCTTTCCGTTTCATCACTATAAATAAATAAATAAATATTTTCGGACATTCTTACACAAATTGACTAAGTCCCGCAGTAAATTCAAGAAGGCTTGTGTTACTATAAGAGCTCGTTATGTCAAAATGTCGTCACCAAGAAATTATCTATTTATTGATGAATTGATGATACATTCCGATTTTATTTAAATTATAGAAATGGTGACAACCCGCGCGATGGTGAGCGATTTCTGTAACCTATGGATGCCTGAAACGCCAGTTATTCAGTCAATTTAGGAATTGTCTCACTTATCTACAGCACTATTCTGCAGCATCGAGACAAACCTGTTTGGTTTAACGATGCTGTTTCAATAATGTGTATTATGGATTGTAATTACGGTAATAAAAAAAAATCAGCGTGGTGAAATTGGGGACCTGAAGGCCTAGTATAAATTTTGACATGTCATAATATTATTTGACGTTTACTTCTCGACCACGCGTTAGCGTATCGAGAGGTCAAAATATGAAAGTAGCCGGATGATTTATATAAACGGCAAACATAATTTGAACTCCCGATACGCTACCGCGATCGAGAAGTAAATGTCAAATACATGAAATAAAAATGTATACTAGGCATTCTGATTATGAACAGACAGATCAACAGATAAGTTACACAGATAGCGTGACGGTTTTTACTGTCAAAACTAACTGACTGGTGATAACTGTTTTAAATATCAGAAATTGGCATAAAGTGCGGACAAACTTGAATTATCCAGCAAGTCTGTAAGTAAGTATCCGTTTGGCACTTTAACCCTATACGCGTAGCTGTTCAGCAGAACAAAATAGCAATACGAGTACTGTGTATCCCGTCTAACGCATAACTGCGTCCTGTGTAATAGCCCATGTTGGCCCATTCCCACTTTACTATAGGAAACAATTGTGTCGCAGAATATTAATATAGAAAGAGAGATTATACGCCACGATTTGAGCGTATCAAACGCCTTAAAATTACTATAAGATATGCGTGATTTTAGTGTTGGCAGTATGCCACGAGATCTCGTAGAGAGAGGTCATGTCGCTCCGCACTTTGACAACATTTACAACGATGGGAGACTGAGAGTACAGAGAAACGTGTAAGTAGTGGATATCGACATATTGGGTGGCTGAGTAGGCCTTTGTGTATTTGTGATCTTTTGGTATGCCTATTTATTAATATAGCCAGAAAATGTTGTATTTTCTCGCGTTACTGTGCAAAAGTCGTATCTCGCGCGTATTTGATCCATTACCGGAGCGTTATCTATGTCTGAAAATGGAGAGGCTTGTAATAAGCACCTATTGATGCTATAATAGTAACGTTTCCTGGATTTGGCTCTGTTCCCGCTCTCAATTTGGCAGCTTTAGCCAATGTGGTGTAAGCGAAATGGGCAATTTCATTAATTTTCCATCGTCGATTCACAATTCCTTCGATTGGATAGGTGAAGTAATTTTAGTACGTATATTTAAAGGTGTAGACATTTCTATAGAACCATTTTGAGGTCTCCATACCCAAAGGGTAACAACAAGATTGTTAAAACTCCGCTGTCTGTCTGTCTGCCCACCACAGACTGTATCTCATGAACCGTTTTAGTTGTATAGTTGAAATTTTCACAGGCGATGTACTTCTGTTACAGCTATAACAAAAAATACTAAAAACCGACCAAGAGCATGTCGGGCCGTGCTCGGTGTAGGGTTCCGTAGTTTACCATCCGTCACAATGGACAAACTTAAAAAGGGTTTTTCTATTGTGACGGACGGTGAAAATTAATAGATTCCATGCTCATAATAATAAAATAGGAGTATATTTGCAACTCTTACGACTAAAACGCCCTTTTAACCGAGAAGATACGTTTGTTTCAAGAAAACAAAAATAGCTTAATTGACCTAGTTCAAAATCATCTTCCTTGGAAGTCTTCATAAAGCTCTATTTCATTATTATTTCATTGATGTACCATTAGGGTACAGCCAGCCAGCGAAGGTGTGAGCGAGACAACGCTATGTACATATTTAGAGCTGTCTCGCTCAAAAACCATAGCTACACACGTTTGTGACCAAGCGTAAATGACCACCTTACCCTTTAACAAGTAGACTAGCTAGCCTGTGTCCTATCAAATACATTTTCAGGGAAACAATCTGCATGTCAATACAACACTAACTAACCTGACAAAGAGTAAAGGAAAACGGACTGTGTGGTTTCCAATTTGCAGAGATACCTACACCGGACAGGAAATTCAGATCTAAAACATAATCCTATCCTATAAGGGTTTCGTTTTTTCCTTTTGAGCTGTCACAGCACTCTTGTGCTACGGATATTACGAAGATTAAATTCAAACATTCGGAGAAAAACTATAATGACAAACCGCCCAACGCATCTAAAAACCGGTCATCAGAACTATCGGTATCGCTTAAATGGATGGAATCGTTTCCCCATTAGAAGCGTCTCAGGGCTAAAAGGGAATCGTTCCGCAAAATGTTTATTTGACCGAATTCACGTCACGTCTCTCAAGATATCTTTTTTATCACGAATGCGCGCGTATAATGCAAAATTGAGACACAATTTTATTGAGCCGGAGTTTACGTCGCAAATTCGGTAATCGTAAATCGAGCTGGTAATTTGAGTAGGAAAGTTTGAATCGCTGTTTTAATATAGTAGCTCAAAAAGTGGTTATGTTTATCGTGCGAAGAGATTGGTTTCGCACACTAAAGCTCTTTACTTTTCCATGGTAACGTTTGCGTAATATTACTTAGCTGATTGTTTTGGAAGTGTTTTAACATAAAATATTCAATACTTTTAGAACTAGTAGCCAACACAGTCAAGTTACTATAAGTGTAAGTTTTTATTTCAAAAAAGATTTTATTAGTCAAACGCGAATCTCTTTATCATACCATTAAAGAGGTTCCTACTTGTTGACGAACGTTGGTGGCCTAGCGGTAAGAGCGTGTGATTTTCAATCCGAAGATCGCGGGTCCAAATCCTGGGTACCAATGAGTTTTTCGGAACTTACGTACGAAATATCATTTGATATTTGCCAATCGCTTGGTGAAAGAAAAAATTGTGAGGAAACCGGACTTATCCCAATATTGCCTAGTTTACCCTCTGGGTTGGAAGTTCAGATGGCAGTCGCTTTCGTAAAACTAGTGCCTACGCCAAATCTTGGGATTAGTTGCCAAAGCGGACCCCAGGCTCCCTGCGCCGTGGCAACCGGGAAAACGCTAGGAAGAAGAAAGAGGTTCCCACTTCTAGTAAACGTTGTTTGATAAGTAGGTACGTAGCGCATACATAAAACGTGAACTACTTACATAAAAGCGGCACGAACGATTTGAATTTACGGAATGAAACGTGTATTTTTTGTTAAATGAGTAGTTTTGTTCTTAGGCGAAGTTAAATTATGAACGACCCTCAGATGGATCCAGACTACTACGGACAAGAAAAAAGTTTTGTCTATAATCAGGTGGCTTCATTTAGTTACTGTTCTAAACTAATTCACTCGATTGAAGCAATCGGACTCGGGTCTCTAAATAATCAAACAATCTTACTACATCAAATCGTTGTCAAGTGATTATCAAACAAACTTCCCAACCGGTAGGCCCATTAAACTACGCAATTTCCGGTATTATTATTTTAAGCTTCAACCCACGCCGGCTAATTGAGAGTATCTTTGATCCTAGAAGCTTGTTCTTGTTATATAATCAAAACAATTTTATTTATTCTGAACGCTTCTGGTAATATAAGAGCGCGCGTTGACAAAATGGTGAAACTAAACCTACCACTGTATAGTTTACCAAAGTTTAGTTGCCTTTCGCTAAATTATACACCAGCCTTATGCATAGCATTTTAAGGGTGATTTTTCCTTGATCAGGGTTTTGGCGAGTGATTGTAGTTTGAAAGCTATTGGGAAAAAAGTTGGCGCACACTGAACGCCGGCTTGGCCACAGCGGATAGAGTCATCATTTTATGCTTAACCCCTCTTTGCTATCTGGTTCGCTTTTGCAGTTTTTAATAAAAGAACGCAGACTTATATTTGGCATTTTCATTTTTTAACCAGCAATATTTTAGGAGACTAACTGCGAAAACGCCAATAATTGTTTTTAAAACAAAGTACTTATCGACGTTTGTTTTGTGAAAATATATGAAACAGCCAATCATTTTTTTTCGTGAATTCGGAAATGGTCTCATATTAAAAGTACTTACGGATGACTTAAATAATCTATATTTTAAATATTTCTGCTTAAAAAAATGACATCATGCATAAAGCTCATTGGATGGATTTTGTGTTATGACAAAAGAATAATAGGAGTGCTTAGAGATGGGCCGAGTGGTACGGCGGCAGATCCGCAATCCGAAGTTCTCGGGTTCAAATCCGGCCGGATCGTACCAATGAGTTTTTCGGAACTTACGTACGAAATATCAATTTATAATTAGCAGTTGCTTTTCGGCGAAAGAAAACACCGTGAGGAAGATTGTGAAGTCTCCAACACGTTTTGGGCAAGCGTGGTGACTATAGCCTAAAATATAAGAGAGATAAGAGATCTCTATTGCATTCCAATTACTCACGCTTGAGAGAAGCCTGTCAACAGTGAAACGTATATAGATTGGTTTATTACTTATTACTTGAGAGTATTCAAAGTCTTATCTAACACAGAGTAATAGATGTTCATTAGACACATCCAAATGAAAATGCTGATGATAATCGTTATCTGTATTCAAAATGGCGAATATAATATAATTTACAGTTGATACAACTTAACTGACGAATCGTGAGAAAATGTTTCTATTTTGGATCTAACATGTTCGGTCAAAAAAAAATGCTATCTTATTACCAAACATGTGTTCTTATTATGTTTTTTTATATACGAGGGCAACATAATGTCATGGTTTTTAAGAAGCCCAAATAAGAAGATTTCGACCTTAACCAAAACTATAAAGTTGGCTGATTTTACATTATTTGTCGACACACATTCAAATATCTAAACGTGCAATTTTATTAAGTATTATAAACTGATAACAACAGAAATCAACCGCCTAGTCTAGTATGACAGCATTACAATGGGTACCAACTGTACCAAGGCTTGTTTTCATATAAAATCCCTTATTATAAGCCGGATACAATGACTTTGACGTGTCGCTTATATTGACCTGTCAACCCATTTTTTAAAATAATGTCCGGTTATAGTGAAGCTTTCACTCTTTTCGTAGTCTATCCAACGACGTAAGTTGCACCCGAGCTATGTCTTTTTATTGTCAGTCATGTAATTATATATGCAGACAGAATAATGGCGAGTCAATCAGTTGGGTTAGAATAAGTATGGATCCGTAATATAGAAATTTGACTACTTTCTTAATATGCTCTGTTCATACAAGATATGAGTTTATAGAAACGAGCACAATTTATTTCTTTTACATATAAATGGCTATTTTTATTAAATAGAAAAGCACAATAGCCATTTACGTATATGGTATCGCGACAAATTGTTTATTTTGTAAAACCTTTTAAAAGTAGTTTACGATTAAGCTTTTTCATAAAGTAAGGATAAGGTTATTTCCAAATGACTTTTATGACAATAGCGCCTCTCTTCGGGATCACGGGAGCATGCGCTATGAACTATGTATTATAAACTGAAAGAGATGTCATAAACTACAGAAAAAGTGACCAAGGCAAGGTGCTGGGCTTAGGGCTGGAATCGAACCAGTGACCTCCTGCTTTCGCGGCAGACGCCCTAACCACTAGGCCACCCGACCACGGCGACCAGAGTCCGAAATTTCCTAAGTATATGCAATAATTTAAAAAACATGAATCAAAACATTTATTATATTTAATACATAATTTACAATTGTACAGTGTGGTGGGGCCATCTCTCACTTCTAGTTGAAAATAATCTATAAAGATTATCTAGAAAGACAGCACTAGACGTAAATCTGAGCCTTAAGATTGCGTGAACGGCTTAAGCATTACCTTTATGGGCTTAAGCGTTTCATAAATAAGGATTGTTTTTTTTTTCGGTAGTATGACATGTCTTTCAATTTATAATTTATATAGTAGCGTGACTACTTAAAAAAACATGAATAAAAACATTTATTATATTTAATAAATGATTTAATTCATGCTTTACAATTGTATAATTATATAAGTACCGTACCTACTTCTTTTCTGAAGTTATTTTGTTACACAACGCGAGGCAATTTTTAGGGTTCCGTAGTCAAATGACATAGCGGTTTTACTTAGAAACTAAAAATCATTATGGTTATAAATAAAATACAACTAATCTCGCATTTGCGATTTAAGACCAAAATATCTACGACAGATATCTCACTGTCAAAAGTGCCAGTCACTTATTTCGCTGCCCCGTTGACATTTCAGTTTTCGCCAACCTTTTTGTAGTATGATATCAAAGCCTTTGACAGCGGGTACACAAACGATCTGGATCACGGATAAAGATGACACAGATAACAAAACTGGGTTTACTTTATCCGTGTGTTCGACGATTTGAGACGACACGCGATAAATACTGCGATCCAGCATAGATAAATTTGGTATCGTTCGCAGACGTTATAGAAAAGAAAACTTATGGTAAACTTATGGTAACTTATGGTATGGTAGTGTGCGCAGAGCAATCGCGGCAAGCGCTTCTCACTCATGATTATGGGGCGCGGACTGTCCCGAAACACGTCGAGCTATTTTCGACTTTATAGACGTGAGTAACCCGGTCTAAGTATATTAAAACTTATGGTAGTTGAGTATGGTAATTATAGTTTTTTTTAAGCATTACTACTGCAATAATTTAAATAAAATTATGAACAATCACGTCAGAATATTTAATTAATGTTAATCTGTTAATACCTATGTTTAGGTATAGCAACCAAGATGGCGGCCATCGGCCACGGACTGTTGTCATAGTGACGCTATAAATCTGGACCCAATTTCACCACGGCGACAGATGCGACGAATTTCAGAATCATTGGCTACGGGCGCCGCTTACTATTGTTCTGGCTGTATGCTTGTTTGCCGCCAAGATGTTAGTTATAAATAAAAACATCATTATAACCATTAAAAAGGAATACTTTTGTGAAGAGCTAATGTAAGTTTACATTACTAATGTAAGTTGTTTGGGTCTTTCTTTGGTCGCACATATCAACTATTGTCATATTCGACATTGTTATAACATTTGTTGTATAATTGATACATTACGATGGAGATAGGTGCATTTTCGAAATCGTTTCCACTTCGGTCTTCAAAAATCAGGATTTTAAGTATCGGCTATTTTTATTTCGGAATTTTATGATCATCATCATCATCATTCAGCCGAAAGACGTCCAATGCTGGACATAGGCCTCCCCCAAAGATTTCCACAATGACCGGTCCTGCGCCACCCGCGTCCAGCGGACTCCTGCGACCTTCACCAGGTCATCAGTCCACCTTGTGGGGGGCCTACCCACGCTGCGCCTTCCGGTACGCGGTCGCCACTCGAGAACCTTTCCGCCCCAACGGCCATCGGTTCTACGTGCAATGTGCCCCGCCCACTGCCACTTAAGTGTAGCGATTCGGAGAGCTATATCGGTTACTTTGGTTCTGCTGCGGATGGTCTCATTTCTGATACGATCTCGCAGAGAGACTCCTAGCATAGCTCTCTCCATTGCCCTTTGGGTGACCTTGAGCCTTCTTATGAGGCCCATTGTAAGCGACAATATCGGCATTGTATCGGAATTTTATGCATCCGTAGATTCGGTAGGTATAAATAACTCCGGAGTAATGTACGAGTACGAGTAATTCGGCATTTGTTGTTTTAAAATACGGAAATATAATTTTTTGCATCGGAATTATTAAAATCGTTACTTTTTCAATTCGGAGTTTTAAATATTTGTGCTTTCATGAGTCGGAATTATGAAGATCGGAGTTTTGATAGGTCGGGATTTTCAAAATCGGTATTATAAAATACGGGATTTCAAGAATCGGCAATAAGTTTCTCGGAATGTACCGGGAAGTGTACCCGGTTTTAGAGTAGCCTAGGGTTCCAATTGGTTGACTGTTCTTGTTATAATATAGGTACTATTATATCAGTGTCTACTAATTGCAAAAAGTGAATGAATGAACTGAATGAGTAAAATTTAAATTACGTTAAAAATAAACTAGGAAATGGTTCATTTTTTATGAGTTTTTTTAAACATACAAGAACTTTCTATCTTTCAATTCACCGTTGAACTAGCGATACGAAAAATATACAGGAAACTTCAAATCCCGTTATTATAACCCCTCGAACTGGCGGAACTGCATGTAACAGCGATATTCAGATTTTTAAATTAATAATAGGATACTTCTGACCTGGCATGATACGATTGGATTAGTCAGCTCAAAACATCGTGTCCTTTGCTATTTCGCTCTCTCACTATGAGTCGAATTAAGGTTATAACTATAAATCAAGTTCAAATTACAAAATTAGAAACAGCTCCTGACCCTTGCTAAGACGAATCATTCTCGAAACGTGATACGCAGCAATGAAACGTATTCAAATTACGCACGCGCTTTGTCTTAATGACATTTGTCTTAATGGCGGGGATCTGAATCCATCAATAACAATTGAAGACGATATGTGCGAAATATACTCGTATTAACGGGGAAAAGTAAATATATTCACCTCTGATGATTTTTAATGGCGTTATGCAATACGCATAAGCGATTAATATCTGTTATTTCGGGGAAATACTTCTATTGATACTTGATGGAGTAAAACGAGTTTTTTATTATTTACGTAAAACCAGCGCATGAAATACTCTTCATTGTTGAGAGCATTGTAATCCTAAATATTGTGAACAGTATCTCGAATATTCTCAGAAAGTTGTTTGGTTTTGGAAGTAGTCGACTAATCGGCTAACGTATACAAGGTGCCCGCCAGGAAATGGAAAGATTTTAACAGCACATTCCTGACTGAACGCGATACTAGTTAGGCTATTCATGAATTTTTTGCGATGATTTTACAAATAAAATATTTTTATTATACAGTTATTTTTTTTTTGCCAAAATTGCATATTATAACTTAAATATTGGTCACGAGCTTTTCATATGTCTAATTACATCCTTAACAAATTAAGCCGCAACTTTATCCCGAAACAAAAAACGTTAAACCTTGAAAAGTACAGTGTGTTGGCTTTGAGTACTTCGCTCCGTTGCCAAATTGGGAAACAACTTCCAACGCCGGTTCTATTAAAGCAACACACGGCGACGCGGGTAACTGACCAATTCTAGCCCCTATTGCGATGTCATACGGTCTACAAATGAGTTGGGTGTTGTTGTTTGTACACCCAGCGACAAGACACAGCTACTGCCTGAGTGTTACTGCACTATTTAACATAATTATTTAAAGCTGGTTCTTTATCGTCGCTTTGTTTAAAATCGCTATGTGCGTTTACTTACTTTTAGAAGACGTTAAAACGAATTTGTTCCCTGACTGTTCAATGTTCTTCTTATTCTTAGGCATAAACTCTCGACAGAGTGACGTGATCACCCGTGCGGTTTGGCGGGGGCACGTTCCACAATTTTTCTCTGCTTCCCCCTGGCCTGAGCTTTGTGAGTACATTCATTTTTAGGGGCCCTTGTTAGTGCCATAATCTGACCCTTCTTTGGCTAATAGCTTCGCGATCTAGAACCCCTGACACACCACTGCATGACCAGTTTCTCTACGGAGTCAGAACCTCTGCAAGAAACATGTTCAAAGTAGGTGAGGATTATCCTCTGTAGGATGGCAGACAGTCTTTCCTTAATCTCTAGTTCATTAAGAATTGAGGCGTCGGTACGATGTTGGGATGGGATATTTGGAGCGTTCGTCTCCAACACCACAGTTCCAATGCATCTATCCGTTCATCATCCTCTTTCCTTCACTGTCCATATTTCTGCTGCATAAGTTAATATTGGAAATATAAGCGATCTCACCAATTTTACTTTGGTGGTACGAGTGATGTTATGGTTTTTCCGGACTTGCTTCATGCGCTCCGTGACCAACCGCCTTATCTCGTCCCTCGAATCTCAACTGTTTAAATGTAGGTAAACTAATATTAACTAACTAACTACGCTGGCTCAGCGACCCAAAATGAGTCTTGGCCTTCGACACAAGAGCACGCCACTCTACCCGATCCTGTGCAATCTCTCGCCAATTTTTGACTCCGAGATCACGCAGATCCCTCTCCACCAGATCTATCCAACGGTACTTTGGCCGACCGACCGGACGACGTCCAGTCGGTCGACCAAGGTATGCTCTCTTCACCTCTCCCATTCGCTCAAGATGGCCGAGCCAGCGAATATTAATATATTATTTTATTTTACAGCAGGAACGTCTGTGAACGACGAACAAAGGGCTATCTGGGCGTTCAGTTACCCTAAGGCGCATACGAGTATGGTGGGGCAAATCGGGGCGACTGAGTGTATCTCGATAGCTCAGTTAGTAAACCGGTGGGCGGGTATACCAGAGTTGCGAGTTCGAGTCTTGCCTAAGGCCATGACTTTTGCCACTTTTCCTTTATATCTAAGAAATTTAATATTCATAAATTAATATTATGTATCATGTTTTTAATGTAGATATTAAAGTTTGCCCATTCTATAAATTGAATTTCCGACTACATTAAAAAATTTACATTTCAACCGTAAGTCCAAAGAACATGAAGAAAATCTTAATATCGATTTATTGACGAAATGGCGGTAAACAAACACATCCCACGCGATGTTGAGCCGTTTCCATAGTCTATGGACTGTCATTTTAGGAATTGTCACACTTGTTAGCGTAGTGAAATTGGGGCCAGCTCCAATTAACAAAAAAACACAAAAAAGCACGCCATTTTTCTTCAGACTATTAGTATATCCCACTCTCCCTCACGCATCACGTGTCATGTTGTCTCTGGGGTTGTCATGGAAACGCTTAAAGCTTCTTTAGATTGTTAAGACGATGATCCAATAAGCTGACAGGCTGTCGTCATTGATGTGTATACGGCGCTCATACATATGGCTATGGTAATTATTAGCATTGGACAAGTGCCATTTTGATACTCACTATTTGTATCGACATGCTCAAAACTCCTTGCTCCGAGGGCACTGCACACTGGCTGTAAATCGCCAGCTGGTGCGCTGAAAAAGCGACTCGCGCATCTTTTGTTTTTTTCTTGCGTAAAATAGATTGTCTATTCATTTGCTTATCGTGATTTCTTTGACAATTGCATGTAAACAAGTTTATTTATCCTGTGTAATTTTGTGTAATAAATTGTAAAATATTATTTTTCGTGAGTATATTTTTAATCTCCGAGTCGTGATCTGCTACACTATCCGTTAGAGACTGATTGTACAGTCAAGTGTAAAAATATGGCTCACTTTAAAACGGCTGGAGCTCTTTCTGAAGTCTATAGGTAAATCGCTACTATTGCGCTGATCTCTTTTGAACTAAACTGTTTTATTTTTAGCAACAAATTTCAGAACATAATTTTGCTTCAACTTCAGACTTATTAAGTTATTTGCGTTCGTAATCCTATTGAAAATAAACGGTTTCAAATCAGAAATGTCAAGACCCACAGAACAAAAGCTACCGACGTAGCTCAAAGATTCGGCAAACTGAAGTAGCAGTGGGCTGGATATATTGCCCGGAGAACTGTTGGACGGTGGGGCCAGCAAGTTCTTGAGGGGCGACCACGCACCGGGCGACGGAGCAAGGGAAGGCGCCCACAGGATGGGCTGATGATCTGATAGAGGTCGCAGGAACTCATTGCGGATAACACACAATTCGGCATTCTCTGGGGGAGGTCTAGGTTCAGCAGCGTGCGGCTGATTATGATGATGCTCATGATGAAATAGCTGTACCTATGTTAGAAGTCAACATATTCTATTAAAAACCGACTACAACCTGCACTACACCTGAATCTTAAACAAAAAAAAAATATAACATGTTTTCAGTAATAAAAATAAAAAATCCGAAGGAACAAGCCTTACAATAGCATGCATAAATTTGCTGAGTGGTCATTTGTTTTTTCTCGACATACGCTTAATTTTACCGTACCATCATTTTTTGAAACCGCAAACAAATCACGTTTTTTGTATGGCAGCCTCCTTAAATATTTATTTGATTCTGCTTTTTGGCATTTTTTGTCATAACGGCAATAGAAATACATAATCTGTGTAAATTTCAACTGTCTAACTATCACGGTTCTTGAGATACAGCCTGGTGACAGACGGACGGATGGACAGACGGACGGCGGAGCCTTAGTTAGAGCCTATTGGGTACGAAACCCTGAAAACAATTCAAAGATTACACGGTATAATTTGGTGTACACTAGCTTTATGTCTTGATTTATTAGCTACATACATAAATTTATACATACAATTAAAACCAAAAAAAGTTGCGTATCACATCATCATCAATGAACCAAAAGCTTTGTTTACCAGCCATCTCCTTCCATTTGTATTTTTTTTTATTTCGTTTTTTTTTTAGTTACAGTGGCATGTTAACAGTATTCCTATTGAAATACTTGTATTGGGTTTCTCAAGTGTATAAAGTCGGAAATAGCTCAACATGTTTCGGATCCATTCGCCATCCTTATTCATGAGCGCGCGCTTGCGACGGTTCGACTTTATAGACATGAGTACAAGTAAGTAAGTATTAATAATTATAGTTTGACAGCCACAGTCTGATTTTTTTTAATTGATATGCCTCCCTTAAAAATAAAAATAAACAATGTCAGACTTGGTGTTTCACACTCATTATGTATATCTATGGTCACACTACATGTCTGATACTCACGACAGTTTTCTATTATAATCACTACATAGTGTAAAACAAAGTCGCTTCCCGTTGTCTGTATGTATGTATGTATGCTTAAATCTTTAAAACTACGCAACGGATTTTGACGCGGTTTTTTTTTATAGATAGATTGATTCATGAGAAAAGTTTATAATTATATATAATAATAATAACCCGTGCGAAGCCGGGGCGGGTTGTTAGTATCACAGCGTAGCTAGTATATAATAAGTCTTCCTATTGCTTTTGAGAAACAGAAAACTGACAGACATGTGAACAAAGGAGGATCACTTATAGGATTTAGTACTTTAAGGCTACGAAAAGTCGAAATTGATAAGCTGATGTTCTGCTCAATTACCTTCTATCTTCGTTAGACAGAGATATACCGCCAGATGTAATGTTTGGTATCGAAAATTCAACCGTGTTTCTCTCTATTCAAGGTTTAATTTTAAAGGAAGTATGGATAAATCATTATTTAATTGGTATTAGAATAAAACGCGTTCTTTGACCGGATTCCAGAATTAATCTGGTATCAAAACGTCAAAGCGAAAAGTTAGAATAAAATTATTCGCGAGTAAGTTACTTGAAAAGAATGCATCAAAGCAATCGCTGGAAGGTTTTACGAGTATGGAAAATTGCTGACTACTTCACACAGATGCCGCACATAAGGGGTAACTTCACGATCTACGCGGCCAAAAGTTAATTGTTCAATATTACATAGGTATATACCATTGGTCTCTCAAAGAACTACTGAAGGGAGACTTAACTTTATCCCTAAACGGAAACTCGTCGACATGTGCATATTGCCAGTCTTGACTTACGATGCCCAAACCTGGTCACTTACCAAGTTACAAGAGGCTAAACTGAACGTTTGCCAAAGAACTATCGAGCGCAGCAGCATCATGCTTGGAGTGAAACGGATTGACCGGACCCGTAAACACGCATTGTCGACGTTGGGGCCAAAACCGCCATGCTGAAATGGGACTGGGCTGGCCACGTTTGCAGTATGCATCCCCAGAGGTGGGCTAAACTGGTTACGGAGTGGATTCTAAAGCGGAAACGGATAGGCCGACCCATCAGGAGGAGATGGCGTTGGACGCATTTCTATACAACTGGCCAGAAATTTTCTAGAATCTAGAAGGTTTGAAGCTCTATAGGGCCTTTGCCCAGCAGGGGGACACATCAGAGGCTACATTTAAATTAGCGTAGTTTAACTATATTAAGATTTAAGTAGACTATTATTTGAACGTATTAAATTTGTCAAAAATAAATGTTGTTAGTTGAGTCATAATTATAATCTATCCATTTTAAATTCTTGAATTTCTTAGTGATTATTATTAAGCTTGAAATCAGAAATATTTGTACACAAAGTGATTGTTTTTTAAAGGGCATATTGTACATAAAGTGTGTGTGAAATTTCAAGCATATGAATTTTATACATCAAAAGTTACAAGCAAGTGAATTTGTCATATCGCTGACTCTGGCCAAAACATGCCCGTATTGGGCAGTGACTGGGCTTTCAAGGCCCCCTTAGGTAAAGGGTTAAAAGAGTGGAGTGTTTACGGACGGAAATTTCTCTGATCACGCAGAGAATCTCCCATCCATCTCTCGCTGGGTGACTTTGAGCCTTTAGAGCACTTAGTGAACGACCACGTTTTCCAGCTCTTTCAGCGTATTTGAGATTTGGGTCAATGTGTGGGATATGTATATACCTGCCTAAGGTATTATATACATATACACTGTTTTTTTAGTTTCTTAATATTGCTTTCTCGCTTTTTTGTGATTTAAATGACAAGGCTAGCTTGTCCTGGTTTTATTGCAAAGCAGCCCTAATGATAATGCGGCCACTAATGGCTTCATCCCGGATTATGTACCGAGCTCTGTCCGGACAAGATAGCGGGTGAGAATAAAATTAAATATGTATTCTACGGCGAGTCCCTATTGGAGCATGAAGAGAATATTCTAGAAATAACTGTTAAATTTCACCAAAAAAAGTTGTGTAACAAAAATAGTTTTCACGGAAATCAGCATATCGCAAATTTAGTTAATTAACCTAACTAATTATTAACTTCGTTAAACTTAAACGGTTAATACTCACGTATTTTTATCACAATACCAGTATGTAAAGTATTCACAGGTATTTTCATACTTAAAAAGAAACACCAACTACTATGTTAAAATAGTTTGCTACTGAATAAATATTTTTTTAAATTGAAAATCACTGACGGGTGATGCCCGAGCCTTGGAGGTGACAACACCACTCTGTCTGTCCGACGACGACGGCCCGATGCAGTCAAAACATGTCACGTCTCCGGACGACATTCCTTAAGTATTGTTGTATCCGTTCTAAAACACTTAAGTGCTGGAAAAATATCCCTCCTCTCCTCTACTTAGCAGGCAAGGCAACAAAATAACAATTGACAATTTTTCAACGTTTAAAACTCCCACGAGCCTGTAAAACAAGTGGAAAGCACCGTTCAATATTATTGTAAGATTAAAATGAAGTTATCCCAAGCGCCTTCACTTGTTTGTAAATCCGTTATTTACTGATCCAATGTCAAACTTCTAGATGGAAAACGAGTCTTATACTCATGTAAATAAATGTCGTTTTTCTTTAAATCGCTACTACTGATATATTCCACGTCAAAGCAACCGTGCGGTTGGAGCTCGCGAAGGTATGTTACACGAAATCGAGTAGCAACTATTGTCCACAAACGTCGTATGTGCGCTCGAACTATAATGACACTTACGTCCTTCTTGATTCAAGAAAGCTTAACATTTACCAATAAGGAATGCTTTAGTTTGAAATTCAACTTTAAACTGTTGGTAGTGAGTTGAAATTGTAATAAAGTTGATTTCAAGAATTTCATCGGTTACCCTGTAAGCGATGAAATGCTTGAAAGATTATTTCCCTTAATAATCCCAATGTTAGAGTTAAGTATATTGACTTTCACGGTACAAGTACTTCGTTAACAGATTCGCTAAAAACACCTAGTTACGGAAACTGTCTCTCAAATATTAAATTATTTATTGAATCGATGGAAGTTTTTGAACACAATTCGCAAATGTCAGAAGCTGTCTATTTTTGGTTACTTTAAAAGCGATATCTTATTTTTTTTTTAATTAACTGCTAAAAGTCATCCACTGGGTCAGTGTCATCCACTGGGCCGTCTACCTTAACAGTAGGATAAAATAATGTATTTATCCCTTTTTAGGGGTAATACGTAAAAACAAAACAGTACATATGGTTAATTTTTGTGCAGAAATGTCTGCAAACCATAACAAATTTCTTTGTCTTCGAAGAAACAAAGGAAGAGTGGAAAAGCCTCATCCCCTTAAGATGTGTATGAATGATATAGGTACTTAGTGGAGAAATTCGCGGCCACCGGGTTTGTCTCCATAGCGAAGTTGGTAGAGCGGTGGGCGTGTATCAGAATCGCAATTTCGTATAAAGATAACAGATAACCTATGGTGTGGTCAGAAGAGATCCTGACGAAACTATAATCGAAGTCGAGTTTACCAGCTGAAGTCACAAAATTATTTTAATACTGGTATGACAACCAATCAAACGTAGTTCGTTGGGCAGGGAGTTACTCCGAGGTGTATAAAGTTGAGTGCGGAGTTACACAGGGGGGGTTGAGTTCTCCCACTTTGTTCAATTTATATATTGACGGACTGATTGAGGAGCTCAGTAGCGCAGGTGTTGGTTGTTCTGTGGATGGCTGTTTTATTAACAACATAAGCTACGCAGATGACATGGTGCTGCTGAGCCCCTCAATAAATGGCCTGAGGATTTTGCTGGACATTTGTGACAGATATGCTGTGGCCCACGGAATAAAGTATAAGTAATGTAGCAAAGAGTGAGATTCTATTGTTCAAGTCTGGCACGAAAACATATCCCATGCCGCCAATAAGCCTCAGTGGAGCCTATTGAAAATCGTAATGGCGCTCAAGTACCTAAACATCTAGGGTTATCAGCGCTTAATAGGAACCTCGACCGAAACCTTGACTCTTTCGCACTAACGCACGAAATCACAACAGTGACACAGATAAACTTTCTCGATTCGCAATAAGCCAGAGCTACGCAACACTGTATTACTAAAGCAAATGTAAATTAAACGTAAACCTTCGGCGCCAGATGAGGGAAAGTGGAACTATTCCGAAAACAAATGTTCCATTTCACAAACATATATTATTCATGACTTAACAAAGGCAATTATTTCGAGTCGTGTAGTTGTTTCTCTATAGTGCGATATGTATGATTCCGAATAACAATTTAAATGTCTTTGAGACGAAGTTTAGAAGCGACATCTGGGGCCTTACCATGACGTGTTAAAGCGATTCAGTTGACGACCTAAACTGAGTCGCTGCTATACAACTGAGCACAGTTAAGAACCTAAACTGAATCGCGTTAAGACCTCGAATAAACTTAATTTCGGGTGATCCGTCGGTGATCGATCCCATAGTGGGTATGTCCGCTGGGCATCCGCCAGACAAATTTCCCATACTTTGATTGGCATATACGTCGGATATGCCCTAACGTATGTGGCCAGCAAATAACGAATTTGAACATAAACGACCGGTTTTTTTTTGTTAAGTATAACCTTACGAAGATATCTATCGGCAAAATATACAATTATTTTTAAGGCGACTGTACCTAGAGAAGTTGCATCTACATAAATTTTCAAATAAGGCCGTGCTATGCACCCGAGTGTAGCAATATAAGCAACAAGCAATATGCGGTGAGCCGTTCACACGTGCAGCCTAGGCATAAAGCCTCAAGAACAGATTACCTCCGATGGATGCCACACTTTCTATTTAAATGATATTAACAAATTTTTACTTAACACTTTATTCAGTACCTAGACGTCTTACTTACTCCCCTTACTCTTATCTACTCCCCAAGGTCACTATAGCCTCTTCCAGCTAATTGCCCAGCTGGGCGTATGGTTAAACCGCCATTGTCAAGTCGCCAGAGCCTCGTCCGTGTTTCAGCAGGGAGCAGGGAGCACCATACGCCATACGGCGCGTGCAGGTGAGGTTGACATTAGGGCCGGAAAGATGTTATGCGCCGTTATCCCCTTACTCCTCAACAACCTAGTGTGTTGTATACCGGTGTTTATATTTTAGGGTTCAATCGAACGAGCGAACGAAGCGAATTTTTAGGTCAAGGGTTTGCCGAGATAATTATAACGGTTGGGAGTTGACAATCGAGGCGAACCACTAGTTTATATAGCTTTTTATTTCCTTGTTGGTGAACAATAAAAAATAAGTATTTGTATAGTATTGTACTAATAGTGCTTCGGGATTACTACATCAGAAGAGTTTTATTCAGTTTGTAATAGTTTGTCTGAGGTAGAGCCTCCCCGTCTTCCAAATTAGGTCAAATAGTAGCCATAATTAGGCCTATAAATTAAGAAAAGTTAGGTTAGTAAATAATAAATACGAGTCTGACAGACACAAAGCCTAAGCTTAAATCGGTATATAAATCAAATAACAAAATAAAAACAAGAGTGCAAATCTTGAAAATTTTGAAGAAATATATATTTTAATTTACGCCACCGTCTTTGAAAAATATAGAAACAACAAATTATTTTAAAGTGCGATGCGAGACATCTGAAATGCTCTATCTAGTCAGGAAGTGATCTCTAGTTTTAAGCCACATACACACATGATAGAATCGGCTAGGCAAACGCTGGACGAAACTACTTGGCACTAAACACGTGATGAAAATACACAATTATATTTACGTATATGTTTGGCCAGAGATACTTTGTTTCTGTTTCGGGATTCTGTGCCTGTATTCTGACCGAATATACGTACGGGCCTAATGCATAATAAAATACAAGCTAATAGTATTAGTATCTTTGGTTGTAATTTTTACTTTTCGGTTGCATAATAAGATACGAGGGACTGAATATACAAGTAAAAAGTAAAAGCTAATACATAATATTGGTTAATTGACTTGTAACTTGCAGATTTACGTTGCATAATATAATACAAGTAATTAAATACAAGTGGTAAGATATTAGCCCTACTAACTAATACTATAGGTGAATTTTATTAGTTTTTGTTGCAAAATGAGTCAAATTAATCAAATTATTGGTTGTAACTTGTATTTATTACTATACTCACCTAAGGACCACGGTACACAAATCACCAGCATGTTTGCCACATTATTTATGTACTTACTAAATACGCTGGTATATGTTTAACGGCATATCAGACTAGTTAACTTAACAGTGGAATCTGGGCTGCATATAAATAAATAAATAAATATTATAGGACTTTCTTACACAAATTGACTAAGTCCCGCAGTAAGCTCAATAATTAAACATTTGATGTTACGCTCAATCTGAATTTATTTGAGTTCGGGTTAATTAGGGTGTTACAGGAAAAGTCACATGGCGAATTATAGAATTGGATTTATTATCGCAATTAGAGCCAATGCCAACTTCATTTTACCCCGTGAATGAGACAAATATGTTTTTTTATTTTTTTTTATTTGGGAAACATACAGCACATAATTATACAATAAGGTAAAAAACAGAGTTAAAACATGAGCCAAAACAGTTTCCACTAATAGCTAATACACAATTCCTTTGCTCCGAAACATGTAAAAATAAATAAGTTACTACAGGTTTAATTTACTTGAAATTGACAAACATATTTAACATGCATGATTATACGACATGAAAATACAACAATTACAATTTAGAACAGACAAAATTATCAAATTAGAATTTAAAATACAATACAAGATACAAGTACAATAAGTAGCAACTCAATATAATTTTAATTAAAAATAATAATAATAACGAAATAACCATAGTAGGTATGCTAAAGTTAGTGTTTCATGTTATTATTATTTTTTTCGTTTTTTTTTGTTTAATGGCAGATGGCAATGTTAAGCAAGATAACTTCCCAAAAAAAACCACAGCGCACGTGCTATTCATTTTGAACACTAGGCTTATATAAATACAAGTCACGTATTTAGTCACTACTGGGTCCAGTGGACCCAGAAGTAACAAATTTTCGCTTCTGTAAATGGTCGCTACTGGGTCTAATATTATAAACCCATACTCACTTCAATATGACGCCTTGGTGGACACTGGACAGCCGAATAGACGTATTGATGCGACGAACTTTCAATAGGTAAGAGTTCAAAATGTAGGCCACTGGATCTTGTAGACCCGGTAGCGACTGTTCTAGTGTTAATACCTAATTCTATAGTCTGCGCTTTCTAGAAAATAGACATGGCAGTAATACTGAAACAATATCCTTGAAACAGGTGGAATACTCTAAAATAGAGAATTTACTGGCCACGTCTTAGGTATCCACAGGCTTATACAATATTAATTCCAAGAACATAGAATGTCGATTACCGGCACTTTGCGAAGCGCCGCTGTAGGTACTAAAAGCGTCTATGCCTTCATTTTTAACAAAATTAAAAGAAAATTCCAGGGTGCGTAGAACCGGCGAACGAAACGCAACGTCTTTGTCGAACGAATATTATAAGGAAGAATGATAGAGAGATAACTACGCTACCCTACAGTGCGTAAGCGATAGGCATCTTGATTATGCACCCAGGAGAAATTGTTTTTTATAATAATTTTGATAGTTTTGATCTAAGAATTGAGATTCGGTATGCAGTAGTAAATCTGTAATTAATAATACCTTTGAAATACTTTGCTGACATTTGTTAAATATCAAATGAATACAAAAATTCGAAAAAGCCTATAGGTACGACGTATTAGTGGGATTTGAACCCACGACCTATGGATTGAAAGTGGTATTTACTGTCATCGAACTTATTACCTTTAGTATAAAAAGCTGTTACCAACGCTTCTTTCCTATGTAATATCTCATCAAACCTAATTTCAAGAAAGATCCCATATCATCCGCATCCTTTCCAAGCCTATTCCATTAAATCTACTTCCTCACTCGTTTCACATCTGACGATTCTCAAGAGTAAACGAGATGGAGAGATTATCACACAACACTTTCGTGTTAAGAGGCTCTCTGAAATCTTTATTGAGTGCTGCTAAATTGATTCCGAGAAGCCCTTTCATTCCCAGACATATGTGTAAATAGACAAAGATGTGGAATGTCGGTGGTTCCACCACTTAAACTTTTTAATCATATTGTATACTGACCTTGTTGGGTGTTCATAAACTGGCCGGCAAGAAGTGCAATAAGAAGAAGTATATGATTGAAAAACCGGCCAAGTGCGAGTTGGAGTCCACCGAAGGTTTCGTATAAACTTTATTTTGTGTTGCAACTACCCCTAGAAGTAAAAATTTGACGTCAGCCACATGTATCGACAGATTGGGTCAGTCGTTTGTACGGCATGGAGTTAGTACGCGAGTTTGTTTTTCCTTGATATTTTTTTATGACTTGATAGTTTTTTAACTTTAGTTATAAGATACTATTTTCAGCATATCACATAAATTTAAAGAAAAAAAAACAATTTTAGTTGGTTTTTCAACTTTTTTTCCGAAAGAGAAAAGCTTTTTAATTTACTTACTTAAAAAATTGTTTATGAAGTAAAACCTTACTATATATTGACCCCAATATGTTATATTTTTCCTGTGATGTCTATGATAATATTAACGTTGTGTTAAAAAACATACCTTTTCCTTCATAAACTTCATAGATTTGCTAATCTGATTTTTTTTGCCCTCTCGATTAACGGACATTTTGAAACAAATTAAAATGTGTGGTACTTTTTCTCTTGTGTCTGCGTTAACTTTGTTTATAACTATACCAAACTTCAACTTGGTAGCTTAATTAGTAGCGGCGCTCTGTGGAAAGTACGCCATTAAAGTTGTTGAACAAAAGATCATGGGTTTGGGGAGTAGATACTACCCGCGATCAAATTCTTCTCCCCTGTTATAGGTCACACAAGGTATAGCATAGCATGTTTTTTGGAAGAGTTTATCTAGGTGATCTATCTAAATAAATGTCTATAGTCGTATCCGGTGGTTTAGAGTAAGGAAAGCGAATATCACAATGGGCCGAAACCTTTTGTTATGAAGATTTATTTCAGACGTTTCTGTGTTAGTGATTGTGCAATACTGATCCGGAAATCTTTAAAATATCCGGATAGATATGATTCGATATTCAGTGGGAATGACCGATGGCCATTGTGGCAGAAAGGTATGGGAGAACACGGTATAAATGATATCCTGTTTGGTGATAAGTAGTGCGAAATTGTTAAAATCGTCCACAACTACACACATGTGTATATACCCCTATATCTCGGTAACCCTTTGACTGATTTGGATCATATTTTAATCTAACTGGTGGATACCTGCAAATTTTCACGACGATCTTAATCAACGACACTTAAATAAATCGCCGAACCAACATACAAACATACATAAAAAATACATACAAATATAGATACAAACATAAATATAAACATACATACAAAAATACCTACAATCGCCGGATAAAGTTGTCCAAGTAGATTGGGAGAAAAAATGCTTGAATATAAATTTATATGAACATTTTCAATAAACATCGAGATAAGAATTTATTTAATCTGACGACAAAGCTGAAGGACCGGGTTTCGAACAACCCGATAAGAAATATATTTAATTGAATGACACGAATAGGTTTCTGAGTTTGTTTTGTTTTTATGTATGTAGGTATAATATTTTTCTTTGTCGTATCTTCATATCTGAGGAACATGACAAGCTGGAATACTTTTCTCCAAGCCGGTCGGTCTTGGACTTGGTTCATGCTTGCTTAACGTTGCGTTGCAATAGCGATGAGGCCACTCTTCTTCTCTGCCATTCGTCCTGTGAGTATAAGCTTTTCCATGCTCTCTGTACCAGCTGTGCTCAGATGGCTGAAGAAACTAAGCACAAGTTGGGTGCAAATGGCAGATAGCCTCGACTTTATACCGAGGATAAGTATGTAGTTATATCATGATCTAGTTTATTATAGCACAAGATTTGCTTAGCTTTTGGCTAGTTTGATCTGTGTACGATAATATCTCCAATATTCTTACTTATTTGTATGTATAAGGGGCGCCGGCCGCCTGCTCCGCCAAGCGTGTGTAAATGACATAATCCGTTGGGCCTATGTCAGCGTCAACGTGTCAGCTGAACACCATAGCCTAGCACGTGACGATGGCAAGAGGCCCGACGGCATGACTGTGGTACAGTAGTGGCTGGGACGGCACATGAGTGGACACCCTAGCGCCGGCCCATCTCTACAGGCGCGGCGGCTGCAATGGCAGAGACAGCGAAACGCCGCAAATATATGGCTCTTACGAATCAGCATATATTTATAGCTTTTGCTGTCGAGACCCTGCGCCTGGGGTGCTTAGGCGCACGTAAATTGGTAATGACATTTCCAAAAAAAATTTAGACCGTAAAGCTGGCTCGTTCCTCACACAATGGATAGGTATTAGCCATTCAAAAGAGGAAAGCAGCCAGCATCATGGGAATTCTACCGCAAGAATCGGATTTCAGTGACTTTGAACTAAGTAGTCAGTTTTTTACCTTTTTCATATAATACATCTGTTTTTTCTGCTTAAATACCTATTGAATAAACCATAATAGTCTTTATTTATTACAAAGTAAACTATCCTTTAGTCTAATCTACGAAGACAAATCTCCCTAAATAGATACTTAACTCCCAAGACATCAATATTTTAAGCAACATGGAACACGTCTTACATAATAAGGTATGTTATTATAACCGGGAAATGGGGCTTATGCCCGGCTCAGCCGTTATCTAAGAAGGAAAATAAAATGTTACTAATACTTTAAGAAGGGAAATAAAATGTTACTAAGCTGTTATTGGAAGTAATTTTTATTTAAGTGTTTCCCGTATACGGACGGCATTCATGTTTGAATTGCTCTGAAGCGTATTCTGAAATGTGGAATATAATCATTATTATGACCATCATTGAATCAGTTTATTTTATATATATCAGCCTTAAAAAACAAGAAAATAAAGACTAAAATAAGCTTAAATGAATAATAAAGATAAAATACAATTTCATCAAAAAAACTAAAACCTACCCCTAAAACAGGATTCACTCGCTGAACAGCAATGGAAAACTGGATGAATGAATATGTTTTGCTAGAGGAATTAATTTTGGTGAGCATATTATTTAGTTGGAGCGTTGGTAACCCAGCGGTAACTAAATAAATTAATATTGAGGGACAATTTTACACAAATCGACCTAGTTTCACGGTTAGCTCAACAAGACTGGACTGGTGTTGTGGGTATTAGTTAGACGACGATATTATATAACAGATACATACATATGTCAAAGTAGGCAGGATGGAGCGGGAGGGCACGATTTCTCAATTTCTATAGAAAGAATCGCGTGATAGCTCGGAGCCCTCGGGTGTCACGTGACGTTTTCTATAGAAACTGACAGATCGTCTCATCCCGCCCCGTCCTTCCACGTCCCACCCCGTCTTGTTCTAGTATAAGTCATCCCTAAAGAGGTATAGCAGTTGAAGAATTTCCAGTTTTTATGTAAATCTTGAACTAGTAGCTAAATGGTATCTAGGCAAAAATACAGGCACATGCAAATAATCCTTCTATTTGGGATGTAGCCAAGGGTTAATCTAGAGGTTTGGGAGCTTAAATAGTTTGCCTCAAGGAACATTCGCCCCAAGCGGCCCAAGACGCGCGACTTTACAATAGTAAAGACGGATAGATTTCTGCCATTACTACTATTATTAGGTCTATGGAACTCTCAGTAAGAACTTGAATCGATTGTCTATTGTTTTGTGTCGCTACCGTTACCGACTAACGGGCTGCCTCCCGCGCCCGCCGGTGCAAGCCGTTGCCAGTATTAAGTTTAAAATATTTCTAATCGTTGGCAACCCTAGCGTTGTTGGGGTGGAGGGGGGTCAATTGTTTTTTGCGTGGTAATAATTATAATATTTAAATAGGTAATAGATACAGAGCGACATCTTCACCCAGCAAAGCGCTTTCAATAAAGAATAGTAATAATTTTTAAGAGAAAAAACCGACTTCAATGAGGATTACCGCGAGTCGATTTTCCGCTAGGAGCGCTAGATGAACGAGGGTCCTGCGGGAACATTTCAAATGTCACTTTGACATTTCTCTCATACTGATACAGGACCCACGCATGAGTGGCGTCGCCTGGTGAGCGACAATACGGTAGCTCCCATTGGCCTTCCCGGCAAAAGGTAAATTTTGAGTTAGTTAATGTACTAAATAATTGAAACCACTGCATCTACTTAGAAGCAAGATGGCATAAGTTTTAAAAGCTATATTTTTAGGGTTCCGTACCCAAAAGGTAAGGCCCCATCACTAAAACTCTGCTGTCCGTCTGTGTCACCAGACTACATCCCATGAACCGTAATAATTCGACATTTGAAACTTTCAAAGATTATGTATTAACAACAAGTACTAAAAAACAGAATGAAATAAATATTTAAGAGAGGCTCTCATACAAAAAACGTGAACTTTTGCCGTTTCTGTAGGCCGGTTTTTTTGTTTACATCAGGTATCCACATTATATACTTTGTCTTCAACCACTTTAATCATTAAAAATTTTATCCTATTTTCTGATTCAGAATCTACCGTA
The DNA here is from genome assembly GCA_949128165.1 of Lathronympha strigana. NCBI lineage: Eukaryota > Metazoa > Arthropoda > Insecta > Lepidoptera > Tortricidae > Lathronympha > Lathronympha strigana. The sequence goes on from OX421914.1 coordinate 4,127,271, forward strand.
CATTTAGCGCGCAAATTGAAACGCTCGAGATGAATGGAAGTATTGAGAGTTAATACATTCCTTTATAGAAGCACCGTGAAAGAGCAGTTTAAATTATACACAAATCTGAATCCGGGATGAGGATGTTACTTTAGAGAGCCTGGAACTAAAAATTACGTACGTACTTAAAGTTATATTACCCTCTCATTTTTCGTTTGCAAAAGCATTCTAGTAGGTGAAAATAAAAAGAGTGACATTGTCACAATTAAGTACTATAACGTTTCGTGAAAATAAAAAAAAGTGACATTGTCGTAACTATAAATTTGTTAAGGCGGTGTTTACTGAGTGAGAGAATGAAAGCGATGCCGAAGCGGCGTGGTACCGAAGCGGCGCGGTACCGAAGCGGCGCGGTACCGATGCGGCGCGGTACCGAAGCGGCGCGGTACCGAAGCGGCGCGGCAGCGAAGCAGCGCGGTACCGAATCGGCGGGATACCAAAGCAGCGGCAATTCAATGCAATGCCGCGCGGCTCGCCGCTTTGTGTCGAAATGTAAAGGAACAATCCGTTGATAGCTTGATACATATGTGCTTACCATGAGTTGTAAATATCCGTAGGCGTTAGCGACTGCGCATTTCTAAAGTATGTCCTTCACGCTCCTGGTAGAGTAGTGGTAGCTCATCGCGCATCAGTCTAGGAATTCAGCGAGGAAATGTAGCCAGCGTCCTCGGTACCATGCCGCATGGGCCTGTTTTAGATTAATTCTAGTTTTAATCTAGTTTTATTTTAATTGTAGTTTAGTCATACTTGTAAATTTAAATTTGTGTTATATTATGTTTTAGTTATATCCCGGTATTTTATTCGGTACTAAAAAGGTACAAACAAAAGCTTAATAAACTAAAAGAGCTTAGTTTATTTTTTTATATATATTTTATATTATGGGACAATCTTACACAAATCGCCCTAGTCCCACGGTAAGCTCAATAAGGCGTGTGTTGTGGGTAATAGACGACGATATATTTAATATATAGTTAATTAAGTCTTTGTTTTAGTGTAGTTTACTCAAAGTTATTACTTACTCATTTCTATATTTCATAAATGTAGTTCACCATTTTCACCACTATGCCACAAAAATCGAATAATTACGGATTTGTATCTCCGTCTCAGTCACAGATCCATATTGGAGTGACAAAGAGGATTTCCCGTCAATGCCAATTTTCGATGTTCGTGGCAAGCGTCCTAGGTGCGTAGACAAGGTCCCAATCGTTGGCTAATTGCCAATTTATCATCTTTTCTACGCACCTTGGTAAGCATTTAATTACGAACACTTATTTGTTTTCACACACGAGTGGTAATCCTATTAGCAGTTCTTTACCAGAATAAAGACAGTCAAAACCCCAATTGTTTCCCTGTAAGGTTTCCAAAGAAAAACACATAAAGCCCTTTTGTTCAGCAAATCACGTCCATTGCGTTAATTCTCTCCGTCTCAAGGCACTGATAAGGATTAAATTATTAGGCTTTGTCTCAATATTTTATTTCAAGCAACAGCTATAGTTATATCTTTTGGCTTAATTGTTGGGGTCTTCGGTCTATTAAGGGACAATGTATTCAATACAAAGGCTCGGGTTCTTATGTGAGCTATTTTCAATTCTATTTTCTACTGAGCAATTTTTTTTCTTACTAGCGATGGAAATGAATCTACTACATATCGAGGGTTGCCTGGTGAAACCCAATAAGTATGAGAAACCTAGTTTCGAGAAAAATGAAGTTAAAGATTTATGGTCATCAAACATTAATTTGGTAAGTAAATTCGTAGTTTTATAAGTTCTCCGTGTAAAGTAATTTTATCTACTTTAAGTTAATTTGTGTTTTAGCTATATAACTAATTTAGTTGTCCTGTAAGAAAACGTTTTTTACCAAGGGGTGTCGACTTATTGGGTTTTCGCAAAAATTAAAAAGCTGTTAATGTGACTTATAGGATTTATTACCTACTTATAAAAAAACTTATAAAAAAGTTAATCTACGCTAGTCATCCGAAAAGTCACTGCCAAATAAATCAGTTTCATGATCTGAAAAAAAAATATAAACAAAATAAATTATAAACCAACACCAGTGTATATATTTTAGTGTTTAATTTATATTGTTTTTATTTCCTTGTTGGTGAACAATAAAGAGTACTTATTTGTATTTGCAAACGGCCTCCTAGCCTAGTTGGTAGTGACGCTGCCTTCGAAGCAGGAGGTCCCGGGTTCGAATCCTGGTCAGGGCATTTATTTGTGTGTTTATCACGAATATTTGTTCCTGAGTTATGGATGTTTTCTATGTATTTAAGTATTTTATTTTGTATGTATCTATCTATTATATATATCGTCGTCTAGTACCCACAACACAAGCCCTTGGGCTTACCGTGGGACTAGGTCGATTTGTGTAAGATTGTCCCGCAAATATTTATATTTATTAATTTTTATTTATATTGTATTGTATTGTATAAAGTTACAGATTGATCTTATTTTTTTATACCGAAAAATAAATTATAAAGTTACACATTGATCTTTGTTTTTATACGGAATGATTTTTGGGTCATGGAGCAACAGTTAACAGAGTACTGGGGAGGTCCACACTGAGCAACTTTCACAACTCTCTGTGGACAACCACGAATTCGGGGAAAAAAGGTCTCCTAATGAAGAGCTAATTGATATTTAGTTACTCCTGAGTGTTGATCGATATTTAACAATCAAAGATTTCTTTTTCACGGTTTCATGGTTGTCGTAGTGAAAGTTGGGTGTTCTTTCCCTGTTCACTCTTGCTCCATGACCCAAAAATCACCCAGTATGTACGTAATCAGTAATAATTGTAATTGGGCAATAAAGCTTAAATAAATAAATAAGTATTTTTTTCAATTCCATTAATACTTATTAAAGACAGATGCATTCAAACAAGACAAAAAAATATTTTAGAGTTGCCAAAACACACATTGACTCTTTCTGGCAAAGACTGCCACTGCACTACAATCATTTTTGGAGGGTAGGCTATGCGTAAAAGTACTCGTCTCGTATACAAATATCAACCCTTTAGCATGTACGGTAGCCGAGATAGACCACTGTACGAAAGCTCCCGGTGCACGAATCCTACCTACTTTCCCCTAAGTACATAAATCTACAGATATTTATGTTGTACAAGTACGCGGGGACTTACGAGGATAATGCACAATGTTCCAATGGAAACTTACCATCTTTACTGGTTTGCAGATAACGACTTATGTCTTTATTTCCCGGTGAAATACTAGGAGGTCCAGTCCAGTCATAGAAAACCTGTTAATAGAAGCACCTCATCCAGTTGGAATGCAAAAAAATAATTAATATTATTTAATAATTTAACTAAACGTATTAATTTAAACTACTTTTTGTTATTTTGTACCGTAAGCATCACTCAAAGTCGCGTAGTTTGATTGGATTGTGCTAAAACCCGATAAATTCGCTCTTAAACGAAACAACAACAATTATCTATATATTAACGGTTACAATCTTACAATAGCTTAGATTTATTGTTAGGTATTTAAGGACAGTACTATAAACGCGATGTATACCTATCGTTCAGGCGATTATGTCATTTGTTTGTTTTGTTATTTTGTACCGTAAGCATCACTCAAAGTCGCGTAGTTTGATTAATAGATAGTGCTAAAACCCGATAAGTTCGCTCTAAACAAAACAACAACAGTTATCTACATATTAACGGTTACAATCTAACAGTACTATAAACTCGACGTATACCTATCGTTCAGGCGATTAAGTCTTAACATAATTAAGTACCAATCTTATTTTATACGACAATTCTAAATGTATTTCTAGGTTAGAAAATAAGATTTTACCTGTTTCAAGCATAGCTGCTGCACTAATTTTCTGCCTCGGTCACCCATCACACAACTTTTAACACATAAGTACACAGCCATCATTAACACAATACGTCACTACTTTTTAACAGCTATTTCCAATTAAATTTGCAACGACGCAGCGGCGGAGCGCTTGCGATCCTGCCGCTACTTGTCGAGGCAGCGCATGACCTTGCGGTCGTCAAACATATTTATTGGGTTCTGCCCCGGATTTTTTTTAAAGAAATTTGTAAAAGGCCCGTGCGAGAATTCGATAACTAGACTTAACATAATAGTTCATCAAAAAAATGTTTTAGATAAGTACTATACATTTGTTTATTGGGTTTTACTTTGAAGTAGTTTGTACATTTAATAAATAATATCGTAAAAGTAAAATCCGATAAATCGTTTTAACGTATTTTAATTCTTACTTAAATCCTTTTTAGGTTCGAATCGTACTAAGGTAATACCCGATAAGTAATAGTAACTGGTTTTACGATGTGTGTTCAGTTTAATTTAGTATAAATATCTCTGCACTAAATACCTATAAATGTGTATTGTGTGGTTCTTGCACTAAGTAATAATAAAAACTGAAGCCTTAAATGCACTTGTAGTATTTAGTTCTAAATTAAAACTTGAAATCAAGTACTTATCGGGTTATCAACTCGGCATATTTCCGTAATACATGTCAAATCTGCTTATCCGATATTACCATTAGATAGAGCGATACCGAATCAATCTAAAACTGTTTTTACTTTAAAATCTCACTTTTTGTCACTTATTGGGTTTCACCAGGCAACCCTCGATATATTCATAATGTTAGAGGCAGTAGTTTGTGTGGTCTTTAAACGGGTTTGAGCCTTTTTATTTTTTGTTGTAAAAAAATATATTTTTGAAATTTTTGAAATTTTTTGTCGTTTTATATTCGGAATCGCGAGCTCTTTCAATCCTAGTAGGAGAAAAAAAGTGTCCCAATATTTGGTTTCCATTTCGCCACCATTATTTCATAGATTTAGTATGGTGGTAGGGCAATGGAAAGTTTGCAAAATGTATGGAAAATTTAGGACACTTTTTTTCTTCTACTCTAGGATTGAAAGAGCTAGCGATTCTGAGTAGAATAGAGATAAAAAATTCCAATTGAGCATAAAATGTATTTTCTACAACAAAAAATAAAAATGCCCGTTTAAATATTATATATTTTTGGGAATTGTAGGTTTTTAAGGGTGTGTAGCAGAAAAAGGTAGATACTAAAAAGTGGCAACATTGTAGTGTCGTCCCTTTCAAATCAATATATGTAAAAAAACGGGACGACACTAAGGTTTTGCCACTTTTAATTGCTACTTTTTCTGTCGCTCTGTAAACTAGGAACTCGTATAGTTTCGCCATGTATGGTTGTTCATCTGCGGAAAAGCTCAGTGAACATTAATAAAATGCTGCAATTTGGTATCAATATACAAAATAATTACATATATCAATGACGCCGACAAAAAGGCAAAACGAAAAGTGCGCACAGTGTGCTGAAAACACTCACTTTCTATGCATAACACTATCCTTACAAGCACTTTCTGAGCATACCTATTGCCATGGCGTTGCAATAAGTAGATTGTGTGTGTGTTTCCGACGAGGGCTTACATCCTGAGCGTAATGAAAGATTCAAGCGTTAACTTTCAAAACAAAATTAATTTTGATACTAAATATGTGACACATACTTACTGCTTTTCACACCATTAAGAGGATAATAAATAAAACATATAATAACCAAAAACGGCATCATACCAACTCTACGACGCCTCCAGATAATGCCCGAAAATGTAAAAATGTGTGGTCGTTGAACAGAAAAGTGCCACTTTGATCCCTCCTACCAGGTGTGAGAGGTCCTTGAATAAATGAGACAAATCCTTTTAGATAGTAACTTGTATTCTTCGTGTTCTTATCAATTACATCCACGTTTATTCTATTTTTAAACCACTAAGTACAAACTTGCTGGCACACGAGTTGCATTCCGATCGTCTAATGGCCGTTCCCGCACATCCTACCTTCATATTTCAATAATCATCACAGCTACCCTTTAATTTTTACAATTAGATTAAGTACATTTATTATTAATGCTAACAGTCGGCCATTCTGCAGTCGGAATGTCCTCGTTCCGATTTCACTCGGCCATTCTAAATGTGGTATGGGCCCCATACCTTAATTAATTGAATCAAAGTATTATCCTCATGTTGACATGATTAACCGTATATAAGTATTTAAAAAATGCGATTACTTATTAATCATACAATTACTAACTCATTCATCTGCTCGAAGTAACAGTATAACAGTTTCTCTTGCGTTTATTTAATTATAGATTATCTAATATTAGGTACCAGTTTCAGTAACATTTAAACATACATTATATCACCATCACATCTGAATTATTTCGAACACTTGTACTCCGACCTTTCAATTGCATTTGGCAATCAAAAGGTCAATCTTCACTGCAATTGGCTATTAGATAGCCCAAACTATATTTTAGGCCACCCGAGAGCCAGTCTTCATTAATCATCTCCGCTATGTAATGACGTCCTGGATAATTTCCGATTACCCGGTAACGTCCATGGTTCCTTGTGAGCCCTGGGTGATTTCCGATTACCCAGTGATCTCCACAATCCCTTGTCTGAGTCCTGGATAATTTCCGATTACCCATCGATGACCTCTAAGTGTTGCTGGTGCATCCTGAGCAATTCCCGATTGCCCAGCGACGCCCACGGTCTCTTGAGTGTCCCGAGAAATGACCGATTACTCGGGGACGCTCATCGTTTCTTGTATCTATGCTGCAACTGTTAGGATAGGAAAGGGTAACCGTTACAGTAAATAGGATTATTACATCAGTCAATTACTGTGCCTTATCAGCTCTTAATAACTTGATAGTAAAGAAAAACATAAATTAGATGAAATATTTAATAACTTGCACGTATTATGTTACTATATTATGTGACACTAGACCCATAAACCCAGACGTTAAGGTTAGAATTTTCAGAATACAGTAAAGCTCATTAACTAACTATAACTTATTCTTCATTTGAATCTGTATCAGTATTGTCACTAAGCTCGCTAGCTATTGGCGACGTGCAAATTGAGACCCATGGCTTCAATTGATCGGCTGCGTAAATATTCTTATACCGTTTTTGAGAGTGACCCGGAATACTTGATATTTCGTATCTATCGTTTTCTAGCACAGATGTTACTTTAAAGGGTCCTCGAAATTTAGGTGCCAACTTTTTGCTCTTCCCTTTTTCAGGGTTATGATTAGGGATCATTATTAAGTCACCTTCTTTAAATTCTTTTGTTATCGCCCTACTTTTGTCATAGTTCTCTTTCATTTTAGCTTGTCCCTTTTCTATTCTCTCTTGTACTGTCTTTCTTATATCTTGCCTTTCTGTATCTGATATCTGTTCTTCCGTCTCTAACGCTCCTTTCAAGATACCTTCACTCTGGCTTGTAGATCTTTGCCCAAACATAATTTCAGCAGGCGATTTGCCTGTACTTTTATTGATAGTGTTATTCAAACTCCATTGTAATTTATTAACGTGTGTATCCCAGTCCTTCTCGTCCAACCCGTGGTTCATGGTCGAGAGAGAGTTTAATATTGTCCTATTGTACCTCTCGATTTGTCCGTTTGCACGAGGTGTCGCAACGGCATTTAGGATATGCTTAGCCCCAATAGACTCAACAAACGTTTTAAACTCTTTCGAGGTGAAGCTGGAGCCTTGGTCTGATATAATTATTTTTGGTCTACAAAATGATGAAAATATGTCATCGAGCACTTTAATGGTGGTTTTTGATTTTGTGTTCTTTACAGCCTTGACAAAAATATACTTAGTAAATCCATCGATAACACCAAGTATGTAGCAATTCCCCCTTTTACTTTTGATAAAGGGACCTAAATGGTCCATATGAACTGTGTGGAATATGGCATTAACTTTAGGAATTGGATGCAAGTACCCTGATTTCTTGCCGGCCAATTCTTTGTTGTAGGCACAGTTAATGCATGCGCTAACATATTTCTTGACAAAGCGGTTCGTTTTAGGGAACCAATAATCTGCCTGTATTTTTTCTAGAGTTTTGTCGAAAGCAAAATGGCCCGCTTCGTCATGATTTAGTTGGCAAATTTTCCACCGAGCAGAGCTTGGTACAACCCATTTTAACTTAGAAGCCACACGCCGATATACCTTAGCATCACGGAGGACGTAATTAGTCGTAATGTCCTTGATATCGTCCTCACTGGTTTCCAAGATACTCTTTATATGTTTAATACGTGGATCTGTCATCTGCACCGTGTGTAGCCAATCATTTGTTGTAATATTAAGAATGTTTACCTCGTCTTGTTCTTGATTCACTGATTCCGAAAGTGGATTTCGGCTTAAAGCATCAACATGTTGCATTTTGTGACCTGGCCTGTACTCAATCGTAAAATTATATTCTTGTAACAACAACCACCACCTCGCGATCTTAGGGATCAAGTCTCTCTTTGTCAACGTAGACCGTAAGGCATTACAGTCGGTAATCACCTGGAACTCCAACCCGATTAAATAAATTCGGAACTTTTTAAGGGATAACACAACGGCCATTGTCTCCAACTCGTAAGAATGCCAGAAACTTTCCTCGCGAGTTGTTTGCCTACTGAAATAGGCCACCGGTCTGAACGGAGATTCCAAGTCTTGCTTTTGTAGCAATATCCCACCCACGCCCAACTTACTAGCATCACAGTGAACTTCTGTGATATGTTTTGGGTCGTACAATGCCAATAATGGTCTAGCTATCAACTTCGATTTTATATTTTGGAACGCGTTTTCCTGTTCCTGGCCCCATTCCCAGATTACGCCAGATTTCGTCAGTTTAGTTAGAGGTTGCGCTATCGTAGCGAAATTATGTACAAAACGTCTAAAATAACTAGCTAGGCCAACAAACTGCCGGACTTGATGCACGTTGGCTGGTTTGGGGAACTCTGCGACTGCCTGAATTTTCTTTGTTCCAGGTTTTAGGCCAGCTGCTGTTATTTCGTAACCGAGATAGTCTATCTCTGATTGGAAGAAGAAACACTTCTTGAGGTTTAGTGTTAGCTTGGCTTCGCGCAAGAGTTCTAAGATCGTTTCTAGCTTACTGAACGCTTCTTCTATACTACTGCCTGTTGATAATAAATCATCAAGGTAGGGAACAGCCAAATCAAATCGTTTAGCTCCGAGTGCCTTGTTTATCATGCTCTGAAACACGGCCGGCGCATTCACGAGACCAAAAGGCATTCTCATATACTCATAATGGCCGTCAGGCGTCACGAAAGCCGTTATATAGCGAGACTCTTCTGCCACTGGTATCTGGTAATATCCGGATGCCAAGTCCAAGCTAGTAAAGAAGGATTTTCCGCTAAGCCGGTCTATCTGGTCATCTATGACTGGCATGGGGTAACTGTCTTTTATGGTCTTTTTATTTAACGCTCTATAATCGACGCACAGTCTGTAGTCGTTATTCTTTTTGCGGACTAACACGATAGGACTGGCGTATGGAGATTGAGATTCACGTATGACGTTGCTAGCCAATAGCTCCCCTACCATTTCCCTTACCTTTGCACGTTCGCTATATGGTAATCTATATGGCCTATATGTAACCGGTGTATTGTCATTAAGTCGAAGAGTCATTTCTGCAATGTTAGTCAATCCTAACTCTTGCATATTAAATGCAAAACAGTCTCTGAACTTGTTTAACAACTGTAACAAGCGATTTTTATCCTTATCTGATACATTTGGCCCGATATTTAACATTCCCAGAGTTATTGGTTCCTTTAGTTGAGCATTTTTGTTGCGTTGCGGTTCACTATCAGTCTCATTAACAATATTTTGAACAAATTTCTGGTCTACCTTGGGAAACAATAACTCATTATTATCTAATTTAACAGCTCGTCCAAGTAATTTAAGCTTAGGCAAAGAAACGCTTATTACAGATGGATTAATTACCATTAGGCGACTCTTGCCATTTTTAAATTGATACACTCCTTGCAGTATAATGTACTCGTTATTTGGTTTTAAGCAAACACTTCCCGGGATAAATAAAAGGCCAGTGTATTCGTCCTCTGTATGGACGTTGATATCGGTAAGCCCTACGATGTCGATATCTTCTGTATTGATTACACCTATCCGATCTAAATCTGTATCATCGCAATACAGAGTTAACTTTTCGCTAGTTTTGTAAGCTACTACGGTTGGTAATTCAGTTAACGTTTGCCCAATGAGTATATCGGTCTGAAGCAAATGGTCTGAAACGACGTAAGCCTCGATATCAGCGTCTATGGCGTCTACTTTTACATTTACTGTCACCCTGCCATGTGGCGTAATACTACCGTGTGCAAATCCCTTAATAAGCGGAAGTTGTGTCTTATTTATTGTTAATTCTAACTGCAAGGCCATCGATTCTTTAACTAACGTGCACTGACTGCCGAAATCGATATAGGCAGAACAAGGTACATCATTAATGGTAATTTGCTTATAATACTTACTATTTGGGTGCTCAGTGCTAGTTATTCGTAGCACGGTTTGAGTAGTGTCGGGATTACCGTTGCTTGGTTTTTCATTATATGGTTTAGTTTTACTAGGATTTTGACCGTCAGTACACCGATTCGTGTCATGGCCAAGACGCGAACATTTCCCACAGCGCTTAATAGGTTTTGTACATTTACGTGCCGTATGTCCAGGCTCTCCACAATTGAAACAAGTGAAAGTATTGTTATTACTCGAGGTTTGTTCGCGTGTACCTGACATAAGTCTATTATTGTAATTTTTGCGGCTTGTACCAAAACCATGGTCACGTTGTAACTCATTTTTAGGAGGCTTGTTCTCTCTTCTATTAGTGTCGCTGTTATTTCTTTTGGATATACGGCGTAAGTATTTTAATAACTGTGCCGTTCTTTTGAAGTTAGACCCTTGAGCATTGAGACGTATACTGTGATCGAAAATGCCACTAATTATACAGTCGACGGCATTGCGCCCCCTAAGACCACACATTTTGACTAGTCTGGCTTTGTCATGGAAATATTCTTCCAGCGACTCGTCCCGTTTCGATTTTCTAAAAAGCATCTCATTCAGACGGTCTGCATAATTGCGGTCATCAGGAAATGTTCGTATTATTTTCCTTTGCCATTCCTTCCAGCTTAAATCTACCGTACGTCTTCCCTGATACCACTGTTTTGCATTTCCTGCTAACTTTGGTATGGCATAGTAAATTATCTGTCTCTCGGTCCAGCCGTATATCCTCGCCGTCTCGTTGACTTTTCGAACCCAGTCTACCGCAGTTTGCGAATGCGCATCAGGATCGAATTGTGGTATAACATTGTGAGCGCCTTCAAAATGATTTCCTTTATCTGTTAAAATCTTCGCGAATCTGTTCAGGAAATAATTATCTTGGCTAGCCTCAGATCCAGAGCGGTAACGTCTTCGTTTTCCATGTGCACGAGACTTATGTCGACCTCGAGTTCGGTTGCTCTCGATCACTGAAGCTTCCGACGAAGAATCAACCGAACGTGAATGATGGCGGCGTTTTCTTTGACGGTATACGGAGCAATGAGTACTATCACTGTGTATATCCGATGGTGTTCGGTGTCTACGACGACGTCTATTTTGACGACTGCGTGCGTGGCGGCTTCGGCGCGGCCGCATCGACATACTACTCGTCAAACTTTCGCCACTGTCGCTTGAAACGCTTCTACTACTGGCGCTATACCTGCGTGGCGACTTACGGCGACGAGAGCGGCTCCGATAAGTAGTACGCGTTTTTCGTCTTTTATTCGTTTTGGTAACTGAGCGCCGTCGACCCTTAGAGCCCTCGCACATTACGGCCACCAGTCGCCGCCACTAAACGCGACCACCAGTAGTTCGGCTAGACCACTACACGCCGCCACCAGTGGCAGCCACTAGTGGCCGCATCAAGCCACCAGTGGCTGCCACTTGCGTCAGACACTAGCTGCAAGTATCTCGACAGAGTTAGACGTGTGTTGCCCAAGAATGGACGCACTCTTGATTTCGCTATTGTTGCTTATTATTCTAAAACGTAGAAAACGGCGCCGAATTCAGAACCATCGACGACCAATTCATCGGCGTCACTGGGTACATCCAATTCTGACATCACGCAATAAAAATGGACAGCACAAATTGCTGTTCGAAGAGTTAAAATGTTATCCAGATAAGTTCTTCAAGTATTTTAGAATGAGCGTGAACTCATTCAATGAATTACTTAGCGTTTTGCACGATGACCTCAAACATCAAGATACACGCATGAGAAAAAGCATCTCTCCAACAGAAAGGCTGGCTATAACTTTAAGGTAAGTATCATCCATTCGTATCATTTTGCTTCTATTAGTTTGCGACTCACGTGGATTCTAGAACGTAAAACAAACAATTAAAAAAGCCAAATTGAAATAGAAATTATTTATTAATGAGAATTGAAAAATCGCAAACTAAATCAAGTTACATATCGCAGATATACAGTTTTTATAACAAATACACATTTACTTTTACATAGTCAGTTGTCAAAAAGATGTTCATTTATATCATCTGACAAAACAGAATTCATAGTATTATCAGATGCAGATGGCGAGGTAACGGAAAAGTCATGCTCAAAATTTGATTGATATCCCATAGAAGGTGGACGCGAAGCCGATTGATATCCCAAAGCAGATGGACGCGGAGTCGGTTGATAACCCGAAGTAGATGTTTGCATAGTATGGTATGAGCGTGGTTCCTGAAATGATGATGTGAAATATCCATGTTGTTGATTCTGTGATGTTCGCATATACTGTTTATATTTTTTTAGTACCATCAATACATCGGTTTGAGCATCCAATTTAAATTCATTGGGTATTTGTTTAAAGTGCGGGACCAAGGACAAAGCAAAGTTATGGTCAGCGTCTTCTTCATGCTTGTTAGAATGACGAGATTGTAATTGTTCTGAAATACTAACAAGTATATCAGTTTCTGCTTGAATGTCTTCATTATTTGTCTTGTTCTTTTTTGGCCTTTTTCTCTCAGTCGCATCGTGTACCTCGTTCGGTAATGGGCTGGGATCACGTCGTGTGTCAGCCAAGTTTTTTAAAAAAGATAGTTGTTGATAATATATATACGGCTTGCGACTCGATGATGCAGATCCACTTTTAACGCTCATTTGTTTAGAGTGTTCTCTTTTGAAGCAGTCACGAAGGCTTTTCCATTTTCGCTGCAACTGGGATGCTGAAACATAAAAATAACATAATCAAAGGTTTCTAATCTGTTCTTTTTGTTGCAGGTACCTTGCTACTGGTTGTTCATTTGGTGATTTTGAATTAGTATATCGATGTGGTGCGTCAACTGCGAGATTGATTGTAAAAGAAACATGTAAATTGATCTATGCATCACTTCAAGATATCTGCGTACCACAACCAACTGAAGAGATGTGGAGTAAAATAGCTAAGGGGTTTGAAGAATATGCTAACTTTCCAAATTGCTGTGGTGCAATTGATGGAAAACATATAAGGATTATTAAGCCTCAAGATAGCGGATCCTTATATTATAATTATAAACACTATTTTTCCATCGTACTTCTAGCTATCTGTGACGTGAATTATAAGTTCACATTTATTGATGTCGGCTCTTATGGGAAAGCTTCAGATTCGACTATCTACAAAGAATCGAAATTATTCAAAAAATTGGAAGACCAATCCCTGAATTTACCTGCACCAAAAGCAATTTCTAGTAGTTCTGGTCCTGTAAACTACTGTTTTGTTGGTGATGAAGCTTTTGGTCTTGCAGAACACATGTTGAGACCTTATTCAGGAAAACACTTGAATATTGAAAAAAGAATTTTCAACTATAGGCTTTCTCGAGCCAGGCGTCATATCGAGTGTGCCTTTGGGATATTAGTGAATAAGTGGAGAATACTACATCGACCATTGAATGTGTCAATAGATTTCGCCGAAGACATCGTGAAGGCCTGTTGTATACTACACAACTTTGTTCGTCAGAGAGATGGATTTAATTTCCATCATACATTGACTGTACCAGGACTTCACGATATCGATAACGCCCACGTGCAATCTCGTCGTTCATTAAACACCAGAGATATATTGAAAGATTATTTTATTAGCAACGAGGGAGCTGTACCTTGGCAAAATAATAAAATATAATAAATATATAATAATAATGTAAAATAAAATTGTCCAAAAACTTACCTGCTTTGTTTTTTTCCGCTACATTTTTTTCACTAAAATTTGGAATAAATTTTAGGCACAATTCCTCCCAAGCTTCAGTTTTCTTACCCCTGTCGCTATACAAATCTGACTTTAAATCCCAAATAGCGGGTCGCTCTTCGACATCGGAAATAAAAGCGTCTACATCAAAATGAGGAATCGGATCCGTGGACATCATGCACGTGCATTCAGTACGCAGCTTACAACAAGACTAGACCCGGGAGACGGGATTGGGGAGCGGCGCGCAGGGGTGGGAAGAAGCCGGCAACTGTGGCCGTGTATGCGCACGAGTCGAACGACAAAACGCAGCCACAAGTAGCGAGCGCGCTCGACTCTCGCAGCTTGTGGCTCGGACGCGGCCACTCAAGCGCTCAGTGTGCGCCGATTCTATATAAAATGTATGAAGAAACGCGTCCGCAGGTTGTGGCGGCCACTAGTGGCTGAAGCGTGGCCGCCACTAAGTGGCCAGTGTGCGGGGGCTCTTATGGTTTTTGTAGCGATTGGGACTACGCGAAGTCCGGTTTAGCATCCTAGCAGTAGGAGGAGGTGTATATCGCGACTCATTATCCGAGGACATTATGGCCAAGATTGGTTCAGTAGAGACTACGTCACGTAAGTAAGTTAAGTTTTACAATTTGATGTAATAATCGGTAGTGAGAGTTAGATACAATTAAAATAAGCATAAAGGATTATTAGTAGGAAGAGATTAAAAGGAAAAGAAAATAACACATTCATTAGTTAATGGGCATAATAACATAACATTAATCACGCAGTTAAATATCTTCGTACTTAATCATTTTTATTTTACTGCTTTCTTTAGTAAGTATGAATTTATGATTACCCCCAGTCTCAAAGAAACTGAGCATTGATTTCTTATAAAAATATAGATCTACAATATTAAATTAAATTTCAAATGACATCATCGTATTTAAACATTAGCATGAGAGATATTTATATTATACTAAACGTGATACGTGACTAAAATTAGGTGAGAGTTATCCATAATTATATTATAATGTCAACTGTAATGTACCTATCATTTATATTGTCTATCTTAGTACACCAAATGTAACGGTATGAACAAACCTAATAATAATTGCACTGCTAAACTTTAGGGGATGTTTAAATCATTGCATATAAGTAATATATTTTTTAATAATTTATATGGCAATATATGTAATCTTATCAGCCTTATCACCGGCGCTTTATATTTGACAGTCGAGTCGTTTAAAAATAACAGGGATAAACAGACAAATTATAGTAAACCACACATACATGAATATGCAAAATAGGTGTATTCTTTGGAATATAGCGATTGATTCAATTAAATATGTAATATTATTTTATTTTAATAATTAAGTTCCCATAAACCATATTCCGCCATATTCCCATACATCAATAAAAATAAACCCAAATTGCATTCTTATTACTTAAAAATGTATTAGGTAGATCAATCATTCATAGTTCTATAGTATCTTATGATTGAAGTAGGCATCGAACCAAAATATGTCATGGTTTATGGCTAGGTATTTAAATCTCGTCGTTTGAAATCCTGTTGTACCTACACTGTGATAAGTGATCTTACCTTTGTATCATCCGTCGTCGTCGTGGCGGTTACGTCCTAACACTTGTATGAGAGGAATATATGTATTGACAAGACGGCCACAAAACCACGACGATCAATCGAATAGTAACTTTATTACAAAGTCTAAAAGATCCAAATTACAGCAACAGTCTACTGTTGTTCGGTCACTCGGTGATAAAGTAATTTAAAAGTATATTTACTTTACCGTGCAGGACTAAATAATTAGCTAATAGCAACCTTGTTACTACAATACGATGATTTAGATTTCAGTAACAGTGCTTACAGTTAAATTGCAACATTGTTTAAATTCAATTCGCAATTTGAAGAACATTAATGTTATTTTAATATGCATAAATACTTATTAATATTTATCATTATGCGTTTATTGTAGTACTTAATTTCTATTGCTATAATAGTTCAGCAATACATAATATTAACAAAAAAAAACAAATATTTATACTTGGTTTCCAATGGAAAATGTATGAAGTATGTTGGTAATCGAGTGGCTTTGTCACCGTTGTATAAATTGGCGGTTTATTCAAGTCTTTCTTGTTACAAGTACATATATAGCTGCATTCCACATTGACTGAACATACCAATTTCAAGCATAATATATAGTGATGCAGCGCTTTATCATTGTAATGATTTCTCTGGTAATTATGTATAAATGTATAATATGAAATCATCATACCTGTGAGTTTCTCCAACGTTCTTACCACTTCTGACTGTGAGAGGTCCTTGAATAAATGAGACAAATCCTTTTAGATAGTAACTTGTATTCTTCGTGTTCTTATCAATTACATCCACGTTTATTCTATTTTTAAACCACTAAGTACAAACTTGCTGGCACACGAGTTGCATTCCGATCGTCTAATGGCCGCTCCCGCACATCCTACCTTCATATTTCAATAATCATCACAGCTACCCTTTAATTTTTACAATTAGATTAAGTACATTTATTATTAATGCTAACACAGGGAAAGAAGCCTTTTTCGAATAGGTGGTGCAAAAAACCCGTTATCAAAAGGGCCATGAAGCCTGTATTGAATACGTGTGAAATCAACGCCAACCTTCTGCGGAATGTCGGTCAACAAACTCTGGAAGATATTACTGGGTAAACACTGAACTGAACACGTTTATAGAACTTCAAAAGGACTGCAAAGAGCTTCATCTTTATTTGCCATGCATTCCTTAGGTCAACAATTTACTGGAATCCACTGGCTCAGACAAAGTTTTATTATAAATTAGTAAATGTCTGTGTTGTATATTGTGAGGTATATTCTTCTAATGGAAATGCTTTTTATTGATCTACTTTTCTTGATCTATTAAACAGTTAGTGTTTTATATTTCGTGTATGTTTAAGTCATTGTCCCAATATAGCTTTATTTTTAAGTATCATACGCCAGAATAGAACATACTCGTAGTAGGTAGGTGCTGCTTAAAAACGTACCGTTTTGTATCTAGGAGGGACTAAATGTTTTTATACCTATAACGACAAAATTAGAAAGTTATCGAACGAGCGAGCGAAGTAGTTGGGTTCTCCCAATCTGCTTGGATACTCCGTCGTATGAATGTTTGTATGTGTGTATGTTTGTAGGTTGGTCAACGATAACTCAAGTATCGATGATTGGATCATTAGATGAGATAAATAAGGGTTGCTGAGATATAGGGATATATCCCACCACCACAGGTAATCTTTTGCTTACCGGGTGTCCCCATTCACAGCATCATGTATATTTTTATGAAATAAAATAATTTGAATTTCGTTTGAATTTGAATTTAGTTCGCGTTCTGGGTGAATTTTATTGATTATTTACACCAGTGGTTCACCCCGAACGTGAACTCACGACCGCGTGGCCCAATATCTCGATAACCCCTTGACCGATTTAGCTCATATTCAAATTTAAAAATTATGTTCGTCTCATCTAACCTGCCAAATTTCACGACGATCCAATCAACCACTTGAGTTATCGTTGACCAAACTTACAAATAAATACACACATACATACATACATACCTGCGACAGTGTCCAAGTAGTTCTATAACTTTGTAATTTTGTGGTTATCGGGAAAAAAATATTTAGTACCACCTAGATGCAAAACGGTACGTTTATAAGCAGCACCTAATATGAACCATTCTGGCGTATATGAAATGCAATGACTTGATTATGTGTTGTGTGTTTATTATGTGTTGTGTGTGATCGTCACGAATAAATGTTTCTTATTCTTATTCTTATTACACACACGAAATATTTTAAAATACCGTCTGTTTACCTAAATACGCCAAAAAAAATTGTCAAGTCAAGAAAGTTGAATTGTTTTACTCAGGAACTCTAGAGCATAAATTCTGATGATATTATACAGCTGGAGGTATGTTTTGGGTGCCGCTACTTACTTAGTGTAAAGTGGGTTAGGTTAGGGATTTTTAAAATTATTTTATAACATAACACGAAAAAGTTGAAATATTAGCTTTATTTCCTTGAATAAACGATTTTTTAATGATGAATTCTGCGAAGTAATGATGAACGCTGCCCAATACAAAGTTCTGCGAAAAAAAATCTGCCACTTATTATTAAACCATTCCAAAGTTTTGTGTCGCTACCGGTATCCAAGATTGCATTATTAAATACACCCTTAGGTACTTTTAAGTTGTCATCCACGCTTCCCCGTGGGTCGTGGCATCTGCTTATTTCCCCCTCAAATATTCAAGGAATCTTGCTCTTGCATTTTGTATAATGAAATTTTAATCATCTACCCCCAAGCACTTACCCGGCTTTCCTGTTAGCGGACATTTTTACGTGAATTCGACGGATGATTAATTTAGGTACTTGAATACTTAGATGTTTTGAGAAAATATAAACGTTTTCAACTGTCTTTTCAAATAAGCGTGTTCGTAAATTGGGTTCTAATTTTTACTTAGTAATATTAAACGAGTCTATCTCGGATGTCAACACCGAGACACGGGATTATTTTCATTTGTTGAGACGTCGCGTGAGTAGCCAAGATGCCAATCGCTCACGCTTATTAACGTATCGTAGCTACCTCTCTCTATCACTCTTCCTTATTAGTGTGACAATGACAGTTGCGTTTCGTTAGCGACTGAGCGTGAGCGATTGGCATCTTGGCTACGCATACAGATCTCTGTGACCAATAAAATATACAAATGTGCATGCGTACTTTTCAGACTATTTCAGTATCAAGAAGTACGTAGTTAACATTTCACCATAATAAGATATTTGCTAAGCTGAGCTCCCGATATTTCCGCACTGTTACAAGCGCCATGTTCACGGTATCGGGAGCTCATAAAAACAAATATAGTTATTAAACTGCAGTTTAATAACACTAGACCCTACTCATAGTGTTGTGTTTCTGTTGGTGTGTAAGGTCTCCAGAGCTCCAAGAGGATTCACTGTGTTGACAGCTGGGGACCCACGGAGTAAAGCTTCCCCCTTTAGCTGTCAACACAGCGAATCCTCCTTTTTTTTTTAAAGGCTCGGCAATGCGCGTGTAACACCCCTGGAGTTGCAGGCGTCCATAGGCTACGGTGACCGCGGCACCGTCGTAGTATAAAATATACATGGTAAATATCTCGTTTTAAATAAATGACCATGTTAGCATAAAATCGTATATTTGCTAACAGTTTGTCAGTGTAGTTTCAATGATGTAGTTATAACGTTATGTATATCGCATAAATAAGTTTCATATCAACAAAACAATTAATGTGTTAATTTATGGACAAGTCAACAGCGTTTGGAAATATTCGTGTATGTATCATGTATACTGCAACTCACATGCAAATCCCTGAAAAGTAAACAGTGAGGTCGACACAATCGTTTAGTAACCTGGGTGCTTACCAAGAGTTGTACGTGACCGGATTCGATAGCGACTGCGGCGTTTGGGGGTATATCCTTCTCGCTCCTGCCAGTGATGGTGGGAGCGAGACGGGCATACTTTCGAGCGCCGCACCATGACGTCTTAACGCGATTCAGTTGACGACCTAAACTGAGTCGCTGCCATACAACTGAGCACAGGTAATACGTCATGGTAAGGCCCCAGTTAGGCTGAGCCACAGACCTCATCAATTACTAGACAACTCGCGGTAACCGCACATATGCAGTCCCACACTAATTTAGTAAGGAAGTATGACCGCTCATTTCAGTTGCACCCACGTTTACGGTCTGTTCTCGAGAAAATTAAAAATACTTACTATTATTGTGTATGCTGCTGGGTAGTAGGGTAGCTGGAATATCTAAATATATAAAAGAAGAAGCTGACTGACTGAATGACTGACTCACTGACTGACTGACTGACTGACATTTCAACGCACAGCCCAAACAGCTGGTCCTAGAGATTCCAAATTTGGCACGTAGGTGCCTTATAAAGTCTTGCACTAAGAAAGGCTTTTTCTGTAGTGGTCAGGTTATTCTCTGTTAAAACTCTTTAAATATAGACTCTCAATCGCACATCAAGGTTCTTTATGAAGAATCTGAAATTAAAACTGAGAGAAACGGCCGTCATGTAGAATTTCTTCAGTTATTATCTGATCATGATGAAAATCGATTTCCGAGGATCCGAAAGGTTCTTTCTAACGAACCACCAACGCCACCATCTTGAATTCGAGACACAGATAAACAGTTCGAAAGGTTCTTTATAACAAATCAGAGGTCAAAATTGAGAAATGGCCGCCAAATTAAATTATTCAGTTTGATCACTTTTCCGAAAACCATCCATTCCATTTAAATCGGTTCAGCCAAACGCGAGATAATAGCGGACAAACATACATATACATACAAATATACGGGTTCAACTGGGAACCCCCTTATTTGTAGACGGTTGAAAATTACGTTTAGTATGCGGGAAAATGCTAGTTGTAGTATAAACTAGTGTAGTAGTAGTGGTATGTGCATAACCATGCACATAGAATTGTACGTTGACTGGTAGAGAATGCCCAAAGGCATTAAGTCCGCCTATTGTACACTTTTTACGTGCAATAAAGTTTAAAATAAATAAATTGTAGAAAATTACCATAAATATACAATAAAATAAATAAATTGTACAAATAAACCTGTATGCCGGTGAGTCCGGTGACCTCATTCTCTTTGTAAATGCTTCATAATACGGTGTCTGTGTAGTCAGGGCCTATACCACGAAAATCGAACGATTGCGGATTTGTATCTCCATCTCTCTCTGTCACTCCAATATGCAAGTGTGACACTTGCATATTGGAGTGACAACGAGGTTTTCCCGTCAATGCCAACATCGATGTTCGTTCTCAACAGCCCGCCTCAATCCGGGAAAGCCTACATCTATATAGACATCTTGCTCGTTCTTAACCGGTGAGCTGAGATGCAAACACAATCGAAACGTATATCGAGTACGGTGACGCAAAACTCATGGTAAACACACAGAATCCCGAACATAACTTAATTCGTTCGACGTACCGTTAAATTCAAATCCGAAGGCAACATAATCAAATAAAGCTTAAGCTAAGCTTACGACTGAGCTGAATTTGAATATACTGTATAAATTACGTACTGTTTATATATTAAGTGGAGTTTACGGTAATATATTACGCTTCTGTAATTTCGTTTTGAACAAGTCAACTTATGAGTTATGTTTCTTTACTTATTTAAATGCTTGTGTTTAGTAAATTGTTACGTATTTATATTATAGGCATAAAAGAGTATTAAAAGTAAACTAAAAGAATTGAGGAAGGAATACTGAGAATATTTTGCTTCAACCACAGTTAAATATTTGTATCTATTTGGCCTGATGGTTGACTGGTAGAGAATGCCATCGGTCAATAAGTTTTGTTCTTTATTTACTATAAAATAAAGTTTGAATAAATAAACAATTACTAAAATAGTGTTTTATCTTGAACCTTTTATACATGTTGTGTTACTTGTCTGCCTTATTCGACTCTTTCAAATACTTGACGGTTAACTCGAAGAACTTCCTTAAAAGCATAAGTTTGCCTTTGAACTTGACATCTATTTTTGTTAAATATCTTTATCATCTGTGTGTGTGTGGTTTATGAAACAGTGATATAATAAGGGTTCTTAAAATTCTAGTGTCGGTGTTACAAAACGTGACGTAGTTGAGTTAGACGTAATAGACGTAGATAGACTCTAAATATTGTACACAATCACCATGGTTTACTTACTGACATGAATTGTGTACATTATAAGTACACCTAGATATTTTTAGCAGTAACTACATTTGTTTAGTGCTTGCCACAATAAAAACATCGACAACTCTATTATCGATAGGTACATACCACTTCAACGAACTTGTGTCATTCTGCGTCGATTTGAAAGACAATTACGGTGTGTATGTGTGTGTGTGTGTTAGAATTAAACCACGTTATTTCTTCGAAACAAATGAACTGTCAAACTTTGAAAAGTGTTATTTTAAACGTCAACTTTGTATCAAATTATGACGTTTCGTTACTTTTACAGCCTGCTATAAAAATCTAGGTAACCTAGCAAAATCAAACTCTATGGAGTGAATTAATTCACGCGATGAAAGAAAGTTGCGAAAGTTTTCCAAATTATTTCTGAAATTGAAATTAAACACTTTAGAACGGATTAATCGCGTTTATTAACACCATGATCCTACGTTTCGAGCCCTTTACAGCACTCGTTTTCACAGGGTTAAGATGATGACTGAGAGAATGCGAATTCTCCCCGTCAATCAAAAAAGTTACTTGTGTTGAAGAAGATGTCACAATTCCTGAGGCCTGTAAAGTGTAACTTGCCTCTACAAGATGCTGGGGTCTACAGGCTTGACTGTGAATGTGGTCTATCATACGTTGGGCAAATGGCTATCGATATTTTTATTTTGTCAAACACTTACAACACGTCGTTCGTGCTAGGAAAATCTCTGGATAATAAGACACCGAAATTAAGTGATCCATTCATAGCAACCTTCCCCTCCTCGTATATTTCTTACCAGCGCTTACATTTTTAGACTTGAGCAAAGAAACCGACTACTTCTTAACTAACTTATAAACTTTGAAACAGATTCTCTATTTTGACATCTACAAATAAATCTTCCCCAAGTAAATAATTGACTTGCCACAGCTCACCTCGCTGAACTTTTCCAAGCCCGCCTACGAGTATTCTGGTCTGTCTAACCTACTTCTGTAAATTTCTTTCTGAATGTTAATACCTAATCAATAAACCCTCCATTTTTATTAATCAGTTAAAAAATCGGTCAAGTGCGAGTCGGACTCGCCCACTTGGGTTCCAAACAGAGGATCCTTTGTCTCACCGATATAAGCTTTATTTGATTACGTAAGTACTTAAAATACTGGTAGCACGGAACTCTCAGTGCGCGGCAATTAAACGCTTTACGGATATTTTTCTTTTATTGTACTATCTCTTGCTTTTTGACAAATTTCGTGATTCTAGGTGAACAGAAAGTACCCTATACATATATTACATATAATACATTTTAATTATCTTTGCAAATATATGAGAAATGCTACACAGCCGTATTTTTTTATTGCATTTACGTAGAGGTTTCATTTTTGTACAGCTTCAAGGGACCACATACTCACGAGTATGTGGTCCCTTGAAGCTGTATGTAGTATTCATTTAAATGTTTTAGTATTAATTTCAATTTGTTACCTTGACACGCTCCTAACATAAATGGTCTTGACAAACAGACGGACGGACAACTAAGTGATCCTATAAGAGTTAATTTTTTTTCCTTTTGAGGTAAGGAACCCTAAAAAACAACAAGTATTTGGTATATTGCTTATGCAGAGACAAATATAGCTTGGTCGTTTAATATACGATCTGATTGATGCCTTTGTTGGCTTCTGTTGGTTGGTTTGTAAACCCATACTTTGTGAACTAAGGTAGTTATAGCCTCATAACTTCCTGCGTCATATATGTAGTACATGATTGCGCGTTCTATATGTAGTACATCCTTAATGGACAAAGTTGACGGATTATGAACTTATTGAATTTGGAATGACGAAGACTAAAATTAATATCAAAGGATGTAAAATGGTATGATATAGATTTTCGGAGATCCGATAATTGAATTTGCAATTTTATATGAACCCTGGCGCACCCATTCGCATAACATCCTACGCTCAAGCTATAAAATAAGCTTCTTTCCAATATTTTCCCAACGGAGAACATTTTAAAGTTGGTAGTCGAAAATGCAATCAGGATATAAACGCTAAGCCGAGGAATGCTATAAAGTGCTTGCAATTGAGGCTGCAAACAAGATTGCTGATATTTTCCAGTCGGAGCCAATATAACTGGTAATACTTTTATTTATTATGTAGTCCGAAAAACCAGTACTATAACGCAGGCGCTACGTGGGCGGACGAACGATAGCGATGCAGTAGCGCGGTGCAGTGCGGCGCAGTGCGGGAAAAACAAACCGTTGATATCTATGGAAGTGTTCTACATGGGCGATTGTTACGCGAACGCGTTGGACACACAGATAGTTATTCAAATGTTTCTCTACGGCATAAAAATCTATTTTATGTCGCCTAGCCTCGACTTAAGACACGAACTTTTCGAGCAAGAGAAGTGATAAAAAAGGCTTGTTACATATTTAAAATTTTCCTATAATATACACCTGATGAGGTAATTATGTCAGATCTTTCAGGTTCTCACCATTCGTAATATATTAGAGCGATAAAGAGGCAAATAGCTGTACAAACGAACGAAGTGGTTCGTGGTAGATCCTCTGGACATCCTTGGAGAAGAATCTGTAAAAAAATGCTTTTTAGCCAATGTTGATTTTATAGCATATTTATTGTCACCGTTAGGCGTAAGATAACAGCGGTTATAAATATACTGTCTCAATTAATTATAAATTTCGAAACTACCCACATAAGTTTAGTATTTTAGAATCGATCTATCAATTCAGGTCACGTCTCCGAGGTCACCCTGTATACACACTGGTATCAATAAGGCAGTAACGAAACCTCACCGGGAGCTATTGGATTTCACACGCTTGCGTCGTAATTTCATTTGGAGGATATAGGGGTTACCAAAGATAAGGTATCATTACAATGTGACATCAAGAAGGGACAAGTTCTACTGAGCTTAAATTTCACCGTATTTATTTAATAATAGATCGCTATATTTCATTATAGTCGTTTTCCTGTGTATTTTACCGTCTGTTTATTCAATAATAGTACGTTATATTTTCAGTTAACCCATTGAGTGCTGGGAATCCGCCAGGGGAGTTCTCTGTGGGTGGTCGCTTTCCGCTACAAAGCGGAAAAACGACGGAATCGGCTACGAGCGTAGCTCGTAGCACTCGCTAGCACTCAATGTGTTAATGGTGACTTTATGACATTCAGTTAATACCATAAGGGATATGATAGCTATTACTGATGCAAACCGCAACGAATATACACTTTTTAGGATGACTCACACTCGGGACGGGACGGGACGGGATGGGACGGGGTGGGACGGGATGATCTTTCAATTTCGGTAGAGAGAATCACGTGATAGCTCGGAGCCCTCGGATGTCACGTGAGGTTTTTTATAGAAACTGTTAGATCGTCCCGCCCCGTCCCGTTGTAGTGTGAGTCATCCCTTTGTAAAATCTCAGTTTCCAAATGTTCATAACGTATACTTAACTTTAGGTATAATGTATTAAATATATATTTCCAAATAGTAAAATACAAAATAAATAAACCGTTGATTATAAATATCGTAATTTAGTCCTAAAACAATAAAGTTTAAAAGTAGAAATATCTACTAACATCTGATATAACGATCTAAATATATGTCTTCTTCTTCTTCTTTTATAAATAATGGCCTCTGTCCGAGAGTTGGACAATTTTGCCAGTGTCACGTATTATTAATATGTCAGTATATCATTATATTATATAAATAGTATATTGCCTCTCGGGCGACGTTGTTCGGTAATTGGCCTTGCTATTTGCTTTACGCAATGAAATAGTTTCTCAGGAGGCCGAGGTCCCGGGACAACCGAGTAATGACTCAATAACGGTTACACGCGTTTCAGGATTAATTCTTCATTAGCTGCACACTTTTTCGTTAGTTTACTGCACAAAAAGCTATAAATATTATAGCTTATTGTGCAGTAAACTAACTATAATAAACATTAAAAACATTCAGCACACAAACAACAAAAAACTATTCAAGAGACGCACCCACCATCTTGACTTCCGTTTGATACTCAAGATCACAACGGATCTCAACGAACAAACAGATTTTGATTAGCTGCCAGAAAAGTAGGTTAGGTTAGGTTTCAACTACGACCCCCCACTAAAAAACTTATTTGTATTTGAAAAACACAATTCTTGCAGAACTTGTTTTGCGAGATTTGTTTCATACAATGATGATTTGATTCATACAATATTGTAACTTGATGTCTTTTTTTTATACCACCTAATTTATTTTCATACAAGTTATGTAGGCATTAACCCTTTACCAGGCCCCTAAGAACTAGCGTGTCTTCATACGTACTGTGTATACTGTTACAACCGTATTGGACGCCTTGTAAAAAAAAATATTTACGAAAGTCGGAGATGTTCCTTTAAACCAGGCATAAAAATGTGGGTTACGGTTATCCCATCGCCTGTCTAAGGAATTAACTGTCATATTCGATTTTGTCTTATTATATTCTTGATCAGGCGAAGGGATTATATTCCTCCCACATTGTATATCGGTTATCATAGTCAAGGTTTAACTCCAGATCTACTATGAAACATTATATCAATCACTGAAAACATTATTTTATGATCTTCATTCACAGCACGCTTCAAAATCCAATAATGTTTAAATCCACTTGACTAGTGATGTTAGTGGTTTGTTTACAAATCCGAAAACTTTACTAAATTTAAGAAAAACGCGGAGATTTTATAGCCTGGTACATGAATTCACTCTAGATTGAACACAAAAACAGTTTTATTACTTACGTGAGTTTTTATGATATGACAAGACAATTTACCGGGCCATGGGAAGAATAGCTCCCGCACAGTTAAACTCTAATAAGGCCATGGAATAAAAAAAAATATATAAAAAAAAAAACATTTATTGCCACAACTGGGGATAATCCTTAAAAAGATAAACATTACAGAAAAAAAATAACTTAAATAACATCTTCTACATTATTAAAAACAAACAAGCAGCTAAAAAAAAAAACACATTACATTAGAACCCACAACCCAATAATGACCCAATAATGTTAACCCACATCCTAATTCTGCTCATACACAATCATGCATGAATATTTAGCAATGTTTACGATTACATTACCCTTCAACACTCAAAATCTACAAAATATCAAATAATTGTTCGACCTATGTACTTTTGTTTCATAGAAATTAAGGAAAGTGTTCGAACTTCTCCGTAGTACTCCATACCCAAATATAAGTGCTAAACATTTGCAATTTTTCTTAAATTTGCTCTAGCTGAATGTCAACTTTTTCGAAAAAAAATGTGAAAGTGGTAAAACGTGTTCCATTTCTTCCTTAAACCACTAATTTTTCAACACATACCTATAATTTCCATAGCGGTTTGATATCATTTTGATTATCAGAAAACCTCAAGTATGTACCAGCTTCCAACACCTTCGAGAATAAATCGCGAAACATTCCTCAGATTTAGGTACATTATTAAAAAAAACCGAAAAATTAAAAAAGAGGTAGTTCATACATTCCATTTGAATTGAATTTATCTTCCGTGATATGTTAAATAACTAACAGGATTGTTGTTAGATTGCTATACCGACAGAAAGATGGCGAACCATTCAGTCAGGGATTAGGTATAGATTGCGTATTTTAAAAATGTGATAAGAGAAAATTATTATCCTTTGTATAACGTTTACATTCCTTTCGATATCACTATATGCCAATTCAACTGAATTATAATATGTCTAATGCTCACGGGAGTTTAATGTTTGAAAAGGTCGGTTAATATTCTAATAATCGCATTGACAACTATTTTTACCGGTTATCAAATGAGTACTACTCGTAATCTAAATGACACCGCTTACCAATCTGTCGTGATGCGGCAGGCGGCAAGCCCCCTCACACAAACAAGCGTGACAATCCGCTTAACATGAAGTGATGCGTGCAATACAGATAATACAAGAAATTAGACCTTATATAAATATATTCTAACTAATGAACACGGGTTCTTTACGCGGTTTTTAGGTAAATTTGAGATTTCTGGACGTATAAATCATGGTACAGAACGACGGTACGCTCGGCTATGCGGTAGGTATATAGAAAGCCTACACATACGAACCGTTACCTACACGCAACGTCACATCCTTTCTGACAGGGTGGAGCGTCAGCCAGTCTTCTTAATATAATCTGAAAGGAGTAACGGCAATATTGGTAAAATATTGAGTAGATAAGTACTCAATCAGAACCTGTTTTACTCCAGCACGGAGGATATCGCAATGTTTGTGCTTCCTTAAATAAGATTCCTTTGGACACTCCAGCGTGCCTAGCCAAGATGCCAATCTCTCACGCTTAGTAACGTATCGTAGCTACCTCTCTCTATCACTCTTCCTTTTTAGTGCGACAATGACAGTTGCGTTTCGTTAGCGACTGAGCGTGAGCGATTGGCATCTTGGCTACGCACCCAGGGGTTTATAAGGTAGACTGTAGTTGTGGAAGTTCCTATATAAGGCAAAAAAAACGGTCTATCTCATGTCATGTGAAGGAGCACATATAGCCAGTGAATATTGCATGCGAAGAAATCTGCATTGTTGAACGCCTACAATCAAGCGCCAACCACTGGATCGAGTTTCACGCACCACGCGTACTTTCGATAGAACGCCTCTATATCCCGAGAATAGTTAAGGAAACCATTGAAATTTCCAAGTATGAAAACTTCAATAGGGCGCCCCTTTTCAAGATTTGGCTCTAACAAATACACCCACAAACATATTTACATTGCAAGTTAAAAAATAGCTTGTACCTAAACATATTTTGTCATATTTTTAGGTAATTTCAGATATAGTAGGTACATAGACTCCTAAGGCCCAATCTATTTTAGGATAAGTGCAATATTGACCCAGTGTCCTAATAAATAAAATAATTTAAAATTAAAAACACGACTGCCGATTAAAAACAAAGTGAAAAGTCGAAAATAATTTTCAGCTACTTCCTTAATGTAATGAATTCTGATGAAATTATACGTTTAAAATTACGGTCATACAAAGCTTTTCTATACTCCAATGACTTAAACCAAAAAGTTTTTTTAGGTTTATTACTGTGAGTGTATATACATAGGCTCTCGTCCTTTTACTATATTTTGTTTCGGTTGCAATCGGAGGTCCTTTCAGTACGGAAAATACAAGTACATATATCAATGAACCCCTAATACATAACACACTTTATTGTTTTGGGCATTCGTGTAAAAAAGAGGATACCATATTTTGATACTTAAGATTTCAAAATTAAAAAACGTGGGTCGTCATACTTAAATTGTGTTGCCTCTAAAATAGGACAGTGGGCCTTACGAGGATAGGGTATATATTATATCGTTAGTGACTGGCCACCCCCCGATAACTGATGACCACCTGATACCAATAATGAACTTTGTTCATATTCAATTTACATCTTATACTCAAATGAATTATATTGATTATTCTCTTCTAAGTCGTTCACTCTTGACAGAGTGGTCGTGGTCATGAGGAGTCGTCCGCTTTTTTAACGGCTGCTTTAGCGAATATTCTCCATTGGTCTGTTGGTTGCACGGCGTGCGCATTCTGCCACAGGAATCTCAGTGACAGATTTTATAACATCTGTCTATCGTGTTGGTGATCGGCCACTAGGTCTGCTGCCTTCCACTTTACCCTGAATTACCAACCATTTTGAGTATAAATATATACAGTAAGTGTAACTTACCTAACTACCTATTTTGAGTAGATATATTTATAGCCATTGATTGGAAAGAGGCCAGAAACTTACGATTAATCCTGTTTTAGTTATGATATTTAAATAGGACTTTTTTTGTTTATTTCAAACATAGTAATGATTTTATCTCCATGTTCCTTCATTTCAAATATTGTGGTAGGTATCATACGCACACATCCCTTGATACAAAGACAACTATTAGAAGATTTTCGATACTGTTTGTCCATAATTATCCCATGAAGCATGTTCGAACCAAAATACTTGTTATTGATTTGAATTAGTTTTGGTATTGAACAGGTTGACAGCTGTCAGAAAGTGATATCTTGCTTATATAGGTCGTTATTTTCTTGACATCAATCTTTTATTAATTACAAAGCAATATCTTTATAACTATTTTTCATCAATTTGGTAATACATTTATGTTACGAAAAAAAGCGATCCGGATGAGTGTATCACCGAAAGCGTCACTTTTGACTCGTGCTTTCCTGTTCAAAACCAAATCAAAAACAAACCTTATTCTTCGAACATGCCTCATAGCCCAGGATCCAACGTTGTTTACAGTACGTTAATTTGCAAAATTAACGCATCAAACAGTGCCAATTTGCCTTGCGGAATGTCGGTGTCAACAAATGACAAAATCGTGTTAACCGCAGCGACACGACACGACGGTTTGTTTACTCGCGGGGGCTTGTCGCACGATTCATTATATAGTCAGATAAACGGCGACGTAATTTCAGCTACTGGGTAAGTACTATTGACAAGAAAACGCTTATAAGATAGCGAAGATTTATTTATTTTATTTAACGGCCTCCTAGCCTAGTTGGCAGTGACCCTGCGCAGCAGGAGGTCTCGGTTTTGAATCCTGGTGGCATTTAATTGGAGTGTATATCACGAATGTTCCTGAGTTATGGATATTTTCGATTTATCTATATATTATATAGAGTGTCCTTAGCCATTGGACAAAGCCGAAACATATGCGTTACGGTGTTAAGAACCGATACACAAAGTATCATAACAATCGATAATGCAGTGGTTACGAAGGTATTAACACATTACTCTTTGCTACTTTGGAACAGCCTGTATATAACTAAAACTCATGACGTAATGTATACATCCTACATCCTCATATAATAATAATAGTAGGTATGAAACCTTCTCCGTCTTTTTTGATTACCTATGTCACTTATAACACTTTGAATAAAAAAAAAGAAACTAAACATTGTCACTAATTAGTTACTGCCAATGATAAATATAAATACCTACAGTATGTTTGTTTTTGTTGTCGATTATTGGTAATGCCTACCTATTGTTTGGGAATTAATAACGAAAATATTTTTACTTTGCTAATCCGCCAAACGTGCTAGTCAATTAGCTAGCCAAATTGTTATATTGTATTTGTGTTTGACCCAAATACTAAATACTTGAGTTTTATCCGTAATTTATATATTGTACATTATATAGGTATATTGCGGGACAATCTTACACAAATTGACCTAGTCCCACGGTGAGCTCAATGAGGCTTGTGATGTGGATACTAGACGACAATATATATAATATTTAGATAGATACATATAAATACTTAAATACATTATACGTTTTCTTTTTATAGCTTAGTTTCTTTTATCTTTTTTTTTCTAGGTAGGTTTGTATTTTCTTTTTGTAAGTTCTTCTTTTATTTCGTTTTTAGCTTAAGTAATTTAATTAATATGTTTTAATCAAGTTCATTTAAATTTTATATTATTATTAATGTTTTTTTTAAATTGCGTGTTAAAATAAAGCACTTATGAAAAAAAAAATACATAGATAACATTTATTACTCAGGAACATCTTATTACACCGGAATAAGATGCTATGGGAGATAATAAGATGTGTGCACCTACACTTGACTGTACCAAATTATTAAATCACTAAAACATGAAAATTACTCATTTTTTGTCATCAAATTGCAACGGTTAATACTCACGTATTATCATCACAATAGACGTAGTAGATGTGATGCCCGAGCCGCGAAAGCTACACGTCTCTGTCTGTCCGACGATGACTGCCCGATGCAGTTGAAACATGTCACGCCTATTGTGATAAAAATACGTCAGTGTTAATGTTAACCGTTGCAATTTAATGTCAGTATGGCTCACGAAAGTTTAAATTATAATATATTTTTTGTTTAAATACCTTCGTTCGAGTGGGACACAAAATAGGGGCTTTTAAAGGGAAGTATAATGTACATTATCTATAACTTTGACTACATTTTAAGTGACAGCGAAATCGCTTGTCGCGTGGATTTTGAAATTTTTTTATTGACTTTGTTAAACGCTTTATGTGCACCTCAATTCATTTGCAAAACCTAAACCAATAAACTCTGCTGACTAAAAATGGGAACATGCAGTAGAACATTATTTACCAATTATTTATAGCCTGTTTTATAACTCAGCGAATAAATACTGCAAACCCAATAGTTTGTTGGAGGGTCTGTACTTATAGGCTAGTGCTTTCGTAAAAACTAGTGGATAACTATGTCAAATCATGGGACTAGATTGAGCAACGGACTGCAGTCGCTGTGAAGAAGAAGCCACCAAGAAGCCAAGCTGGAAAAGATGCTAGAAAGATGATATTTTTTGTCAGGTTGGTTCCCTTTTATACAAGTCAATGTCCATCCACGGTTTCAATAAACAGTGAATAATCATGTGCCTATAAAATAATTTCCTCTTTTTTGTCAATTGAATTTATACTTTGATCTTTAAAGACAAAAATCTTTAAATTAAAATCTTTAATCTTTTTAATCTTTATTTTGACTTTGACCTTTTAAGTTGTTTTTTGCTTATTCGTTCAGAAGGTTTGTCTTAAAATGTATTGGCTTCCAAAGGCAAAATATTCGGTAAGTATTGCGTTAGGTAAAGCTTGAAAAATGTGAAGTATTTTATAAGGACCAACGAAACGAAAATTAATAATAAGTTATCATGACATTGTCATAAATAAACGAGCCAGACCACCCCCGCCACAAACCACTGTATACTTTTACTGTCTTATCTCCTCTACCCAAAAGGTTTTCTGGAAGAGATCATTCTTTAGCGATAAGGCCGCCTGTTGTTTACCTCTGACATGTAATCTATACCAGTTTGTGTTATATTTGTTATACGAGAAAGAGGGAGAGATAGTGAGAAATCACCTGCACTTCTGATCCCACCAGTCCTAATATAAAATTCCCAAGAGCAAGGGCGTTCGATGCTAAATAGACGATAAGTGTCCCCCAGTGATGTCCGATTACATAAACCGGCTAAATCAACTGTCACTTGCACTACAAACACTAATAACCAGACCAATATAAACCTTATCTTGTTGATATAAAGGTTATAAAAGGTCAGGCAATTATGATAACGATAGACGCTCGCCATCAGATATATGGGAGCGTCCGAGGTGTCCAAAATATCTGAACAAGCACTCTAATGCTTTGAAAATAGAGGCGTGTTCAGATATTTGTGAGCGCCTCGATTGCTCAGATATATCCGATGGCGACTGTACGAATATCATATTCAACTGGTCATCGGTAGAACTTATGCCGTAGGAATAAGGATGACGAATGATTAGTCAATTGTGCCAATGATGGAACAGTGTGAGCTGATGGGTAGTGATCGTATTTGTTGGGGTTATATAGCGCAGTTTGATAAGACTTATGTGGTTGTGGTCGTTTCAGTTGCTACGCGAGCTTTTGTTTAAAGCAAGCCTGAGCATCTACCACGAATTAGGTTTTTTTATGTTCAAGGTTCGCGTTTAGTATTTTATCAGTGATCATAACTAACAATGTGAGCACATTTTGTAATAATTTTGGTGCAGCATTGTTGCGTTACAAGCATCTGTATGCCCTATTCTAGCTGGGATAGCTAATTATGGTTTAAGAATTTATTTTTCCAAAAGAATTATAACAATTCACTTAACTAGAAAAATACAAAACTATCATAATTTAAGTATACATGTGCTATAAGTGTAGGAATACAAATCAAACAAAGTAATAATATTGTGTTTAAAAATAAAGTAAAGTGGGTACAGTATAATACTCATAATTACCATCACGCAGAATTAATTACAGTAATATATATCTTATTTGATCCCCTGGATTTGTTGTTGTAAAAAATACTTTATTTCTACTATGCTGCGACACAATTGCTACAAAATTTAGGATCACTGATTATTATATTAGTTAGTTAGTGTTCTGTTTTTGTTTCAGTATCGTGATTTACATTAATAATTTTAATGAAAACCGTTTTCAAGGCAAGTTACTTTGTAACTAGTTCCGTGAGTAATTTCGTAGTTTAATGTGACGATGAGTTTAATATTGATACATCGAAAGGTATTATTTCCATTCATCAAATAATTGGCTTATTTCTTAAAAAATATTATGCTTTGTTCTAAGAAAAGAAATATAAACGTCAATTTGAGAGTTTTCCAGTCCATTACATGTCACACTGACTACATTAGTATTGTCATACGTAACGTAGCTAAATCCCTAGATACACATTTACCGCGAGATAATCTACCGTAGCCTTCAAGATATAAATAGTCTTCAGCGTTAGTTGCCAGGTGACATTTTAAATGGTTAACAAACAATTAAGTTAACATTCCTATTTTAAAATAATAATATTAAAAAGCGTAACTGCAATACTTTTGCACAAAAATCCACACTTACGACGCCAGCGACCGATACTCAGTTTCACATTAAACATAAATTCATTCAGTCATTTTTTCTTCCAAATAGTTAGAAAATAATGTAGCGTAGCATATCGTAGTTATCTCTCTCTCTCTATCACTCTTCCTTACTAGTGCGACAAAGACTGCGTTTTGTTCACTACTGAGCGTTAAAGGTTGGTAGTTAACTTGTCTACGCACCCAGTTGTCTTTGTCGACCGCATGATATAGTAAGATGTCGCAGCATGATATAGTCAAAATCATTTAAGGTTTAAATAGCGGTTATTGATCCTGTATTTTGTTATTTTACACTCGTCCGCACCTAATGAGCCCATGGCTCCATCCTACTCGTACCCTGTACAATGATACGATACACAAGACAGTTTTTTACGGATAAATAATTGATTTGTCGCTAGAAAATTACGATTTCGGGATAAAGGTTGTGCCGACGACCGCTATTGAAACCCTTAAACTGGTTTGACTATAGGGCTACTGTCTTTCTCGACCGCGAGATATGTCGCGGGTCTTGTGCTAAGCGTGCTGAACAGCGGAAGCGAGCGCTCGCCTTCTCTCTGAGCGATGTTAACACAGTGATGATACGTCGTTATTGACTGTAGTAGGTAACTATACCAAGCATATCAGTAGCTATAGTAATGTGTGACATATGCTGGGGGCACGAGCGGCGCGCGAGTCGTACGCAAACGCGGGGGATCTAGGACGTATCGTGAAGGTAGGTACACCGTGTTTTTTTTTATGTGACAGTGTATTTAAAAAATGTGATGTGTCGACAAAATATTCATCGGGTTTATACGTAGTAATTAGTTCAAATATTTGTTTGGTATTTTGAATGTTATGGAGTTTGGAAATAGAAAAAAAATATTGGCGATTTGTCAAAGTCTTGTCTATTTGTAATTTGTTACGTTTCTTAAACGCTTATTTACATAACGTGTACAGTTATTATATTATTGTATTCTGTGTAAATAAATAGGTCAGGTATTTTTTGAAAATACACTTACGAATAGAAAATAAATGTTACCTACTACAAAAAAGTTGACAAAATACAATTTGAATCAACGATGTGTATTATCGTTTATTATTTATGAAACACTCATCAAATTCAAATGATGTCTAATTTTACTATGTAGGTAATTAAATAATATTCTATATTTTCAAATAGAATTATAAATGAAACATAATTATACAAGGTGTAATCCTGAAGTGTATGTAGGCGATTATTTCGTAAATATTACAGTTATCAGAAAACTTCAAACTGGTATCGAAAGTGCGTCACCCAATAAGTAAAATTGCATTTATAACTATTTTGTAAGAAAAGTAGTATAATTCAGAATATTAAGTTTAAACGGTTCCATATATTTAGGACGATGACTTACAACCTCAAAGATCGTCGTAAGAAATAAAACAGATTGATTTTCATTATTAGCACGTATATTTAAACTTTAAAAATAATAATAAAACTATTGTTTACGAAATAGTCAATCCAACATATTTTTAGGAGGTACATTTTTAATGTTCCTCAAAAGGAAAAAACGGAACTTATAGGATTTGTAGTCCGTGCTTGCCAGACGGACGTCCGGCAAGACTCTTTATCTCGGGAATGCATAGAGATAGCAAGTTGAAATTATTACCACATACACATGTTGCAGTCCCTTGAAAGTGTTAAAAACCAAATCTTTACGTCAGCACAATCAAAAAATACGGCCGTTTATGACGCGTTTCCCATACATTTGCAATGGGAATCATAATGTATACGGTACGTCCCGTTGACTTTTAGAATCACGAACTTTGGCAAAAATTAAGAGCTTATAGCACAAATACCTACAGGAAAATTCCAAAAACTGTAGAATTGGCGCACGCTGAGTGTTCCGTACCACCTGTATTTGTAAGTACCAAAGGTCATAAATGGCCCAGCATCCAACCCTCGGTGGGCGAGTCCAACTCGCACTTGGCTTTTTTTTTGTTTACAGCAGTTGATTAAAGTGACACCCATCTTGTGCGATACATTGACCGGTCCTCTACGACGCGATAGTGTGTAGGTATTATAGTTGCAAGTGTCGGAAATACTTTTGTGACATCCTTTTGATGTCTGAGCTGCCGTGGGCTACGGGTTCACGGGTATTGATTTTTCATTGCATTGTATTTTACCAAAACCGCCATTTTTTCTTATTAGCTGACCAAATTGCAAGGTTAAGGAAAAACTCGGAAAACGGAATGGAAGCTTAACTTAACGAATAATCCTCCACCATGACAAAGCACTCGTAATCCAAATTGTTTTCCTTAGAAACTGCGGGCTTAGTATAGGGTTACAGATAAAGACATAAGTTTTCTCTGTTGTTCAAAATCAAGGGGTGAAGTGAGAGTTGAAAATGAAACAATTTATTTCGGATATTTACATCCATATTAAGGATGACTCACACTAGGACGGGACGGGACGGGATGATATGTCAATTTATATAGACAGAATCACGTGATAGCACTGTGCCCTCGGATGTCACGTGATATTTTCTATAGAAACTGACAGATCGTCCCGTTCCGCCCCGTCACGTCCCGTTCTAATGTGAGTCATCCTTTACGTTATAAAAATTGTTCTATTTGAAACAAAATTATGCAATCTTATTACTAAAAAAACACTGAACAATTGAAAGCTTTGTTGTCCTATAACGAATGCCATCCAGCATATATACGCCCTTAAACGGATCACCTTTGCGGTTTGACGACCGGTTGGCGTAGTTGGTAGTGACCCTGCCTGCTAAGCCGATGGTCCTGGGTTCGAATCCCGGTATGGGCATTTATTTGTGTGATGAACACAGATATTTGTTCCTGAGTCATGGATGTTTTCTATGTATTTATGTATTCTTCGTTGTCTGAGTACCCGTAACACAAGCCTTCTTGAGCTTACTGCGGGACTTAGTCAATTTGTGTAAGAATGTCATGTAATATTTATTTATTTTATTTATTTATTTACCTACAGTTTCGTTCCATCCTGTATATTTATTTATATTCCTACAAACCATTTGGATATGTCTAACGGATTCATTACATAAAACTGAACCCATCACTATCCGCATCGAACACTGTCAGCCGCAATTAAAGGAACGTAAATGGTCCGGACGTTCCGGGAAAGTGGATTCTCGTTAACCAAATCCGGTTCCGGTAGATTATTTCCGATAAACACCGCTTAAGCCTTAATTGAACGTGCAACAGACTATTAATAGTTATTAACTTAAGCTTATTTACTTGTTTCGCATTAAAATAAACTGTACAGTCAACCAATTGGAACCCTGGCTCACCATTATAGGACTATGTCATAGTGACGCTATACATCAGACTGTAAGAAATCTCTTACTGCTTATCATTTTGACATGGTTCTAGAGTGATTAAGGGCTCCAATTGGTTGATTGAATCTACATTAAATAATGACTGTTGGAATAAATAAACTAAGGTCGGTTTCACACTGGATGCGATTTGCACTGCACTACGGTTTCTAAGTGAGATAATGCTACGCGCGTGTATAGCGGTGTCCCCATTGCACGTCGCGTCTGCGTGCGGGGTGAATCGCATCCAATGTGGCATGCGCCTAAGTAAACAGGTTTTAGTTTGAAACCAGGGGCCTTACCATGACGTCTTAACGCGATTTAGTTTAGGCTCAGTTGTATGGAAGCGACTCAGCTTAGGTCGTCAACTGAATCGCGATAAGACGTCATGGTAAGGCGTCTGGGCCCTTACCATGACGTCTTAACGCGATTCAGTTTAGGTTCTTAATTGTGCTCAGTTGTGTGACAGCGACAGCGACTCAGTTTAGGTCGTCAACTGAATCGCGTTAAGACGGCATGGTACGGCCACAAAATACCTATGCCAAAATCATATTTGCTTAAGATTGTTCAAAGTAATTTTGGTAATATTTTTTTTCGTTTTTTTGGTATTTTTTCTATGGGGTCTCATCTGGGCTCCGGTGTTCTTATCGCAAGAATTGGCAAAAGTATTCATTTTTACAAAAGCGGCTACCTGATGTTTTAACCTAGGGCCAAAACTAAGCTTATAAGGACCTAAGCTTAATCCTACCTATTCATGATATTTTCCAAAACTGAAATGAGAAATGGTAAATATAAATTTTTACCTTTATTTGCAAAGGAATAAACTAGGTCAACACTATTGCAAATTATATTTATCACCTTTAAGCTACCAACGCTATCGTATTATGATAACAAAAAACGGAAGCGTAGACCAACACAATAGAGTATTCCCTTGATTTATAAACAGTTAATTCTTAGGAAATACTTCACATTATGTTTCGGGAAAAATACTGTGTACATTATTTACTTTAAAAAATTCAAGTTGAATTTCTCAATTCAATTGAATTGTTTTCTGTTTTGAGAAATAAATGTCTTGAACCATAAAATCATCTCAAGAGCGGCGCTGAAAGTGCCAGGGGTAAATTATTCCGATATTACTTGATTTGTAAAAAAAGTGGAATAACTGAATGGTTAACAGGTAACGGATCAGCGTGCGTAGCCAAGATGCCAATCGCTCACGCTTAATAACGTATCGCAGCTACCTCTCTCTATCGCTCTTCCTTATTAGTGTGACAATGACAGTTGCTTTTCGTTAGCGACTGAGCGTGAGCGATTGGCATCTTGGCTACGCACCCTAGATGCCTAACACTGGACGTAGGTATCTGTTCTCCGATGGCCTAACTATCGTGCCATTCGACAAAAAAATAATCAATTTGAACCCGCGACCTTGCAATTGGCAAATGAATTCATTACCATTGAAAAAATTGCCCTAAAAATCAACAAACAACTCCGAGGACGCCCAAAAGCTGCTTGGTGGAGAAACCTATAAAAAAAATTTGTCTAGTATTATCACAGCTGAAATAAATGTCAAAGTCACATGGCGCAAACCAGAGGGCTGATCCCAAATGAACTGGGAACTGGTACGGAGAAAGAGGAGGAGCCATTGGAACAATTTACCCATGGCACTTTTTGTCCACCTCTCCCGTTTTTTTATTCTGAGTATCACTAACATTTTTTTACCGTGATCATAAACCCCCATTATTTACGGACCAATCTATAACACTTTCAAAGCTCATTAATTAAGCCCTGGCAAAGCTTTAAATCTAAAATTTTCATCAAATGGTGTGCAGGCAATTGCATAATGACCGTTCGGACGCAGAACGACATCGAGACGGGATTTGTGAGCGCCGCAGAGCAGTAATTTCACCCTTTATACCACAGACATATATCTTAATCTGACAAGTAGATTATTTGTATTGTATTGTAGATTAAGTACCTAAATATACCTAAGTACTTAAAGTTAAAGATAATTTGCTACATAAAGTAAGGAAAGTCACCTAAAAAAACACTTTAAAACTGTCATCGTGTTGGTCTAAAATATTATTAAGGCGGTTTTTTTTTGTATAAAGAGCCAAACACTTCACCCAAAAAATGAAACTATCTTTAAACGAAGCACCAGCATTTTTGTTTAACCTCGTAGTATAGCGCTCATTGTCACAGAGTAGAATGAAGACTGACAGAATAAAGAGTTTTCTCTGTCAACAAAGACAGAAAAATACGGAAAACGTAACACGAATATATAAAAAACACAAGTATTAATTGAAATTAAACACTCTAGAACGGATTAATCGCGTTTATTAACACCATGATCCTACGTTTCGAGCCCTTTACAGCACTCGTTTTCACAGGGTTAAGATGATGACTGAGACTTAATCCGTTCTAAAGTGTTTAATTTCAATGAATAACAATCGCGGTAACAGAAGACAATATTACAAGTATTAAGTTTACAATTGTTTGTTGCCGGAGAAAGCTTTGTATAAGCAAAAGTATCTCATCTGAAACGTCCACAGTGCATTGTGTTGTGTGCTTAAATTAAGGATGAACCCTCTCATAAAAAAAGTAAATATCCAGTGAGGTGCCTAGGCAGTGGCGTGACATCCTGGTTATTCCTATTCCGAAGTCCGGTCAGGTCCAGGATAGTATCTCGAAACTAAGACCCATTTCTCTGATTTCTTGTGTGTGTAAAATTTTTCATACAATGCTGGCGAAACGATTGGAGTGGTTTGTAGAGAAAAATCAGATTCTATCTCGAAATACCGTGGGCTTTCGGAAGGGTCAATCCTGTATGGACTGTCTAGCTCGTTTAGTTTCCCATATTCAAGTGGGTTTTTCCAAAAATTTCTGTACTTTAGCCTGTTTCTTAGATATTGAAGGCGCATACAACAATGTGTCAATCGCAAAAGTTGTCCATATACTGGACGAATTGGGAGTTGGGGCTAACTTTTGTAAATATTTATGGGCCTTCTTGAGCGAAAGGCATCTTATATTACGAGATCAAGATACCGGCCTTTCTATGGTGCGGTGGACTGACAGGGGCTTGGCTCAAGGAGACCCATTATCTCCCCTTTTATTCAATATCGTTACTTACCAGATTTGTAATGACATAATCAAAGTTTCAATTTCTCAGTATGCAGATGATTTTGTGCTGTATGTCAGTAGAAAAAAATTAAATATTAGTGCTGGTTTGATGCAACAAAGTTTAAATCAAATGGTTAATATTCTGGATAGTTTAGGACTTGATGTATCACCTAGTAAGTCAAAATTCTGCGTGTTTAGTAAAGGAGATAAAAAACAGAAAATAAATTTGTTCATACGGAACCAGCAGCTACACTCGGACGAAATAATAAATTACTTAGGTGTACACTTAGACCGACATTTACGATGGGGAAAACATATTCATTATATAGTAGAAAAAACTCAAAGATACCTTAGTATTCTGAAAACCTTAGCCAGCGCATCCTGGGGAATACATCCTAAGCATTTACGAAGACTGTATATCTCTCTAATTAGGAGTAGGCTGGATTATGCTTGTACTCTTTTTCATAATAGTGCGGCCAAACATACGTACAAATTGGAAAAAATCCAAAACCAAGCATTAAGGGTTATCGGAGGTTTCATTAGGTCTACACCCATACACGTTATGGAGTGTGAGTTGTGTATTGTACCATTACACCTTCGTAGATGGTTCCTTGCCAATAGATTTTGCTTGAAATCAATGTCTTGGTCAAACAGCGCCACCGTTGATGAAATTCAGCAGTTGAGAGACTCGTGTCAAAGGGGTTACTGGACCAAGACAAGAAAGAAACCGCTATTAGCTGTAGTAATGGAGGAGGTCTCTGAACAGCGTATCTGCTCATCATCTCCTCTACCAATGTTTGAGTTAGATATTTGGGTGTCCAAAATTGAGTTGCATGATGTTTTGCATAGTAGTTTAGAGTCCGTCGTTAGTTCAAAACGCACTTACTACATTAAGGCCCTCTATGCTGATGTTATACAGGAGTTAAATGGCAAATACTCAAACTTTTATAGAATATTTACCGATGCTTCGAAGTCCGATAAGAGAATAGGGGCTGCCTTTTACGACCCATACAATGACACAAAAGCACAATTTAAAATGTCGGCTGATCTATCTATCATGTCCGCAGAACTTATTGCAATTTATCAGGCTCTGTTATACATAAATAACCAAAATTATACTAGGGTGGTTGTGTTCACGGATAGCAAAAGCTCCATTCAGCATTTATCTCGATGTGCTTCGGGAGAACGGTGCTTTTCGCTGGCATACACAATTCTAAAACAAATTATTAAAATTCAAAATTCGGGGAAAATTTTGAAAGTTCAGTGGATTCCGTCACACATTGGTATTGGAGGGAACGAGGAGGCTGACCGTTTGGCTACGGTGGCTGCTTCTGAAGGAATTGTATTTGACATTGCCCCAGAATTCTCAGAGGTGGTCGCCCGGTATAGAGGAGCTTTGCATGATCACTGGAAAGAATATTTCAACGTAAGATCCCAAGAAAAAGGGATCTGGTACAGAACCATGCAGTGCGAACCTCCTCGTATACCCTGGTGGGAAGTTGGCACTCTAAATAGAGCGGACATCGTACGTGCACACAGGCTCCGGTCCGGACACGTTCCGCTGGGTAAGTTTGCACATCTGATGCAGAAAGCAGAGTCGCCCAACTGTGAAGAGTGTGGTAAAGTAGAAGATGTGCAACACTTCCTCGTGGAGTGTGTCCGGACTCGAGCCAAGAGGGTGCAACTTATGGAAATTCGAGGTTGTTCGTTGATCGATGTTGGAATCTTCCAGTCTATATTGGCGGATCCCCTGTCAGAAGACGCAAAATTTGTATACCGATTTTTTTATAAATAAGTATACAAATTTAGCAGTTTTTTTTTTCTACTCTTATAATGTATGGGTTGTTGTATAGTTAATCGTTTTTCTTTTAAGTTCGTTTATGTATGAATTGCAGAGGCCCAACGGAGCCGACTTGGTCATTTTGACAAAGGCTCCTTTAAATTAAAGATTAAAAAAAAAAAAAAAAAAAAAGTAAATAGATATTTTAGTTAAATTATGTTATTTCCCAATCTAATAAATGCAAGTGCCAAACTGACAGATAAGGTCAAACAATCATACGGCTAAACTCTGATCTGATTTTATGAAATACGCCACATTACATAAGGCATACTTCACTATCGAGGGGTAAGCGATCAAACCCGATAAGTCGAGATAATTTTTCATTGAAAAAAGAACGTTGCAAAAATTGCACATAGCTCGAATTTCAAAAACCGGTTCGACTCATCGGGTTTGACCGCTTACCCGTCGCTATGTGCTAAGTCTATTACAATATGTATCTGTACTAGATCCCAATTGCCAGTGACTTAACTCTTTAAAAAGGTACTAAGTCTCTTTTAACTGTTAAAGTTCTGTACCACTTTTCATCTGCCATCCAAAATGAATACTAACTAGTTTTTTAATAGCATGTGAAGCCAAAGAATAGTCTAGATACGGCTCTGACTGTATTTTACGATTTAATGCGTGAGCGCGAGCGAGTGTTATATTCTAGTGAACTAGTTTAAAGGACTACTATAGTTTGGTTAGGGTCAGAGATAATAGGAAAACCTAAATATTCTGAAATGTTATTTTCCGAGTTTCATAATCCATTTTATAATGCCGAATTTTATAATTCTGACCTATCCAAACTCTGATCATCAAAATTCCGGCTAATGAAAGCACGAATATCCC
Source organism: Lathronympha strigana (assembly GCA_949128165.1). NCBI lineage: Eukaryota > Metazoa > Arthropoda > Insecta > Lepidoptera > Tortricidae > Lathronympha > Lathronympha strigana. The sequence goes on from OX421914.1 coordinate 4,170,621, forward strand.
TTATAGTTTCGCTAGGTATGTCTGTCTGTCTGTCTGTCTGTCTCTCTGTCTATCCGTCTGTCTGTCTGTCTGTCCGTCCGTCCGTCTGCGGCATAGCTCAGTGACCGTTCGGACTAGAAAGCTTTAAATTGATATGAATACAGTTTGTAACAATAGTACCGAACGATACTTCAACAGCTGATAAGGTCAATCAAATGATCACTAAGGTAAAAAAAAATTCACTCTGTCTGAAACCGCTGATCGAAAATGCACCTGAGTAAAAACAAAACATCGCACTCAACCTGTACGACAAAGTCAATCATACGGACAAACTTTTATTTTTAGACTACTCCCAACACACTATACGTAAAGTGGGGGAAGATTTTTTTGTTTCAACCCTTTTGCTTAAACCCTGTGAGGTATCATTAAATAGGTAGGTATTTAAAAAGGACAGGGGTAGCTAAAAATGTTTTTGGTAAAGTGAATATCACTACGGAAGTTAAAAAAATGTGTCCCCCTTCAACTTTTTAATTGAACTTGGTCAGTTAAGCGACTTTTAAATCTTATTGATAAAAATCGCATTTTCCCTTAAAAAGGGCTTATAAGTCTTTCCTTTTTTATTATTATGGCATTGTATCTATAAAAACTACTATTAAGATCGCCTATTGTGACGGACGGTAAACTACGGAACCCTACACTGAGCATAGCCCGACATGCTCTACCGTTGCTGCCTCGTTGGATGGCCAGACTACATAATATATACCTAACTTTCCTGAAACCACGGCCACCAGTAATATTACAATATTTAATATAATATATATGCTCTTATAAAGAAAGAGGTGTAACGCTCTTTAGAATCGGTCTTGCTTGACAAATCACAACAATATGTTAAAGTAAAATCTAAAACTAGTTCACTTGATCAGTTTTTAAATTATTAATCATACGTAGTAGTACATCGAACTATATTACAGTGTAGGTAGTCCTCTTCGAACAAAAAAAATGAGCGGTTCTCGGGAAAAAACAAGTGACGAACGCGGCAGTTTTCAGCTGGCTTCATTTAACTTACTAAGCTAAGAGGTGTCAGTTATTAGTATTTACAGTACACATGGTGCTACATTACCGCCGTAGGGGGATAATGACCACTTTACGTGCTTGCGTCGAATATTCATAGGGCCATATTATGTACTGTAAAACGTCGTACGATACACGTGCGAAAAGGTAATTCACAAAGAGCGATAAGTCTTTTTTCTCGTATCGGATCTCGTATCGGATCTCGTATCGGATCTCGTATCGGATCTCGACACGAGATCCTTTTTTTCGCCCTTGTAACGTAATGTACTATTTTGTTACTGAAGATATTTTTATGTAAGTATTATTTTAATTTTTAGACTCATTGGGTGGCGCTGCTGGTGGGTTGTTAATTGAAGTCGTTCTGCAACTTATATTAATTAGTACCTTGAACCTCGTTAAGCATACCTACTGAATATATGAATAACCAAGTCAATCCATAGGTGCCTAATACATTGTGTACCTATGACTTACTATTTTAATAGTAAATATTTGTACTTTAATTAATATAATCAAGGAATTTTATAATGCAAGAAATGCCTTGCGGCCGATACTTTGTATTTCGAACGAGTAGTTAATAATGTTCGAAGTCCGACTACTGGGTAAAGAAACATCTTCCGTCCAAAATAACTCATTATATTTTTTCTTGCTTAACTCGTTGCTTCACAAAAAATTAAAAAAATATAAAATTATAATGTTATTTTTAACAACTTGTAAAGTTCGTTTTCTAATTTTTGCGGAACAACACTTTTGCACGCAGGCGCAGGTACATATGTCTATCTATGGATTTTTCTGTTCAATTCGGTTTTGGATATAATTTCCTAGCTATAAAAGCTAAGAAATTTGCTGTATTCACACTTCACTGAGCCACCAGCTATTGAATAGCTAGTTAATTATTTTAAAACAATACTCTAAAATGTTAATGTTATCACTATCAGTCATTGAAACGGTTTATGGCTACCGAGTTTATCAAAACAAAAGATGTTGATAACATTTCATTTTTTTATACGCATTTATAATCTTTATAACACGATATAACGACTATGTTAGGTACCAGAATAAAACCTAACCTACCTATAATGATAAGATTTCTAGTGTAGGACATACCTCGTTACCCACTAGTCAGTGGATGGATATTTTTTAGGATTCCGTACCTCCAAAGGAAGAAACGGTACCCTTATAGGATCACTTTGTTGTCCGTCCGTTCATCTTTATGTTAATACCCTTTATCTTGGGAACGCGTACAGGTAGCGCGTTGAAATTAAGACTATATATATACAAGTTCGCGGTCCTCTGAAGCTGTAAAAAAAATCAAACCTCTACGTCAACGCAATCAAAATATACGGCCGTTTATGGCGCGTTTCCCATACATTTGCAATGGGAATCAAAATGTATAGGGTACTTCCCGTTGACCTAAAATCACGAAATTTGGCAAAAGCAAGAACTTTTAGTACAGGAGAAAAGAGTTCCGTGCCGCCAGTAGTTTTAAGTACCTAAGGTCATAACGGGGTCTGGCTCGCACTTGGCCGGTTTCTGTATTTTAGCGCGTTAAAAACAGAACAGGTGACTTCCCTTATATACCTACCTAGTATGCCTACTAGGTATTCTAGAAATACCAGATAGCAATTGAGCCGTGTATACTACGTGGCGACCAAAAGCAATGGTAGCGTGCAGCGTTGCGGCGAAAAACATATCGTTGGTACCTATATGGAAGTGTCCTATAAGGGCACTCGTCAGGTACGCGAGCGCAAAGCGCGTAAGCGATGTGGCGCGGCGTGTTTTAGCTAGGACACGTCGGTAGATATCAACGGTTTGGTTTTTGACTTTTATGACATTGGAAGGTGAAGCGGCGTACGTCGCATTAAAATGTCACTGCCCCGCACCTCGTCGCGTTCGTTTGCTCACATAGGTAGCCCCCGATTAGTGCCACTTACACTAATCGGGGTTAGTCAACTAACCTGGAGTTAAGCATTTATTTGTATGGAATTTGACAGCTGAACTCCGGGTTAGTGGCCTGGGTGGTGTAAATACGTGGGCCGTTCTCCTTTTTTACCGAAAATGAAACGCGATTTTATCCATTTTTAGGATATTTGACCGTGTGTAAAATGATAACAGTAGAAAAAATAAAAAAGCAAACATGTGTTTTAACAAGACTATTTGATGAATCGTTTCATGTCGGTAAGTTATGTTTATTTTTCTACTCGACGACTTTAATCTGCCAATTACGAGTACATAGACAAAACTATAAGCTCATACTTTTCGATATTAGACAGTCCAACTCAACTATAATATTTCATTTCGATACGCTGTAGTGTAGGCAACTATAATAGAACTTCATACAAATTCTATACTTATTTGCGATGCCGCCTGGGACTTTGCCGAGGGCGCGCCCCGCGCTTGCGCCGACCGCGCCGGCCTGCCGGCCATCTTTTTGTGTTACATCCTTGTTAAGTCAATGAAATTGAATGATGAAATTGTTCCTCCATAGATGATGATGATGATGACTCGTAGAAAAAGTATTGTATACAATCGTAATATAATTAAGTTTTTCAATATCGTACATTACTTAGGCCACTCAGCAAGCTTCGTGGCCTAAACACGGTACTCGACTGAAAAACCCTTCACGATTGTATAAAATACTCGTACTATTTCGGTTTTCAAGACAACACCATGACAGAGTGGCCCGTTTCAGCGAAGACAGCCTTCCGATTGACCACTCTGTCACGGTGTTTTGAGTTTAATAATGTAGGTAAGTTTACAGTCACTAACCAAAGGCCTAGTATAAAAAATTTACGATACTAACTCCTCGACCGCGTTAGCGTATCGGGAGTTCAAATTATGTTTGCCGTTTATTTAAATCATCCGGCAACTTTCATATTTTGACCCCTCGATACGCTAACGCGGTCGAGGAGTTAATGTCGTACAACTTTTATACTAGGCCTTCAGGACATTAACAAGAATAATGTGTTGATAAAATGATTCAAAATATTTCGAGCCTTTACCAACAAAAAAGAAATTGTTAAATTCTAAATCACATAGTTTTAAGCGCGGAGACAGCTCGTTGTCGCTAAAAAAGAACGGCCCACTTAAAGACAGTCATAGATTCAATAAAAAAAAGAAATAGGTATGTACCGTCTGTGCTTTGGCAAAACACAATATATAATAATATAACGTGTTACCATGATTATTAGATCTTCACAAGCATTTCGGAACATTTATTGCATATTTACAAATATAATATCATTGTTATCTTTATTCGAGAAGAAACAATGAGGAACTTCTCTCGTATCAAAATAGAACGGATGCCCTTTGCCCTAAAGGATCTTTTGTTTACTTATCCGTATCTAGATAACGTCTGTTACTACAAATGACTTAACGATGCAAAGTGCTGTGTCTTTGAAAACTATATGTAGGTAATACTAGGGGTTCGCCCCGGACGTAAACTCTCGACCTATAGATAATCGCGGCATTCCCTTGACCGATTCGACTTAAAATGTGAGTGCCGACTAATAATCGAGCTGAAAAATTATATTTTCGAGACGGGACGGGGTGGGACGGGACGATCTGTCAGTTTCTATAAAAAACGTCACGTGACATTTGAGGGCTCCGAACTATCACGTGATTCTTTCTATAGAAATTAGATAGATCTTACCGTCCCGCCCCATCCCGTCCCGTCTTAGTGTGAGTCATCCTTTATCGTCGACCAAATATACAAACGCTGGATTGTTCAAGTAGTCTATCTCGAAAGTGACATCCTAAGCATGAGTCCTTCTTCGAAAGTGGCGTTCTTAGAAAGTGGCGTGCCTCGAAAGTGACGACCTCAGAACGTAACCTTCCTCGAAAGTGACCTACTTCGTCAAAACTAGGGTATATTTTTTTAAACTTTTTTGAAACCTAACTTTTAATGAGTTTGAGATGTCGTTTTTTTTTACTTGTATAGTCAACAAATGGAACCCTAGGCCACTCTAGAACTATGTAAAAATGATACGCAGTAAGAGATTTCTTACAATCTGATTTATAGCGTCACTATGACACAGTCCTACAGTGGCCTAGGGTCCGAATTGGTTGACTGTACCTATAGCAATTATTATTTTATAGAATAAAGTGTTATAAGGTTTGCAATGATGCCAATGATACAATTTAAACTTTCGTGAGTCATACTGAACAAGAGAATTTTAAATTTCAATACGGTTAAACTTCACGTACTCGTACTTATCACAATATAAGCGTGACATATTTCAACAGCATCGAGCAGTCATCGTCGGACATTTCGAGTGGTGTTGTCACCTCCGCAGTTCGGATATCACTATCATGTCACTGTGATATCATACCTATTGTGATATTAATACGTGAGTTTTACCAGTATTGAAATTTAAAGTGTTCTAAGTTTCACATCTATATTTCTGTAAACATTTATCCACCCGTAGCTCTAATTTGGTGCGTTATTTAGTTATCTATAAAAATCTTGCTTACTTATTTTACCTGAATATTTTTGTGGTTATCTCTATAACTCCCTTCTTGCCATCACACAAGTCACCGCGCAACCACAACATTTGTGCCGGAGAAAAACGTAATTTTGCCAACATTTACAATTTCGAGAAGGTCGTAAGTGACCTTGATAGCATATGTTTATAAGACCTTTGTGTTGAGAGGCGTTTTGTTTATTTACTGAGGTTCCTACTTGGGGTCGCACGCGATTCTGTGTTAAATATTTCCACGCTACCCCCGCTAATGGAGACCGTTGAGAAACAACTTTCTTGTAACTAGGTACAGTCAACCAATTGGAACCCTAGGCCACTGCAGGACTATGTCATAGTGACGCTAAAAATCAGATTGTAAGAAATCTCTTACTGCTTGTCATTTTGACATGGTTCAAGAGTAGCCTAGAGTTCCAATTGGTTGCAACAAGAATAGAAAATTATTTTAAAATTTGAAACTTTAGAAAGATTGGGCACCTGATTGGATGAGAATAAATTCAAAATGTAAAAATAATGTCTCGCATAATAAAATAACTAGTGAGTGTCGGACCACGCAATATGAGGGTTCCATACCGTCATTCTATGAAAAAAAATTGTTTAAGCAAAAAGCCGTAAGTGCCTTCATTATATCTAGGTACTTACGAGTTTTTGTAAAAAATAGTTTTATGACAAAAACTAAAAAACGGCTTCGCCAAATTTGTTCAAAATAATTTTCGAGGTACGTTCGTTTTATATCCTATCTTCCTCAATTTTTTCACATTTTTTGGACCTCCCGTTCAAAAGTAAGAGGGGGACACACTTTTTTAGAATTTGAGAGCAATTATTTCTGAAAATATTCAATCAATCAAATTTTTGCTCAAGAAACCTTAATGTTTTTTTAAGACCTATCAGATGATGTGCCAAGAGTAGATATTTAGCCTCCCCCCTAAACATATTTTTTTCACAACTTATATGCAAACTTAGTAAATACACATATTACAAGCTGTAATATGTTTTATAGGGACTGAGTAAAACCGCTGTGACATACGGACGGACGGACAGACAGACGGACTGGACGAAACTATAAGGTTTCCGTTTTTGCCATTTTGGCTTCGAAACCCTAAAAAATTAGTTATTAGGGATGACGATATGATCCTTAAACATAAGAAGGTATATGATGACTTTCTATTTAATACCTTACGATCCTTAGTCGTTTCAACGCCTAAATATTAAGAAATATAAAGTAAAATACGGTATTAAAGAATCCAAACATTGCTCTACAATCTCAGTTGACCCAGTACCCCGTATAAAATTTTCGCTCCATATGCTTCCAAAGATCATTGACGTACACTGTAGATAGTGCATATAAAAAGCTGCTTATCAAATGAAACGGACTTTAAAACATTTATTTAAAGTATAAAAAGCGACGACTTATTTCAGCGTTTAGAAAAATGATTACGACTAGGGGAAAGTTACCAGTAGAGTTCATTAATTTATGCAATGCTTTAATCGTATTTAAATCTGTCATTTCAACAATGAGTTATCTAAGATCATTGATGGTAAACCATCCGGCTGTACAGATCTTAGGTTTATTTTGTACTTTAATATCATCTTGATATTTTGTATGGTGACTAGGCGTCACACTGCGTAGCATAGGCGTTAATAATTATCTACAATAAATATAACGATACGAAATATCGAGAGACAGATACAGATATTTTGTATATGAAAAGTTATAACGTTTTTAAATACTTTTACAGTTTATACACGATTGGTTTTACTATAACCTTAAGATTATCTATACAAAAGAGTAATATATAAGAAAAAGATAGAACTGTAAAGCATGAATTAAATCATCTATTAATTATAATAAATGTTTTTGATTCATGTTCTTTTTTAAGTAACATTACTATATATAAATTATAAATTGAAAGAGATGTCATATACTACAGAAAAAGTGACCAAGGCCCCCAGTGCCCAGGGCTGGGATCGAACCAGCGACCTCCTGCTTTCTACTGCTTTCTTGCTTTCTACTGTAGTAGGTATATGTCATGATTCAATTTATACGAAAAAAACAGTTTCCTCTCATTTTTCATTTTTGTTTTCTACCCGTCAAAATAAGTGAGTCTGACGGAGAATCTTAATACACTTAAAAATGTTGACACACAACAAAAAAAATGTGCGAATCAAGCAGTGAAAAAAATTGTGATGTTAGTAGGTACCTACTCGTAAAAGTGGCAAGAAGATGGTTTGAATGGTCAGGGAATTTAGAAGTCAAAAATGCAGCTTACCTATACTCTATCGTTTAGAATGCTTGTAGAAAAACGATAAGACTTTTTTCCCGACCTAGTGTTTTATATCCGGATTCCACACAGTTAAATTACGGGTTCTATAGAACGTGATCTACAACACGCGCCCTTCCGCGCGAAGTAATCTTTACGAGTGAGGGAGCATGCTAAGTAACCTTTGTTCTGGCACGGCGTGTTGTGAACGTGACACCAATATTCATATTTTATTCACCTCTTACAAGGGTCGATTTGGGTGGGCAGAGCTAGCTCAGTCATTAGAAGATTAGAGATACACTCGTAGAACTAAATAAATACTCTCGGATTGAATCAACCGCGAAATCGTAGAAGCTACTTTAAATCCGAAGGTCGCAGGTCCAAATTCTGCCGACTCGTGAGCGTGAGAAAACGTAGTGAGGAAGCCGGACTAATCTGAATAAGGCCTAGTTTACCCTCTGGGTTAGGTCAGATGGCAGTCGCTTTCACAAAAACATGCGCCTACGCCTATTTTGGAAACGTTTCTCATTTTGGCTACTCCACTAAACAGCCTAGCCAAAGTGATAATCATATAGACAAAACCAATCCCTATGGAAATGATTATGTGATTTTTGAGTCGCATCTGGCAGTTCCATTCAAAATATGCTGGCCATATCCGCCAAGTCTGCCAATCAATGTATGGGGAATTGGTCTGGCGGATGCCCTGTGGATATACTCACTATGAAAATCTGATGGATTGCCCGAACGTATATATACATATATATGACCAGCAATCGGTACAAAATTCGCTCATAAATGTATAAATATTGTGAGACAATGTTACACAAATCTATTTAGTCCCACAGTAAGCTCAATAAAGCTTGTGTTGTGGGTACTAGGCGACGGTATATATGTATAATAGACAGATAAATATAAATACTTAAATACTTAGAAAACATCCATAACTCAGGAACAAATATTCGTGATAAACATACAAATAAATGTCCTGGCCAGGATTCGAATTTCTAACCCATATTTCACATTACTGCGAATAAACAATTTGTATTTGCTTACGTTTTATATTTTTCAATCGCACTTTTTGCATACTCACAAAGGCATTTTATCGCTTACCGATATTACCGATAAGTATTTTGTGCCACAATGTCTTCTTTTGTATATTTAACTAACAAATGTTTTTTCTCAGGCACTAAGCAACCCCCAAAATGGAGCCCAAAGCGCCCGGCATGAAGTACATCCCCCTGCTGGTCTTCCAGCTGATCCTGGCCGCGCTATACTTCGTTTTCGTCAAGTATGATGGTGACAACCATCACCAGCTTCGAGGTAAGTTATACTTTAAGATATTGCATAGATAACTTCTCCTCCTACTCCTAAAAACATCAACATTATTTCGGCCATAGGATAAAAATAAAGGATTATTTAGGATTTTATTTATTTATTTTTATTTTATCCATTGTGAACAAGATCGATTATCACGCCTCCTCAGAGAGTTTGGAAGGCTGAGGCTTCTGAGGATCTAGGTAAATATTGACATCAAAATGCCAATATTTACCTAGATCCCATTATTGGAACAGCACAGATTTGCACATAAGTATGATGATATTCTGCATCCGTTTTTAACTGCTGTTAGTGCTGTTACATACATAAAATTAATAAAATTTTAATCTGGATTTATGTGATGACAAAAAACAAATGTCGCTATTACTATATTTATAATGTATTTTTCTGTTAATAAAATTAATTAAAATTTAATCATATAAAGCAATCTGATCTAATAATATCAATCAAACAAAATAATGTGCATTCTCGCTAATATTTATTTACGCATTCTCAACTTTCGTTTTTTTTAAAGCCAGCGGTGGCAAACAAGCATACGGCCCGCCTGACGTAAAGCGGTCACAGTAGCCTATAGACTTGCTACTCCAGGGATGTCACATGCGCGTTGCCGAACCATTAAAAATGTGTACACTCCTTTTTTGAAGAACCCCATAGTCCTTCGGGAAAATCTCATTTCACAGCCAACTTATTACTAATTCGATAAAGTTGGCATTGAAATATTGCCTTTTTACTAAAGCTTATCAAAATTTCGTTCCAATCAAAATCTAATTCAAGAACAAAGCCTGCTTAGCCTTATATAATCAATTAATCTCGATGTCAATTACATCACAGTTATTTTTAAAACCAAGCCATTATAATTAAAGCGAGTGCACTCGACGTACAAAGCTATTAATTTGTAGAATACTTGAGCCGTCCGATGTGAGCCGGTGACACCCATAGGCTGCTGAGACATTGGAAACTGGGAGCGTGGGCATTTACCGCATAGATCACTGGTAACTAGATGTTTTGTCGGAAGATCAGCGTTGCGAACCGCCAGCAAATGTAAATCGCTAATGCTCACCATTTTTTTAACGGGAAATAAAGATAAAACCGATTATTGGGTAACTGGGTATTCTTTCTGTCAAATAGGCGTCAACTCTGCTCAAGCATGTCAAAGAGACTGCTGCAAACAGAGCTATTACGCACAGTCAAACTTGTTTGACTCTGTATTTTATATAAATTGTATCTTGAAAAAATCTCAATTGAAAAGGCTTTTCTGGACTTGACAGAACGTACCTTCTAATGTTGTTATTATTATAAGTAGCAGAAACGCTCTTCGCATCCACACACTGGCGATGAGCTAGATACAAGCACGATGGAAACCCAATGTTTAGTTGCCATAATGCGGATGTGCAAACGAAATAGCGCTATAGACGTGCATAGCGTCTTCTCACTCAGACATCGAAATAAAATCGCATGCAGTGTGACATCCCGCCAAGAAGAGTCTTAGCGGGATGTCACACTGAATGCGCACCGCACTCGCCGCGTGTGAGTAAGAAAACGCTGTGCGCTGAAGCAGTATTCCCCTTGGCCTCTGGCAAGCTGACAGATATCTGGGCTAGTACCACGAAATTCGAACGATTGCGGATTTGTATCTCCATCTCTGTCACACATGCATATTAGAGTGACAAAGAGGTTTTTCTGTCATTGTCAATTTTCGATGTTCGTGGTAGCCGTGCTGGGTGCGTAGACAAGATGCTAATCGCGTAGCGTAGTAATTTCCCTCTATCACTCTTCCTATATTAGTGCGACAAAGACAGTTGCGTTTCGTTCGCTATTGAGCATTAACGATTGGCAATTTCTCTACGATGCACCCTAAACTCGTCTCTACTATCAGTGCATGTCTCTACCGTGAGTGCAATGTGCTTACCGAAAGTTGTAAGTAGCTGGAGGCGTTAGAGACTGAGCGTTCCTAAAATATGTCCGTCTTGCTCTACTACTCTGGCAGTAGCGAGACGGACATACTTTAAAAACGCTAAGTCTATAACGCGTCCGGCTAGTTACAACTCATGGTAAGCACACATGGCAAGTTGGCGAGAGTAAGTACGAGTAAGCGTAGTCACTGCGCGTGGCGAGATGCTCTGTTTGCGGTTTACTAACTTGCACGGGGCGATGTCGTGCTCAGCTATTCCGGCACAGATACTTTGTGCGCTACAGTTTGGAGTTTCTTAGACAGGATACTGAATTACTCATATTGAGGCAGTGCTGAGGTGCCAAAATGATATGTGTGACGTTTAGCTTAAATAAATCCATAATTACGATGCCGTATGTCTGGTTGTACTAAAGTTTTTGAGATAGGATTTGTAGCTTAGAGACTAAGGAATGCTGTTAACCGTTTTTGTATGAAACACCGCGGTTTCGATTTAGAAGCGAGTTTATCTCATACAAAAAATAACCGATTGATTTTTTGATACAATTTAACAGGTTAACATTATCTTCAAATATAGTTGTAGCCGCCATGGGTAAGGGTCATGGTGACTAGCTTCGCTACGAAAGTGTATGTTGGTAAAAAGACTCGTAAAAAAGTGAAAAGGGTAATGTGTAGGTATTATGCATAATTATGTGTGTAAGTAAACGTTTATATATAACCACTATGTTGTAGATGGAAGCAAGTTGTTATATAGAACGCTAAATCCAACTAAATGTAAATATTTAGTTCAGCTGGCGTTTCAAAGTTAAACAGGCCTTTAGTATGACCACCGCAATTATTCATAAAGGATGACGATTACTGGAATGGGCCGGGCCGATCCGTCAGTTTCTTTAGAAAACGTCACGAAATAGACAGATGGTCCTGTCCCGTCCCGTCCAGTCCTTTTCTAGTGCGAGTCATCCTTAAATCTTATAATACGATCTCTATCCAACGTAGTCTATGCAAGGCCGACACAAAATGAACAAGAATTATCTTTACAATTAATTTTCAGGATTAATAGAATGCAGGACTTTAATTGGCGTTAACTAGAGCAAACGAAATGTCGAGAGCCATTGTTATAATCAAGTATGCAGGTCATTTAGTACTGTGGGACACGAACCGTCTAATTTCGCCAATTGTATTTGCGGGGTTGTATAAACAGGCATTAACGAGGAATAGATTAACTGGGTTGAATTGGAAACTTGGTTTAGAATTTATTGAATCCGGTCGATAGTATTGGTATACGTTTCAACCCCGCGGGGTTGAAACGTATACCATACGAGAATATAAGGATATCAGTCTTGAAAATATGAAAAGTTATATTAACAGATGTGGTGTGTGGATCTTCTTCTTTTCCTTCTCACTCGGTCCCTCACTATGAGGATCGTGACCATCTGTGCTCCGTCTCCATAGTGTGTGGTCAGCCATGTGGGTCAAGTGATCTAAGTTGCCACCAACTATCCTCTTAACTGCTTCAGACCACCTCGAGGGTGCCCTGCCGCGCGCGTTTGCCGACTATATAAGTTAAATAAATATAAACAAAGCGATATTCTTATGGAATTCCACAGACAACGTTATTATGTAAATATACTGTTAGAATATCGCTGTCAGTCATTGACTTGACAATTTGAAAACCTGATGTTTGACAATGACACTGTTATAACTGTCCCGAACACGTCATACTCCCATCGTTCATTCTCACGCTAATTCTGTGTGTTTTTGTATGTGTACGTTCTAATTAAGATAGTAAAACGCACGCATCTCATTTAAAAAGTTCATCAAACTAATTTTACCCAGTTTATTAAAGGGGAATGGACGCTATTTGACACGCGACAATACATTTAGGTAACATTTAATTATTATTTTTTATGCTATAGGGGGCAAACGAGCAAACGAATCGCCTGATGGTGAGCGATTAACGTCGTCCATGGGTGTCCAAGTGCGTTGCCGGCCTTTAAGGTGGGAGTACGCTCTTTTCTTAATTTTACGTGTATCTAAGAGATATCCATTCTCGGTTCTACCTAGCGTTATCCGCTTTACTCCAAGATGTTTTTATATATGTATGTATGTATGTACCGTAGATATAGAATAAAAGAACTGATACCCAATCAGCCGAAAAAAATTACGCCATAAGAGTGCTTAGTGACAACTTTTTCATATAGTCTTGTTTGAAACGTGACATTTCGTTAATTGCCAACTGCCTACATATAAAGTTTTAACAGTGTGGGTAGTTCTGTGTATGAATTTTACAATGATTACGTTAGTAAGCTGTTGGTGTTGACACATGTTTAATATTGTATTATTATCTACATAAACCAATTATTCACTAACGAAGATACACAATTAAATTACTAAAATAAAAATATAGCTAAATGATAAAAAATACAAGTGTAAAGTTTCTTTTTAATGATCTGCAAGTATTATAGGCCAGTGAATGGTATTTGTACATTGTATTTCTCACATTATAAAGAAAAAAAAATGTAAAACAAGTATACACCTAAACGCAATGCTTCATGATCAAAATCGCAGTTTACTTATTTTTAAATAGGATATTTGCCGCCTGAAACTTGCTAATGACGTCTTACGCAAGTATAAATTAATTAGGGTTGTTTCGAAGACCCAGGACGTACGCCTGACTTTGACTTTAGTATTGATTTTCTGTAGTTTGTCCCATACAATAGAAATTTGATTCTCATAAAGAATAAGCCATATTGATAGCAGAAAAAAATCGTTTCATAGTGCTTATTATATACTTACATTCTGTCTTTATTTTTGAATTATTCCCACATAGAAAACAACCACAAGTACAAAAATTGAAATAAAATATCAGCATTAAATAGCGGTTCCATTTTTTTTTACAAATTAATGTGATCCCCAAGAGCTTACTCAAGTGTACCTACTACAAATTAAATATTGTTCATCGCCGACCATCTAAACTTTGGTCCATGAAAAATTAGGCTGCGCTCCATCGGATCCTTTGTAAATAAAAACTTGTCATAATTTAATCAAAAACCCGGCAAAATAAACTTGGACCTAAACCTAACCCCCGATACCTGCTGCTGTAAATAAGTTCAATTAAAAATTGAAAGCGATGTCATATACTACAGAAAAAGTGACCAAGGCCCCCGGTAAGCAGGGCTGGAATCGAACCCGCGACCTCGTGCTTTCGCTGGTTCGATTCCAGCCTTGCTCACCGGGGGCCTCAATTTATAATTTGTATATAGTGTGTGACTACTTAAAAAAAGGTCTTGACAGACAGACGGCCAGACGGATGGACGGATGGACAACAAAGTGATCTTATAAGAGTTAACTGAATGAATTGTCTAGCGGCGAATTATTAACTTGCGGCAATCCTTATATTTTTTACCTATAGATATATAGATATGCCTGAACTCTGGCACTTTTGCTGTATTTATATCTTAGTAGCTGACTGTACCTATGAGTTTTTAAGATCTTAGGCGGATGTCACACTGGCGTGCAAGGAGGACAGCGCTATACATACGCGTAGCATTATCTCACTCAGAAACTGGAGTGCGGTACGAATTGCATTCAGCGTGACATGCGCCAAGTACAAAATATCATCCGGGTGCGTAGCCAAGATGCCAATCGCTCACGCTCAGTCGCTAACGAAACTGTCATTGTCACACTAATAAGAAAGAGCGATAAAGAGAGGTAGCTACGATACGTCTTTAAGCGTGAGCGATTGGCATCTTGGCTACGAACGCTGATACTTATTCACCAATTATTTATTATTATGTATTTATAAAAACAATTACAAAAACAGTATAAACATAACATACATGAGTATCGTTAAACCAATGGTCTCGATACTCGAATTCCACTTAAATATTTGGAATTTACAATAAAGATCTTACCCACTTAAACAGATAAGCGAACAATCGCTTTCTGAAGGAAATCATGAGGATACCAGACTAATCCTGATAAGGCCTAGTTTACCATCTGGTTTGGGAGGTCAGATAGTAGTCGCTTTCATAGGCGTCTCCGCCAAATCTTGGGATCAGCAGGCCTACCACGAACATTGAAAATTGGCATTGACGGGAAAACCTCTTTGTCACTCCAATATGGAAGTGTGACAAAGATGGAGATACACATCCGCAATCGTTCGATTTTATAGGCCCAGATGCCAAAGCAGACCCCAGGCTCCCTGAGCCCTGGTATAAGCCTTAGAAGAAGGTTAGGGTATGCTCACTGACATGGCGAAAATCAAGGAATCCCACAATGGAAGTCTGAGATAATCGCATTGTTTTAAGTGTTTACTAAATCCGAGCAGCGCAATTCTTACTACACACTTTATTGACATTCTCACGAATGATTGAGTTTGTATCGTGTGTACCAATAGGTTTAGCTTTATTCTCACGCTTTCCGAAATCCTTGCTGCCACAGAAACCAATATGGATTAATTAATCCATATTTTCTCTGCCAGAAATCGGATATTTCGTGCTTGGATGGGGCATTTATGGCATATTTCGCTGTGAGGGCGGGGTTATTACTGGCACAATACACTGGATATATAATTATAGTGAATCGTGTATGCCTGTCGGAACTGTTTGTATTTATGTTGCCGTCTCAATTGACTAGCTTGCGCCGGGTACGAAACCTAATTGAGATAGAAATACGAATTCGGATTCGGAAAAATTGGATTGGATTCTCCTTGTAAGTAAATGTATATCAGTATCAGAAAAATCCGTCCTTCTATTATTGTAGGCATGTACCTACGTATCGACGCCATAGTGTCAATTGTATAACATTTATTCACCACATCTGTAGCCTGTGGACCACTGAAAGCTTTAGTTAACATTCTCATTCACGACAGATGGGATGAACTCATTGGCGGCTAAAGGAATGTGCTGACCGAATACGGAGAAACAAGCGTTTGAAGTCAAAATATGCTACAGAAGCTATGGAAATGGTTTTATCCGTAAAGCGTTCCTCTCGCAGTGAAAGCCGGCATTATTTATGCTACTACGTACATTGATAGCTTTTTGTGCGGTAGCGTCCCGTATCGTAAAATAGTCTAAAGTCGACAAAGGCGTTTGCAACAGTTTCGAATTTGGTATTTTGCAACAGTGTAGACTTTTCAGGTATTTATCTTTATTTATTTTAGCCTTTTATTTCCTTGATAATTACAAGTTACATAACTTTATATTTAACCCAGGAAAGATACGGTGTTGACAGACTTTTAATTATAATAGCCTGATTTTTCCAAATTACGTTTGAATGGGGTAGTAAAAAAATAAAACGTAGGTAACTAAGTAGATTTTTTTAATCACTAAATAATATTTTTCTTTTTTGTGAACATGATGACATAAAACCATTTTGTAGATTTAACAATCTACAAAATGTTCAGCACGGGTGACAGGTGAGTTATTTTGCTTGTAACAAATGTTAATAAGTAGAAACTGACCCTGAGCCATTTTAAACGACTATAAAAACTTATATACATAAAAGTCTTACAAGAAAAACGTTTCTAACATGTCTGGACATATTTGTGACATATTTGTGTCTCCTTGCATGTAACGATATTTTGTTGGATTTTGTTGCCTACATAATACTAGGCTCACGATAATTATATCCGTTACGCTAAATAAAATCTGCTATTATAAATGATTTCCCAAAGATTCAAAATTCCCATACAAGCTGTATAATAAAATTAATATATATATGATATATATCCTGTTGCTAATTACCAGATGCTTTGTTGACGTTCTCAATTGCAATGGATCAGGCGAACCCATTGGTGGCTTAAAGGATGTGCTGACAGAATACCGAGAAACAAGCGTTTGATGTGAAAATATGTCATAGAGGCTAAAGCTAACGGTTTTAACTCGTCAAGCGTCCTTCCCGCGTTGAAAACCGTCCTTTATCCTACGTTAATCTATAAGCTTTTTGTGCGATAGCGTCCAGCATTTAATCCAGTAATTGTCAGTTCAGTTTGTATACATACATTTTGGTTATTTTAGAAATAATGTATATCAACAACATATCCTTACATTACACGCTACTTCTCACAAAGATGTATACAGATGTTACAAACGATTTTACAGTACACATGGTGCTACTTTACCGCCCTAGGGCGATGATGAGCACTTTACGTGCCTGCGTCGAATATTCAAAGGGGCATATATACTGTAAAACGTCGTACGATACACGTGCGAAGAGGTTTTTTCGCCCTTGTATCGTAATTTACTATTCTTGTAAGATTCTTATGTACCTACCGTAAAGTGGGGTGGGGATTACTTTGACTCCTGGGGTAACATTGTATTTATTTTTGAACGCCTGTCGTGTATTTCCATTGTTGTTGCCAAGAATATCAGAAAACTCCTAAAATATTAAAAATAAAGTGCTTTCAGCTCAAATATCGCTGACCAATGTTATCCCGAGACTCGAAGTAACTCCAGTTTTCGGTATATTTATTTGTTAGTCGTTGGGTCTGACCAAGTTTCTACTTAGTACCATTTGTTTCTAGCGAAATAATACATCTGCTCCCTCGCCGTACATTTTATAGATTGAATGGTTTTACGTGAATAAACTTTTCTTTGGTTTCTCCTTTACCAGATAAAATACATAAATGTCCTCTGTTTACAAAGTTGAATAATATTTAGTACCGTAACTTTAAACAATCGACTTGGGACTACTTGTGCCATCCGGGATTAGCCACATAACCCGGAGTTAAGCTTTTTTTTGTATGATAAGTACAGCTCAACTCCGGGTTAGCGGCTAACCCTGGATGTTGCAAATGGGCCTCATATAAGTTTTCTTACTATTTATCAATTCACGAAAGAAAATAATCGAAATATGCTTTCAGAGCATAATTTAACGTTTCGAAAAACCGTATCTTTTCTGGGTTAATTCTAGATTAGTAATATTGGAATCTGATACGAACCAAGAATATATGGTAAATACCCCGTTTAATCAGATGTTATAAAGTTAAATATTAGCTTAAAATTGTAAACCTATCTATACAACTAATAATTACAATACTATAATCCCGCATTACAGTAAATTCCGTAGCACGGATTTATCCTCATGTCGCAATCAGGGTACTTAAATTATTTGGTCAGGCCGACTATCTTTTTCTTCCTAAGAAAAACAAATGACCTAATGTTTCTAAGTAAAGGAAACGTGGAAAAACTCATAGCCTCAGAAGAGACTCGAACTCGAGACTCTAGGATACTCGCCCACCCTTCTTCCAACTGAGCTATCGAGACACATCCGGTGACTGCGAATTTCTCCACTATACCCTCGTATGTGCCTCAAGGGGGCGCTAAGCAACATCTACCGTAAGAAGATAGTACTTCCTAATTGGCAAGTGAAGTCTTAAGTTATACTAAACGTTTGCCACTAACAATACGCTACCCCATACAATTTGTTTAAGCAGAAAGGTCTGCAAACGATAATAAATAACTTAGATATTTAAAGTTGTTCTTAAGCATTAAGCATCTACGATTAATTAGTTCACCTCACCCAGGTGTCCCAAATTACTTTTATCACCTTTTATTTTAACAGTAGGTACTTACGAACATACAACGTCGGAGATGTAAAATTCTATCCCCAAAATGTTAATCACTTAACGAGCTTTATTTATTCATTACAAATCTATGTTTTCTTCTAAAATACACAGTTGTTTGTGAAAGTCAAGGCGAATGGAGCAAACAAAACAATTAACTTAATCACCAATGAATGAAATTCGAGAAATCAATCCACTTGCCGCTTGTACACAAGGTCTTACTGAACATTGAAAAATTGAAAAAATTATGTAACCTCTCTATCCTATTTGCCTGGAGCAAAAGAGAACGCTGACACGAAATTTCGATTCGATATTGGCGGTTCACCCTCTCTGTGAAAATACTAACCTATATTTATGTTCTATTTGTTTTATTAATGTTAGACTAATGAAAATTACTTAATTCAAGGTAAGTTCACCGATTTGTGATGACTTATAAGAATAGACTGGCAACAAAACAAGACTTATTGTGCTTACTACGGAGGTTATTTTATGTAAGATTTGACTATAATATCCATTATTCGTTTTACTTAAAAACCATATAGGATAGGAATTATGAATGAGTATGAATTTAAGCCCGAGTCAAAGACAAGGGCTGCTTTCCAATTGGCTGTCCACCATCTTGGGGAGGCCGCCATATTGGATTTGTAATGACGTTTCTTACGAGTAGCTAGTCATGTATTGTCATCAGAACTCAGAGCGTGTGCAAAATTTCATTTTAATCGGGAAGTGGGTCGAATTAAGATTCCAAGGTTTTCTTACATACATAGTTAGTTAGGTACAAGTGCAGCTAGTAAAAGCGTGTTAAAAAAAGGAGAACAGCCTAGTAGTAGTGAAGTATCCTCAATTGTTCACGGAGCAAATACTTGCACATAGCGGTTTCAATGCAAACTTGTAGCAAAATTTATGATAAAATGAAATAGATGTCATATACTAAAAAAAGACCGGGTCCATCGGAGGCCAAGCCGGGGATCGAATACGGGTCTTCAGCTTACGTGGCTTACGCCATAACCACGAGGACACCTGCGTGCCTAGCCAACATGCCAATCGCTCACGCTTACTAAGGTATCGCAGCTACCTCTCTCTATCACTCTTCCTTATTAGTGTGACAATGACAGTTGCGTTTCGTTAGCGACTGAGCGTGACCGATTGGCATCTTGGCTACGCACCCTGGTCTCAACAGATGCTGGCGGCTTTGCGACAGGCAAGATGCCTGTGAGCGTACAAGCTTCATAGTTTAGCTTAACAATTATGATGAATATTATCGATTCAGCCATTATTGAGTTTTTGCCAAAAAACATTACACTAGGAGGACTTTAATGAAGTGTAAATATGACTTGGGTAATATCGTGAGTCAATTTGACAGTTCTTTCATATTGACACAAGCAAGAGTGCCTGCTTACCGCAAGTTGTACATCACTATTGAATACGGTTACTTACAACGTATGGTAACCACACAAGAGCTCTACGTAACATTATATAACTGATATGAAAAATTATATAAAAAAAATCAATAGTCCTTGATAGATATTCCTCGCTTTATTACATAGAAGTTATTAGTTTTATTGCCTCATATTAATATAGCTCATTTCATTACGCTCGTTGAAAATTCTTTGAACATCGCAGACAATTTTAATCTCGGTGCTTAGGATTTAATGACATGTGATCAGGGCATCATATAATGCGAAAGGCGTTATGAATTTCAACATGCACCTGTCATTCAATTTAAACGAGTTTGTAAAATAAAATGGACATCACTATTAAGGGTAAAATGTGAAAAAATATTCCCCAAAGACCATTACAGAGACATTTTACTATTTCATTTGGATTTACTTTTTCATTTCTCTTTTACCTCATTAGACCTCTGAATCAGGAAGATACAACCAGTCAACCAGTGTGCACTCTTTTCCAGCTTCGTGGTTTTGGTCGTTTTTAAGAGTTTTTGTGGCTGATTGTTTGTCACACCTTACCGCCTACATCTTTTTATGGATATCAACGTGTATAGGGTTGCAATCTTGGAAGTACGATTATAATAGTAAAAATATGAAAAATCTAAATGGTGAAATTTAGCGTTCAAACATCCCAGTCGGGTAGTACCTTTCGTTTTTTTTACCTGTATACTCGAAAAAAAACCGACCTCAATTGGCCTTCCCGGTAAAAGTTATGGTTTGAATTAGTTCGAGTTAACCAGTTTACTTCATAAATATCCAAATGGCTATACATGTCTCATGGATTCCATCATTAGATCTGAAGTAAAATCAAATGTAGCTCCATTGAGGTTCCTTTGGAATAACCTCTTCACAAACAAAATAAGAATGTCTCAAATCGGATGATAAAGCTGGAAATTACTGATCAGTTCCAGTATGCCATTCCTAGTCTTCAACATCAGGTCAATTTCAAAAAAATGATAGTTTCAGTAAGAAAATGCCGAAGCTAATTATGAAAACCCTTCAATCACAATGCGGCCCGTGCATTCCATCATGAAAATGAAGTGGCAATCAAAGGGGACTAACTTGAAGGTATATGCTTACAAACAAAGGATTTATGTCTTAAATGAGGATGATAGAGCTTGGAATTACCAACCAGTCACTCAATGCCATCCCTGGTTTTCATCGTCAGGTCCATTCCAGTAAAATATGGCTTTAGTAAGAAGATGCCCAAGGTAATTATGAAAACCCTCGAATCACGATGTACGTGCCATTCAAATTTAAGGAGTTCTCTGAATTCCTGAAGAATTCCATCATCAGAATAGATATCAAAATTTCTGCCGAATTTCGCGCGACATGTTTCCGTGCGATTTTTTTTGCGGCTTCATTCCGCAAAGCAATAAACTAAAAATAACTGTCTGCAATACACTGGATGCATATAAATGCAAAGTGCAAGTGCAGCTAATTGGAATGCATCAAGGAGCGTCGGATTTCGCGTCACATCTCTTATAATGTTCTCTTAACAAACCGAGTTGACTGATGGTGACCTGATTATATATCACGATAAATACTGTAAACGTATTTTAGAATTATCTTGCTCCTGATTTTTGTGGGGCTCAATATTGTAAGTAGGTAAGTAGGTACATATACATACCATACTAGCATTATTTAACATCGTAAAACGCAATGTTTTAAGACGATAAAATTAAGCATACCTACCTAACTACTATCTTAGTATTATATACGATTTTAATAATATCGTGAGCTCACAAAAACAAAAATACATGGTAAATATCTCGTTTTAACTAGTAATTATCATATTATCTTAGTATTGACGATGAAAGTGATAAATTACTTAATAATATTAAGTATTCAAACAACTCAAATTATAACATACCAGTACATAAACAATCCACAAATGCAAAATGGCTGTACAAGAATTAAAAGCTTTCCTCGCCCGTCTCTCATGCGAGAGCTTTTTGTGATAATGAATTTGCACCAGCCGAGCCGGTGATCGAAAGCTTTCACGAAGCGATCGCGGGCTTTCGAAGTTGTTGACCGATTTAAACCTACGGTTAGTAAAAAATGCTTTGTGTCTTTTTGGTGAGCAATTGATAGTATTTTTTGATTGATACACAAACAATTGGTACCAGTTCACGGGTATATACTAAGCATTTTGTTTTTGAAGTAAAAATTAGGCATCAAAGATATGTTACCACTTTTGCATTATATAAATTTGTATTAAAGCACAAACGTGTAACATTAATTTCACGCAAACAGTGTTGAAATCTTGAAAGTGGTAAAGAATCTGAAAAACAAAAGTAATAAGATTCGCCCTTTATTATTTCCCGTAGTAGCGAGTTTTGAACAGTCGTCACCGCAAGGGAGTTTAATGTTTTATGTATATATGTAAATAAACGCGTGTGTCCTGAATTATTCACTCACTCACCCACTAACTGACTAATTAACACAGAGCCGAAACAACAAACAACACAGAGTTAGAAAGTTGGAATTTGCACATTAGGTTTTATTTATAATGTGTACAAGTATTAAGAAGCTACTTTGAAAAATTAAACCCCTAAAGGGTTAAAAAGGGGGTTGAACGTTTGTATGGGAATGGCGTAAAAATTAAAATTAGAGACTTTAAACTTTGTCTATAGTTTACTTAATAAAATACAAGAAAACAAATTTCAGGGTTTTCAGAAATTAATCCCTTAGTGGATTGAAATGTTGTATGAGGCTGTATGATTTTTCAAGTAAAAAACTTGAAAGTTCGTCTATTGACTGCTAATTGTGCAACAAGAAAACCGATTTGTGCGTTACTTGATATACCTCCCCAAAAGGGATAAAAAGGGGTTGAAAACTGGTGATGTTGTAGGCTAATTATATAATGAGCACACTTTAATAAGAATCAGTTTTGGAAAATTCATCCCCTAAAGGTTCAAAAACAGGGTTGCAAGTGTACAATGAACAGAAAATAAAATGCATCGGGATTTTTTTATAGTACTCTAAATAAATATAAACTACTTTTAAAAAAATATATATATATTTACTCTAAATAAGTATTTTATTGGGTATTAAAATAATTGCATACAAAATTGAATTTCAGGCGCACGAAGTCGCGGGCAACATTGGGCCTGTTACTGTGTTGAAAATTAAGCGTCGACTGAAAAAAAATCACGACTGTCCGATAAACGATACTCGAGTTATCGTCGACCAAACATACAAAAATACATACATACATACAAACAAACGATAAATAAATAATAATATAAATACATACAAACGACGGATTGTCTGAGTAGATTGGAAGAACTCACTCGGTTCGCTCGCTCGTTCGACTAAACTAAAAGCTTTCACAATCAGGAGCTTAAACAACTACGTCTATACGAATATTTACATTCAGGCAACGTCCATGAAGTATCCATGTTTTTATTTCCAACCTCCAACAAAAACCACAATATTTTTTCTGCCGAAAAAATTTTTGCACTCAACTTTGTAATACTTTTTCTGCTACTAAGTTTTTAAAATTGAGGCGGCTGCTTTGACATCAATGTGTATATTAAAAAATTGGCCAAGTGCGAGCCGTACTCACGCACCTAGGGTTCCGTATAGACTTTTAGTTGCAACTGCATCTCGAAGTCTAAATTTGACGTCAGCCCCATGTATCGACATACTGAACCACTAATTTGCATGACATGGATTTAGTAAGTATGCGAGTTTGGGTTTCTAAGGTAGTTGTTTATAACGTAAACACATTGTTTTTAACTTTATTTAAAAGACGGCACTTACAGCATGCTTAGCATAAAAACGATCGCTTGATCTCACTGGTTAGAAATAGCTAAAAACAGAGACGAGTCGATATCTTTGTAGAACGCTTTTACCTGAGAGGGGTCCATGCTTCATACAAATATAGTTATTTTAATTAGGTTTATACAAACATTGCTATTCTTTTTAAATCTTTTATAAAAAATGTGACATTTTCAAATATGTGATAAATAATGTTACAAATTGTTGTAATTTGTATAGAATGAAAGATTCCTTATATCTTTATTTACTTACAGCATGATATTATATAAATCTAAAGAAAAAAAATACATATTATTTCCACTTTTCCTTTTTTTCTAAGAAAAAAAAGAATCTAACAAATCTTAAATTACGTCAGATTTTTTTTTAATATGAAGGGAGGATGAATATTATATTTTTCCAATAATATCTAAATATATAAAAGAAGAAGCTGACTGACTGACTGACATATCAACGCACAGCCCAAACGGCTGGTTCTATAGACTTCAAATTTGGCACGTAGGTTCTTTTTATGGTGTAGGCGAGCAC
This sequence comes from Lathronympha strigana, assembly GCA_949128165.1. Lineage (NCBI taxonomy): Eukaryota > Metazoa > Arthropoda > Insecta > Lepidoptera > Tortricidae > Lathronympha > Lathronympha strigana. Next base: position 4,194,977 of record OX421914.1, read on the forward strand.
TAAGGAAGGATTTTTCAAAATTTAACCCCAAAGGGGGAGATTTGGGGGTCCAAAGTTTGTATAGGGACACAAGATTAGTTGTACTATTCTATTTGAAACTTTACAAGAGTATTCATAAAGATAAATGAGTTAACACCTGTTTCAGGTTTTTTGAGAATTCAGCTCCTAAATGGGGGAAAAGGGGTGAAAAATTATAAAAAACAACATAGGTATCGTTTTTATGGTTTATCAGATCGCGGATTACGAAAACAACGTAGATTTTAGAATCCAACGTGGCGATTGTAAAATATCATCTTCCCTGTTGGGGCGCGATGGGGTCGAAATCTAAAAATATCACTACGGGTGTCGTTTTATGTTTATTTCTGTTTCTAGAGATTACAGATTTAGCACTATGGTTTCTTATAAAGCGTAGGGGTGCACAAAGAAAGGAGTTTTCAAAATTCATCTCCAAAGGGGGTGGAATGGGGGTACAAAATTTGTATGGGGAAACAATATTAGTTGGATTATTTTATTCGAAACTTCACAGGAATTTTCCTAAAGATAAATGAGTAAAGACGTGTTTCAGGTTTTTTGAGAAATCAACCCCCAAAAAGGGGAAAAGGGCTAATATAGTAAAAACACAATATGGGTATCGTTTTTCTGGCTTATTGCGTCGCTGATTTCGAAAATAATAACGTGAGATCGATGAGGTTGCGATGGGGTTGAAATCTCAAAATATCAATATGGGTGTCGTTTTTATGTTTATTTCTGGTTCTAGAGATTCCAAATTTTGTACGTAGGTTTCTTATAAGGTGAAGCGGTGCACAAAGATAGGATTTTTCAAAGTAGGGGTAAAATGATGGTCCAAAATATGTAAACGGGGAACAAGAGTAGTTACGATTATTTTATTTGATATGGGTGTCGTGAATCTGGTCACTGATTTCGAAAACAACAACGATTTTCAAATCCAACTTAGCGGACGTGAAATAAATAAAAAAATCTATTTTTTTGCATGATGGTTGAAAATTACGTTTAGTACGTGGGCGAAGCCGCGGGTTAAAGCTAGTTTATGATAATTGTAATGTTGTGTAAAATCATCATAATTTTTCCTTCGGAAACTTCGGAGATGAAGGGGGAATGGTATTTTTTTTTACATTTTCTTTTATAACTCAAATAGTTTTCACTTATAACTCAAATAATTTTCACATTAGAAAAAATATAAATAAAGCTTTTAGAATGTGCAAATCAGGCCCTTTTAAATGAAACCCCACATGCTCCAGTATCTTAACTTTTAATTTTTACCCCCTCATTTATAGGGCATTTCCTTGAAAATAAATTAAAATATATGATAAATCCTCTCTCAATGGGTCTATTTTAATCTTGTTTATAACTATTCCAAATTTAAAATCGGTAGGTTAAGTAGTTCTCTAGATATTTAACGATGTGACAGACGCCCAGCAAGACAGACTTAATCACGCCATAGGGGATATTTACCATTTTGGTACGGAACCCTAAAAATAACTAGTTAGCTATTTACAAAAAGGTAGAAATATTTTTGTGCGTGTATTCGTCTGTCACAACCATTTTCGTTGAATGATATTGCATAGTTCCGTGATGATGGTAATTTGAAGTCGCCGCCACCAGCCCATTAGGGGCTGACTGGTGTCACACCGTGCCGAATCCAACATAGGCTATTTTTATAAGTTATTATACCATTCAAATGGTGATATTATATGCAAGCATATTTAGACTTAATGAGCTGTATTAAGCGCATGGTCTGAAAGGATTCTCATACTACTTTACCTCTTAACGTAATTCATTTTAAGACCTAAACTAAGTCGCTGTCTCATGTCATGTCATACAACTGAGCAGAGTTAAGAACCTAAATTGAATCGCGTTAAAAAATACGTTAAGTTGAAGCCAATGAGCACAGTTAAGAACCTAAACTGAATCGCGTTAAAAAATACGTTAAGTTGAGGCCAATGAGCACAGTTACGAACCTAAACTGAATTGCGTTAAGACGTAATGGTAAGGGCCCAGCTGATCGTTTCAGCTCGGTACGGTGTACAAGCCTCCCGTAATCCAGATCCCGCGATGCGTGAAACGCGCTCCGGTTCCAGCCGCCGCTGCATTCCAATTAGTCTGCTTTCATCTCAGAAGCCTGGATAATAACCAAGAAATATCGGGATCACTATGAATTTTGATGAGCGTGCTATTAGTTCCATTTTTATATAAATAAATAACTTGAACTGCTGTTTTTAGTACGGTGTTTTAGGAATGACTCACACTACAATGGTATAGTCCGCATCAATAATCAAGGATAAAATATGACTCACACTAGGACGGGACGGGATGGATCGGGACGGGACGGGGCGGGACGGGATGGGACGGGAAGGGACGGGACGATTTGTCAGTTTCTATAGAAAACGTCACGTGACATCCCAGGGTTGCGAGCTATCACGTGATCCTTTATATAGAAATTGACAGAACGTCCCGTCCCGTCCCGATCCCTCCCGTCCCGTCCTAGTGTGAGTCATATTTTATCCTTATTTATTGATGCTGCCATACCTATTATAATTATATTGGTAGAATACTGCTATGTTTTCTGTAAGCTGTTGATACTCCTTGTAATAAATAAATATCGAAAACTTGAGTCATACAAAACCCTCGCCTTTGTCATCGAGCTTTATGTAGACACTTGTATGCAATATTAAATCCCCCCTCCCCTAACAAGGCAATAAACTATCTTTGTGCCGCTGCTTGACATTTGAAGAACTTTTAAGGTAGGTACGAGTATCTTCCATTGTTCAATTGGAGACTCGTAGAGGTCTCAAATAAAATATTGAACCAGTTTCCTAAAAATAAGATATCGTAATTTTATATTAAGAACACTATTTAGGTACATTATTTTTGATATTTCATTAGAAAAAGTTACTAGTTCTATGTAGATTCACCATTGGAAATAAAGGTGACAGCCCTGGCCCAAATATTCAAATAATCATATCTCGGCAACCCTGCGTTACTTTCGTTTGATTTTTTTTTCAGTACTACCTCTTATAGCATAGAACCGTTTTGTTTAGAAATAAAATGCTAGAATTGTCGGATTATCGAGCAAAAAAGATTTTTTGAAATGTAAAAAAATCACAATATCGCCATCCGGGATCATAGTTTTTAAGTTTTTTTTTGATGAAATGAATGCTTCAATACATCCCTAGCTGATCTTAATTAGAATCTTTAAAAAAAGATGCACGTAAAATGAGAAATTACGTTTCTTAGGTTTCTATAGACATTTCTCGAGTTTTGGATTATCTCCAAAACTATGCATGATAAAACATTCGGAGTTTCAATTGAGCTTCAATTTGATGAGATGAATGCGAAAAATAAAAAACTGAAGATAGTCAAAACTGATCGAAAATCCCACACTGTGGAACGGGTCAATCGCGAATACAATGAAGGTAATAATAAATTATGTAGATTAAGGTAAATTAACTGTATTCGCGATAGACTCGTTCTATATTTTATAATAATGTGTACAAAACGCGAAAGCCTACAGTGTTAAATTGTTACAAACTAACAAAGTCTCGATGTAGAACATTTGAAGTGGTTCTACATTTCAGTCACTTTGCATAAAATACTACTTCACGGTTGGCAAATAATTAAAAAAGGCCCATTACCCATCGGAATGCTGTCGGAACAGGCATGTGAATCCAGGAACGAATTCTGGCGTTATGAGTATTACAGAGATCACTACACAAGAAAAACAGATAATAAAATTACACTACTAGATATTTTTCGGCGTGCTCTAGATTCTTCGGATCCTTATACAGAATACTTAGCTCAACCATTGGACAAGCCCTGAAATCCCGCATAGGGCTACAACTCACTTATGCTTAACGCAAATATTTTTTCATTAGGACAAAAAATAAGAATACTCGTACTTAAGTGACATAAATGAAACCGATAATCAAGAACGACTAAAAAGCTTTCATACTATTCTATGAGGATTTATTACGGCATGAGTTTTAGTTGCATACAGGCTGCTCTTAAGCAACAAATTGTCATTTGTTAATTTCTCCGTAATGTTATGATATTTTGTACAATGGTTCTTGACACCGTAACGCTTATGGACGTTTTGCCTATGTCCAATGGCTTAAAACATCCTGTATTTCACATTAATCCCTGAAATACCGTATAAGCAAACAAAAGCGTCTGCCTACTTTGGCAAAAGTATTGGCCATTTTAAAACCAATGAAACCCAATATTTCCATGTAATGGATTTATATATAGTAGTGTGACTACTTATAAACACACAAAAACATAAATCAAAACATTTATTACATTTAATAAATGATTTGATTCGTGCTTTAAAATTTTATAAAATTGGATGAGTTGGAATTGTCAGAAATCGAACGTTTTCTATGTATTTAAGTATTTATTTGTATCTATCTATTATATATATATCGGCGTCTAGTACCCACATCACAAGCCTTATTGAGCTTACCGTGGGACTAGGTCGATTTGTGTAAGCTTGTCCCACAATATTTATTTAAAGAAAAAAAAAACTTGACAACCCTATTTCCATAGAAATCGGGAAAAAACTTAAAAATGTCATAAATCCTAAACCAGGCAAGATAAGCTTTTGAAATTTTGAGGAATTATAGCTAGCCACATGTTAAATACACTTCATAAAAAATAAAACGCTAATATTGGAAAATATATGAGATTTAAAAACAAGTGTTACAAAAAGCCAATGTAACTTCGTGCAATCCAATATATTATTTAATAATTATATCAGAAAGGAATTCATAGTCAAGAAAAAAGTGTTATTTGTCCAACTAAAATCGTATAGGTGCATTAATATCGATTAACTTACTTCTGAATACCCACTAAAAGAATGTATTGTGTCACAATTGTATGAAATACTGTGTTCACAAATCAAAAAACCGACAAAAAGCATGTCGGGCCACGCTGTAGGAATCCGTAGTTAACCGTTAGTCATAATAAGCGAATCGGCTGGGTACGGTCTATACACGCCCTTTAATTAGAATATTCCTATGATTTTCTTGCGAAAAAAACAAAAGTTGCTTAACTGGCCATATTCAAAATAATTTTCCTTGATTTGATGTTATAAAACTGTAGAGCTAGGTTTTTTTTTTCATCGTTTTTGGACTTGCGGTTGAAAAGTAGAAGAGATTTTTTTTTACTTCTGGAGCGATTATTTCCGAAAATATTTACTTTTTAATTTTTTTCTTTAATAGACCCTTATTCTTTATCAAATACCAATCAAACGGTAACTCATACTTTAAGGGTTGAAATAGAAAAAACACCCCTCACTTTACACGTACGGAAGGTACCCTAAAAAAAATCCCTTTTTTGGCATGACTCATACAATCGTACCTAATTATAACTTTCTAGTACTTACTAACGATTTCCGCGTTTATCATACCGACATAACGAAACTATGAGGTTTCCAAGTTGACTATGAAACCCTAAAAACTCACATGTACTCAGGATAATCAATTCCAGCTCCTAAGTCTTTCCCAATTTCCATGGATGCCTCGCCGAACAATCATCCTATTATGGGCACATATCTCTTGATCCAGTAAGAAGTAATTTCATCCCGTTATTAGGGATCGGTAACAAATGATTGCGTACCTGACGGACGACTTAGTTACATGAGATAGGAGCGCAGATTACATTGCATAGATTCTGCATAATTATTTTAAAAAATAATTCTCGAGAATTATTTTTCTATTCTTATCGAGGATCCTAAATAGAAGTCTCGTGGCATATACGCGTAATTTGTGTCTGATTTAAATTGACATATTTTATAACGCCACATGCACCACGCATGATTAGCCAAATAAGGTGTTAAGCGTTTTTAGGGTTCCATACCCAAAGAGTAAACGGTACCCTATTAATAAGGTTCCGCCGTCCGTCTGTCCTTCTGGCCGTCCGTCCGTCTTTCATCACGCTGTATCTGGTAGTAATTAATTTTTTTTACAAATTAAGTATTTCGATTGCCCCTATACAACAAATAAGTACTTTTTTGTAGTTTTTTAAAAAACCGGTACGGAAACCTTCGTGCTCGAGTCCGACTTGCAATTGACCGTTTTTTTTTTGTTTAAAATTTGACTGCTAACCTTGGGCTAATTAAATCTTGCTTGGCGCAAGTGTTACTTAAGGGATTGTTGGAAAGAGGCAAGTTACTGTAGACACCTTTCCCCTTACGGCGGCAGTATAATAATATGCGCCATCTAGTAGGAGAGAGATCTGCAGATAGAATTAATATCGGATGGTTATCCGATCTGCGAATGGAACACCTTATTTTGGGATTTCCTTCAGTATGGACTATCGTCCAATTTGGCTAAATTGCAACATGTAATAATCTATTATGTTACAATATATATTCTAGTTGGTGGCGTGAATAGGCGTGCCGATAAACAGTGATCAAAATTGGGTGAGATAAAATACCATTTCCTTGCGAGATGATATAATATACAGCGTGCATTTATTATTCAATGCAGGTTCGTTTAGAAATCACCGACAATTCAGTTAGTAGCGCATACAAACAGGAACACTTTATTCTTCCTTTTTTGAAAATGGTTTTTCTTTAAGTTTTAATTTTTAAATTTTTAGTTTTTGGATATTTTGAACAAAAAGATAGTCTTCGGATGAAAATTATTAAGTTCCTCGACCAAAATCGCCTTACATGTGCCTATAAAATTTGAGGAGTTCCTTTGATTCCTCATGAACCCTATGATCAGATTTAGACCAAATTCCTATGGGACCAATTTGAAAGTAAGTTTGGAGTAATCGGTGACCATCATACATAAAAAAAAAGTAATTTATGTTATTGCATGTAATGCCTAATTATTTACAATTACATAGACTGTTTTATATACCTACTTACACAAATATTACGACCTCTCCACGATGCGTTCAAACCGCATAATTATAATGTCGATCGCCATAACTTTTTTACGAATGAAAACTTTTCTGACTTCAATTTTTGACATTTATATTTTCAAAATTCAGAGACATACTAGAGTTGGGCCCAACTTTCATATCGTTTGATATCAAATAATGTGCAACTTGCGTGCGACATCGTTATATTGAAATTTCGTTTCGAACGAAACGTCATCTCGACTTATATTCGAATAGAGGTCAAAACCAATTTACTTGTTTGTCAGAGATGTTCCAAATTTGAAAAAAAATAATATCGAATTCGATTAGCTATATAAATTAGCCATAATAACATTTTCACAGGTAAAAAATTTGCTGTAACTAAAGTTTATTATAATGCGGTTTTTGAGCGCATTATAGAGGGCTAACCCTATAGGAGGCGAATTGTGTAGGGGAATTGAGAACCTCCTCCTTTTTAGAAGGCGGTTAAAAACACAGCTCTCACCGTAGTTTCATGTCCATTAGAAAGACACTTTCCGGAGTTTTAAATGGACAAATTTTTATTTTCATTTATTTAGAAAACAAACAGCCATGTACAAAATAATATACACAAAATAGATACATAAATAAGCCTATAGAGCCCGACTAAGCAATATTTTTATAAATTTGGATAGTACAGACTGTGAAAATGTTCAGTAATTAAGTTGTTTGTTAGTTAATTTCATAGAAGTTTGACGTATAAAGTAACAATTTAAATTAACTGTCAAGTTCATTTGCTTGGAAAGGATAACGTGGATTGACCTTAGCTCTCTAATTTACTACAATACAAATAGGTACAACAAACCTAATAAAATAAAATGTCAAATAAATTTATTTAGATTTAATTTATTTTCACTTCCCATTCTGTTGCTTTTTGGTTCTGAAATCTATTTTCGTCAGTATTGACAGATTCTGAATATCGTCTTTTCTGCTCGTCAGAAAAAGTCTGTCCGGCTATTCTCGTCTCCCGTTTCTCGAAAACTTGTAACTTCTAATGCAAGCGGAAGTCTCTGTTTAACTTCTTTCATTAGGAAGGGACTTCCGCTTGTATTTTTGTTAATCAACTATTTATTGTTTCTGGTTGCCATGGTTACAGTCTCTTGGGTCACTATTAAAATCACAGTTTATGGCATTAACAAAACACTATTTTTTTGGTAGTTATATTCCCCTTCCATGGTGGGCCATCTACCATGCATGTCAGTAGAACATACTAAAACATCGGTGTTTCGACTAAAAATACGTGTGTTCTCAGTAATTTATTATAATAGTTCTATTCCATTTCCTGTTTGTACGCACAATGTCCCAAAATTCGATATATCTACCATGACTCCGGTATAAAATAATCTTGTTAAATATCGTTACGTCTCTCCCGACCCGATCGTTGGTAATGAAATCTCGATGGATCCAGGCCTACTCCGCGTAAATGAAACGAACGAAAACATGTATCTCTTGTCCCTCGTCCCTGTCGCACTTACATATTCGAGCGAAAGAGACCCAGCTCGAGAAATTCCAATTTCGATGTTCGCGGTAGACCCACAGGCTTATTCTACTTCATCCTATTGTACCGAAATTCTGCATACATATGTAGATTCAATGAACGATTCGATACATTTACCCGGCTGGGGATTCTGCCTGTGGGGGTTTTGACATCAAAGGTTTTAAATTGATACCTACATTTAAGGATGACTCACAGTAGAACGGGACGGGACGATCTGTCCATTTCTAAAGAAAGAATCACGTGATAGCTCGGAGCCCTTGGAGGTCACGTGACGTTTTCTATAGAAACTGACTGATCGTCCCGACCCGTGCAAGTAATCCTTAAAGGTAGAAAAATCAAAATCAATACTTGGCTATAGAGATTAACACATCGTGATAGCGTGACAATTGATAGCGTTAGACATCCTTTACTTACACCTTCTCTTTTTCTCCCTCTCCTGGACCGTAGTCCAGGAGAGGGAGAAGAGACGCGACATGAACGAAGAAGTAAAAAAAAAACATTTGCAGAATACCTGTATAAGGTAATAATAAATTTTATATACCCACATGTCATTAGCCCTCAATAATGCGTTCAAAAATCGCTTAAAAAGGCCCCCATAATAATAAACTTTTTTGTTACAACAAATTTCTTATCTGCGAAAATGTAATAATAGCTAAATTATATAATCGTTTTCGATAATATTATTTTTGTTCAAATTTCGAACACATCTGACACAAGAAAATTTGATTTGACCTCTATTCTAATATCAGTCGATATGACGTTTAGTTTGAAACGAATTGTCAATTGCATACAATGACGCACGCAAGTCGCACGTTATTTTGATATCGAACGATATGAAAATTGGCGCCAACTCTAGTTTGTCTCTGAATTTAAAAAATATAAATGTCAAAACTTGAATGTCAGAAAAGTTTTAATTCCTGAAAGTCGCAATGGCGGTCGATATATATGCGCTTTGAATGCATCATGGAGAGTCATGATATGTGTGTATATAAAGCAGTGTATGTAATTGTAAATAATTAGGCATTAAAACACTCGTGTGATGTTATTATGAAACTCGGCTGACGCCTCGTTTCATAAACCCACCCTCGAGTTTTAATGCCTTTCATTATATACAATCACATAAACTACTATTAAGTACACAAAACACTCAATATAATAAAATAAATTAAAAACCACATCATCAAAATAAACTAATAAATAATCAACTCTAAGGTTAGCTGGAAGAGATCCCTTACAGGGATAAGTTCGCCTTTGTACTTCAATTCTTTTCAGTTGTTTTGTGATTTATTTTGTGTACAATAAAGTGCTTACTACTACTACTACTACTAATCTTAAATAAATAAATATTATTAGTTACCTAGGTTAACTAGAAAATATCCCTCTTAGTGATAAGTTATTTTTATTCCTTTTTGTAAACGCATTTCCTGTTTTGTGCAACAAAATGTTTATAACTTACTTACTAAACTTTTGCAACCCCACCTGGAACGGGGTCACGTGATTACCGCAGAATTCATACAGCGGGATGTAATTGCGTCATAAAGGGCGATGTCAAAGGCATTTTCATTCGAATCGACCCCCGGGGCCCCATTCGGGATAGGAAACAACGAATTGGTATCCATTTGGAAATTATTATTTTTGTAGTGTGACATGGGACCTTTTTTGGGTTGTATATAATAGTAATATAATATAATATAATACAATATACAAAGAAATTCACTCGTGTGGGATTATCGAGCGAGCGAAGCGAGTAGGTATTCCTCACAGGGTTTTTATAATTTTTAATTTTAATTATAGAATGCCCTTCAGGCAATGTATTACTAGCTTTATAAGCCCTCTTGGCATTGTAGACCAACCTTTGTTTTTGTTTTTAATTATTTTTATATTTTTGTATGTAGGTAAAGTACCTACATACAAAAATATAAAAAAGTAACTTTGTTGATTGACGGGGAGAATTCGCATCCTCTCAGTCATCATCTTAACCCTGTGAAAACGAGTGTTGTAAAGGGCCAAAACGTAGAGTCATGGTGTTGATAAACGTGATTAATCCGTTATATAATTTGAATAAATGTAATAAATTTATTAAATGTAACCAAGGCCCCCGGTGAGCAGGGCTGGGATCAAACCAGCGACCCCCTGCTTTCGCAGCAGACGCCCTAACCACTGGGCTACCCGATCACCCTTTTTTTTTTGTTACGGAGTGGAGAATGCATTTACGCACCATCCCCGACCTCGGGTTAGGCCATGATGGGGGGTGTGTGGGACTCGCCGCTCAGTTCTCCCTCTTCAGTCAGAGGGAAGCAAAGCGGGACCCGATCACCCTGAAATAAAATTAAGAAGACATATATTAATAGGTTTAAGCCTCCTCAAGAGGGGTTCACGAGGCTCCAACCCCTCGTAAAACACGATCGAAATTATTTTTCATTGCAATAAGAACGTAGCGTAAATTGCACATAATAATATTTCGAATTTCATAAACCGGTTTGCTCAACTTGTCGGGTTTGACCGCTCAGCCCTATACTTTCTATCCTGTGCTCTTTTCCTCCAATATTTGCATGCTATTTCTACGATTTCTCATCTAATATAGGTCGTCCTCTTTTTTCCGTTTGGGTCAGGCCATGACAACATGCGAGACTTCCAGTGGTCGTCACTCAACAGCGCCATTTTAATTTAAGGGGACCATTTTTGTGCGTCAATTACTCTTGTTTCTTATATTGGAGTGGTGTATTTTATGTTTTTTTCTCATTTCCCATGCTTTGTACACGCAATATACTCCTTTTCGTGCTTCGTTGGCAGACAACGCGAAGTAGTAATTTCTCTCAAAATAAGAAGAGTATAGTTGGTAAGTTTAATATCACTTTCCTGATGAAGTACTCCTTTCCATGGTTCGTTGGCAGACAACGGGCAGTAGTAATGTATCTCAAAATAAGTACTTATAACATTAATAAATGTGTTGGCAACACATCATTCCTGACACATCTATAAACGCCGAGTCCAGACCCGTATCTTTGAACTATTGACCTGATTTATTAAAGAGAAAACTGTTATGAAAGCTCTCAGACGCTTGAAGTGAAAATATATTATGATAGAAGTGAAAAGAAAATGATCGGATATTTTTGTTAGTGCTGATTGTTATTGAGGAGATCTTACGAAATAGGATCCTTTTTTTCTAGCCACATAATAATATTTACTAGTGTTCAAATACGCGTAGAATTGTAGATATTAAAGTAGGTCATGACAACAGTACTACAGTAGTCTTAGTTAATGCCGTTATCCTGCCTTTTACGACTTAAGTTTCACTCAGTCTGATAAATCTGAGCCAAAATATATTTTAATTTAATTTTAATATTTTTAATTTAATTTGATTCAGCTTTTTAATGTATGATTATAAATTCTATGTAGCAAGAAAAAAAACTACAAAGTAGTAATCATTTCCACTTGCTTTGTACATACTTGTACATATTATTTGAGCTTTTTCAAATTAAAAATGTTCTTAAGTCCGAAATAGGCTGAAACAATTTGTGTAAAGAAATATATTTCAATCTTAAAATAAAATTGTGTTTCTATCAGTTTTATTTTATTATTGAATAACTAAAATAATAAAGAATCGCAATTTATTTATAATTAAGAATAAATAAAAAATAAAAAACGCTATATCAGAGATCGAACCGGACCCGACGAGATGTCTGATACGAGGCAAAACGCAAGATATTGAAATCGATATTGCGAGTTTTTGCTACCAACCTAGCAAAACATAGTTGTACTGTGACGTCACTTTGTAACTGTTTTGGATTCCTACCATTTTTGGCCGTTTTCAATGATTATTTTCACAGTGAAAAATAATTAAATAACATGAGGAAATAGTGTACCTAATCTTTATCAGTTTCACGTACATATATTAGGTATATAATAGCCTATTGCTGCTGTTTTTTTTTATAAATTTAGTTATGGAACTGCATTATAATTAGTTTAAAAATCACAATGGGACGCTCCGTAGCGATTTTTAAACTGCCATGTGACAACAACAAACAACAACAATGACGACAACAACGACAACACGTGGTTGTTGTTGTCACTTAATTTATCAAGGATCTTGACATGTGTGTGCACGTTTTCAAGTGCTATTTCATCGTCGCAACCGACAAATCGACATAGAAATGCAATGTTTGTCCAACTTTTTAAACCCTTAAAACGATAATTTATTCTACTTACTTGGGCAAATATACACAATTCACGTATTTATACAAAAGATAAAGTACACTATCTAAAGTAAAACAATAGTACCTACACTTTGAAATTTCTTTGTTTTGAAGGATAAATAAGTTCGGCACCACAAGTCATTTTTGAGCGGCACACGTTTTATTACCTATTGTTATTCTAATGTCGAAACACGCGAAATATTAATGCCTTTATAAGGCAGCAGTAATCAGGAGATGTTGTTGTGAAGTTTCTTGATAAATTGAGTTGCTTTCGGTGCCGCGTTGCTAACGTGATTGGTTCGCTCAACAGCCGATAATCATTTTACCAAGAAGATTGACAGTAACATCAGCATCTCGCGGCTGATGCAATGTTTTGAAAAACGCAAATAAAACCATAAAATTGGAACAAATACCTACCTTTAAGGATGACTCATACTAGAACGGGACGGGAGGATTTGTCAGTTTCTATAGAAAACGTCACGTGACATTCAAGGGCTCCGAACTATCACGTGATTCTTTCTATAAAACTTGTCAGATCGTCCCGTCTCGCCCTGTCCCGTGCCTTCCTCATCCTTAATACTGATTTTACTTTTATATGTGATTTTAAATATCACTATTTTCTAGTCCCAAAGACCATGGCCCATTTTTACAAATTTGTTTTTGGTGATATATAACTTTATAACTTTCTTCACTTCCAGGTTTCGAAGACACCCATGTGATGATCTACATTGGCTTCGGCTTCCTCATGACATTCCTGAAGAAGTACTGCTACAGTGCGCTGGGCTTCAACTGGTTGCTGGCGGCGCTGGTGGCTCAGTGGTCCCTGCTTACACAGGGATGGTTCAACATGAAGGACATGGTTATTCCACTCAACAAGGAGAGTATAGTTGGTAAGTTTATTATCACTTTTCTGATAAAGTACTGTTACAATGCGCTGGTCTTCAACTGGTTGCTGGCAGCGTTGGTGGCTCAGTGGTCCCTGCTTACACAGGGATGGTTCAACATGAAGGACATGATCATTCCGCTCAACAAGGAGAGTATAGTTGGTAAGTTTATTATCACTTTCCTGATAAAGTACTGCTACAATGCGCTGGTCTTCAACTGGTTCTTGGCAGCGCTCTTGGCTTAGTAGTCCCTGCTTCCATAGGGATGGTTCAACATGAAAGACATGGTTATTCCACTCAACAAGGAGAATATAGTTGGTAAGTTTATTATCACTTTCCCGATGAAGTACTGCTACAATGCGCTGGTCTTCAACTGCTTGCTGGCAATACAATTGTGGTTGGATGACAATACAATTATATCATACCAAAGTACAGTCAGCGTCAGAAGCTTGTACAAAAAATTGATTTTTTATAAGAAACTACTTCTTAATCGGCATCTTAGAGTCGTGGGTTCGAGTCCCGCCCGAAATCATGATTTCTTCAACTTTTCTCTGAGATATACTTAGTAAAAGCTTGCTGGTGGTTTCTTCTCGAGGAAGTCCGCCATAATCGATGTCACGCACTGTTGACGTGCCAGCGTTGTGTATAGAGTAGGTACATGGATTGGTTTGAGTAAATAAATCAATAATTCCGTTTAGAGTAGCTGACAAGTTAGTAGCTCAGCTAAAGGCTCGACCACATGTGACCATTAGCTCCTGTGTGTCTGTGTGTGTGTCTAACCAGTATCACTCTAGAATGCAGTCGCTGTTCCCGAAAAGACCGAAAACGAATGATCAGACCTAGGAATCGGTGGGGCAAATTTTCTTGACAGGTAGGGACTTCCTATATCGATAAACTCAATTATCGATGTTCATCTTTATACCAGTGATTGCCCCAACATTGCGTGTGTTTATGTTTACATTGTGTGTACATAGCATATTTTAAATAATCGCTAGGTTATATAAAGGTAGATCGTAATACATATTCCACTTCAAAATACGATTTATCAACCAAGACGAAGACGCTTCATGTCCGAAAATGTAAAAGAAATTCTGGTCGTTTACTTTAACAATAGTAGATGGGACATTCATGAAGAAATATATTATTACGAGTCAAATTTGAAAAATTGTTTTAAAAAAGAAGGAAAGAATTGAGTTATTATTTCATTTGATTTTTACACTTTTAATTAAAAAAAAATTACAAGCAAACTTTTGACTGATCACTAGTATATGGAACTAGCATCGATAATTCAGTTTATCGATATAGGAAGTCCCTACTTGTCAAGAAAATTTGCCCCACGGATTCCTAGGTCTGCTAATGACGACTAGCAAAGGCGGGGGATGAAAGTAACGTGGTGTTTTTGTCCTCAGAGGCTGACATAATGGCAGCAACCATTCTCATCACCTTCGGCGCGCTTCTCGGCGTTGCCAGTTGCAGCCAGCTTCTGTTCATCGCCATCGTGGAGACTGCCATCGCGAGTGCCAACATCTACCTGGTCACGGAAGTCTTTCAGGTACTACTTGTATTTTTGTACAAATAAATGTCGTTCAGATCCTTAAGGATTAATCAGAATAAAAATTAATAAAAGGAGTATTTAACGTCATTTTAAATTATATTTAAAAAAACAATTCAATCAACAAAACACTTTAAAACGGATTAATAGGCTAGACCACAAAAAAAAAATCTAATTAGTCCGTCTGTTAAATTATTAAAAAATATTCAACACGTATTTTTTATTTTGTTTGTCAAATTTAAAATGACGGAAATCCAGTGCATTAAGTTTTGCATGACGTCACAATTAGGTACAAGTCTTGCCTAATTTAATAGTGACGTTACCAGCCCCATCCCGGAACTTTGACGCTTTTTATCTGCGTCAATTTTAGTTATTTGAAAAAGGCAAAATTACGTGTCTAATAATGATGAATACTCGTACGTAGGAAATAAAGATTAAAATCGTTATTTTTAGATTCGTTTTTAAGTAAAATGTTCACATTATAAATCATTGGACGGAATAGTCACGTTGTTCTTAATTTAGCTTTAATCTAAAACCTCCCTTTTTATGGAAGCACATCTAAAACCAAGTAAATGTTAGTTCGCTAATGGAAGTCCACAAACACCCACCATCCGCATTTTTAACTAAATGCTTCGGGGATTTGTAACGGCACATATTAAAATGGTGTTGGCGACTCGTCTACTACAATGCTGCACAATTGAGAGTTTCTAATAAAGTTTATTTTGATATAATATTGTCTTCTGTTACCGCGATTGTTATTCATTGAAATTAAACACTTTAGAACGCATCTGGGCATTGTAGACCAACCTTTGTTTTTATTTTTAAATTATTTTTATATTTTTGTATGTAGGTAGTTTGCACAAGTAACTTTTTTTACTGACGGGGAGAATTCGCATTCTCTCAGTCATCATCTTAACCCTGTGAAAACGAGTGCTGTAAAGGGCTCGAAACGTAGGATCATGGTGTTAATAAACGCGATTAATCCGTTCTAAAGTGTTTAATTTCAATTTATTTTGATAGTTATGGCAAGTCGAATAAGGCCTATCTTATTTTCGCTCACCAGGCGGCGCCACTCATGCGTCTTGTATCAAAATGGAAGTTTAATTTGGCGCGAGATCAAATTACGTTTGAAAGTATCTCGCCAGACACCAGCACCCCTAGCGGCAAATTCAATCTCGCTAATCCCCATTTGTATTGTTGTAGTTTCGATTTGTGATGTTATTATTAGCTGTGGTGTTTCGTCTGAATAAACTGAGTTCTACTGTTGGCAGGTACTTTCTTATTATAATAAACCACGGATACCACTGACGCATTTTTAGTGTACGCGTGACATATTACTGCCAATCTTAGAATTTTGTGCGCGACAACGCAGGCAAGCGTACAGCATTGCGTTTCGACCCGCGCACCATCCTCGATGACCAAACTGGTTAAGGATTATCGTGTTTCGGAATCCCGGGATCGCTTAACCGCAGATTTGGTTTATCCAATACAAGCAAGGAGTCACTGTGTCTAATACGTGAGTGTATCCGTACAGAAAAAGTAACCAAGGCCCCCGGTGAGCAGGGTTGGAATCTAACCAGCGACCTCCTACTTTTGATTCGTGCTTTACACTTGTATATGTCTCACGATACTTTAAATAAGAGGTATTTTCTTGTTCAACCAAAACAATTCAATGACAAATCTTGTTCTTCGAACATGCGTCCCAAGTTTCAAAGGCCCAACCAAACGTCAAACAGTCTATCATGTCAGCCGACTCAGCAAACATCAACAAAGATCCGTAATTAAGTAAACGAGTCGAGGATCATTCTGATGTTGTTATTAACAGTTGAACAATGCACGTGTTTATACAACCAGTTACACAGAACAATACAGTTGAAAGCATTTGTAGAAGATGAACGCACGCTTCAATTATACTATTTTACTACCTAATCTTTACTGTCTAGCATAGCGGCTATAATACACCCTTAGTATATTTTTAAATAGCATTTGGAGTATAAATTAAACACCAATATCAAATTTTCTTAAATTTCCGAAATCGAAATTGACGCAGAATAAAATATGTATGAAAAATTAATGTTCACGACATTAAGGCTTCCACATTCCCAAGATGGCGATGAAAAATAATATAAATGCCTGGCGATACAATCTTCAGGCTCAACTCATAAATAAGTATGATATTGATATTCAAATTCAAATTCAAATATTTTATTTCAGACTCGTGAGTCCATATATTGTTAGTTACATTTTATTTTACTTATTAGCTATGTTAGGATACCTACAATAAATTCTTAAAACTACACTACTAACTACTTCGGTCACTACTTGACATATGTCAAAGTAGTAGTGACCTTCCCCATCCAGTGCCACATTATGGGGCAACTGAATCTATCAGCAATTACCTTCAGAATGATATAAGTAGGTCATCGCGCACAAATATTTTCGCAAGCACAGATTTTTGTAACTACTGCTTATATTCGTCGCTTCTATGGTCTTATTCGAGACTTGAACCCCATTTGAAGTCTTAAAATCCTTGAACTTGATGAAAGAGATAACCTTCTTTCTGACTATAATCATTACATTTGAAATATTTCGGTTTAAAATATTAAAAGTCGAGTTCCGAGGTGTCCCAAGTATATCGACTTGTATAGTTACAATATTTACAAGGAATCAAGGGTGTAATTAATTTTAAGAGATTACTTTGCGAGTCAAACTCCATCGAGAAGCAATGTTCCGCGATCCCCGCTATTAACTAAATGCTTCGGGGACTTCCCGGATAAAGGCAACTAATCAGCTTCTGGCGATCGTCCTCTATTAAGAGTATTGCCACAGACTCTTTAATACTAGGGACGTTGAGTTAAGTTCTATAGGATGACTCACACTAGAACGGGATGGGACGGGGCGAGAGGGGACGATTTGTCAATGCCTATAGAAAGAATCACGTCCGAGCTCGGAGCCCTCGGAGCCCTCGGAGATCACGTGACGTTTTCTATAGAAACTGACGGATCGGCCCGGCCCAGTCAAGTCTCCTTCTAGTGTGAGTCATCCGTAACTCGAACTCCAAGGATTCCTTACCGTTATGGATACGCTCTTTTTTCTGAAGACCGACTCGTGTCCATGTTTTATTATTGTCCAATAACAAAATGGAAACAAGATTAGGTGTATTTTATTCTCGAAATTTCTCATACTTCATCTAGTTTGAAGTAAATATATTCAACTGTTTATAAATACTGAACAAATACTTTGCGAAAATTGTAAGTACCTACTTAAGTAATATTTTCTTCGGGTAAGATTGTAAGTAGCTTTTAACATTCCGAAAACTAGTTTCATATTTTATTGACGCTTGAGATATAATCTAATTCAATACACGATATGTCCAATGCCATTAATTTGACTTCCAGTCGGAGTGCAAAAGACAGAAACATTACCTTCTCTTTGTAAATCGAGTAACAAAGGGCCGTTAAGATAGTTCCACTTGTCAAACGCCATGCAATCGACTGTTTGTCGCACGTTGGACGAACAAACAAGCAATTTGGACTAAATTGAACACTATAGCATTTCGATAGCTAGACGAGGAATGGGAAGTAAAAGCTCAGTCAACCATTATAAAAGTACCCAGTAAAAAATCGGACTGACATAGGATTATACCTAAATTGAAAGAGACGTCATATACTACAGAAAAAGTGACCAAAGTCCCCGGTGAGCAGGGATGGTACCACCCGATGGTGACTGGGTAGCCCAGTCGAGAGAGTCGCCTTGTCTTAATCGTAACCCTCTTTATAGTACGGTACGTAAAGGAAATAAAATTTTATAACTCCCAAGAGCGATATTATTTGTCGACGGTTAGAATACTCTTAGAACAAAGCGTAAAAAAAAAAGATAACAGATTTTGATATTGCTTTAGGAATTAAAAAAAAATTCGTTACCAACCTTTTAAATCAAAGGAAAAAATATACAAGAGGAAAATTTTTTCTTCAGATAATCGTATTTAACTATTTGAACGTCGCCTATCATTTAATAACATATTTGACCAGAGCTTATTTTAATATAATATGAAAACTTAAAAAAAAATATTACTCTTCGAAAACATTACGCAAGTGCTTTATGGTAACTGAAATGCATTTAATGTTATTAAAGATAACTATTAGAGCCCATTTCTAACACATTCATCAATAGCTTAAATTTATGTAGGCACTAGAGTTTAAAAAAATTTCTACTAGCCATAAAATAAATCTCATAATTTTCAAGTCAAGGTTATTAGTTCAAAATCATTTAAATAGTATGTATACGGAAACTCTAAGGATTTCATCGAAAGATTCAACTTTTATTATCTTATCAATTCTAGGCGTAATTCAAATGCTCGAAGCTACGCGCGGGAATTAATATCGCGTGTGTTTCGCGCGGAACGGGGGCGGTTTGACCAATCACATCACAGCCGGCGCGCCAGGCGCCTTTGCCTCTCGGTGAATCGGTACGTACATCGGTAGGTCGTTGTATTTGCACCTTGTCTCACTTGTCTGTCAATAACAACAAATAACATAACAATGATGTCGATAATATGACTACAACTGAGTGTTTACGCAAGATAGTTATATCAAAATGTCAATGTCGTGTGATAAAGTCTGGGTCGATGTCAGTGAAAAAGACTTCGATGTTTTTTTGCCGAAAGTGCAAAAAACATGGAGTTGTAAAAGACTTAAAATTTTGTGACGAAAAGTGCGATATTCATACATAGGTAAATTTAACAAAAACTTAGTTTTTTTACCAGAATTAGTGCGCTGGACTTAGTCAAATTTTCGATGGTTGTTGTGCTATGATGACACCTACTTTTTATGTTAGTATCGTATAGAACACGCTAAAATAAGCATGTTTTGTATGGACAGTTTTTTTCTAAAATAAAAAATGGCCGACTTATTTGACCCCAAAGATGAACAATTTTAGATCAAAGTTAAATTTTCGATGGTTGGTGTGCTATGATAACACCTACTTTTTATGTTAGTATCGTGTAGAGCACGCTAAAATAAGCATGTTTTGTATGGACAGTTTTTTCCTAAAATAAAAAATGGCCGACTTATTTGACCCCAAAGATGAACAGTTTTAGATCTTAGTAAAATTTTCGATGGTTGTTGTGCTAAGATGACACCTACTTTTTATGTTAGTATCGTGTAGAGCACGCTAAAATAAGCATGTTTTGTATGGACAGTTTTTTTCTAAAATAAAAAATGGCCGACTTATTTGACCCCAAAGATGAACAATTTTAGATCTTAGTTAAATTTTCGATGGTTGGTGTGCTATGATAACACCTACTTTTTATGTTAGTATCGTGTAGAGCACGCTAAAATAAGCATGTTTTGTATGGACAGTTTTTTTCTAAAATAAAAAATAGCCGACTTATTTGACCCCAAAGATGAACAATTTTAGATCTTAGTTAAATTTGCGATGGTTGGTTTGCTATGATAACACCTACTTTTTATGTTAGTATCGTGTAGAACACGCTAAAATAAGCATGTTTTGTTTGAAGTTTTTTTTTTCTAAAATCAAAAATGGCCGATTTAGGGTAGAAAGGGGACAATTGAAACACGTTATAATTGAAACTATTCAAATTTTTCGAAAACTATAATACCTACGCGTCTGACGCATCACTCTGAAAACATGGCCAGCCATGTTTGAATACTTGGCCAGTACCACTCGAGCGCCGGTGCGTTACGGGAGTATCCACGAGCCAAAACAGGTTTACGCGGTGTAAAATAAGTATTTGTGTTTTCGTATATTTTCTTATAACTTCGTTCACTCTTGTATTTTGACGAATTAAATTATGTAGGTGTTATATTTAAGAATAAACGAATGTTTTAACAGCCGTTGATCAGCGTTCGAGTCTTTTTATATATAATATTTGACTTTGAACTGAAAAATGTGGTGTGTGGACGACAGAAACAAATTGAAACTTTTCAATCGTCCTCGCGTTTTAATCGTCCCCAAAAGTAACCAACTTCGAAATATAAATAAATAAATCAATAATACATAAATAAATATTACAGGACATTCTTACACAAATTGACTAAGTCCCGCAGTAAGCTCAATAAGGCTTGTGTTACGGGTACTCAGACAACGATATATATAATATCTTCTCTTCTTCTCTTCTTTGTCGTTTCGCTCTTGACAGAGCGGTCGTGGTCACGTTGAGGCATCAATGTCGGATGCGGATACAGCTCTCCGCACGATCTCCCGCCATTTCTCCCTATTGGCAGACTGTCTGGCGCAGTCAGTTACGCAGTTGCCTATCGTTGATTTTATTTGGTCGGTCCAACGCATGGGTGACCTGCCGCGCGGTCTTGTTCCCTCCACTTTTCCTTGAACCACCAACCGCTCAATGGAGTTGTTGTCTCGCCTACAGACATGACCAAAGTACTGCAGTATGCGCGATATATATAATATACAAATACTTAGAAAACATCCATGACTCAGGAACAAATATCGAAAAAAATAATATAAGAATATAATATAATATAAGATTCTGTATTCGATGCACAAGTTTGTTCTTTCATTTTTCAAATTCACTTGTACTCGTAACGTAGGATCGTGGTGTTAATAAACGCGATTAATCCGTTCTTCTCTTCTCTTCAGTGTTTAATTTCAATGAATAAAATCGCGGTAAGAGAAGACAATATTATTCACTTGTGTAGTTATTGACCTAATTGTTAAATTATAGATATTCGATGTTTTTTATACTGATTTTTTGAGAATATGTGACTTCATAAAAAGGAGGTTCTCAGTTTGACCCGTATGTTTGTATTTATGTTTGTTTTGTACACGATTATCTCGCGTTCGGCTAAACTGATTTTGATGCGGTGAGCACAACTACTTTGTTTTATGTCACATAAAAACATAATATGTTATTTTATTTTGGTATATCGCCATATAGCAACACTTGTTATAGAATGTTTTATATGTTGATTTGATATTTTTGACATATAATAACACATATGTCAAGCATATTAATACATTTTTCATCACACCTGCTCGTAAATGGTGATATTATATGCAAGCATACTTACACTTAAAGAGCTGTATTATTCCCATGGTTTTAAAGGATTCTCATACTACTTTACCGCCCGCCCGGAGAACATTGTGTGTACCACGGGCAGTAAGGGCATTACTAACTCGGTTCATTTAAAGCCCTCCGCCTACGGCGTCGGGCTTCAATAGACCCTCGTAAGTAATGCCCTTCTTACCGCCCTAGATGCACAATGTACTATTAGCAACAACTGATTAACTAGGTCGCCTACTACTAAAATTCAAATCAGAGTTACGGAACATTTTTTTTTATTTGGTATACATGTTTAAGTAAGTATACATAATAAAACAATTTAAACTGATTATTTTAAGCTAGAAATATAATATAATACTTTATGGCGTCTATTACTGAATATTACATCCCGATGTCTGCATCACTCGTTGTCTCGAATTGTGTGGGAATGGTTATGATTGAAACATTGTTATAGGTGAAACGAGCACTTTTGTATGAAACATAATTATGCTTATTTCTGCGATTCTTTAAAGTTATATCTTATAATTGCATTAAAATTACTTTGTTTAAGGTAACTGTATAATGTAGCAGCGACAAAGAAGACTAAAAGAGCTATATTTTTTTGTTCAAGTATTTTTATCGTTTTTTTTTTCAGATGCTCATAAATTGAGAAATGTTTATGTAATGCTTGCGAACTTCTGATGAGCTCATTGTATGCAGAAGAAGTTATGAAAAAGATAAAAACAAATATAAGTACTTTAATTGTGCCGAAGATATTTGAGTGTTTCAATTGACCTCACATAGTGTTTCAATTGACAGTCATGTAGAGTCAATTGAACCACACTCATTGTCAAAAACTATGCATTATAGACCATCTAAATATATTTTATTTAGGAACCAGATAACTAACCATGAAGTTTTTGTGCGGACACCTTTCAACTCATAAAAATATGACGGTCACAGACGGTTAAAGGCAAATTGTTTTAATCGTCCCCAGTCTACCCTATTTGACTCGAAAGATAGAAGATATTTTACAACAGTCAAATTTTCTAGCTGGCATCTCCGGTATAGTCGTGGCAGAGGCAGACCGAGAAAGAGATGGCGGGACGACTTGGATGCGTTTCAGCGGTATTGGTGGGATCTTGCCCAGCACAGGGAGGATTGGATAAGGAGAGGGGATGCCTTTGCCCAGCAGTGGGACACAAAAACAGGCTATTACAAAAAAAAACAACGATGGGTATCGTGCTATGATGATACCTACATTTTATGGTAGAATCTTGTAGAACACGCTAAAATAAGCATGTTTTGTAAGGACAGTTTCTTTCTAAAATAAAAAATGACCGACTGATTTGACCCAAAAGATGAGCAATTTTATGTCTTGGTAATATTTTTGATGGTATGATTTTGACAGCGAGCGAGCAAGACCTTCCCGGGCAGAGCTTCGCTCCCGCCTTAGACTTCCAGGTTATTTATTTTTAATAAGGGAAGCGAAGCTCTCGCCTTAGTCTTCTAACCTAACCAAATCCGTGTCGGTTCTGCCCCGGAGGATTTGCTCGCTCGCTTCGCTCGCTCGCTGTCTAAAGTGACAACCAACAGCCAGCTGTGAAGTTATCTTATTTGGACGGATAAAAAAAACCATCGTAGACTAAGGCGGGAGCTGCTCCTGCCGGGTGCAAGACCTAAACCACCAAACACCATGTGTCCCCCTATTTAAACAATGGCATATTTTGCCATTACCGTGTTTGTACATAAGAGATATATGCATTTTTGTAAACAACCACCAAACTTCATTCAAAACGCGAGGTGCAATTATGAATAACAGACAGACCCGACAAAACATTATGGATTTATATACAAGCCACGTGCTCATAAAATGATTTATGATAAGAATGTTTTTAATATGTGTATAATTATTTATAATAAGTTACCTGTTGACATAAAATTCCTGCAAGGCAAAAGATTTAAGAATAAATTGAATTCTTGGCTTTTAAACCATTGCTTCTACAGTGTTAAAGAATATTTAGGATATAGCTGACATATTTATTTTAATTATTATTAATATTGAATTTTTATTGACATTTGCATTCATTACCTACCACAATTGTTTTTTGTTTTTTATTTTTATTTTTTGGGTTTTGTTCATAATTTACACATTGTTTCATGCATTTTTATCTATCTTGACATATTTTTTATAATTTTAGATATAATTATTAAGACATAAAAGGTTAATATATTTGTATATAGTACTGTAAATACTGCACGCTATTGGAAATATTTGCACGCCTGCATGCAGGTTGAATGCACTGGACTTAACCATTCTAACTGTAAGACCCACTATACTGTGTTCGTTGCAAATAAATACTTTGAATCTTTGAATTAAAATTGTTTATCTTTCAGGTCAAATAAGTCAGCCATTTTTGATTTTAGAAAAAAATGTTCATACAAACATGCTTATTTTAGCGTGTTCAACACGATACTAACATAAAAAATAGGTGTCATCATAGCACAACAACCATCGCAAAATTTTACTAAGATCTAAAATTGTTCATCTTTGGGGTCAAATAAGTTGGCCATTTTTTATTTTAGAAAAAAACTGTCCATACAAAACATGCTTATTTTAGCGTGTTCTATACGATACTAACATAAAAAGTAGGTGTCATCATAGCACAACAACCATCGAAAATTTTACTGAGATCTAAAATTGTTCATCTTTGGGGTCAAATAAGTCGGTCATTTTATATTTTAGAAAAAAACTGTCCATACAAAACATGCTTATTTTAGCGTGTTCTATACGATACTAACATAAAAAGTAGGTGTCATCATAGCACAACAACCATTGAAAATTTTACTTATCTAAAATTGTTCATCTTTGGGGTCAAATAAGTCGGCCATTATTTTAGTTTAGAAAAAAGCTGTCCATACAAAACATGCTTATTTTAGCGTGCTCTACACGATACTAACATAAAAAGTAGGTGTCATCATAGTAGAACAACCATCGAAAATTTTAGTAAGATCTAAAATTGTTCATCTTTGGGGTCAAATAAGTCGGTCATTTTATATTTTAGAAAAAAACTGTCCATACAAAACATGCTTATTTTAGCGTGTTCTATACGATACTAACTTAAAAAGTAGGTGTCATCATAGCACAACAACCATCGAAAATTTTACTTATCTAAAATTGTTCATCTTTGGGGTCAAATAAGTCGGCCATTATTTTATTTTAGTGTTAGTAATAAGAATGCGGCTGCGACCGCATGCGCGTCAGTCGAATACATGCACCTACGCATAGCTCACGTTTATCATTTCCTTGCCCCGCCACCGCACCCGAACTAACAGTGGCGACTGGGCCGTACCTTTTAAGTTAATTTCGCGTGCAAAAATAGATTATTAAAGTTATCATGGCTAAAGTGTCGATTGGAGCGTTGACTATGTTCAACCATGAAGTGCAAGATTGGCTGGTGTTCAAGGAGCGACTAGAACAATGGTTTGTGGCCAACGATATAGATGCCACGGTCGACAAGGCTAAGTGTAAGCGCCGCGCCATCTTGTTGAGCAGTTTAACGGAGGGCTCCTACAAGCTACTGAGGGATTTAGCATTGCCCAAGACCGTAGGGACCCTGGAATATGATGAACTGGTGAAACTTTTTGATGGTCACTTAAAGTCTGCAAAGTGCGGGTTTGCGGAGCGCAACAGATTCTACTCATCGACTCAAAAATCAACAGAAAGCATGGCAGAATGGGCAGCACGCATTCGAGGACTGGCAGTCGACTGCGGCTTTTCTGCTGCGACTTTAGATCAAACTCTTCGAGATCGCTTTGTGCTCGGAATGGCACCAGGCCATGAGCGAGACAAACTATTCACCATGGATATGGAGAAGTTAACAGTTAGCAAGGCGTTGGAGATAGCGGAGAGGATTCAGTGTGCTCGTCAGGGCGCTGCACAGCCTACACCGGCAGTAACGAGCACGCTGCCATGTCCCGACATGCCAGTGTACAAGATGGCGTCGAGTTCAGGTAGCGCGAGACCCGGCGGAGCAGCTGGTAGATTTGGCAGCGGCAGCGCAGGACAAAAGCCACAAGTGGTTTGCGCAGCTTGCGGGTATGAAGGACACGAGGCGGTCAATTGCAAGTTTTCGCGCTACAAGTGCGGTAAATGCGGATTAAAGGGCCACCTGCGACGTGTATGTCCCGGAAAGAGAGTGTATCGTCAAAATTTTATCGAAGGTGATGACGATGTTGCTGCTGGCGATGATGGTAAGCTTGTTATTTATAACATTCGTTCTTCGCGTGGCGAACCGTTGATGGTGACCGTCCGGGTTAGCGAATATGACCTGCCTTTTGAACTGGACACGGGTTCCGCGGTTACGATTATGCCAGACAAAATTTATAACTCTTACTTCAGTAATGTACCCATGAAGCCGAGCCATACAGTCTTAGTGACTTATAACGAAAGCAATATTCCGATTTTAGGTATGCTCGACTTGCCATTTAGGTACGTACGACGGGCAAACAACCACATTACGGGTATTCGTGGCACGTGACGAGGGCCCTTGTCTGTTAGGTCGAAATTTTGTCGCAAAATTTAATTTAGAAGTGGTTAAAGTAAAAAAACGCGATGTACAAAACTTCATTGATACAGCAGAGCGCTCGTACCCGAAACTATTCACGGAGGGGTTAGGCTGCTGTAAAAATGTCACGGTAGATTTACATTTAAAACCAGAGGCCAAACCAGTTTTTTTTAGACCCCGACCGGTACCATTTGCTTTGAGGCCAAAGGTCGAGAGTGAAATTGAAAGGCTGGTTGGCCTAGGTATTTTAGTACCTGTGTCATTTTCAGACTATGCGAGCCCCGTAGTACCTGTTTTAAAACATAATGGTAGCATTCGTTTGTGCGCCGATTATTCGGTTAGCTTAAATAAGCAGTTAGCAATAGAAAAATACCCACTGCCGCGCATCGAAGAGCTATTCACAAAGTTACACGGCGGGCAACAGTTTTCAAAACTGGACTTGTCACAGGCTTACTACCAGTTAATGTTGAGTGAGTCATCGCAGTTGTTAACAACAATAAACACAATTAAAGGGCTATTTAAATTTACGAGGCTAGTTTTTGGTTTAGCATCAGCGGCGTCAATATTTCAAAGGACCTTAGATAAAATATTGTCAGGTTTAGATGGCGTTTTAGTGTTTCAGGACGATATTTTGGTCACAGGTCGCGATCAATCGGAACACTTGTTTAGGCTAAATAAAGTGTTCGATAGGCTGGAAAAGTCAGGCCTAGTGTTGCAAAAAGAAAAATGCATGTTGTTCCAAGATTCAGTGTCGTATCTAGGATTCAAAATAGATCGCCACGGTCTTCATAAATGTCCAGAAAAAGTTAAGGCAATAAATAATGCAAAAATCCCCACCAATGTCACTGAACTTAAATCTTTTCTGGGCATGGTAAATTATTACCGGAACTTCGTGAGAAATGCGTCCACTATTTTAAGTGCACTACATTGCCTGCTACAAAAAAATGTTCCATGGCAATGGGGCAAGGAACAAGACGCAGCAGTCTCGACTATTAAACGGGAATTAAGCTCTGAAAAAACGTTAGCTCACTTTGATCCGGATGCCAAACTCATTCTGACAGCAGATGCATCACCCTGGGGCCTTGGGGCGATTCTGTCCCAAATTGGGGCTGATGGAATCGAGAGGCCGGTATCTTACGCATCTCGGTCGCTTACATCAGCTGAGAAAGGCTATAGTCAGATCCAAAAGGAAGCAACTGCATTAATTTACGCGGTACGCAAATATCACCATTATGTGTATGGACGGATGGTTCCTTTTGTGTTTAGAACGGATCACAAGCCGTTGTTATCTATATTTAATCCGGACAAAGGAATACCGGAAGTAACGGCAAATAGGTTACAACGGTACGCCATTTACCTTTTGTCTTATAATTTCGTTATTGAGTATGTAAGTAGTGCCCACAACGCAGCTGACTATTTGAGCCGCTCGGTAACTGATAAGGAACCGGCCCGCGCGGAGCCGGCCGCACCTAGCGACAGAGCTACCTACATTAACTAAATAATGAACAGTTGATTACTATTAGCGAATTAGGTAAACAGACGGAGGTGGACGAAACACTTTCAAAAGTGCGGACATTTGTCATGCAAGGCTGGCCTACTCAAGTTAGTAATAGTTTAAGACCGTATTTTTCTAACAGACGCGAGTTAGCTGTAGAAAATTCATGCGTAACGAGAGGTCATAAGGTCGTAATTCCAACAAATTGTCGTAACAAAATCCTAACTGAATTGCACATTGGTCACTTAGGTTCTAACAAAATGAAAGCAGAGGCTCGAAGCCGGTTTTGGTGGCCAGGCATGTCGGCAGACATAGATCATTTTGTGAATGCGTGCGAAATATGTACCTCTTTACGACCTTCGCCCCCGCGCGCGCCCTTGACGCCCTGGCCGTTCCCGCCACACTCATTTTATCGAGTACATTTAGATTTTTTGGGGCCTATAAACAATAGAATGTACCTAATTATTATTGACGCCTATTCAAAATGGCCTGAATGTTTCGATGTTTCAAGTGGCTACGGTTCTAAGGTAGTGATTGAAAAGATATGTGAGGTGATGTCAAGGTTCGGATTGTTTCACACTATTTGTACTGACAATGGTACTTCCTTCATCTCGGCAGAGTTTAAGGATTTTTGTTCAAAAAATGGAATCACACACTTAACTTCTCCAACGTATAACCCGAGTAGCAACGGGCAAGTTGAAGCATATGTCAAAATAATAAAAAAAGCGTTGAAGTCATTTATTTTGTCTGGTATTAATCCTAAATCTTTTAATTGCAAAATGAACGAGTTTTTAATGCGATACAGGAATTCAGTACATAGTACAACCGGGAGGTCACCAGCGGAAATTGTTTTCGGCCACAAGTTAAGAAGTAGATTAGACACACTTGCTATCCATCGCCCAGCAACAGCTGATGCAGCACTTGAGTG
The DNA here is from genome assembly GCA_949128165.1 of Lathronympha strigana. Classification (NCBI taxonomy): domain Eukaryota; kingdom Metazoa; phylum Arthropoda; class Insecta; order Lepidoptera; family Tortricidae; genus Lathronympha; species Lathronympha strigana. The sequence goes on from OX421914.1 coordinate 4,224,046, forward strand.
TGTCGTTAAAGAAAACCAGTTTTCGCAGTGTAAATATTACGGTGGAAACCGCATTGTGGATTTTCAAATAAGTGACATAGTTTTAGTTAAAATGTACAGTGCACAAAAAAACTATTGGGCTAAGGGAACTATTTTGGACAATTTGGGTAAAAGCTTGTACACAGTGAAACTTCATGGCCATGACAGCGTTATAAAGAGACACGCCAATCAACTTTTAAAATATAAAGGGGAGGAAGTGCGGCGAGATTTTGCAGGGACTCAATCGAGTACCTCTAGTATGGGCCAGACGGTTACAGAAATGCCGGCTATTATATTGCCACAATTACAACCACGTTATGCAACTCCAACTCAACAAACTGAAGCGCCAACTGCAACAATACCTACTGAGGAGGAACGGTCTTCAATACTCACCGAGGATGCGATTCCCGTCGCACCGAGTGGAGACACACCCTTACAGAGCGCTGATCAGCACATCGTGGATATCCCAAACGAAGGTCCAGCGACCTTGAGCTGCGGCCAGACGGAGCCAAACCAGGCAGTACCTGGGTCGGGCTCGGCCGGTGACACAACTGAGGAGTTTGAATCACCTACCGGTTCCCCGTTGGCTCCATCAACTCCTCTGCGTAGAAAACGCAACGTCGTTAACTACAAACAATATTTTTAGGCTAAGGGTGGAGGGATGTTAGTAATAAGAATGCGGCTGCGACCGCATGCGCGTCAGTCGAATACATGCACCTACGCATAGCTCACGTTTATCATTTCCTTGCCCCGCCACCGCACCCGAACTAACATTTAGAAAAAAGCTGTCCATACAAAACATGCTTATTTTAGCGTGCTCTACACGATACTAACATAAAAAGTAGGTGTCATCATAGTAGAACAACCATCGAAAATTTTAGTAAGATCTAAAATTGTTCATCTTTGGGGTCAAATAAGTCGGCCATTTTTGATTTTAGATAAAAATGTCCGTACAAAACAAGCTTATTTTAGCGTGTTCTACACGATTCCTCCATATAAAGTAAGTGTCATTATAGCACAACAACCATCGAAAATTTGACCAAGTAGTTACTTCTGGTAGAAAAACTAAGTTTTTTAAATTTACTTATGAATATCTCACTTTTTGTCAAAATAAAATCGAAGTCTTTTACGACTCTTATGTTTAAAAAAAAATCTAAGTCTTTCACTGCGTACCCTTTGAAAGGGCACATCGTCTGTCTAATATCGGTCTAAATGAGGTTTCTTTAGAAATAGTGATTAAACAGTATTTGAATAAATAATTTTATACTACGCGTGCATTTAATATTTTATTTAAAGAAGAAAACAATTTTCCTTTAGGTACCAATATGGATTACAAATTAAAATTAACAAATTAATATTTACATTACAGATCATAATTTAATACGTAGCACAAACGAAATGTAAGAAACGCGTTGCGTAATCGTGATGTGATTGGTCGCACACCACGGGCCGTAGCGCGATAGACTATCCCGCTCAAATCTCTTCGAGTTCGAATTATGATGCGAACTGATAAGATCATAAAATTTAGAGCTATTGATGTATTTCTTATAATTTCGATGTATGCATTTCTATAGTACTAATGAACAAAATGTACCAACTTGAAAATTTCTAGATTTTTATTGAAGTTAACAGAAGACCTTAAAAGTTGAATTCTTCATATAAATTGAAACTATTGATGAATACGTTAGACATGGAACCTATTCGTTATCTACATAATTTTTTAACACATTTCAGGTACTTGGATGTACTTAAGTATTTTTTTGGAGAAAATATGTAGGTTTTTCTCGCTTCAAGAAAGCTTTCGACAAATTTGTTATAAAATGACAGGTGACATTCAAATAGTTTAATCCAATAATATAAAGATAGAAAATATGACTTGCATAATCTTTCCTTGATTTTACACGCGTCGGTAATAAATACCTATATTTTACCCAAAGCTTTATCTAAAACAGTTAGACAATATTTTTCTCGATTAGTCTAAAGTGTACTCTAATAGGTAATTTTAAAAAAATCGACTTGTGAGTTATGTTATGTTTAGGGGTCATTATAGTCTTCGCGTATTCGCCTATTATGGAAACTGAGATACAACATGCAGTTTCCGGCGTAGATGCGGCAGCCATTTCATTTTGATGACGTTTTCCGGTAGTCTTCCAACAATCCCAGTACCATTAGTCCATTCACTACCAAACAATATACTAAAATAATATTGTCTTCTGTTACCACGATTGTTTTTCATTAAAATTAAACACTTTATGTAGAACGGATTAATCGCGTTTATTAACACGTAGGGTCTTGGTGTGAACATACTAAAAGTTAGTAACCGTGATCACATCACAAGTACAGTCTGACAAAATCACAAAACAGAGAGACTAGTAGAAGTGACTTGCGACCGGAATATTAGGAAAACGGATGTCGCCAAACTCACACAGCCTCAAACTCGCACACCACAGTATCTACAATATAATTGGCCAAAATATCTTATTCAAAACTAAGCTTAACGTTTAATGTAACATCGTTGAAATTATACTACTCATTTTACCACATACGACGTTTCAATTTTCACACTTAACGTGCAAAGGAAGAGGTGTCACCTGGCATCGAGTAGCTTAACTATTAGGTATCATCAAATAGTTCAGCAACACCCCAAAAGATGGCGCATCCTCCTTCTCCCTTCCACGTACGCAGTTTTAGCGGGAGTGACAGAGGTAGGCATATTATTACACGTTTTGGATAATGGATGCAAAGGAAGAGGCACCACCTGGCATCGAGTAGCTGAACTATTATCATCAAATAGTTCAGCAACACCCCAAAAGATGGCGCATCCTCCTTCTCCCTTCCACGTACGCAGTTTTAACGGGAGTGACAGAGATAGGCATATTATGCGCATTTATATTAGCGCGTGGTAGCCCGCTATCGTTGTGATATTCTAGAAAGTTCTTTAGTTGCTATGCTTCGTAAAAAACGACCTTATCTTTTGTACATAAAGTTGTTTTTATTTTGAGCAGATGTTTTTTTTTGCGGAGGACGACATTATTTGAGAAAATATTAAAATATACACAATATAAGACTTAACGGTGGTATGAAATACCTCCATGGGAGATATTTTGCTTGCGGCTGTCGTTTCCACAGTGTAAAACCGCACAATAAGGCATCTTTGCATTTTATTTTGACTTTTGTATAAACCACGATCTTACTTGGGCGCTCGTGACTAACTGAGTACTATCTGTGGTGCGAGCGTGCGGCTATCCGCGCACTATTGCCACACGCGCCGCGCTTACGTTACGCTTCTATTAGTCTCTCTGTTTTGTGGACAAAATAGAGTAGAAATTTCTTCTTCTCTTTTTTGCCAAGCTGTATGTTCGTAAGGGATAAAAGATAACTACTAGCTTGTGCATCCAATGAGAATATGGAACCAGTACACGATACAGTGTTATTGAGCCGCCATCTCCAATTTGTATTTTAGTACAAAAACAACAAACATGACTTTTGGTCCAGTTGTGATATCAGGGATTCAAACAATGTTAACCGGTCGGAAGCATATAAAGTTCCGAGAGGCCAATTATAACTAGCATATTGTCGTTGAGAAGTTATGAAGTCTTCTTATCGTACCGTATATGTTTCGCTATCAAAGAGGAACGTATAACTAACCTCCTCACATTCACAAAACAAAAACACTACGAAAGTTGAAGTGATACCTACCCTCTTTGATAGAAACAAACATTTTTTTCACAACATTATAAACAAAGCATCTCATCGCCCGTCATCATGTCTAACACGCATAATAACATAACATGTCATTATACACGATCATAATTTCCAGTGAAGAGCATTATGCAGCGGCGCGTTGTTGCTACCACCAGTAAACACTACGGGACTCACTCGTGTCAATGAATAATTATTACCTGTTGGATAATTTCTTTTTTCAAAACGAATGTCTTTTCTGAAGGCAATATATACCTAGTTAATGAATATAATTTTTGGCTAAGATAACACATTAAAATAAGTTTTTTATTAATCTGTACAAATTGTCACCTCATTCCGGCTCTGACCTGCACCGCTGGCTCGGCCTAGCGTGGAGATGACGCTAATGTGTAGGTACGAAATAAGATTTTGACCAACCTACCTATATAAATAGCTGAAAAAAGTATTTTATTTTAGGCAGCAGATGTTGGCGGATCTATCGCCATCCACTCCTTTGGAGCGTACTTCGGTCTGGGAGTGAGCCTCGCCCTTAAGTCCAAAAAAGTGGAAGGCCAGGCTGAGAAGAACGTCCTCAACGGACCCACTTACATATCGGACGTTACTGCCATGATAGGTAAGTTATCCTGTTTCTATGATTAACAGTTGCTTCAATAAAACAGTCAGGGTAAGTGATTTTAGAACAAACATTATTAGAGATTTCGAGAGAGACCTGGGAATACTATACTCTTCATTAAGGGTATTAGTTTCTCCTATTCGTTAGCGTATCCGGTGAGACTTGATTAACTTACATGTGCTTAATATTCATTGCAGGCTCAATATTCCTCTATATCTACTGGCCCTCCTTCAACTCTGCACTCACAGGCACCGACGAGGAGTACCAGCGAGCTGTCACCAATACATACCTCTCGCTCGCAGCTTGTACTGTGAGTTGACAATTATTATTTTGATGATGCCCTTGAGCTCTGTATATGTATTAAACAGCAATGGAGAAATTCTACATCCTTGTCGAACTTCTGCGATGGGGTGGAAATTGCTGGATAGGACCTCGTCTATTACTGAGGCTGGCCCGTTTTCATAACGGTTTTGAAGCAGCGAAACCAGATAATATTTGATATCCACCACCAGAAGAAGAAGAAAAATGCTATGTAACCTTCTAACGCAGGGAGTAAACAAGTCCTTATTGTGATTGGTACGGTTTCCTTACGACGTTTTTCTTCACCGAAAAGTGATTGGTAATTGGTAAATAGGTAAAGCTATGAATTACTATTGAAAGCAAGGTATTTACCATTTATACATGTTTTTGTGAGCTGCCGATATTTTGGCACTGTTACAAGTGCCATGCTCACGGTGTAACTGATGTACTGCAAGTTTTTAGTTGTGGGTTCGCTTTTGCGCGGTGTCACTGCCACTACTGCCGTCTGCTTTCTCACTTGAAACTCGATCACGCTCACGACACTTAGTGTTGACTGTGCATTCTCCTTTGTGCATTCAACTTTTTAAATAGCGATCGTAATGTAAATGACCATGTTAGCTTAAAATCGTATTTTGTACATTCGTCCCGAAACATTAATTGGTTAAAGGGCTTTCAACTCGCGACCATTGGATGAAAGCACTCTTTACCTGTAATCCAGATAATTTACATCGTATTTACTATTTTAACATCAACCTTATTTTTTTTACAGTCTTGCCGTCAAGAGCTTGTCAACACATTCAGTTTATACTAGTTATAATGTAAGGAAGTTTATTCTTCTTCTGATAAATAAAGAAACTATACCATCAGACTAAAACATAATTACATCGCACTTATGAATTTTCAAAGCATACGTAAATGTCTCTACGTACTGGGCTAAATGATATCTACCTAACGATGCACATTTTATGTGATGCTTAAGGTAATATAGCGCTTGCTACAGTAAGCTCTCTTTTCTCTGTGAACCACATGATACTCTAATGAAACAATCTATATAATGCTCTGCGGCAGAAACCGCACGCAGCGTGTTTTCAGGAACCATCAGATATTCGAGCAAAATTCTAATATAAATGTGAACAAGGAAAATAAAATTGTAATAATGAGTGCAGTGAATTATCGTATCATAAAAGAACTGTATAGACTCCGGTAAATGTAAAAGTTCTAATTAGATCTGACCGTCTGAGCACTGATCACAAATTGGCACCAAAAATTAATTCCATTGAAATAGCTTTGACTAATTACCAAAGTTGAGTGAAGCTTTTACCTTGATTAAGGAATGTCTTTTGGGACAGTATTAATCCGGGACAAAAGTTGCTAACGTGGAGCTGGGAATAGCATTGAACCGCCAGTTTGGAGTAAATTCATTTTAAATTGAATTTCGTCGCGCAAGACAAATTTAAATATTGCCTAAGACTTTCCATTATTTATATTGGAGAAAATATTTAGTTAATGGAAACAACATTGAATTGCAAAATTGCGAGTTGGCATTGGCTCGTGTATTGATTTTCCAAAGTTTTTGAGCAGGAAGAGTTTCCAAATCAGTGCTTAAATTTATGATTATCATAATGGTATTTTCCTTTTAACTTCATTAGATACTTTGTCAATTTTCTTAACTACAACTTCTACATTTTTGGTAAAACAGTTAAATAGCATTAAGAATCTCATTATTCAGGGTAACATTTTGAGCTGAACACCGGAAAACATTTAATATATATTATGAGTTTAAACTGCTATATTGCACAGTATTCAAAAGGCGATCAAAGTGTTATTAATTAATATAATTTGTTTAACCTATTTCTTTTCAATTCCAGGTGGTCACTTTTATCCTATCCTCAATCTTAAGTCACGACCAAGGAAAGTTTGACATGGTCCATATCCAGAACTCGACCCTGGCCGGTGGCGTCGCGGTGGGCTCGGTCTGCAACATGCATGTCCAAGCCGGTGGTGCCATCCTCATCGGCGTTGGGGCCGCGACCATTAGCGTACTAGGCTATAGGTTCCTTACGGTAAGTCCCACCGATCAACCTTACGAGTATATCGGGGGTCGAAGTTTGATATGGCCGGTGGCGTCGCGGTAGGCTCAGTCTGCTACATGCATGTCCAAGCTGGTAGTTTCTTATCGGCGTGGAAGCCACGATCATCAACGTATTGTTTATATATTCTATAAGTTTCTCATCGTCGGCGTCGGGGCCGCGACCATTAGCGTACTAGGCTATAGGTTCCTTACGGTAAGTCCCACCGATCAACCTTATATCGGAGGTCGAAGTTTGATATGGTCCACATTCAGAATTCGCCGCTGGCCGGTGGCGTCGTGTTGGGCTCAGTCTGCAACATGCATGTCCAAGCTGGTAGTTCTCATCGGCGTGGAAGCCGCGATCATCAGCGTATTTTTTATATATTCTATAAGTTTCTCACGGTAAGTCCTACCCATCGAATTTATTAGACGGGCCAAAGCTAAGATGGGAATCTCTTGCAGAAAATGCCAAGCGAAAACCAAAATTGAAAGTCACGTAATAATTTCCATGCATTATTTACGTTCCGCTAAGCGTCATTCATTTTATTTTCAATTTTAATCATGCGTAATTCTTGTATCGCACGTGAAATATAATATTTTTCATCACACTTAGGTGCAAACCTAAATATCTCGGTATGAAGTTTAAAGGACGTTTTCAACTAAATTGAGCAATTTTTACAATAAATACAATTGAACACCCGCATTGCCTACTTTCATGTGTCAAAATTTAAGATTTGCGAGAAAGTGTGATGAAAATCCCCATTAAATCTGCAGCAGATCCATAAATACATATACAATCAGTAACTGGCTTGATTTCAGAACGGACAGGCGGACGTTACCTCAAATCAATTCTGCGATAGAATAATGCATATTCATCCCCTATTCGAACCAACGCCTACCGTTTCAAGTTACCACAAAGGCAGCTTTACCCTGTTGAGCATATCCCAATATTTATAGAGAGTCAAGCTTGAAATTATTAAGTGTTATTCTTTGTTCACTATGTGTAAAATACGGTATTCGGTGGGAAAATTTTAGCCCAATATAAATATTCTTAAAATAATAGGTTTGGATTAGAGTTTATGCCTTAATTCTGAAATAAGTAAAAAGATTTAGAGTTTGGTAGGTATGCGACACAGCATTTTTCTTTTATTATTTATAACTTTTTTGGGCCCTCTAGGGGTTAATTTTTGTATTTTTATTATACCCCCTTTTTTAGTGGTATCTAATATAAGCATATATATTATAAGCATATGTATATTGCACTGAAAAAAAACCTGCATGAAAATATTAAAGAAAATATTCAGAAAAAGATATGAACACTACAAAAGGGTGCCGTTTTATATTTGTTAGATTAAATGAATTTAAAATAACATGCTACAGGTAAGCGAACCAAAACTAAAAACGAAAAAGTTACTAAACATGAATACTTTGGAATTCATATTAAGTTAGAAACTCGCCATCCCGGACCGTATTTTTGCCTCGTCAGCATTATAAATTAATTAATTAAGAACGATAAGTTCCTCGTAAAATTTCAAAGAAGCTGATGACATTATATTACGGAGCGGTGGACTCTCGAAATCTTCGCCTCTTCAGGAACTTTCCTTTTCAAGCGAATTTTGTAAATTCTTTCATGAGAATGTTCAAAGAATCTCGACCACGATCACGTTCAGCTAAACTGGTTTTTTGTTTGAAGTTGTACAAGTGTACCGTGGATTAATATTTATTGTGAACTTGTTTTATGGAGAAAACGATTTGTGGTTTAGACTTGTAAGGTTGTAAATAAATTAATGGACGAAAAATTACCCCGTATTATCATTAATTTCACTAGAAAAGTTGTACGAACATTGTTAGTTTGAAATAAGGTTTAAGAGAAAATAGGTATTTTACCTAAGTAGCTCACACACAAGATAACAAATATAATTATTTATAGATAATACGATGCCATGGTTCTAGAGTGGCCTAGGATTCCAATTGGTTGACTGTATTAGTACCCACTGCCTTCTTGCGGAAAACGACTTCCACAATCTGATAAAATTAACCACATTATTACAACCATGCACTCCAAGTGTCTTTGCAATTCAATATGTAAGCACTCAGCGCTCAACAACGTCCGAAACGCCGCGTACTCCTAAGCTGCTCTCACCATTATTCCTTCGTGTTCTATTCAATTCGTAGCAATAATTCGTGCAATATACCTAACAAATGGCAGAGCCAGCGTTGCGGGTGCCATTTTCGATAACATTTCTCATCGCTTCGTGTCGTTATTTCCAAGGAATTCGTTTGTTGTTCGGGTCTTCTGTTGTTCTTTAAGGTTTGTTAGCGTTCTTTTATTTTAAATGTAATTCAATAGAAGTTCGTGATTTATTTATCCTAACGAAGGAGTTGAAAAGTTATTGTAAATAACAATAAAGGGTATTGTAATTTGAATGTTGTTTGAGCGAAGTCTTAAGCCAGAGCGATTAAAAAGCAATCAGGGCTCGTACGTAATACGTGTATGATTAATAAAACATTTATGGTAAAGCGTTACTACCATGTTATCGCTTGCCAAGTTTTAGAGAATGTGGAAATTTTGATAGCAATTATATGGGGCCCTTTAAATCACTCTTGTTGGTATAATAGTAGCCTTGGTTTCAGACGATTAAAACTAAAGTAACTAAGTAAACGAAAACTAAATGTCGGTTTTATAAATAGTTTATTGGTGCCATTTCTAGTCAAAGATCCCTCGCTATCAATACGGGCGACCCTTTGGCCGCGGTGACTATTGCGAAATTTTAATAGAGTTGAGTTTCGTGTCCAAATTAACATCAAAACCGAGTTTCAATCGAAATGTTTATAGATAATCTATAAATATTTCTGATGCCTACCATGAACATCGAAAATTGGCATTGACGGGAAAACCTCTTTGTCACTCTAATACGCAAGTGTGGCAGAGATGGAGATACAAAATAAATATGCAATCGTTCGATTTTCGTGGTATAGGCCCAGTTTCGAGATCTGAAAGAGGGTCATGTTAATATACCTACAATTTATTATTATGGACCCGCTGGAAAAGATGTAATCGGTATTTAAATTACTTTTTATAATAAGTTAGAGCAATTCATATAAGTAATCATTGAAGTGATCTGTAATCTCGTTTTCATTTCTATAACTGCGTGGTGCCTCAAAGGGGTACAGCTGATATGGCAGTCCTTATTCTTTTAAAAACGCACATGTACCTACGAGTATTTAGGGCTTCAGTGTGATTAAAAGTAAATAATAATATCTTATTACTTTTACTATCTTTAACCATTTGGGTATGGATCCCTAAAAAACATCTCTCCAGTAGAAAACTCCCGTGAGTATCAGACATATTAAAATACGTATATCGGGTTACTCACGTCAATAAAGTCGAATCAAGTCGAGCTATTTTCAACTTTATTGACGTGTGTAACCCGATATAAGTATTTCAATAAACCTCCCTTCACTCAAATTTGACCGAATTTTATATTACACGAAATAAATTAAACTTTTGGCTCTTTTTAACCGACTTTTAAACCAAAAGTTCTCGATTTGTCGGAATCTTTTTTTGTCTTCTTTACCAATACCAATGGATGGTTTAGGATTTTATTTTTACTGTATATTGTATTCGGTTTTAGCATACTTAAGTTTATTGTTACTTTATTTTGATTTTGCTATTTGCCATACAATATTCGGCGGTATATTTATTTTCATAGTAAACCCATATACGAGCATAACATTATCTCGGTCATTCACTGAGGTGGAGTAAAGATTCGTACTAGTAATACAAAATTCGTAATTTCAGCGTTAATCACCATAAACATTAATCGCTCCTATTATTTTCATTTTAACTTCTCAAAAGTACACGTCCCGTTGCTAATGTATGTTTTGCTATAATAGTAGTTTATGCAACAGTGACATAATAAGGATTCTTAAAACTTGAGGGTCGCCGTTACAAAACGAGGCGAAGTCGAGTCGAGTCGAGTTCTATGACAGCTAAATTAGCGAAGAATGCAATATCTCGAAAGGTGGCAGAATCTGGAAGATGTCGTGCCCACTATAGGAATTAAAAAAAACAGCAGTGCTCATATATTATATGAAAATCCATATAAGCAGTGTTCTTATAGAATACCATAGGCAACGTTATAATGTATACATTTTTAACATAGCTGTCAGCCATCTAATTTACAGATAGAAGTACTGGAGTAGAAAAAAATACAAATAACTTTAAAATTTGGTAATTAATTAAATTTTTTATATTGCGTGTTTTGTTCCAGCCTAAGTTAGAGAAACTAGGCCTACTGGACACGTGCGGTGTGCACAACCTCCACGGCATGCCGGGGTTGTACTCGGGCCTACTGTCGGTGCTGTTCGCTGCGCTGGCCACCTCCAGCACCTATGGCGAGACCGGACTGCACAGCGTCTTCGCAGCTATGAAGGTATGTAGCAGGCCTACTGGACCCGGCCCAACCACTACCTTGTACTCGGACCTGCTGTCGGTGCTGTTCGCTGCGCTGGCCACCTCCAGCACCTATGGCGAGACCGGGCTGCACAGCGTCTTCGCAGCGATGAAGGTATGTAGCAGGCCTACTGGACCCGGCCCAACCACTACCTTGTACTCGGACCTGCTGTCGGTGCTGTTCGCTGCGCTGGCCACCTCCAGCACCTATGGCGAGACCGGGCTGCACAGCTGTAGTGTGGTCACAGTTCATACACAGCTGATCAGCTGATACTTGATGCAGCTGATCTCCCATATATGTATTTTACTACTTTATAGAACATTAAGTTAACGATGCCATAAACCTTGACTTATTGTAATTTACTATACAATGGTTTTATGACCATTGCCATAACTTCCACTCGATTAAGCTTGTTAAAACTTTAGTATATAAGACAAGCGCTCTCTACCAATATATTCAGTATTCAGTATTCACTCGACTCTTGTGTTATCATTATAACCCCTGAACGCCGTACACTATATGGCGACCCTGCCAGGCGGGCTGCTCGAGGCAGCCCTAGCATAGACACTATATGGCGACCCTGCCAGTCGGGCTGCTCGAGACAGCCCCAGCTTAGACGCCGCCCAGCCAGCCAGCCAGCCAGCCAGCCAGCCAGCCAGTCAGCCAGCCAGCCAGCCCCGCAGCACCAGCGAACGCAAACCCGTCAAATGGGAAGCCAGTGCACCAACGTCAAGAAAGAAGCACGCCACGTCAAGAAGCAGTAGCCACGATAATGCGCAATACCAACAAGGCAGAGCAGAGCGTCTAGGAAGAGCCTCAGCCCCACCGCCACTACCCAGCACCTGCAGCGCGTCACCAGCACCAGAGCCGTCGCTACTACCACCCCCAGTGTCCAACAACGACCATACGATGTTAAGAGGTACAATTTAAGCATAACTGTGTTAAACCAATTTCAATTAGTGTAAGCTATGTAATATTTCCGTACCGTAAGAATATTATGACCAATATTCAAAAGTTACGAAATTGTTTATGTCTTGTAATTTTAGCATTTTTTTTTAAACACATAAATCCTTTCAGATAATATTATTTTAAAAAATTTATAAGTTCAAACGTAGGTATATAACATGATTAGATATTACAATTTACAAATAAGCCGCATCGTCGCGGTGGCGGCGCCGCATACCCTCCATATAAGGATTGGCATGCGACGTCTGTCATTTAATCTCAAATTTCGTAGCGTATGTGTACTGACTTAGATGATTTAAAATTTATTATAATGCAATTAAGTTTAGAGAACATCAGGTAACATTTAGAATAGTTTTAATACAATTTCAAATACTTATAACAGTTTGCTACGATTGATTTCGATTTTAAACCATATGCTAGATTTATTGTTTTATTAGTTTATTTAATAAAAGTTAGGATTTTTATAGTTAGAATTTTATATGGTTTTGTTTCTTTTTCCGTGTTAATGTACCGGATTTGAAAATTTTATACATGGAAGTGACAATTTAACGAATAAATAGAAAGTAAAGATCGTGACAATATGTAAAAGTAAAGACGAATTTATTGTGTTGGCATAGGGATATGCAGGTTTGTTTAACATTTAATTTTATCGTTAGTAGTTTTGTAATAATTACGTAGTTTGGAATTGAAGTTTGTTGTTGTTTAGAAATGGTGTTAAGATAAAATAATAATTTAGGTAGGTACATTGGTTTGCGAGTGGTATTTAAATGAAAAATGGTGAAACTGAAACAGATACGTTTTTCAAAGAACGATTAGCTTGATCACCTAAGAGTTGTTGAAATTCTTATATGTTAAAGATTTCATGGTATGATGAAATATTTGATTGAATTTTGAATGAATTTCGGTAATGATGGGGAAATATACAGAAATAATGTGATTGTTAAAAAATATGCCTATCGCATCTTCGGTGGCCCGAGAGGTGGCCTTGAGCGATACGGTGTAGCCAGGGTATATCAGGATACAAAGGAGGCATGAGAATCCTTGGAAATCGGATCATGGTTCGGTCGAGAACCAACCGTGACGACCCTTGGACACATGGAAGTGTTAAATGAACTGCCTGTGTTAATAAATAAAATGTAAGCAGAGTACACCAGGATACAAACCAGGCACGGAACCCTTGAAACCAAAACAGTTCGATTCGAGCGAGCCTCAATCGTAAAGGTCCTTGGGCACTCGGAAAGTCATTGTACACCGATGTGTGAAAATAACTGCCTAGTAAATAAAAGCGCGCTATAACAAGTAATACTCTTGTATCCTGAATAAAATATAATATATGTATGTAAGGTCGGCCGGCCAAATGCGTGAAAATGCGCTCTGTACTCTTGAAAAGAAAAGTGACAAGTATCACGAAGAAGCTTACATAAATCACAATGCAGCTATGGTATTATGGCTCATTAGTGATTGACTTCCACGGATCGCTACGGTGAAGTCTACTATAAATGCCAATAATAAAACTATGGCATAGGTTTACCCATGAAAAGAATATAATGTAGAGTGTCTACTTGTGCATAGCAAGTTAGTAAAAAAGATCGTATCCGAGTAAAATTAGGAGTACTAGGAACAAAACTAAGTAGCAAATAAAATGAATAAGATTAAATTATAGCACCATATTAAACTGAGTAAACGAGAGGTGCAAAACGTCGCACATAATCAAATAAAACAAACAAATAAACATCATATTAACAGTTTCAATAAAAGTAAACAGATGTCAATGCAACAATGTATTTCATAACCACATAAGGGACATGTAATGTTAGAATGTAAGCAATTGTATATCCAGATAGCATTAAGATTTTTATTATATTCAAAATAGAATTTTAAGAACAAATATGTATACCATAGATATAAGTTCACTTAAGCCAAAAAAAAATAATAAATGTATATTTTTTGTCTCAAAAAAAAACGGGAAAGCTGTAGTGTGGTCACAGTTCATACACAGCTGATCAGCTGATACTTGATGCAGCTGATCTCCCATATATGTATTTTACTACTTTATAGAACATTAAGTTAACGATGCCATAAACCTTGACTTATTGTAATTTACTATACAATGGTTTTATGACCATTGCCATAACTTCCACTCGATTAAGCTTGTTAAAACTTTAGTATATAAGACAAGCGCTCTCTACCAATATATTCAGTATTCAGTATTCACTCGACTCTTGTGTTATCATTATAACCCCTGAACGCCGTACACTATACAGCGTCTTCGCAGCGATGAAGGTATGTAGCAGGCCTACTGGACCCGGCCCAACCACTACCTTGTACTCGGACCTGCTGTCGGTGCTGTTCGCTGCGCTGGCCACCTCCAGCACTTATGGTGAGACCGGGCTGCACAGCGTCTTTGCAGAGGTATGTTTTATTTATATCAAGAATTAAGGATGAAGCTATCCTAGTTTGCTATGAATTGGATAGAGATTAAATCTAAGACATCGCCATGCGTATTTTGAGTACCGACTTTCAGTTTTTTTAAGTCAGGAAAATTCATGCACCAAGCCGCAGTAAGATCTTGAAGTTAACAACTTAACTGCGCAGCTTATAGTCTAACAACCTCCGAGAGCAGATTTTTTTATGTTATTTATAGGTATGCCTCCCAATTTTTTTCACTCCGAAAAAAAAAGAGAGGGAGAGATAAATTATAAAAAAATCTACTGTCGGACTTAGGTTGTCATAATATAACTACTTCTCCCTCATATCGACGTCTCGCAAAGGTAACTGGCAACTCTATAATTGTTGTCCGATGCAACGTTGGCGCATCGCTTTTAGGAACGCAGTTATGAAATATGATGTTTTATTGTTTACAAGAAAATCTGTCTTCTGTGTAGACCCTCTCAAATCCAGCATCTCCAAACAAATTCTCCAGTCTCGGCATCTCTTTGGCCGACGCTCGGGCAACGGTACATGTAAAATTTTAATAGCTTTGCATATTAAATTCGTTGTATTGCTTACAGGATGGCAGGACACCAAGTCAACAAGCTTTATACCAACTGGCTGCCGTCGGCGCGACTCTTGCTATCTCCTTCGTTTCTGGAATGATCACCGGTAATTATTTTACATCGATTTTTTTTTTATTTTTTTTTATTTTTTTTTTAGGAAACATACAGCACATAATTATACAATAAGGTAAAGACAGAGTTAAAACATAAGCCAAAACAGTTTCCACTAATAGCTAATACACAATACCTTTGCTCCGAAACATGTAAAAATAAATAAGATATTTCAGGTTTAATTTAGTTGAAATTGTACAATTGTAAAGCATGAATTAAATCATTTAGTTGAAATTGAAAAACATATTTAACATGCATGATTATACGACATGAAGTTACAACAATTACAATTTAGAACAGACATAATTTTTAAGAAAAAAAAAACCGACTTCATTTGGTTCCCGGTAAAAGTGAAATTTTGAATTTGTTTGAGTTAGACAGTTTACTTCACAAATATCCAATACACCGCACGTGTACGATTAAAAATTGAGGAGCTTTCTTAATGTCCCAGGGCTGCCATCATTACATGTGAAGTATAATCAAACGGAACTCCCTTGTAGACCTTTAAAACAAACAAAATAATAATGTGTTAAATTGGATGACAGACTGTAAATTATCGAGCAGTTTCATTATGCCATCCCTGATTATCAACATCAGGTCCACTCCAGCAAAATGATGGCCACAGTAAGAAAATGCCTAAGCTAATTATGAACACCCTCTAATCACAATGAACGTGCCGTTCAAATTTGAGGAGTTCTCTGAATTCTTCTAGAACTCCATCATCAGAATATAAATCAAATCAAAAAGATGAATGTCACAACTAGGATAATAAGTAGAGCTAGGTTTATTGACCAGTTCCACTTTGCCATCCCTGGTCTTCATCATCAGGTCCACTTCATCAAAATGTTGGCTCCCCCAAAACAATGTTTTAGTTACTTAAGGAAACCCTCAAATCAGAATGCATGTGCCGTTAAATTTTGAGGAGTTCTCTCAATCCCTCATGAAGTCCATCATCAAAATAAAACTATAATCAAATAGGACTATCTTGAAGGTATTTCTTCACAAAGAAAAGATGAATGTCTCAAATTGGATGATAGAGCTGGGAATTACCAAGCAGTTCCACTTTGCCATCCCTGGTCTTCATCATCAGGTCCACTCCACCAAATTGATGATGTTCGTAAAGAAATGCTCGAGTGTCTTAAGAAACTACCCAAATCATCATGCATGTGCCTTTCAAATTTGAGAAGTTCCCTCAGTTCCTCATGGATCCCATCATCAGAAATTGATTTGGAAAAAAACGGGACAAACCTGGAACCATCTATTTTCAGACACAAAAATATTTTTTTAAATCGGATGATAGTCCTGGGAATTACCAAGCAGTTCCACTTTGCCATCCCTGGTCTTCATTATCCACTCCACCAAATTGATGATTTTCGTAAAGAAATGCTCGAGTTTCTTAAGAAATCACCCAAATCAGCATGCATGTGCCTTTCAAATTTGAGGAGTTCCTCAATTCCTCATGGATCCCATCATCAGAAATGGATTTTGAAAAAAACGGGACCAACCTGAAACCATCTACTTTAAGAAACCAAAAAAAATATTCAAATCGGTGCCGTAATGACGGAGTTCTGAGGTAACATCCATAGAAAAAAAACAGACGAATTGAGAACCTCCTCCTTCAGAAATATTGAAGTCGGTTGAAAATTATCAAATTAGAATTTAAAATACAATACAAGATACAAGATATACTCGTATGTAGCAACTCAATATAATTTTGATTAAAAATAATAATAATAACGAAATAACCATAGTATGCTAAAGTTAGTGTTTCATGTTATTATTATTTTTTTCGATTTTTTACACGTATCAAATGTATTCGAGATTATACTTTTTAAT
Source organism: Lathronympha strigana (assembly GCA_949128165.1). Taxonomy (NCBI): domain Eukaryota; kingdom Metazoa; phylum Arthropoda; class Insecta; order Lepidoptera; family Tortricidae; genus Lathronympha; species Lathronympha strigana. The sequence goes on from OX421914.1 coordinate 4,241,116, forward strand.
CCACTTGGTGTAGGATACGTCGAATACACGAGGTTTGGCTTCAGAATCTTTTGCTTGTTTAGTCTCAGTATAATAAAAAATGGTAAACAAAAACGTTGCTACTTTGTCATTTACTTTTTTTAATATAGCCGTTTGATCTGTAATATTCTCGTATATATCTATCTCACGCCTTTGAACAAGGAATTCTTGTATCGGCAATTTCGAAAACAGTTCTAAAGATTTCGATGAAAACTGGTAAATTTGGGGGCGATAAATCGCTCTAACTTGATCTTATCTCTAAGAAAATACAGATTTTCGAATTTGGGTTTTTCGAGCTTTTCTTGGTCGCCCAACAAAATAAGCACAAGGCGGCTAGCGAGATATCTCGCTCGAGAAAGGTATCTTCTAACTCTTCCGATAAGAGAATGACAGGTGTATTTTCTGGCCCCTACTTAACCACGGTGACAAGTGTGATAATTAACTAGACGAGAAAAAAAAATTGCCCGTCAGTTAGATTATTAAATAATATCCGACACGTATTTTTACTTTTGTTCGTCAAATGATAAATTACGGAAATACAGTGCATTTAAGTTTCGCGTGAGGTCACGATTAAGTACAGTTCTTTTTCTTACCTAATAGTGACGTCACCAGCCCCCAACCTGGAACTTTGTTACTCTTCATCCGAAGATACTCATTATTTTCAACCTAGTCATCATCCCTATTGTCAGCAGCATTATTACTGGTATTACATTACATGCGTCTATTGACTATACTGCGTGGGTTGTATGCTTGTTTGCCACCAACGTGTCTATTACTACTAAAAACGAATACTTTAAATTGTGAAGAGCTCTCGACAATTGTCACAAGAAATTCATCTTGTCACAAAATTCCGACACCGAAGTTAATGTCGTGCAATTTTATACTAGGCCTTCTGGAAAGGGTCTCGTCTCAAAAACTACCGATAATTCTTTAGAACACCATTATTTCTTGTGACAGTTGTTATAAAGTCCACATAAAAACGATCAAATTATTGGCGATACACCACGATTTTATTAAAATATGAAGATGGTTATGGTGGATGGCTGTTTTCAAGAGTCATTACGAATCGTCTCGCACGCAGGCTTGATGACTTCCAGCCTCCCGAACAAGCCGGTTTCCGAAGAGGCTTTAGTACCGTAGACCACATTCATACGCTTCGTCAGGTTATACAGAAGACCGAGGAGTATAATCTGCCCCTCTGTTTAGCGTTTGTGGACTACGAGAAAGCCTTTGATTCGATCGAAACCTGGGCGGTACTACAATCTCTCCAACGGTGCCAAGTAGACTACCGCTATATCGAAGTGTTGAAGTGTTTGTACGAGAGCGCCACTATGTCAGTCCAAGACCAGAACTCGAAACCTATTCCGCTGCAGCGGGGAGTCAGGCAGGGAGATGTCATCTCTCCTAAGCTGTTTACCGCTGCACTGGAGGATATTTTCAAGACTCTGGACTGGAGAGGGCTAGGCATCAATGTAAACGGCGAGTACCTCACTCACCTTCGATTTGCTGACGATATAGTAGTCTTGGCTGAGACCATGGAGGATTTAAGTACGATGCTCGTTAGCCTCAGTAGAGCCTCCGGGGAGTTGGTCTTAAGATGAACATGGATAAGACGAAAATCATGTCGAATATCCATGTAGCACCAACTCCAGTGACACTCGGAGACTTTACACTCGAAGTTGTAGACGATTATATATACCTAGGACAAACTGTCCATTTAGGTAGGTCCAATTTCGAGAAAGAGGTTAATCGTCGAATCCGACTCGGTTGGGCAGCGTTCGGGAAGCTGCGACACATCTTTTCGTCCAATATTCCGCAGTGCCTGAAGACGAAAGTCTTCGATCAGTGTGTGTTGCCAGTGATGACATACGGTACTGAAACGTGGTCGCTTACAATGGGCCTCATAAGAAGGCTCAAAGTCACCCAAAGGGCAATGGAGAGAGCTATGCTAGGAGGAGGACCATCCGCAGCAGAACCAAAGTAACCGATATAGCTCTCCGAATCGCTAAACTTAAGTGGCAGTGGGCGGGGCACATTGCACGTAGAACCGACGGCCGATGGGGCGGAAAGGTTCTCGAGTGGCGACCGCGTACCGGAAGGCGCAGCGTGGGTAGGCCCCCCGCAAGGTGGACTGATGACCTGGTGAAGGTCGCAGGAGTCCGCTGGATGTGGGTGGCGCAGGACCGGTCATTGTGGAAATATTTGGGGGAGGCCTATGTCCAGCAGTGGACGTCTTTCGGCTGAAATGATGATGATGATGATGATGAAGATGGTGGTTACCAAGCACACATCCTGCACGATGGTGAGCGGTTTGCGTAGCCTATGGACGCATGAAACGCCAGTAATTCAGTAATTTTAGGGACGGTTACTTTGCGTGAAATAGGGGCTTGACCTCGCTCAGGAGCCGTCTTGTATAAAACGTGTAGGTATGTACTAGGTACTAATGAGTATATAGGTAGCTCTTAAATTAAATCTAAAGCGCGTGGAAACCGCACGCACCCTGTGGTTTCAGGGGAATTCCCGTGATCGCTCCAGCTTAGGAATCAGTTTGGAATTTGCCTGCTGAGGTTTCCTCAAGACAGAGTATTAAAGGTCCCTTTAAAACCGAGCGCGCAAATTTACTTAAATAAGTACAAAATACTGTATAGTCACGTTTATAAGTATGTATATACATAGATATATATATATATATATATATATCAAAACTAAACTTGTTACTGGGGAAGAAGGCTCTTTTAATACAATTGAACAGATTCTAGGGCATGCAATCACGGTATTGGATTATATGACAATCCCGGGATTTATAATTAATCCCAGTATTGTCCATACGAAAAATCCCGTGATTGCATGCCTTAATAGATACTTATCTAGCAGACCGGATTGTATAATCCTAATGTTATGTTTTTTTTCCGTTAAAACTTGGCTTTCAAGCTTGGAACCTAAATGTATAAGATAATTAACATTGAAATTTACTCAGTACTACTTGAGTCTTGCAATTTGTAGCTACGAGTACGTCGGCGATAATCCCTGAGTTTTCTTAGGCGGGCCTTTGAGGGCGCCGACTTTATGGAAGCCCTGGCAAAAAAGTGACGTGACAGTATCTCTCGGATTGTCTAGAGTCAAACCACGTTATCTTTTCCCAGAAAGCGAACTGTTAAACTTGTAAGTGCCATTTTAAACGTCAAACTTCTATTTTTCACAGTCTATGCTATCAAAATCTAGGATACATAGAAGGGCTCTACGCCTACGGTCATCCTTTAGCAAATTTCGTCAAATTGAATTACAACATTTGTTAAAAGCCTAAAATACCGTCAGCTTCTCCGACAAAGTGAAAAATCTACTTTCATTTGTTTTTTCTAAAGCAACCGCCACGCAATCCTAATTGCTTGGATTTACATAAATTCTTATATAAATATTTGAAAAAGTAAACGATTCAGCATTCGCTGGATATTTTAGGGCCTTAAACTACGACAGAAATAGATTGCCCTGCAAGTTTTTTGGGTCGAATTACAATTTTGGATAGTTGATTTCTCGTATTAATAAAACTGATTGAGTTTTTTGTTTTTCATGAGAGCATAGTTTATCGTTAATTTTAAAATATAATTATGGAAACTGTCAAAGACACTTTTAAAGGCACGTGTATCTTTTTTAAAGGCCCGTGTATCATGTTTAATAAAGACTTATTAATTACGTTTTTATTTGAGAAATTTTGGTGTTTCACGCTTTTGTGCTCGGGGATTTTATATAATATTTAAAACCCAGACATAAATAATAACGACATCAATGAGTGAACTACGAGTATCTCGATACAAAAAGGATTATAATTAAAAAATAAATCATAATAAATAATCAAAATAATAATCAAAAAGATACACAGGTTTATTTTATGAAATTTTCGTCGCAGATTTGAAATAAAGCTTTCATAGGCATCAAGTTTTTAACTTTTTTTAATTATCTATTATTTTTACGCAGAAACGTCTGCGATCGATACCAAGTTTCTCAGAAAAAAAGGAAAATTGGTAAAATTCATGACTTCAGGGGGAACTCGTTCCCGCTACTCTGAGATACCAGCTCATAAGGCGCATACGAGGGCTATGGTGGACAAATTCGGGGCCCCGGGTGTGGTCTCGGTAGCTCGCTTGGAGGAGTGATGAGCTGGTATCTCGGAGTCGTGGTTTCGAGGCCCGACCGAAGTAATGTTTTTTTTTTAATTTCCTTTCTATCTGAGATTTTTTTAAATTATTATTAAATTAGAATTGGCGATTGTAAAGCATGAATTAAACCATTTAGTATTTATAATAAATGACTTAATTCTTTGCCGTTTTAATTCATTGCATTGCCGTGATCGGGTAGCCCAGTGGTTAGGGCGTCTGCCGCGAAAGCAGGAGGTCGCTGGTTCGATCCCAGCCCTGCTCACACATCACTTTCACAACATCACTTTCACAACATCTCTTTCAATTTATAAAATTGGCGAGTTTTGAAATAACATAAGTATTAAGATCTTTCAAATGGTGTAATACATATTTGTTAAGTACCTATTTAAAAAAACACACCAAAATAAAGTAACAGTAAACTCATGCTAAAAGGAATTTACCTTTATCCAAAAACGAAGGGTGTTGTGACCTTCTTGCACACAATATACCCATTAAAGTTGCTATTAAAGAGTATCCTTTCCTTTAGGTACAAGAAGCAGCAAATTTCATTTCCTCAATCAGGTCCCCCTGGGCTCGTCATAAAGGGTCAATAATAGAAGGGTTAAATAAAACTTCCGTTAGCCACTTTATTGAGTTTGGACCGGAACTCGGTAATATACTGTATTTTATTTTAATATCGAATATTACCCAAAACGTTCATTTGTTTTTTGCATAATACTTATTAGTATGATTTAGTACCTGCTTCGTAGTTTGAAGAGACATAATTTTCAACCGACTTCAATATTTCTAAAGGAGGAGGTTCTCAATTCGTCTGAATTTTTTTTATTATTTTTTTTTTTTTAATGTATGTTACCTCAGAACTCCGTCATCACTGAACCGATTGAAAAATTTTTTTTGTTTTCTGAAAGTAGATGGTTCCAGATTGGTCCCGTTTTTTTCAAAATCGATTTCTGATGATGGGATCCATGAGGAACTGAAGGAACTCCTCAAATTTGAAAGGCACATGCATGCTGATTTGGGTGATTTCTTAAGAAACTCGATCATTTCTTTACGAAAATCATCAATTTGGTGGAGTGGATCTGATAATGGAGACCAGGGATGGCAAAGTGGAACTGCTTGGTAATTCCCAGGACTATCATCCGATTTAAAAAAATATTTTTTTGTCTGAAAATAGATGGTTCCAGGTTTATCCCGTTTTTTTCAAAATCAATTTCTGATGATGGGATCCATGAGGAACTGAGGGAACTCCTCAAATTTGAAAGGCACATGCATGATGATTTGGGTAGTTTCTTAAGACACTCGAGCATTTCTTTACGAACATCATCAATTTGGTGGAGTGGACCTGATGATGAAGACCAGGGCTGACAAAGTGGAACTGCTTGGTAATTTCCAGCTCTATCATCCGATTTGAGAAATTCATCTTTTCTTTGTAAAGAAATACCTTCAAGATAGTCCTATTTGATTATAGTTCTATTTTGATGATGGAATTCATGAGGGATTGAGAGAACTCCTCAAATTTTAACGGCACATGCATTCAGATTTGAGGGTTTCCTTAAGTAACTAAAACATTGTTTTGGGGGAGCCAACATTTTGATGAAGTGGACCTGATGATGAAGACCAGGGATGGCAAAGTGGAACTGGTCGATAAACCTAGCTCTACTTGTTATCCTAGTTGTGTCATTCATCTTTTTGATTTGATTTCTATTCTGATGATGGAGTTCTTGAAGAATTCAGAGAACTCCTCAAATTTGAACGGCACGTTCATTGTGATTAGAGGGTGTTCATAATTAGCTTAGGCATTTTCTTACTGTGGCCATCATTTTGCTGGAGTGGACCTGATGTTGATAATCAGGGATGGCATATTGAAACTGCTCGATAATTTACAGTCTGTCATCCAATTTAACACATTGTTATTTTGTTTGTTTTAAAGGTCTACAAGGGAGTTCCGTTTGATTATACTTCACATGTAATGATGGAAGCCCTGGGACATTAAGAAAGCTCCTCAATTTGCAATCGTACACGTGCGGTGTATTGGATATTTGTGAAGTAAACTGGCTAACTCAAACAAATTCAAAATTTCACTTTTACCGGGAACCAAATGAAGTCGGTTTTTTTTTCTTAAAAATTATTGGCTTATATGGTACGGTAATCTGTATAATCGGATAGTATTATTGAACTAGCTTTTTTTTTAGAGTTTCGTTGTCCATGTTTGTGGGGTCCCTTATGTATCATTATTAGTCGCATTATTCAACCTTTCAAGGTGTCGACTTTTTAATTAATAAGCATTTTTTTTTTGCCACAGGTTTTATAGCAAAGTTGAAGATGTTCGCGCCGCTGGAAGAAAAGGATAAATACAACGACGAACTGAACTGGGAACTGCCCTAGTGCCCGAGCCCTAATATACCTATAAGTTATATTTACGAATTTCACTTCGAATTATGTTATATTTCTGTATAGGTCTATATTAAGTTAAAAAGAGAGGTCTGAGATGTAAAAAATAATCGTGTTCTTAAATTCTTTTTAAATTATTTTGTTTTTGTCTGTTTATTGTTATCATCGCATGCAATGTATTTCTTACTTGTTTTAATACGCGCTACCAAGCGAGGTACGATTACTTCTTAGATTTTATGCCTCTATTACTACATTTTCTTAGTCTAGTATAGTCTTTGTAAAAGACATAATTATATGCTCTAAATACGGGGCTAAATGAGAAGGGTGCCTAATAAGTACTGTTGGTTCACAACATTAAAAATAACCTAATTAAACCAAATATAATTGTATTTCTTTAAGTTAATATTGTTAAGGTATACCTAGTGATATTGGTGCAATTATTTTTTAAGGGTCAATTAATCACACTATTAAGAAAACAATAATTAAATAATACCATCACAGTCATATAACGTAAATGACTTTATAACTTTATTTTTAGCACGTAAATAGTTAAAAATAACAATATTTTTCGTTCGACCTAAAAAGTAAAGAAAAGCACATGTAAAATGCAAAACTATTAAAGCCAACAGGCATTAAAACAGTACTAGACTGTGTTACTTTTTTAAGCATAGCTTTTATAAAATAGACTTAATTTTATATAAGCTATGCTTAAAATAAGTTTCGAAAGTTGAAAACCAAAAAAATACTCTACCAGATAAAATTTACTAAACAGGGGCCTTATCATGACATTTAAACACCTAAACTGAGTCGCTGCCATATAACTGGGGCCTTACCTTGACGTCTTAACGCGATTCAGTTTAGGACCTAAACTGAGTCGCTGCTACATAACTGGGGCCTTACCGTGAGGTCTTAACGCGATTCAGTTTAGGACCTGAACTGAGTCGCCGCCATATAACTGGGGCCTTACCGTGAGGTCTTAACGCGATTCAGTTTAGGACCTGAACTGAGTCGCTGCCATATAACTGGGGCCTTACCGTGAGGTCTTAACGCGATTCAGTTTAGGAACTAAACTGAGTCGCTGCTATATAACTGGGGCCTTACCGTGAGGTCTTAACGCGATTCAGTTTAGGACCTAAACTGAGTCGCTGCTACATAACTGGGGCCTTACCGTGAGGTCTTAACGCGATTCAGTTTAGGACCTGAACTGAGTCGCCGCCATATAACTGGGGCCTTACCGTGAGGTCTTAACGCGATTCAGTTTAGGACCTAAACTGAGTCGCTGCTATATAACTGGGGCCTTACCGTGAGGTCTTAACGCGGTTCAGTTTAGGACCTGAACTGAGTCGCCGCCATATAACTGGGGCCTTACCATGACGTCTTAACGCGATTCAGTTTAGGAACTAAACTGAGTCGCTGCCATACAAATGAGCAGACCTAAGCGCGCGGTAGATGTATATGGACAGCTACCGGGGCTAAGATGCCAAGCTGATATCCTGATAATTGCTGGATAAGACGATAGTTTGTCGGCACGTTCTGACGACAATTTTTGATGATTTTAAACAGTTCTGTCAAATTTCTTTGCATTCGGCAGCTGTCACCGTCGCGCTGTCCGCAGTTTATCAACTTATAGCATTATCCTATGACATTCGTGGATAACCATCTTAAGCCCGCTGTTCTAGTTATTCAAATGACGTCTACAATATTTTTCACTGAACATTAAATTTCTGTGCGTCGTCAATAAAATATACGAAAGTATTGCTTTGAAAATGTAACTCTTTTACGCAAGCTTCTTTTAGTAGATGTAGTTTATTTTATACTCAAAACTTGTTATATTGTTGTCTGATATTTTATTAAGATATTAAATGTAAGTTAGAATAAACACTGTTTATCAGTAATTAAATAAATACCGCACCTATATTTGGCTATTATTTATTCCTAAGTTGTATTTTCCATAGAAATCCTTCATGAAAACTTTATTTTATATTGTGGTCTTTTTTATTGCAGACAGCTGTAAGTTATAACTGCCATCTTAGTTGTTATTGTTTTTACAGTACAAATGGTCCTACATTAACGTACTAGTGCGCTTATGAGCACTCTATGTGCCTATGTAAAAAAATCAAAGGGCCATGATATGTACCTACTGTAAAACGTTGTACGATACACGTGCGAATAAAACGTGTCGATTTAAAACACTCCCTTCGGTCGTGTTTTATTCTGTCACCACTTATTACGAATTTCTTCCCTTTCGCACTTGTTATGTACTATAATGTTACAAGTGGCTCTGTAAGGTGGTAGACTTCACGATATGCCTACCGTTGATCTCGTTAGATGATCCGACAATGCAGACTCCCGCAACGACGACACCGGATTGCCCGATCCCGTCTGCATCGGCGTGCGCGACCCGTTATCTACGCCGGTCTCAGGCAGTGCTGTCTGAGCCGCGGATCTATTAAGATAAAAATACGTGAGTTTTTAACAGTTTGTCAAATTAGTTGAACAGCCAATTTATGTACGAAAAATAACCCAAACTACTAAATACAAGCCATGATTGTAACAAGTTAGTTGAATTTTGAATCAACTTCTAACTTATTTGATAATACTAGTAATACGTCGTAATTTTGAATTTAAAATATCTCATTACTGAAGAAATAAAAGAGAATTACCATGCGCCATCTGGTAAACTTTCGACATCAAACTATAATAGTTTGAAAATATATCCTTTCAAATGTTTAAGTTGCAGCATCTGTGTCTTGTGACCCGATTTCGTCTTTTTCGCACCTGGAGCAAACAGGTTGGTGAGAGTGAGACAGATAAGTATCTGATTTTGGGAGCAGGTGGTCTGAACAGGAGCCGAAGCGTTAGTCAGGTTCTGCAAGATTGCGAGCCAGCATCGCGAAAAGCGGTTAGGATTTCGAACGAGAATTTGACATTCAAGAAATAACGAGCGTAGGTGTAATTTGCTTTCTTTGCCTTTTGGTAAATATCACTAGGGCAACACTAAAAAATTTTAGAATCTTAAAACTTTATGAATTGTCTTTTGTTACCATCACGATAATTGTTCATTAAAATTAAACACTTTAAACAGACATTAAGAGGTTTTAGTTTCAGTACTTTATGAATATATAATACTAAAGATAAATAATAGAACCGCAGTAATATATATCTCTAGGTGTGAGTAAGTTTTCACCTTGTATATTTCATCACACCTAAATTATTTTGTCCATTGTATTTGCAACCATTTTTTTCATGTTTATTTTAAAATTAGTAATTTTCTTTAATGTTATATTTCATATTGTATCCTAATAAATTGTGTTTACAAAAAGACCAATATTTATTTAATGAGTGTAAATTATTAATTTTATTTTATTTTAATGAGTGTTAGTTTCCGGAAATTAGAAGGATTTATAACTTTGGCCAATTTGACTTTTGGACAGAAAAAGGCCTCCCATATAAAAAATATTTTCAGTGTTTGGAGTAAACCATCAATTACGCTAAATGTAAAACAGGTATAAATGGTAATATTTTACTAGGAGGATAAGTAAATATTGTTGTGCATTTGTTTAAGTGAAAAACTTGTTTTATGGTTTTTATTTAGTATTATATATGCCGTTCATTGGTGTAAAGTTATAGCTTGACAACCAGCAGTGGTTTTAGAAATAGATCGGATCGTGCATGCCCAGATTTTCTCGTGTACAGTCATATAAGTGGTATATATGAGTGGGTATTATATTAATACCTAGGTACTACCTAATACTTAAGTACTGAAGTTTCACATAAAAAGGTTCATGTAAAGTAGTGTATGCAACTATAAATAGTTAAACATTATAAAACACTCCCCGACCCCGACTCGAGTTTTAATCCCTTTCATTATGTAAGTATAGTCACATAAACCTATTTTGTTATTGGTTTCCTAAGATCTTTTTGATAACGCGCAGTCATTTTTTACAATGATACCCACCTAAAAGAACATAGGTCACATAGGTCTTATAAGATTTAGATATAGCAGGTGTATGATATACTTTTTGTTAAAAAATACCTACAACATAATAAAATTCCGGGTGAAACTTACTATACCCAGGTCTAATATAACTTCTTTAAATTGCTAGAAATCCTAGAAAACCAAAGACAAGCTTTGCTTTGATAAACCTTTTATGAAAAAACTTATTATTCTATAAATTTCAAGACAAAAGCCTCTACGAGTTGGATCTACCTATATCCCGACGCAAGCCTTCCAAAAAACAGGGATGTATTGCCCCGAGATTTTCGAAAGGAGATACAAAACTGTAATAATGCAACATCTCCAAGTGGCCCATTCCAAATACTTTCAGCGTTACCCTATGGACTTGAAATAGAATAGGATGCTGAGTAACTGTCACTTCAGCTTACTATCAAGTAGACTGTGTTAATGGAGTTGGTATTTTAACTTATTTTTATGGAAATGGGGTACATTTCCATTAAAATTCCTACACCAATACTTATTCATGCTGCAAGAAATAAAACCGGCCAATTACGAGTCTGACTCGCCAACCGAGGGTTCCCCACAAAGGATGCTGAGCCACTCATAACCTTAGGTACTTAAAATTACTGGTGGCACGGAACTCTCAGTGTGCGGCATTTATACGGTGTTCAGATTCCTTCCTGTACTTGCTACAAGCTCTTACTTTTTGTCCAATTTCGGGATTCTAGGCCAACGGGAAGTACCCTATACATTTTGATTCCCATTGCAAATGTATGGGAAATGCGATATAAACGGCCGTATTTTTTATCGCGTTGACGTAGAGGTTTGATTTTTTTACACCTTCAAGGGACCGGAGACTTGTGTATGCGGTCAGACACAAATCTCCGGTCCCATGAAGGTGTGAAAAAACCAAACGCGATCAAAAGATACGGCCGTTAATTTCAACTGACTCTCTACGCGTTCCCTAGATTAAGGGTTTAGACAGACAGAGAGACGGACGGACGGACAACAAAGTGATTTTATAAGGGTTCTGATTTTCCTTTTGAGGTAAGGAATCCTAAAAAGAGTACTTAAGGTACATAGATATTGTACAACTACAAGCTGACTAACATAGCGAGTGCCGGGAACCCGCTTGAAGAGTTATCTGTGGGTGGTCGCTTTCCGCTACAAAGCGGGAAAACGACAGAATAGGCTATGAGCGTAGTGAGTAGCACTTGCTGGCACTCAATGTGTTAACACATTGAGTGCCGGGAACCCGCTAGGAGAGTTCGTAGCCGATTCTGTCGTTTTCCCGCTTTGTAGCAGAAAGCGACCACCCACAGAGAACTCCCGGTTCCCGGTGTTTGAAAAGTATACGTGACTTACAAGATATGTATCTTGTAACTCGCCATTGTTACGTCATTCCCATGATAAAGCCCTCGATTTCAGCAACACAAAAAAGCTTACCAGGGTCCGGTAAAATATCCAATATATACGTAACAAATAGCTGATAACTTTGTAAAGATTATATGTATAACCGAATGAGGAAAAGTGACAGTTGTTATAAAAGTCAGTGGTTCTGTAAAATGTAGCCAATGAAAGATGCTAAGTCCTATGAAGTAAGTCACCCATTCGCAACTAAATATACCAATGTGGCAGTCTTACAACTTTGCTTGTTGTCAGATACTATGGCTTACTTAAGGCAGAAGCTGTGGGCTCCGAATTGTGTCCAGTGCTTACGCGCCTTTTCACGCTCTCATATCTCAACCCGGCGACCATGCAGTTCCGTGTCAATGCATAAAAAACACTGCCAAATACTATAAAAATAACGTTTCCCACTGCACTCGCAGAAAATCTGCAATCACCATCAGAATGCTACCTTAAAACAGGAAACAGTCTCGGAATGACTTCCTGATTACAAAAAAACATCAACGTTCAGTATTCGTAACAAAAACACGAATATTTCACTTCAATTTCTGCCAATAGCAACACCTGGGACTTTACCGGACTTACCATTAGCAGCCTTAATGCTTTAGATTAAGGTTCTATTTCGCCTAGCTGTGGACACGTACGATATTCAATAGCTGTCACAGAGGCTACGTAATACAATGTGGAGGAAATGTCGAAGAAAACTTGAAGAGCGTGCCATGAGACCATAGATTACGTCTTGCAAGATAGCGCATAATATGGAGATGGATCATCTATGGAGTATTTACCTACTATGCTGACTTGTTATGTCTAAAAGCTTTTGTTTATATTAACATTTTACTCACTTGTGACTGTGAGATTTCGGACCCCGGCTCGTTTTTATACCACGAAACTCTTTGTTTTTTATGATGCCACGATGGTGGCAAACAAGCATACGGCCCGCCTGATGGAAAGCGGTCACCGTGGCCAATGGACGCCTGCAACTCCAGGGGGTCTTGGGGAATCTTGTACACTTATTTTTTGAAGAACCCCATAGTGTCATCTTTCGGGAAAACCTTGGCAGGGAGCTCATTCCACAGCCGGAGCGTCCGCGGGAGGAAATTTCTCTTATGAAAGGAGACCTGTGCCCAGTAGTGGAACGCAACTATGAAGATTCAAGTGCAAAACATCAATAAAATCGTCTCATAAACATACGCCTGCTACGCCTTATTACACCGGAATAAGTTGATATGGCACATATTTTTGAGTGGCACACATTGACCCTTATCAAATGTTTTTATCTGATGTCTACTTGTATTTGATAGAGCGTAACCGTAGGTGTCCATGTCAATTTAAGCTGTTTCGTTGTCGTCACAAAAAGGCTCGTAAGGTAAAAAAAATACTGCTAAATACTTTTCTGTTATATTATAGTTATTGTAATGGAACGGACTAGACAGATTAAATTAGACATTTGGCTAAGCAACATATTTTGACACAGGTGTAAAAGCTTTTGCCGTATGTTCATCGATTGGAGTATATTATTATATTTTTTTAAATGGAAAGATATAATTTCTAACCTCACTAATCTTAGCACCTAAATTCTCATGTAAGTGACATTTATCTTAATGAGAAATAAATGAATTCCAAACTGAATATGAATTTGGTACTGTTCTGATGATGGAATCCTAGAAGATTCAAGGGAAATCTTTTTTTTAAGGCACAAAATATATTTATTTTTCGTGCTTTCTCATGTAACCTAAGCATTTTCATCCAAATACTATAAAAACATTAAAAATTTCCAATAACTAAAATTAAACAAAAATTCCAAAAACGGAAACCGAGTGCCAAAAAAGAAAGCCGTTTTTCGTTTTTGTAATAACTTTTTAATTGAAAATAATTATATTTGGAGGGCTTTATGTTTACTAAGTACATGTGCGAGATCCAACGGAGTTATCTATAGATAAAGTAGTTATGTACTTATATAGGAGCGACTTTACCAATCTATGTTATTGATGTGTTTTGTGGCACAATTTTGCGTCGTCAAGGGCATTGATACGCCGAATATGTTTTCTAAAATATTTACTATATAATATTATAGTAAGTTGACATTATAATCATTCAAAGAGGGGATATGTACGCTATGGACGATAGGAATGATTTCCTAGGTGATGGCAAGCAGGTAAATTTAGTAGAATTCGCGGGCTATATACCTACAGGTTTTTCCCCCAAAAATTGTATGGCAAATTATTCTCTCTTTTTCTACGTCGCAATCTCATGACTGAGGATCGGGACTACCATAAGGCGCTTTCCGTTGAAGTGCACTCCAAGCTGGTCGGTCTTCTTCCTTCCTTAGGGATGCCCATACCAGGATTTAAACCCGGGACCCCCAGCTTTATAGGCAGGGTCAGTACCAACTAGGCTAAGGAAGCCGTTAACTAGTTTTCGTTCGCGACTGAGCGTTGGCGATTGGCATCTTGGCTACGCACGCAGGTGATTCGGCGACCCCCAAAAGTTGGACGTGTTATCACTAGGCCACCAGCGGCCTTATCATGACGTCTTAACGCGATTCAGTTGACGACCTAAACTGAGTAGCTGCTATACAACTGAGCACAGTTAAGAACCTAAACTGAATCGCGTTAAGGTGTCATGGTAAGGGCCCAGGTGCACTTACCTGACTCTGAAGGAAATTCTTGCTTGTATGAGCCCGGGTTTGAACCCACGATCTCCAGATTGTATGTTACTTATTTTAAATTGACTAAAACGGGGCTTAATCGTGTAAAACTTCAAAAACTAACATTCGAAGTTGCAAGGGCGATATTGCCCTCGTGAAAGACTGTAAGACTGGCTGAGCTTTCCTGTGAAAGACTGGCTGAGGTTGTCATCAACATCTAAGCTAGACATCGGAAACGTCGGAGGTTAGTTTTCAAAGATTCACACGATTAAGTAAATTTATAATGTGGGAAACTTGTGAAAGTTACTTTAAAAAAAGAAGAAACGACATGTTTCTCGGTGATTACCTACCACACTGCGTTCGAGGTGTGGACTAATGCGATGCGGTCAGGGAGGTATTTGCGGTGAGGGCCATTAAATGTGTATTAACAGAAACAGGTTGAATTTACTGTAGATAAACCTTATCTAGTTGTAATAAAGTTTAGTTGGGTCGGTCTCCTTTTCTAGCGACAATGATCTGTCTCCGCGCTGAAAAATGAGTGATTTAGATATTTTCCTTATTACTTATTTTATGTTTTCCAATTCCAAAATAAAACCGATACAAATACCATTTTATTTTAAGATTGGAATGAAAGTTTATTAACACAAATTCTTTCAGTCCATTTCGGACATTGAAACTTTTTAATTTTAAAAAGTTTAAATAACTTTGTATGTTTATACAAAGTAAATTGAATTGCTTTTTACAATTTTTTTTTAGCTAGGAATAAAGTTGTATTTAAATAATTAAAGACATTTAATATCAATAATATTAAAATTACTTACATTAAATTAACTACAGCTTTGCTTGATTGAGTCAAACTTATGCCGTAAAGTGCACTCAATGATGTTTGATGATGATGAATAATGTGTAGACATTGTATATAAAATAAAAGATATATGAACTGATTGTGGACTGTTTATGTCATCTCCAAAGACAATCTACCCCGTCAATATTGTCACTGCCCCTGATTACAGTACCTTTGAGCGGCCGCAGGGATAGTCATTACAGACGATTATTTATTAGCGATGCTTGCCGCTCCAAATGGAATATCGAATGTGACGCAACAACTGAGGCTTTCCAGAAATACTGAGTCGAACAACAATTTGAATACTTTGCCTACTTAATCCATTCAGCACTAATCACGACACGTTGTCGTTACGCCTCTGCGAGCCATTTTCGCTAACGAAAAAGGCATGTTACTCGCCTGAGCGTAGCGCTACAAAAAGTCCTTAGCAATGTTAAACCTGTAAGACTTTCGGTAGATGTCGCTTGGTTAAGACGGATATAAAGGATATGGTGGAAATATTCGCATCCAATTCAACGGGTAAGTATCGATACGACGACGATGACGATCAGACGATAGAGCGGCGGGCTGGTGTTCCAAACACCAAAATAAGACACATTTTATGTATTTATCTTAGTACAATGCTTGACTACTCGTACAGTCGCCATCCGATACATCGGAGCGGCCAAGGCACTCACAAATATCTGACCACGCCTCTATTGTCAAGGTGTTAAACTGCTTGTTCAGATATTTTTGAACACCGCGGGCGCTCCAATAAAGGTATATAGAATACTTAAGTTATGACCGCGAAACGGCGCCCCATGCTCAACATTTTAATTTTCACACTGCGTTTTCCGGTGGGCGTTTGCCATTTCGTACCATTCTGCCTCAGTTGTTTTAAATTGTCTATGCTTAATCCAAATAATTTAATTGTACAAGTTATACAATACAACACAATATGCTACAAAAAATCCAACGACAAAAAAACATGCATTCTTACCTATAAAAAGCTCTTTTCCAGACTGCCGAAAATGACTCGTTTACAGCTAAGGGTTTTGTGTAGCGCGTTGATTTTTTGTAGCGCTACGTAGTTGCGGACAACATGAGTTTTTCGTTAGCGAAAATGGCTCGTAGAGACGTAACGACAACGTGTCGTGATGGGTTAAGTAGGTATATTCAACTATGTCTAGATAATACACTGGGGTTTTGTTGATCAAATTGTTAGACTGGTTATTTTTGATGTTCGACTCCACAGTGTAAGGCCCCAAGCTTTAACACGACAGACATTGCTAAAGTGCACGACCGATCTGGGATTAGAACCAGTGTGGGTGGCTTTTAATTAAGGCACGGACAAATACCCGCTGTGCTGAGATTCCTGGAGACATCATTGTTTATCTGTATTGTTAAATATATGAGCTATGTGCAATTGGAAACCTAGGCCACTGTAGGACTATGTTATAGTGATGCTATAAAAAGAACTAAAAAATATGCAAAACAGAGAAATCTCTTACTGCTGTACACTGTGACTTACTGTGACACACTCTTATGGCGGTACAAACAAGAATGTGTCAGATTATTTTGCAGCCTTCCTAGAGTCCTATACTATTGCAGGTGACTGTACATAATGACATTACAAATGACTATTCCTTGTACTTTTAGGTGTTTCAAAAAATGTAAATAAACAAAACCTCGTGACGTGTTAATTTCGCCAATAACATCATTTGACATGCGCCTCCCCACCAAAAATCAAAGAGGGAGTTATTTTTAAATAACTAGGTACGCCTAGTCTAGTTGCATCGCCTACTCTTTAAGGATAAGCTTTTACTGTTTGCTAACCAAAGGTTATCTGGAAGAGATCGCTTTTTAGCGATAAGACCACCCGTTGTTTACCCCTGTCTTTGATCAAAGCTAATGTTTTTTTTTTGTACCAAGTTGTGCAATAAAGAGTATTCTATCTATCTACGCCTTAACTACGCCATTTAATTTGTCAGACTTTATACCTATAATTGTTTCCAAACCTACCATTATGAAGTACCTGGCCAGACATAACACTAACTATCAACTCTGTCAACATACTGGAAATATGACATGTGACGTTTGACGTTTCCTTTCAAGTAAACTAAGCAAAAATTTCAGTTTACTAATATTTAAACCATACATCTTATTTAAAATCACAAGTAATATTCATATAATTCGGACATGCAACTTCAACACGTTATAGTGAGAAAAATATAACTTGAATCTATGCTTGAGATCAAACATTATAATAACTCAAGTTAAAGGTATCAGAACTACTGACTGTAAGTATTTTTGGTTTGAGTACCCCTCAAGTTCGCACATATAACCAGCCCCCTCAGCATAACTTCTCAAAAGGCGTGACTCTTCATTAAGAGGGCACAGGACAAATCAGTTCTCAATACAAACGTAGGTACTCGACAGTTTCCTCCTTGGTTTTTCAAAATAGAGGCAAGATTTTTCAAACCAGTATTATATTATCCATCTGTATCGGGTTGTTTTGTTTTTTTTATATTCTTGTTTCTTTTTCAAAAAAAACAAAACAATCCGACACACATAAAAACAAATATATTCTGTTTGGAATAATCATTGCTTTAGTTCAAATACCAAGGAGGAAACAGTTGCGTACGTTTACAACATTTAAATGGAGAAGTGACCCTGTCCTGTGCCCTCTAAAGGTGTCCCTTATATTGCGATTGAAAAATTTTATAATGCATACCCTCCAAATCCAATGATATTACCCCAAACCTTCCTAAAAAACAAGCAAGATAGTTTTAGTACAATTGTAATTTACGCGATAGTACTTGAAAATTCTTAATATTAGAACAGGATTTTATTTATAATTTTGATGGGTCATTCGTGTTTACTTTCTATGGGCGTTGACGTAGATGGTGCTTAGACCTCACAAAGTATAATATGGTCATCATCAGAACATAATTTAAAGTTGAGTGGATTAATTAAAAATCAAGGACATCTATAGATATATTAGACGACCGCGTGTTTGTGATTTTTTACAATCTCGAAGTTTACAAAAAAAACTTTATATATATTTGATATTTTCTTCGATTGACTTTTAGTTTATTTTGATCGGTACAGAATCATATTCAAATCATGTACATACACTTTTATTTTAAGCTATTTACTAACAGTCACCGACTTGGTATATGAGAAGATAGTTTTTTAAACGTAGTGTAAGAGCTCAAAATTAATTTAAATAGATGTCCCGCAACTTGCCGGTATAGACTTGCCACTTGAGAATAATATACTACCCCCTAGAGGAGCAAAACCTGATCATAGGTACTCTTCAAACCTTAAAATTATAGTTCGACAGCTTTTAAAAAACATGTTCTCGGCAGGTTTCCACTTGTTCTTACAAACTAAATAGTATTCTTTAACATCAACCTAATTGACGTCTCTTCTCATAGTACAAAAATAACAAAATTGGCAATACATTGCGTGTTCAAACAAACTTCAAAGTATATGATTTTAAGCTAACATGGTCATTTGCATTATAACTAATATTTGAAACGGGATAATTACCATTAATTATGGCGTGTGGGTAGATACAGTGTCGAAATATCGGGTGCTCAATAAAACAAACATACATGGTAATTATCCCTTTTCAAACATTAGTCATAAACATTAAAGTGTAATAAAAATCATAACACGTTATTTTTAAAAGTCTCTGAACAGACGTTGTTCAGTTAGGGGCGTACTTACGATTACATTTTTTGCTCGTGTTACAGGGCCCACCCGGTATAATACGGAATATATATAGCATAATATAATATCTACAGCAATACTTTTAATTTGTTTTCAGCACGTTTAAAAAATGAAGCCGGGTTTTCAATATATCTGGCTCCTGGTATTCCAAGTTGTCCTGATAATACTTTTTTATCTATTTGTTGGATATCAAATTGTAACTCTTGAAACTGTAGCTGCAAGCTTGACACTTCAGGGTAAGTTTGTACTGATTTTTTAAATTTAGATTCAAAAGCAGCTAACGCGAGTTAATGAGTATGGGCGCTAGAGGAACGTGGGTCTGGCGGGACTAGGGCTGCCATCTCGTACATTGCCGAAACCGGACAAAAAAGTTAAAAAACCCGGACGTTTCATTAAACTCGCGATCTCTCCCCGGACACTTAAGAAATAAATTGTTAATTTAAAAATATATACTTTTGCTAGGGATTGACCGAAACCCAAAAATGTCCGGGTTTACCCCGGACAGTTTTAAAAATCCGGGCCGGACGCTCCCCGGACGGGCACCAAACTAGGACAAATCCGGGGAAACCCGGACGGATGGCAGCCCTAGGCGGGACCATTTCAAACGTCACTTTGACAATTATTTCATATGAACACGGAAATCACAGAACCCACGGATGAGGAGCGACAATCAGATGACCTATCACGAACCACGGGAAGACGCAAATAGACGAACAAACGAAGTTAACGACCTCCCTAGCCTAGACGGTTGTGACCCTGCTTACGAAGCTGGAGGTCCCAGGTTCGAATCCTGGTAAGGGCATTTATTGATGTGTTTATCAAGAATATTTTGTTCATGAGTTACGTGTTCTATGTATATATGTATGTATTTATCTATGTAAGTATTTATATCGTCGCCTAGTACCCATAGTACAAGTTTTGCTTAGTTTGCGACTAGTCACTAGGTGGATGTGTGCGATTGTCCCCAAATATTAATAAGTGGTTCGTGGTAGGCCTTCAGGAGACGGAAACCGGTTTTACAACCACAGATAAAGCCGGTTAATAATTTCATTTGGTCGTAAAGTGTGGCAATTGTTTATATAACATTTAAAACTTTCGCGATTTGAACACATATTTAAACATAATTATTAAACGGGTCTAACGAGAATTTACCTTATTTACCGACGTTTCGACACAGGTATCGCGTTAGACCCGTTTAATAATTATGTTTAAATATGTGGCAATTGTTTGTCTTTAAATTCTAAAAAATACCATATTTGAAATTGTAACAGAGAAAATTGGAAAGGTTTTAAGAAAATATTCCAGAAATAGTATAAACCGAGCCTTGGCGACAATACGGTAGCACTTATTAACTTATTATAGAATTAACTATTGCTTCTAGTGTGCTTACCATGAGTTGCATTCGATTGCGACTGCGGCATTCGACAGTATGTCCGAGTCGCGGTTTTCATGGCGGTGGAGCCAACGTGTTTTTACAAAATGAAACTCAAAGTAAACGCAGCGAAAATACTCAATCACTGCATTGACGTAAGCTTTGAGAAAATTTTGATGGGCAAAGGAATAATTTGTTGGGCAAAGGAAAAAATATACCTACGTTTATGTGCGTAAAACAGGTTTTTGTTGTTGTGATTGACAGTCAGTTTACAGAGAAAAAGAAACCTACCAGTGTGGCCGCAAAACTTCATAGATACATACGTGTCCATTATTTGTTGTGATACTTAATAATCAGTCGCGTCGAGTTGTGCTAGGCCGCCACCAGATGAGATGATGTAATGTACATTTATATCTTAAAATTTAAATGAGCTGTTGACTATTCAGATGGGCTGTAATTAAATATTTTAATACCTACGTCACGCAGCTCCGCTACGCTACCAACGCAGGTATAAAACAATTCAACAGCGGGTTCCAGATAAATCGGGATTAACAGCAAAACCCCGTTGATGTCAATGAATTAAATCTAAATTCAATCCTAAGAAAAATCGTATAGTGTAATTATAGTGTAGTACAGTATAGTGTTCGAAGAATCAAATATGGAATCCAATAATTGACTCAACAATAATTTCTTATAAAGGAAATATTGACTGCCTCGGCTAACAAACAATGGGTTACTACTGTCCGCTTTCTTACATAAAACTCGATCACGTTCACGACACACCACACTTACAGTATTAACCCGTGCATTTCTTACCGGAACAGTCTCTTTTCGATTTGTGAACTTTCGTATCACTGGATGCTAGACCTTCGGCAGCTGAAAACCATCTTCTCGGTTAAAGTTTTTATATTTAAGGATTTCATATATAGTAACTATCCCGTTTTTTGTTAGCTACCACTTTACAAACAACAACAACAATTTAAACATGTCTAACTGCTGTATAAAGGAAAATTGGTAAGTACCCCCAAATTATCCCATTTTCGAATTTTTGGTCCGCTGGCCCATGAACTACTTAGCCGCAGCCGCTTCGATATATTTGATGGCGACTGTGCGTATATACCATAATAACCCTTTGTTCCACCAATGAGTTTAAAATATAATCTTTATGCGACAAATCCCACAAGAGAATGAAGGTTCTGGCATACAAGCGGCAGCGAGCAATATGAAATCGGAACAGCATGTAAGCCTTAAATTTATCGCAGCGAATGTTTTTTTTTTCGGAACTATTAAATGTTATTGTAGAACAAGCATTTTAGACAGACCAGTATAATATTGGTCTCTCTCTGTTTTAAACTTTGCGTTTTTCACAACGCCCCACGAAACGTCAGAGTCAGTTAGTTTTCACAGTTTTATGCAAATAAGTCCCGTTTTAGTAATTTTAAAATGCTATCCGTTTACTGATGGTTTTAGTTGAATTATTTACTCTAATTAAAAACTTCTTATGCCGAAAAGTATGGGACTAAATAGAAATACGTCACAGTGCAATAGGAAAAGAAAGCTTACAAAAGTAAGGAGTTTACTAAATTAAATAATTATTATGAAAAAAAAACTTCTTAATGTTTTGGGTACTTAGTTCAAAAGGAGGTTTTAGATTCGTGATACCCGTCATGTTTGAACTCCGTTATTTCTAAGCCAATTCCAAAAACTTTTTTTTTTGCTTGTGGAAGTATACGATGTCCCTTTGGTCCCTTTTTTTAACGTTAATTTCAAAAAGCGCATGTGTGGTGATTTGGGTGTTTTTGTATGTAACTGAAGCATTATTTTACGTATTCCATTAATTTGAAGAATTTGACCCGACTATGAAGACCTAGGATGGCATTATGGAACTTCTAGATAATTCTTGCCCCCCATACAAATTAAGTATTTTGCTTATTGGGGGTTATCAATCATATTTAACGGCCTCCTACCCTAGTCGATAGTGACCCTGCCCACGAAGCAGGAGGTCCCGGGTTCGAATCCTGGTCAAGGCATTTATTTGTGTGTTCATCACAAATATTTGTTCTAGAGTTATGGATGTTTTCTATGTATTCCTATCTATTACATATTGATATTGATATATTTATTGATATTGATATTGATTGTTCGTATTTTTATGTTCTGCAATAAACTTAGACCACTTACCAACTGGACTGGCGATTGACAAGTGTTCCTCTGCCAAAAGCATATGACCAATGATCATGTTCATTATACAGACTGACGTTTATCTGACATAGCAATTTGTACATAACATAAACATAAGAATACATTTGAGGTTCCCATCCCCCGCATAAAACAAAATTGGTTTATAAAATGACAGCATAGCCAGCCCGGTTGGCTAAATGGTCTAAGGAAATAAAGTTCAAATATATAAATAAGTACATACATATTTTCATCACACCCGCTCGTAAACGATGATATTATATGCAAGCAAACTTAGACTCAATGAGCTGTACCCTCCTGATTTTCCACGTCCTATACTTAGTACATAAGTCCCAATGGAATTTTTACTCTGTCAATTTCACAGTTACATTTCAATTGGCAAATTTTTATACCCAGCCGTCAGGTAGATTTCCATACTACTTTAGCGCGCGCCCGGGCCTCGCGGAGGACCTGTGCCCCACGCGAACGCCGCACGCAGCCAGTGGACACACACACACACACAAACACACACACACACACACACACACACACACACACACACACACACACACCGTTACACCTCAGTGTACTGTGGACTGCGCTACTATACTACTACTAATCATTATTGTTTATTTATCTGCCTGTCAAGTTTATTTATATCCTCGTAAATGTGATGTACCATTACAACGTACAATGTACTATTTATTACAAGTTCGTGAGTTTTAACGTCACTTTATTTCTAAACATTATTAATACTAGTTCACTGGAAGCAAATGCTCGCCATGGTTGGGTAATACAAATGTGAATACAGGGCTAGTCGTTGGAGTGTGAAAGCTTTCGAGAACCGGGAGTGAGATAATTGCCGATTTTTCGGTTAAGGCTGAAGTTTAAACGTATTTCTTGTATTTTACTGCATTATTTTACTGCATTACTGCATTCTTGTATTTTACTGTAGACCTGTCAGTTGCTAATCCAAATGGATTAGCAACTGACAGGTCTACCCCTCTGCCGAATGGGTATGACGTAGTATGATACATTGTATCATACATTGTATGGACTGACGTTTATCTGACATAGGTATTTGTACGCTACGTACGAATAGCTGTACATTCTGAATTCTTCTCGTCCGACTGATTAAAAACTCAAAGTTTGGGGGTTGGGGTATCATAACTCCTGAAGGGGTGCTTCTTGCGCGAATCCATCTTGCACGTGGCCGAACCTCAACAGGAAAAAACGGACCCCTTATAGGATCGCTTTGTTGTCCGTCCGTCCGTCCGTCTGTCTGTCAAGACCCATCATCTCAGGAACGCGTAAAGGCAGCGAATTGAAATTAATACTACAAACACAAGTCTGCGGTCCTTTGAAGCTGTGAAAAAAATTCAAATCTGTACGTCAACGCAATCAAAAGATACGGCCGTTTATGTTGCATTTCCCATATTTGCAATGGAAATCAAAATGTATAGGGTACTTCCCGTTGACCTAGAATCAGAAAAAAACCTTAACTTTACGAAAGCCGAGGTACTACAAATTTTGCATGTTGGCCTCCCATATTTTAATTAAAAAGTACGCTTGCCTGCGCCGTCGCGAATGCTTACCACTAGATAATGAAGGCCGAAGCTCTCCGAAACATGTCGCTTGAAGTGACTAAAAATACGCTAGTGTCTTTACCACTACTAAAACAATATTTTTCTGACCCTTCCAGGATACGAAGAAACCCACGTCATGATATATGTTGGCTTCGGGTTTCTCATGACGTTCCTCGTGAAGTACTGCTACAGTGCGCTCGGTATCAACTGGTTACTGGCCGCACTCTCCGCTCAGTGGGCCATCATCACCCACGGCATATTCCATTTTATGTGGGTGGTACCTATAAGTCTATCCAAGAAAACGATCCTTGGTAAGATACAAATTCAGAACTATGTTTTGGAGCACTTATGGGATCAGTCTGCTACTGTGAATGGGCTAAACACGATAATCTGAAAAACCATTTAACGTAGAAAGCTAAAATTAAAAGTAGATATAGCAAATACTGGCGATGCCAAATATCTTAAGTAAGAATGAATTACTTTGGTTTAAAGGGACAATGTAGGAAGGGATTCGCTGTTTTTTTTTTCTCCATTTGTATGGATCGTGAGTGTTACCAATAGAAAGCTTACAAGATATTAGGGCGACTGTGATTTGAGTTCATTTTACGAGCCCCAGTTTTGATTGATATAAATGCATTTGAAATTGCAGTTTTTCATACTAAAATTTCGGCAAAAAGAAGTTGCAACGGGAGGATAAAAAGAGACTACGTCACTATCGCTAGATTCAACGCCAGGGTCACGTTGTGGTGTAGGGGGCTCGCATATGAAGTGATTACAAAAACTCGTATTTTAATGCAGATTGTTTTGTTTAATATTTATATATATTTATTTATGTAATCTTTATTGCACAAAAAGAAGACTACAATTGTACAAAAGGCTGACTTAATGCTTTGCAGCATTCTCCACCAGTCAACCTTCGGGCAAAGCAAAGAATATGTAGGCAGTGCAATATCAAAATGTAGATAATTACAACACAAAGTAAGGTACTGTAATATACAATTCCAGATAATCTAAATATTATATAAAATAACTTTAAATAATACATACATAAATAGGAATATAATACCTACCTATTAATATATTATTTATTCAAAAAAATACATATTCGTACATAGGATATCATATAAAACATGCAAATAGAAACGGTAAGATCTTGCCATTCTCACCATACAGAAGTTTTTTATACTTACATGTATTTTTTTTATGTCAATCGATTCCATTTCTATTTTACTGTACGTTGTTATTTTAATTTCTGTAGACATTGTTTTATTTCAATTTCAATTTTATTCTTTATACTTTGACATGTTTACTAGAATTAAGTGCTACTTTTGTGTATTGTTTTTATATTCAATCTGACGTTGAAAAGTGCTGAGTTTTGGCCTACTTCAATAAATGCTTTTGAGTTTGAGTTTGACGTAGGGCGACGTTGGCGTATATCGCGCTCCGTATTGGCCGTGATATGTGTGACGCGACACACGTAACTGCGGTGCACCGATACTAGATGTCGCTGTAAGTCTCATTCGGAACATAATGAATTACCGATATAAGCATTAGTAGTTAAGAAATAAACTAGTCTAAGTAAACCAGTTAACGGATACTTTACTTACTCACCTTCCGCTACTGAATATAGGGACACTTGTTTACGATATATCTTCATCGCTTCCACGAGATCAAACGGTTATTACATAATACATATACACCGTTAAATTGCTTGTTTGTAGGTAAGTATGTTAATATGAGTTACGAGGTACATGTCATGTTGTCGAATAAAAAATCGTTTATCAGTTTATCATACAAGATAAATGAATAGCATTGTAAAAGGTCCTTTAGAGTAACACAAAAGCAAAATGGTATTTCATTTGGTATAGACACAGCTTTACTGCTGGCAGTAAAAGAGGGTTATTTGATGTTTAGAATTGAAATTATTGGTTATAATTTCGCAATAGACCCCAATCTCGCAGGCGAATTCGTCTCGGACTCGGCGTTTCGCCTTTGCTTAACTCGCGCACAAATCGCTTGAGTGATGAAGCCCTAGTGGCTTCATTCCACGATATATTTCGTTTTCAGAAGCCGATGTAATGACGGCGACAGTCCTCATTACCTTCGGGGTAGTGATTGGACGCGCGAGCGTAAACCAACTCCTCTTCATCGCCATAGTGGAGGTTTTAATAGGAAACTTTAACTTGTTTCTCGTTGAAACTATTTTTCAGGTAATGATATTAGTATAATAATACTTTAGTAAAACCCACTTGCACCACCCAGGGTTAGCTGATAACCCAGGGATAAACTGTCAAATTTAATACCGCTTAACTCCGGGCTTATGTGGCTAAGCCCGGGTGGTTCAAGTGGCACTAAGTAGACTAAGCTTGGCTCATGAGATAACCGCTGCACGCTGTTTAGAGTCCGGACAGTCGTTTCCACAAACGTTCATATAACGAGGGTCGACCAACACCTTGAGAGACTCTTGAGGCGCCTGGATCAAGGGTCAGATGCAAATCGCGCATAATACGGTGGTTCCTGTCTTTGCGGCCCTAACCACTGGCAGCATGGGCCTTTCATTCCATGGGTTGATTGGATTTAAATAGTAAGAATATTGACTTATAAAATGTTGAAACGTTTGCAATAGGCATTGCAATTGTAGGATAGCTTTTATTATTGATCAATATAATTTTGTAACAAAAAAATCAGATGAGACAACCATTTTTTGTTTGAAAGAAGATCCCTCTAATATTAGAAGTGAAAAAATGTTAGTCGGTTATTTATAGTAGCAATATAGAGTTCTAATCTTTGTGAGTTGGAAATTGTATTTATGCAAATTTATTTTATTTTATTTTATTTTATTTTAATACATGGAAAACCAACAGCGCTACATGTGTATATATATAAATAGTATAGAATTACAAAGCCAATTATAGGTTCTCACTTATAGAACTATACTAAATTAATAAAAAGTATTTGCCCAACTTAATTGCACAAATCCTACAGCACAAGAACAGTGGATGTAGGCATAAACCTAAGATGTATTATTCCACTAAACAATGGAAAGAAAAAAAAAAAACCTTATCATATTTCTAATAGTGCACTATGCCCTGCCTTGCGCCCGATAAATCATCACCCATAAAGTATCTGACTAACTTATTCGCCTTTAAATTTATTTTAAATTTATTTTAAATGTCTATATTGTGGTGCAGAACATTTGAACTTTATGCAAACTCCAAATGCTTCTTCTATCTAGCGTTTCCCGGGCTTATGCCACGCTCAGAGAGCCTGAGGTCCGCTTTGGCAACTAATCCCAAGATTTGACGTAGGCGCTAGCTTAAGGCGTAGACCTAGGCCCACGGTAAGCTCAATAAGGCTTTTGATGTGTGTATTAGACGACGATATATAAGGAATAGATACTTAAATACACAGAAAACAGCCATAACTCAAGAACAAATATTCGTGATAACACACAAATAAATGCCCTGACCAGGATTCGAACCCGGGACCAATGCCAACCGGTCGTCAAACCCCACAAGAATCTGTGATTCTTGCATATCTGCAGTCCGGATTGTGCGCGTACACTTTTTGTGATTTTGATTGCTGTTTTGGAACTGTCCGCACTTGCTGTATTTCCTATCCAACTTTTTTACCAGCTCTTTTGTATTGTTTTAGTCATCACTTTTTAGCAGGTTGGCTTTATGAACACAGTTCTTGTAATGTGAGTCTACCCAACTGTTGCACACCACAGAGCAACATTATAGGCCTTTGTGTGTACCATAAGTTGTACATAACCCGTTACTTACCATAATTTGTACATAAATAAGTTGATAGTTACTGTGCGTCTTTCATACGAAAGTATGCCCGTCTTGCTCCTTCCAGAATAGTGGTAGGAGCAACACGGACATACTTTCAAATGCCGGAGTCGCTATCCAATACGGTTACAACTTATGGTAAGCACACACACAAATTACATGTAAGTATAAAGTTCAACATCTGTTTTACCAAAACGAACCCCAAGCTTTGAGCCGTGAGCCATGGCATAAGCCGGGAAACGCTAGAGTGAAGATGACATCGAATGTGCGAAAAGGTTAAACCAGTTTTGTTTGTCCCAGGCGGCCGATGTTGGTGGCTCCATAGCGATCCACACGTACGGCGCTTTCTTCGGTATCGCCATAAGCGCAGTCTGGGGGGGATGCTGCAGGCGGAGGCGGAATGCAGAGCTGGATCATCCGCTGGAGACGGCGAGCTATATGACTGATGTCACGTCCTTGATTGGTAACATTTTCAGTTTTAATTGAATAATTAAACAACACGCAAAAGAAACATACACGCGGATGACACGTACAGGCTCTGAAGTGGATACGCCCTCGAGCAATAACAAAATAACGAAACTATAATAGGTATAGAGGAAATTATTACAAGTTTATTATTCTTATTCCTTACTGCCGAGTTAAGAGTTAAGAAATGGTTGCTATGTGGTAGTGACACGATATGATATTTAGTATGATGCGTGGGACGCATCATTTTGCAAGGCACGATTTTTAGCGTAAGGCGTTTGTCGCACAGGAATAAAACAGGCAGCCGCGGCTCGTACTAATGAGTTTTTCGGAACTCATGGACGAAATATAATTTAACCTTTTCGACGCCATCTTAAATACAAACGCTGAAGCTCAGACGCCACGTCACCGAAGTGTCAAAACTGAACCTGAAGTCCAGGTCCTGAACTTTACGAGTGTTTATATAGGTCTGTGTTGCTCTGTCGTCTGTAACCGATTAACCGGTCATTGGCGTTGAACCAGCGGTGCCAATATGTAGGTCTTTAGCGTGGAAAAGGTTAATATTTACGCTTTAAAGCTTTACGGTAAAGGAAAGGAGTTAGAAGATCAGATAGCAGTCGCTTTTGTTAATCTAGCGCCTAAGCCAAAGCGGACCCCAGACTCCCTGAACCGTGGCAGAACCTAGGAAAACCCTAGTAAGAAGAGGAGGTTTGTACTGGTTATTGGTAAACTTGTCCACAGGGTCACTATTCCTGTTCATGTACTGGCCAAGCTTCAACGCCGCGCTCGCTGGCCCACTAGACCTGCAACGGGCCGTCGTCAACACTTACTTATCGCTGGCAGCTTGCGCAGTAAGTTTTTAGACCCGGGGCCATTGAGTTATTAAAATAACTAGACGGACAAAACAACATACAAATACGTCAATAAATGTGGATCAAAATTACATTAGCGAACAATTTCGCATTGACGACTGTCTGTCAGTTGACAATTTAAGAGATGCCATTTATAAGATTGTAAACAAATAAAACACGGGATGTGCAAAACAATAATAATAAATGTATATGTTTATACCTCACGTAAAAACTGTCGTATATTTGATGAATTAGGTACCATGCTCATATTTATGATCTAAACATGAACGGGTTTCTTTTTTTGCCTTTTTTTAAATTTATTTAACAAAAACATGGGTTTTACATTTTTTTTACACATCTAAGCCACTATTGGAAACTTCGAAGGTTTATTTAATAGATGTAACGTTCCTTCTGGTCCTTTCGTTCTGATACGGGTCCCTACATACTGTATATTTTTGCTTCCTTAACACGACATTCTAATTACTTCCAGGTGGCTACCTTCGTTCTATCCGCTTTAATCAATCATGGAAAATTTGAAATGGAGCACGTTCAGAACTCGACCTTGGCCGGCGGGGTGGGGGTGGGCACAATTGCCAACTATGTTATACGACCAGGCAGCGCGGTCCTGGTAGGCGTTGGTGCGGCGATAATCAGCGTTATTGGATACAGCAAACTGAAAGTAAAATACAGTCAACCATTTGGAGCCTTAGGCCACTGTGGGCATTATGTCATAGTGACACTATAAATCAGATTGTAAAAAACTGCTTGTCATTTTGAAAAGGGTTTAGAGTGGCCTAGTGTTCCAATTGGTGGACTGTACATTCCCCTCTCAAGTGTGAGGCCCGAGTGGCCAGCCCCCCGAGCCTCCCGTACTATCTTCTGCTTTGCCTTCTTCATCTATTAATAGCGATTTCTCATAATTATAGAAAATGCGGCCCGATGATGATAGATATGATTCCAAATTATTATTTTTTAAATCGCAAACGCCTGCGAAGGATACCAAATTTCTCATAAAGAAAGCAAAGGCAAGGCTCGATTTTGTGACTCTGGAATATACTCCCATCGCTCTTCCAACTGATACCGAGACACATCCGATGGCCCCGAATTTCTCCATCATATCCCTCGTATGGGGGAGTAGCTCAGTTGGTAGAGATGGGCCTCTATCCCAGAATCGCAAGTTTGGGTCTTGTCCGAGGTAATCAGCCTTTTTCCAGCCAGCATTCCAACCTAAATGTTAATGACTCGCGAATTTAGCTTCATCTCACAGTACATCTTGTAGACAAAATAAAAAATAAAAATTGACAAAAGTAACTCATTTTTGTTTTAAAGCCATTAATGATAAGAAAATGTGGTCTCTTGGACACGTGCGGAGTGATGCATCTCCACGGGTTCCCCGGCGTGTACTCTGGACTCCTCTCCGTCATATTCGCAGCAGAGGCCTCGAAGGAGCTTTACGGCGAGAACCTCGAAACTGTCTTTACAGCTGTTGCTGTAAGTACTGGCATATTTCTTGTTAACACGCTGACTGTCGGTGTCCAGTGAGTGGAGAGTTCACATGTCAGATGGGGAGAGTGAACGTGTTAGGATGAAAGAGCATGGGCTCAATTGCACTCGCTCCTGAGGTATAGTGAACCACTTGGAACCCTAGGCAATTGTAGAAAGTCTCTCAGATTGTATAAAATCTCTTACTGCTTGTCATTTTGACATGGTGGCCTAGGCCACAATTATCAACCAATCAAGTCAACCAATTGGTTGACTGTACAAAAAGTTACTTTTTAAAGGTACTACCGTATACCAGATACAATAACAGAAGTAACGGGAAAGTAGTTTAAGATAATTTGATGTATATTGTTTAAAAAAAAGGTTTTATACCGTAAAGAAATATATCTAAGGCTGTAATCCTAAGAATGTAAGTTACCCATTTATTTAATAGATAAAAACAAAAGTAGGTATTCAAATGTAGGTACTTTTTTTTTGCCAACCAATCCTTTGCTACCAAAAGTGACGTTGATAACGATCACTGTTAACTTAGTAATATTTTGTAAACTAAGCACCTACTTCACTTTGCTTTCGCTTTTCGGGCGCCAGATCGCCAAAAATATCTTTACACAAAGTAATTTATTGAATCAGACGTTACAAATTCATCATACCTACTCAGTGTAAGCACACTGGTGTGGTAAGCACCATGAGTTGTAAATAGCTGGAGCCGTTAGAGAGCGTTTCTAAAGTATGTCCGTCTTGCTCCTACCACTACATACTTTAGAAACGCTCAGTCTCTAACGCCTCCGGCTACTTATAACTCATGGTAAGCACACAAGAGAGGAGGTGAGGTCGGTCTGGCATGTTTCATTTGACCTATAAGTATCTACTTATGCTGCCAATTGAACAGTATGTAACTTTAATATTTAACCCACTTAATGCCCTGTCATATTGTATTGGAATACAAAAACATTGTTTGCGCAATGGGACACAAATTAAGTGAGTTCCCAGTCTTGTCCAATTTTTCCTTCTGTTTTTATGATAATTAAACTCATTTTTCACATTTGCAGGCTGGCAGAAGTATTACCATACAATATTTGTACCAATTACTTGCTCTTGTTGTCACGATATTATTGGCTGTTGTTTTTGGAACGGTTACGGGTGAGTTTAAGTACTTATCTATTTCCTAAAGGACGTGCCTGTGACATTGTGTCAAACCAAGTCCATTTAACGGCAGTTTACACACTGAATGGGTTTACCGTATTGTCGCTCACCAGGCGGCGCCACTCATGCCTGGGTCCTGTGTTAGTATGAGACGAAAAGAAATGTCAAAGTGACGTTTGAAATGTTCCCGCAGGACCCACGTTCCACTAGCGCCCCTAGCGGAAAATCGACTCGCGGTAATCCTCATTGTACAGTACAACAATTAATTAGGGACACCAGTTATTGTCCCATATTGCCTTAAAATATGAATTTCCATGTTGGGAGATAATTTAAAAAATGTCTGACCAATTTTATCGTCGATGATACGACTTATCCTCGCATAAACAAGGTTTACTTTAGAGTCAAACCAAGTTATCTCCTCCGAGAAAATGAACTGTCAAACTTGTTATTGTAAACGTTAGTGTGTTATTTTAAACGTCACACTTCTATGAAATCATAACCTATACTTAACACATTCACAGCCTGTGCTATCAAAATCTAGGATAGGACGATGACTGCCCGATGCAATCGAAACATGTCACGCCTACACACGCGTAAACACTCACGTATTCTCATCTCATCACAATATATTGTGACTCACGTATTTTTATCACACTATTGCAATAGTGTGATAAAAATACGTGAGTGTTAACCGTTGCAATTTAATGTCATACCTAAATTGTATGATTTTGTGTTTCAGGTTTGATAACCAAGCTCAAGATATTTGGACCACTAACGAGAGAAGAACAATTCGACGACCAAAAGTTCTGGGAAATATCTTCAAATGCATAAGTGTTTTCGTCTCTATTCTGTCTCAAGAAAGTATTATAATAAAAATAAAAAACGTTTATTTCGGACAACAAAGGATGCATATGAGTGACACTCAAATGTGTGTTATTCCACACGAATCAGAAACAGAATCTTTATCATGCATTTGCCGCGGTTGTATTTTGGTCGTACTAGTTCGCTTTAAGGACTTAGGTCAGTCGACGTTATTAATATTTTTACACTTTTGATTATGTGATTTATAATGGATTAAGGTACCGAAGTGTAAACATCATTAATTACGACAATAACGATAATAGAGATGACGACTAGGTTGAAAAACTATCAATCTAATTAGTCCGTCAGTTAGATTATCTAAAATTATTAGAAACGTATTTTTTCCTTATTCAATTTAACTAAAATTGACGAAGATAAAGAGCATCAAAGTTCCGGGGTGGGGGCTTGTGACGTCACTACTAGGTAAGAATTATACCTAATAGTGACGTTTCGGGAAACTTGAACTCACAGTATTTTCGTCATTTTTGTTCACAAAATAAAAAATACGTGTACAATATTTTTTAATAATCTAAGAGACTGACTAAATAGATTTTTTTAGTCGTCTAGCCTATAATGTTACTTTGCTATTCCGCGAAACATGATAGTCAACTAGTATTTTTTTGCATGGAGTTAATTTTCTCGTGTACCTACACTATATAATTCCGAAAACCTATACTCGTTTGCCTAATTTTTATCTCGAATTTTTAAAATTTCTATGAAAAAAAAAATCGGAATCAGTATTGGATTCGGGATACTGTTAATCTGAATTTCGAATATTCGTGCTTTCGTGAGTCACAATTTTGATAGATCGGGATTATAGAATTCGGGATTTCGTATATTATAGGATTTATCGACACATGTTTCGCTTCTCTACTAGGCATCCTCAGGAGATGCAGGAGATGTTGCCGGTCTGACAAATGAAACACGCCAGATCAACATCATCTACTGCATCTACTAAAGATGAGGAATTCGTGTTTCGTATAAACATATTTTTGACGCTGAATGTACACCCTTTTTCCAAATTCCAAAGTCCTAATATACTTCAGTTCTACTTTGTTCTAAAATGTGTAGGTATACTTAGCCCAAAATGCCACACATTTAAGGAGCATTTTTATTTAAAGTTTTTCCACCTTTTTTTTAAATTTAGTAATTGTTATATGGTTTCTTCTCAGAATCGCGAGTTTTCAATTCCGGTAGGACAAAAAAGTGTCCGAATTTTTCCATACATTTTTCAAACCTTCCATTTCGTCTGCGCCATACGAAATCTTTAAAAAATGGTATCTAAGGGAATAAGAAAAAGAAATGACGCATTTTGTTGTACAAGGATCGATAGAGCTCAAGATTCTGAATAGAGATCACATATTTTTTTTTCCAAATGAAAAAAGTCTAAAACGTAGTCTGAAACGTAGTATGTATTTTGTGTCATACGAGTATCTACCAGGGAGGTCACTACGCGATTTATGTTGACACCAAATCCTCTGCCTACAGCACGCCTACCACGAACATCGAAAATTGGCATTGATGAGAAAACCTCTTTGTCACTCCAATATGCAAGTGTAACAGAGATGGAGATACGAATCCGCAATATCGTTCGATTTTTGTGGTAGGCATGCAGGTGGCATAAACTGTCAGGGTTCGCGCATTACCTCACGGGTGCGTTCTGGTATAATATATTTATATTTCAAACACCGCATACTAATTTTAATACAAATATTTCGATTCATAATTTTGTTCCTACTTATTCGTTTATACAAATTGTACCACTATACGCACCTGACAGCGGTGACAACCCTAATGTTAATGTCAACTTGGCATTTGCATGCTTGACACGCTAAACGTCAAATATAGGAAAGAGTAGCTTCTGTACTATAGTACTAGGTATTACTTATTCTGTGTATCTAAGCGTATGTATAAAGAGATTATACAGAACTGGTAGAATGTGAACTGAAAAGTTTTTTTTAAATTATTTATTCGTAGTTTTTGTCCATAGTTTTTGGTATTACAGGACAGTGCCATATTTAGATTTTTAGGTAATAAAACCAATGTCTTCTGAATATTTATTGAGTAAATGCATAAAGAGAACTTTAGTTAAGTACAGACATCATTTATTATAGGGATAGTTGTTTGTAGAAAAAAACCCGGTAACGTTCACATCTCTACTTTAGCTCAAACTACGAGTAGGTGCAAAATAGTATCCGGGTAAAATAAATCTTGTATGATAATATGAAATCGTTTAAAATAGAAAGATGTCAACCATTTTAATGTAATATTGTTAAAATATTGTTTCGATTTTTGTGTTTGATTTTGTACTGATTAAATGAAATGTCGTTTGTCATTATATTGAAAAAAATATATTTCATTATTCATATCTAAGTACCTATTTAAGGTAAGGTGAGAGAAGATTGAATGGTTTTTAGATGAGATAGATAGTGTTGTGTTGAAACCCTTGTAAAATAAAAATAAACAATTTGATTCCTTTCGGTTGTCTAAATTAGAAGGCATGGGCAAGGACTATATTTTTGTATTGTGTCGGTAAAACTAGGTTACGCCCATTATAATACATAGAAATGAAAAAATAATACATTGTTGTCTATAAAGTAGACGGGCTATGATGGAACAGTCGAGGGATAAGATTGAAATAGTGGCTAAAATCTCATCTGCTCATCTTATAAATATTACGGGATAAGATTAAAAATCGACGAATTTGCCACTAGATGCTAACCTTTCAAAAATGGCACATAACATTCCGGGCGGATATTGTCGACTGAGCGGCGGATTGTAACAAGATGGCGGCTTGAAGGATGATACCAGCACTAAACATTTTAAACCAAATAGGGAGTTATATGACGCTTTTCATCTTTTACCATTTTTCATTTTCCCCCACCTTACCTTACATATTTATATTAATGATTGTATGTGAATAAAGTTCAACGGAACAGAACAACAGCACCGCATGTAAATTGAAGTTAAATGTCCGATTGAAACCCCGACAATTGCGCCATCGGAAGTCAAAACAAGTTCCCACTAAAGTTGGCGAAAAGCGTTACATACAGCGTGACTGATATCCCGGTTCCTACAAAGTCACAGTGAAATATCATCGTGATTTTATGACGGCGGTCACTTACAACACGGCGAGTAAGTAAGCACGTCGATCACTTTTTCTCACTCGCACTTTGCACTTGGTGCGTCGCCGGGTGACCGAGCAGTGCCGACTTAGCCCGAGCAACGAACTGCGTCGTACTACTTTTGTGTGAATACGCGGATTCGCAATACGAGTGACGAAGATAACTGCCGGAACGAAGTAACAGCCACCGTGAATTCGTAAAGTCGTTACCCGACATTCAGTCACGGTGATATTATTAGACGGAGTGTCACTGTGATTTTTTCAACATAACGTCGACCTCTCGTCGACCTTTCCAAGTTAGCTAGCTGACCGCCAAAACTAAAACTAACATACTAAATAGCGATCCTAAAACCAAATCGTTGTACCACTTGACCCAGACTTTAGATTAGTTCTGTTTCAAGTATGTGCCGATCCAACTTTGATGGACAATTGAATTTAAAATAGGGTGGAATTTGTCAGTCAAGTTTACGAAAAGTTAAGTGCTTAGGGGGAATAAGTTACTGAATTTAAATAAACAACCCAGAACAGTTTGGGCTCTGGGGCCTTACTGGAACTACAGTGATCCTTGACTATCCGAACTAGACGAGACCAAGGCAAGTTCGGATAATCGAAATCAAAATTTTTTAGGGCGATATCGAAGATAAACAACACTTTTTCATATAAAAACTGTGCAACTTTGAATTACAAAGCAGTTGAAATGTTTTTATTTATTTAAACTTTATTGCACAGTAGAAATATTAACAAAAGGCGGACTTAATGCCATAAGGCATTCTCTACCAGTCAAGTGCTGATTATTATTCACATCCTTGTCTCAAGTTCTCAACTTTCCGCAGTGTTATATCAAAAAAGTGACATAATTATGTGGTCTTGTAAAAAATAGGTCAGCTTGATAACCGACATAATAATGAAGCTGTTATACAAATATGTATCGCGTCCATCTACCGCGAAAGAAAAAAAAGTACCAAAATCTATACAATGATTAATATATTTGTAACAACTGTTCTTTGAGATGTTGTAATTGCCTCTAAACGTGTGTACTTGAAGGGTTTACCCAACAGCGAAAAAGTTTATAAAATAATTTGCGTTTCATTATTTCCGAGCGTCAGAAACATGATTCTCAAAAATGTATTTCGCAAAAACTACACCAATTAGAAATGCGGCAGTTGTAGTTTCGCATTTTAAATGATCGAAACTACAGGGGCCTTACCATGACGTCTTAACGCGATTCAGTTTAGGACCTAAACTGAGTCGCTGCCGTACAACTGAGCACAGACAGTTAACTGAATCGCGTTAAGACTTCGTGGTAAAGCCCCAAAACACAGTTAAGAACCTAAACTGAATCGCCCCAGTTATTTGTAATTAAATGGGGTTGTTACTTTTTGGCATCTATAAAACACTGTGTTTTAAACTAAAATGGGACTTAACGATGTTTCAAGAGCGATATTGCCCCCGTGGAGTCTGACTAAAATTGGCAATTTGGGCTTGTGCACGGTCCAGAGGTCTCCATCAATCGCGTGTTAACGGATCGGACCGAGAAATGATGAAAAATTAATGAGATGATAAACGTACATCTGTGGCAGTCAGGGTTGCCAACTTGCCACGTGTCAGCCATGTCCGACTTTTTACGGCCTAGTCCGGAAAAGTATTTCTAGATGGCCGGCAACAAGGCTCCTGACCAAGGTGATATTGCTGGTTTCTGAGCGTATAACAGGCGGTAAATCACCAGTTTATATGAACCACCGGCCAAGGTCGTGTTGGCCTTCGACCGTAGGGAGCTATCTTTACGATCGTCGAGAGTTAAACCACGTTATCTTTCAAGAAAATGAACTGTCAACCATTAAAGTGTTATTTTAAACTATATAATTTAAATTATCGTGAGTCACACTGATATTAAATTGCAATTGGTGTGATGACCGAGCCGCGAAGGTGACAACACGTCACGCCGAAACATGTCACGCCTATTGTGATAAAAATACGTGAGTTTGAATCGTTGCAATACAATGTTATTTTAACCGTCAAAATCCAATGAAATTATGATATGATATAATAAATCTATAATTATTTATTTCACACTTTTACAGTCTTGTTTTACAGTAAAATCGATGAAACAGCATAAATGGACTCTAGAAGGCGTTTTAATAAAAAAATACGTGAAAATAGCGATGCTTGGCAAGCATTGCTATTGTCACTTGATTGTCAGACAGGTTTGTTTTTAATGCGACCGCAGACTTGTGTATGTGGTATTAATTTCAACTACCTATCTCTAGTTCTCTACTCGTTCCCGAGATAAAGGGTCTTGAAGACAGACAGACGGACGGACGGACTACAAAGTGATCCGATAAGGGTTCGGTTTTCCCTCTTGAGGTACGGAACCATAAAAACATCTTTCGTTGCAAATACGTTCTGTCCGTTTGTTTATCAAAATTTCCGATTTTTTCTTGATATCTTTAATTTCTACTTCTTCAGTTTAAGAGGTCTGGCAACCCTACCAGCAGTGGTTGTGGGCTACGCTACGCCCAATTTACTGGGAACTATGAAGGAATAGAATCTTCAGGCGCTATTGTAGGGATTCAGTGAAGTAAATAGAGACCCTGCATTTGGCCTCTCTATCGGTCTTGCGTTTGAAATTGCAAGTGCGACAGAGAGGAATGACTTCGTTCGCGGTTCCCTGATCAAAATGGGGTATCAGTGGACGGTCGGCAATCATGAAATATTCATTGAAGGGGGCCAGCCGCGATCTTTTATTAGCATTTAAGACAAGTTTTGTGATGTAAGGATGCTTTCAGGTGGTAATTTACTGAATTGTAGATTTGATTTGGCTTGATGTTCTGTTTGGACAGTTAGTTAATTAAATTAACATAGAATTGATATTCATAATTTTATGTTTTTTACATAATTGTACAAAATGAGAAAGGGGTAAGATTAAATAATAGCACGCGGCATAATCAAAACCATACATACGAAAATTACTGGCAAAAAGAGTTTGACAAAGTTAAACATCGATTAATTTCTCATCGATAAGTGACCTATAAATAAATGAAACATATCAAATAACCGAGAAGCTGCAACTATTCAAATCAGATACAAATCAACAATATCCTTATTAAGTGTACTGCGTACTTAGTACACAAGAACTTCTTATACAATAATAATGACTACTATGTTTTTTTTTAAATACTAAAACGGTGACAAACAAGCATACCCAAGCCTGATGGTAAGCGGTCACCGTAACCTATGGACGCCTGCAACTCCAGGGGTGTTAAATGCGCGTTGCCGACCCTTTAAAAAAAGGAGGATTTGCTGTGTTGACAGCTAAAGGGGCAAGCTTTGCTCCGTGGATCCCTAGCTGTCAACACAGTGAATCCTCTTGGAGCTCTGGTGACCTTGCTTACCAACAGAAACACAATACTATGAGTAGGGTCTAGTGTTATTAAACTGCGGTTTTCTGTAAGGTGGAGGTACTTCCCCAGATGGGCTCTGCTCCAGATTTGAGCGAGACGACATTCGTTGTGCTGTGCCCTACAACACTAAACAATATGCATCGGCTGTGCCCATGCCTCTCTAAAAGTATGCAGTACTTAGCAGGACCTAGTTTACCTACCCTTATGTCATAAATATCATGATAAAATAATAATGAAAGTGGCGGATAAGTTCTATATTTCGTAGTAGTTTTATACTTTAATGACGTTTAATAGTAAATATGTAATAGCACCTACCCGTGTATAACAAAACAAGACTAATGGAGACACCATTTTTGATTAGACTAAGAAAGAAACTTATAATTTTAACATCTGTGAATGAGATAACTAGCTGTCAGTGACGTCGTCGTTAGTGGCAGACACCACGGGACGGTCTTACCTTGTTTCTTTCCACTATGTACGTACCTATCGATCGATATCGTATTCGTCGATATTTATACTAGTTTCAGGCTGAAGACATAATTATAATGCCCTGCGTATCCAATATAATAACATTTTCAGAATGCTTTTTGGGCTTCCTCGATTTTGCAGCGCCTCTCGGATGTTTTGCGACGCTAGCGTTGAGGACTTTTATGCCATATTAAGGAAGAAGACGGCATCAGTGGTAATGCGGATGAGGGGGAGCGCAAACAGCATCCTGAGAATGATAGCAGAGAGGTGGGATTCAGATATACTCCGCCGATATACCGACCTTCATGTCTTACGACCTAAGAATAAATAAATATATTTTATGTATTTGTGTCACCTCTTAAGTTTAGGTATTGTTTATACGTACTTTGTGATTAACACTATGGATCTGTGGTATCTGAAAATAAACATTTTTTTTTTTAATTTTTTTTTTTATTTATTGTGAAACTCTCTATTAAGCTAGGAAATTTGGTAGAAATATAATGTTACGTGTTTTTTTTGATAAGGAAGAACACGAAGCCTTTGAAATTACTTGCGGCATTACCTAGTTGCGAAGACGGCAAAGCATGCGACCACTCACCCGACTCCGGCTTGGAAACAACCTTGAGGCGCGCCAAGTCGGTTCCTGAGGCTCCACTCTGCTTAGAAACAGTCAGCAGCAGCAGCCCATTAGTCCATTGTTGACTAATTCCGTCATAGAGGCTATTCCGTCTGAATGTTACATTGCGTTGAATATACCTAAGCCGGTATACAGGTGACAATTAAGCCGATGAACTCAGGATAGTTTACTGCTTAGCGACTGACTCATCAGCGCTGCGTAAGTGCGTACTGTGCTTATATTCAAGACAGGAATAGTTTCCGTCTAATGCTCGCCTGTGTTGACTGACACACTGCACAGTTCGCATTTACGCAGCGCTGCATATTATTATGGACTACAATAGCCGTCAATCGAACTTCCTAACAATCTAAACAAACCGCCATATTTATCGTAATAACCTAACTTTTATGTTTTTAATTAAATCTCCAAGATTAATGAATTTATCTTGCGTTTATATGTTATTATAATACGACCATTTCAGTAATGAACGGCATCAGTGGTTTTTGGTGAGGTGGTGTGAAAATATAAGGAGAAACAGTGACAAAACATGGGAAATTTTTTGTTTACATTGTTTTTAAGTTCTATTGTAGGCGATTTTACCATATGACGGAATTAGCCACATTGAGTTTACATGGATAAAATAGAACTGCAATAACATTCCGTTCTGGGAAGTGCTTTTGGTTACCTATGTCTGATACATATTTTTTTTGTATGAATACTCCTTTGTTCCGTTTATTTCTTTCCGATATTTTACGTTCCGTGTGCGTACCATGAGTTGTTTTCGATTGCGACTGCGGCATTCGAAAGTATGTCCATCTTGCTCCTCTACTCTGGCAGAAGCGAGACGGACATACTGTCGAATGCCGCAATCGCAATCGAATGCAACCTATGGGTTGCATACTGAAAGTGGTCCATTTATGCTCGATGGGATCTGGTTTCAAACTTAAGTAAACTAATGAATAGTCTAAGAGCTACCCTCGGAAAAGTATCAACGATTTTGAAAGCGATGAAATCGGCCTGCGCAAGTGTTATTTTTAATGTCAAACTATAATGAAATAATAACGTTTACTTAGAACTTGTGAATAATTCAGTGAAAAAAGTCTGTGATATGTATGAGCCCATGACAGTCTTCGTAAAAGTGGCACAAAGTTCGTTTGGGGCTTTTTAGTCAGGGAATTCGGATGTCAAAGATGCAGCTTTTTCTATGGATGTTTAGAATTTTCGTACAAAATACGAAAATACTTTTTCTCCGATCTAATATTTATACTTGGAGCAGGTTTTATGTATGAAAGTTAAAGAATTCAGGATTTGTTTACTATGTTTTGGTATAATGAGAAGGTACGTACATAATGGATACATGTACCTATACCTTTCCAAGATCTCATAACGAACAATTGATTGCGATCATATCACTAATACGTTTTCTTCTTTCTTGCGTTTTTCCGACTTAAGCCACGCCTCAGGGAGCCTGGGGTCCGCTTTAACAACAAATCCCAATATTTGACTTAGGCGCTAGTTTTACGAAAGCAGCTGCCATCTGACCTTCCAACTCTGAGGGTAAAATAGGCCACATTGGGACTTAGTCCTTTGTGTTTTAAACCAGACGGAGTAGCAATTGACAGAACCCCTCAGCCGAATGAGTATGACATAGTAACATACT
Source organism: Lathronympha strigana (assembly GCA_949128165.1). Lineage (NCBI taxonomy): Eukaryota > Metazoa > Arthropoda > Insecta > Lepidoptera > Tortricidae > Lathronympha > Lathronympha strigana. The sequence continues at coordinate 4,283,274 of OX421914.1, forward strand.
CATTGTATGAACTAACGCTTATCTGATATAGCTATTTGTACGTGACGTACGATTAGCTGTACATGTGACGTGCAAAAGAGGACAGAACCTTTTTGTATAGCGAATGCCAGACGTTGCCAGCCCGGCTGATTAAAAAGCCCAAGGATTAGTCCGGTTTCCTCACGTTCTTTTTCTTCACCGAAAAGCGATTGGTACATTACAAATGATATTTCGTACATAAGTTCTACAAAAGTCATTGGTATGAGTCAGGGTTTGAACTCGCGACTTCCGATTAAAAGTCGACGTTCTTCATAACACTATTTCGTAAATACCCTTGATAATTACCTAACGCGCGGTCTGCGCATACATAAACTAATATAGTATCGTTGCCGTCCAAATCATTGTCCATTTTCCAGAACTCACTCTCAGGCTATAACACCAACTTCACTACCTCTGAAAATACGCGAATTACAACGCAATGTTCCGGGAGCTGGCTCGAGTTTTGAAAATTAATTAACATCATCACAGACATCGAATTCGTAAACTGCTAATGGGATTATTCCCGTTTATTGGAGTAATTAATACAAATTTAATTCATTACTAATGTTTTGAAGAAGTTCGTGAAACGACTCGAATTTACTGTCTCATTTTAATTCATTTATTTCTGATGATTTAAGGCTGAGTGATGTCCGAGCCGCGAAGGTGACAACACCACTCTATCTGTCCGACGATGACTGCCCGATGCAGTCGAAACATGTCACGCCTATTGTGATAAATATTCGTGAGTGTTGACAATTTAATGATTTAAGGCTGGTTTTCATTAATCCAGTAACTGGATTCCAACGTTTTTGTTAAAAAAAAAATATTTAACTTTTTTTTTTTTAATTGAAATAACATGAAAATATACATATTTTGTTTTGTTATTAAAGTAGTTTTTCTTTTCTTTTTTTCTTTCTTTTCTCAAGATGCCAATTCTATAGAATAAATCCCTACGCTGTAATAATAGTCAAGCGTGACTCCAACCAAAGACAAAAAAAGTCTCGCAATCGCAACATGGTCAAGTGGTAACGTATGAGATATATTGGAGATATGTCAAATGTCAGTAAAGCACGTTCGAATCGGTCTCCTGAATGGCAGCATCTCAGGCGAAACACATGCCGAGTTTTGTATTATTTAGTGGTCTATTAAATTCATTTGCGGATTTATTTATTGCGGCGGGCAGTGGGAAAATTACTTGCGTGCAAAAAATACGCAAGTAAGTATGCCGAGTTGGTAGTTGACTAGCGCGTTTACTGTAATAGGAAAGTAACAATATTATCGTAATGTAATCTTATTATATCCGAGTTCTATGATGAGTTCGCCGTGTAGCCATGTTGGAACAGACAAGTTGTCGAATTCTAAGTTACTGCTCATGACGTGAACTTCCTCTGAGTGAGGTCACTTTATAGGCGAAGAGCTAGGTCCGGAAAAGATAAACATAATCCTTCTAGTTTACAAAAGAGGTTAGGTACAGCGAAATGTCATCTCGCTTGAATCTGGAGTAGCATAAGGAAGTACAGTCGCGAACAGGAAGTATTGAGCAACTTGCTTGTTTGTAATTTTGCCGTGAATCGATGTTAACAATACATGATAGTTGACATTTGTCATACCGATTTTCATGACACGGCTAAGTTAGAAATATAGTTAAGTGACTCATCAATCCCGGTTCGCGACTGTACATACCTGCACCATAAGGTGAGAACCATAAGGTGGTAAGAAGTCTACACTAGTGCTGTTTCTGATGTTGAACAAGGTTTCCTAAAATATCAAAAGCCTGTTGTGGTGGCTCTGGGACCTAGCCCCCTCTGTCTTTATTTCTACCAGACTGTCGAAGGAGGGACGTGTGTTTTGAGCGAATCTATGAATGTTTTTTTTCTTTGTCACTCCACGTGTATATTCATCTGGGTCGCTGGAGTGACATGACTGACATGGGCTATGTAAATATAATAATAATAATATTAAAAAAAATTGTCTTCTTTAGAACGGATTAATCGCATTTATTAACACCATGACCCTACGTTTCGAGCCCTTTACTTTATAAAAAAGTGGATTTTAGCGCAAATACACCCTATGCCAGTTTTTTTGCTTTTTTAAATTACTTGTTTTTTTATCTTAACTGTAGGGTCCTCCTATACTATAATAAATTCTACACAAGTCATTTTTCGGAGAAGGGACAGATCATTGCCGCTGAAACAGAGGAACGACCCTCCATGTTCGATGGTATAACTTTTCTTGAGTCTATTCAATAAATACAGTCTTCATTAGGTATGTTTCTTTCTATACGCGCTCAGGATAATTAAATTTTCTCCTTTTCCACCAAGAAAAGAATACTTTGAGTTTTATATGTATCGCTTTACTTCAAATTCGGGTAAATCTATTCGACTCTCTCAGCAAATATCTGCCTTATTATTACTTACTTACCGTTTTTGTAATACCAAAATCGTATAATCTGAAAGATAGATTTAACCGAGTTTGAATTTAAGCGACATATATTATATTGAAGTTATATTGAATCCTTCTTCAAGCTGTTTTACAGAATCCTAAAGTTTGGGGCCTAGGCCAGATTTATAGAGCTCAGTAACTAGAATATGGCCCCACCTCTTCGCTGTTTTTGTCCAACCAAAGAAATATTTCGTTGCAATTTCAATAGTTTAGCGTTCTCCGAAACTACCTCTTGGCTTTTTTATTCCCGAACTCGTCTCGAATAAAACATTACTCCAAACCACCACCATAACCACCAATCTTGAACCACCATATCCAAAGGAACTTGAGACTGTCAGGAAATAACGGCATGCCAGTTTGGTTACCATGAGTTGTACGTAGCCGTAGGCATTAACGACTAAAGTATATTCGTCTCGCTCTACCACTACTCTGGCAGGAACGAGACGGGCATACTTTTGTACAACAATTGGTAGCAGCCTAGATGCCCATGAGTGCTGAGTCATTGACGTATGATATTAATATATAAGCCTCGGCCTGCTTAGCAGCAACATCGTCTGTTCAGGATACGTAAAATATTCAACCCTACTTTCGTCGTCTCCTTGGAGGCTTAATTTCATAAAAGCTTTTCTTAGCTGAGCTTTCAGACATGTATGATATGTTTAAAATATCATGGATTAGACGGTATTTTATTATTAGTCTCTAAATAGTCTAAATAAACCTACTGATTTACATATAATGATATAAAGCACCATTTGCACAAGGGTTAGACAATTAATCCGGAGTTAGCTGTCCAATTAAAAACAAAAAAACCGGCCAAGTGTGAGTTGGACTCGTGCACCGAGGGTTCCGTACAAACTTTATGTTGCAACTTCACCTAGAAGTAGAAATTTGAAGTCAGCCACAGTGTATCGGCTATCGGCAGATTGGGTCACTCGTTTGCAGGGCATGGAGTTAGTATGACGGCCTCCTAGCCTAGTTGGTAGTGACCCTGCCTACGAAGCAGGAGGTCCCGGGTTCGAATCCTGGTCAGGGCATTTATTTGTGTGTTTATCACGAATATTTGTTCCTGAGTTATGGATGTTTTCTATGTATTTAAGTATTTATATGTATCTATCTATTATATATATCGTCGCCTAGTACCCACAACACAAGCCTTATTGAGCTTACCGTGGGACTAGCTCGATTTGTGTAAGATTGTCCCACGAATATTAAAAAAAAAAGTATGCAAGTTTGTTTTACCTATAGTTACTATATAGTAATACTAAAGTCAGTATATCTATATACTTCAGCAATTTAATTGCAGCGATTGTGGGCGGGGCACATTGCACGTAGAACCGATGGCCGTTGGGGTGGAAAGGTTCTCGAGTGGCGATCGCGTACCGGAAGGCGCAGCGTGGGTAGGCCCCCCACAAGGTGGACTGATGACCTGGTGAAGGTCGCAGGAGTCCGCTGGATGCGGGTGGCGCAGGACCGGTCATTGTGGAAATCTTTGGGGGAGGCCTATGTCCAGCAGTGGACGTCTTTCGGCTGAAACGATGATTAGATACATTAATAACACCGAACTGATCTGCAAATGCAGTAAAAGGGGAATCTAAGAAACTCCTCGTGTAGGTATTAAGTACGCTTAATAGTGAATTACTAACCAAGGGAGGAAAGGCAATCATTTCCGTGGAGGTATTTTGGCGCTCTAACGTAGCCAGAGCGCTGATAGCCCGAAGCTGAAATGTGCCTTTCATCCGAGTAAAACACTCTACTTTTCATATCGTATGCGAGGAAAACAAAATACAGGTGTATCTTATAAAATATATTTAAACATAACTTTGTAGTGCGAGTGTCACGAGGAAACTTTTATAAAAAAAAATATCGTCATTTTTGATTTCTGGAAATAAATATCGAAGAATGGAGTTCATACAATGGATCCATTTTAAACCGATATTTTTTATTTATTAGTAAAACTAAAGAAAATACCTAAGCACTTATAACATAAAACGCCCTTGGGCATAATCGTATCATTTTCCACCCGCTTCATAGGTTAACAAAAACATACTATCAGGGCATGAGCTATGAAAACTATTTTTACCCCTTTTAGCGACAGAATTCCCAAAGTTCGTCGGTTTATTCAAACCCAGAGTACGAAAACATATCTCACCTACAGCACCCATGCATACTTAATGCACATTACATAACCGATAACCTGCAGAGTAAGGACTCCCCTTTGACTTAGCCACTCAAACATTACTTTGGCAACAAATCTACCAATCCATTTTCGACCTTAATGTTAACAACATAGAGTCCACCAGGAAGGAAGTGAAATATCAACGCTTATACACAACCGACTTTGAATTTTCTTTCCAAGACATTAAGTCTATATTGAAATTCGTACTTTACATTTATGATGAAGATGCAATGATATCAGAAACAATACGCTAATCTAAATAACACCTTAACGCTTACGTGTTAGAGCTTGAATTCGTTTGTGCGGTGAGTTGGTAAGGTGCGTATGGGAGAAAGTTGTTCCGACCAATGTCATTACCATTCCACGTAACGTAAGCGGAACTCGCGTAATAAGTTACGAAAGAGCTCCGGGGTCGACTCTCGGGGAGACGTTCGTCAAAATGATCAAACGCGATTGTCAATCAGGAAGGAGATTTCACGGAAGAATAGCTAAAGCATGGAAGTACTACAAAAACTGTGTAACGTACAAATAGCTATGTCAGATAACATACAATGAGTGTGCAACTATGTCATACCCATTCGGCAGAGGGGTAGGCCTGTCATAGCTACTCCAGCTGGTGTAAAACTCAAAGAAGCCACTAACCCGGAGTTAAGCTGTCAAATTCCATACAAAACGCTTAATTCCGGGTTATGTGACTACGGTTGGTGCAAGAGGCCCTTAATGTAATTTTTCATCACACTTGCTCGTAAATGGTGATATTGTAAGCAAGTATGTTTTCTTAGTGTAGTGTCTCCTCTACCCAAAGGTTGTCTGGAAGAGATCGCTCTTTAGCGATAAGACCGCCTGTTGTTTGCCTCTTTTTCATGTGTAATCTGTACCAGTTTGTGTTATTTTTGTTGTTTTGAGGTGCAATAAAGAGTTATTGTATTGTATTGAATGTAAGCAAGCTGTATTACGCCCATGGCCCTAATGGACTTTCATACATTTCACCGCCCGCCCAGAGCTCCCGGAGAGCCCCGCGCCCCACACCGCACGTAGGTAGACGTCACTTACCGCGGAGTTTTGTGGACTGTGCTACTACACTACCGCTAATAATTATTGTTTATTTATCTGCCTACTCTTCTTCCTGGTCGATACCTCATGTCTGAAGGACGTGACTTATATGGGTTGGGACTATTGGCCAGCGCTTTCCAGGCCTTCCGATCCTGCGCCTTTTGTATAGTCGCCTGTAGAGTTGTCCCAGTAGCCTTTTGCACTGTATCTGTCCATCTCATGGGTGCAGGTCCTCTGCTTCTCCGCTCATTCACGCTTCCAGTGATAATGCTCCTTTCCAAAGTGTCAGCGCTACTTCTGACCGTGTGCCCAAAGAAGCTGAGGATCCTCTGAATACATATCGTAGTTGTAGTTGACTACCTTCAGGTAATTATAAACTTATTTCATTGACACCAAATCACGTAATTAGTGTATGCATTAAACATTGCATAGTCCAGTGGAGGTGGCAGCCAGTGTTGAGGTCGCCGCGGTTGCGAGTGAACGGCGCACGCGCTGCGATTTAAGGTAGGTCGTGCTTGTTTACTGTGATTACTTAATATTGTATGTTACCGCGATTATTATAAGACCCTACGTCTCGAGCTCTTTACAGCACTCGTTTTTACAGGGTTACGATGATGACTTAGAGTGCGAATTCTCCCCGTCAATCAAAAAAGTTACTTCACTTACTAATAAATAGAAATAAGTAACTAAACTACTACTAATACTACGTTACCAGAGAGTAACTTTTTTGAATGACATAGAGAATTCGCATTCTCTCATTCACCATCTTAACCCTGTGAAAACGAGTGCTGTAAAGGGCTCGAAACGTAGGGTATGGTTAATGAACGCGATAAGTCCGTTCTGAAGTGTTTAATTTCAATTACTTACTGTTTTGTTTTTATATGTGCGTCTGTTGTCAGTGGTTCTTCACTAGAGGTCGCGCCAAAGCTATACCAGCGTGCGTAGCCAAGATGCCAATCGCTCACGCTTAATAACGTATCCCAGCTCTCTCTATCACTCTTCATTATTAGTGTGACAGTGACAGTTGCGTTTCGTTAGCGACTGAGCGTGAGCGATTGGCATCTTGGCTACGCACCCTGACTGACTGACGACATTAATTTAGAGACTAAGCTAGTTTGTATCGATTTTGATAGCACAGACTGTGAAAGTTTTAAGTGTTATTTTAAATAACACTTCAAAAGTTTGACAGTTAATTTGCTTGGAAGAGATAACTTGGCTTGACTCTATTGTGTTGTTCCCCATGAGTATTAACTTCCAAACAGTTGATGGACCGGCACGTAGCCAAGATCACAATCTCTTGCAAAAAGGTAGGCGTGAAGAAAATGTATTGAAGTGATAGACGTCACGCAATCTGCTTAACGCTTAACATTTCTGCAAATGTCTGTCATCTTGGAGACCCCCTGAAGTAAACCACTTGACTGAAAAACTGCTGGTCTATGATGGTCGGGTTTTTATCGTTTACCGATGTTGCTGTCACGTTCTAACAAGTATGTATGTGCGAAAGTGACGCATAGCGTGATAAGCGATAAAATGGCAACCATGCTAACCCTGCTGATGTAACAGTTTATTGTTTCTTTCTCGTGTGTATTTACTTCAAAACAGTTCATGGTGCACTTACTGTTACTTAACCTCCAACATACTGCACAACCGCGTTTGTCTCACTACGGCTATTTATTTAATGTTATAAAGTAGGTAAATTCTAGTACTGACCTAGGTTACGGCTTTTCATTTTCTGTGTTTGTGGCGTGAGAATGTGATTATTTTACTAAGAGTACTGTCATGTAGGTACAGTCGCCATCAGATATATCGGAGCGTCCGAGGCGTGCAAAATATCTGAACAAGCACTCTAACGCCTTGACAATAGAGGCGTGTTCAGATATTTGTGAACACCTCGAACGCTCCGATATATCTGATGGCGACTGTACCCATACAAATGAACAAGTGTTCTTGTAAGTGCTGTGTACGGAATTTATTAAAATTGAAAGTTGTGACAAAACATTGTGTTTCATAATCTGTTTACTTAATTCAAATTTTCGAATAACTTGAGAGTCCGGTTGTGTTCTTCCGCAAGCTTACATTTAAGACAAGAATAATATATTATGATTTTTGCTAACACGCTTGCAAGCATTTAAGCATGCGTTATGAATAATGTACGTGTACATATTAAACATTTGAACATAATAGGCTAAACTTATCTCATATTAATATACGCGTGTCTCCAACGTATTGTTGCATTGTCTCTACGTTACAAAGATATTAAGTCACATCATTTAAAATAATGTCTAAAAACTTTATCAATAAGCTAAACAGTTAATAAAATCCTTTTAATCTTCTTATAAATATTAAACTCAGTACTTCCAAGGCTATTAGCAAACAGTCAAACACATTGAACAATAAGACCTGTCCCATTGTTGCGACAAGTTGCAAAAATTCCTTAACATTTCTCAAGAATTGTCATTCGCTTGGTCAACTGTTACATCCCATCTGAAGTGCGATTTACAACCTTATTTCAATAAGAATACAGTGCATCGAATAGTCTTGGTTCACATGTGATGGATATGTTTATGTTTTGTTGATGTCAAGGTCGCGCTTAAGTGGCGTTTAGGTTTGGCAATTGTCTACTTTTCGGTAGACTAATAGTTTGTTGACATTCCATGGGCTACTTTTGCAGTCATATAATTTAAACTTTCGTGAGACACACTGCGACCCGTTACCTACTCGGGCAGTGATGCCCTAGCCGCGAAGGTGATAACACCACTCTGTCTGCCTGACGCAGACGAAACATGTCACGCCTATTGTGATAAAAATACGTGAGTGTTAACCGTTGCAATTTAATACTTTTGCAGTATTTATTAGCTGGCCATATACCTTCGCGACAATCCGTTGGAGATCCAAACATACCCTCATACTCGTAGGTATTTAAATGACATGACTATGTGGAAAATCCGCAATATTGCACGAGAGGTAAATGCCAGTCATACACATTCGGGAACAACAGGACTCTTTCTTTGCCCAGAGGCTAAGCTTCGCAGCTCGTAGTCCAGAGGCTAAAACGCGGCCTTTCTATACAGGGTGATTCATGAGTCGTGAGCAGGATTAACCTTACGGTTTCGGAGAATAATAAGCTATTATTTCATACTAGACTTAACGAAATTAACGTTAAATTTAATTTAATTAAATCTCCTAACTATGAGTTAATTGATACTTAACTATCAATTAAGTATCAATTACCTCATAGTTAGAAGATTTTAATTAATTTAATTTAACGTAAATTTCGTTAAGTCTAGTATGAAATAATAGCTTAACATTCACTTAAACCGTAAGGTTAATCCTGCTGCTTTACTTGCAAGTGTGTAAACGGAGTATGAGTATTCGACATTACATTGATATGTCATGGTTGTCACTTACTTGGTTGTTAATTCTAATGCCCGTTTTACGCAACATGCAACATGTAGCTATTTTGCGTGAGAAAATAAAATAATAAAAAGTCACGAATTTAAATAAACTAACTATGCCATTCTGTTTCCTTTATTATACTTAGCCACATGAAGATAGAACAAATGCTTAAGAACACCCTGTTTATCTTCAAACCATTTTTTTTGCCATCGCACGCCGCTGCAACCCGCGAATGTTACCTTGACGCGTTAATTCAATAAAAATCTCACATTTTATTTACGGGGTTTAATCGCGTATGCACTTCGAATATTTACCGCTAACGCATGTTACCCATGGTCCCGGAAAACAATTGCCGTGTGCAAAAATATGCGAAAGTTTAAATCAGTGATTCGCTCGTAGTGGGTCATATAGGTTCAGGCATATCTGCTAGATCTGCCAATGTACGGGTAATTTGCTTGGCGGATGTCCACCGGACATCATCATCATCATCATCATCACATCAGCCATAAGACGTCCACTGCTGAACATAGGCCTCCCCTTTGGACCTCCATATGTACCGGTTGGAAGCGACCTGCATCCAGCGTCTCCCGGCGACCTTCATAAGGTCATCTGTCCATCTTGTGGGTGGACGTCCTACGCTGTCCATCGGACATACCCACTATAAATTTACCTCTCGTGCAATATTGCGGTTTTATATATAGTCATGTCATTTAAATATAAAACCATTTTGAAAGCTTAATACGTGGGCTAAACTATGATAATTAATTATTAATGAGTTATATGATTAATTCGTTAAAATATATTACTGCTATCGATTTGGCTGGTCAAATGGAATATCTGGAATGCAACTACATATTTGGTTTAAGTACCTCATTAGTTGCTATCAAAGGAATTTCGTATTTAACGATTAATTATTGAATCGTTAAATACGAAATTCCTTTTAAAATATAGGTACGTTAGTTGACGATGCAAAAAACATTTAACTCTTCAAATTTAATTATTATTTGAAGATTTCGACCTTTTTGCAGCGTTTTAAACACTTTTCACTTTCTAAGAGCTCGCGATTGTGAGTAGTATCTAGTCACATAAAAAAATCCAATAAAAAAAACAACTAAAAATTAAAGCGCTCTAGAGCATAAAAAGCGATTTTATGTCGCCTAGCCTCGACTTAAGTCGAACTTTTCGGGCAAGAGAAGTGAAAATGTAATTTTTGAATATAACTCCTTTCTTAATTCGATTTGTTTTCTTCTACTGCTTACATACATTTGTTTTGCCAGTCTTATAAAGTGAAAATAGCGCTCATAGAAAACTAGTTTTTTGATGAACTTCTAGTTAGAATACGTCGTTTGCGTTGCGACGGAGCGGAAGCGAAAGTTACCATTTCAGCTTCAGTTTAGGCAAAAATGCTTTCGTTACGAAAGTTTCGCATGTCCCGTTGTTTTCCTCTACAGTGTGATTACCATCAGTACGTAATCGTATTCGATTGCGACTGCGGCATTCAAAAGTCTGTCCGTCTCGCTCCTACCACTAATCTGGCAGGACCTGTTCTAGGGCCTGTTCTAAAGGTTCGTAGAAATTTTTTCGTTTCGTGTTTCGGAAAATGTTTGAAATTGTGGAAATGGACTGAAAGGATGTAAGCGCCATATAGGTTAATGGCGGTTAAGACTTTGTGCTCGCAAGTTCTGCAGCATACATAGCACTAGTTTTACTTTCCCTCTCCATGACAATCTAGTTAAGCCAGACGCTATAACACATGCATGTGCCCGCTGAAGCGTAACTGGGAATACCAATGCCCGATTGTACGTTACGCTTTCGTTCGGCTTCGAAAAATACATACAACTAGTGAAAATACGCTATTTAAAGCCTTTATTTTGAATCAACAATGATACAGGTAATTAAATTAATTTAGTATTTCGTTTGTTCGGTTCCATTTTCTTTAAATCATTCCGCTTATAGTTCTCTCCTGGTTTGGTGTATTAAAAAGCAGTTGAAAAATGTGGTGTATTTTGTTTAACATTCCTTCAGTATGAAATTCGGATCGATGTAAAATGCATACTAAGTATCGGATGTGTTCGGATAATTGAGCGTTCGGATAATCAAGGTTCTACTATGTTTTTATTATTTATATATATATATATATATATATATTATGTTATGATGGCGGCAAATAAGCACAAAGTCCACGCAATAGTATGCGGCGCCCGCAGCCCATGACCACCTGCGAAAATGGTCACACTTATCAATTATCATCCCGGTGTAACAGGTGTTTCATTGAAAACATGTCAGTACAAGGACACGATGGACAAAACTATTTATTTTGGAAAAATGCACATTTAAACAGAAACTGATTAGGATAAGGAGAAAACGTGAATGCCATACAATTGCCAATTAAATTATTTATCTTCGTTCGAAAATTCACAGTCATTTTCATTTGAGTGTTTAATTGATGAACAACTTGCTCTACATTTATTTCAATGAATAATGTTTTTTCCTCTTTCCATTGAAATACTTTATACTAATAAGATAATATCCATAATAGGGGTTCCATTATTGCATCAATATATATATATAGTCCTCCTCGTCGTGTCCGACGACGGCGATCCTTACACTTTCCTCTGATGAGCACGTAGGAATATGGCTCGCAAAACCGAATTTGGTCTGAAATATCCGGTCGAAATATCATGGGTGGTCCATGGGGGGTCCAATAAAGATATATTTAATTTTAATTTTTTAATTTATTACTAAAACATCGCTGTCCATTATCGGAAGAAAAACACCGAGTTTTCATTCGTCAATTGATGACTCGATCCGATCCGAGACGATCTGTAAATTTCTATAGAAAGAATCACGTGATAGCTCGGAACCCTCAGAGGTCCCGTATCGTTTTCTATAGAAACTGACAGATCATCCCAGTTCGGATCGGAACGGATCAGTTCGGATGGGTGTGAGTCATCCTTTATCCTGTTGAAGTTTACATTTTCTATTTCTCGCACAAAACCATTAGATGTTTATGATTTGATGGCAAAGTCACACTCTAGGGCAAAAATGATCGGTTACAAGGTAGACATGGCAAATGTTATGCTCATGCGCATAATAATTACGTTACCATAACTAGAGCAATGCCAAGTAACATATAGAAGAACTAGCGAGCCGTCCCGGCTTTGCACGGGCTATTATTATACATATAAACCTTCCTCTTAAATCATACTATCTATTTAAAAAAACCGCATCAAAGTCCGTTGCGTTGTTTTAAAGATTTAAGCATACATAGGGATATAGGGACAGAGAAAGCGACTTTGTTTAATACTATGTAGTGTGATAGTGATTAAACAAGAAGACAGAATCTCGTTCTTTCCAAATGAAAGCTATAGCTATCCTTCTAGCTACCTTTATTTTCTTATCTCCTCTGTCCAAAGAAGAGATCGCTTTAGCAATACAATACAATAGAATACAATACAATAACTCTTTATTGCACACCTTACAAAACATTACAGAAAAAATAATATAAATTAAAATAAAAACACACACAAAAAGTAGAGGTAAACAACAGGCGGTCTTATCGCTAACAAGCGATCTCTTCCAGACAACCTTAGGGTAGCGGAGCAAATAAAACAGGAAATAAAGAAACAGTAGGAGGTGCAGAAACAAAAAGAACTAAAGCAAAAAAAAACTATTACTACTACTACTAGCAATAAACTATTACTAGCAATTTGACTGCCTGTTGTTTACCTCTTTTTCACATGTTTAGCAGTTTGTGCTATTTGTGTTGTTTTGACCTGCAATGAAGTATTATTATAGTGTATTGTATTGTATTCTTAATAGCCTTAATTTTGAGGATAACGCCCTCTCCGTCAGTGTCAATCGGTTGCATCATTAAACCCAAATTTAAAAGCGGTTATATAACAAACGCCTTTTTATATTACACATTGAATAATATCCCACTACCACAGACTCGTCACAATAAAATATCACCAACCAATGCTTGTCCCCTTTTGTAATCAAACATACATGTCATCCAGAAGCCGTAGTGGACACGGTACTAAGCGATACTTTAGCATACCAGCGACAACCTATCGGTAGACCTTATATCCATTGTAATAGAGGTTACAATTGCTCAGGATATATTATTGGCGACGGTATATTATTGTTGCTGGATATTCTCACGCGATACGCGAGGCTACCTTTCACTTTCCGATGACTCAAGGGAAAAAAGTACTAACTGTGTTTAATCGCATAGACTTTAGTGCGTTTAGGTTTTAAATTGGCTATTATGACGTTTAGCGCGGTCTTTGATCTTGTAAACGCAATCAGTTTTGCAATGTGTCTGGTAAAAGATGTCTGCAGTTCCGATTATTTTGGACATTCGGAACTTGTATCTCCGTATCGATACTATCGATAGCAATCAATTTTAAGGATGACTCAGACTAGAATGGGACGGGACGGGACGGGACGTAGAGGGACAAGAAAATCTGTCAAATTCCATAGAAAGCGTCACGTGATCTATAGAAATTGACAGATTTTCCCGACCCGTCCCGTGTTAGTGTGAGTTATTCTATAGGCGAGATTGTTTATAAAATGAAACCACATTTAAAACAATGTTAAAGATATAACTATCTCTGTCACGACTAGGGTTGCCAACCGTCCCGCTATACGCGGGACGTCCCGTTTCTGGGGGTCATGACGACGCGTCCCGCAAAGAGGCCGCGCGGGACGCCGATTGTCCCGTTTTTAGACCATACTGGATAATAAGCACAAAAAGGAACGGTTTTTAATGTGACTCAGAGCCAGTGCATGACGGTGAATCTATTTTTTATTATATTCTAGATTATTTAATCTAAGATGCAATTTAGCTGACTACTTACAACTCTTACTCGTAACAATGCTTTTTTAATGAGGCAAAACACAAACTATAGGTTCTTTTGCAATATGGGTGCATATTCGTAAATACAACCGTTCATATCAAAAATACTTTTTAATGTTTTTGTCTTAAAACGTATATGCTAAAAGTAATATGCAAAAAAGAAACAACATACGACATTGATACGGTCGGCTTCATATATAATTATATGCATCTCTATTCAATTTTGACCCTTCTTCCCCTGTAATAAGTTCAAAGTGTATAGATATTTATAGACGTGACTAACCAAACGATAGGCATACCAAGGGATCACAACTATACCTACAAAGGGGCTACTCAGTCACCCCAATACCTCGATATCCACTACTTACACGTTCCTCTGTACTCTCAGTCTCTCATCATTATAAATATTCTCAAAGCGCAGAGCAACATGTCCGCTAACCATCAGCTCTGCAAGCGTACCTAGTCGTACTAGCGACGCCGACTTCACGCCGCATATTTTATAGCGAAATTTAGAGTGATTTGAAGTGATGTTTTGAAAAAAAAACTCTGAATACACAATTTATAAATTTTGTATAGAGTTTAAACAAAATTTTACAAATGTCTATTTATTTATGTAAAAAGTACCTATCTGTTTAGCCAGATAACTTGGCTATTGTTCGTGTAGTTCTACCAAAATGTACCAAATTTAACATTTCTTCAACTTAATAATTTTGTGTGAAAATGTTCAAAAGTGTTTCATTTTCTCCATAAAAGATTGCATAGGTACTTAACAAGAAAACATTTTTTTTATTAAGATTCAATAGCAATAAGGTAGAAAACCAGATGGTACGAAGATAGTAGATGTTTGAAGCTTGCTGAGCAATATAAATATGGTAAACCAGTTATAAGTGGTGAATTTTTCAAAAACTAACTATAAAATTGAAAAAGTATTTTATATAAAAATTTAAAAAGTATTTAATTTAAATTGAAACGATCTTTTAATTTTATGTATACATGTAAAATTGTTGTAGTACTAGTAGGTATAAAAAAAATTATAACTGTAAAAACTCATGGCAAAAACTTGAGCTAAATCGGCTTAATACTCGTATCTATAGAAGAAATTTCTTCTTTTTATGAAAGTTAACCAGGTAATTTTGTATACCTTTCAATACGTTGACACTTGACAGTCCGATACACCTTATATAAGTCGGTTGACGGCGTCCCGCATTTTGTAGCCAAATCCCGCATGTCGATCCCGAATGTACCGCAAATTTGTACACTACGGTTGGCAACCCTAGTCACGACCGAAACTTAAATAGACGTGTCAAATCTGCGATAGAGCATATTACACCATTTACATCTTACTGACAGTGTTCTACACTCCCTTTTCATAATCTTAATGGAGTCGACTGTACATAACAGTAAATATAATTAACTTCACAGGAAATAACTCTTAATAGTTGTTAACATGATTAGTTTTAATCAACAATGGTTATCCACGTACCTAATTGTTTTGTGTGACGCTCTAGAAAATATAATGTTGCTAGTCCAGTTCCTTGAGCAGATATCACATAGATACAGGCGCCATTAGATATATAGCAGCAAACGTGGTCATAAATATCTGAACACGCCTTTACGGCCTTCCAATAATGACGTGTTCAGATATTTGTGACTATCTTTGCTGGTCGTATATATCTGATGGCGAGTGTATATACGTAATAGGTACCTATAAGAGTACATTGTTATCTCGAAGAGGAACCTAATTTGACAGAATTTATGCACCTTTTGGCGTCATTATCATTTCGAGCAAATTATATAACAATTATGATGCAATTCTCAACAATTCCCTTATCCATCCTAGCGTTTTCCCTTTCATCCTAAGATTTGGCGTAGGCGTTAGTTTTACGAAAGGGACAGCTATCTGACCTTCCAACCCAGACGCTAAACTAGGCATCGAACCAGCGACCTCCTGCTTTCGCGGCAGACGCCCTAACCACTGGGCTGCCCGATCGCAGCCCTGCTCACCGGGGGCCTTGGTCACTTTTCTTATCTTATCTTTCAATTTATAATTTATATATAGTAGTGTGACTACTTAAAAACAAAAAACATGAATCAAAATTCAAAACATTTATTACATTTACTAAATTATTTGATTCGTGCTTTACAATTGTCTAGAAAGCAGTTTTAAATTCAATTTTCACATCATTACCCTAGAAAGCTGAACAAGAAACTTAGAGTGAGTTCTATATAAGGGAAGTTTGTCGCACAACACTAGTTTCAGATCTAGGTCATAATACACGTCTTAGACTAGACTAGCTTTCATATTAAACCCTAAGAATGGAATAATACAGGCGGAAAGTGTAATTCGTGCTTAAAGCGAAATTAAAGGAACAATGGTGCCTTGAGTCTGGCAGATTAACAAGAATACGATTACACAATGTGCATAACTGAATTGTCAGATGTTAACTTTAGGTAACTAGAGTTACCGCATAATTATACTAATGGCTCTGTGAGCTGTAGACCTCGCGACCACGGTCTTTAGCGCCATGTAGTATAATAGCCTGTGCAGCGCTTTCTCTCTACCAATTCCCGCCATTTCGGAAATTTCCAAAAACTGACTCTACAATTTTTTTTAAGTAGGTAATCAAAAAACGTGCTTACAAAATTTCACAAGAATTGGTTGATAAATGCGACCTGTAGAGGAGAACAAATGGACAGACACACGAAAGAATTTTTGCCAAAGCTGAAACGGAGAAGCTTCGCTCAAAATATTAATTTAGACAATTTGTTGATCTAAAATATTTGTAAATATAAATAACAACCTTACACGGAGCGCTGGAACGTAGTAAATACGAGTAGGTGGCGCAGTGGTAAGAGCGGTTAACTTTCAATCCCAAGATCACTGGTTTAAGCCCCGGCTTGTACATTGAGTGTTCAGAACAGAACCAAATACAAGATATCATTTGTTTATCAATTGTTTTCACGATGACGCAAAACATCGTAAAGAAACCTGACTAATCCCAATAACGCCTAGTTAACCCTGGGTAAGTCAGATGGCTGTCGCTTTCGTAAAACTCATACGCCAAATCTTGGGAGTAGCCGCCAAAGGACCCCAGGCTCCTTGAGTCGTAGAATAAGCCGGGATAGCGCTAGGAATACTTTGAACCTTTACCCCCACCTCTGGTATCTTCCCTAATTCTTACTAGTTACGAAACGTGTTCATAACTTACTCACCTGCGCTTCCTTGAAACTTGGAGTTCCGGTACAAATAAATATCACGGCGCGCGCTGCCGGTCGTTAAAGGAAGCTTGGCACAAAATAAATACAAAACTCGAGCAACTTTGCTATACGACTCGTTTTCTTTTCAAACATATAATAAGCTACAAGGCGGAGATATATAGTTTTTAGACGCTGCATGTACAGCTGTGTTCGGTAAAGTCAGCGTGGCAAAAGAAAAAAAAGAATTTATTACATATAAAAGAAAATTTTACATTATTCTTAACTATTAATCTTAAATTAAAAAGATTTTTTGCATTAAGGCGTCTTATTTTAATAACACGTTATTTACAAATAATATTATTATTGTAGTAGGCAACGCTTTTAGAAAGCGGGAAAAGTATGCGTGTTTGAGTGGCTATTTGTTTGTTCCACTGGATGTAGAGACGACTGGTAGTTGGTGCGCAGAAGCAAAATCGTTCCTCAAAGAGTTTGGATGTCGATTAAGAGAAAAAGGATATGATCCCCGCTCCGGATCATTTATTTATTTTTATTTATTTATACTTTATTGCATAGTAACGACAAGTACAAATGGTGGATTTAATGCCGCAAGGCATTCTCTACCAGTCTCAACCAATAAAAATCATTCCTGATCATTCGAAAAGCAGCGAGTGTGTTGGGCACTTTTGCGCCCGGAATGGTGCGGGGCGGGTTATTTGACTAGGTTTGTAGATAATTGTCAACTTTTAATACTTTTAAAAAAGATGCTCATTTGTATTTAATTTAAATTTTTATGTAGTTAATTTTAGTTTTGTGAATTGTTAATAATTTGATTATGTGTAAGTATAGACATTTGTGATTTAAAGCTTCGTATGCAGGCTCACTACCAACTAGGCTAGGGAGGGAATGAACGTTATTTGTAGAAATCTTCGGACGCCTTTGTCGAGCGGTGAATGTTTTTCGGTTGAGACGACGTGGGTGCTCTATTTCTTCCAGTATATATCTGGATGTGAGCATGTTGAAAAACTTTACAAGTTTTAAGAATTTGTAACTCGATAACTTTTAATATGAGGTATCGAGATGCTAAGATAAGTCAATCTAGTTTCAACATATTTCACCATCTACGTGCAAAATCTAATATTATCATAGTGATGCATCAAACACGACGTGGAACATGAAATTGGAAACTAGGAAAGTTTGTGTCGAACTTTATAACTGTATTATTGTGAGTTGAACTGCCACAGATCACTCACTAGATAAAGCATGTAAGTCAGCACAAGTTCTTGTGAGTCCCATGCCAATTTAGGTATTCATATTTGTTTATTCATTTATTTATTATCATCGTCATAATCTAAACGGACACATGACGACATATCCACTGCTGGGTTCCATCCACCCGTAGTCTAGGGCTTCCCGCAATCCTGACCAGTAATTTTTGTGAGTGAGGGGAGCGGGGGGGGAGGGGACTAGAACGGACGTCCATTACAGTCAAAGCAGTCACTTGTCTCGCACAAATATCTCAGTGCGTCGTATTGATCAATCGTTATTTTTGTAGACTCAATTATGAGTATTTTTTGCATTTGAATTAGAATTAACATTAGTTAGTTCTAATTCAAATGCAAAAAATACTCATAGGCAATTTCAAATATTCAAGGGTGCTTATGAATAATGAACAACTATTTAACAATGTAGGTAAAAATAAATGACGTACTAATACAGATTACTTTTATTTTTACTGTAGTCTGCTCAGTATGCTCTCCTTAGTTAGTAATATTAAATAGAGATGTTAAATATCCGCAACATCTAAGAAAACACACAAAAAATTGGAGATGACTAGATCAAAGTCCGCCTATAGTTTAAATTATATTTCGTATAACAAATTAATGTTTTGCGTTATCTGTTAGGGGTCGTCTTGCATAGGTTTGCAATATTTGGCATTGCAAGGATTTAAGAAAAACTAACCTGCATATTTCAATTTCGTATATGGCATAATTTTCAACTGGAAGAGCACTGGTTGGCATTGGCATAGTAGCGTCCCACTTTCAAACTGTTCAATCAAACCAAATCAAATATCATTTGATATTAAACCAATCGCGTTTTGGTAAAGGAAAACATAGGGAGAAAATCGGACTAATTTCTATAAGGCCTAGTTTACCCTCTGGGTTGGTCAGATGGCAGTCGATTTAATAAAACTAGCGCCTACGTCAAATCTTTGGATAGTTGCCAAAGCGGACCCCAGGCTCCCAGCGCCAATAAGCCGGGAAAATGGAAGCCTAGGAAGAAGAAGAGTTAGCTGGCTTATATAAATATTACGACAAATACGTGTCGTGATGTGAAATGTGAGGCTTCCAATGGGAGCTATCGTATTGTCGCTCACCAGGCGGCGCCACTCATGCGTGGGTCCTGTCAGTAGAGAGAAATGTCAAAGTGACGTTTGAAATGTTCCAGCAGGACCCACGTTCCACTAGCGCCCCTAGCGGAAAATCGACTCGCGGTAATCCTCATTAAGCATGGCATCACAATTAGTATAAAAAAGTTGTCTAACATCGAGGTTTGATATTAGAAGATACTAATCTGTACTCACTAGCTCTGTATACTTAGTACCACAAAAATCGATAAATTGCGGATTTGTATCTCCATCTCTGTCACACTTGCATATTAGAGTGACAAAGAGGTTTTTCCGTCAATGCCAATTTCGATGTTCATGGTAGGCGTGCAGGAAATACATTAATTGCATATTAGGTGTCCGATAGATACTAATAAGCCTAATTAGTGGTTAATATGTTAACCGCTAATATACAGCTTGACGCCGATTAGGAAGCCCGTTCACATGACGCGATGCGTTATAAGTGTTTCATCACATTTGCTCGTAAATGGTGATATTATATGATCATGTTCGTAATGGATTTTCATACTACTTTACCGCCCGCTCGGGCCCCGGAGGACCTATGACATATGACAAAGCTTAACTTTAGACAGCATAATCAACATGCCTTAGTGTTCTGTTACTGAAATTATACATTCTCTATCGCTACCGTGTCGGATAATGTAAACAGTACCTACTATAAACCAACTATGCCCTATAACGTTCGGACTAATTAGTGTAATTGACTCAACGTCAAAGAGATCTCATTACTTACATATTATATGTTAAAATAAATAGTGTCTGTTTAGCCCTCAATATCTGGGCGACCGAGTGAATATCAGAAAACTTGTCGACATGCGTAAATACAACTCACGATACGACATTGCGGCCGTGATCTGTGATTTTTTGGACATAAACGAAGTTCTGTCCACTGATTTGTGTAATTTTCTTATTGAACCCTTTTTTAGTACTCCTTTCCTATAAGATTGTATAATAAAAATCATAACTACATGTACACAAGCTGTTAACTAGTGGCCACATGAAATATTGGCTCTACAGTTCAGCTGAACACGCACTTTTACTTTCCTGTGGTTAATAATTAACAGCTTGTAGACATGTAGTAATGATTTTTATCATACAATGCAATAAAAAGGGAGTAACCCTTTAATGTAGATAAGGCTTAAATAAGAAAATCAAGCTTTATAGCCCTTAACTTTTGAAAAATCCACCGGAAAGTCTCCGGATATCGTTTTGTGTTTGACCCAGCCGTCAACTTTTTATAGAATTTATATGATGACAGTAGGACTTGTGCCATTTTTGGTACCTAAGTAACAACATTTTATAGTGCCATAGCAAAAGTTTCAGGATAACCGCAATCTTATGCATCAGACATTCAAAGCAATTACCAAGGCTCGGACTAACGCCCGTCATTTTGAAAATATATCCCTGTTCCGTACACCAAGTTCCGCAAGAGGCCGTTAAAGGCCAGAGGGTTGCATTTCCGACGGATTAAGGTATTTATAAACGTTACTGATGAGCGACTCATGTCAGTTATTTCGCAAAATCGACATTTATAGCGTTTTCTGTTGAATCGATTTAAATCGCATTATTCTAGCAGGAAACGCATTTTACAATTTCATAGGAAACTAGATGTTTAAGTTGTTTAACTGTGCTAAATGCCTACGAGTACTAGTACGTTTGTAATGGTTCTATATTGAAAATAAAGATATTTGTACTGTAATATGTCATGAGTACACATTTTCAGGGTTATGTCTATTCATACGATTAAGTAGTAATAGATTTTTTTATGATGAAATAAATTCTCCGCGTCGAGCTGGATTCGAAACCACGAGCTCTCTGAACCCGATGACATCTTAACGCGATTCAGTTGATGAATTAAACTGAGTCGCTTCCATACAACTGAGCTTAAAACGAACCTAAACTGAATCGCGTTAAGACGTCACGGTAAGGGCCAAGATCACTCTGCCCATTGAGCTATCGACGCCTGATCGACCGCGGCGAATATTTTCACTATTTCTTTCATTTGGTTACACACCATAGGGAGACGCGTAGCGACATATACCGTAAGTGTTAAGTGGTACAGACGACTAATACAGATTAATTTTTTACTCTATGAAAAGCTATATCATTATTAAATAACGACTATTATAAATAGAAAAACAAGTCATATACTAAAGAAAAAGTGACCAAGGCCCCCGGTGAACAGGGCTGGGATCGAACCAGCGACCTTTCTATTTTTGCGGCAGACGCCCTAACCACTGGGCTACCCTGTCACGGCAGCCCAGCCTAAGTATATTATGACATCTCTTTCAATTTATAATGTATATATGTCACTGTTAAATTGTAAACTCCCGACAGATTATATTTTGACTAGGGACATTATAAACTAACCTAACCTAACATATCCGTTCGTTTACAATCTCGCACGTTAGTTTAGAAACTAACGGTACTCACAAATCTTTTGTGACATATATATTAGTATTTTTTGTGACATATTATTAGTATTAGTAGTCACACTACTACCAGTGTGACTTCTAAAACAAAGAACATAAATCAAAACGTGTAGAACAAATAATAATTGATTTCATTCGTAATTTCGTCAACTTTTTTTTTCTCTTCCTGCTCATTAAGATTTGCCATTAAATGAAACAACTTTCAGACCAGTATCCACCAAACCTGATCATAATTATTTCCTCATACGTCATTCCAGCTCACATTCACAGCGCACATCAAAAAGCACAGAATCACGAATGACTTCCAACAATAAATAGTAAAAGGCCATAAATATGAGATACGATGTGTTACAGGCCTCCCATTCCGGGTCACTACAACCTGTGAATAACACCGGTAATTGAGATGAATGCCGGCCATATGAATACACCCTGTAGGATAAAAAATGTCTAGTACTTGGGCGGGTAAATTTGTAGAATTTTGTTATGTAGGGACACTGGAGAGCGGTGGACGTTTTTAGTGAGTGACATACGTGAATTATCTACCTATATAATACTATATACCGTGTTTTTTATTTATTCAGCATGTACACACGTGTCCAAAAGTGCACGGGCAATTAATGAATGAATTCATTCATAAACTGCCCATACAATTTTGAACGCGATAGTACCTAGACATTTAAAGCCCAAATAACAGAGCTAGTTTTTTTATATTCGATTCTTTATATTATAATTTTCCATACAAAACAATGACCAACATATTGTAACAACCGCTAATTTAAAACTAATTAAATGGTCATAAGTTTAATGGTAAAGCCAAAATTAATAAAAATACTGTGACACGCTTTTTTACATTAACAGACCTATTATTTTCCATACAAAAGAATTACCTACATATTGCAATAAACGCTTATGTAAAACGTATATGTAAATGACAATATCATATCAATGTCATAACGAATATTGCAAACGCCTTAACAGATGAAATTAAATTGTAATATCTCCACAATAGTCGATTAGAATACCAGTGTCTTTTAGAAATTAACTTAATTTAAGCTAAGGAATGCACCTTTGGAATTCTTATTTATTTATGGAACTGAAATACTATAATATACATTAAAATAACTACTATACTAGATACGTTAATCCTATGCTGCCCTTTAAATTATAGGAATTCCATAAAAATACGGTGTATAAAAATAAAACGAAAATATACTATTTTCTGGTTCATAAATAAATACTTTATAAACCATATAATTTATTTAAATTTTTACTTAATCTTAATAACTGTATTTTTGTGATTGTAATTTGTTGACGTGTAATATTTTGTAATATTATGAATAAAGGACTATGACTATGACTACATATAACATTTAAAACTTTCGCGATTTAAACACATATTTCGCGTTAGACCCGTTTAATAATTATGTTTAAATATATGACTACATACCTACGTACAATTATGCGACACAACGGTTTCCTGCCGTCACTTGTATGATGATGACTACTACATTGTAAAGGTCGTTTAGAGTATACACGTAAGTAAGTGTCAAGTATGAGAAGGCTGAAACTTTAACCATAACAGCCCCTGCCAAAACACAGCTTAGTAGTAGATGGTTTAGTAACCTTTACACTGGTTCAGCTAATCATTTTATTTATTGAATATCTCAAAAATGGTAATAGTTAAGCCACTAGTTTCTTAGAGAAATTAACGCGAGTTAACCTAACGAATCTCTTCTTAAAGTTAACAAAAAAAAAACAAAGTGTAGGTATGATTTTGTATAAGTAATTTTATTCATCATAAGCATCATAACCATCACACGTCTTTGTTCATTTTACGTCTCGCCAAACTGTGTGTCGTAAAATTTAGGCTCACGTACATTTCAGGTTATGTCGTACATTACTATGCCGTAAAACTGAATTGCATCATAACTGTTTTGAAGACACTTCGTTATGACAAATAAAGAACTGCAAAGACATAAAAAATCGTATGAGTGATGTTTTTAACGAGGCCTGTAGGAATAATTTAAAGTTTCATCATATCATCGTTTTCGAATCAATATGCTAAGAACCAGGGCTTACAGTTATAGGAATTTATTAGTTAATATATTATAAATTTCGGTAAATAATATTGTTTAAGCAGGCACCCCATACATATAACATAATTATAACTAAATGTCAACCCAAATACAAAATGTCGTACCATTTTAAAATAATAAAATGAGTTTATTCACTTTAGCAAAAACTTAAGCTGTTGAATAAACACAGTTCACGAAAGAAATCGGTAACGGTAATTTTACTCATTATGTAACGTACTTTTGATATCTAATTTGGAGTAGTTTTGGTAATTTGAAGTTTTCTGATATTTGTTATATTTACGGAATAATCGCCTGCCTACACTTAACGATAACACACTGTATATTATATCGTTTAAAACTGTTAATTTTTATTTTGTACTTTCTTCCTTTTTTATTTGTGGTCTGTTTGTATTTTTGATGTAGTTTCTTATAGAGCCTTAAATTGGAAATATTTTTATGACTTTTTATAATTTGTTTTGAAAAAGAAGTCCCGCCTAGCTTCTTGCCGGTAATAATCTTCTAGACCTGTGATGTAGGGTTAGAACCGGTAGTAGCTTTTTTTAACGTTCATAAGTGCATTGTAATGTGCCTAAAAAAATAAAGATATTTATCAATTATCATTGAACAGTGTCACTCTATTCGTGCAAATGTCAGCATTAAGATCCAAATATACACATTGTTTCTAAAATTATTTAAATACTTGTGGAAATCCCCAATTAACCCAAAGATGTCTACTGTCGTTGTTACTGTTAACAGAGGTAGTCCCCGAAGACAAAACAGACGTTTGATTCGGGTTAACTTTGTATAGGTATACGAGTACCTATTAGTTAATAAACATTGGGAAAGAGTACCTATTCGAAACAGTCTAATAAGAACAACAAACATTCAGAGTGAACTGCATATTTATTTAACATATTTACAGATTCCTAAAAAAAATATTTTGTCGTCAATTTAAAAATATAGTACTTAGTTGTCGATAATTCCGAACTATAAATTCGAATTATGTGCATATAATTTTCCACACGCCGCTTTACCGGTGTGCGAGTGAGTAAGACTGATGCATATATAAAGTGACGTCCCATTCACACAGACCACCGCGTTCAGATTGGGTCACCCATGATGTCATGATACCACCATAAAACATCATCACTAATCATACTTCAGTTCCGAGAGTTAAAATAGGTATGCAACAAATGCGGAAAGTAGGTAATTTTCGAGTGTATAAACCAACACAAGTCGGAAATCATTTGTTCACACATGTTTCATACAATGATTTACTAATGCATTGTGTGTAAATAAACAATTATTACATGCGGCGAGGCGGGGCTCTCCGGGAGGCCCGGTCGTGCGGACCGGTACTATAAAAATCCATTCCTTAACAAAGGACACGGAAAGGACAAGGACAGGAAAATGACCACTTTCCGCATGTTTTGGTTTCATTAGAAAACGCGCTTTTCCAGCTCACGCGTTGTAAAATAATATAAACTTTGCATTCCAGAAAACTGGATATTGCTTCATTTAGCAGAATACGGACATTCTTTTAACCAATTAGCTTTTTTGAAGGCGGTTAACATACTGACGTCGCTGGGTTCACCTCGGTTAAGACGGTTAATCTCAAACAACAATTTCACATATTATAGTGAATACTTAGATTAGTATTTCGCACCCGTTTTCTCAAACGCGAAATCTTATGTGTGCAAACGTGACACACTGTTTCTACATAGAACTGTAATTATATTTGGATAATATTAAACATGAATGAATGAATGCCTCAACCCTGCTTATCCTTTCAACTGGCACGCGTCCCTATTGGGTATTAGGGGATATGTTTGGTTAAATACCAAACGGGAGGCAGGTAAGAATTAAGTAATCTGCAAAAAGGTGCGGTGGAAATGTATTTAAGCTTTTTATTAGACATTCAAGTCTTCTTACTTTTTGTTGAAACAATTATTTAATTAAATATTTGATTTGTTATTAAAGTTGTGGCCACGGGCGTCTTGCTTGTTACTAAGATTGCATATACTCGAGAAATTCGACGGCATTCGTTGAGACTAGTTGGCCTAGTGGTTATGGCGTTAGCCGCGTAAGCTGAAGATCTGAGTTCGATCCTCGGATTGGCCTCCGTTGGTGTCAGTTTTTTTTCTTCAGTATATGACATCTATTTCTATTTATTATTAAATTATTAAATTACTTACAAATATTTGTTATTAAAGTAGTGGCCACGGACGTCTTGCTTGTTACTAAGATTGCACATACTCGAGAAATTTGCCGGCATTCGTTGAGACCAGTTGGCCTAGTGAATATGGCGTTAGCCGCGTAAGCTGAAGACAAATATTAAATATTCATTATTAATTATTAAAGTCTTCTAATTGGCTTTGTGGTGGCTGTAACACACAAAAAAATCGTAAAAAAAAGTATTTACCTACATTAAGTCAGTCTTATTACAGATGTAGTGCGTAATGATATTCCTTCATATTTTCATGGAAAACCCCGAAAGTGTCATCCTATTTCATTCAGTGTCAGTACTGAAAGTACCGAGGGCGTTTGAGGTAAGTATCACAAATACTACCGAGAAAATACGAAGGAAAATCATTATACACTACATACATCTGTAACGATGTTGTTCTTTATTATCAGTAAAAATAAGAGGACTACATTTAAAAATAAAAACTTCTGACTTCATTTTATAGCGTTATAAATGCGGTGGCAGCTGTAAGCTCTCACTGTAATTTAATAAAAAATAACAGGGCGTTTTTATTTTTCGTTGACCTAAAGAATGTTTAGATAAATTGGAATTTTTATCTGTTTTCTACTCGGAATCGCGAGCTCTTTCAATCCTAGTAAGAGAAAAAAAGCGTCTTCTAATTTCTATACATTTTTCAAAACATTACATTGCGCCATCGCCATATTAAAGCTGTAAAAAAATGACGGTGAAATGGAAAAAAATCTTGAGACACTTTTTATCTTCTACTAGGATTAAAAGAGCTCCCGATTCTGCATAGAAAACACATGAAAATTTCCACTTTAGCAAAGAATGATATTTGGACAACAAACAATAAAAACGCCCCACAGCACCATCTAGCGACTCAAAAAACCATTGCTGGGGCCTTACCATGACGTCTTAACGCGAATCAGTTTAGGTTCCGTTTAGGCTCAGTTGTATGGAAGCGACTCAGTTTAGGTCGTCAACTGAATCGCGTTAAAACGTCATGGTAAGGCCCCGGGTGCGTAGCCAAGATGCCAATCGCTCACGCTCAGTCGCTAACGAAACGCAACTGTCACACTAATACGGAAGAGTGATAGAGAGAGGTAGCTACGATACGTTAATAAGCGTGAGCGATTGGCATCTTGGATACGCACGCTGGTGTTTCCCGTATCATTTGCCTAAAACGAAATCAAATCTGACAAGCCATTTTGGAGACAAATGGAATCATTAGTTTGTATGCACAACCAAATAATATCTCAGTCTAAATGGACAAATACACAATTTCCATTCCGTTAGGAGAAAAAATATGGTCCTCTATTTTTTGACTTGATACTGTTAGAAGTGTTAGAACCAGACAATATGATTCATTCTTTATAAAACTTTTTTTTATCTACCGTTATTGGTTGCGTAGACCCACGACTCTCCAGATAGAAAGAGTCAGAACTTAAGAAGGTTATCAAGGACTTCCTTATATTGTTTTTCTTCACGGCCTTCATATATCTACTAAAATCATTGCCGCCGTAGTGTTATATTTCACCGTCAATATTTTATGACCTCTGTTACGTTAGGAAACATCCCAGATACTATATTTCATATATCATGCATCCATCGTAACTTGGCCTACGGATTTGTGACAATATAGGTATCAAATAATCGACAACGTCAATACCAAGTTATGTTAGTGTAAATATTTACCAGTTATTAATCCAATATGAGTAAAAAACAACTATAAGTAAGGCAAAAAACGTTAAATTTACGGGATAGACTTATTTTCCAAAATTGACGAGTAACAAGATCTCCAGGCAATTTCTTTATAATTACTTATCTTCATACAATGTCATGTTCGGTAGGTAGTGCCGAACGAAATTAAATTACCTATTTTGCTCTCAAACAGTAAAAATGGAAGGTCTAAATAGGACCTGTGTTGATACGCCATTTCGTATATCCTGCTTACCTACCATAAGATGTAGATGTAATTTAGGGACACCCGGCCGGTTTCAGGCGGACTCTCGAGCAAGTGAGGCGCTCGTTCAGCCATTTTTTAAAGTTTATTTAGGCAACAAACAATCGCTTAAACCTACTCGTAGAGTGCCATAACATATAGTTTCCGGGAGTTGCTAATACCAAAAAGTTTAGGTGAGTAAATTCTTTCGGAATATTCGCACCCACTTTTTAGAAATTCCCGCAAGCAATTCGAAGCGACGCGAAGTTCTGCCCCCGGTAGTCCTGGTACCTGACGCTTCATACTTAAAACCCCCACACTTCCTAAAATCCCTGTATGCTCATTTGACCCCAGGAACAAACCCTAATGGGTCCCCAATGAAAACTACCTTATACTGGTTGATCTGCGATGCTCGCCGCTACAGTAATAAAGCCTATGCCTCAATCGTAAAAATATTACGTGGGAACGGCCTCGCTCATCGCCAGCGAATCCTAATGAGCCGTGAACATTCCGTGACTCTACAGTCACGTAATATCTCTCTGGTGGCCCATTTGACAATCATTTATCTCGACAGATTGACATTGGCACTGTCAATAAAATGACTTTAGCAGCAAAGAATTATGTGTGGCGTGAAATTAAATTTTCCATAGATGATTAAATATAAATGATTTTAAATGTTTTTCAAGCCAATTATTGGGCGACCGGTATGGCGTTAGACTTTCAATCTAAAGGTCTTGTGTTCAAACCCCGCCAGCTCGTTACAATGAGTTTTTTGAAACGTACTGAATATCATTTGATATTTAGTGGTTACTTTTCGGTAAAGGAAAACATTGCATTGCGAAGAAACCAGCATACATCCGCGGAGAAATTTAAAGATGTATGTGAAATCTTGTTGATGTTGGGTCAGTATGGGGACTATAGCCCAATCCCGAAAGTCCCAGCAGTGGGAAGTATTATCCCAAGACCTAGACTGGATTATTATGTTTATCCAATTCTGCCGCGTTCTGTTGAAGGAAGTTCTTTGCCAGAGTGTATTTATGGTTGTTCCACAGCAGCTCGTAATGACTTTCTTTGTTGCACGAAACCTGTCAGCAAAAATTGATTTTTCCCACTGAGTGGGGAAAAATGAGCTTGAAGTTTAGAGGCCAATACTCTTTTTATATCCCAAAATTAATCCATGAAGTATAAAATTAAGTCAATTTACTTTTATCTTTTACCGTTTCAGAGAAAGTACCGTCGAAAATATAAAAATATAGAAAAAATTTGCTATTTTAGTTTATCAGTCTGATTCGTTTGAAAATGCAAAATCAGAGTCGCACCTGACAAATTTTCTTAAAAAGTATGTTTTATAAAAGTTTGGGCGAGTTTTTGGATTTTGTAATGTGATTTTTTTTTATATCAGTTTATGTTATTAATTTGGTTCTTATTTTCTTTTCTCCCTGCTGAGGTGAAAAGTTATATGTTGAACAAGATACCAAAGTTATTTGTATCTCGTGTCTTTTAATCGCTTAATTAAAATTTAAGAATCTTTCGCTTGCACAGGACTCAAAATCAACACTCAGATCAAATACGAACTTTGATCTCTTGTTGTACAAATAACTATTGTTAACCTTTTGGACTTGGATTTAGAAATTTTGACCCCGAATACTTAAGGAGGTATCGCTTTCTAAGTATACTGAGCCGAATACAAAATCACTATTTCACAGGACCGCCGTGCAGAGGTATAATGTGTTGTACATAAACAAAATAATGCGTAATGCGTAATGATAACTTAATCAAACTTAAAAGTTTTTTATTTGAATATACTTTGGTCGAGTCTGCATAAATGGAATTTTGATATAAGTGATAGCTTTTGAGATATCCAGAGATACTCCAGTGGGGCTAAGATGCCAAGCTGATATCCTGATAATTGCTGGATAAGACGATAGTTTGTCGGCACGTTCTGACAATTTCTGATAATTAAACAGTTCTGTCAAATGTCTTTGCATTTGGCAGCTGTCACCGTCGCGCTATCCGTGCAACTTGTGAGTTTATCAACTTATAGCATTATCTTATGACATTCGTGGATAACCAATAACCATCTTAGGCCCGCAGTTAATGAGTAATCGAATTGTTGCAAATTTTGGTAAACTAGATCAACTGCCTCTTGTTCCAATATACGTAATCTAAACTTTAGGTATAAATAAGCATATTTGATCAAGTATTCAATATACAAAACATTTGCCGTGGTAATCGTCGGCCAAACATACGATTGCAGCGTGCGCTGGTAATGACGAGAAGCGTGCATATACTGAGACAACTACAAGTTGCGTCACTCCTGCGGCGAAACTTGTACCGCGTACAATGAAACAAGCGACTTATCCCTAGCATACAATGATCTCGCTTAAAAAATGATGTTGGTTGCATTCATATGCCTTGTTCAAAACTAACCAGAATTTCGTTGCATTTTTTATGGGAGAGAGATTTAAGTACATTTTAAAGTAGAAATATGCCACAGAAAATTCTTTAAAATGTCACTTGGCTCAGTATACTAGGAGGTATCGAAATAGCATTTGTTCAGCCGTAGACATCTTTCGGCTGAAATGATGATGATAATGAGCCTGCTAATATTCTTAAATCAAAAACAACACCGCCTAAC
Organism: Lathronympha strigana; assembly: GCA_949128165.1. Lineage (NCBI taxonomy): Eukaryota > Metazoa > Arthropoda > Insecta > Lepidoptera > Tortricidae > Lathronympha > Lathronympha strigana. Next base: position 4,314,115 of record OX421914.1, read on the forward strand.
TGACTTTGATTTTGGGGGAAACCTCATCAAGAAAATTTACCCTGACGTATCAATAGTTTCTGATATAAACTTGCTACAATGTTGTGCCTGACGTTCGGGACTTGCTAATGAACTTGCTAACAAAGTTAAGATTTTGGCATGATAGTCTAACCAAAGTTTCCTTTTGATTTACAATCCAGGTCATTTGATGGTTTTGGTTGAAGACGTCATCAATAATGAAACGTTATTAGTTGATTTAATGCCAAATTATAAGTTCTGGGTATCCGAACTAAATAAATAACTTAGCCTTTTATTATTATGGTAGTAAATTAATGCTTAAGCTAACAAACGATTGATTAGATTTAGCAATTGCGGAATTTAATTGATTTAGCAATTGGCTTTAGCCTCATGAGTTCAAATTCAAATCCAAATCGGTATATATTAATGCCTAATCAAATCGTTAAATATTATTAATTTAGAATTAGTTACCGGTTATAAAATACTGGATGCATTTTCATGTAAGAATGGTATTAAATGCATTATGTATATGCCCTAATGAACCATATATGGACAAGTGTTACATTACTAATTATGAAGCAAATACTTTGTATGAATAAATAATTTATAGATATTTTTTCTTTGTTTCAGATAATGAAGTTATTTTTGTTAACGTTCAGCATAGTGACGATCGCGGCTCGCCCTGCTGTGGATGTAGAAAAGACAGTCCAGCAGGTGCAGAGCATACTGCAGGCCAATGCACAGCTGCCTCGCCTCACAAGGCAAGAGATCTTGGAACTACTGAACGACATCAGAGCTGAAGATGCTAAGAGCACTTCCACTTCTAACGAACAAACTAGCACCGAAAAAGTATCATCCACAACCCCTTATACTGTAAAAGAGACTAAAACAAATGCTCCAACTACTTTTACACCAGATTTAAAAGATAATCTGGTGTCCGATGAGAGAGAGAGCTATGTGTCAGTTGCGGGTCCACTTAAAACTACCGTTGAAAGTACAACCAAACCACACCCCACTCTAACGGTCGTACTACCGTACACGCCGAGAGATGGCTCATCTTTACAGGAACTATATACCAGGCCTCCGAGAACAGAAGTCGTGGCCCTCCAAAAAACTACTACACCCCCGCCTAAACCTTCTAAAGTTCTTAAAAATGAAAAACTCGTGCAGACCTTGAAGAATAATCACGATTTCGCGTTGGAAAATATCCAAGACTTTTCTGCTGAATTGCAAGAGTTCCTCAACTCACATGGATTGAAGGGCAATTCAGCAAAAGACCACTTCTTACTGCCCCTTGATGGATTCAAACCTTTGCCTCCAGCGAGAATCGTAGATGGCACAGTTCAATTGCCAGAGAATATTCTGTTGACTTACGATCTCATCTCGCCTAGTGCCGAATTTAACTCGTCAGCCACTAATGGTGATCAAGCCATTAACAATTATTTATATGAACCATTGCGTCCTTTTGAATTAGATACGTCTGAATCACAGCAAGTCGTGCTGCCGCTAGATCTTCCGAAAAGTCGCAAAACGAAGTCTTCCAACAGCCAACCGCAGCCGCTCTTAGAGCCTTTTGATGAAGAGACCATGAAAGTGATACCACTAGGCAAAGGGCCCAGCCCGGTCGAGGAGACGAAGGGTGTCCTAGGAAGTGAGCAGAGTAAAAGACAGACGAATAGCACTGAGGATGAGAAAGCCTTGATAACAACGACTGCTGCCACTGATTTAAAGGATGATTCCGGAATATCGGATAACGCAGCGTCCTCAGCAGATTCAGGTGCATCGATATCTGACTTGGAAGAGTCATTCGGTGGAGCCGCCCCTGAGATGCCAGGGGATTCCGAACTTCCACCGCCCAGAAAGAACGGTTTCTACTGGATGGCCGACTGGAATAGTTTCCTGGAAGTGGGCGACGGAGACACCAAAGTGAACATTCGTTTCGAACCGAAACTGGGCGATCCGCAAATGTTCCTGCCCGTCAGCGTGCCGTGAATAGTTCACAATTAATTGCAATACTGAGTTCTAGTCTGTGGTTTTAATTAGCAAGGATATAAGTGGGGTCGGATGGGGAATGAATAATATAATTTATATTTCGACATTAACAAGTCCTAAGTTAATTACGACTTGGGAGTTGTTGGAAGTTAAGTAATTATAACGGTTATAGTTTTTATAAAATAGAACCAGATGTTCTCGTTGTGCTTGAAAAACCCTCCAATTATGCTCATAATTAGAGCAAGTACGAGCATTCTAGTTTTCTAATTGGTACCACAATTCTGGGAGGCTTACGAAATTGTCGCTCGCGCCGTTCCACTGATCGGTCAATTGGTTTCGTTTAGGATGAGTTGCAGAATTTGAAGCGTGACGACGCGATGGAATGTAAACTATTGGGACACATGCTGACGAACCAATCGAAAGTGAAATTGTAAATTCCAGTCGTCGTTACATTACTACCAATTAATTTTATTGTAAACTACGCCATTTTTGCACATAGATGTATAATAGTCTTTTTATTATAAGTATTTAATAAAACCTTGTTTCAATGTGTAAAAATCTCGTTCGCTCTTTATGTGTTTGTTACGTTACAAAGTTTTCTACTAAAATGTTAGTACCCGTTCCACCAACGACAAGCATAAAGTGTAATGTGTGCACGGTGTGTCGCCTTATGAGTGGTAAAATTAACTCCCATGTAGATAAAATAAAGATACGTAAATATCTTGATTTGTTTTGGTAGGTATATATTAGTTTATGTATAACATATTCTTCCAAGCGATTTTCCGGCTTATGCCGCTCAGCGTGCGTAGCCAAGATACCAATCGCTCACGCTCAGAATCGTATCGTAGTTATCTTTCTATATCACTCTACCTTATTAGTGTGACAATGACAGTTGCGTCGACTGAGCGTTAGCCACAGGAAGCCTTTGACAGCTAGTTTTACGAAAGCGACTGCTATGATAGCAGCAGATAGCAGTGCTATCTGCGTGCGTAGCCAAGATGCCAATGGCTCACGCTTGATAACGTATCGTAGCTACCTCTCTCTATCACTCTTCCTTATTAGTGGGACAATGACAGTTGCGTTTCGTTAGCGACTGAGCGTGAGCGATTGGCATCTTGGCTACGCACCCTGACCCTCCAACCCAGAGGGTAAGTAAACTAGGCCTTATTGGGATTAATCCGGTTGTCTCACGATGTTATCCTTCACCGAAAAGATAAATATCAAATGATCTTTCTATATAAGTTCCGAAAAATACATTGAACCGGGTTTGAACCTGTGTCCTTGAGATTGAAAGTGCCACTCGCGCTGCTGGGCCACCCAGCAAATGATAAAATCCATTCAGTAGTTTTTACGTGAAAGAGTAACAAACATCCATACAAACTTTCGCGCTTATAATATTAGTAGGATATTAAACATGTTGCGCGGAAATATGAAATACCTACTTGAACTTTCTTCGTATGTCCCACAAAAGTCTAAATTAATGGAGCTATTTATATAGGTGAATTTGATAAATTTGTACCAAACACGTACTACTAAGTACGTGTAGTTTAAAATAAAAATGGGTACCTAATTATCACCCACGTCTGGACAAAAGTAAGTCCTTAACTATGAAACTATTTTAAAATAAGTGCATAACAATGAGAATGGCTACAAGCATGTACATATACCTACTATCTGTAACAGCGATATGTGAAGACATCGCATAGCTCCTACACTAAAACAACAGTTGAGCACCATCTGCGAATAATTGAAACGAATAATCAAATATATCGCCACAAATTTGAACCTTATTTCCACTGCCATAAAATCATGAATGTATACATATATTTGATGTTGAAACTACGAATTATTTATGTAGGTACCTACATAGTTGTGAACTCCGTACAAACAGTTCGAATTAATTTTCATATTTTGGCTTTCCAATTTGGTCTGTGATGAATTTATCAATCAGTGACTATTGGAATGGAATGTTAGTACAAAAAACAAATTTCGCCAATGCCAATAGCGATAGAATCGCGTTTTTTCTTGATTTAATATGATGCAATACATCTATTTAAAAAAAAACAGTCGGCGTTATATGAGAGGCTGACTGGCTGACTGCATGCATAATAATAATCTGTGGTGAAGTTTGGTGTGATGTGGCATCGTGATGTGGTGGCAGTAGACAAGAATCTCACGCCGCTGTCCTTGGCAAACGAAAACTGGCGCAAACCTGTGATACTAATCACTGAGGGTCGCAAGACGGTTTGGAAGAGCAACAAGCTACACGGGCAGTTCTGCAAGACCCTCACGGCCCCGACGTAGGGTCGGGGCCCTCAACAGGGACGAAGTTATCATGACAAATAACTATCAGAAATATAATAATCCTAAAGGTATGAATAGGTCGGTACGGTCGACATTTGTCACTCAGGCATATTATTTCCGGTTGTTCTCATCTTGCTAACGGCGAATACTTGCACTGATATAATCTTAGCCTGAATTATTCACCAGCAACTTGCTTTTACTCGTAAATACGGTCTTGTGAACCACGAAGTGCCGTACTAGAAGTACGCACCTGCGCCAGTTCTCGAAAATGGTCGTGCCATATAACTATTGTAGCCAATAAGCCTGACATCGTGCTGGTTGATCGATCGCAGCGTCGGGCCGTGCTCACCGACCTCACCATCCCCCATGACAAGAGTCTCGAAGTCCGAGAAGGACAAGTTGCTGACTCGACGATCCCCTCCTCCTCTAACTTATAAACAATATCATATCCTCTTAGTAAAAGGGCGTATGAGTTGTAAGCGCTACGAAGTTACTCCCTTTTCTTAGTTATCGTCATGGAATCTACGTAAATAAACCCCTTCTCGATTCGCTTATTGTGACGGACGGTTAACTACCGAACCCTAAATTAAGCGTATCCCGACATGCTTTTGGCTGGTTTTTTAATTTAACTCAAAAGCATATTTATAAAGTAAGCAGGTACCTAACATCAATGTTTTACAATAAACTGCACAGCTCAACAATGTGCATCATGGATGCCAATTGCTGAGTCGCGTCGTTATTTGCTTGGCCGCGAATTACTTAATGGTTAACCGCGCGTAGGTACTTGCAAAGTTTAAAAAAATAGATTTTGTTGTAAATTGGGATTTTTATATTTATTGACAGTAAGTTAAAATAACGAGCCTTTTTGTAATTTTAACTGTTGCGTTTCACTACACGGTTTACATGTAGAGCATAGACAAACGAATGCTCATTGTATATGACAGCGAGCGAGCGCTCGAGTCGAGCGCAGGAAGTGTATTTTCTCAATTACTACGTCAGCCTAAGATTTATTTCTAAAATGATGCTTGTTTATGGAAGTACACAGGAGGTACTAAATAATTATATACAAATCATGAAATATGACGCAGCCTTTGTACGTTTTGAAATGCACCCCCCATCCTGACGTCAGGTTGGCGGAAGGACCTATATTTTAAGATATCTGGTTTCCAGGAGAGGTATAAATAGTAATAGGTGCCAAATATCAGGCTAAAATTCATTCCAATCCCCCAGGTCCACCCGCCATTCTGATGCTCACAGATATTTCCACTATAGCGATAGGTGACCAATTCAAATTTCATTCCAACGAAACAAGGCCTACCAGAGAGCCTACCACGAACATCAAAAATTAGTATTGAAGGAAAAACCTCTTTGTGAGCAAGTAGGATAGAGAGGGATATACAAATTATGGATCGATTTTTATACTACGCCAGGGTAATCATGTGTAGCTCTACCATGAGTTGCCATAGATTCTGAAGGACATATTTCGACACGTTATCTACAGTTGCATCCCGCTTCCACCCTTAAGTGCGAGCAAGATGCACTGACAGTGCGTTGACGTAGACGCTAGCGACTGTAGATATTAACAGTAAATTTCAAATTCACACACACATTGGTAAGCACACTGTTGTGTAGTGCTAATTTCCTGATTTAAGCCGATTATGTTTAATTGGGGTCCACAAAGTCTAATAAGGTGAAAACACCTGTTCCAAACGTCAAAGGATTTTAAGATTAATTTATACATTTCCAGTTTCCTTGATTTTGTTAAACGTACCTTTATGAAAATAAAACTTAATGAAGATTGAAATCACTCGCTACGCTCGTGGCTTAGTTTAAGTAAGTTTAAGTAAGTTATTTCAAAATCAGTTGCTGATATCGAAGGATTTTAATATGAATTTATCCATGTCCTTGTGTTCGTTAATACAGTTAGGTACTTACATGAAAATATTTTTATATTAAGACTTAAACCACTCACTACGCTTGTGGCGCAGTTCTCAGTTATTTTGATCAGAGATGTGCCTTTGAAAATTAAGGAATTTCCTTAACTTCTCATGGTACCCATGAGATCAGCACCAATTTTCTATGGAACCAAAAAAATATATCCGTAATCGGACGATGGAGCTCAGAATTATCATGTTATGTATGTGCAGTTCTTCTGTCATCCCTGGTCTTCATCATCAAGTCTACATCAGAAAATTGATGGTTTTCGGAAGAAAAAAAAACCCCAAAATCTTCTTTGAAAATTGAAGAGTTCCCTTTGTTCCTCATGGATTCCGCCATCAGTTCAGCATTGAATTTCTATAAGACTAAATTCGAGGTGACTCCGGAAGTGTGACTACGGAGCTTGGGGAAATCAGCAAACATACATAAAAAAGATACACACTGACGAACACATAACCGCCTCTGTCGAATTCTCGAAGTCAGTTAAAAACTACTCGTTTTTATCGTTATTCTGTGTAATCAGTCTAAAGCAAGATTACTGAACGGAACAAATAAATAATACAACAGAATGAAAACATGCTACATTTGTTTTGTCGCTGTTCCAGAGAGGTGAAAATCACGCTGTTTAAAACTTACTGCCAAAACCTGTACACGTCCAACTTGTGGAGCAATTACACCCAAAAAACATTTAGTGCTCTGCGTGTCCAGTACAACAACGCCTTTAGGGGATTGTTGGGGCTGCCCTGGCGCTGTAGCGCATCAGGGATGTTCGCTCAATGGAACACAGACGGCTTCCACGCAGTGTTGCGAAAGCGGGTGGCATCCCTGTGGACTCGAGTGCGGTGCAGCACCAACACTCTCCTGAGGGTGATCGCAGAAAGGGTTGATAGCCCTCTTATCACTCATTGGATGCTGATGCATGTTCGGTCCAATGAGCATTATGTTTTCTACTAACATTAGGTATAAGTAGTTTAATAACATAACTTTGTATAGATGTAAAAAATATGGACATCCTGCTGTCTGAAATAAAATATTTCATTTCATTTCATTCCATTTGTCTCTTTTGTGAACATGACGATAATAAGAAACTCTTATATGTATTGATTAATTCAATTACTTAAGAGTGTCTGCGTATATATGTATTCCAGTCGCCATTACCCAAAGTGGTCACAAATACCTGAATACACACTAACTAAACGCCCAGATAATACTGGCGTGTGAACAACTTGGCTGCTAAGTTATTTTTGATGGTGACTGTACCTACAAGTATTGCGCGTGGTAAAACTTTCAACGCAATTTGAAACCCTCAGGGTTAAAGCATGCAGCATGTGGTGGCTGCAGCTGCTGAAGAGAAAAACATGCGGTGACATCAGTCAATTTCCTTGATAAGTTGACAGAACAGCATTATTCTCAACGTAGATAATCGCTACGGCGGTTGGCATTAAGGATGAGTCACATTAGAACGGGACGGGACGGGGCGGGACGGGACGATTTGTCAATTTCTATAGAAAGAGTCACGTGATAGCTCGGAGCCCTCGGAGGTCACGTGGCGTTTTCTATGCACACTGACATATCGGCCCGGCCCGATCACGTCACTTCCCGTTTTAGTGTGAGTTATCCTTTATGGTGTGAGGTATAATAAAGATTTGTCACAATTGGAGGACTGAAACAGTCAGGATGTTTTATTTTCGCCAGCGCTCGGGTTTCAGGTTCAGGCTCGTACCAATGAGTTCCCGGAACTTTATTACTATGTATTTATTATGTACGAAATATCGTTTGATATTTACCAATCGCCTTTCGGAAACCAACGTGAGGAAACCGGAATAATCCCAATATGGCCTAATTTACCTTCAAGTCGCAATGTATAAGCCACGAAAACCCTGTGAACAAGAAGCTAAGATTTTTTTAAGGCCCTGCATCACTGCTGTATCATGTAAACACCAATGTACGTGAGCGCACCGAAATTCAGCAGGAGTATAAGTAATCGATAGTGAGCCATTTATAAATAATTACATTTTATATGAGTAAATATCAAAATAACCACTAAGCATTTGGAATATTTCTTGTCGTGAAGGAGGTCACTAGGTCGCAAAAACATGTGTTTTGTTTATGTGGATAGGCTAAACATGATATAAGGAAAACGTGACATAAATATTACTCATCTTCAGGGAAATTGACAAAATAAACTGAGAGAAATTTAAATAGTTACTTATTATACATATAAGCAAAGTTAAAGTTTAAGAGGCCGGTATATAAATTTGACCTATTCAGCTGAAGTTGCCATGAGTTTTTATAGTTACAAAAACATTAACATGTTTTAATACAAAACTTGAAAGATCGTTTCAAAAAAATAATGAAAAACAATTCAGAAAATTGTTGTCAGTTTTTGAAAAATACACCTAAGGCCTAGTTGAACCTCTGGATTGGAAAGTTAGGTGGCAGTCGCTTTCATAAAACTAGCACCTACGCCAAATCTTGCGATTAGTTGCCAAAGCGTACCCCAGGCTCCCTTAGCCGTGGCATAAGCCTGGAAAACGACTAACTAGATAGGCAAAAAAAAAACATTTTTCTGTACTAAATTTGAAATAGAACCATCCCGGTTTTTTTTTCTTTAAATATATATAATGGGTATGACATAGCTGTAAGTACCGTTTTATAAATAAATTAAAAAAAAACGGTTTAGGTGATAAAAATTATCCTGGAAAAGCAAACTCCCATGTCTTGCAAATGAGTGACCCAATCTGTCGATACATGGGGCTGACGTAAAGTTTCTGCTTCTAGGTGCACTTGCAACATAAAGTTTGTACGAAACCCGCGGTGCGCGAGTCCAACTCGCACTTGGCTGGTTTTTATTTAAGTTAAAATAAAAACGAATACTCGAACTGTATCTCTTTTCTTAGAAAATACGCCTTAAGTTTTTGTACGAGCAATTTATTAAGCATTTGTCGGTCGATCAGATAATATCTAAAACTTATTAGAGTAGACTTAACTCAAAATCAAATCATTCGATCAACGTAGTTCACAGTTTAATAAAACTATTGGTACCTCTTTTTAAGTAAAACATTAACTGTGCTGTCTTGGGAGGTACCACCCTTTCCATAAAGTTGTTAAATTATCGTGTGTGTGTGTGTGTGTGTGTGTGTATGTGTGTGTGTGTGTGTGTGTGTGTGTGTAAATGCAATTACTTTAACCGTTTATGATATAGCAAAAAATAAGTACTTACATAAATCGAAATTATGTGTTATAGACCAAAATTTGGGGAATAAGTATATATAACTACAACGACGATACTGTGGTTTATGGAGAAATAGAAAGGCTTATTAGGATCCAATCAATCCCCCCAAAGGGGGAACCACTAGACGCTCTGCACCCTAAGAGTGTGCTCATGCTCTACAGGTCATGCTCTACAGCTCTGAGCATCACTAGTTATAAACATATTGTAACAGTTTTAAAACTCGATTGAAAACCGATCCACTACTAAAATACCTGCATTAATATTCTGACTAAAGTCCCGTCCAATGGAAAATGAAAAGAGAATTTCCTCCGAAGCCTTGTTGGCTTTGGTTAAAGCCGGAGCATTCGAGTTTCCGGCTGAACGCTCTTTGATATGTAATCGAATTCGTGTTCGAGGTTCCTGGAGGCATTCTCATCGCCGACAGAGCAGAGACTGCAGGGAGTACACGAAGCAATTTTGTATATACAGGATGAAACCGACCAACAACATGTCGGGCCATGCTCAGTGTAGGGTTCCGTAGTTTACAGTCCGTCACAATAGGCGAACTAAAAAGGGCTTTAATATATAAATTATATCTATTGCAGGGCCAGGTATTTATAATAAACTACCCGACAATTTAAAAAATATTAAAGATGACACGGTATTTAACTCGAAATTAAAAGAATGGCTAACAAAAGAAGCATTTTATGACATGCTAGAATATGACAATTATTTAATTAAATTGAATGCAAATCCTAATATTTATACCTAATCTTAAATTTTAATTTTATATAATGTGTTATTTTAATCTTCAATTGTAATTTACATGACTTATTTGACATTCCTATTTCATTTTAAATTTATTTTTTGACATGTAAAATTGTGTAATTTTATGAATAAATGAATATGAATATGAATATGAATATACCATACTCATAAAAAAAAGAGTATATAATTATTCGCGGCTTAAGTATACGCCCTTTTAAACGAGAAGATACGTTTTTTTACAAAAAAAAATTGGCTTAAATGACCACGGTACATTAATTTTCTTTAAAAGTCTTCATAAAGCTCAGTTTTCATAATTTTTGGATTTACGGTTCAAAAATTACGGGGGACACATTTTTTTTAACATTCGGTTACGATTATTTCCAAAAATATTCACTTCATTAAAATATGTTTGTAGCAATCCCCTATTTTTTTCAAATACCTATCCAACGATAACTCATACTTACGGGTTGAAACAAAAACAAAACATCCCCCACTCTACGTGTATGGGATGTAACCTAATGATAAAAGTTTTTCGACTTCTTATTTTACCAGTTTGTCGGCACAATTGGTATAATATTTTCATATGAAATTACAGTTTCCTAGTACTAACGGTCACTGAGCTAAGCCGCAGACGAACGGACGGACAGACATACATGGCGAAACTATAAGGGTTCCTAGTTGACTAGGCTTTGAAGGGAAGGGCCTGTCAAAGCCTAACACCTCTTTAACTCGATATATTTAACCTCGTTAAAACGAAGCACCCAACGTATCCCTGAAGAGTATTCAGTACAAATTTAAGGTTCAAAGATCTTTATTTCCTCATAAGAATACATACATATTCACTTATATGAGAAATTTTACTTAAGCATGCATTATTATTATTTTTATTTTTATCGGTGAGCGGATACTTAAACTTAACTTTTAAGCATTTCAATACAATATCCTGTATCTTAAAAGCATAAAGGTAGATTATACATTTTTTATTTTGGTGGGTATACAAAACAAAAGCTAAACAAACAATGTGTAGTTATAGTTCACCGTTGGTATGGCCGGCCGGTTCGGCTCATTAGCGTCAGAGATAAGACTGTGCTACTTACACGGATGTAAAGAGCATGGAGGTGACAAAGCGCTTGTGATCGTTGTATTTGGTAGTGGTACATTTTAATATTTACAGTTATTTGTTATATGTGTATAATCAAAGATAAATAGCTGTTTATTCATTTTTGGTTTACTTTATTTACGTGTTTTAATATATTATAGTAAGTAACCATTTTAGTTTATTTCCTACTCATATTTTATAACGGTATATGTTTAAAAGACAAATGTGTTATAACTATTTATTTATTTAATATATTTTAGGAGTATTTGTTTATTTATATTTTTATCGTACGTGTTTTTATTTTTTGTGTGATCCCGCCTTTATTGATATATATATATATTTAAACATTTTAAGAGATATTATTTTGGGTTATTGATTTTTTATATGATGTTTTAAAAGCCTTTTAAATGTAATAATAGATTTGGCGTCTTTCACGGTTTTTGGCAGTTTATTGTACAAATTTGACCTCTGTAACTCGAGCAATGAAATTAGACCTCTATAACTCGAAAAAACTGATTAGATAATAAACCGCTGTACCTCGAAGAAAATTAAAAGGCTATACTTTGCGTGTGTGTATAAGTACCTCTATAACACGAAGTTTTGATTAGTTTTACCTCTGTAACTCGAAACCTCTTTAAGACGAACAAACACCTATAAAAACCCCTGTAAGTCTAAAACTCGATAACACGAACTTTTTAGCGTTCCCCTTGAAGTTCGTGCTATCGAGATTCCACTGTATTATGTTGAAAGCATGTCTTTTATCCACACGATAACTAAAACAATGATTGATCCGGAAAACAATTTTCCAAAACATTTGTTCAAGATTGGAACAACAGACAAGTAATGTAAAACAATATAACAGATCGCATATTTTAGATTAGACAATCGATCAATTACAAGTACCTACGGAGCAAACTCCGCCGGGACGCTTGTTAACTACGACTTACATAGACAGACGACATACGGAGTCGCGCTATGGTCGGAAGCGTCTTACCTATCTTAGAAAAAAGGAGATTTCAGCGTTGAAATAGGTCTCAATTGAAGCACGCCTCCATGATCATATTGATCATGCAGATCCTGTTCTGATTCTGATCGTAACTCCTCTGACAAAAGGCAAAACAGCACACCTACGCTCAACTGTTGTTATCTTCACGCGGGGGGACTGCTTAATACGGGGTATCTTGACCGGCGCACGTTTTACAATGCTGTAGCTTAGCACTAAGATGTCCAAGATGTTTGTCATCGCAGATTATTTGAGCTCTCTGAAACAAAGATTTGGTAGTTTGCACAAGTACCTTTTGTGATTGACGAGGAGAATTCGCATTCCCTGAGTCATCATCTTAACCCTGTTAAAAATGGGTGCTGTAAAGGGCTTGAAATGTAGGATCATGGTGTTAATAAACGCGATTAATCCGTTCTAAAGTGTTTAATTTCAATGAATAACAATCACGGAAACAGAAGACAATATTATTATGTCTTCTTACTCTTATTAATTTCTGATGATGTCTGTTAAGTTCTGATTTTGAAGGTAACCTTTACAAACGTAAAAAAATAGCATACACTCACATCATATGGAACTAATATACCCCCGAGAGTTGTAAAAACAAAAGCGTGGTCGTGTTCAAAAAATACTGCGCTCCGCCGCGGCTCGCTGCGTTGCGCTGCCCCGTGTGTCCCGGGGCTTACGAACTGATGACGGGAGATTTGTATCTTCGCCATAGTACGAGCAATCGTAACATCTTGTCCTGGTTTAGGGAGGGACCAGTTAATATCGATTCTTGGATAAAAGTCTTAAGAGGCCGGTGTATAAATATAAATTTACGAGGGCTTCAAGCAACAAGAAATAAACAAATATTGCTACATACTGATATTTTTTACCGCCATATCACATAGAATCATAGCTGAAATAAAGTGTATTTACCCGTTGACATAAAGAAACAATCAAAATATTCATTGCTTGTCACTTTTGCCAGAAAAAAATGCATCGTTCAACAAACAATAAAGCTGCAAGGTACAATTTTAGCCTTTAGTTAGATTTAATTCTCAAATTTCGCGATTAATTTGTTCAATTTTAATAACTATGCCTTTAGCAGAATTCGAATCTAGAACCACCAGGTCCACCAGTCAGGGTCACTACCAACTATTGCTACAGCTGTGTAGAAGTAAAAAAGTAAGGTCAATGTGACTATGGAATTCCGTCACATTGATGTCACCGTTAGAATATTAAAACCCATATCTGTTAAGTAGGTATTTACCCTCGTTTTACACCCCATTTAAGCGTTATGCGAGGGCGGAAACGATCAAAAAGACCGTTTAATATTGAGTAATAGCATGGAACTATCACTTAGCACTAAAGAGCAGAAAGTGACTAAGTGGATAAACCGGGGATAAGTCTGATTAATACCCCAAATATCTCGCCTCATTGCGCGTTCTCGTATTAAACCTAACTTGATTTACTGGACTAAGGACTTATTTATTGCTATTTTTTCAGCACATCCTCTCTGAAAGGTGCGAGCGGGACATCGACATATACATGAATTGCGCTGTCTCGCTCATATGGACATATCCCCACCGGAGCGGGGTTTGGATTCGGATGTAAGGCAGAGAAATTTACTGTTATGTATTACCCACTTCTGAACAACTGTCAGTGTCAAATATAATTTTATAACAATTTTTGTTTTTACTCTGGCCGGGCTCCGTTGAGAAAATGACGTCATCATCCACTTAAGCCCTTTAAAAATAATCAATATTACAAAATTGTTTGTATACTAAATATTTAGTTAGTATCATGTAAAAGAAAAAATATGTCCCCCTTAACATACCTTCAATTTTCTGTTTAGTTCATAAATATATAGACAACTTCAAAATAGTAAATGTACTTAGTCAATTTAAAATATCAGTAGGATATGAACACCGGACTTGTTTACAAGATCGAGTCAAAAATATCAAATATTTTGTGGACCGTTGCCAACTTTTGAGAGTAAATGTACAGAAATATGTTTGTATCGAATATCAATTTCGCTTCGATGACATTTTGCTTTTAGGTTTCTTAATGAGACCGACTGTCCGACCACATTATCGTTGGCTAGTAAATACATAAATAAATATTACAGGACATTCTTACCCAAATTGACTAAGTCCCGCAGTGAGCTTGAGAAGGCTTGGTTTACGGGTACAGTCAAGTGTAAAAATATGGTGGTGCACATCTTACTCAAAAATATGTCCCATAGCACCTTATGCCGTAATAAGAGCGTAGTACCATATTTATGAGTCGATTATGTCGAACCATATTTTTGCACTTGACTGTACTCAGGCAATGATATACATAATAATATACAAATACATAGAAAACATCCATAACTCAGGAACAAATATCTGTGTTCATCACACAAATAAATGCCCTTACCGGGATTCGAACCCAGGACCATCGGTATAGCAGGCACGGTCCCTACCAACTACGCCAACCGGTCGTCAATGTATAGATTAATTAATAATAATAGTGTATGGCACATTAACTAGAGCGGCTTCGTGACTCTATAAATTGTACAGTCACGTCTAAAAATATCAATACACTTTGGAACCTATTACAGGTGAAGAAGGGTAAAAATTGAATACAGACGCATATATATTCATGAAGCCGACAGTACACCTGTTTACGTGGCTAGGTCTCCGTCTAATAGTTTAACGCTGTGGTCAAGTTACACAAATGTCTGAAATAGTCGTAATCGGCAATGAGTACCTACCGGTATTTAATACGGGTATTTGCCCGTTGTTTTTCGATGAATGAAAATATCGTAAGAAATTCTGCATATATTCGCGATAAAAAGATTAGTCTCTACCACGCTCCCCCAATGTGGGGGGTATAGTTCAAACCCTCTCGTACAGTGGGACTGTATAGGCTGAAGTATTAATTAATTACTTACAAATAAAATACTAATGCTTCGCCCCGAACGTGATTTTACAACCCCTTGACCTATTCTGCTCATATTCGTATTTAAAAAAATCGTTTTTCATACAAAATAAATCAATAATACATTATTAAAAGTTATTTAGAGTAACACGAAAGTAAGTGTCAATTATGACAAAGCTAAAACTTTCGAAATGAGAGCACATGACAAAACACAGCTTAGTTGATAGTTTAGTATCTTCTTACACCAGTTCAGATAATTAATTGATTTATTAAATATCTCAAAACCGGTATTAGTTAAGAAACTAGTTTCTTAGAGAAAGAAACTCGAGCTAACCTAAAAAATCTCCCTTTAAAGTGTGTAAACGAAAATAAAAAGACAGGCTGTATACATTCTAAGCAACGCGTGTCAAATTTAGCGAATAAAAAACAATAACAAAATAATAAAAAAGCACAATTAAATCAAAGTGATAATCTCTTCACATGTGGCAGCGGCTTACCGAGGTTCTAAAATGCTTGGCAACATTCCCAAGTAAATAAAAATATATTCGCATGTGAAAAAATCCTTTGCCCGATACACGTGTAAATTACTTATAATAAACTTAAAATAAAACTAAAAATATATTTATTGGTTGTATTGTATGCCCGAAATTCATTTAAAATTATATCATTTGTCCGAATTTCTTTTGGCATTTTTTTATATTCCTTAACGTTTTAGAATTTAATCTTTCGTGAGTCATACTGACATTAAATTGCAATGGTTAATATTCACATACTTTTATCACAACACAACGACGGAACGAAGGCGCCCGATTGCTCGAATCAGCTGCCTGCTTCGACGCGTGCGACCCGTTACCTACGCCGGTCCGGGCTGTGATGCCCGAGCCGCGAAGGTGACAACACCACTCTGTCTGTCCGACGATGACTGCCCGATGCAGTCGAAACATGTTACGCCTATTGTGATAAAAATACGTGAGTGTTAACCGTTGCAACTTAATGTCCTTAACGTTTTATTTACCATAAAAATAATTTAACATGCTCTTGTTTACCCGAACATTGCTTAATAGAATGAAACACATGCCATACGCGTTATTTTTCATAAAATTAAGTGCAATAATATTTTATCCCAGAATATTAACGCAAATGTCTACCTTTCATACGTTGCCTAATATAAGTAAAATAGTTTCTTAAAATAAGTCGGTTCTGGCGTTTGGTCACGGTCAACCTAACACGCTCCTCCTTACTTCGCTCGTCGTCGCACCTATCTTGTCTCTGTCACTATACTAGATAGTTTTACGATATAATATTTTTGAAAATGTATATGTCTATTTTCATTTATAACTAAGTAGGGATGTCACGGAGCTCTGGTTCTGGTTGCATTAAGTCGGAACTTCCGATTAATATGACAGATCCGCTTCTGTTCCGGTTCCGTTACTTTTGAATCGGAAGTTACATCGGATGTTGGAGCTTAGCGCTAAACCGGGATCTGAGCGGCGTAAGAACATCAAAAACAAACCGCTTCCTACGGGCTGAGCTAATTAGTACGTATTCTTGTTTTATTCGTTTTATTTTGGTATTATAATTTTTAATAGGCCTACCCTTAAAAGCTCGTCTAGCTCCCACTCGGGCTGAATTCTGGTTCCGGTCACGTTTTCGGCTCTGATTACTTTTCTGGTTCCGATAAACTAAATTGTATTTATTTGGTTCCACTTTCGGTTTCTATCAAATAAAGGTATAACCCAACAAAATTACGTATGTTATGTATATCTTTTATGTACGCACGCATTGACGACTCTAGAACTAATATACCTTTGGAGATAACGTATAGTTTATTACCCAACTCATCCCAGTATCGTAATACATCATCCTCAAACCACGCAAGATGGCGACCACTTCTGAACTTTGATTACAAGTTCGATAGATGTCGCTGCATCCTTGATTAGTTCCATAGATCACATTAATATTAGATGGAGCATACGATGTCGAGATCGTTACACAGAACGCGACCGTTTATTTTGCCCGCTTAGAGGGTGACTCACACTAGAGAACGGGCCGGGACTATAGAAAACGTCATGTGACCTGCGAGGGCTCCGAGTTGTTACGTGATTATTTCTATAGAAATTGACAGATCATCCAGTCCCGCCCCGTCCTGTCCCGCTCCGTCCCATCCCGTTCTAGTACGAGTCATCTTTATTGCGTCAATGCCCTCATAAAAAATAGCAGTATTAACAAAAGTCGTGCTCCAGCGTAGGGGTTGTTTTAGTTGAACATAACCGATTCTGCTCCAGCTCCTTAGGCAAAAATGCTTTTATATGTCTGTACCACTGTCCACTGTAAATGGGCGGATATGTAAATTTTGTTTTTATGACACAGGAGGCAAACAAGCAGACGGATCGCCACTCACAACACCAAGATGGTTGCAAGTATGGTGACCTCGCAGTGTGCACAAACTTTAAGCGGAGTCTATGGGTACCAGTCTGTGATTACTCCAGTTTATAGTCTGAATTAACAGCGCCGTTGCCTTTCGATAAGACGGGGGCTACACTTAACCCGTTATATGGACTTGCAGTGACATAACCCCTCTTATAGACATACATAGTCTAGGTACCGAAAACGTTTTGAGCAAACATCGGAAATAATTATGTAAAAAATTATGCAGTCACGGATAAACAAGTGCAATAAGCAAGTCATAATATGACTTTTGGTTGGAGCCGTTACTGATGTTATTGATGAACGAACTACAGGCTTAATTTGATCCGATTCGGATGATACGGAATTATTACCTTTTCCATTTACTAAATTTACTAATAACTTTCCACGCCGCTTCATAATTCTAGAATAAAACCATAGTGCGGGTAGGTTAGTAAATGAAGTAACCATGAAAACAGAATTAACTCAAAAATACATAAAATAAAGGTTAACTAGTGTTTACATCTTGCTACCCATATTTCATAATTGTATGGCCGAGAATAATTAGCAATTTTTCTTAAAAGAGACTCAGTACGTTTCGTTTCATAAGAAATAAACCTGATGTTTGGAAGATTCAACAAAACAGAAATAACTTAAAAGTGATGATTATTTTCATTAAAACAGGATTAAGTCAAAATATATAATAAAATATTTTGTTACCTCGGTACCTAAACTGCTTTAAATCGAAATACAACAATGATTTTTTGTGATAATATAGCGTATCAACTCAAAATAATCACTAACAAGTGGCTACTTAGAAATTAACAAGTCTGACGTCTGTAACAAGTTGAAATAGCACTATATTGCAGAATTGGTTTACGTCGACAATGCGGAGCAACTGACAATACTGCGGTTTAGACGGTACTAAAAAAATAAAAATAAGTCAGGAAAAGGTACTTAAACGGCATTCAATCGCTGTGCGGCGAAGATATTATTGCACCGGTTTTCGTGGCTTACGCGGCTTGATTAGTAGAATTCAAATATGCAGATAACTAAAAATTTATGTTTTTTGAGTTAATACTCTTTAGATCTAGGCGTGCGATATATCGGGCTATCCGTCGAATCTTCATAGTGGGTATGTCCGTCGGGCATCCACCAGACAAATGTACCATACATTGATTAGCAGATCCAGGAGTTATTCTCGAACGTATATGACCGGTTAACCTGGAGACTTAATTTATAGATTTGATTTGGTTTGATTTGTTTTTTTTATTTCACAACATATTATTACAGTATAAATTACATAAATGTCAATCTATAAGAATCTACATTGTCATGGCATAAAATCGAACATAAATATACAGCATAAATTATAAAGTAACATAAAACATATTATTATTTCTTTTTTTTTGTTTACGAAATATTGGTGAATAAATATATTGTTATTGTTATTATTGTTATTTATTCATCTGGAATGGATCGTCAAAACATTAAGAACATAAGTAGGTATTATGAAATAAAGAAAGATGTCAAATATAGATAAATGTAAAACCAATATTCCAATATCATCAATCATTATCAAAATCATATTATTAATACTTATCAAAATCAAATTAATCAAAAATATAATAATAATCCTCGCACAAGGTATCAGCATTGCGATACAACGAGGAAATGCCGCCAGCATCCTAGGTACAATGCCTCAAGGACCTACTTTAGATTTAAGGTGGGTAGAGGTAGGTAGTTAGGTAAGTTACACTTAATGTATAATATATTTCGAAAATAAATGTTATTTATATCAAAATAAAATATAAAATGGGAAACAATGTTATGTGCATGTTATACAGTAATGTCAAAAAAATCATCAATTGAATATAAAGCATTTTCCAGTAGGATATTTTTCAATCTACGCTAAAAAGTTTCATCGGATGGTTCCGATCGTAATTCTACAGGGAGACGCTCATAATAATATGTCGGACCGACTGACTGACAGCGATATCAAAAAAGTATTACAATATATATTATAAGCACGGTTGGTTTTTTTTTCTATAGTGGGCATACGACATCTTCCACATTCTGCCATCTTTCTAGATTTAGCTTTTTTCGCTATTTTAGCTATCGTAGAAAAACTAGCATATGCAATAGCTCATAATTGGTTCTTAAAACTTGAGGGTCGCCGTTACAAAACGAGACGAAGTATAGTTTTATAATAATAGACCCGAGTTTTAAGAACCCTTATTATATTACTTTTACATGAACTATTATTGTTCCTAGTCTATAAGAGTGTCTCTTATTAAAATGGGAATAACATAAGTATATTTTTTCATTTAAATTTTACTCAAGCCTTCCCATGCGATTTTATTAAGTATTTCGCTTTCCATCAACATGAGGCGTAATTTGAACGAGATTTTTTAGAACCTTCGGCTTCAAAATAAAGTACCTGATAGGGCCGATTTAAACCTTCAAAGTATCAAAAGGCCATAAATAATCCTTAACCCTATCTAGAGCGAAAAGTCGAATAGCCGAACTTGTAATCGGTAGCCACAAATTCCTGGACAACTGTTCTCGTCGCTCACCAAGCACGGGGATTCCAACGAGGATTGACCGAACTTATAGCCATATACACTTTCACAATGTACTACAAGGAATTAAGATAATGAAGTGTGAACATATTTTTTGCGTTTATATATAGTAGTAGTGTGCCTTGTGCCTACTTAAAAACATGAATCAAAACATTTATTACAAATAATAGATGATTTAATTCATGCTTTACAATTGTATTGTCCCATAATATTTATTATTTATTTTATTACCTACATATAGATAAAATATATGCGTATACATATTTACATGCTTCATACGTATATACATTCACAAAGTTAAGCACTTGTCGTCAACATAGATGCTCCACGTTCCGTCACAACTTGATCCGCAACAGACTTCGTCAATATCGCTTCCACAGGTCACTATTCAACAAGTAACACACGCTGCAATCCGTCAAGTACAATCCGTCTACTACGCTAAACAAATTACGGCCGGCAAGCAGCCATGCCTGTAAAGTAAGACATGTCTCAGATCTTGTGTAATTATCAGCCAAAGCGTAGCTGGAGTCCACAAACATGCGGTCGGAGGCTTTCTTAGTTACTGGCCAAGGTCTGTACACTATTCTTCGGCAAGCGGCGAATTATTTAGCGTAGCGGCCTGCAATTGGCTGCTTGTCGGCCGGAGGGCAGAAAAACATATTAAATACCGCATTATCTGTTTTGTAAAACTGGATTACACAAACGTTTGACTCTGCAAGTGGCTACAATTCCTTGTACTTAAGTACAATCTGAAATGGATCCAAGTTAGCGCATCACTTGAAGTCGGCCAGTTTGGGCTCAAGTTGGTTCTTATCGAGTTGAGCATCGGGAAAGGCCGTGGGCCATTCGCGTGTTTGGATTGACTGATGAGCGAGGGGTGGGTTACGTTTGTAGACGTAACCGTAGATAACTTAAAGTTAGGTATATGTTTTTATATAAACTTTTACTTTTGTCGCTACTGTTTGACGGCTTATTCTGTAATTGAAAATGTGTATCGCTTAACTTCAAACTCGGGTAAATCCATTTTACCTTCGCGACAAATATCTACCTTATTACATTTTCTTAATGCCAAAATCGCATAATCTGACAGATAGATTTAACCGATTTTGAAGAGCGAAATGTATGAATACCGATTTTTTTTATAGGAACAAAATGTTTAATTATTTTACTTGTTCGGTAGTAAAAAGTTTGCATTTAAAAAAAATATAATTTCTATATCAATGATAATGTGACAAAAATCACGTAAATAGAAATCGCATCGTCGCCGAGCATTTATTTAAAAATAGGTATCCAGCATAACAGTATACACCAAAGCACTGCGAACCATCAGACATTAAAAAAAACACATTTAAAACTGAACACTACTTATATTTTAATTTAGGCGATATAACTACATAGCTCCGTTGCGTCGTCTGATCAGGCGTAGAATTCGGCAGGTTACCCCGGAACTGCCGAAACACGACACTCTTCGGTCAGAAGTCTGCGCTCGCGATGGTCTCCATCAGCGGCCGCGGCACGCGCACCACAAATGAGCTGATGTGCACGTAGAGAAGCGACCGCAGCTGTTGCACCTTCGGCTTATAGCTAGTCTTCTGGCGGATAACTCGTCCACCTCGTCAGCCACGGCAGACAAATTTAGGCGCGACACGTAGAGCGCCGTACTCGGCAGCAATTGGTAGGCCAGACTTAAATGGATCCGCAGTTACACACTGAGTTTTTCCACCAGTGTGAACCCCTCCTTATCCACACGGGTGCGGGAGGACTTCTCTATAATTGGAGACCGTTCTTCACACACCTATACGTTCGGGCAATCCATCGGATATCCATAGTGGGCATATCCGCCGGGCATGGCGGGCATCCGCCAGACCAGTTTAACATACATTGATCGGCAGATCCGGTGTATATGTTCGAACGTATAAGTATACAGCTTGTTTAATTTTAAATTCGTGCAAAAATACTGCAAAAATTCACGTCAGCAAATTTTAAGTTTAAATTACGGATGCAACAGGGCGAATGCTTAATAACATCGACATATTTTAATGACGGCTCGTAGCCGTTAAGTTTAAGCGACACATGAGGGGAGTTGTTGCAAAGTATCGTCGCTAGCAAACGAGTTGATAGTTTGAGCGAACTAGTTTAACTTAGTTAAAGATAAGCAATAGTCTCTCGTTTGAATTTTTGTCCAAGGTACTTAACAAGCCATTAGTTACTGGCCAAGGTCTGTACACTTTTCTTCGGCAAAGGGGCGAATTTGATTAGCGTAGCGGCCTGCAATCGGCTGCTTGTCGGCCGGAGGGCAGAAAAACATATTAAACCACCGACGGTGCTGCTGAAATATTATAAACTTACCCTAACATTATAATAATCCATTATGATTTTGTCATAAAGGGCGGTGCGCGCGATGAGACGCGCCGCGGTACTCCCGTTTGCGTCGTCGTCGTCGCACACGGTACTCAACTCTTGATTATGGAATCCTAAGATTACCGAAACACGTCGCGCGTAGCTAAATTTCGATGTATAACCATTATCGTAAGTATAACAAAATCGTATGCAACTTTTAATTAATATATTTTGTACATAAGATACCTGTAGGTTCACAAAGCATGACTCACTTTAGACCGGACCGGGCCGGACCGAAGGGTTAAAATCTATAGAAAACACCACATAGCCCATCGTTACGTTTTCTATAGAAACTGACACATCGTTTTGCCCCGGTCACGTCTCAGACCAGTCTATTACTCGTACGCGTACCATAATTACATACGGTTGTTTCCCGAAAATTGTACTAGAAACTCGACACAAGCCTTACATAATAGGAAATTCACAGCCATAAGTTACGAGTAATTGAAGCTCCAGCGGTGGCTAAGCTCTTTCATGTGACGACAACATGAGCACACCATCCTACCTCGAAGGTCGTTATGCCCCGGTCTCCCTAATTTTCTCTTACAACGTCGCGTTTGTGGAATACTATTTTGCACTTGACACAACTCGTCGACGAAGCTACAAATTCTAAACATTCTGGCAGTTTCTGTACGCTATTTCAGTGACAGCTTGTGTACATTAAGACCCGGGAATTATTTCGTGTTGACCCTTACGGGAAGTGATCGAAGATTTCGTTCAGATGTGGATAACGCCAAATAGGTTACTCAAGTGGAGGTACCACGCGTGATGACGTCATCAAAATGGCTGCCACCTCGATTGTAGCATGGTTGGTAACGCTTCACATCATCTTAAGATTTCATTCATGTAGCTGTAGCTACTAGGTGTCACCCTTATTTTACTTGACAATAGAGGTCATTAACAATAATCGAGTGACTGAATTCAAATTAATAGTAGTTTATGTGATAGTATATAATGAAAGGCATTAAAACTCGAGCGTGGGTTTATGAAACGAGGCGTCAAAAGATGTATACATATTTTTAGCACTTTTTAGGGTTCCGTACCTCAAAAGGAAAAAACGGAACCCTTATAGGATCACTTTGTTGTCCGTCCGTCCGTCTGTCCGTCAAGACCCTTTATCTCGGGAGTGTGTGGAGGTATCGAGTTGAAATTTAAACTATATAGTAAAGTCTACGGTCCCTTGAAACCGTGTTCTGCGTTTTCCGAAATTCATCCCCTAAAGGATAAAAAAGGGGGTTGCAAGTCCATAAAGACCCTCCCATCCGTCAAGACCCTTAAGGATGACTCACACTAGAACGGGACGGGACGGGAAAATCTGACAATTTCTATAGAAAGCGTCAAGTGACATCTGAGCGCTCCGTGATTCTTTCTATAGAAATTGACAGATTTTCACGTCCCGCCCCGTCCCGTCCCGTGCTAGTGTGAGTCATCCTTTAATCTCGGGAGTGCGTAAAGGTATCGAGTTGAAATTTAAACAATATACTAAGGTCTACGGTTGCTTGAAACCGTATTCCGCGTTTTCCGAAATTCATTCCCTAAGGGATAAGAAAGGGGGTTGAAAGTTTGTATGAGGTGTGAATCATTATTCAGGTTGCAGACTTAAAACTTCGTGTATAGACTCTTTGATACTACAAAAAAAAAAATTTAGCGTTTTTCGAAATTCATCCCCTAAGGGATAAAAAAGGAATTGAAAGTTAGTATGAGATGTAAATATACAAGACCCTTATCTCGGGAGTGCGTGAAGGTATCGAGTTGAAATTTAAACTATATACTAAGATCTACGGTCCCTTGAAACCGTATTTCGCGTTTTCCGAAATTAATCCTCTAAGGGATAAAAAAGGGGGTTGAAAGTTTGTATGAGATGTGAAACATTATTCAGGTTGCAGATTTTTAACTTCGTTTATAGACTCTTTGATACTACACAAGAAAAGTATATTTAGCGTTTTTCGAAATTCATCCCCTAAGGGATAAAAAAGGGGTTGAAATTTTGTATGAGGTGTGAATAATTTTTCAGGTTGCAGACTTGGAAACTTCGTTTATACACTTTCTGACAATATATAAGAAAACGGTATTCCTCAGTTTCCGAAATTCATCCCCTAAGGGATAAAAAAGGGGGTAGGGGGGATTTTTAGTCATTTTTATGATGTACGGAACCCTCGGTGGGCGAGTCTGACTCGCACTTGGCCGGTTTTTTATCTTTGAAAAATTAACGAATTTAACACATGACGAAGTTAAAGCAAATGCTCAAGAACACCCTGTATATATAGAAAATGCTCTTTCTCTGTCGCGTAATCATCTCAATATTCGAAAACCTGTCGTTTTGTCACATTCTCGCAGATATCGCGACTTATTACGCATTAACTCGACTACGTAATAAAAACACCATTGTGTTAATGATAACGACATTTTATTATGGTAAGTATTTATGGTTGGTAATTTACATAATAGTTTATCTCCTTTCTCTTGACTTGAAAAAATCTAGGATATATCTCTATCAAATGGCAGTCTGAGTTATCCTGAGCGTATATTTTAAAATGTAACAGCCTTATTACAATGCACAGATAACGCCTCTAGATGAAGCATGTAAGATGACACGAGGTCACCACACATTCCTCACTCATAATTATGTAATAACGTAGATTATTAATTAAAACCGTAGTTCCAAAAAAAATATTATGCAAATGCAAGCACTGAAAATGTTGAGTCCCTTATAGCAAACTTTTTTTTTTATAGGGCGAGAGATAGTTCCGGCTGAAAAACAGCGCTTAGCAGGCGACTATGTTCGCAGCAAATGCTGAGTCCCAAACCTATTGTCGTACCAATGTAAGTGTATGTACTTAGTTTGTAATGTTTTCCTCTTTTTCTCCTTGTATATTGTGTTTATGTTTTATTAGTTGTGCCTTCTTTTTGTGAGTATGTAACTTCTTACTTGTTGCGTCAATATATATAATAAATTGTGCATAATATATTGTGCGCGTATATATTTTTTAATTATAATATACGCCTGCGTTCATTTCAGTTTCGTTACCAGTGGTAACACAGATCATTCGTCTGACCTTTAAAGTACAAACCCGTGTATCACGAGTATTAAATTTACAGGCTTCGAAGTACGTAATCTACTATTATAAGTAAAGGCAATAGCCACAATGCGTTGCTTTCGAACTGGCCATGCGTACCATTTTTGCTTTAAATTGAGAGTTGCGTGAACAGCATTTTACAGTATATTTCACGTTTCAGCAAATCGACACATAAAACATTTGTTGTTTGAGTCCGTCAAATTAAGCCAGCTGTGAATAAAGTCTTTCTCCGCCCCACCAATCCAATACGGAATCTATTATAGGTAGTCCACGCTACAATGAGAACCTACAGTGCGTCGGCAAAGTGCTCTCATGCTCCCGCGGCCAATTGACTTTGAAACTAGAACCTCTAAAGGGGTCCAGGACTTCGAAAAACGGTCTCAAAGCGGTCTCAAAGGGTGGAGGATACTTGGCAATGTTTAAGGATTCTAGATAGCAGATAGCTAAGTCTGTAAAGAAGTAGGTACAAAGGAAGTAAAATGAAACTGAAAACGCGGAGATTTATTACCATTAGCGCCACTTGGACGACCCGTGATATCCCACATAACTCGAAGTTAAGTGATACTTTGTATGAAATTTGACAGCTTAACTTCGGGATAGCGGCTATGCTGGGTGGTGTAAGTGGGCCTAAGTAGGTGTTAAAGGTAAAAAAGAAAACGTGACAGCTGCGTTGACAAATTATAATATCATGACCATCGTATTAATACGATGTTACGCGTCTTTCTTGTGGATTATCCGAAAGCTATAAAAAGGTAGATTTTCTTATTAAATCCTTCTCCACTTGAAAGTGTACTTCGTTTCTATAAGCTGTAAGAATAAGAATCATAACTACGTGCCCACAAGCTGTTAACAGGAGAGAAAACTCGCGTTGCGTGTTCCGCCGAGCTTTTGAGTTTTCCCACAAACCAGAAAAGTACTCCGTTATTTTTCCTTTCCTGTGGATAAGGGATATTTATCTTTAATATTATAGGATATTTATATTTGATAATGTCAGCCCCATAGTTACAAATCACAATTGTATCTTCGCTTATTTCCTAAAATAACTAATTTGTAAATACTTAACTAATCTTTAACTGTTTTAGACAAAGGCTGTGCAAACTCATTACATGTGCCAACATCCAAAATATTTATCTTGTTCAAGTAAAAAGCATAGCTTCCTGATTCGATGCGGGTATAAGGGAACACATAAGAAAATCAACCTCTATACAACGTGTTTTTGAACAATTGCTTAAAATCCAAGGATAAGTTGGGACGAATCCGAAATTCAAACCACGACAAAAGTAGGCACGTTAAAGTGTTCCGACCATATGAATTTAATTTTTTCGGTGATAATCATTTATTTCCTATATTTTACAATAAACACAAAATAGTACGACATCCCAGCTCACCCCATAATTGGGATTAAGAGGAATAGGAACTGACTGAGATGGGACAATTGCAATAATTGACACTATATTACAATAGGTCGACTTGTCAACAGAATAAGATATATTTGTAACAATATAATAACTCTGCTCTAAAAATACCAACTCACTTCTCCACCATCCCTCTTCCCCCCATTCATGATCATGACCCGACTACCCTCCCACTCCCTCCATTTTACGGTGTAGTGATTTTACCTACTATGTTTGCTACAGCTATTTAGTGCCTAGACATCAATAGCAACAATTGACTATTTTTCAAATCCTTGAAAGTAATTGGTCAGGTGAACCAACCTTTCCCTAACCTGTCATTTGAATATTGCCCCCGAATAGGATCACCTTTGCCACTTGTCTGCTTACCTAGCCTATAAACCCGAGATCAGACCCTATGTTTTCCTAGATTACACAAGCTTGTATAGTGGTTCGCCCTGGGGTCGATTGCATAATAATTAGTAACTTGTAATATTGGCGGAACTCTCTTTCTAATAAAAGGGATTGAAAAGAGACTTCCGCTAATATTACAAGCTACAAGCCATTACGCAATAGGCCTCTGAACGTGAACTCGCGGGCCCTATATCTCGGCAGCCCGTTGACCGATTTAGCTCATATTCAAACTTAGAAATTATATTTATCCCTTCTACCGGCTTGCCCAATTTCACGACGATCCAAGCAACGGTACTCGAGTTATCGTCGAACAAACATTCATAAAAACGACAGATTGTTCAAGTGGATTGGGAGAACTCACTCGCTTCGGAAACGGAAACTCACTGGATTCGGGAAATAATAGTTGAACGAGCGAGGTTCAACTATTATTTCCCGAATCCATAAATGGCGACATTAAATGTAAATTTAGAAATAAGTTTCTAAAATACTTGTTTTTACTATTTCATTAGAATCGGACAGATCGTCCCGTCTCGCCCCGTCCCGGCCCGTTCTAGTGTGAATCATCCTTAACCACTACATCTGTATACAGTCACATATGATGGTTGAACTAAGGCCGTCCATGGCACGTTAAAACCTCCTCTCCTCTAGGTCATTGAGGTAATGAGTAAGTAAACTAGAGGAGACATCGAGAACAAAATATATACCTACGCCGTATCGAGTTTTAGTAGGTACAAGTACATACACTCCAACTCGCTGCTGGCAGATGTTGTTTGGGATGACGTGTCTAGTAATTAACTCTCGTAAGTGAATTTTCTAGGTACAGAGTAACGGCCACTATAACAGACTGTAGACGCAATGCCATATGAAAAATACCCAAATAATATATCAATATTATTGACGTTGAGATGTGTAATATACTTTTCACCTCAGCAGCTCGAATAGGCTTACTTTGATATGCGAAACCAGTGAGCAAAATGCGATTTTGCTGCGAGCGTGAGGAAAATAAACGTCAGATTTACAATGTTCAGTCAAGACATGCAACTTTTTTATTAAATGGCATCCTGGCCCATTCAGCCAGATGAGGCCAATTTTCTAACAATAAGGACTACCGCGAGTGAATTTGCCGCTAGGGGCGCTAGTGGAACGTGGGTCCTATGTAAAGAGGTTATATGTCATTTTCAGTACATTTCTCATAAGTTTTTAATTTAAGTCGTGCTTATTTCGAAAATATGGACTTTTAGAAATATATTAAATACTAAAAAAATATTGCTTTGGCTATAAAATAAGCTTTAAATTGAAAGTGTAAAATAACACAGCCCTAATTTAACGTAAATTTAGAGGTTATATAAAATAGTTAGAATTGAATGTACCTCTTTTAACATGGACATTAATGAAAAATAATCAATTCTAATATTGGTTTCGCGCCATACTAACTCATACTAATGGCGCTTGACAACGACCCACGCAGGAGTGGCGCCGCCTGGTGAGCAAAAATACGGTAGTCCTCATTAGATTATATCGTTCATACAATCACATCAAAGCCAATTTGATTGACCTGTCTGTACGGACATGTCTAGACGGTGCGTTTTGTCAGGCCCGTCCCGTCGTACCCTACTATGCAATACAGGAATAGGCAATGTGAGATGAAGGAAGTGCACGAAGGACGATGGCAGTGACGGCTTGCGATAAATCGCCCCGTGTAATATCATGTTTAAACAGAGCCAGAACCACGTTCAAAAACTCGTACGTTTTCATTTTTAAATATCTCTCACTTTAAAATTTTATGGTTTTTATTTTATATTTATAAGTATAATATTAACCATTTGTTGATTCGCGTTTCCTCACGTGTAAAGCTGTAGTAAAATAATTTCTACAATTTACCATTTACGTTGTTGTGAACGATATCTAGTATCCGAACGCGATTAAAAATAATAAAGTGTTTCGGCTGTCATCCTCAATTTGAAAATTTCCTCAATAGCTTCTCTTTTGAATTGCTTTAAAGATAAAAGTTATCTGAACTGAAAACATGAGTGATACTAGTAGTGATAGTGATGAAGCTACGGCAACACCCGAAGAATTTAAAGAAGCGGTCAAAAACGCCGAATTAAGTTTCCTCCCGGCCAAATCGCGGGTAAAGGTAATACTTTGTTGGTTGTTAATAAGGACGCAAATGCCATAAAGATTCATTTGAAATCTAACCTCATGTTCTTAAATTTAGTAAGAGGTAATATTCTGTTAATATAATATGTAATTACTTATTCAGTTTAGTAAAAGATACCACTAATTTGTTGATAAGGTACTTTAGAATCATTATGGCATAAGCAACTTATCAACAATCAACAAAGTGGTATCTTTACCCGAAAAACGTCACGTATAAGCAATACTAATGTGTAGTATTCTTAAATTAATAAAGCCTTCCTGTCCGTTCATTTTGGTTTTAATTTATTTTTCTTCCTGCTGAGGTGAAAAGTTGAATGTTCAACTCGAGACCAAAGTTATTTGCATCTCGTGCCTTTGAGTCCTTCACTACGCTCAAGATTCTAAATTAGAATCACTCGCTACGCTCGTGATTCTATTATAGGATCTTTCGCTTGCTCAGGACTCAAAATTGGCACTCAGAGCAAATACGAACTTTGCTCTCTTGTTGTACAAATAACTATTTGCGAATACGCGCCAGAAGCTCGACGCATCGGCTATTTCATTCCATTCCATCGTCTATAGGTACTATTTATGTACTGGCTCTTTATTTCCAATGAGCAAACCGCCCACGGTTTTAGCCACCGCCGTAGCAGTATTAAAATAAATACCTCTAGATCATGTTTATACTGGTTAACCGCGAATATCCTGCATGCCTCACCGATACCGTTCGTCATATCTCCACAACTACTCGGGCTCAATTTGGATAAAACTACTCGACGATTCTGGACCACTGAAGGTATTGCAAGGAAATTGAAGTGATGAAACCTTCTAGCAATAGGTGGTCCGATCTACTGAATTGGAGAAACGAAACGAAATTTACTTTGTTGCAGAATAAATTTATGATTAAAAACCCCGACATAAACAAAATAGATCGATCTACTGAAACTATAGTTTGGTCAGGATCTGTTTTAAGCGTCGTAATGTCGTTTTTTTACTCTTGCATTGCCACTTTAAAAAAGACCAGCCAAGTGCGTGTCGGACTACGCGTAATTGTGTGCAAGCAAAATGGGGTAAGTGCCTTCATAATACCAAGACACTTACGTCCTCAAAACTCAAAAACGGCTTCCCCGAATTTGTTCAATCTTAAATTATATGCAATACTAAGTAGCGGTAATCCTGAGGATTCCCACGAGTCAATTTTCCGCTAGGGGCGCTAGTAGTGGAACGTGGTTCCCGCGAAAACATTTCAGAAATCACTTTGACAGTTCTCTCATACTGACACAGGACCCACGCATGAGTGGCGCCGCCTGGAGACAATACTGGAGCGATAATACGGTAGCTCCCATTAAGCATATGTTTTATAGTTACTAAGTAAAACCGCTGTGACATACGGACAGTCGGACTGCACGAATCTATAACGGGACCCTTATATTATATTTATATTATTTATATTATATTATATATTGCCATTTTGGCTACGGAACCCTAAAAAGGAGGTACATAGACTTTTCCTACTACGCAATAAAGTTTTTCAGACTACTTGACAAAATTCTACACCGTTACAGGTATTTGTACTCACGAGTAGACGTCATAGTAATCAAATAATTGGATATAGGAAATCAGTTTGTAATTAATTAGCAATAAGTAATTAAGTGTCGGTCCATTGTACGTGGGGAACGCTTGGACCGATCGGAATGTGCTGACCTTATTCTGTGAAATGCCGACCACTATCTTCATTGGTTCTAATACTCTCGATACGCGTAATATAGTATCGCCAATTGGAATTAATTAATAATAAAGTAATAATATAAATTATAATATTTTCAAGTTTTAGCGGGTGAGGCATGAAACATGAGCAAAACAAACGGTTTATTTAACTCTTAATGTTTTATACATATTCAATATACATAGCAATTTCGTTATTTCCGAAGGCACACTGCTGCGAAGCGGCGCGGGCAAGCAAACGTACCTATCGTCAACGCTGCTAAGTTTGCATGGACCTTGCTGCCGTGTCACGCCTATCTCGTGTAACTCACGAAACATCATTATGAATGAAATCAGTGTGCGTACCACGCGCGTGCGCGTATAGTTGTACGTAATCGTAGGCGTTAGCGACTCGCTAGTCCGTTTCGCTCTTACGTCTGGCAGGAGCGAGATGGACATACTTTAAAAACGCGCAGTCGCGAACGTCTACGGTTTTCGTGATGACGAAGAAGTGTCAAAAGAAACCGATCGAATTTTGCTCCATGCGTGCTAGCTACGAGTAACGCGCCTTTTGTGACAAAGTCAAGAAATTAAGAATAAAAGTAGAATAAGAATACATGTATCAATAAATACAGAAACAAAAAGTACTTACGATGTCCGGCGAGCTCCAAACTAGGCTAATCCTGTATCACTGAGTTCGCAATGGAATTTACAATAAGATATAACAAAAGAAACAAAAGAAAGAAATAATTAAACTTAGCAATGAAAGATGCACTTTTTTGTCAGTGTATGGGTGTAAGTGTGTTTGTGTGTCTGTATTGAGCGTCTGTAGTTTGGACAGCAGGAAAGCAATATTTACAATCTTGTTTTGTGCAAGTAAAGGCAATGAAAATAATACAATTTCGACTTGTTACGCGTATCATGGAATTCAAGTTACGGCAGGTACATAAGTATGACATGGCAGTCTGGTCGCTTAGTCGACTCCTGGCCCTTACCATGACGTCTTAACGCGATTCAGTTTAGGTTCTTAACTGTGCTCAGTTAGATGGCAGCGACTCAGTTTAGGTCCTAAACTGAATCGCGTTAAGACGTAATGGTAAGGGTTCTGTCCTTCTCAAAACATAGATAAAGAGGGCCACTTAGCTAAAGTACATTTTCGACGGCGCGTAAAAAGTTGTCGGCTTGTACACATCCATCATATTTACACCTAATGTCTTTTTTATGTCTCACATTCCCCATTTTCGTAGTGCGATCTTTCTACATATATATTACACTTAAACATGTTAGAAGTTGGTACAATCATTAAGGCACCATGCAGGTGACACGCCTAGAATTCAGAGGGTTTATAATTATTTTTCTTTCCAATAATGGGGAACTTAGTCAGAACTTCACGCAGTCCATCTGTTAATCTAACTACGTGGACAAACAAACATGATTGCGATTAGGGTGTGCAAACCGGTTTTTAAATGTTAATAACCGGTTATTAACCGAAAACATATAAATAAAAACCGGTTTGCACACCCTAATTGCGATGCGGCGCGGAAAAGACATCGTACCCATAAATGGCAGTGTGCTACGTTGCTGGGCGATCATCACTCGAACGCGAAGCGTCGCGGCGCGGCGTGCCGCTCACCTTGGACACTCCTATAGGTACAATCACGTCTATAAATCTACACTTCGTATCTTATTACAGAGGAAGAAGGTTCCAAATTGAATACAGTTGCATATATATTTATGAAGCCGACCGTATCAATGGTTTGTTTCTTGACATTGACATTTGAAGGTGAAACGGTGGGCGCGGCGTCGCGTTAAAATGTCACCGTACCGCACTGCGTCGCTATCGCGTCCGTTTGTTCGTTCGACCAATTTGACCACTGTGGCCTCTTAAATTCGACAGTGTGCTGTAAACCAATGAGGATTACCGCGAGTTGATTTTCCGCTAGGGGCGCTAGTGGAACGTGGGTCCTGCATTAACGTTAATCGTCACTTTGACATTTCTCTGATACTGACACAGGACCCACGCATGAGTGGCGCCGCCTGGTGAGCGACAATACGGTAGCTCCCATTGGAGTTGCAAGCGCCCATAGCCTGCGGTGGTCGCTTCGTACTGCACGATTTGCCATCATTGTAGCATATTGAAAATATTTGACGCCAATTTACGGACTTTTTTGTACTAGCAAGTTATAAACACTATGTAGGCACTATGTTGAGGCTCAGAGGCCCCAGAGGATAGTAAATGTAGGTATTACTTTGAAAAAATAGCCAACACCTACAAACTGTATCATCCCCCGGCACCAAACAACTGATTACTTAAGCTTATAAAACAACTAAGAAAAAGTTAAAGAAACTCGCCAACCTGTCGAAGCTCTGACTCGGGCCACGTGGGACTCGACTTTTTCCTTAGAACTTCCTTGAGTTCTAAGTACGAGTATCTAACTCCAAGACAGGCTAATGATACAGACTGGTTCTATACTTCATTGATATGAAAAAGACCAACGCGTTACAGTTGGGTGGCGATAGGCGAGAACCGGCAAAGAAATCGACAAGAAATATAAATTAAACGTGCACGAATTGGCTGCTGGCTAGGACGTGTGTCATACGGGTAGGTATATTATGTCTTTATATGTCCTATATTACCGTTTCCCTTGCCAGCCCAGTCCGTTAAAGCTTTTGCAGTACACATGGTGCTACTTTACCGTCCTAGGGCGGTAATGAGCACTTCACGGGCCTGCGTCGAATATTTAAAGACCTATATGTACTGTCAAACGTCGTACGATAGACATGCGAAGAGGTAATTCGCAACTCGTGTCGACTTAAAAGTTAAAACACTCCATACGGTCGTATTGTATTTTATCGTAATGTACTATCCTTTTAATGCTATAAATATTAAACGAGCAAGCGAAACGATTGAGTTATCCCAATCTACTTGGACAATCGGTCGTTTGTATGTTATATTTGTATGTATATCAGTGGGAGAGCGAAATGTTCTTTGGGAAAATCGGAGCTGATGTGACCCAGAGACCTAATCGAACGTGCTAAACTGACATTTGACTTATCCACTTCATATTCCGTACGTCATTATCATATCATATTGAACATTTCCACAATTTCCAGTTCGCATTGAAATGTCACTTAAACACGTTCGAATAGGTCGCAAGTGATCTCACGGACATTTACTTCGACCCACCGCGTAAATTATTACTTGCTATCAAAGCTGATCGAAGCGAGCGCTAACGAACAATATTGTATTATAGAATATAAGAATCTTATTTTAGTTTTATCTTCACATAAATGGTGCATGCTGTGTTTACCTCTAAGTAATATTTACACTACTCCTAATTTTAAGTCGCATATAATTTTTTGCATGTATTGGTGTAATATATTGTTGGTGAACCTTAATAAAAAAAAAAGTTGACGTTCAGGGCAAACAACTTACCTTAAAATTTGCTTATAACAAAAATTGCATGGAACGGGAAGTTTTAATTGTATATTGATCTCTGTCTGTATGTAACAGTGTTTCGAGCAGTAAAAGTGTTGCAGTGTTCGTGTTCCCCTAAGCACAATCCATTTATAACTGATGAGGAGATGAGATAAATCCATATAAGTTTGAGAAACTTCCCTAACATTGACTTTCGCCGATTCTTCCTTGGTTTGTTGATTTGTTATGAACTAGAACCATTTGCAATACCTATGTAAACGAGCGAGCGGAGTTCTTCGAGTCTGCTGGAACAATCTGTAGGGTTAGCATGGTTGCCATTTTATCGCTTATCACGCTATGCGTCACTTTCGCACATATATACTTGTTAGAACGTGACAGCAACGTCGGTAAACGATAAAAACCCGACCATCATAGACTAGCTGGTGTTTGTATTTGTATGTAAACTTGTTAAGATTTATTTCTGGAAATAAACAATTAAATTAAATTATTTATTTGTATTTTTTGTGTGTTTGACGATAACTCGAGTTAGGTACTCGTATCGTTGATGCGGTTATCGTGGCAGGTAAGTGATAAGTACAATTTTTAAGTTTGATTATTAGTCATTTCGGTCAAGGGGTTGCCAATATATTATAGGAGTCGCGAGATCACGTTCGGGGCTAATTGAAACAAGATATATATTTTTAAATTACTTATTAAATTTCAGCGAACGAGGGCAAAGCACTATCACACTTTCCTTCCGTTCGGCTGTTTGACCACGTTATACCTGTCTAGCTGACTGAATCCTTTATGCATAGTATTACCTGTCTGGCTGTCTGAATATTATCCTTTATAGGTTGCATTTCTCAAGTGATTTTCACATGGCAGATTCAAAGTTTATTTATCAATTTCCTTTTTTATCTACGGCCCCTTTTCTATCACCGTAGCATTTGCCATTGACAGGACTCTCGACCTCAAATTCTTTAACTTAAATGGTGTCGCACTGTGCGGTTTCAAAGGAATTTCCTCCCGCGGACACTTCGGTTATGGAATAATCTCTTCTCAGGGGACTGCTAAATTCAAATTACTTGTTTTAAAACAATGCAAAGTTACCATTGTTTTGAACTTAATTTATGTTAGATTTCGTCCCCTTACCCATTTTCCACAATAGAGCAAAATCTACCTATCATGGGGTTCTTCAAAAGAGGAATATACAAATTGTTATAGGGTCATGTCCGTCATTTGCAGACTCCCATAAAGTATGGGTGGCTTCTTAGGGGCGTGGCTTTTGAAGAAACTTCACCTTTACTAGTTCGTTGTAAGTTACATAAATGGTAGCCATTTGGTACTGGACATAATTTGCCCCTGAAAAAGGTCCTTTAACCCCCGAGGGGCAATTCGTCACTTTTCTTAGATTACCCCTCGTAGATTGAGTATTAAGAACTCAAAAAATATAAACTAAACTATATGAAATTTTGAATCGAAAAACGTGGATTTAGGAGTATATACATAATATATCGGCTTCCCAATTTTTTGTTCCATGTTATTTTTAGTTCCATTCGCGTTTTACCCCACTTTTTTATTTCCATAATTTTTTATTGGTTTTTGTTGCTAGACATTTTTTTCCTTCACAACCTAATAAGACCAGCCCTGGCGGCGGGCGATTTGCCCTTTTGACATCTGAAGGTACCTAACGAACCTAACCTATGTACGTACCAATTGACTTAGTGTGTCTATCGTGAAAACATTACCGAGTTACACTTTAGGTAATAACGCGATGTTTTCACGATAGTCACACTAAGTAAAGGTAAGTAGGTAAGTTTGCGAATTGCCAGACGGAATGACAATGCCAGACCGCGTCAAAAATGCCCACATACGAGGCACTTTAAAAGTCAGACCGATCCAAGAAAAACTCACTGAAACCAGACTCAGATGATACGGCCATGTCATGTGGCGACCACTGCACCACATGACCAGACAAGTACTGGTGATGAGTACGCAGCCCATAGGATGCGGCAGACCCAAACGAACCTGGGTGGGGCTTATAAATAGCGACATACTAAGAGAGCCGACCCCAAGTAGGTGGGATAAAGGTTAAGCAGAAGAAGATGAATAAATACCTCTCCTGTTAACTGACCAAGGGCGAGTTTAAATTTATCAAGCTTTTTCACTACATAATGTAGGTATAAATATAGCTATATTTCATACTTACATACATTTCCAAGGCTTCAAAATTATCTGCACACCCTTAGAACATTGACAATAAGGTCTAATTTAAGTGTTTACATATTCTGCATTCAGCTGCACAGATATTTATGAACTCGATTTTACCTAAGCCTACTCTTGTAATACCTTACCTTCATACCTGAACTTTGTATGGAAAAGACAATGAAAATAAACTCGTTACTATTTTGTATTTCTTATTTTGCATGCACAGACTTAAAAGGTGGGCACTCAAGAGCGAAGAAACAGAATCATCTAGTGGGCATGATCTTCGGCTCGATTCCGTTTCGTTACCGTTAGCTGAGGCGGGTGTTTCGGGTTTGATGAAGGTTGGACTCCATCAAACGGCTGAACCAGGACTGACAGGGAAATATGACGGGCCCTTACAGCCCTTGGTGTTTATGAAACATCAATTGGTCAAAGGGTCATCCTTTATTATGAGTTTGACACTGTCGTATCGGTTAGCGCCGGGTGAAATGTCAATGCCGTTGCACCTATGTCATGCAGAGTGGTCGGAATTATGGTCTGTACTTTTAGGTACCTATTTAAAAAAAATTAAACAAACGAAACCACGGGACTTCGCAATTTGGCCAATGAGGTTACAGAATTTCATTACCGTCATCTCAATGTCATCATATGAAATTATGTCATTGGCCCAAAACCCGAGTCACGTGGTTTTTAGGGTTCCGTACCAAGATGGTAAAAAAGGAACCCTTATAGTGCGACTCAGGCTGTCTGTCTGTCACATCGTTAAATATCTCGAAAACTACTTAAGGTAGCGATTTGAATGGATTACTTATAAATAGCGTCAACACAGATATATTGAGAGAGGATTTATTAAACTTTTTAATTTATTTTCAATGATAAATGTCAAATAAAAGAGAGGACAAAAATTAAAAATGTAGTCACTAGGTCATGTGGGGTATCATTTGAAAGGGCTTGATTTGCACATTCAAAAACTTTTTTTTACAATGATTTTTATTTGATTTATGAATTAAAAAAAAAAGACGTCATTGTAAGGCTAGATTGACGCAGCGACGTAACTTCTATAGCATGCCGCGAAGGAGCACAATTCAACGCAGCAGGAAGGTGCTAAATAATACATGATAAACTCGCGCTATATGAGTAGGCAATTAATTATCAGCAATTGTAGGACTTTGCTGGCCGGGTTATTATTATTACCAAATTTGTATCACGTTCCGGCTCCGTAATTAAATCATTTGAATCCTTAATTCCATTCACAACGACACAATAGATACACACTTTGATACCAATTATACCGAAAACTACCCGCTCGTATGTTAATATGTAAAATGTGGCCTCCCTATTTGCAATTCTGGTGTGAATTTGCATATCATTTCGCGTGTCCGAACAAACTAAACAAGGTAGAGTACTCTTAGTTATTCTGAAATGTTATGCTTGAGAAAACTAGATGCACTGAAATTCGAGACAGTTTAACTCGATGAGCCTTGAGAGGTTTTCGGAGAAAAACTGAGTTGTTTTACCGTCGGCGTGTCTTTCAGTCGATTTCAAAGTTGAAAGTGTTCTGTCGGTATGTTGTTATCTTTTTAGCCCTTTTTAACCCTTATAGTTTCGCCATGCCTGTCTGTCCGTCCGTCTGCGGCTTACTTAGCTTAGTGTCCGTTAGTACTAGAAAGCTGTAATTTGATGTGAATATAAATATGTATCAATAATGCCAACAAAGTGATAAAATAAAAAACAAAAAGCTTTTATATTTAGGTTTTTTTTAGTTTTTTGTTTCAACCCTTAAGTGTGAGGTATCCTTAGATAGGTATTTGTTTTTTGATAAAGTGAATATTCTCGGAAATTATCTCTCAGGAAGTTTAAAAAAAAACTTGAATTGTAAGTCCAAAAAAAATTAAAAATATCATAAAAATTGAGCTTTATGCAGACTTTAAAAAAAAAAAATCAAAAGTTGGTCAGCAATTTTAGATTTTTTCCAAATAAAAGGGCGTATAAGTCGTAAAGCTGCCAAGATGCCGAAGATAATTTTTTATTGTTATGAGCATGGTATCAATTCAAACTCGTTTTAAGTTCGCCTATTGCGACAAAAGGTAAACTACGGAACCCTACACTGAGCATGGCACGTCAAACGTCACATCTCATCCGCAGTGACTTCAGGGCCTATACCACGAAAATCTAACGATTGCGGATCTGTATCTCCTTCTCTGTCACACTTGCATATTGGAGTTTGTGGTAGGCGTGCAGGGTTCGATACCACGCGTCGCCTCTATGTAAAAACCGCCTCATCATCATCATTTCAGCCGAAAGACGTCCACTGCTGGACATAGGCCTCCCCCAAAGATTTCCACAATGACCGGTCCTGCGCCACCCGCATCCAGCGGACTCCTGCGACCTTCACCAGGTCATCAGTCCACCTTGCGGGGGGCCTACCCACGCTGCGCCTTCCGGTACGCGGTCGCCACTCGAGAACCTTTCCGCCCCAACGGCCATCGGTTCTACGTGCAATGTGCCCCGCCCACTGCCACTTAAGTTTAGCGATTCGGAGAGCTATATCGGTTACTTTGGCACCTCCTCCTACCTAGACTCCTAGCATAGCTCTCTCCATTGCCCTTTGGGTGACTTTGAGCCTTCTTATGAGGCCCATTGTAAGCGACCACGTTTCAGTACCGTATATACTGGCAACACACACTGATCGAAGACTTTCGTCTTCAGGCACTGCGGAATATTGGACGAAAAGATGTGTCGCAGCTTCCCGAACGCTGCCCAACCGAGTCGGATTCGACGATTAACCTCTTTCTCGAAATTGGACCTACCTAACTGGACAGTTTGTCCAAGGTATATATAATCGTCTACAACTTCGAGTGTAAAGTCTCCGATTGTCACTGGAGTTGGTGCTACATGGATATTCGACATGATTTTCGTCTTATCCATGTTCATCTTAAGACCAACTCGCCCGGAGGCTCTACTGAGGCTAACAAGCATCGTACTTAAATCCTCCATGGTCTCAGCCAAGACTACTATATCGTCAGCAAATCGAAGGTGAGTGAGGTACTCGCCGTTTACATTGATGCCTAGCCTTCTCCAGTTCAGAGTCTTGAAAACGTCCTCCAGTGCAGCGGTAAACAGCTTAGGAGAGATGACATCTCCCTGCCTGACTCCCCGCTGCAGCGGAATAGGCTTCAAGTTCTGGTCTTGGAGTCGGACTGACATAGTGGCGCTCTCGTACAAACACTTCAACACTTCGATATAGCGGTAGTCTACTTGGCACCGTTGGAGAGATTGTAGTACCGCCCAGGTTTCGATCGAATCAAAGGCTTTCTCGTAGTCCACAAACGCTAAACAGAGGGGCAGATTATACTCCTCGGTCTTCTGTATAACCTGACGAAGCGTATGAATGTGGTCCCTGCGTGCGAGACGATTCGTAATGACTCTTGAAAACAGCTTATAGACATGGCTCAGACGTGAGATGGGTCGGTAGTTCTTCAGTAAGGCGTTGTCGCCTTTTTTGAAGAACAGTACCACCACACCTCCGCTCCATGCCTTTGGCGTTTTCCCTTCTAGTAAGACGGAATTGAACAACTTCTGAAGGGCCGTAAGGACCGGTTTACCACCCGCCTTCAGAAGTTCGGCTGTAATTCCGTGTTCACCAGGCGCCTTGTTGTTTTTGAGCTGTTTAAGAGCCATACTAATCTCGTACAGGCTGATGTCCGGGATGTCTTCGGTATAGTGTCGGGCCAGTCTAGCTCTAGGGTCTTCCGCTAGACCAACTTCGGGTCTGCTAGTAGACGTGTATAGCTGTCCATAAAAGCTCTCAATCTCACTCAGAAGCTCAGGTTTGGATGTGATGATTCTACCATCCTCAGTTTTTAACTTAGCGAGCTGGCTTTGCCCAACAGACAGATCCCTTGCAAAAACTTTGGAGCCCTTATTTCGCTGAATGGCCTCTTCAATACACTTAGTATTGAATTGGCGCATATCGCGGGTGAGGGACTTAGAGATCTGCTTGTTGAGCCGCCGGTATAAAGTCGCGTCAACTGAAGATTGTAGAACCATTTTACTCCTCTTATCGAAGAGTCTCTGAGTGGAGTCTGAGAGCCCTTTGGTCTTATTTGTCCGTTGGGCCTTAAAAAACTTAGACCCAGCGCTATGGACAGCTTCCACAAACCCGTCGTTGAACTCGTCCACATCATCGCCTAGGCAATCGAAACGGTTTTGGAGTTCCAGCTGAAAGCTCTCGGGGTTTTGAGTTTGGAGTGCAGGACGGAGCGTAGACTTCATCAGTCGAGAGCGTTCTAGCTTAGGACATATATTCAATGTGCCTCTTACCAGGCGGTGATCGCTTCCGGTTTTGACCATATTGATCACAGAAACATCATTGAATATATGTCTCTTATCAATGATGAAGTCAATCTCGTTTTTAGTTGCACCGTCGGGACTCATCCAGGTCCATTTTCTGTGCTCGCGTTTCTTAAAGAAAGAGTTCATCATGTAGAGTCCCTCCTTCTCCAAGAAACCAGCCAGTAGATGCCCCCGGTGGTTGCGACGTCCAACCCCAAATTGCCCCACTCTCAGCTCGTCACCATCTCTCTTGCCTAGTTTCGCGTTGAAGTCCCCCATAACAACGGTGAAGTAGGTTCTGGAGCTATGCATGGCTTTTGAAATATCCTCATACATAGCCTCCACCTCGTCATCGGAGTGTGCCGAAGTCGGCGCGTACACCTGTATGACCTTCAACGAGTACCTCTCGGATACTCTGAGTATAAGGTACGCCACCCTAGTCGACACACTCTCGATCTTCACCACGTTGTTTACGAGGGACTTGTGGACGATGAACCCGACACCTCCCTGGGACTGTTGGTCGCCCTCCCGGAAATAGAGCAAGTTGCCGGACTTTAGGATTATCGTGTCCTCGCCCTCTCTTCGGACTTCTGACAATCCCACGACGTCCCAACGCAACTTGCTCAATCCTTCCTCCAGTTCCGCCAACTTTTCGTCGGTCCGCAGTGTACGCGTGTTATATGTTGCCAGGGCCAGGAGTCGTCGGTGGTGGTAGCCGGATCTTTGCCGGAGATTCTTAGCACCCCTGACCCCGCTAGCACCCTGGCCGCTACCATAACCAGGGCACCGGGGGTCGCCGGAACCTCGGGGCCGGGGCCTTTGTGTACTTGGCATTGCGGGTTGGCGATCGCAGTGTCTCCACCGTAACTTAGGGATGCTGCTGCCCATCCCCCGGTGGTCTTGGTCGTAGTTTAAGGACATACCCGGGTCCGAGATATATTAGAAAAACCGCCTAAAAGTAACAAAATGCACGAAGTCAACGTACTCGTAAATCTCTACCTTGTGAAACGTCACATCTCATCCGCAGTGACGTCAGGGCCTATACCACGAAAATCTAACGAATGCGGATCTATATCTTTTAACGGCCTCCTAGCCTAGTTGGTAGTGACCCTGCCTACGAAGCAGGAGGTCCCGGGTTCGAATCCTGGTCAGGGCATTTATTTGTGTGTTTATCACGAATATTTGTTCCTGAGTTATGGATGTTTTCTATGTATTTAAGTATTTATATGTATATATCTATTATATATATCGTCGTCTAGTACCCACAGCACAAGCCTTATTGAGCTTACCGTGGGACTAGGTCGATTTGTGTAAAATTGTCCCACAAATATTTATATTATTTATTTATTTATATCTGCTTCTCTGTCACGCTTGCATATTGGAGTGACAAAGAGGTTTTCTCGTCAATGCCAATTTTTGATGTTTGTGGTAGGCGTGCAGGGTTCGATACCACGCGTCGCCTCAATGTAAAAACCGCCTAAAAGTCACAAAATGCACGAAGTCAACGTACTCGTAAATCTCTACCTTGTGAAACGTCACATCTCATCCGCAGTGACGTCAGACAACGCGTTATCTAAGCCGACACAAATGGCGTCGTCGGTAATCCACATTTGACGGGATCGCGTTCAACAGTTAGGCTTGAAGGGTTTAATGGGAAAATGGTTTTTATTTATATAAGGAATGACGGGAGGTGATGGGAATATTTGTATTTTTTTTTCTATAAGTAAATCTTTACAGGAAATTGAAGAGGTCACTAGTTACTATGCAAACTAACTAAATCACTGCATTTATGTAGGATGTAATACTATGAAGAGTTAGTTCCCTGGACTTTCTCAGAACCCCATTGTAAAATCCTGATAACACCGATAACAATGGAACCGACTATGAAATACTTCAACCAAAAAGATAGAATATACAAATCGGTTTAGTCGTTTTCGTGAAATCGGAGAACAAGTTCTCAAGACCGAAGGTTGAAACAGAACAAAAGTTAGTTTGTAATTTGAAGTCGGTTACAAATAACGAGAGAACTACAATCATCTCCACGAACTCGTCTGTGGAAACTTGTACCTTCAACATGTGTTTGACACAGTCGTGAAATGAAATTAATTTAAAATGATTTATTAATATGATAGTACATTATTTCCTTGCAAATGTGATGAAAAACATTGTATGTATCACGGGCGGTAAATAAAAATTTACGACCGAGTGTGAATTTAAGCCAGAGTCGAAAACGAGGGCTTAATTAATACGAGTTCGTAATTCTTGTACTTACCTAAATAGGCCGAGCCTGTATCTAGGGAACCATTGAGATAAAAGTATCTCAATGGTTCCCTAGATAGAGGTATACAAGTATTTTAATTTCTTGTTATTGTCTATGTATATTGGGCTGTTTTATTTTTGTTTATTTAGGGGGCAGTAAAACTAACTTAAGTTGTAACTGTCAACTTAAGTTAGTTTTACTGCCTTCGGATTGCCGTTGAAATTTCCAATAAATGTTTGGACGTTTAAAAAATGCTTCTTTTTTACCTTTTTTACATCTTATCGACTTTGTAATATTCAATATAGTACTATTACCACCCCATAATAGAATTCAGTTTGATCTAAAATTTTAAAACAGGCTAAAACTGTATGAAAACTTTGAATTGGATCCGGTGGCAGAACACAAATTCTGATTCCAAAATAGGTTCGTATACTATTTAAAGTAATTTTAACAACATTTTTTATAACTGTGCCCGACGGTAAATTGAACCTCTTCTTTTTCTTTAGACAAGATTTATTTATACAAGAGTGACCCACTCTAATGTTTATGTGTGTGTGTCTGTGTGTATGCGTGAGTCTTTGTGGATGAGTTTCTACTTTATAATTAAGAAAAAGGTCTCTGAATCATGCTCTCAGGACTCGCTTTGTTTTCGGAAGCGTGCAATTCTTTATGTCTACGTTTATGTACACAACATTGTATATTAGCACTACAGTTGGTGTATTCGCGTTATGCCTCTTAACTGGTATAAACAATAAATAAAAAATAACAACAATAGATAAAAAGATGCATGAAGGCTGGCGAAAGTTTGGCAAAAGTAGCCTTAGGGAGAGGAACCAGGTATCCTACTGATCAGTACTATTTTCTAGTTTTGTGCTGAAAGACGTCTATCACTGTAAGTACGAGTGACTGCTTTCAAACTAAATAATTGCCTGACTGTACAACTTAGTATAAAAGTGACTACGCACAGAGCAATTGGCTGTCCCATACAAATCCGCAGCATTCCACCGGCCGGAATATATGAAACAGTCATCGCATAATTTTTGTATGCATAATTCCATTTAGCATAATCATCAGTA
Organism: Lathronympha strigana; assembly: GCA_949128165.1. Taxonomy (NCBI): domain Eukaryota; kingdom Metazoa; phylum Arthropoda; class Insecta; order Lepidoptera; family Tortricidae; genus Lathronympha; species Lathronympha strigana. Next base: position 4,358,747 of record OX421914.1, read on the forward strand.
TAGTCATAATCGGTTTTACGCATAAACTGTTATGGCATAGTGGAGTTCAGCATAATTTAATTTTGCCTAATTTAATTTGTCCGAATATTCGGACATAGTCCGAACCTAACCCACTTTTTAGTACATATGCCAATATATTTTCGGACAAAATAGTATTCGACATATTTTGCATTATGCCAAATTATATTTCTGCTACATTAAGATTCAGAGAAAATCGATTATGCCAAGTCTGTTGCCAAAGCGTTTCGGACAAAACAAATTATGTCAAATAGAGGGCACCCGAAGCAGCCACATTTTTTTTCGCGATTGCGGCATTAGCCCCATAACAAAAGTTGTTCAAAATGAGCACGTTGTTCCATATTTTATTACCCATTTATCGATTTAGAGTTGTAACTTGAAAGTAAAAAAGTTAATAGCTTCGACTCCCTCCTAAGCTATGCTTTGTCCTTGTCTGTCAAACGTTTAAGTGCGCATCACATACGAATCATATATTTAATCATATCAAAGCATCTTTAAACAGACAAATATAAACCGTAATCCATTATAAACAGAGTAGCATTTTACCCGTCAGTCACCTGATTGGTGCTTAAGCCTGAAACCTTTTAGAAAGTCGTAGGCGGAAAATACTTTGCTTCGGCGGAAAACACAATAACGACTAATAGGCACTGTCTCGTTGTAATAAGGTTCAGAATTGGTTATTCAACTGTAGCAACGATAGGGCTTACTAGGGCTTCGTTACCTGGTACCCCGGGAATTTGAGATGTCCCGGGAAAAAAAAGTAGTCAACATTTTTAATAGCACACAATTTTAATTTAGACACTATATAGGTCTTAATTTTTTTGTAAATCAACAACATTTCAATGCAAAAAGTTTGTTTGTCTTAAAAACGAAGCATTATAGTTTGCATTTGCATTTGCAAAATAGATTGATGTGGTCAGCTTTGATAGTAAGTAGGAATAACTGTTAGTTGAAAGTGGTTATAAATACTTATAAATACTTACTATTTATATTTAACAAAATATATAAGTACAGTGTAATTTAGATTAATACCTTTTTCGCTTACAACCAGTGTCATATAGTATAAGTTCATATAGCCATTTTAGCATTCCCGACAATGCGGACATTTCAGAAATGCAAGAAAAGTCCCGGCAAGAAAAAAGTCCGGGAATTATTAAAACCCTAGTACCTACTTACCCTTCGTAAAGGTCCCGACAGTGCGACTCGAATAAATCTCCGAGTCAAAAGGCGTCCCACATTTTACCTTGAGCAGGCAATTCCCCTTGTCTTTCTAATTGACAAGGTAATTTATGTATTTACGTAATTTTCCTTAATTCTAACTTAGTATCAGTTTTTTACCTACTCATCAGAATTATAAGTAAAGTGTTTTTATTAACTTTCAGGAGCCAGGAAACGTTGAATAATATATGGAATTCGTTTAGAAATGTCAGATGGCTTGTTGCTCTTGTAAAAGTAGTTCTTTAGCCAATTCTTAGAACAAGGAAGCCAGATAAACAGAGATCTCTACATATATTTATATTGTCATGCGGATCCTTGGCTCATTGTGGATGCAAAGAAGAAACCTAATATGCATTTTTGTTGCATATCAGCTTGGTACAATTTGAAGGATTAAACATCCTATTCAATTCTAATGATCTAGAAAATTTCCGAGAAAATTTCTGCGATTTTGAATATATTTTTCAACTTGCACATTACCAGTGTGTATCTTCGAAGGCTGCAAAAATATCTGACACAATCTTGTTTGTACGGGCAAAAGAGCGTTTCACATTTTCCGGCTTCATAGCAAAAAGTACACCTGTTGCAATTTTTAAAATCTGCCATAACTATCAGGCATATTAAAATACATATATACTTTTCGCTGGCCTCCTAACCCAGTCGATAGTGACCGTGCCTAAGAATACCGTGCCGTGCCAAGGCATGTATTTATGTGTTTATATACCTATTATAAAAGGTGCTACCAAATGACCTACCGATATTTTAACAGATGATACTTTACTTTAAAACAATAAACTTAAACTAAAATCTAATATAATGTAATATATAATTTTCATCACATTTGCTCGTAAATGGTGATATAGAAATGAAATTTATTTCAATAACAACAAATCCTCATAAAAACCTTAAAATAAAGCCCCAGATCTCACGGGACGATGGCAAGCGCCCCGACGGGATGTCGCTAATACCTTGGAGGATGGGTCGTGCGCTGGTGTGGGACGCCACCTGCGTTGATATGCTGGCGGGCGTCCTACCTCTCGGCCACCTCAAAGCAGGCGGGAGCGGCCGCGGACGCCCGAGAGCGATTCAAGACCAATAAATATTGCTGTCTCACCGCCCAGTACGAATTTGTACCATTCGGCGTTGAGACGCTCGGACCGTGGGGCAAGGAGGCACGGGGGCTACACAGAGCACTCAGTAAACGCCTTAGAGAGGCAACGGGTTATCCTCGCGCAGGCGGCTTTCTTGCGCAAAGGATTGCAATAGCAATTCAGCGCGGGTATGCCGCCTGCGTGTTGGACACCATGCCCAGCAATCCTGGATTAGATTTTTAAGGTAGGTACTTTTATTTTTATTTCTGTATTATTATTATTTTTTAAGGTATTTTTATAAGGTAGTTTTTTATTTTATTCTTAAGGTAGGTTTTTCATTTTTAGGTACCATAATTGTTATTTATTTATTATAATAAAGAATTCATAATTTAACCTAAATAAAAATTAAAAACTAAACTTAAAAATAAAAATAAACTACCTATAAATAAAAAAATTGCCCCAAATCGCTGCCTAGTGGAAGCGTGCCCAGAATGCTGGCAGCATTGCCACGTTGTATGGCAATGCTGATCCGCTGTGCTAGATAGGACCCAGCCCTCTGGACACGCATCGCTTCGATTATCCTGCGGCTGCATTCTTTAAACACTCTGTGGGCGCTTTCCCCCCAGGGCCCCAGAGTCTCAACCCCAAACGGCTCAAATATGCATCCACTATTTATGGATGCATACTTTAGCCGCTTGAGGGACTCGGCCGAATTCGCAGCCGAACCGGCCCTAACTGCAGTGCCTCGAAGATGGGACAGCGCCAAAGAATCTGCACACGTCGCGTCCCAAAGCAGTGGCCGTCCCATCTTCCAAGGCACGAGGGTCATCCCGTCGGGTCTCTTACTGTCATCGCGGGCGAAGCCGGTCGGTTCTAAGACAGCCGGCGCTCCCGCACTGGCTAAGGCCCGACGGATGCCGCAGGACAATCCGTGGTGACCAAACCTACTGGGAACTGGTCTACTGGGTCACCACAGCGACAGCGATGAGAGGCAATACAGGTCACTTCCAGGCGGAGAGCGACAGAGAAACGGAATGTAGAATTATCTAAAAGGGTGCCAGTTGAAACTGAAGGTAAAGCTTGGATCCACTGCCCGGACTCCCATTCAACACCGGCAAGGAGACGAGCGCGATCCGGTAGGCTGGTTGCCGTTTGATACAGGTTATCCCGTACCAGCTTACAGAGCGGCTCGTCCCGAAGACGCTGCGAAGTCAGTGTCTGGGCAGGGCAGGTATCGCACCAAGCAATTTCGGCCTCTGAAGGTATATTAATTTCATGCATTGTCGATTTGAGAATTTTGGAAATAAGTCCTAAAGAGCTATGTGTTGAGGAAAGAAATGCCGGGAGTGAAACGCTGGACACTTTTCTAATACCCAGGCCACCGTGTCTTATCGGCAGGGAAGCCTGAGTCCAAGAACGGTCGTCCATATTTATATTAATTACTGACACTAAAAGATTTTGAATAATTTTGTCAATTTTTTCCAAAAGGGTGGGAAATTTCCAGAAATGGATGCACTTTAGAACGTAAGTGAATTTAGGCACGAAAAGGCAGTATCGGATAATGGTGTAAGCAACATGAGCATTTATTTTAGCCATGCGTTCCGAAACATCGTTGAGATTTTGAATTTTGGTGTCTAAAAAGTCATTTGAAGTTTGGTGATATTGTATGCAAGCATACTTGGACGTATTAAGCGTATTTTGCCCGCGGGCTCAATGGATTTACATAGTACCTACTTAACGCACACCTGGTCCCCGGAGGGCACCGCGCCCCCACGCCGCACGCAGCCGCCGCTCATTCCGGTGTACTGTGGATGTGCTACTACACTACCACTAATAATTATTGTCTGCCTAGTAAGCTTACTTATTTTCTCGCAAATGTGATGAAAAACATTGTATGTATCACGCATATTACTTACCAAATTACAGCTTACTAACAGCACGTAGGTACTAACGGTCAATTACCTTACCCGCAGACGTCCGTCTGCGGACACGGACAGACAGACTTGGCGAAACTATAAGAGTTCCTGTTTGACTACAGATCCCTAAAAAGGGTAGGTTACTACAAGAAATTTATGCTATTACACGCAAACTTTGTTTTTTACAACTTTAACTTACAGAATACACTTCGAATTTGCCTCGAATAGCAACTAAAAGAAAATTCGTTAACATTTTCGTTCGTCTCAAGCACCTAATAAGACGCTTTATAGCCCGACTGAAAGGAAGTTAAATAAAAAACAAATAAAAACGTCCCAGCGCTGTCAACTCTTTCTGGAGCTTGGCTTAAGTCTCTGAATTATGTTGTGGAAAACAAAAATAACCACACAAAATATTATTATTGTTTTCTGTTTCCGCGATTGTTTTTCATTGAAAGTAAACACTTTAGAACGGATTAATCGTGTTTATTAGCCCTACCGTTCGAGCACCCTTTACAGTACGCGTTATGAAAACGAGTACTGAAAAGGGATACGTAGGGGGGATACGTAGAGTCATGGTGTTAATAAACGCGATTAATACGTTCTAAAGTGTTTAATTTCAACACACAAATTATTACTGACGTACAACTATAATTGCGTTTATTTCAACTGTTAGGTTTTTTGCCAAGCTTACGACACTCTCTCATAGCCTTTAGGCAAAATTATTCATGGCGGTGTGATGACCGAAGTCATATTTGTACTCTGACTAAGTAAAGTTTGTATAGATTTTAATAGCACAGACTGAAAGTGTTATGTAAACGTGATAATTATTGTGTAATTACAGTACCTTCTTTGTTCTAAAAAATCTTTAAATGTGTAACAGTTCATTTGCTTAATATACATAAATAAACTTTAAAATCAGAAGTTGAAGAAGAAAACTGATACATACATAAATGGATGTGAACTTCCGCGGATATTTTTTTTTTCCCCATTTTCAAGTATAGCTATGATGTGGATCGATTTCTGTCATAATAGTAGTTGTAATGCTGTACTGCAAAAAGACATGACTCTTATGTCGGTGCAGCGTTCGCAGAAGCACACTCCAAATGACAATTTGAAGTGTGCAATGTGCCTCTTAAAAGTAACGTTCCATTGGTGCGATGACACTTGGCAGTTCCTTTTACAAATTGAATAACGAAACTGCTTTACCGTTGGGTTTGAAAATCGCCGTAGCATTGGGGTCGGAGTCGACCTTCAAGCAACACAGGTTGGAGCGTCGGCATACATACCGTTTCCCCTGACAAGTACAAGCCCAAATGGGCATACGCTGATCTGTGTTGTGACTTGAGTGTAGTTGTATCATTTTGTATGTGTTAATATCGTCATTACAAATTGCGTCTTGTAGGGTAAGATGACGCTCTGACGTCTCCTTTCCAAATTATTTTTTCCATGAGGTTTGTTACTGAATTCTCTAGTAATAGTAGATAACGTTCCGAGGCCTGTCAATTAAGAAATGTCTCAAATCTGTTGTAATTGTTGGCTGATACGAAACTGAGGTCGACAAACATACCTATGATCTGAGGCTTTCTTATTTATTGGCCAAGGTCTGTACACTATTTTTTATCGTAGCGGCCTGCAATTGGCTGCTTGCCGGCCGGAGGGCAGGAAATTGATACTTTTGTCAATAATGCAACAGATTTCGTGCTCCTAATTCGGTTAGGACATTTAAAAGTTTTAAAACACTTAAAACCCCCCCCGAGAAATGTATGCGACTTCTATGTCGCTCCATCACAGCTGTCATTTGAAATTAAACTTTTTGCTATTACCTACTTATCGCAGATTTTTTTTATCGCTGCGAAACATACAGTTGCTGCTGCTGTCTGAATTGGCATGGAGCCTTAACGATTCTGAGTCAGCCGTAAATCTTGCAGCTCGAGGTATCCATGAATATATTTTGCGCATGTATTACTCGAACAATGTTTGACTGCGCGACACATTAAATTACCGAAACACATTCTAGTAAACTACACAAGCCGTAGGTACATAGGGAATTATATATTAAGGCGTTTATGATTTATGATACTCTCATTTTTTTGTTTTAATCAGTTTACTTTCAAAATATACCTATACAGTAAGTGTAACTTACCTACCTTCCTACCTCAGTATCATAGGATGGCTGGTTTTTACAGGATCAATATTTGTTGAATGCGTTATCAGAGGTTTAGATAAATAGGATAAAAAAAATACAAAATAAAAGATAAGTGCATGTGTTTTCTATCAAGACAAATGATTAAAATCAAAAATCAAATCCCACTTAGCCGTAGAAAGTCTGTTTAAGTAGGCAACACGGAAAGTAGAAACATTCTTGTTTTTTTTGCAGTTTCCTAGGTTTCACTATTTAATCAGCTGAACGTTAGATAAACGTCAGTCCATACACTCACTGATGATGAAACTATATAAATATGTCACACTCATTCCGCTACAAAACAGAGAGACTAGAACTGAGTAGAAATCACATTAACTTTAAAAAATGGGGGGACATTAAATAAAAACGCCCTTCTTTACGTAAGTAAGTATGTAAGTATGTAACTATGTAAGTGTACCTACAGTTGCCAAAATGCCGAACTTATAGAAACGAAATAAGAACAGTGTAAGTACAAAAGAAAGTGTAAAGTCTTGTACCGCTGTAGCGGGCCGCGGGCCGCTAGCTGCGCGGGCATAGCCCAGTACGCGAACGCTGTAAATAAATTTTTCCCCTCACTAGCTCGGAAAGCGCTGTTTTTTCCTTTAAAACTAGCGTGGAAAGACGCATTTTATCCACATGTGGGGCAAAGTAATCTAATTCCTATCACTTACCACCCGTCCAGTATAAGTGAGTCCTATATGCCCATAGTAAATATGCGCAAACGGAGGTCACACCTAAAATTGGTGAAGTCTTATCCCGCACTTGGTAAGCTGTTGGCAATATCTAAGTACCAGGAGCGTAAGTATCTACTCTATGACAAATTTTGAAATTGAATTTTGATGGTTTCTTCAAGATAACTTAAGTACATGTGGATAAGATTTGTAATCGTATGTAGTCTTTATTTTCCTCGCAATAGTGAGGGGAAAAATGTTGTATTACACTCGGCGGCAAAGTTTGTTCAACTCTCGTGCCTTGTGACCCTCGTAAAGCTCAAGATTCCAGTTATTGAACCACTCGCTACGCTCGTGGCTCAATTTTGGAATTTTTCGCTTGCTCGGATCTCAATATAAGCCCGAGAGTTAAACAACAACTTTGCTTGTATAATAAATAACTATTCTGCCTTCCAGCCGGCTAGCAACCAATTGCAGGCCGCTACGCTAAACAAACTTGCCGCTTGCCGACTGCATCGAGCAGAATAATAGTATACAGAGCTTGGCCAGTAAATAAGAAAGCCTCAGATCACATACAGGCCTCGGTACGTAATCTACTATATTTTTATCACGGAGTAGATAAAGTTGGCATTACGGGTAAATTGTTAGAAAACCAGTTTTTTTACTGACGGGGGAAAATGAATTAGTCCAGGGGTTTCTTTTAATTCTAGGGGCTTCTTATTCGACACTATAATGGCGCAACGGGGTATTTTTATATTTTTTTAAATTTTTTATTCATGAAAGCCGTAATGGTGGTCGAAACACGCCCTTTAATCCGTCATGGAAAGCTCAAAATAATAAATGTCGTGTTACAAAACTCACTACACTCGTGTAATGTAATTTTGAAACTCACAGTCAAGTTTAAATGTCTTTCATTATACATAGTTACATAAGCAAAATAAAAGTGACTGAAAAAATACATACAACAACAATAGAATTAAGTAACTACAAGTAGGTAAGGGTTGCGGAAAGTGAAGAACTCAGAAGTTAACCGATTAGCAGTTTTGTCTAGAGCTCGTATCAACAAAGTTAGTTTGCATCGTTTATAATTTTAGGAGATTTATATCTTTTGTTTGATATTTTTTATTAACTTATAAAAAAAAACAAGAAAATAAATTAAAGACCTACCAAAGTAAGCCGCCCCGATTGGTTCCCGATGCAAAGGTGTTTATCACTCTAACTGCATTTCCGCGCTGAATCGCGATGGACAGTATGTTAACATAGTAGTCTGTCTCTTGTTTTCGATTAAGCTGCCTTATGTCAGCCCATGACAAAACTATCTGTTATTCAAGAGAAGATAAGACAACTAACAAAAATACATACCATACTATATCAAAAAATATAGAATTAAAACTATCGAGTGACATTAATATTATAATAAACTACAGTCGGGCGATCCCGGGATTCAGAGACAGGGTCATCCTCAACCGATTGCGTCATCGAGGGTGGTGCGCACGTCGAGACGTGCCACAATACACCCGTCTGCGTCATCGCGCACGGTACTCTACGTTTGATAATGGAATCCTAAGATCTCCGAAACATGTCACGCGAAGTGATTAGAATACTTGAGTGTTATCTGTAATTTATAACATATCATCAACATATCAAAAATTGTTAAAAAAACTTGAAAATACTAAAATATAAAAGCACTTATGAAGAATCGAAGCTTCATATCGTACGCGTACTGGACTAGCAGGCGGGTGATTGTTTCAAACAACTTAAAGAAAAGTTCAAGTTAAGAATGTTCGCTTTTGTGTCGCAACTGTACCAACCCCTAGTTTTGTGCCAATGTGTGAAAGTAACGTTTTTTTTTTCATTCGTCTCCGATGGTTTTTGTCGTACTGTGTATTTTAACTAGTGTAGGTATTTAATTGACTTTTTTATATGCAGGGTCAAGCAGGGTTTAACATTGTTGTTTGTGCTCGTTTATTTTTGAAAATGACAATATGCTTACAACGAGAATTTGTCTGGATTGAATGCGTTATTGCGTCGTGCATTTTATTGGCTTTTTTTTGTTTTGTTATGTGATTTTGGCTTGTGTTTTCGGTGTCATATTTTCGTAATTTTTATACCATTTCAGTTATAATAAAAAGGAATGTATGGCTCCCGTCACAGTAATTATAAACCAGCCGGAAAAAAAAATCTAGATGTGAACGGGTCTACTATAGAAAATATAAGTTTGATCTATTGATAAAAAATATCCATAATTTCAACATTCATCGCGATTATCGTGATCAGGCGCATTTACCTCTGCGTTTGTGGTGAGATGTGTTTGTATGACAATTTTTGTAATGAATCTCCAATATTCAGAGAAATTATTCATATTATGCATCCGTGCCGATCAATTCTAGTAGTGTGCAATATTTATTTTATTTTCCATTTACCATATATCTATATTATTTTCAACGTTTGATTTTCAACTTGATTTCAATCCCATGAGTACATACATGCTCTTTGTAGAAATATCTATGTTTTTAACCTTATGTACCCGAAGAATGGCTATCCTTTGGGTACAGAAATTACGTTTAACTTCTGTCAGCTAACCCTATCTGTTTTAAATACAAAATTATTCGAACTTGTACAGGTCGATTCACGAAAACTAGCGCGGAAAATGTGTAAATATAATAAATAAATAAATATTACGGGATAATTTTACACAAATCAACCTTGTCCGACGGTAAGCTCAATAAAGCTTGTGATGTGGGTACTAAACGACGATATATATAATAGATAGATGCATATAAAAACTTAAATACATAGAAAACATTCATATTTCAGGAACAAATATACGTGATAAACACACAAATAAATGCCCTGACCAGGATTCGAACCCGGGACCTCCTGCTTCGAAGGCAGGGCAGGGGCACTACCGACTAGGCTAGGAGGCAGTTAAACTGTCGTTAATTTCATAGACATTCCGCGCCAGCTCTCGTGGATGGATCTGTAAAACATATTATATAATGTTGATATGGTGGAGACATTCGGGGCCATCGGGTGTGTCTCGGTAGCTCAATTGGTAGAGCGATGGGCGTGTATCCCAGAGCCGCGAGTTCAAGTCACTCCTGAGGCCGTAAGATTTTCCACTTTTCTTTTTTTCTTAGTAACTTGTATATTTTATTGTTTTTAGTAAAAGGTAACTTAGTCGCTAATGTCATAACGATTTTGAAATGATCCTTATCAACTAGCGACATTGTGGTTTCTTTAAAAAAAAAACACTTATCATACATCATTACAGTGGTATACAAAAAGCTCTACAACATAAACAGACCTTAAATTTTAAAGCCAAATATCCGATATCGTTCAACGACTTTAAAATGGCCGAACAAAATTTTATGGATTCACTGTCGTAAGCGAAAACCGATAAGCAGCTAGCTAGGAAAGTAGAAGACTACTCGTACATATTTGGTTACCAAGTCTTTGAAATGGAGGCTCGCATCGCTTCTGGGAAATTCGAAAATTTGATTTCTAATGGAAAATAAATTTGATACTGGCTGATTACAATTGTCATAGACAGAGCTGTAGTTTTTAAATATTAGTTGCGGCAGTAGTAGTCTCGCGGTTGACGTTACGGTCATTGTACACGTTTTTACTTACCGGTTTTGTGTTTGAAATATATTTTAATATTATGGATTATAATGAAAAATGTATTCTTGTTACTTATAATCCATAATTATTTCAAATAATAGCACATAGTTCATGCAACATTTATATAATAAGGATTGACTCGACTACGTCTCGTTTTGTAACAGCGACCTCTGCATTTTAAGAACCAATTATGAGTTGTAGTTGTTGCATACACTTTTCTGCGAGAGCGAAAATAGCAAAAACAACGAAATCTCAAATGGCGGCAGAATATAGAATTTGTTGTTGGCCTACTACTATACGAATTGGAAAAAATGAACAGTTTCATTATATTGTATGAAAATTCATAAAAGCATCGCTTAGCGATGTTCTTTTGGAACACAATAGACAACGTGATTATGTACCTATATTAGTCATTTAATGGACAGATTCAGGTGCTGGAGTAGAAAAAAGAATATTACCATTATTTGCAATGTATTCGAAATGAAACGAATTTCCGTGTCAATGTAATCTACTCGTCCAATACATTTTAGGGCGTTATTCGTGTATATAAGTACCTCTATGTTTAGGTTAGCTCTAACAATTTCGATGAAAATTTATTTGTTAAATTTATTGGGCCAACTCCCAGCCAAAGAACAATTAAATATAGAGATATGTTATACGTTAAAGCGGTTGAAGAGATAATATTGTCTTTTGTTACCGCGATTGTTATTCATTGAAATTAAACACTTTAAAACGGACTGGAAGACCTTAGTGTGGACTTTGTTTGAAAAGATTGAAAACAGATAAAAGAGGCAAGATGGGGTAGTTTTCTTGTCGCCTCTTTCTGCCCCATAAGCCATTTAGTGAAGCGTTCGTAAGTTGTATGTATGTTAATCTTCACGGGGTTTTTATTATTTATAATTTTAATTATAGAATGCCCTTAAGGCAATGTATTACTAGCTTTATAAGCCCCTCTGGGCATTGTAGGCCAACCTTTGATTTTGTTTTTAATTATTTTTATATTTTTGTATGTAGGTAGTTTGCACAAGTAACTTTTTTGATTGACGGGGAGAATTCGCATTCTCTCAGTCATCATCCCTGTGAAAACGAGTGCTGTAAAGGGCTCGAAACGTAGGGTCATTGTATTAATAAACGCGATTAATCCGTTCTAAAGTGTTTAATTTCGGTTGAAGAGATGTTGTTGTCTCACTCATGTGTACCGGGAATCAGAAATTCCATAGGATTCGAACCCTTCATAGAACCTTGACTACCGACGCTATGAGGCCGTTATTATTGTGCCTATTAAAAGTCAGAACCTAATTTAGCGCTTCATTAAAACCCAAAGGCAGCTCTCCCAAGCAAAAGGTAAAGCACGGTCTCGGCGCCCCACAAAAGAAGGGTTCCATTCCCTGATTAAAACCTGGCATTTATTTCAATTACCGTGAGAGGCGAAACCTGAAATTAGGGCCGTTTCACTTAATTAATGTTAGAAGAAAAGTTTTTTAGCCCGGGGGAAGATTTAAATTATAATTTCGCGCAGGTGTGAATGGTTCCTAAATAAAGACGCCGGTTGTTGTAAAGGGCGTGTATTTTTAAGAAATTCGATAAATGAGGTTAGACGGTGACCTTGAACTGTTCAGAGATTACACAAAAGTAGATAAGAGAACAAAAACACTTAATATTTTTTCGGTTAACAAGGTATTCTTCGTTCGGAAGAAAGCATAATATTTTATATAAGATCACCGTCAATGGAACTTCTTAACAATGTAAACAAAAGGCGTCACAAGTTTGTCACTGTTTCTCGTTGTATTTTCACACTACCTCATCAAACATCACTGAAACCATTCACTACTGAAACGGTCGTATTATCGTAACATACAAAACATAAGATAAATAAGTTAATCTTGGAGATTTCATCAAAAACTAAAAAGTTAGGTTATTACGATCAATATGGCGGTTTGTTTACATTGTTAGGAATTCCATTGACAGCGATTTTAGTAGTCTGGGCCTATACCACGAAAATCGAACGATTGCGGATTTGTATCTCCATCTTTGTCACACTTGCATATTGGAGTGACAAAGAGGTTTTCCCGTTAATGCCAATTTTCGATGTTCGTGGTAGGCCTGCTGTCAACGATCAGTGTGCTTACTATGACTTCTACGAAACCGCAGTCGATAATTCGCGACTGCATAATTCGGTAGCGTTTGCATCTCTCTCCAACCATTTCAGGACGAGCAAGATGCAAGCGCTGTCGAATCGCGTACTCGCTATCGACTCCGGTTGCATTGAACTCCTGTTCTTATTCGTGCATATAGTTAGACACAGTCATATATACTCAGAGCTCAAAAACTTGCCAAATACATAATTACCCCAATAAAAAAGTTTAAGTTTTAAAACTTTCTAAACTTTTATTACTCGTACGGTCGGCTTCATAAATATATATGCATCTGTATTCAATTTTGACCCTTCCCCTATAATGAGTTCCGAATTGTAACGATATTTATAATGTACTTAAGAGGCCATCAATACGGTTTGTACGGAAAAGCAACAAAAGCTGTTTTTTGACGTTGAAATACAAAGAAACTGTGAGCTGTTTGTTAAAGTTGTTAACTATGTTTGATAGCTTATTTCCTAGTGTTTAACTTGTAAGCTTTTAATTTGAGTAAAACTCAATGTTTTAACTTTTACTATACAATTATTGGCAGTTGTTTTCTGAAAAGCGCACGGAGACAGAAGTTTGACTTCGATTATTGTTAACATGATACATGAAAACACATGTTTTTCTAGGTTGATATAATATTGCAACATGGTTTTATTTAACTTATAGGCCTCATATTTCCAATAATTTACACAGATACCTATCTAGTTCGACTTTGAATATGCACATTTTTCGATAAAAATACACTGCAAACGCAGGGATTTTCGCAGTAATTTTGACAAAATATTGGGATGATTTGTATACAACATTAAAGTTTATTCTTTTAAGAACATGCTGAAATCGAAAAAATCGCTTTTTGTTTAAATTCCGTATTTTTTTTTAAATATTCAAATGGTGTATAAAATCCATTCCGCGCTAGCCTAGTCCTCAGTACCGCGCGCGCGCTCGTAGAGGTAGGACCTGTGTTGTTCTCTGTGGACTGTACAATTTGCTTGTTTTGTTGCACGAGTACGTGCTGGAAGCGTTTGGAAAAGTGAATAAACCGCGACCAACTACTGAGATAAGCATTTTACATTTTTGACTATATTATAGACCTGTTTGAAATAAAAATTTGAAATGATTTTATCGAATGTGATTGTACCGCAACCAACCCTTCTAGATACTTTCAGTAATACAGAGTGTTTATTAAGACGGACAGTATGGAGAAATTTTAGGTGTATTAGGGTGACGGTACCCATTATGAACACTTTAAGCTGACAGACAGGAGTGATGGACACTATATTCTTAATTCAAATGTCATATGATTGTCAATTGGTTGACACAAAATAAATGCATGAAACTTATTTCCTCATAATAAAAGTGACTGTACGTTACTGGTTCCTTGTCCATTACTGGTGCCACCGCCCTAGTCAGGGATAATCATATTGCTATATGAGCAAAATCCGGAATAAAACCGGCCAAAAGCGTGTCGGACCAAGCATAATTGAGGGTTTTGTAGCGTTATACGACATAAATATTGTGCAAGCAAAAAGGCATAAGTGTCTTCAAAATATCAAGGGACTTAACTGTATGTTAGCAATTAATAGTTTTTGGCAAAAACGGCTAGACAACCTTACCACGAAACTTATTTTGAACAAATTCGTTCAAAATAAGTTTCGTGGTAAGGTTGTCTTATATCTTAACTTCCTAAAGCTTTCACATTTTTAGGGTTCCGTACTTCAAAAGGAAAAAACGGAACCCTTATAGGATCACTTTGTTATCCGTCCGTCCGTCCGTCCGTCCGCCCGTCTGTCTGTCCAGACCCTTCATCTCGGGAACGAGTAAAGGTTGCAAGTTAAAATTAATACCATAATATACACAGGTCTGCGGTCCCTTGAAGCTGCAAAAAAACCAAACTTCTACATCAACGCAATCCAAATCTGAAACTGCCGTACACTGAGAGTTCCATGCCACTTTTGTGCGGAGCCCTCGGTGGGCAAGTCCGACTCGATCTTGGCCGGTTTTTTGGACCTCCCGATACTGGATCAACCAATTTTTTGTACAAGAGACCTTTAACTTATTTCTAAGGACCTATCAGATGATGTGCCACAAGTAGATATTTGACAAACAAAATGGAACTCAAAAAACGGCATTTTTATTTTTTGTTGTACAAAAATCACTTTTTGCTAAATTAGAAATTTTTATATTTATTCTACTCAGAATCGCAGCTCTTTAAATCCTAGTAGGAGAAAAAAAGTGTCCTAAATTTTCCATAAATTTTTCAAACTTTCTAATGTGCTACCGCCATACTGAATCTATGAAATGATGGTGGCGAAATGGAAAACAAATCTTGGAACACTTTTTTTCTCCTACTGCGATTGAAAGAGCTCGCGATTCTGAATAGAAAACAATTAAAACTTTTCATATTTTCAAAAAATGATTTTTTTACAACAAATAATAAAAACGCCCAAAATATGCCTCCGGATTTCAGTTAAAATTACAAAACGTTTAAATAAAATTATTTAATTACACGTCCCTTTTTTCATCTTATCGGCTTTGTAACCTTCAATATAATATCACCACCCCAAAATAGAATTCAGATTGAGTTTAAATTTTGAAAAAAAAAAAACTATTTAGTAGTTAGGTATGCTTAGAAATGTACCAATATATGTATGAATATGAAAACAATGAATTGGATCCGGAGGCAGAAAACAAAATCCTATTCCAAAATAACTTCGGATACTATTTAGAGACATTTGACGTTTGAATAAAACTATTTTTAATCTTATGATAAACACAAAACAAATATACAAATTACTCGTACATTTTCTAACACCACGTACGCCAAGTAATAGTTGATGTTCTGGCGCAAGTATCAATAATGTTTGGTCCGCGCGTCAGGCGTCGCGACGCCATTAGCCTCGCGACGGTGCTTACAATCAATGAATGCTCGCTCCCGTTCGCACTAACCGCACCTGCTATGCCGTTCGAAGAGCATGGCGATAATAAGTTTGTATACCTGATTGTAGTGTGTGTCCGCACACAGATGCGCGTTCGGAGCGCAACTGGCGGTAATAATATTGAAATGCGAGCGGGCGGATTTTGTGATAGCACTCTTAACTACTTCCGGCCGACGATTACTATACAGGGTGTTACAAAAGTCACGAACTTTAACAACTGGTTAATGACCCTAAGTGCAATGTGCCTAGGTAAAATTTCAAATTAAAAAAAAGCACTTTGTAGGTATAGAGATAGATGCATTTTCATCAGCTGTTCCATACAAAATGTAAATAAAGCTTCTATTACCTAAATACCAAATTTATAGAGAATTTTAAGAGGTGTCGTTGGTGTCATTTTTTAGGACACTCTTCTTAACCGACTTAAAAAAAGAGACGGTATTCCATTGACAGCGATTTTAAAAAAGACGTTATATAACTCTACTTCCTCAACAGAGCGCGTTGCAAAACTAGTTGGAATATTCCGCGCAAACAGTTAATTTTAGTTAAGGAACTTTGTATACATTTCGTTTCCCAGTCCTCAAAATCTGTTCAGTTTTTGGATACATACCGTTGAATGACTCATAAAACCTGCCTAAAAAACAAAGGCCCATTCAAAACAAAACTCTGCTTAGCCTAGAACCAACCGTAGTTAACGATAATCAGCCCAATTTTTAACTTGAAACACTACATTCCCGAATCGGAACTTTCTAGTGGAAACTGAACCAATTTAAACGGTTCTCGGAATCGGACTGTTTAGTAGGTATATAATTGGGATACAAACTGGGAACAACTTCTAACTAGATACCGCTTTACGGGTACTAGTTGCTCTCTCGCTTCTGTACCACGTCTAAATTACTTTTCATCACACTTGCTCGTAAATGGTGATATTATATGCAAGCATACTGAGACTTAATGAGCTGTATTAAGCGAATGGTCGTAATGAATTATCATAGTAATTTACCGCTCCACCGGAGCTCCCGGAGGACCCCCACGCGTTCTCCGCTCGTAGTCGCCGCTCTCCTCGATGTACTGAGAACTGTGCTATGACACTAACACCTATCATTGTTGTTCATTTATCAACATAGTAAGATTAATTTTTTGCTCGTAAATGTGATGAAAAACATTGTATGTGTCACAGGGGGTTGAAGAAATTCAATCTTTACTCGTTCGTAATATCTTGTTTACCGCCCTTAATACACAACGTACTTTTCATCACACTTGCTCGTAAATGGTGATATAATATACTAACTTTCATACATTTTACCGCCCGCCCGGAGCTCCCGGAGGACCAGCGCTGCGCCCCACAACGCCGCTCACAGCGGTGTACTGGTGGTCTGCGCTACCACTACCCCTTATAATTATTGTTTATTTATTTGCCTAGTAACTTTACTTATTTCCTCGAAAATGTGATGAAAAACATTGCATGTGTCACGGGCGGTACCAAAATTACGAAGTCGTGTTAAAATTAAATTCCCACTCGATCGTAGTTTCTTCTTTACTGCCCTTAATACACTATGTAATATACTATTAAAATACAGACAACCTGACGCCCTCGGGCGAGACTCGCAACTCGGATGCACTTGACCAGATGCAGCTCGCACGCATTTCTCATTTTCTCCCTTACAGTCGCCATCAAATATATCGGAGCGGCCAACTCGCTCATAAATATCTGAGCACGCTTATATTGTCAAGGCTTTAACGTGCCTGGTCACATATTTTTGAGCACCTTATCAACGCCTATATATCTGATGGCCATACTGGTACTACTGGTGGTGATGGTACATAAAGTTCAACCCAACATGCCAATGCGACAACGCGCAATAGCTAGTGTTTCGCATACGTTATAATCATCGTCAAAAATGTTGACTTGTTACGTTACGTTATTACAATCGAGCCATAATACGATCCTATAGGTGCGTACACAGAAATAATAATAAGTAGGTATACTTATTCATACATTCTATGAACAGAGACTACAGTCACTTAACCTTCTCTCCCTTGAATCTCGTCGCCGTCTATATGACTTTTTATTCTTACACAAATTGCTACATCATAATGTTCACTCTCCTAGTTTATTATCCCTAATTACTTTCCATACTCCTCGTTTTAGAACCCGTGCTCTTAACATCTTTGCCCTTCAGATCTACAAGAATAATACCTCTTTCTATAATCCTATAGTTAGAATGTGTCGTCAGTATAATGATTTGGTCTCAAAAAATAACAATATCGATATTTTCAACTCACGGTTAGCGGTATTTAGGAGGCAAGTTGTCGAAGTTCTTGGCCATCGTACACCATAACAAGAAATGAACACTTTATAATTTTGATTCACTTAATTTGTTAACTTAAATTTCATTTATTGTGTTAAAAAAATGTAATTTGTAATTTTAGGATAGGTTTTTCATCATCATCAATATTTAAGAGCTTTGCTCTTGTCGGTGGAGTAATCGCCACTCTTCTTTTTTCTGGGCCAGCCTTTTGACTTCCTCGTACGACACGGCAGATACTTTATCTCTAATTTGGCTGAAATATGTGAGTCGGGGCCTTCCTCTACTTCTTTTTCCCTCAACTTTGCCCTCCAGGATGTTTAGGAAGAATCTGTCGTGCCGTACCAGGTGACCAACCATCTTGCCCCTTCTGTTGGCTATGGTGCTTAACATAGATAGGTTTTACTCATTGTTATTTTTTTTCTTGCTGTGCATGCATGTTTTGGACGGCATTTTTATTTTATACCTACCACATATAGCTGCTGTAATAATGTAATGAATGTTGTCTGTTTTGTGTGCCTTATGAATAAAATAAAATAAAAATTCTGTGGGTGCGAAAAATGCGCATTTTTTTATAGTACAGGCTGGCCAAATAAGACGCGAAGAGAGAAATTGTGGGAAAATTGACGAAAAGTGATCACATTCCCCGTTGTGCTGTAAGTAGACATTTGCTAGTAAAATTGTTTCACGTGAAATTGCCATCGCTCAATAATATATTTTTGAATAATTTACTTTCTAATTTTAAAATTTCATGTAAAAAAATAATAAAATGTATAGCTCCTATTTGGCCACCCTGTACTGTTGGCACACTCCCAGTCGAGCCAAGGTCGTCGTAAAAATAACAAAACCAGTTCAAATTTATAGCTAGAATCGGCCCCCCATTTCGCGAATAGTTAGACACAGTGGTGGTGAAATAGGACTGGAATGTAATTCCAATAGTTTGTCGAGTGAACCTTGTGGGCTCTGGGCCATTTTATGCAGACCTGTAGAATAGTTCCCCTACGACTTTATTGACGTGAGGAACCCGATATAATTATTTTAATATGTCTAATACTAACGGGAGTTTCCTATTTAATACTGTAAGTATAAACTATTTTCGCATTAACAAGTTCCGTATATGTCCTGTTCGCAACATCTTTGTTGATCGAAATAACTTTTGGCATGAAATTTTGTCTAAATCGACTCATGGCGTCTGATTTATTTCACATACTTTCGCATAACTCTACATTGCATAAATCTCCTAAGCATACAATAATGCAAGCATTAAGTCTTATGGTATAATGTTAATGAAGTTATGCATACGTAACTTACGCAAGATATATACCAGACCAAGAAGTCTATGAAACCCCGCGTCTCAATTCCATTTCTGCTCTGAGAGGCACAAGGTAACTAACGAACCTACATCGGTAAGGGCGGTACCGTTTTGTCTCCATATATGTTGCCTAAAGTAAGGACCCGCCGGGAAGGCTCTACGCTGGACTTTTTTTGCAAAAAAAAATGTTTGTATTATAATAAGTAAGTACTATAAGTAGGTACCAATTAAAATTAGAGCAAAAAAGTTGCGAGGCATTATAAGCAGGTTAAATGTATGATAATACCTTTTCTGCAAAATAAGCAGTCACCTAATTATGGATAATAATTCATAATTATTGCATGTAAAGATTTCATCTTAGTTTAAAATAAAATACATGTACCTGATATTTTTAGTTTAGATTTATTTTATAATGTTTAATTGCATCTCTCTTTTCTTATGCGTATTGCCAAGGAGTGTATTCCTTGCCGGCGTTTATATTCCCGAATGCAGGAGGACGCTGATTCGATGCCAGCCCTGGCCACTGGGGGCCTCAGTCACTTTTTCAGTAGTATGACATCTCTTAAGCGTTGGCCTCACCCGTGGCCCAGGGTCTAGAATAACATTGCTCATTAGACCCTGCGGTCGGCGCCCGCCGCGACACTCGTTTAGCTTAACTTCCTAGTTTACTCCCCTTGTTTAATTAAACTGCAATAATATGAGACAATTTCACGCTAAAGGCTAAAGGGAACTTTCGTCGGTAGGCAATCAGGCACGAGAGCCATAAGAGTTCAATTAGAAATTGACCTTATTGATAACCAAAAACGTAGCATTATTACCCAGAAAATATCAAAATATCGATAAAATTAAACACCTCAAGTAGTAGTAGCGTGGCTATCTCTACCCCATTCCGTCGTTTCGAGTCCTTAACAACCCTTGTTGTCACAGGGTAGAATGAAAAAAAGAATAACCATTTACGATGAAAACGACGATTTGAGACCCTCTTTTTTGGAGTGGGTTAAATGTGACTTTTTTGTAGAATAAAAGGGTTTTTCGTAGTTGTACCGGACACGGAAATTAGGGTATTACCTTAGTTTTATGACGACGTTATGTAGGAAAGGTATTATAGCCTTTTTTGTTTGTAACTTGAAGGTATACTGATTTGTTTTAATAAGACTATTTTGTTTATACTGAATGAATATAATAATATAAACCTTGTCGATAATAAGCGGAATAATATAACAAACTATTAAATTAATATGTAATTTAAAAGGACAGAACATGTTAGCAAGAAGTCTCTGCTTAATACAAAATTAATATCTTACTATTATGACCTGTATGTGTGATTAATTCACCTCTGACATAGCTAGACCTTTACTACCCTAAATAAGTACTAGGTATTACAGATAGGCGTTTTCAATCACGTCTGAGGCGCTTCCTAATGTGCTAGACACGCCCACTCCTGCGCCGCCCTTGCGCTTTGGCAATCACAAGAATTACGCATACTGAGCTGATATTACCACTTATACTTTCTGTAGCAATCGAGAATGATAAAATATCTTCAATGTTACAAGCAACACTAAGCGGCATCGTACTATCTTCGTCACTCATTTAGAGTAATAATAACTTCAGAACCGAAGAAACTGGCTGTCGTCTCGCTTTCTTGTGATGAGTGTTTGACTTTGTCCTGGTTATTAATTAATTTCCTTTCATTTATGTGTTACCTTCTTTAAACATGTTCGAGTTATAATTTTATAATAGTTTTTAGAACATTTATTATTTTATTGTTAGTAGGTAAGTGACATTCTGCCAGCTATTTATTGTTATTACTAAATTCTCCTCAGTCATTTTCCAGGAATATCATTGTAAACAGTAAATTAAATAAATGCAGAAGAATTAGAATAAAAGCACTAGCACATCGCAGATGGCGTCAATAGTTTTAGCTCTTGTTAATTGTTTGAATTTCACTCCAAGTTCTGAATAAAAAACAAATTCTAAACGAATAATTCACAATACACTAGATTTGTGACTAATTTCGAAAGTACTAGTATTTAAAATGTGAATTAAGTAAATCTAAAGTAAAAATTAATCCTAAAATAAAATACTTACGTGTTAAAATAAACTCCACAGCATGGTATCGTAGGCTGGCAGCCTTGCTGTATTGCAATACGTGGCAATACTAACAAGCTTGCCGAGGAAGCTCAAACTGCCAGCTCAAACCGCTACGGCTTTTTTGAGATAATTTCAAATAAAAGTTAGTTTAAATCTTCAAAAGCTGTTTTACCTCTTGGAAAACCTTAATTTTGGAAGTCTGTTACAATGTTAAGCTACAGGGTGAATCATCTCTGCAACATTCCAGCCACTCCTCAAACGTCCTGCGTCAAACCCAATCCTGCCGAGATTACAGAATAAATTCGCAATCAGTAATAAATAGTGGGAACCACACTGCAGTCGTCGTCAGACGGGTCCTGATTGCCAATACCGGAGTGGATTACTGTTTTTTTTATTTATGTGGACGTTGGAGGGGTTTAATCAATTTTGCACGATCAACACGGTTAGGCGGTCTGCGAGATAATTCGCGGTCGAAAAAGACATAGGTGTCACGTGACAAGTGAGGTCACTTTTCTATTCACTTTTAATTATTTATAAAATCACTACAAGTTCGGACTAAATAGTGTCAGGCGGGTTTCTCGACGCGAGTTATCTTCAGGCATTCTTGTACTTAAGCTTGAACGTACTGTAAAGTTACTAAATTGCGCATAAACTAACCTAACTAGTAAAACAAATCGAAAACAAAACAAGCCGGTCAAGTGCGAGTCGGTTTCGCACATCGAGGGTTCCGTACAAACTTTTAGTTGCAACTGCATCTCGAATTAGAAATCTGAAGATTTTGACGTTAGCCATATGTGTCAACAGATTGGATCACTGGTTTTCACGGCATAGAGTTAGTATCCGAGTTTATTGTTCCTTGATATAATTACGGTAAAGTACGGTACTTAACATCATCATATAAATAAAATAAAATAAAACAATCTACGGCGGAAAATTTTCAAAATTTTGTTCGTAGAAGTTTTTTTTTCTTAAAAATAAATGAAATAAATGACTGAAGATAGGTTTAATAGTATTTTTTAACATTTTCGTATATAAATAAAAAAATACTGTAAAAAAATTGTTTTAGAATGTGTAAATCTAGCCCAATCAAATGATACCACATGACCCGCTACACTTTAAATTTTTGCCCCCTTTTTTATCGGCCATTTTTCATTGAAATTAAATGAAAAGGTATATGATAAATACTCTCTCAATGTGTCTGGGTTAACCTTGTTTAGATCTACTTTAGTAGCTCTCGATCTCGAGAGCTACTAAAGTAGAAAAAATCGGTAAATATCTATTTACCGATGTGACAAACAGACAGACAAACCGACTGAGTCACACCATAAGGGTTCCTTTTTTACCATTTTGGTACGGAACCCTAAAAACTATTATTTTTCAAATACCTTTGTGGAAAATACACAATTTATATGGAAGCTGCAGTTGCACTGTGAGTGAGTATCCACCTAAAAACATCCCCTTCAGAGAAGCAGCAAAGCCCGGCGCGTGGCAAGCCGGCGTTTTTGGTAAAAAACCGTCACAGACGTCACTCAAGTGAATTCAGGTGCTTTGCCAAACGTGTGTTCGAAATTCAAACGGAAGGTTTTGAAAATCATATTTCTCATACGTGCCCAGAAATGGTCGCATGTTGTTCGCAAATAGAAGACGTGAAGTATTCTATTCTCTAATTAACCATACAAATTCCATTATTTACCGCTGCGTCCGTGCTCCCGTAGGCCGCGGAAGCAGCGGTAAATAATGGAATTTGTATGGTTAATTTTACTCCTAGGGAAAAAAGTGGCCTATATGCGCCAGGGACATCGCCTCACACGCCGCCGATCGCCGGTGGCCGCGCATGTTTCAGAAAAGCACTGTTTCTGCCCTCCGGCCGGCAAGAAATTGACAGATCGTCCCGTCCCGTCTCAACACAATACAATACAAATACTTTTAATTGTTTACCAACGAGAAAATAAAAACCAACAGGCAGTCTTATTGCTAAGAAGCGACCTCTCCCAGGCAACCTTTGGGTAGTCGAGTCAATACACATGGAAATCCAAAACAACAAAAATTTTACATAAAAGGGAAGTCATAGTCATCGCCAATAAACTGCCCCGCAGTTTGGCGTAACATTGTTATATGGTACATATATGTATATTTTCATGTTATTTCAATTTAAAAAAAATACACATACCTACTTATATACAAAAAATATATAAACATACATAGACATACATACAGATAAATAATTACAAAAGCACATCCGTTAGGGTTAGGGTAAACCGTTAGGGAGAAGAAAAATAAAATTCTTTCAGCTTAATTAAAATAATGTGAGGTGACCTCCTTCTATTTGTCAATGCCTGTAGAAACCACGTGTATAGTCTGTGGGAATATCAGATAACATGAACATTTCTAGAAAACCTATTTATTATAATTATTTATTATAAATTCTACCTATCAATTAAACAGTTTTGAATAAGGGATTACTCACAATAGAACGGGACGGGACGGTCTGTCAGTTTTTATAGAAAACGTCACGTGACATCCGAGGGCACCGAGCTATCACGCGATTCTTTCTATAGAAATTGACAGATCGTCCCATCCCGCTCCGTCCCGTCCCGTCTCGTCCCATCCTAGTGTGAGTCATCCCTTATTCAAAACTGTTTACTTGATAGGTAGGAAGGTTGGGCAAATTTACCAAAATTGAAATTCATAACAAAACAAACAGTAAGGTAGATTTGGGGCGTCCCGTTTCCGTTTGCCAGACATCCTCCACGTCAGGGCAATCTTTGATAGGTGGGTATCAGGACTATCAGGTTTCCTGAGGATGTGCCCAATCCAAAGGTAACTTACATTATTTATTAATAAAATGATGAAAAACAGGTATAAACCTATTTATCATGAGGGGGGTGGGGGATAAAAAGGCACTGGAATCTAAGGTAAACATTTGTGGTGCTCAGGTAAATACATAGGGAATATATAATTTCATTAGCCTGGTGTCCCAATGGATGCAAAGAAAGTGGGGAAACCTCTTGTTTTTTTTTATGCTATAGGTGGCAAACGAGCAAACGAATCGCGTGATGGTAAGCGATTAACGTCGTCCATGGACACCCGCAACACCAGAGATGTCGCGAGTGCGTTGCCGGCCTTTAAGGTGGGAGTACGCTCTTTTCTTGAAGGTTTGAAGGTCGTATCGGTCCGGAAACACCGGTTGTTTTAATGTTAGGCAATTTATTTATTTTTTATTGAAAAGGCAGAAAAATTGCACATGATTTTGCTACCTGGTGTAAGTGCCCTAAGTATTTATTTTAAAATTGCCGTTGTCGCTATTCCTCCATAACAGTCTAAAAGCACAGACATAATTTGAAGAGCATTCTTTATGCATTTCAAATTGCAAAGACACTTCGTACCAAACATTAACTTCGCCGGCTAAAGCATACCAAACGTAACTTCTTAAGGGGCTGACAACACCCAATTCATGTTTTTAAGCAGTTTAAAAAAAACTATTTATTTTAAGAGTGCAAAAAAAAAACATCATATTTCAAAGACCGTTGACAGAGTCGATGTTTAATGTAACGAAATCAGCTCGATAGAAAATAATTGAATTGTAGACCAATAGTTATTGGTCTAAATTTCATAATTAAACGGTTATTTGTCTTTTGTCTGTTATGTTTTTGACAGAGGCGTCTGCAATCAAACTCACAATTTCATTACACTTATATCCAGATTACTAACGAGTCACATTTCACAAATAATCCACGGTTCTTTTTAGGATTCCGTACCTCAAAAGGAAAAAACAGAACCCTTATAGGATCACTTTGTTGTCTGTCCGTCCGTCCGTCTGTCTGTCAAGATCCTTTATCTTGGAAACGCGTAAAGGTAGCAAGTTGAAATTAATACCACATACACAAGTATGCGGTCCTCTGAAGCTGTGAAAAATCAAAACCTCTACGTCAACGGCCTCAATCTTCTTAATCAATCAATCTTTTAATACGGCCGTTTATGTCGCATTTCCCATACATTTGCAATGGAAAACAAAATGCATAGAGTACTTACCGTTGACCTAGAATCACGAAATTTAGCAAAAAGCAAGCCTCAGCACAACCACAGGAAAAAAACGAAAACCGCAAGAGTTCCGAGCCACCAATATTTTTAAGTATAGGCATACATGGGGGGAGCATCCTTTGTGTAGAACCCTCGGTGGGCGAATCCGACTCGCACTTGGCCAGTTTTTTATTTTAATAGTTTTCCGGTTTTTTCTTCTAAAACCAGGCCGGTCGGTGATAGTGCGATCTCGTTTACTCCAATACAAATAGACAGTGTGCGCTGACTTGGCTGTTGTTAGCCCTTTAAAGTGGCGCTTTGCGGTGCAGAGAATAGCAAAGGAGATTACGTAAAATATCACGAATTTTCTGTTAACTCGGCAGTAATGTTCAGCGTACCGAGAAGATGGTCCCAGCTTAAGTATGCTTTTGGAATGAAATTTCAATATTTTTTCTGATAATAATTATTCCATGCTGCAAATACATCTGTTTTATGGCGTTATTTTTTCGGCTGATCCAGTTCCTTTATTATATATCTATGGCTTAATTACCTCCAAAATGGAGCTAAATAAATAACGTCAGATCAAAGTGTTATTCTAAACGTCCCACTTCTATGTAATTATGACTTTTATTTAACACTTTCACATAATGTACTATTAAAATCGATGGAAACATAACTTAGTCGTACTGTACCAGTGTCTTCGAGCATTTATGCTAAGGTGTGATGTACCTTTTTGAACTATAAAACTTTCGTAAACCTTAGCGAAAAGATAACACGATGCCTACAGTTTGATTAAACGGGGTTCGTTCGAGTTGGAACCTAGTAAAAAAATGTTTGAAGACTAACTAATGCAAGTTTAAAACTACATTTTACTCTTATATAACAAGGGATAAAGTTGAAAATGCAATATGCATGCGAAGTAGTTATTACCTACTTCTAACCTTTTTTTGACAATATTTTGTATTAAAACAATGCCTTTGTGTTAATATAATGCCTTTGGACGTTAAACGAGCTCAGTTCAAAATAGATAAACTATAACGACAGAATCAACAGTATCAATGCCTTAAACCCGCCGGGGCCTAATTGCGGCTTGTTTACATCATCCTAATCTTAGTAGCCGAGATGAAAGGAAGAAAAATCTGCGGTAAATCGAGCGGATTTAACGAAATCGGCGGAGTTAATTTCACTGTTTGTTCGACTAAAGAACGTGTTCAGTCAGAGATACCGTAAAATGGGACGGGTTGGGACAAATTCGAAGTTTAAACCGTCGGTTTGGGTGGCATTACATACATTAGAGTTATACATGCAATGTTTTGTAAGTTATTTTTTTATAATAAAGAGGAAAATTATAATTATATGTTTAAATCTCGATAAACGTTGATATTTAAATGTGGCACGTTAATTTACACGCTTAAAAAGGCATTTTATAATTACCTACCTCTACCTACCTTAAATCTAAAATAGGTCCTTGGGGCCTTGGGGGTTTTCAGTGAAGAAAAACATCGTAATGAAACCGAACTTATCCCATTAAAAGGCCTAATTTACCCTCCAGGTTGATAGGTTAGATGGCAGTCGCTTTCGTTAAACTAGCGCCCATGCCAAATATTGGGACTAGTTACCAAAGCGCACCCTATGCTCGCTGAACCGTGGCATAAGTCGAGAAAAGGCTAGAAAGAAGAAGAGTATGAAATAGTATGAAATCCCAGCCAACCTCATTATTGGAGTTAGGAGGGATAAAAACTGAAGTGAGATGGGACAATTGGTAGAATTTACACGATACACAATACACAAGGTTGACTTGCCAAAAGAATAAAGTATATTGGTAACAATATGACAACTCTGTCACACCCACCGCTGAACAGCTGCCATGCACCCGAATTAATTAATAATGATAGTATGGCACACTAACTAGAGGGCTTTGTAGCTCTATTTCACAGTTTCAATTGAGTTTACTCGTAAAACCCCTTTTGTTACCCAACCACTGCCATACCCGCCTCT
Organism: Lathronympha strigana; assembly: GCA_949128165.1. Classification (NCBI taxonomy): domain Eukaryota; kingdom Metazoa; phylum Arthropoda; class Insecta; order Lepidoptera; family Tortricidae; genus Lathronympha; species Lathronympha strigana. The sequence continues at coordinate 4,386,268 of OX421914.1, forward strand.
GGACAGTTGCCAGGCGCCCGTATACCTAGAGGTGTTTCGGGGCTCTATAAATTGTACACCAATTTCCGTGGCTAGCTCTCCGTCTATCCATATCGAATATCATGGATAGCCCGTGGCGAGCATGTCGATCCATTAATGAACATTATAATATTATATTTAATACAAAAGAGAACATTTAATCAATTAATGTATGTATGTACATACATTAATTAATTAAGTTGTAGTTCAATCGACCCTTTGACGTTCCAGGATTAAAAACACTATGTAACGGTAAATGAATATTGTTTTTATTATAGAACCAAACGAATGTGTAATACTTAATAATACGAGTATTTCACTGTTAGCTTGCGCCCTTGACTTCGTCCACATAGGAGTCGTGAAATTTTTTCGACTTTTCTGATATCGAATATTATGTGCATAATTACTTCTTTTTAAAAATTTTGTTTGTGTGTAACTAAGCACTTTTTTGACACATACATATTACATAGTAGTAGAAAGTGTGTCTCTACTCTAGAACCATGTCAAAATCAGAAGCAGTAATAGATTTCATACAATCAGATTTATATCGCCTTAAGTACCGTTTAGTAACCAACGTTTCGTAACCAGCTTCGAAATGGGAATAAAATCCCAATTCGTAACTAGCTTCAAATGTCACTATGACATAGTCCCACCGTGGTCTAGGGTTCCCATTGGTTGACTGTGGGTACTAAAAGTAAAGCGCTCCGTTAAGCACTAGATATCACGCGGTACTTTGGACACAGATTAATGAGAAAACTTCCTAACCAAGTGTCGCCCAATAACTCCGATATTCAGCTGCAGCTCAGGTTTAAGGCTTATATCCAGGGAATAGGGTTTATAGTCGCGTGTTCAGCTGGACGCTTGACCGACGGAAGGAATGCTTCCTTCGGGATAGTTGGTTACTTCTCGTTAGATCCCGCATTGTAGTAGATTATATAATGTAGATAGTAGTAGGTATATTATGATCTATGGACATGTCACCGTAAGTAAGTTAAGTAAGTAGAATAGTAGGTACCGTTAGTTAATAAAGTAACGCGCGAGATTTTAATCGTAGGAGAAAAAGTTAATCGTAGGTTGTACACCCCACACTAAACGACTTTTAAAAATAATAAGTATTTTTAATTTTTTTTACAGTTAAAAGTTTGCTAGAAGACACAATGTACTGCGAATTTTGTATGTGTTTACTATGACAAGAGACGTCAATTAGGCTGATGTTAACGTACACGAAAAATACTTTTTTTTTTATTGTTGAACTAAAGTTGTTAGGTTTGAGGAGTACAACCTACCATTAAATTATTTGCTGCTGTGATTGGCCCCATCCGGTATATCTAGTCAACCCCTTGATCGATTTCCCTCATATTCGAACTTAGATACTCGTAAAAACCTGCCAAATTTTACGAAGATCTGATCAACGATATTCGAGCTATTAAAACATAATGGTAAATGCGACATATCACTAATGCTCCATCTAGTAGTAAGTTATCTATGTAATATGTAATTATAAACAAAGCTGAAACAAAAGGCGACAAGTTCGTTGGAGAATCATATACCATATACTTACCGTTGGAAATCTAATAATATAGAGTTAATACTGCATTATAGAATACGAATGTAAGTAGTTATGTAATATACCTACTTATCTTATGTAATATACCTATCTTCGCGTACATAGTTATTTGAATAATAAATGTCCGAGTCAGAGTCCATTTTAGAATCCCGGTTTTCTCCTATTCTAACAAACGCAAATTCCAAACTGACAGATAAAGAGAAAATATCAGTTATCTAGTGGAGGTTTGATGTTGATGTCTTATAAATTATGTCAGTATCGAAAGAATGTAGTTTCCTAAAGTTATATAGTCCTCAAGACATCTTACGAGTAGCTCTGCATCAACACCCACATGAAATATTCAACCCTCTCAACCCGTCTTAGTATTCAATAAGCAAGATCATACAATGTCTCTTTAATATCCGATGTGTCAGCCATTAATGACACGAACTTAGCTCAAGAAGGTTGTAAGTGCCTTGGTTTGGCTATTAACATAAGGCGTTTTGAAAAGTCATGTAAGCTGTAAGACATTGTTTTGGTTAAGATACCCATCTTGGGAGCCATTAAATGGTATGGAGTTGATAATGTTGATGTGAATATTGAAGTAAGGAAGTGACGTTCATGTAACGTTAGTATTCGCTAAAGCCCGTTTATGTTAAGTTTCATAGATATTATTATGAACATAGAACGGGTCTATCGCGAATGTATTTAATTTACCTGAAGAGTCCACATATGCGAGCAAGAAAACCAGATAGAGAGCGGGATAGACCTAATTGCAAGAGCACGCGAAATATGAAAAGGCGATAGTAGGCGGGCGCGTCAAAATACACTGCATAATCAGATAATTGCTGTTTACACGTTAACTACAATTTTTGTAGATAAAAGCTTTTACCAGATTTAAGAACTAGTTATTACTTAACTATTTAACTAAGAATCATGTTTATAAATTCTAGGGTTTCGACGTTCTAACCAAAAACATGTAAAAAAGGACCTATGTTTGACAAATAAAAGTATCGAGGCTTTTGTTAAAAATCATGTTTCCACGTTTACCAGTTTGAAGGAAATATGTTGAAGTTTTATGTGTATGAATATCAGACACCTAGTTGTTATCAATATTGAGATCTAGACGTCTGAATGATAACAATTTGGCCACTGTGGCCTCTTAATATACCGACTTTTCGACACAGTTTCATGTGCCATGGTCTCAGCTTGACAGATGAATCAGCGAAGTGTCAACGGCGATCTTGCTAGAAATGTTCGCGTACCCAGCGGAAAGAAAAGAAAGTCACTTTAAAGTCTTTAAACGCGTGGGTAGTTACGAGTTAGGTCTACCCTATTACTAAATGATATTGCTATTCATAGATATTGATAGCGCACGCAGACTGTAAACGTGTTAAATAAACGTCATAATTTCATAAAGGTTTAATGTTTAAAACAACACTTTAAAGTTGAGAGTTCATGAACGGACTCCTAGCCTAGTCGGTAGTGCCTACGAAGGTCCCAGGTTCGAATCCTGGTCAGGGCATTTATTTGTGTGTTTATCACGAATATTTGTTTCTGAGTTAAGGATGTTTTAGATGTATTTAGTATTTATATTTATCTATCTACTTACATCGTCGCCTGATGGCAGTCGAGTCTAATTCTATGCTATCCGTCACATAGAAACAAACCAGAGTTAAAAACTGACCAAGTCCGAGTCGGACGCTCGCAGGAAGGGTTCCGTACTATGATGAAAAAACCGGCAAACCTGCTACTCTCAGTTCGGCTTATGATAATAAAGTCCACGCTATACCCACTAAAAACCCCCATATGCCGCCTTTTTGGCGGGGTGACGGGAACGCTTGCGCACACATCGGCCACAGCCGCCTACAAGCCCGAGGCCGAGGGCCCTCCACAATAGCCGCGCCAGGTAATAGGCCGTACCTTCCTCCTCATTCTATGACTGGTACAATAACGGACCCCCTCGAGTCCGCCACAAAGAGGCCAATGTTGCCAGAAGGGTTCAGCCAGCGCAAACGATAGGGAGAACGGCGCACCGTAATACACGGCACTCCTCTTCCCTTGCGGCCCTACCAATGCCAAGGTCGCGGGGGAAGGGAGAGTGGCGCACCGTAATACCAACACGCCTCTCCCCCACACACACACAGAGCGGCATACCGCACAGCCGAATCTTCCCTCCCACCGCAGTACTCCAAGTCGTATCACAAACGGGCGTCATAAAGCCCACTTGGAGCGCCCACCGCGGGCCTACCGGCAGCCCACAAACAGGCTGGCCCTGGGTGCCTCATAGCTTCCCCGTGTGTGACCAATCAACGGTTACTAAGCTCCCCCACCACAAGACGAGCACCCTTCGGGAGGAACTCAAGTAGGCCTAGCAACAAGCACTTTCGGAACGTCATTTACAAACGTAATCTTATAAAACAGAAGCCTAATCATTTCCTCATAACGTCTAACTACTTATCACTCTGAGAATTAAACATGAACATAATGAATTCAGAGAGTTTACCGCGAACATGAAAATTCGGAAATTTCGATTTGCATCTCTTTTGCTCGAAGTAAGTGCGATAGAGAGGGAGTTACAAGTTTCGATCGTTCTATTTTCACGGTATTAGTGCCAATCTCCCGAGAGACAGAATAATTAACTTTGACGACTGAATCATGAAGATTAATATGGAATTCAATTTTCCTCCACTTTTAGCGTTTGGACGGTGTGACTACGATATTTTTTGCCATTCAACCGGGGCAAAAATATCGTAGTCACACCGGGGGGGGGGGATTATTTGACTTTGAAAATATCAAGCTAGCCTCAAAAAGGTTACTTACTACAGGTATTTTATAAAAAAAAAATTACTTCACTAGCTCGGAAAACGCTTTTTTATCCTTTGAACCTAACGGGGCAAGACGCATTATCCACTAGTGAGGAAAGTAATTGGACCTTGAGGTGTGAATGATTTCTTCAAGATAAGTGTTTTGCATTTAAATACCGGCAACTTACATTTGGATGAGATTTGTATTCGGATGTACCTAGTATATATTTTCCTCGCTAGGTGAAAAATGTTGTATTACACTCGGCGGCAAAGTTTGTTCAACTCTCGTGCCTCGATAGCCTCGTAAACGATTACAATTTTGGCATCTTTCGTTTGCTCAGGCCTCAATATAAGCACGAGAGTTAAACACCAACTTTGCCCCTTGTAAAATAAATAACTAGTTCAATACTTACTGGTTTTCTATTGATTTTGTTATTGATGGTGTTTTATTGTAGATTTTTGAAGCTAGAAGTAGGTATAGTAAGACAGTTTTTGTAACGAATAATCAATAAGTATGTGATTTAACAAAGGCAGGCAGACTTCTAAAAATAATAATATACACAGTTATACCGTATATTCTATAGATTTAACGGTTTCACGTGTTTAACTGTTAGAAGACGAATATGTCGTCATGTTCATAAACAAGTAAAAAATGTATTACCGTTAATTAAAAAAAACAACTTAGTTAAGTTTAATTTTTTTACTATTTAGCTACTTCCGGAAGAAAAGTTTGTAGGGTTTTTGCATAAATTATCTATAAATATCCTATTCAAACAAAATTTGAGAAAATCAGGCTATTATAATTTAATGTCTGTCAAAACCGTATGTTTCCTGGGTTACAAGGTATAAGCATGTTTACATTTACACATGTGGCGTAGGTTGATACCCGGGGTGATTTTCTATTTAGGTCAGGCGTGACTTTGCCTAATACTTACACACATAACTTTACTATTATATACAATTAATGGAGTCAATCTTAATATGCAAGAATATTTGTGAGTTATTTTTTTCTTACTGGTGGCTATGGTTTTAGTAGGGGGGTTTGTTTTGTATACTAATTAAGTTTCTTTATAATCCACCACGGGGAAAAGTCTAGTTTCCTTTAACTGGTTTATTGTATTATGTGACAACTATATTTTATTTACTCATTATTTAAAAACTGTGCTCTTTACAATCCGGCGGATATGCCCGAACGCAGGTATAAGGCCAGCTAAAATCTAATGGACTTTTTTCACTTCCTGCCTGTTAACTTCCAAACCCTCCTCATAGTGATGTGTTTCTGTTGGTGAGTAAGGTAGCTAGAGCTCCAAGAGGATTCATTGTGTTGACAGCTGGGGACCCTCGGAGCAAAGTCGTTTGTACACTTATTACATTATACATCAGCCAAGATTTGTAAAGTGCAGACGGACTGTCGATACGCAAGTAAATACCGGCTGTTTCCTCTATTAGAAGCAATGAATTTAATCTTAGGCAGTGCTCCTCAAACCAAACCTAACAACTTTTGTTCAACGACTTTTAAAATATATGTAGGTATTCTGTAGGTTTTAACTTTTGGATACAAACTAAATAGGATTTTCAATGTACGTTAACATCAGCCTAATTGACGTCTCTTGTATGTTCAAAAATGACAAAATTCGAAATACATTGCTTCTTCTAACAAACTTTAAAGTATAATAAAAATCAAAATACACATTATTTTTAAAAGTCGCTGAACAAACGTTCTGTTTGGGGACTACTTCCTACGATTAAATTTATTGCTCCTATTACAGGGAACACCAGGTATACTAATCGAGATTTAAATATCGAACACGAATTAAAAAATAATTCGGGTGTATTGTAGGTTACCGGCTAAAAACGTTCCACCTTATTGACTCTACTGTTGCTAATCTCTGGCACAAACGTACAATTATCTCCAACTTTGTTACCACCTGTTCGGAGTTTAATTACTCTTTTACTTTCTGGCGCGTCGCTACTTCTCGAATGCAAATCGTCTTCGATTTCTCGCTTAAAAGTTGCTCCAGCTCTGGAAGGATTTATTTTTCTGCTTACTTAACTTTCTTGTAGCTAATTTGGCTTAAAGTTGGGTCATGCAGAATTTGAGATGTAAATTGCACCATTTAAATGTTAAACAATCGTACTCGGCTGTTAGTGAACTAGTTTCGGGCTCGCAGTTTGAGGCGCCTGTAGATATTGTTGAGGCAATGTGCGTATTTGCTCAAAGATTTTTTCCAGGCGTTATAATTATTTACTCAATTATTTACAGTATTAAGTACACACGCGTTCAAAAGTGCATGGGAAATTAATGAATGAATTTATTCATGCACTACCTATGTAATTTTGAACGCGTTAATACATTTGCCTTTTTTTTAGAGTCAAGTGAAGCTAACTCTACATCTGCAAGATATTATTGTAGTAGCTGGACTATTATATTCTGCGATAATATTCTGTTCTCGTATCTGGCTGACGTATACCCTGCGGCCTGCAGTGGTTCCGTAATCGTGGCTAAGTAATTAATGGTTTAGCTATTAAACCTGCCTTCACTGCATTGACTGGCCCGGTAGGCTTCCTTAGAATATCTGTCTATGCCTAGTGTCTATTAGTATATATGTTTGTATGATGTCGATGTCGTAAATTATTAGCTTATTGTATGGTTGTGGCCTAAAACAAATTGCTAATGAGTGCACCGTAAGCAAAATAAACAAATGATACCTTATAATTTAAACTTTCGTGAGTCATACATTAAATTGCAACGGTTAATACTCACGTATTTTTATCACAATAGGCGTGACATGTTTCGACTGCATCGGGCAGTCATTGTCGGACAGACATAGTTGAATGGTGTTGTCACCTTCGCGGCTCGGGTATCACTGCCCGAGACCGGCGTAGGTAACAGGTCGCGCGCGTCGAAGCAGGCTGTTTCGAGCAATCCGGCGCCGTCGTTGCGGGAGTCTGAATTGTCGGATCGTCTGACGGGATCAACGACAAGCACACCGAACGAACCGTGTCCACTAAATCGTCACCACACAAATTCACTTCCCTCTAGGAAGCACTGGTTTCCAAGCCGACGGCAGAGTCCAACCTCCGTCGCGGTTGAAGTTAGGGCGACGTCCGATTTCAATGGCCTCACGGATCTTGCGTCGCACGTAACATTTTTCCCGTGCCAACATCTTCGCCTTATCGAACCGAATGAAATGCGTCGCGTCCGTACCGCAAGTATGTTCCGCGACCGCCGAATTCCTTACGTCCTGATTTTTCACGCTTCGAATGTGCTCTTACAATCTCGTAGATATTACGTTCCGCCCGTTTCCCCCACATACGACCTACCAGTCCTACCACAGTCGCAGGGTATTTCATACACCCCCGGGTTGCCTTGAGGGTCTTGGTCCTTAGGAGAACGCAGCAGCTGCCTCACCTCACCTCACTTGTATGTGGACGAAAAATAGACCTAATGCTGTTCCTACGGCGTAATAGGCGACCAATTTTGTCCGTCACTCCCTTGATAAAAGGCAGGTATGCAGGTGCTCTCTCTATAGATACAGTATGTGAACCAGATGTGAACGCTGTATACTGCTGGTACTCGCCGCGCGCTGACTCTGCCTCCAACCATCCCCATTTCTTTCCAACACCTACAAAAAAAAATCGTTCACCGGCTGATTTTGGACAAAACTTTTGATGAAATCACGTCAATTAAGTAGGTATTTGAATAATGTCTACCTATAATTAAATACCATTCTAGATTTTATTCCAGTATCTGAAGAATTTGATATTTTTTTATCAAATTCATTATCCAACCCTCGTAAAATTTGTTTTTTGTCAGAATCTCGTTAGTAATAAATCGTTAGGTGCGTATTTTAGAAACTAAAGCTACCGACTAGAAATATTCAGCTCCCAGTTACAAGCCGAGTTTTGAGCGTAAAAATGGGCATCTAGTCAATCGTTATGGGTCGTTCGTTACTCGTTATATGTGACCAAGAAGGCCGTATGTCTATGGTTAAATCCTGTACTATACGACGTTTGCTATTAAAAATGAAAATGCTCGGAGCTTGTTAGGTGGTACGCTGTACAGACTAGTTAATGGTAAGGAATGCTAATTTCTGTAGTTCCTGCCTTAGAGTTCCAGGCTCCACATGTTGCTGACGGCATATCAGCTATTGCCAGGATTTGGTCAGCCCCCACTCGAAATCAACGTGCTCTTCTTCCTTAAATAGGACTCGCAAGGGTGAGGCCTAGCGAGTCCTTAGAACTCTCGCCGAGTCAAACGACAATTTTGTTACAATTATTTATATAAATCTCAATGAATATAATGGGACAATCTCACACAAATCAAGCTAGTCCCACAGTAAGCTCAATAAGGCTTGTTTTGTGGGTACTATACGACGTATAAATACTTTAATACATAGATAACAGAGGGAACCGAGATTCCTGGCCGCTGCAGCCAGGTATCTAGAGTTCATCTCCACATCCACCACGATTCTTGCCTAATATATAAGTTGTTAAACAGATATGTACATCTAGTTTAATGTTATGTTAAGTACCTTACCTATACTTACCTTACATGTTATTGTTAGGTCTAACTGTCAGAGTAAGTTGGTAAATTAATTAGGAATAAAGAACATCCATAACTCGGGAACAAATAAATATTCGTGGTAAACACATAAATAAATACCCTGACTAGGATTCGAACCCGGGTTCTCCTGCTTCGGGAATCTATACCAACCGTAATTTATACGAACATATTTTGATATTTGCTCATAGTGTCTAGCTAATGTGTAGCTCGTAACTGTTTACTTCATTGCTTCAACGTCAAAATCAATATCACCGACCCGGCAATATTACCATAAGAAACTATCACCACTATCACCATTCAACGACTGGAATAGATTAGCAGTCCTTATTACTACCTCGTCAGGTGTACATAAAGCGCATGCACGCGCATGGCATGTTCGCTTAGATTACGCTTGTTGCACTAACTGTACACGGGACTGCCGGCGCTGTACAAATGTACAGTTCACTTTAAAATCATTGCAACCTACATATACACACAGTGGACTCCGCGTATAATGACTCCGGTTATAATGACGCGATTGCAATCGGAGTTTTGGTAAGTGTAACAACAAGTGCGAGTCGGAATCGAGCACGAAGGGTTCTTTAAATATTTGTTTTATTTTGATGTAATTATTTATTTTGAAAGTGAATACATAATTATATATTCTGTGAATATTTCAAGCGTATGCCTGATGCCGTTATGAATATCGAGCAACTACAAGAAAAAAAATCACGCATGTTGTATGGGGGAGCGCCCTTAAATAGTTATTTTATTCTGATTAATAGTATTTGTTTTTATAGCAGCAACAGAATTAACTACGTCGTTTCTGAAAATTTCAATGGTCACAGACGGACGGACACAGACAGATAGACGGACAGGAGAGTCTTAGTAATAGGGTCCTGTTTTACCTACTCTTTGGGTACGGAACCCTAAAAATGCTGGTGATCCGTTCAAATGCCTAATCAATTTCATGGACTGATGAGAAAAAATATTTTTTTAACCGAAAATAAAAATTTTAATAGGTAAGTTACTGAGGCAGGTCTTCCTAATAGGCCAAAGTACACGGTAGTTGCGACTCATAGTGCAACCATCCAACCCAAAGGGTAAACTAGACCTTATTAGGATCATTAGTGAGGCAACTCACTACATTTTCCTTCACAAAAGCGATTGGTAAATATCAAATTATATTTCGCACATAAGTTCCCAAAAACTCATTGGGTTTGAACGGGATTCCTTTCCGGATTGAAAGTAGCATGTTCTTACCGCTGGGCCATTACCCCTCTACCGCTCTTACCGCTGGGCCCAACGTTCTGTAATGACTGTAATACGCAATATGCCAGACCCACAGCCACAAGAGGCTGCATTTCAACTGAATCAATTTAATATCAATTTGATTCCTGCACGTATATGTCAGCTCTTACGAGTATCTCCGCTTCAGTCGAAAGGCAGTTTGTCTTGCTCTGAGCTATGTCGACTTTAGTTCCACGGTTTTTTCTAATTCGATCTGTGAAACTCCGAGCATAGCTCGCTCCACTTGCGCAATGGTGATATATAACTGTGCAGGGCGATAGCAAAGACGAATGCATCGTTGCAATTGACTCGCGGCCAGAAGGGCGGAAAATATACTATCGTTCTGATTCATGCGGGGTTGGGACTTACAGGCTAAGAGCTGGTTCTAGTAAATGGCCAACGACAAAAGCAAGGAAAGCGACGACTAGTGTCCGACCGAAACATGTTTTTTTGCCGAAGCCGAAACCGAAGGTTCGGTATGATTCTTATTTCGGCCGAAACCGAAAGCGAACGTTTGATAGATGTGATTAAAACGCTAAAAAAATGTCAGCGAGGGTTTTTTTTTTATATATGAATAACGAACCATCTTCATGGTCCGATTTCACTTTTCTCGAATTATCATTTGATGTCATTATCATGTTGCTAGCTGTGCCGAGCTCACATGTCGTCAGCCAAACGCGACCCGAAAGTAGGATATTGTAAGTTTCGGTACGGCCGAAAGGGTTGGCTAGTTTTTGGCCGAAACCGAACAAAGGTTCAAAGGGCCGAAACGTGATTTTTAGGCCGAAACCGGCCGAAACCGAAACTTCGATCGGACACTACCGACGACGATATCTGACATGTAGATCGCGATTTATTTTTTAGTTTATGATGTTTCCGGGCCAGCAAAATTGTCATTTTGAAAAACATAATGCTAACTAGTGACTAGTTAGTGTAATGACTTGCCACTATTACAGTAGGTAAATGACCTATAGACTATAGAAGACAGAAGATAACTAGGACAAGCCCTATTTATGATTTATCTTATATATCTTATAGGTATGTTATACTCGTATTTAATATATAATTACACTTGTGGCCTGCGTATCACTCGACAGCTACACCTGAATCCAAAACTTGCTCTCAAATTCGCTGGCCATTTTCAGTGATCAGCTCTCGGTCTATAAAGAAAAATCGACAATTTCAGCAACGTAAGCTGAAAAGTTACATCTCGGAATGGCGAAGTTTTTAACACAGTCCTGACTTATTCTTATGATACGTTCGTAAACCTTATGACGAAACGAATGACGGTGATACCAAACAATTCTGACACAGATAGTTATGTATAGGTACCTAATGAAAATATATAAATAATGTTGCCTGCTAATGTTCTGAGGCCCCCTCAGTTTTCCTTTTCATGGTGAATTTAATTATTGACCATCACAAACAAGTCTTTATTCAGACCCAAATTGTTATTCAAGCAGCTCTTACAAATTCAGTGCTGAAATATGAATAAATTAAGATTCAATTGCGTGATGGTCGATAATACAATCCATCAGGAGAAAACTGAGATTGCCTTGAACTTAAGCAGGCAACATTTTAATTACATAGCAGCTGGTACTAATGAAGCCCGTTGTTGCCTGCCTTCCCATCTATACACACGGGAACATTCCTGGAGCCCCACCAAATTCCAGTCTGCGGTTTGGCGTCCGGGTTTGTGCGTCGCACAGGTGCTTCTGCGGTGTTACCGTTGATGTCCTCGGACACCACGGGCTCTCTTGTCAGAGGCGCGCTGGTCTTTTCTCCAGGCACGCTGCGCTTAACAACACCCTGCGCAGGTCTCTTGCCAGCATCAACGTGCCAGCTCTTCTCGAGCCTCCGGGCATTCTCGGGGATGATGGCAAGAGACCTGATGGAATGTCGTTGTTCCGTGGAGGATGGGACGGGTGCTGATGTGGGACGCCAACTGTGTTAACACCCTGTCACATCTTTACGGAACTACAGCCAAGGCCGCCGGCTGCAGATCGGCCGAAAAATTAAAAAAGTGCAAATTTATAGGGTCACGGCGGCGAATTCAACTTTGTTCTGTTCGGCGTCGAGACCCTCGGCCCATGGGGTTCGATTCGAGCGTCCACGCCCTCTTTAAGGATATCTCAAAGAGGATTGTGGAGGCTTCCTCGCCCAATGCATTAGCATTGCAATACAGCGAGGAAACGCTGCCAGCGCCTACGGTACCATGCCAAGGGGGGAATATTTACTTTAATATTTATTTTATTATAGTTTTATGTGTTTTTTTGTAGTTGATTTTTTCATTACTCATACTCATTTTTCATTTATTAATAATATTGTTATATATTACACGTCATATATATTCAGCATTAAAATTACACTAAAAATTATACATTATTATGTGGATTATTAACACACATTACATAGATATATTGTCCATCAAGCCCCTGTTAGTGCAACCAAAGATTTTCACTCCATCCTTTTTGGTGCAACTAAGTACCTACTGAGACTAGACAACTAAAATCGCCGTCAATCCAACTTCCTAACAATGTAAATAAACCGCCATATTGATCGTAATAACCTAACTTTTATGTTTTTAATTAAACCTCCAAGATCAAGTTATTTACCTTACGTTTCGTATGTTACAATAATACGACCATATCAGTAGTGAACGTCTTCAGTGGTGCTTGATGCGGTAGTGTGAAAATATAAGGAGAAACAGTGACAAAACATGCGATACCTTTTGTTGACACTGTTTGTAAGTTCTATTGACGGAGATTTTAGAGTTGCCACTGTGGCTGCATTTAGTTATTGTTAAGGAATCAGTAACTCAAAACGTCGGGTGTTAATACATGCGATTTAATCCGTTTTAAAGTATTTCATTCCATATTATTCATTTACTAATCTTTCCTGTCGCACTGTTCCGGATCTAATCATAAACTGTAAGTTTATAATGTGACTGAATAAATGAAATGAAATAAAGCTATACAAACAGCCCGTCCTCTGAAACCTCGAGTCCGTTTTATCTATAATCACCTAACGAATATTTATCCGGCCCGTCGGCCATTGAAGTTGTATCCGCTTTAATAAAATTATGTAAACAAGATCAAACGCTGATATCTACAGTTATACTTAGTTGATAACACAGGAGTTATTCCCAAAGCATGAAAGCAGGCGAACTTATGCCTCAGAGATGCCTTTTAAGAGAGGTATGGGCACAGCGGATGCATATCGTTTAGTGTGGTAGGGCACAGCACAACGAATATCGTCTCGCTCAAATCTAGAGCAGAGCCCATCTGGGGAAGTACCTCCACCTTACAGAAACACCGCAGTTTAATAACACTAAACCCTACTCATAGTGTTGTGTTTCTGTTGGTGAGTAAGGTCGCCAGAGCTCCAAGAGGATTCACTGTGTTGACAGCTGGGGACCCACGGAGCAAAGCTTGCCGCTTTAGCAAATCCTCCTTTTTTAAAGGATCGGCAACGCGCATGTAACATCCCTAGAGTTGCAGGCGTCCATAGGCTACGGTGACCACTTACCATCAGGCGGGCCGTATGCTTGTTGGTCACCGTCGTAGTATAAAAAAGGAAAAGCATAAAAATAGGCTTCGGTGACCAACAAAGGTACGAAAACCAGCTGTAGAGGTAGATATTGCTTTAATTTTGTTTACATGACCACACATGTTTTAACAACAACCATGTACAGTGAATGTTAGAGATTCTGAGAAGGGATGGATGACAGATGTTCAACTGTAATAATTTTTAAGAATAAAATCCCGACCTTATTTGGCCTTCTCGGTATAAGTAAAATTTAGAATTACTTTGATTTAGCCAGTTTACTTCATAAATATCCAATTCACCACACATATACCTTTGAAAATTGAGGACCTTTCTTAATTTTTCAGGGCTTCCATAATTACATATGAAGTTAAATCAAACGGAACTATCTTGTAGACCTCCAAGGTCGCAAACAAAATAACAATGTGTTAAATTGCATGACAGACTGGAAATTTTCGAGCAGTTTCCTGATCCCTGATCTTCAACATCTTCGGTAAGAAAATGTCCAAGCTAATTGCAATGCACGTGCCGTTCAAATTTGAGTTCTCTGAATTCCTCAAAAACTCCATCATGAAAATAGAAATCAAACCAAAAAGATGAATGTCACAAGTAGGATAATACGTAGAGCTAGGTTTATCGACCAGTTCCACTTTGCCATCCCTGGTCTTCATCATCAGGTCCACTTCACCAAAATGTTGGCTCCCCGAAAACAATGTTCAAGTTACTTAAGGAAACTTTCAAATCACAATGCATGTGCCGTTAAAGTTTGAGGAGTTCTCTCAATTCCTCATGAACTCATCAACCTTCGGAATAGAACTATAATCAAGTATAAAACATAAATCAAATATACCTTGAAGGTATTTCCTTACAAACAAAAGATGAAAGTCTCAAATCGGATGATAGAGCTGGGAATTATCAAGCAGTTCCACTTTGCCATCCCTGGTCTTCATCATCAGATCCTCTCCACCAAATTGATGATATTAGTGAAGAAATGCTCGAGTGTCTTAACAAACCACCCAAATTACCATGCCTGTACCTTTCTGAGGAGTTCCCTCAATTCCATCATGGGTAAAGGATTTTGAAAAAAATGACCCTTTTTTTCAAAATCCAAATTCCAATCTGAAACCATATACTTTCAGATATAAAAAAAGATTTATTTAAATTGCTTCAGTAATGACGGAGTTCTGAGGTAGCAAACATCAAAAGTAATATTTATAAAAAAAAAAACACACGAATGGGGAACTTCCTCCGTTTTAATTGTGAAGTCGGTTGAAAGATGTAATTATATGACAATTGAATTTCAGTATCATGTCGCATAACTTGTTTTATGAAATCAAAGCAAAGCGTGTGATTGTATTACGAGTAACTACTGCCACTAAATCGTTTGACGTATATTTTTGACACTTAACAATTTGACATAAACAAGCTTGATAAGAAACATGATTTATTCTGTGTTTTCTTGGTTGCCACGCACTCACAGGTTACATCCATGCGCACTTGAGTTTTTTGGCAAATTGCGTGCAATTCTGAGAGATAAAAATGTAGGCTGAGGCGATTACTTAATTAACGATTGGAACATCAACCCGGCCAGGCCGATATTGGAACAAAGTTCACAGAGATGGCCTATTTTAAGAAAGTCCCAAGTAGCCTTTCCTTTTTAAACGACTTAATGATTTCGAAGGTACCTTAATTCCTCGTGTTATTTATTTTGTACGTTACTTGATTTTGAGAATCGAGGCAGTAATCTGATTCGAGATAGTATTTTAGTTTGAAATGGTCACTATTTCATAAATGTACTGGAAAGTACGAGGAAACTCTAGGCACACGTACTTAATTGTATTGTATGATTGTAACTATATGATTCTTAATCTAGAGTAATCCATGCTATCTCTTTCACACTCAATAGCAGGGTTTAATTAATGTTTTATTCACTCACAATACGTCATCCATGCATTCATCATGTTATACTAAATAAATCATTTTTCGTGATCTATTTAGCCA
This sequence comes from Lathronympha strigana, assembly GCA_949128165.1. Classification (NCBI taxonomy): domain Eukaryota; kingdom Metazoa; phylum Arthropoda; class Insecta; order Lepidoptera; family Tortricidae; genus Lathronympha; species Lathronympha strigana. Next base: position 4,402,022 of record OX421914.1, read on the forward strand.
TATCGTCGCTTACCACATTTTATTATTATTTTATTTTAAACTTTATTGCACATTAACAGAAGTACAAAAGGCGGACTTAATGCCTTAAGGCATTCTCTACCAGTCGACCATAGGGCCAAACAGAGATTTTCAAAAGTGGGTGCAGTTAGAAATTTAGACACAGTGAGAGCAGAGCTAGTAAATTACCTTATTTACAACATTACATTTTACCACATCTAGTTAAATTTTGCTTAGTTTAGGGCTAAGTCTATGAAATTGTCTCCAAACATATTTTTTATATACTTTTTCAAACAAAATCTAAAATCTGCCTCACATTCCAATAACTAAATATAACTACCAACTGAATATAAAAACGTCGTTATTTGCCGTCCAGTGACCTGCAGCACGTAATTTAAACTTTACTCCCGACAACTAGGTCAGGGAGAAAACGCGCCATAAGCGCAATAAATATCTCTTCAATCATTTAAAGCCGTAATTTGCTGAAGGCAGTGCTCAGCGATTTTGTTGCCAATGGGGACTAGTTCTAACTTTGGAATTAGAATTGGTTATGTTATGGTTAGGGTACGACTTTCACAAGAACCGTAGTATTTGAGTATTCAACCAGACGGAGTAGGCTTACCCTTCTGCCGAATGGAAACGACAAACAATCATACTCTAAGGTCGCAAGATAAAAAAGGCTTTTTAGTTTCTTGCTAAAACGTACGATTCTCGTTGTTTAAGAAAACATATACCGTCTTGTATGTATGCTACATAAGTGACATCGTAGCTCAAATAGTACCTAATCATCTTGCTTAAACGATTAAATGGCTCCATTAGGGTGTCCCTTATATTATGAATATTATGATTTTCAAATCCGTCTAGATCGAAAATCAAAAATAAAAAAAATCAGGACATTCCCGTAACAGGAACTCGTGCCAATTTTCATATGAAATCCACATACAACCTACACCTTGTTTTTAAGGTTGACGATCGATTTTGCCTACGTTTCATTAATTATTTCAGTCGTCTATTGAAAATACTATAATAAGATTACTTATTTCCATTGTTAACGCTAAGGCGAAGAAAATAAGAGGCAAATATTTCAGCTTTTAAATCGGTTTCCTGAAAATAGCACAACAACAATCGCAGGATATTTTTTATTCGCAAAAAACGAGGTATATGAATAAATTTGGTTAAAAGGCCGTGACTTCATAACTATTTATCGGTTTTCTCGAAACGAGTTTATTTTGTGTAATTAAGTTTACACCGCAGTAACAAAGTATTGTGCGTGTCGTGTGTCGGACTATTGACAATAATTAACATATGTTTTGTGGGTAGTTTAAAAATTGTGTGTTTACCCCAAATTTCTACATAGACTTTTCGTTGGGTAGTTACACAAATCTCTGTTTTAACATTTTGCTGGGACATCAGTCAGCCGCGACCATGACCAGTGAAACCTGTGTCGAAACGTCGGTAAATAAGGTAAACAAGTTAATTCGCTCTAGAATATTGGCTTAAATAATATTAAAAAAATTGGACGAACTTAAATTATGAACTAGCAATTTATTTACCTACATATATACATAGATAGTTTTAATGTGATAAGAAAGGTGCTTAATGATTAATATTTACTTTATGTATATTTTCGTAAATAAACGTATTCATAAATAAATTAATTTTCAACGTTAGCGGTTATTTCATGCTTCCAGTACAAAACGAACCTGCAGTAATGGCTATATTTACAAACGAATATAAACTTTATTTTCATTGAAAGAGTCCATATTTTTTAAATACGTGGCGTTTATGATTATTTGTTTCTGAACGTGTTAGAATATCCATTATGAAAAATGGAAGGGATCGTTATTAATATTTTTTGGTACTCGCCGAAGTGTAAATTACATCATAAAATCAGTTTGTTTGTACCAAAGATAGAGTATAGTAATGGAAGCGTATACCTGAACTCGCTACTAGATGGCGCCATAGGATGACATTGTCATGGTGCTCCCACATACGTAGAGTGTGATAATGTTGTGACAGCCTGACAGGGATAGTGTTATGTACAGTTATCGTAAATTTTGTAGAAATTTCGGTCTAGTATTGTTGCGTTAAAAGCATATGTATGCTCTGTTCTAGCTGGAATAACTAATTAGTTATAGCTAAAATAGCCGTCAATAGAACTTACAAACGATGTAGGGGTAGTTTGGCACCATTCGTACACGGGGAACGTTCATACATTGTCGATATGTCGATTGTGAAACTACGCTGAGACATTAGTTTTGCATGGAAGACTCCAGCCAATACGCATATTACCCACGAATAATGGTGACAGTAAGCCTTCTCGTTTCCTCGGGCTGGCGATCTATCCAGCGACCTGCATCTGCGGCAGACGCCCTAGGCCACCCAACTATGGCCGGATACGGTCGCAGGAAGTCGTTGGTTCGATCCCAGCCCTGGGCACTGGCTGCATTATTATAGTATATGACATGTTTCAATTTATTAAATGCACATTGTTCGAATGTCGTCTATTTTATGTAATTAATTTAACGTGTTAAGGATGATTCACACCAGGACGGGACGGGACGGAACGATCTGTAAATTTCTATAGAAAGAATCACGTGATAGCTCGGAGCCCTCGGATATAACGTGACGTTTTCTATAGAAACTGACAGATCGTCCCGTCCCGCCCCGTCCCGTCCCGTTCTAGTGTGAGTCATTCCTTAAGCTTTTCTTAAGATTTAATAAATTCCGTAAATTGTTATCCTCAGTAAGCGCTTCTTAAAGGTTGCTCCACTCGGAGAGCGCCTGAAGCGCTGTTTAGCGCGGTCGATCTTCTTATATCCTTTATATTTCATTTAACACCTTAAATATAAAGAAAATGCGTCCGGATTTCACAAAGCATAAGCTGTTAAAATAAGAGGATAAACGCTTAATAAAATATGTTTAAACCTCAGACCAAACTAAGCATTTTCGCGATAAGCTATCCAAAAAATATTTTTTGTATGGTAGGTATTTCATGTTTTTCTTACTCAGAATAACGAGCTCTTTCAATCTAGGGGAAAAACACTGCGACAAAAAAAAGTGTCAGAGTTTTCTAACGTTTTACGTACTCTCCATTTTGTAAGCGCTGTACAGTGTTTGGAAAATGGTAACAAAATGGAAAAATTAAATTGGGACTCTTTTTTCGTCCTAGTAGGGTAGAAAGAGCTTGTGATTCTGAGTAGGAAAAACATTAAATGTGACTGATTTAGAAGAAAAAGTTTTGAGATCTCTTCTCGCGAAAATGCTCAACTGCGTGTTAGAAAGAGACAAAAAGTAGCCTATGTCACTCTCAATTCCTTTAACTATTGCCACTTAAAAAATCACGTCGTCGTCGCTCCGTTTTGCCGTGAAAGCCGGACAAAGAAACAGACACACACACTTTACCATTTATAATGTTAGTATGGATGATGTAATATCTATAAGTAGGTACCTACCTAAAATAAAAATGCTTAAAAAAAGTGAAAAGAATTACCAAAAGACTCGAATTCGTGATTCTGGGATACAAGCCCATCCACCAACAGACCTAACAAGACTTATCCATTGGCTGCGAATTCTTCCACTATACCCTTACTATTAAAGCCAAGTGAAGTGAAACAACGTCGTTGTTGAACAACTTACATTCAGCAAAAGTTGAAAACACCGTGAAAAAGTGGAGCAAGTGAAATAAAGCAGCACGCGGCTCTAGAACCATTTATCAGGTTGCATAATAATTCAGCTTCCCGCGAATCTGTTTATGCAAATGACACAAGATTGCACTGCAAGGAAACACGGAAAGTAGGACATTACCTGTGGAATCAAATATCAACCAGTTTCCCCAAAATACTGAAAATTTTAGACCGTTTTTCATGTGTAGGTAATGCTAACAAAAATGTTGGCTGTCATATTAAAACTTCGACTTCTCTGTAGTTTTTACCATTGTGCGTACCATGAGTTGTTTTCGATTGCGACTGCGGCATTCGAAAGTATGTCCGTCTCGCTCCTACCACTACTCTGGCAGGAGCGAGACAGACATACTGTCGAATGCCGCAGTCGCAAATGTCGCAATCGAATGCAACTCATGGTAGAGACAATGGTAGAGACTGAGTTTTATTCAAGCACGAGTCGATAGCGACTGCGCGCTTCGAAAATAAATATTTATCTCGCTCGTTCTTAACTGGTCGGAACGAGTTGCTAGTACATAACATAGTTTGTTACAAAATCCTCGATACTTCTATTTTTCAAAAATAGGTCCTTTTTTACATGTTTTTGGTCAGAACGTTGTAAACCTTGAATTTACAAACATGTCTCAGTTTAAATAGTTGAGTAAGAACTAGTTCTTAAATCTGACTGAAGCTTTTATCTACAAAAATTGTAGTTAAGTTGTCAACAGCAATTATCTTATTATTTTGACGCGCCCGCCTATCATTTTCCGTTTATCATTTACGAGGTTATACACCGTGAGCGCCAATAACCCGACAAACTTTAACGGTGTATTCCTGACTGCATTTAGTGACTATAATATCTTATAAAATGATCTAGATTTGGCTTAGTTTCAGATATGTAGGTAATTACATCATTCTCTTAAACTGTTTTTCATCGTAACTCGTGCAAAAACGCATTATTGGATGCAGTATTACCGCTATGAGTTTTAGTTTTGACATACTTATTGACTGCTATTACAAAAAAAATTGAAAAACTTCGCAAAAAAACTCTACATCAAACAATTACCTAAAAAACTTTAGAACTCTTTATTTAATTATGTATAAAAGTATAAAAAATAAAAATAAAATAATGGTGTAAAAACGACCAAAGGCATATAAAATTTTCTTCTTTTAACGTCGAGAATACACCGTGAAAGTCTGTCGGGTTATTGGTGCCCCCGGTGTGTAGGAAAGAAATCCATAATCGAATAATAGTTTTTCAAACGCCTTACTTCTCTTATAATACTACGCCAGTACTAAACGTACCCTGAAGACCGCAGAAGCCTCGTGAACGTTTTGCTTCCTCGTGCGAAAACATCACAAAGCATTTGAAGACAATATAAATTGAGTTATTTCCTTTCGTTGAAACTATACATGCTTTTGTCACGATGCGTGTTAAGAGGATAGTGGGGCAATAAACTTTGGGAAGTATTTTAAATTTGAATATAACATAATATTGTCTTCATGCGTGTTAAGAGGATAGTGGGGCAATAAACTTTGGGAAGTGTTTTGAATTAAACAGAATATTGTCTTCTGTTTCCGCGATTGTTGTTTATTGAAATTACACACTGAAGAACGGATTAATCGTGTTTATTAACACCATGACCCTACGTTTCGAGCCCTTTACAGCACACGTTTTCACAGGGATGATGACACCATCTTATCGTATTGTATCGTAGAGTCATGGTGTTAATAAACGCGATCCGTTCTAAAGTGGTAAGTCTGAATGAAACATTTGCTTTAATGAATTTGATACTCGAAAGTAGCTGCTCAGCTTTTACACTATGAAAGAGCACAATGAGGAGAACAGTCTCTTGAAGCAATTTAAGCTTCATCAACATAGCTTTTTTTATAGCTTGGATCTCCTCGAGGAGATTTTAAAAACTTTACTCATAGGTGTTTAAGCTTCCTTCAATGTCCTCTTTGGAATACAATAAGGTTTTCCCGAGGGAAGTTACAGAATGGGATTCTTCAGAAAAGGAGTGTACATGTTTCTAATGGGTCGGCAACGCGCACGTGATACCCCTGGAGTCGCAGACGTCCATAGCCTACCATTGCCACTTTCTATAAGGCCGTATGCTGAGGCAACTCAGACGTGGTATAAAAAAACCGGCCAAGTGCAAGTTGGATCCGCGCACGAAGGGTTCCGTGCCATTATTTTTAAAAACGAAATTATTTATTCGATAAAATTTATTTGAATCTGCTTTTTATTATTTATTGTTATTGTGGTAAAAGAAATACATATACGATTTTAAGCTAACATGGTCATTTACATTGTAATTACTATTTAAAACGAGATATTTACCATGTATATTTGTTATATCGGGGTGTGTAATATCGGGAGCTCGAAAAAACAAATATACATGGTAAATATCTCGTTACAATTACAAAGAAATACATAATCTGTGAAAACGGTTCTTGAGATACAGCATGGTGACAAACGGACAGATGGACGGCGGGCCTTAGTCCCGATAGACCCTTTGGGTAGATATTACGGAACCCTGAAAATATCACCGGATAACACGTGTCATCCCGGCAAAACTGGCGGGATTCCGTACTATGTTATGAGTAGCGCTTGATGCACGACTTTAGGCAAGAGATATATTATGCTAACGCAACTTTTTTTAATTTTTGGAAAATACATCCTCGCTGCCATTTGTTTCCTTACCTATTGACACTACTTTAGGTTTATATAAAGTTTGAACGTTACATTTTCGACTGATATTTGGTAAGAATTAAGACCGTACATGTGAGTAATAAAAAACATTCTAAATGATGTAAGGTATTCCATAATGACCTACTTTTATTGTGTAGTAATGGTATAAATATTATCTATTGACGAAGGAAAAGAGTACTATGTATTCATTATGAACTCCACTATGCTCTTAATGAGATTGAATACGATGTACTGCCGTCTTTTTTCTGACATCCGACCCTTACTCGAAGGCGTCGAAGCCGTAGTCTCAGCGAAAATTTATTAATGAACCAAAACAGGTAAGTAGTTAGTTTTTGTTTTGGCCGTATTATATTTCCTATATCTTAGAGAAATGTTCCGAGGAGATTGCTGAGTTGTTGCTTAGTGTTTTAAGAAAAAAGACAATCACATCATTTTCATAAAATAAAAGATAAACACAATAATTTTCACTAGAAACAGGGGGAGTCGGCATATGTGAAGTTTCCCTTCTGCCGAAATACAAGCCCAAATCGGCAAAGGTACGCGGGTCTGTGTCGAGACTAGTCCATACACAAAAATAGATCGAAATGTGCAGAATCTGTAAGTGTAGTTGTAACATTTTCTATGTGGTAGTATGGTCATTACAGATTTGCCGGCCATATACGTTCGGGCAATCCATCAGTTCTCCATAGTGGGTATGTCCACCGGGCATCCGCCAGACAAAGTTCCCATTCATTTATAGGTAGATCCGACAGATATGCCCAAACGTTGGCCAGCAATTGTTTTTTTGTATATAATGTGTGAGAAGTGCGTCGATGTGCACCTTCCCCCTCGCAAAAAGTAACTCTGTTGCCGTCTCCCTTCAACGTGTTGGAAGCTCGTATTGCTCAAAGCTGCGCAGGAGTGACACAATTCTTACCACTGTCAGGAGTGCTTTTTGACAAAGAAATGGACCGCACAATCCTCAGACAAGAAAGAGCTTAACGTTCATTCATGCCCTCATCCACAATCTCGTTTTGAAATTAAATTGAAATCTTCATGCATAATGGGGTGCGGAAACAAATAATCGGATATTATTTTAAACTGTCTCCAAAGTATATAATGCAAATTAATAAATATGTAGTTGAGCCAAGAGTATCAATACAATATTCCGCCTCAAGTTAGATAAAACACCGTTAAGTCGTCCGTGAAATATGACGTAGAATTTCCGCATCGCTCATTTAAATATGTTACTCGCAGCTTCCAAAGGATGCCATATTTCTACCACTTTCACCAAACCTCTTATGGAACAATCCCTGCCGCTTGAAAATCAATTTTAACGTCTGGGTAATAGAGTCTATATTCAACGAAACGCAAATCAAAGATAAGATTTTAAAGATACTGGCAAAGCATATTTCTTTCACACTTACACAAGCTCTTATAAGACAACGCTTGCTATTTGAAAATGAACCATATTTACTACAAATTTCGGTTTAGAATAAATAAAAGGCGAAGTAAAGATATGATTGTGTAGTTGATGGTATAATTCTTTAGAGAGCTCGGATCGAGGCAACCAATACTTACTCTTTTTAGTTGTTCCGGCAATGCATCTTTTGCTTCAGTAGGAACTTTTATACATACATGTACCAATTGTACCACATAATAGGTATTTTCAGTTTTATTTTAGACTAGCTTTCCGCCCGCGACTTCGTCCGCGTATAATAGGGTTCTTCCTACAGATTTTCATACCTTGTTTTATCTTTTTAAAATGTGACTTGATATAACCTACACATATATAATACAAATATTTTCTATTGCGTTTACGTTTAAGTTTTTATTAGGTAGATGTTGGCAACAGGCGGTATTATCGCTAAAAGGCAACATTTGTCTCTTACAGACAACCATCCGGTTAAATAGCATAAATGATTACCTACATACTTGAATAACAAAATTGAGTTGAAGTCTATGGATACAAAAGAAAACTTTCCGCCATAGAGACTTTCAACACTCTTTTCACCTCTTTATGGGTGGAATTTCCAAAAAAACCATGAAACCAGTTTTCTTTTATTTTAATAAGGAATCGATGCATAAAGTTTCAAATCTCTAGCTCAAAAAAATCTTTATTTCCCCGCTTCATCAATTTTCAACCCCGTTTTTACCCCCTTAGGAGTACAATTTTCCAAAACTATGAAAACACTTTTCTTTTGTTCTAATAAAGAGTCTTTTCACAAAGTTTTAAGCCTCTAACTCAAAAAGAATCTCCTTTTCCATACAAAAAACGTTTAACCCCTTAGCAAACAACTTTTTTATATTTTAATAATGAACAGTCTTTGCACAAAGTTTCAAGTCTCTAGCTCAAAAAAAAAAACACCATTTTCAAACAAACTTTCAACCCCCTTTCTAACCCTTTAGAAGTCGAATTTTCCAAAACTATGAAAACACTTTTCTTTAAATTGCAACGGTTAACACTCACGTATTTTTATCACAATAGGCGTCAGGACGTAAGGCATTCGGCAGTAGCGGAACATACTTTCGGTACGGACGCGAAGCATTTCATTCAGTTCGATAAAGTGAAGTTGTTGGCACGTGAAAAATGTTACGTGCCACGCAAGATCCGTGAGGCCATTGAAATCGGACGTCGCCCTAATTTCAACCGCGACGGAGGTTGGACTCTGCCACCGGCTTGGAAACCAGTGCTTCCTAGAGGGAACGTGAATTTGTGTGGTGACGATTTGTTGGACACGGTTAGTTCGGTGTGCTTGTCGTTGATCCCGTCAGACGATCCGACAATTCAGACTCCCGCAACGACGGCGCCGGATTGCGCGAATCACCCCGCTTCCGCTTCCTCCCGCGCGAACCGTTACCTACGCCGGGCTCGGGCAGCGAAGGTGATAACAACACTCTGTCTGTCCGACGATGTCTGCCCGACGCAGATGAATCATGTCACGCCTATTGTGATAAAAATACGTGAGTGTTAACCGTTGCAATTTAATATCAGTATGACTCACGAAAGTTTAAATTACACACTTTTCTTTGATTTAAATAAAAAGTTTTTACAAAAACATTCAAGCTCAAAAATAATCTCCATTTTTATACAAAGATTTTACCCCCTTTTCACCCCCTTAATTTCCAAAAACCATGAAAACACGTTTCTTAAATTGTAATAAAGAGTCTTTACACAAAGTTTCAAGACTTTAGCTAAAAAAAACCATTCTCAAACCAACTTTCAACCCCCTTTTTAGTTTTTACCCCTTTAGGAGTAGAATTTCCAAAAACCATTAAATCATTTTTCTTTAATTGTAATAAAGAGTCTTTACACAAAGTTTCAAGTCTCTAGCTCAAAATAAATTCCATTCTCATACAAACTTTCTGCCCCTTTTTTACCCCCATAGGGGTTGAATTTTCCAAAACTATGAAAATACTTTTCTTTAATTGTAATAAGGAGTCTTTTAACAAAGTTTCAAGTAGCTCAATTCCATTCCTATACAAACTTTCAACCCCCATTTTTACCCCTTTAGAGGTAGAATTTCCAAAAACCTTGAAAACACTTTTCTTTAATTGTAATACAGAGTTTTAAAACAAAGTTTCAAGTCTCTAGCTCAAAACAAAATTCTATTCCTATACAAACTTTCAACCCCCTTTTTACCCCTTTAGAGGTGGAATTTCCAAAAACCATGAAAAGACTTTTCTTTAATTATAATAAGGAGTCTTAACACAAAGTTTCAAGTCTGTAGCTCAAAACAAAATTACATTCCTATAAAAACTTTCAACCCCCTTTTTACCCCTTTATAGGTAGAATTTCCAAAAACCATTAAATCATTTTTCTTTAATTGTAATAAAGAGTCTTTACACAAAGTTTCAAGTCTCTAGCTCAAAATAAATTCCATTCTCATACAAACTTTCTACCCCTTTTTTTACCCCCATAGGGGTTGAATTTTCCAAAACTATGAAAATACTTTTCTTTAATTCTAATAAGGAGTCTTTTAACAAAGTTTCAAGTAGCTCAATTCCATTCCTATACAAACTTTCAACCCCATTTTTACCCCTTTAGAGGTAGAATTTCCAAAAACCTTGAAAACACTTTTCTTCAATTGTAATACAGAGTTTAAAAACAAAGTTTCAAGTCTCTAGCTTAAAACAAAATTCTATTCCTTTAAAAACTTTCAACCCCCTTTTTAGCCCTTTAGAGGTAGAATTTCTAAAAACCATGAAAACAGTTTTCTTCAATTGTAATTAAAAGGCTTTACACAAAGTTTCAAGTTTCTAGCTCAAAAATAAATTCCATTCTCATACAATCTTTCTACCCCTTTTATAACCCCCATAGGCGTTGAATTTTTCAAAACTATGAAAACGTTTTTCTTTAATTATAATAAGGAGTCTTAACACAAAGTTTCAAGTAGCTCAAAACAAAATTCCATTCCTATACAAACTTTCAACCCTCATTTTTACCCCTTTAGAGGTGGAATTTCCAAAAACCTTGAAAACGCTTTTCTTCAATTGTAATACAGAGTTTTAAAACAAAGTTTCAAGTCTCTAGCTCAAAACAAAATTCTATTCCTATACAAACTTTCAACCCCTTTTTTACCCCTTTAGAGGTGGAATTTCCAAAAACCATAAAAACAGTTTTCTTCAATTGTAATTAACCCGTGGAGCGTCCTATAGACACCGTGTGTCCATAACTTTTGTTGGCGGGTAGCGCCCTATAGACACACCGTGACTATAAGAGAAGTGCTGCTATTGGTGGGCTTCTTTGTCAGATTCGGTTATGTTGTCACTCCAAATTGTATTAAAAATTAGTGCGTGACAGTTCTACCAACATAAAAACGTGGATATTCGGCAATTTACTCGAATCCAAGGCACCAAAAAGAATAAATTTCTGAGACGTGTGAAAAAATTTGAACGAGCCGTCATTACACCCCGTTTGCGGAAAGTTGTGTTTCGTTTGTTGTGAGTTTTAAAATGAAAAGTTAAGTGTTACTTATATAAATTATATATCAAATTACTGGAAATTAGATAAAGATTTTGTTTTATGTATTGGTTTTTGAAAAATTGCAGCATAACTTGATGATAAAAGCCTCCAAAGTTTGACAGTTTTAAAGGCGGCACGGACCCGCGTAGCGCGCGCGTAAACATTGCGTAAATAAATAGTTCTTGTGTAGTGCATAGCGCGTCTTGGTGAAAACCAATGGTATCTATCGACGCGGAATGTTATAACGATCAAAATGATATATATAACAAGTGTGAAATATGTGAACAAGTTGTGTGTAAAAAGGCAAAGTGTTCAAATGAGTGACAAAAACAAATGAAACTCGAAAAGGAATGTTTGTTTTTGGATTGATAATCACAGGTCAGTTACATTTTTCTAATTGTCATGTATAGCATATTTATTCAGCTTTCTAACGATGTCTAACATATGTTATATAATTATAAAACAAAAGCACAATTTCAAATGAAGTATCAAAAGGTAACCTCAAATCTTTCTACTCAAATTCGCCGGGCAGTTGCGGCCATTTTATATTTAAGCGGGAGGTCGCTCCACGGGTTAAAAGTCTTTACACAAAGTTTCAAGTCTCTAGCTCAAAAAAAATTTCCATTTCTATACAAACTTTCAACCACCTTTTCACCCCCTTAGGGGTAGAATTTCCAAAAATCCGTTCTTATCTCTCGCCTACGTACTAAAAGGAAGCTTTGGTAAAAATTTCAAGTTTCTAGTCTTAGCCGTTTCGGCTGTGCGTTGATCGTAGATGAGGACAACCTCTTTTATATATATAGATGATAAGGGTATTTAAGGGGATTACGTTTGATTGTGATAACACCAATTTTTGTTTATACCAAATTGGTGGCACACAAGCATACAGCCGGCCTTATGGAAAGTGGTAATCGTAGGCTATGGACGCCTGCAGCTCCAGGGGCGTTACATGCGCATTGCCGACCTAATAAAAACATGTACACTCCTTTTTTGAAGAACCCCATACTGTAGTCATTCGCATTAGGCTAAAAATCTAATTATTACGTTTGGTTAGATTATTAAAAAATATTCGACATCTATTTTTTATTTTGTTCATCAACTGAAAATTGACGGAAATACAGACGTTACACTTTTAAGTACTTCCAATTCTTTCCTAATGGTGACGTCACCAGCCCCCACCCCGGAACTTTGACGCTATCTTCGTCTTCGTCAATTTTAGTTATCTTAAAAAGGAACCAACGGGTCTAATAATTTTGGATAATTTAACTGACGGATTAATTGGAACAGTAGTTTTTCAGCCTAGTCGTCATTCCTATTCATAGGTAGGTACCTACCATGTTTACTACCACCGAGTCTCAAGTTGAAGGATAACCTAAAAACAAATAAAATAAAATAAATTTTATACAACGCATTGCTTATAATTGTATACAATAAAATGTAATGTAATGAAAAAGAGTTTGGCATCCAAGAAATACAAGTAAAGTAAAGTTTGAGCCACATTTTCTTTCGTTTTTACCAGGTCAGGCACACATTGTATACTTCACGTATCGAAACGGAACACTGTACTTACCCACTGCCTGGCTTTTTCACTTGCCTTAATGACTTGTGTAGTTTCAGTTAGCTTACAGTTGCTTTTATCGCAGATTAACCCGCATTAACAGATACGCCACTCTTTTACATTACGAGTTTATATTTAGAGCTCGGCGATATTTCCACCAATGCCTGCAACAGCATACTTACATACAGCATACTACAGCACACTCCCCAGGTAAGTAAACTGGCTGACTTGTTCAACTGTCTCACCGTTGATGTATATAGCCGCTGCATCTGAGGTATTAAGGCGCATCTCCTTCATTTTTTAGCCGTTTATACGTAAGCCTTCTGCTGCAGCGACTTCGGCAAGATCGTTGGCCTTGGACTGAAGCTGCTCCCGTGACGTCGCAAATAAGCAGAGATCGTCTGCGAAGTCTATGTCCTCGAGAATATTCCCGTTTACCCACGATACTTCAGGAACAACAGCGGCGACAGCAGGCATCCCTATTTCACACCAGTCGTGACAAGTATAGGCTCCGACATCTGTCCTTGATGCATAACTCTGCAAGAGGAACCCCTATAAAGATTTTGTATAATTTGGATGATCTTGCCAGGTATACCTCTCTTCTTCAGTATGCGCCATACTTGTCCACTTGACCCTGTCGAACGCCTTTTCAAAGTCTACAAACAAAGTGAAGAGCTCGCTACGCATTTCATTGCATTGCTCCAAAATCATCCGCAAAACATTGATTTGGTCAATGCAAAACCGGCCCGCTCTAAATCCACTCTGCTCGTCTCTCAGCGTGCTATCGACAGCACTTGTCACTTTATCACTGAGCCAAGAAAATAAATAAATAGTACGTACGTATTGTACGCACCCTGCGTGCGTAGCCAAGATGCCAATCGCTCACGCTTAATAACGTATCGTAGCTACCTCTCTCTATCACTCTTCCTTATTAGTGTGACAATGACAGTTGCGTTCCGTTAGCGACTGAGCGTGAGCGATTGGCATCTTGGCTACGCACCGGTATGTTTGGCACCTTAGTTCTGCGGTGTCTGTTTATACTTGTAATCTATGATTTAACTCAGTTCGACACAAGTACAAAACTACAAAGTTTCAACTCCAGAGTTATTCGGATTTCATTAAACGTTTGTTTCTTTTAAACTCAGCGTTACTATAAACTGTATGGTTTTTCACACTGCACGGTCAGCTACATAATGTCCTGTTCTGTACGTACATTCTGTACGTCCGTCATCTCATAATTTTTTCATATCATCTCTCATACAGTTCATTCACCTTTTTTTTCTCTTGACTTTCTTTCCTCTCTATGATACTTTAGGTACATTGTTTTAAAAAAGTAATTTGCCAAATCGTAAATCTATAAATTCAACCTGTCTGCTATACCTATTTTAAAATCAGTCTCAGAAAGTATCACATTTAAATTTTCCAGTGTTAATTCAAAACAGATTGGACGCAATCCTGAAATTATATTTCATGTAAATGTGAAATTTCCATTGCAGCTACTTTAACAAATCCAATTCAAGGGGTGAAAGATAATTTATTTTATAAATTGGTCTCCCTCATAAACGAGGCAGCCAATTTCGTTGAATTTATCTAAATTTAATATAGGTAATGCTTAGGGAATCTATCCATCAATGTTTATACGACTGCCCGCGACTCCGCCTGTCTGGGTTTAAGAATTTAAAACGCCCTAAGGTTAAAAAAAATGGCCAATTGAGAGTCGGCTATCGAGGGTTCCGCACAAAGGATGCGTCCCACCATTTATGACCTTAGGTACATGATGAAGCTACTGGTGCCACTGAACTCTCAGTGCGCCACACTTACACGGTTTTCTGAGACTGATTTTAAAATAGGTATAGCAGACAGGCTGGATTTATAGATTTACGATTTGTCAAATTACTTTATAAAATAATTTACCTAAAGTATCATAGATGAAAGATGTAGGAAAGGCAAGAGAAAGAAAAGGGGAATGAACTGTATGAGAGATGATATGAAAAGAATGAATATGAATGACGAGATGACGGACGATGAAGACGTAAAGTGGAAAATCCACGCTGCGCCATCCATCTCTTTTTATGACTAGCGACCCGCCCCGACTTCGCACGGGTTATTATTATACATATTTATTATTTATTTATTATCATCCCTAGCGAGGAAGGACATGATCATGAATGTGAGTATAGTATAGTCTAGTGGATAACTTTGACAATCTTTATTAGGATCGCGTACATTCAGTATGTGAGCGTTACAGTTGTCAGACATAAGAAGGGGTCGTGGACGTAAGTATAAATAAATAAATAAATACTATAGGACAATCTTACGACCTAATCCCACAGTGAGCTCAATAAGGCTTGTGTTGTGGGTACTAGACTTTATACAATACATACATATAAATACTTAAATAGATAGAAAACATCCATAACTCAGGAACAAATAATTGTGATAAACACATTTAAATGCCCTGAACAGGATTCGAATCCAGGACCTCATGCTAGGCTGCTGCTAGTACTGACTAGGCTAGGAGGCTGTTAAGTATATACTTAACAGCCTTCTAGCCTGGTCGGTACAAGCATCCCTGGTCCGCGCTACGTGTGCTTACCATTTTATATGCTGCCGCGCTACGTGTGAGCGCATGTGTGTTGAAAGCTGGTCGAAACTCTCGAAACGGCCGAGTGCGCCCGGTCTACGCTTGCAAGTTGGTAGACTTGGTAGCTAGTCGAAAGGGCCGAGCGCGCTCGCGAAAATGCCCATTTATACCCGTGCCAAATTGCTGCTTTCTAGCTCTAATTGTTACTATCGAAGCCACCACAGACAGACAGACATGGCAAAAATAAAGGTAGTTAATTAAATTTCAAAATAATAAAATCACCATTTATAATCAAGAAAACACTTAAAATAAACATATATCACATAAGCAGTCTTGTTTCGTTAACTACGACTAACATATACCACCACACTAGCGTGTACGCTATTAACAGAAGTACGTTTGGAAAAACAAACGCTACACCAACGCCACCGAAACAACTCGGTTCGAACACACAGTACAAAGAAGCAATTATATTGATTAGAATATTTACACAAAGATACGCTAGAGTACTCCATAAAAACACCAAAACAGTTTCTTCACTGTTAGAGCAAATGCCACATAAGAGTATCGTACCAGAGATGAGGAACCATGTGATAGGAATTAGGATGGTCATGAGATAGTAGAGAAGGTCCATCTTGTATACATATACGGACTTGTATAAGCTGAAATCGACAGCGAAGACGATGGTGCAGGTCAAGCCGATGATGCCGTAGCAGATGCTGCCGACGCCGATGAGGATGGAGCCGATTTTGATAGGAATGCAAAAGAGACAGTAATCTTCGACGCCCAAAGCTGTCATTGGGGGTATCTCGGTTTTGTCCCAGAAAAAGAAGTCGTTAGGCATGTTCTTGGGAATAATTATTATTGCGATTAAGGTGTTGAATTTCAGGTACCGTTCTTCTTTCTGTTTTAGATGATTTGTGCACTTATTTTAGCCTGGAATAGCTAAGGCCTGGTGAAACCAGTTTCACAATCATTATGGATAATATTTCGTTATTGTTTTCAAATCTATAAAATTTATCTCTTCATATACGTTGTGACTATTTGTTTTATTTCACTTATTTGATATGATTTGATACAACTTGACATGTGTCGTTCAATCGTGTTGTCATGATCAGAATTGTAAAAAGTTTTGACTTTGATATCTTTGATTCAGAAATGAATCTACATGAAGTTACATACTATAAAAAATTTACAACAATACTTGGCAACAAAATTGACCTAGTCCTATACTGATCAAAGCTTACATGCTCCCGCATCCTGCCCTGTTTGGCTGGCACTTTAAACCAAACCGAACAGGACACGCCTTTCAATGATATTTCCCGTCTGCCATTAAACGTGCACAGTAGCGCAATTTTTTCTATAGGGCTTATCTTACATGTCTATTATTACCTGACCTACGAATAGCCATACGGGATCGGTATCGGTACCTATATTTTTTTAACTAAATGGCACTATATCACCGAGCCAGAAATGTGCATAGAAGAAAGAGCTCGTGATTCTGGGTAGGAGAAGCATTAAATTTATACATGTGACTAAAATAAAATGATTGCATTTTTTCGCGAAAATGTCCATATGGAATCATATAAAATTAAATCATATCATCCCACACTAGCATCCGTCCCAAACTCCTAGGAACCAAGAACTCGGGACTCTTGCCATCATAATGCATTAAGTATTATCGAACGACGTCATTACTCCCTTAATTAAAACGACATGCAAGCCTGTAGTTTCACTTCTCATTTTTTACAGTTTGTGGTCATTTTAGTCTTCAAATGTCAGGACTATGCTGATACTCACCACAACACCGCGCCCGAGTTGTTCAAAACAAAAACAAGTACTCCAACGCTTTGATATTTGCGAGTACTGCGGCTGTTGAATGATCTGATGTTCGGATGGCGACTGTTCGTCGAATTTGTAATTGGACCGTTATCTAACCGAGTCAACTATTTCCTACACCATTAACCAACTGAATTGAAAGGTGTTCCCCTCTGCCGAAAGCATATGACCCACGATCATGTTCACTATATGGATTGACATAGCTATTGGAATCGCTTAACTTCAAACTCGGATAAATCCATCTGTCAGATTATGGTATTAAGGCTGCGTTTTACCAAATTTTCATGCCGAGAATAATGCTCACTCTCAGATAGTAACGTCACTCAAACGTCAAATTACTATGGGATTATGACATTAGTATCCTAGAGGAAGCGTTACTCTTGGTTAAAAAGTTTGGTCAAATCCAGCCTAAGAAAAGTAATAAGGTAGATATTTGCTGAGGGGGTCGAATAGATTTACCCGAGTTTGAAGTTAAGCGACACTTCTGTACGTTGCGTACGAATACTATACATTTGAAGTGCCTCTCCCCGCATAAATTGGTAGAGTCCGGTTGGTCAAATGGTCTAAGATATACTTAAATATTGCGATGCTCGTGAAAAATACTTGACATTTTTGATGCAGAAAATGAAAGCACGTGTTTCTTGTAATATTCCGCAAGGATGGGTCTAATGGGTTTCGTCACCATAAATAAAATATGATCAACAATAGCGGGTCACATACGTTCGGGCAATGCGTCGGAACGGAGATCCGACGCATTAATGGGTTTGATAGTGGATAGGTCCGCCGGGAATCCGCTAGAGATATGTCCGGAAATTTAAAGCATTTTTTTCTTAGCGTGTTACTTACGGCTAGAAGCCTAGAGCCCGCTACGTAACCTAATCTCAAGAATTGGCGTAGGCACTAATTTTGCGAAAGCGACCACAACTTATGTATAGTCACAACAAAAGTAAAATTTAAATACTGATAATCCAACAGCCAATACCTGGGCAAATTATATGAAAACAAATATTACCAAGTGCTACAAGCAAACAAACGTACATACATACCTACATAGAAATGACGGAGTGTCCAAGTAGATTGGGAGACTTCACTCGCTTCGCTCGCACGTTCAATTAGCACCTAATTAATAAACTAATTAGCCTTACTGGGAGCTTAATAAGGCTTATGTTATAAATCGTAATTAAAACGGCGCTACGGGAATAATTTAGAAGCCAAACAGACCAATATTATTTTATCGAACTAGGGGGCGAAGCGAATGAGGTCTCACAATATATTTAACACTCCGTCAGTTGTATGTATGTTTATTTATTTATTTAAACTTTATTGCACAAAATACAAAAACAAATGTACAAATGGCGGACTGAATGCCCAATCGCATTCTAGACGTGAATAAAATGGTGCAAGGGGAGAATTAAGGTAATAATATCGAAATAATTGCAAAGCGAACTAAAGAACATTTATATATTTAATCAACGGTAAAAACGCGACTTTTGAAACATACGTTTTATTAAACTAGTACTTCGCCTTGAAAGTGAACTCACGACCTCTATATCTCGGCAATAAATAAAATCAATCATTGTTAAAGCATTCAGTTATATTAGCAATGCGATAATTAACCAACACGTGCATTCCAAATACGTATATTTAATTGAACCTCTTTGTTTGCTGAGTAGAGAACCATGTTTGCCGTATTTGAGCCACATTGGGTTTAGGCTCCGATAATTATGGCCCCTAATCATCGTCTAAATTCTCTAAACAAAGCACAAACCTGGGCCTATACCACGAAAATCGAACGATTGCGGATTTTTATCTCCATCTCTGTCGCTGCATATCGGAGTGAAAAAGAGGTTTTCCCGTCAATGCCAATTTTCGATGTTCGTGGTAGACCCTCTGGAGCTTCTTCGTGTAGTAATGCTCTTATAGCACTGTGTCCACATATGAGCGTAGGCGTTTAAAAATTGCGCTGTTCTCGCGCTACTTTAGTTGCTTCCCATTGTTTTTTGAATCTATGTAAGCCACGGACTAAAGCATAGAAGAAGTATATAGTACAACAAACGTCAAATGTGCACAAAGGTCAACTCGGCTGATTCACACTCGCTGAGGTGACTCGAGACTCAAGACTCGAGTTTCAACTAGATTCAGCGGCCAAATCAATTAGAGTTATTCGAGTTGGATAAAAGTCAACTGGTCAGTCGTCACACAGCATTACGAGTAAACATCCCATTCATCGCTTCTCGCTGTCGACCAAACCAGACCACTTATTGTAATGGGTATCGATTAAGTTGACGAGTAGGCTCGCCTGCACCCCAGCAGCCTCAGAGCTCACTCCAGATGCTCTCACGAACAGGTTGAATTGTTGCTTCCACCGCTTCCATGCGTCGGCTCGGGCAACTGGCCCGCCCTCCATGTTAAGTTCCGGTGGTGGTCTCGCGTGCTCCATTATTAACGTTATAATTTGTAACTCTACGCGCACAACACACAAAACAACGCGCAAAACAATAATTGATTGAAATCGTAGTTTATACTAACGTAAATTTCACTGCTTAAAGCCATCAATTTAAATCACTACACCGCTGCCACCATGTAGTATTCAATGAAACAGCGTGAGTCCATGACAACAACTGATTTATTGAAAATAAGCGAGGGTACATGTGTTAATCTTAACGATACCCACAACACTTATGATCAGAGTCACAGACTTACCAAAAAGATAGTTAACGCTACGTGTGTTATAATATAATATAATCGAATAAAAGAGCTACGAAAATCGAATCGAATAAAGTAACAATGGAAACTGAAGAAATCACAGTTTAAATGGCTTCACTGCGCTGACAGAACGTGCTCTCTCGTTATTATTATTCTAAGAGCAAACACATCTGAACAGATGTGTATTGTTGAGTAACAATACCAAAATACGCGCACATTTTGCCCCAAAACATAACTGAATATAAAACGCCCATCAAAGAGCGTCAGTACGGAAAATCGTTCTCCAATGGCATGAATGGAATGAATGGAACAAGCAATTAGTTGGCAAATGATTCCGCATAATTCCGACTAAATTCGACTAAAATTTCGATTGATCTAGCCTGTCCAAATTACGGGAATTCGAGGCAATTGTGGCTCTAGCAGTTATTACCAGGGCTTTATGTTTGGGCCGTTTGTTAGTTTGTGTACCCATTATATGACCTGACCCCTTATCATCACGGAGGTGCTTGTTTTTAGTAAAAGGTAGCACTTTGTCGCTTGTTGATAAGGTTCATTCCTAAACGATTTTTTATATCTTTAGCGCCTTATCGGCAACCGACAACGTGGTATCTTTTCTATCGCTCCCGCATTGCTGAGGATCGTGACTCCCCTTCAGCTTGTCAACTGTATACCTCCATCGGCTACGGTCAGCTACCTGGCGTAATGCGGCGTTAATTGGTCCATTGGTCTGCTCTGAGATCTTGTCAGACCAGCGTTTCGGGCGCCGGCCTCTGTGGCGTTTTCCTTTGACTTTTCGGGTGACTATCGGGAGTTCCAAGTTATCCGCAACTCTGCTGGCGATGTGGTGGGCTGTGGGCTTTCTATGGAATCATCAGAAGGTGGCGCCAGCACCACATCTCAAAAGCATCAATCTTGTTTCGGTCAGCTGATTCAAACGTCCATGTTTCTGCTCCATAGAGAGCAATTGGAAAGATAAGTAAGTGCACCAGATGTATTTCGTCCTATTGGAGATGTTATGGTAAAACCCGCGGGACTAGAAGATGTTGATGTGAACCTCAGCCAGTCTAGCCAGTCTTTCTCCGGGACGGCGGGGACAGTGTATTCCTTGAAAAGTCAGAGGTTAATTTTAAAGTTTTACACGATTAAGCCCCGTTTTAGTAAATTTATGATGTTACGGTCTTTCCAGACTGCTCAATTGCGTCATAGTTTTATAAATTATTGAAAGAAAAATGGGTAAATTCCCCCGCAGCAGCAGGGTACGAACCTACGACTTACTAGCGATAGTGCGTCATAGTTGTTTCTGCCATTCCAATTCGTCTCCGTATTTCAGGTTCGCAATTTGCTTTCCCTGTGTTGACAGAACCAAAGTAAGCAAATTGATCTATGGTTCAAACGGGCTCCTACTGAAAACAGTCACATATAGTCCTGAGATATTAATGTATACCTACATACAAACAGATTTTGTTGTGTCTGGCCTTGGTCTGGCCTACTATCGCGAAAATAGAACGAACGAAAATGTGTATCTCCCTCTGTATCGTCTGTATAACAGGAAGTTTAAAGGTGTAATCAATAGGCATCGAGGACTGATGAAAAAAAAAACAGGAAAAGAATTGACGGGAGAAAAGGAATTTTTTGTATGGCTTGCCATTTGAACAATTTTTTTTATATTTCGTCCTAATCAGTACACGATACTACGTTCTGAAACGAATTACCAGTATTTTTGTGATACCTTATACAACATACTCGTAGAGCAATTGGTATGTATCCCAGAGTGGCGAGTTTGAATTTCGACCGAGGCCATCAGGTTGGTTTGCGCCAAAACTAATCTCACTAATCTGTGTTTAATCGTGTTTGAGCTCTGCTTTGGTAATAGCAGCGAATGATTTGGCGGCATATGCCGGGCGATACATCTGAACCAGTCCGCAGTCCGCATCATTCTATTCAAACACATTCATACAATCCGGGTTGTTGGTGGTTTGCCTGAACACTGCGGGTTTAATATTTAAATCATCACGTACGTTTGTTAAACAAGAAAAAGTTTTATTCTAAAAGAGTGAGCCTTTACTCTTATTGGAGAGGCTAAGAAAGTGAGCCGAAACAGAGTCGGCCGAAAGCGCTAATAGAATTAGTAGATTGTGTATCTACTTTATATCTACTTTAGTGTAATTTTATTTCTAATCTAGGTAGGTACCAGGTAAAGGATGATTCACACCAGTCCGATCCGATCCGGGACGATCTGTCAGTTTCTATAGAAAGAATCACGTGATAGCTCGGGGTGCCACTAATCCGCATCCCGCGAAAAGGCAGCCCAATAATCGGCGACCCAATAATTGGCGACCACGATGTACATGGATTATTGGGTCGCCGATTATTGGGCTGCCTTTTCTTGGGTCGAGCAATCTCGAAGCAGGCCAATAATCGGCAGCCCAATAATCCATGTACATCGTGGTCGCCAATTATTGGGTCGCCGATTATTGGGCTGCCTTTTATCGGGTCGGACAAGCTCGGTAGCGGGCCAATAATCCGAAGCCACAGTTTTAGCAGTACAATAATCAGCAACCCAATAATCCGCAACCAAAAAAATGGACACGAATTATTGGGCTGCCGATTATTTGGCTGCCTTTTATACGGACTCATAGCTCGGAGCCCTCGGTGGTCACGTGACGTTTTGTATAGAAACTGACAGATCGTCCCGGATCGGATCGGACTGGTGTGAGATCCTTAAAATTGTTAAAAACTGTTTACTTTTTTTCCTTTTTTGGGAAGTCAGGAAATTATATAAAACATACAAAAAAAGGACCTACTTTAGATTTAAGGTAGGTAGAGGTAGGTAGTTAGGTAAGTTACACTTACTGTATATATTTCGAGAATAAATGATTTTATAATTAAAAAAAAAATGAACAGTTTCACCGGACGCTCTGGTTGTGGAATGAGCACCCTGCCTAGATTTTCCTGGCTTCGGATTATTGGCCCGCTACCGAGCTTGTCCGACCCGATAAAAGGCAGCACAATAATCGGCGCCCCAATAATTGGCGACCACGATGTACATGGATTATTGGGTCGCCGATTATTGGGTTGCCTTTTCTTGGGTCGAGCAATCTCGAAGCAGGCCAATAATCGGCAGCCCAATAATCCATGTACATCGTGGTCGCCAATTATTGGGTCGCCGATTATTGGGCTGCCTTTTATCGGGTCGGACAAGCTCGGTAGCGGGCCAATAATCCGAAGCCACAGTTTTAGCAGTACAATAATCAGCAACCCAATAATCCGCAACCAAAAAAATGGACACGAATTATTGGGCTGCCGATTATTTGGCTGCCTTTTATACGGACTCATAGCTCGGAGCCCTCGGTGGTCACGTGACGTTTTGTATAGAAACTGACAGATCGTCCCGGATCGGATCGGACTGGTGTGAGATCCTTAAAATTGTTAAAAACTGTTTACTTTTTTTCCTTTTTTGGGAAGTCAGGAAATTATATAAAACATACAAAAAAAGGACCTACTTTAGATTTAAGGTAGGTAGAGGTAGGTAGTTAGGTAAGTTACACTTACTGTATATATTTCGAGAATAAATGATTTTATAATAAAAAAAAAAAATGAACAGTTTCACCGGACGCTCTGGTTGTGGAATGAGCACCCTGCCTAGATTTTCCTGGAGGACTTCTCCTTAAAAGGGGTGTACAAGTTTTGAATAGGTCGGCAACGC
Source organism: Lathronympha strigana (assembly GCA_949128165.1). Taxonomy (NCBI): domain Eukaryota; kingdom Metazoa; phylum Arthropoda; class Insecta; order Lepidoptera; family Tortricidae; genus Lathronympha; species Lathronympha strigana. The sequence continues at coordinate 4,425,735 of OX421914.1, forward strand.
ATACGTGACACCCCTGGAGTTACAGGCGTCCATAGGCTACGGTGACCGCTTTCCATCAGGAGGGCCGTATTCTTGCCATTTCCACCGACGTGGTACTTATTAAAAAAAAACCTGTCAAGTGCGAGTCAGACTCGCGCACCGAGGGTTCCATACAAACTTTTATTTGCAACACTGCATCTCGAAGTCGAAATTTGACGTCAGCCTCATGTATCGACAAATTGGATCATTCGTTTTCACTTTGTACAGTTAGTAGTGAAGAGCGTCAGCTCAGTAAAACAATCCAATATGTAGAACAACTTGTATTTCTTGGTAACTTGAATACAATTGTACGACGAGCACAAATCAATCGCTAAAGATGGTAATTTTCACGCAATCCTTATTATTAGCACGAGCTCATGCCATCACTCGATCTGTCGTTTTTCGCCCAACGCGTTAGCCGCCATTGCCACCGGAAACCTCGATTCAAGATGGCGTGACCAATCGGGAGACAGCACGAACCGATTATATTTATTTCCGTTAATCAGTAACAGTATATATTTTGATAAACTGTCTTAGGATTGTTTATCAAAATATTTAGGAATTTAAAGTACACATTTTAATGATTTATAGAAATACCAAAATGCTTAATATGAAAAGCTAACAGTAGGTACCTATGTACGCCAGTTTGTTATCACGTAATTTTTTTTTTGTATTCATAAGACGGTTTGATATCATATTTTAAAGAAAAAAAAACAATCGAAAGCGGATAAAATTCAGAGAACCATTCAGAGTTCCGAGAAGTTATATTTATTAAAAAAAAATATATTAAGAATTAACGTTGTGTAAAAAAATCATATTATGGCCTTCGTAAGTTTCGTAGATAAAAAGGGGAATGGGGGAATGGTATTTGTTTTTACATTTAATCAAGCCTTTTCAAACGATACCCAACATGACCTAGAAACTAAACTTTTGATGTTTGTCTCCTCTTTTGTCGGGCTTTTCTCATCGAACATAAATTAAAATATATGATAAATCCTCTTGTTCAAACTTGGTGTTGTTTACATTCAAAAATCAAAGTAAATTCGTAACACACAACCTTCATTTAAGAAATTAGAACTAAGTACAAACAATTTAGGATGACAGCCTTAGATGGCCAGGGCCTACGCTAGCTGACGCGGATTACCTGGAGCGGACGCCCTTCTAATAAGAAATTGTATGAACAGTGCTAAGTGGAGCGGGCTCACGGAGCGGGTGCGCCATACTAAATCCACCCGCCGCGTGCACCCGCTCCGTGCACCCGCGACAGCTAGCGTAGACCCAGCCAGTTTGCAGCCGGTACAGCGACATCTAGCGAACTTTGGTGGTACTAACTAGAGTGATTTTGTTTATAAACTTAACATAACACTTTAACACCTCTCTTAACGTGTCTGGGTTAATCTTGTTTAAATATAAATAACTATTCCAAGTCTTAAATCGGTAGCTTTAAAAGTTCTCGAGATACTTAACGAGAACAGACAGACAGACAGACTGAGTCACACTATAAGGGTTCCTTTTTTACCATTTTGTACGGAACCCTAAAAAGGGCTGCGCTTTACATTAAAAGGGTTGGTATTTGAAATGCACTTGTTTAACTTTCACATGACCCCGTTCGCTGCGGCTTATTGTTTCAGACGACAAAACTGCACGTGCACATTATACTAAGTACCCGCTCAAGTATCTATAGCCCAGAGCCCAGAGGGTAGAAACTATTTAATATATTATTTGAAGTTTAATTTTTAATTTAACGCAAAATTACAGTCAACCAATTGGAAGCCTAGGCCACTGTAGGAATATATAGTGACGCTATAAATCAGATTGTAAGAAACTTCTTACTGCTTGTAATTGTGACATGATTCTAGAGTAGACTAGGGTCCCAATTGGTTGACTGTACCTATATAAGGTAAGTAAATAAACTGTCGAATAAGTTTGAGCAGTAAGTTCACTATTTAACAGATGTTTGTTAAGAAGTGCTAACAGTTTCTAATCTATTTCATACAATGTTATGTAACACTTAAAACCTGGGGCTAACAGTAACTAAGCTCTGATTGGTAATTTAAGATCAAACCCTAACCTCGTTTTCTCGCTTTTCTATTGGTATAATGCATGTTTTTATAAAACAAAACACACTGAGGTATATTAAAATTCTCATAGCGGGTTACTCACGTCAATAAAGTCGAAAATAGCTCGACATGTTTCGGAACAGTCCGTGTCCCTTATTCATGAGTCATGCGTGTAGCCGCGGCGACTGCACACTGAGGTAATTTATTTTTTGCGATTTTAATCCTTTAACATAAAAAAATAATTTCTTTACATGCATAAGGTAGTGGGTGAGGTTAGTTTTTCAAGTCCTGAATCACAGATCGGATTATAAACCAAGCATAGCCAAGTTTCTATTTCGACTGAATAGTCTGAAATATCTGGTCATTGGTACTCTATGCGCACTCGTTTGAATACACACTCCTTTGTAAATCCTCGGCCAAAAGTATCGCGATCTGCGACCGGAAGCGATATTCCAACGCTTAGATGATAACAATTTGATCTCATTTTGACATCAACTGCAATACGATCGTACTTTTCTAGCAACAGCATTGCTGTTACAGTGTCGAATGAAGCAAGGATGTTTAATTACTTATCGTCATCGGGATTGAAGTAGATAGAGACGCCTTCAAACTGAAAAACAACAAAATGGCGACCCACGCAAACTATCGAGCAAAAACTATCGGTTCAATTAAAAAATCACTTAAATATATACAAATCGGTTGCCTAGAAAAGTCCTGTTTAAGATAGTAAAAGGAATAAAGTGATGATTTATGTTAAATCACACCAAAAAAGTACTAAATTCAAGAGCGTTTTTGAAGGAATAAGGACTCTTAAGGATTTATGGCACTTTGTGCCGATTTCTACAGTTCACGAAAGTTTTGCCGACTCAGAGCTAACGGTCACCCAGGTATTATAAAATATTCGATTCGAAATTCACTTTGAGTGATGTCAAAATAAGGTAAAATCTAGATCAATTTGTACATGTCGAAAGACGCCGGGATGCATGCATGGTATAGGTACAGAAAAAGAATATAAGTAAGAGTTTGTGCTCAGAAATACTATGGCTGTATTATTGGGAAATGTTTGGGCCGAATTTGTGTTGCCACGGTTATCTCGTGGTATGATACAAAGGGAGGTAAAAAAATAGAAGTGCTCCTTTGAGTACAAAACGGCAAAGTCACTAAACGTAAAGGCATCAACTGCGACGTACATAAGTATACACCGTGATTTTTTTATTTCCGAAGCTTGAAAAATAGCGAGCCTGAAAAATAAGTAATTTTTTCAAAAAATCTGGTGTTCTAGTTAGCTCCATTTTTTAGATACGTAACTAATTTAATTATATCTGATAAGGCTCTTGCAAGTGTGTATTTATGTCATAGCTGTCACTTACTTAGTAGAGTTAATTTTAATTCCCGTTTGACATTAACGGCTGATGCAACATTTGATTAATTATAATGATACACATTATTTAAAATCCACAATGCGCGGGCAAGTCCAAATTCACAAGGATATTGTCTAGTGCCTGTTTATATGCTAATAGTGAATACTTTAAATAGAAAAAGTCTTTTGATACCCGGGAATTATGACACTGTTAATTTATATTTAAACGGAGACCCACGGTGTTTGGCTACCCAAATATAAAATGAATTACGACTGAAAACAAATAAAAAACCTTCCTAAGCCCTCGTCCCTTCCTCGAAAACATACACACAAAACCTCAGAGTCCAATACTCGTCAACGTCATTATTGTTCCAAAAATTGCGTCCCACGTCGTCACGTACGGACAAGACCTCATTTATCAAAATCGCAGAAGGGTGACAACTCTACTGCTAACTTCCTCTATGGCACATCCATAAACCGCAGCTCTTCAAATTTAAACTCTAAGCAGTCACTTTAAGGTTTAGATTTTAACGTTACACAGAGGTTAGATAAGAGTATTTGAAGTACATAGTTTAAGTGTTTACTGTTGCGGAATTGTGGCTACACGCATTACATTTGAGCCTGTGCTCGTTCGACGGAGCGGAAGATATATGCTTTTCGCATTTTGATTTCTTTCTTTAAGCTTTGTGTTTATATTAAAAGGTAGAAAAGGGGCTTAGCGCACACTTTGCGGAAAGCGGATAAATAACATTACCTTTTCAGGTGAAAACAAAGGTAGTTGTGAATTCGATATTATAGCGAATGCCTCGTTGCGCGTTGCGTCGTATTACAGAACTTAATCTAGGTGCTTGAGATTAACATATATTACTTATATAAGTACCTACAACAGCTGAGACTTAGCATCTTTATTGACTATGTCATTGTCACTCAATATAATATAAAATAAAGAATTCTTCAATAACAGTATTCATTTCTACAATTGTATTGTACATATCATCTATATTATGAAGAGCTTAAGTGTGTTATTTTCCCTAACCATTACAGTGCATTTGTTTTATACATAGATATAGAATAAAGGAACTAACAACTTAACTAAACAACGTCCCTCTAAGAGCCATTTTTTTTACTCACCGTCCTCTATTGCCCATTTGGCTATAATACCTTGACACTGGCAAATTTACCTCAGTAGACAGAAGCCATACCTATTATTTAAAAAATGAACTGAATAAAATTGTGACATTACAGTGACAGGCTGCTAGCCCATCGCCCACAAAACACATGACCCCCGGGCTTCCCTTTGATACTCAAGATAGCGGAGGCGTCTCTTGAATAGTTTTTTGTGAGCTAGATGTTGTTTAATGTGTAATATTTATAGCTATTATGCCGTAAACTAACGAAGAAGTGTGCAGCTAACGAAGAATGAAACGCGTGTAACCGTTATTGCGTCATTTACTCGGTTTTTCCGGGATCTTGGCCTCCTGAGAAACTATTTTATTACGTATAGGTATAAACTTACTAAATAGTGAGGCCAATTCCCGAACAGTGTCACCCAAGTGGCAGTACCATCATCATCATCATCATTATTTATAAAAGAAGAAAGACACATGAACCCATATCCCACTACGACATTTACATTGCTTGTTCTTACCCTTTAAATAATAGTAGATTGTGTTACAAGATATTAAAATGATATATTTACGGCGAGGGTGCAGGTACTTTGAATTCCGGATGAAACGATGGATTCTAAAGTAGAATCCTGAGCGTAATGATCCCTAACGCCCAAGACGAAAATAATTTTGATACCGTGTCACACATACTGCTTTTCACACCAACTAAGAGGAAATAAACAAAACCGAAAACAGCATCATACCAAAACCACGATGCCACTAGTTAATGCCCGAAAACGTAAAAATGTGTAGTCCTTGAACAGAAAAGGGCCACTTTGGTCCCTCCCAGCGGGGAAGAAAAGTGCTATTTTGATCCCTCCTAGCTTGGACAGAAAAACCGTTTTATGAATAGGTGGGTTAAAAAAGTAATTGTTATAGTTTAAATACAGTTTAAGCCAATTTGAAGGTCAGCAGGCTATATCCAATCGCTTAAATTGTAGGAAACGATGTCCGCTGCGGGACAAATAAAATGGTTACATTTTAATGAATTAGATAGCCCGTATAATAACCGCCACACTGGAATATTAAATTTACGTAATACCTCTCAAACTTTCCACTTTTCAAGTATTCACGAAAGAACCCGTCTAAGTGGGGAGGTTATGCGACACTTGACCGAGAAAAGGAGGACCATTCTAACTTCAAAACTTGAACTGGTTTTGTAATAGTAAGTGGTATTACCTTGGCACGACACGCAATACATCTCGCACCCATAAGCTTTAGCGAAATGCCCATGCATTCAATAGGCTAAGAGCTGCCTCAAATATTGGCTAACGATTGGAAAACAAAGAAATCTCAAAGATTTATTTCTAGGCGTCCGGCAGCTTTTTATCTTTTGTAGGTACCTTTTTGGTGCTAAAGTTTGTGAAATTACTTAAGGTATATGTTTCATAGAGATCAAATTCTATAATATAGGAAAATACAGAAATCGCAGGAGGTGACTATGAACAAACATGAGATTTCCCCAATGCGAACAGCAATTTTCGCTTTAATTTTCTGGGCTAGCTCTTAATTTACATAACATAACCATAACCAATAGAGATTTTAAAATCTGAATACCGCCCAAGTTGTTCATAACACTTCTTCTATCGCTTTATTATTGAGGGCTCGCAGTTACCCTTCTCAACGTAATTTTTACATCGGCCCTCGATATTCATGGCATTATTCAACCGATTTTTAAGTGACGCTTGGGTGAGGTTTATCTGACTGGGTTTTTCGGAAGTTCGACTATAAACAATGTGAAAAAATATGCATACAGTAAAGAAATTTGTTAGACCTCTACGGACATTACCTACGGCTCGTGCTTTATGACACAATGTGACGTATACTTTTTCTGTTGATTTGATTGTTACCTATAAAATAAAAACACGATTAAACATAATATTAATCTTTAATATTCTTTACGTATATAACAAAATTATTATTTCATAATGGGCTCTGTTCAGTTTAAGACAACTTTATAAAATTTTTTGGACCTCTCGTTCATAAGTTAGAGGGAGGACTTTTTCAGTCTTTCAGAGGGATTATTCAATATTCGATTAATTAATTGAAAGACCTATCAGATGATGTTCCACAAGTACATATTTGGCAAAAAAAATACATTTAGTTATAAGTATGGAGTGAAAATTTCAATCGTCTAAATATCACGGTTCTTGATATACAGTCCGGTGGCAGACAGCCGGACGGACGGACAGTGGAGTCTAAGGAAGAGGGTCCCGTACCTTTTGGGTACGGAACCCTAAACACGAACTATAAAAACAAATCCATAACACAATTTACAGCGACCATTTACACCCGAGCCGTTCAGTAATAACCGTGTTATGGCGAAAATTCGCGCAGTAAAATATAAACAAGTTGTAATATACCGATATCGGTTCACAATGAACAAAGTTATGCGATACGGAGCCAGTGGACTGGTTTATGTGAATATTTTCTATTTGATGCGCGACTAAACGGGCCTAGTGGTGGGCTCGGCATATCGATGTCGATATTTTGGTCGTTATGAAAATGGGTCAATGGGTTTTGAAGACTGTTTGACATGATGCCAACGTTCACTTTCCACCATCACACCGCTCGCCACGGACAGGTTCATTCGCTCATGTGACACCCCTGGAGTTGCAGACATTCAATGGGTACGGTGACTGTTTTCATCTCATCTGTAATTGTGTAGGGTAGACTGGGTACGGTTGTGCCAGGGTACGGTAGTGACAGTCGTAATAACAGCTAAACTATACGGATTACGGGGAAGGGTTTAAGAAAAAAAATAAGCGGCATGCAAGTCTGAATACGTGTCCCAGTATTGCGGCAGCCAGCGCACGACGCAAACGTAAGCAGGAGCCCATATTACTTTTAAACAGTCAAAAGTAAGCTTTTTTTTCTATTTCTTTTAATAATTACTGATATTTGTATACATATAAATATACCTAATATTTTTTTTGTTTTAAGTTCAATATTACCAGTTAACTACGGATCATTACATTTTGCGTAGATTACTTGGCTCAGTCACGGCGATTTTTTGTTTTCAAAAGTTGGGTACGGTTGTGACAAAATTTGTGGGTACGGTACGGTGGTGACATACATTTAACTAAGACATAAAAACATCGACATAAGAAGACTGTTAAAATAACATTCGATGTTATAATTTATGAATATTTGTTTGCATGTTGCCATAATTACGGTAATTTATCTTAGTTTATATTTTTACTGATTTTAATGTAGACTGGTATAGTAAGAATAAAAGTGAACGCTTAATTTAGTTCACTTGCTATACAGATGTTAAACTTATACATAAGTGATCATGCTGGTGTGTTATGGTACATATTTATAACAATAAAAGTAATTACAATTTTTACCGATTTTTTTTAAATATTATTATTTTAATGACACTTCGTTATATGATTCCAGAAAAGGGTCTTACATATATTATGAAATCGACATGATTGGGTTCACCTTTGACGTTTGTAAAAATTCGTCAGTGATTTTAATTTAAACTAGGTGGTGCCCGCGACATCGTCTGCGCAATATTTTTATAAATTGTAGCCTATGTGTTATTCTGATGTATAAGCTATATTATTGTAAGTTTCATTATAATCCATTCAGTAGTTTTTACATGAAATAATAACAAACATCTGTACAATGACGATGACCTAAAGTTGTTTAAGTTTGATGCGAAATATCATAGACACAATGAACTTTGAAGTAATTATGGAATAAAAAGTTTGCTGAAATATGTTTCTGTTAATATGATAAGCTTCAAAAACCAGAATAAAACCAAAGGAAAGTCATTGGCGTTGAGTCGAGGATACCCACAATTCAAAACAATAAGTTAGTATAGCCAAACTGGTAACCGCGTTTCCGCCAAGACCTCCACATGTGGCCTCGCAAGAAGCTTGGCCAGTCGCCAGAGTGTTTACCATGAGTTTAAATTTACTACTATACTCGCTAGTCTGCGTCATCTTCATCTCACTGTGAGTTCACCTTGCTTGTACTTAAGTGCTGGTGGAAGCGAGATGCAACTGTAGTAAACGCAAAATAGTTTTCATATCTCATGCTGAAACTGGGTCATTGTTATGTTAACCTATGGAGCGGGTGGAAAATGATATGGTCCGCCCTTAGGCGTTTTACTCTACAAGTGCACTTTTCCTTAAGCTTTACTTATTGCAATAAAACATCGGTTTAAAATAGATTGCATTGCATTGTATGATTTCCATTATGATTTTATTTTCCCGAATCCATTAATGTCGACATTAAATTGATTTTTTTAAATAAGATTTTTCAAAACTCTCGTACTGTTTAGATATATCTTATATATACACCTGTATTTTTCTTTCCTCGTATGCGATATGAAAAACAGAGTGTTTAACCTTTCACTCCTTGGTTAACAATCTACTATTACTACAGCCACACGTGGTAGTGGTACAGATATATAAATTAAGCTTAACTTTAAATAAGCTTGCACTTGGGTACTTGGATCAAGTAGAGTGGAACTTTGCTGAAAGGATCGTATACGCTAAGGATACTGTGTTATTGCGTTTTATGAATGGGTGGTCGTGTTGGGAGCCAAAACGTTTGAGTTGTGGGCAATTATTATAATAAACGGTTGGGTGGTTTAATAAAATTTTTTTTTTTTTTCATTTGCTAAAAAGAAAATCATTTATTCTCGAAATATATACAGTAAGTGTAAATTACCTAACTACCTACCTCTACCTACCTTAAATCTAAAGTAGGTCCTTGAGGCATTGTACCTAGGATGCTGGCGGCATTTCCTCGTTGTATCGCAATGCTGATACGTTGTGCGAGGAAGCCACCAGCTCTTCGGTCACCAGTAACATCAACCAGACGTTTCGCGATTTCTACGAAAAATTTGCGTGCGCTGGGACCCCATGGACCAAGAGTTTCGACCCCGAATGGTACAAAAAGGTACTCTCTGCCCAGGCTCTTATATTTATTACGTTTTAAAATTTCGGCGCATTCAGCCGCTCCGCCCGCTTTTACATTAGTTCGTTGGAGATGGGACGGCGCCAGCGTGTCTACACAGGTAGCATCCCACACTAGCATCCGTCCCAAACTCCAAGGAACCAAGGACACCCCATCAGGTCTCTTGCCATCATCCCTGAAAATGCCAGTCGGCTCAAGGAGAGCAGGCACGTTGATGGTGGCAAGAGACCGACGGATTATATCATTAAGAGATGCATGTCTCGAAAAACGGCCTGCACTTTTTTTACAACACAATCCATGGTGTCCCAGTCGGTCCACGTCTGTGCCACAAGGACATGAGTGTGGCGCACACACCGAAACCCCCAGTCGCAAACCAGTCGCCAGTCTAAGGGAGGCCGGATCCAAGAAAGTACCAGTATTGGGCGAAGGATGGGCATGAAGCCAGTAACCAGCTTCCCGGGATCCGACCGCCAAAAGCCTCGCGCGATCTGGACCTGAAGAGTTATTTAAAAGAGTATTGTAAGTTAAATCGCAGTAAACATTATCCCAACTCCTTTGTGATTTTGGGTTGTCTGGAAAGTCTTTGCCCGGGCAGGCAATTTTAAAAGCATTTTTAGCATCCTCAAAGCTTGCGATCTCATAGTTTGTGGGCAAAGCCCTTAAAATATTTCCTATGAGACCGGCTGTGCTATGAGTGGATGCTAAAAAGGCTGGGGATGCCACACTGGAAATTTTGCGAATTCCTAAACCCCCGAACCGAATAGGGAGGGACGCCTGAGACCAGGAAGGCTCATTGAGCTGAATGTTTAGAATCATCTCTAAACTAATTTTGATCAAATCATCTATGGGTGATAGTAAATTTAGATATTTCCAAAAAGGACAGCATCGGAGCACATATGTAAATTTAGGGACAAAAAGACAGAATTTAAGAATCACAAGAGCATAATGAGGGCTAATTTCGAGTAAACGATTCGTGTGACTTTTGAATTTTGATATCGAGTTAGAAATATAGTCGGGAAAAGATTCTTCAAATATAGGGGAGCCTAAGAGGCAAAGAGAACGTTTGTCTACTAACTTGATATTAGGAGCCAGATCGTCAAATTTGTGTTTTAAATCGGCAAAAATACAAGATGAATTTTGAATAAATACAAATACAAATACAAATACAAATCGTTTATTTCCTTGAACAAAACAATGAACATAAAATACAGAATTAGGCACTGACAAAGGAAAAAGGTATGGGCACAGCTTAGCTGGTTTTAAGCCCATCCAAGGTCAATCAAAGAGGGAGAAATTACAATTTAGGTATAATAAGGCAATGAATAGAATGTAGGTACACAATAATTTTTATAAGAAGTAAAACTAAAACTACAACTACTTACCAATTATTATACTAAACAATGGCAAACACAAACAATGGAATGAAGAGTTCGCATTTTGCAAAATTCAGTTCTAAACCAATATTTTTGAAACTACTCTTAATGAGAGACAAGTCAGAGAGCACAGTATTTACGTTGCCTCCTAGGGTCCCGTCATCTAGGTACCAGATATTGAATTTTGATTTCAATTTTTGGATGATTGGATTTATAGCCAAACTAAAAATTGCTGGGCCGAGAGGGTCACCCTGCTGACATCCAACCTCAGAAGATAATTCATTTGACTTGTACATTAATTTAGAAGAGTCCGAATAGCAAAAGAAAAGGTAACTGTACAGTTCAGGAATTTTGTCCCTAATTTCTGTCAGCAAAGTGTCCCTATTAACCGAGTTGAAAGCATTTTTAACGTCAATTTTGACTACAATTTCGCAATCATCAGAGGAAAGGTAGGTCCTTAGGGCATGGACGGCTGCCTCGCACCCACCTTTCGTGCCAAAACCCAGCTGTACAGGTTCAAAAAGGCCCTGCAATTTTGATCGAATGTGTCTAACCGCAATTTTGGAAGCAAGACGTCTTATTGTAGACCCCACCGCAATGGGTCTCACCCCTCCGTCCTTTTTGGTAAGGGCGATCAGGTTTGCGCCGTATAAAATTGGGACAATTTCAGTATTAATTTTGCCTGAAAACATAAAATTTATTAATTTAGTAAGGGAAGAGACAAGCTGCTCACCTGCATCGCCCACGGAATGGGAAATAAGGTCTTTTAAATGTTGGGGTGAGATCCCATCCAAGCCGGCCGCCGAACCGGTTTTGAATGAAAGTATGGCGTCAATAACGTCTTTGCCTTCAATTTGGAGGCAGGCCTGGTCTACTGCAGGTGGGGCTATCAAATGAGGTACTGAAGGAGCCAGGGGATGTTTTGAAAGTAAGGCCGAAAGGGTATCTGGACTATCTGGCGATAGCACGTCACTTGAAAAGAGAAGGCGAGCGGCACCTTTGAGATCGCCTTCGCTAATTTTATTTTCAATTACTTTGGTTCTATTAAAGGTAGATGAGGCACACCTTTTAGAAGGAGAAATGTGTGGAATGGTGTTCAAAACGCAATTGTTTTTAATTTTCTGTGTCAAAGAAAGTGCCTCATCCTTTTTGGCATGCAGGGTATTGTAAGAAAAAATGAAAAGATTGTGCCAATCATTAATTTGATTCTTTTCCACACATTTCATAACTAGGCCTGAAAGGTGGTTAGCGACTGTGATCCTTGCGCCTCGCGGAACTCTTTTAACAACGGGCACGTTATTTTTAAGTTCGCTGAGGTATACATGGAAAGGGATAGAATTTGGTTGATCAGAAAGGGAATTGGTTAAAAGGGATGGGGCTAAATTTAGACCAGCGTCATTTTGGCTGATGCAGAGACGGTGTTTTTTAGAAATATGAATGTTTAAACCGCGCCGCGTTGTAAAAGAGCTCCTGCATTGAATACAATTAAAATTTAGTTGTATCGTGCCATCGCCTTGGGTTGCGGCGTGCATGCTCTTACCTTAACACAGAACACTACACACATAAACACAACAAAAACACAAAATGCTTAAACACAAAATAACAAAAATAATAATATTTATAGTTCGTAATATTTTGAGTTGACGTCGTCCGTCAGAGCGACATGGCGTTGCCGAACAAGGCCGCAACGTCTGAAACAAAAAGATATGTTATTATTTGTTCAGTGTTGGGCCTGCCCACACTATTGCACAGTAATTTGATGTTTTTTGTTTAAAAGAAAGCGGTTTTAGGCATCTAGAGCCATGTATAAATTGAAAAAATAGCCAAAAATATCGCTGTGCAAAGTGACAGACAGAAGGTTGACAGTTTTTTTTTTAATAAATAATAAATTTAATAATAGTTTAATAAATTGGAATAACATTGGAAAGGTTAAAACATATTTTATAATTTGACTAACTTATTTTGAGATATGGACATGGATTACACTTTCACACTAGGACGGGACTGGACGGGGCGGGACGGGACGATCTGGGAATTTCTATAGAAAGAATCACGTGATAGTTCGGAGCCCTCGGATGTCACGAGACGTTTTCTATAGAAACTGACAGATCGTCCCGTTCCGTTTTAGTGTGAGTCATCCCTTATTAAGACCCGTTTTAGTAAAATGATAATGTGTGAACATTGTGAAAGTTAAAATAAGCGTTTGTTTTGAAATATTTTATTACTATATCTATGAACTCCGTAAATGTAGCATAGAATAGCTGTTGTTATTACCATAAAAGCCAACAAATGCGACAAAATATGTTATAAATTTACGTAATGAAAAAGCAAAAAGCAAAAAACGTTTCAGCCGCTCCAAATAACCTTTCATCTATGTAATCAACATTCCGTGAAATTTTTCATCACTCACATGTGCGTAAATTATTATGAACAGGCGTATCATATGCAATAATTTATATTATGCAACAAAACGCGCAAAAATTTATGTCACGTTTTTATGACACAAATAAGATGTGATACAAATGAACTGTCAATTTAAACGTCAAACTTCTATGAAACTATGACATTTACTTAACAGTTTCAATCATAGTCTGTGCTATCAAGAGTTGTACGTATGCGTATTCGATAGCGACTGCGGCGGTCGGGGCTAAGTTCGTCTCGGAGATAAGACGGACATACTTTCGAATGCTGCAGCCGGTTTCGAAGACGGTTACGGGCATTTTCAAAAATAGGGTACCATTTTCCTTTTTTTTTGAAGCTTTAGGAAGCTTTGGGGTTTTTATAACCAGAATCACGAGTACTACTGATTTAAAAAAAGAAGTCCCGGTTTTTTTGGTCAGCTTTGTAACGCATTTTTTCATACATTTCGTGTGGGCCGTTACAAAACTAACAATTTTATTTTTGTATGGAAAATCGTGGCCCATTTTCATTAAAATGGTGCACTTTTTTCCTGAAAATGCCCTACGCACAACTTATGGTACCGATAAAAATCTAGTTAGCATAGACTATTCGCCGTATGAGAAATTATTTTGCAAGTGTAAGTTGATTTGATATCCCTGTTCTTTGAATATGCACGTGTTTGTAACATTTTTGTATACTTACATCGATATATTGCACATCCATCACTAGGGAGCAGGTCATTTCGAGCGAGATGTGCGCGTCTACGCCGTAATAGTAACCACACAGTAAACAAACAGTAGTTGTCGCGACGTCTCGCGATATGTATATATTGTACATAGCAACACTGAAACTTTATGGTTAGAATATTTTCTAGTCTATGCTTTATAATTGTCTATGCTTGTACAATAGCGCGACTTCCGTAAATGTGACTCTTATAAAACAAGTGAACTTTCAGCTGTGAGGTTTACTTTTATTCAGTCTTTAAGTTAGAGAAAGTATTAGAGTCAGTGAGAGATATCATACATCTACTGGAGGTCGCGGCTCATGTCTGGATTCAAAGCTAAGTGTTGAAGTTTGGTTTTTATATATTCTAATATCAAATGTGTTTGTGCTTGGATCCTTTGTCGGATCAATGTGATGATGGTTCGTGATCGTAACCAACAAGTTAACCAGTAGAGACATATAACAAAAAGTGTCCTCGCTTGGACAGTACAAATCCTCCGGAGGTAGCGGCTAACTCAGGTCTAGTTTAGACGAGTGCAGCTATGAACAGGGGTTTCATAGCTGTTGCACCGTAGTGCATACGCCAGGTCTCAGGGGCAGTAAATGGCTTGTTATCAGTGGATACGAGCATGTGTGAAATTGGTCCTAGGCAGGGGTTCTAGGACAAAGGTACCAAAATGTATATGCCCGTCACATCACTTGTGACAATAAATGACTGGTTATAGTAAATAGTAATGAATGTAGATAAAAAACATAAGACTAGACTTCGGCACTTAGTTGATTCAATGCAGGTGAATCAATAAGTATTTATAAATCAACAGGTTTTGGCAGGCGGTGAGTTGATGCGAAGCGGATACTCTGATGTCTTACAATACCTACTATCTGGACAACACCCTGGCACGCTAGAAATTCATGGTGAGCTAAAACTCTTCTTGCACTTAATATCTTGCTCAATGAGATTAATACCTTGGTATTAATGTAACATGTGCATCGGTTTAAATTTGTGGTAAAAATGTCCTGTTGATATCTGACTTAACATATATTTCACCGCACGCCGCCACAAATTTATTGGTGGAGATATGCTGAGATCATGAAACCTGGAAATTCTAAGGTTTGACATGCACATAAATGCTGAAATAATTAAAAGAGCTCATAGAAAAGTGCAAGATTGTTTTATCTCATAGCGCCAGAAACAAAAGATGGTGTTGTGTATTGTTGGAAAGATTGATTAGATTGATTGTAATCAATTTGTTAATATGTGTTGTTTAATACTGTTAATTCATACCACAGTGTAATGTATTCAAAAAATAAGAACAACTTGGTTTTTATCACAGTTATTTGTGTAATAATGACACGAAAATAACATTCGTGTAAAATAAGAAGGCCTGCCACGAACCGCGGGCGAGGTTTCGCCTCTCTGTCGCACTTGAGTGAGAAATCACAGGTGAGAAGGGGAGGTATGCTTCGTTCGCGTTCCGTGGTAGGCGCTAAGGAGTTGTATAAGATAAAGTTTGTCAAAATGGCGACTGTACTATTTGCCTACGCAACGAATTCATTACTATGGAAACTTGAGTTTCATTTTTATTGTTTGATGAAAAATTAGATAAAAGAATGATGTTTAAATACGTAATCAATTAATTAGTAACTTTAAGACTAGTTTAGGATGTGTACACGAATAGATTAAAAGAGATTTATTTTTGTTTACATCGTGAATTTCCGGCATCGATAAGGAACGTCCATGTTTGTTTACTTTGCAATAACACAAAGTTTTGTCCAGTGAAATAAATTTCATATTTAAGTGTTTCTTGGTGCACATAAGTACATAAGTGAAATATTTTCAACCGGTGAGTGTTAGATTACTAAGTTTTTGTCTTATTTGTTCAGTTTACGTCTTAAGTAAAGGATTAAATTCATATGTACAAGAAAAGTGGTGTACATGTAAAAAATTATAGCACCGGAATACGAAAGTTATGTAAATATAATAAAAGGTAATAGCGTAGCGCGGCGGTTTTGAGCAAAATGTTACGGTAGATACAACAAAGTCAAGTTTGTAATTCAAAATGCACATTAAGGTTAATTTTCAATGAGCAAGAGACTTCTTTCGAATATTCAATAACGTAAAAATAGTGAAAATAAGTGATATGTGTACATTTACAGATACATAAAGATAACTTCATTACGTTACGACAATTTGGGAAATAAAAGTTGAGTCCAACGCTTTGTACATCGATCGGACAGATGTAGTTCTACTTATTTTATCACAAGGTACGTTCTAAGTATTTACAATTTAAGCAAGTTAAAAAGTTAATCTAAATGACATACTCAATCTACTTATATGTATACACTCATGGTCAAGTTAATAATAAAATCTATTTTTGAGAAAGATTCTTATTAGAATCTTGTGTAGTTATTTTCATTTCAATTTGAAACTTTGCTTATCTAAACTAAACAGACATCATGTTTAGGTTAAAGTGAATAAACAATTCATTTATTTTTCTGTCAAGTTTATGTATTACAGAATAATATCAAAGTCACTATAGTCAGTAATGTCAGTATCTATATACTGGGTGATCAGTAATTAGCAAAGTCAGTCAATATACAGGTTGACTATAAACAAGTTATAAATTATTAAAGTCATTGATTAAAATACAGGGTGACTGAGAAATAATTAATAAATATATGAACTTGTTGCTATGTTGAAAATTTTATTTACAGATTTAATTCTAAAACATGGAAGAAATACTTTTAAACCGTTTGTCCAAATTTATTGAAGAAATAAAAACGTTTTCTAACCTAGCTGTCACATTATGTTCAACTAACATCAATGATGATAATTTAGAAGAGGCAAAGGTAGTATCAGCCAAATTAAAATCATTTCTGTCTCGTTTCACATCGGATCTCTACAATTATTTCAACATATGTAAGACACCAGATGCTGATGAGATATCCAATTTTACAATTTACCAATTACAAGGTGAAGAGGTGCTAGCTGAGCTTGAAGTGAAGTTGACTGTTAAATCAGAACAGACAAAGCTTGTGTCTAAGGAAGCTGAGCCATCGACATGGTACAGCAAGTTACCTGATTTACATTTACCAGAATTTAGTGGGAATTTACTTGAATGGTTTCAATTTTGGGACCAGTTCACATCCAATATCAACCGGAGAAAGCTCAATGATGTTGATAAGTTACTTTACCTCAAAGGTTCGCTTAAAGGTGAAGCGGCACGTCTTGTAGATGGGTTAGATACAACGAATAAAAACTATGAGATTGCAGTGAAAACTTTAAAAACGCGTTATGGAAGAGAAAATGAGCTTATCCATGCCCATCATATGGCAATAAATAAAATTAAAAGGGTGGAAAAGTTCGAGGAATGTCGAGCAACTCTAGATGAAATTGAGAGGCATCTCAGAGTACTTGTGTCAATGGGTGAAAACATAAATACAAATCAAATGAAATTTCTGACGTTGGAAAAGTTCCCGACTGATCTGATCTATGAGACTAAGATGAGACTCGGACCTGAAGGAACAGGTTCAGTGGAGGATACCTTGAAGCAACTTTCATTAATTATTTCTACCAAAGAAGAAGCACATAGATTCGCACAGGGACCTAGTACAAGTGAGGCATCATCGTCACAACCACAATATACTGTAGAAACTTTACTTGTAGAAGACAATGGTCAACGGCTTAAAACAAATCATTCAAAAAGGTTTAACTCAGGAAAACTTAAACGACAATTTAATCATTTTAAAACAAACAAAAATAAGTGGAATGAAAATTCATCAATGAACAGACCATTTAAAAGAAAATTTGATACTAAACAGGAAGAAAGTGGGAAACCGAATATGGCAAAGAGAAAGAAGTGGTCATGCATCTTCTGTGGAGGAGATCATTTTAATGTGGATTGTGATAAAGTTACAACTATTGATGAAAGAAAGAAAAAACTAAAAACCAGATGTTTTAGCTGTTTCAGAATGGGTCATATTATTCGAGATTGTAATTATAAGAAGAACTGTAAGTACTGCGGCAAATATGGAACTCACAATGGTGCATTGTGCCCGAATAAGTCACAAGAAGAAGAAAGTGACGAGGAGGAAAGAATGAAGCCAGTAAACAATGCTAATATTAAGAAAAATAAGAGATGCTGAGTTCACTTTGTACAAATGATATAAGTAATGTGTTATTTTTCTTGCTTTGTTTTATTCTCTGTTTTAGTTCAATAAAGTATTTTACTACTATTACTACTTATATTAAGAGAAGTATTCTAAAACACATTACTTCTATGTAGGTACTGTATATACTATTATCAGCAAAAATACTTCTGCAGGACTTGTCGAAAATGAAGAGTCAAATCAAATGGGATACTTCATTACCTGAAAATATTGTTGAAAAATGGAAGAAGATCCAACGTGACTTAGAACAGATAAAAGATATATGTATACCCAGACGTTACATGAAGGATCTAGGAAACGATGATTGTCAGATTCATTGCTTTACCGACTCTTCCACGAAAGCGTATGCGGCAGTAGTGTATGTAGTTGGAAATAATGAGAAGACATTTGTCATGGGAAAATCACGCCTTGTACCGATTAAAGAACAAGAGCATTTAAAAATTCCACGATTGGAATTGTTAGGCGTTCTAATTGGGTGTCGCTTAATACAATATGTGCTCAAGTTTATAACATATAAAATATCCAAACAAATACTATGGACTGATAGCAAAATCGTCATTGACTGGAGTAAATCCAGCAAACTTTTAACTCCATTTGTGTCAAGAAGGATTGATGAAATAAAAAGAAATAAGGATTAGACTATCAGATATGTACCGTCAGAATTAAACCCTGCTGATGTAGCTACTAGACCTACGAATTCAAAGGAAGATGTAGACAAGTGGTTACATGGACCTGACTTTGTACTTCGCGACCCTAGTGATTGGCCGACTGATTCGAAGGAGGATACTATTCTTCTAGTTGGGGAGGATCTTACGAAATATAAGAAAGATCAAGAAGAACCTTTAAAAAATATGGAGGTAGAGATAAATTCAAGTGACGACATTCTGGATAAACAAAAGTCTGACACAGATAATGAAGTTAACATTCTTAATGAAGTTAAGAAAATACAGAAAGAATATTTCAAAGATGAAGTCGCTGGCAAAGAGACTAATCTTAGTCGGAATTTAGGCTTGTTTAAAGATGTGGATGGCATCTTACGGTGTAAAGGCAGACTGAAATACACTAATTGGTCATTTGATAAAAGGTACCCAGTGATTATACCTAAAGACTGCGATTTCACAAACAAAATAATTCAGGATGTACATGAGAAGAATTATCACGTGGGACCATCACATACATTAAATATTGTACGAGAACAATATTGGATACCTCAAGGAAAAGCGCAAGTTATTAAAGTTATCAAAAAATGCAAAAAATGCTTGAAACAAGGAGGTGGACCTTACAAGCTACCTCAGACACCTGCTTTGCCACCTGAACGAGTTAATTATAGTACAGCTTTCACATTCACAGGAGTGGATTATTTTGGACCAATGTATACGTCCAATAATGGAATCAGAGCAAAAAGATTTTTTTTTTTTTTTTTTATTAGATGATATTCCACAAGTGGTATAACATGGCAATACAATCTAGCCTTTTTAGGCTAATAAGTATTTTGATTTTAACCTAAACTACGAATACAGAATAAACTAAGAATGTGTCCATTAACACTTTTCTTATTGTCTCTATTAAGGCGAAGACACTTTGTTCATGTGATCTTTATATGTAGTACTCACTGCACTAAATTCACTATTCACTACACTAAAAGTATTAAATCAACTCAAAAGGTTTTATTCTTTTCAGTCTTCTTTTTAAATTCGTGATGTCGAGGAGCTGGATGGCCTCGACGTTAACGTGATGATGAAGCCTTTGATCGTGGGCTTTGGCGTATTTTTTAATAATGTCACTAACAGATTCCACTCCTAGATCCCGGTGGAGGTCATCATTTCGTATGTACCAGGGGGCGTTTACTACAGCTCTTAGTACTTTGTTCTGGAATCTTTGAATTATCTGTACATTGCTATGTTTGGTACAGCCCCACAGCTGTATACCGTAAGTCCATATTGGCATTAGAACTTGTTTGTACAACAATAATTTGTTGTGCACTGACAGCGCAGAGTGTCTTCCAAGCAGCCAGTACATCTTTCTGTAGCGAAGGTCTAATTCTTTACGTTTCTTTTTGACATGAGCTTTCCAGCGAAGCTTAGTGTCAAGTGTCATGCCCAAGTATTTGGCTGAATTTTCGTACGGTATCACGGTTTTATTTATGTATATAGGGTGGTATGATGGTTTCTTGTTCGTAAAGTCAATGTGTACGGACTTGGACTCGTTGAGTTTTATTCGCCATTTTGTGGTCCAATCATATACAACGTTAATGGAAGATTGTACTTTTTCCACTGCTTCTTGGTGGTTTGCCCCCACAGCCATAATAGCGGTGTCATCCGCAAAGGTTGCAATGGTACTATTTTCTAGAACTGGAATATCACTTATGTATAGTAGGTACAGGATCGGTCCTAGAACACTTCCTTGCGGTACTCCAGCTTGAATTGGCTTACATCCTGAGTAAGCATTTTCTTGTTTTATTCGAAACATTCTGTCTGAGAGGTATGATTGAAGGATATCTGTGAATTGTTTTGGTAACATAAGTTTTAACTTATACATCAATCCGTCATGCCACACTCTGTCGAATGCTTGTGCAACGTCAAGAAATACTGTGGAACATACTTTTTTATCTTCTAGTGATTTTTCAATTATATTGGTTATTCTGTGGACTTGATCAATAGTGGAGTGTTTTTGTCTGAAGCCGAATTGGTAATCAGGGATTAAGTTTTTGTCCTCTATAATGGGTCTTAATCGTTTTAACAAAAGTTTTTCATGTAATTTGGCCATAATAGGTAGCAGTGATATTGGTCTATATGAAGTCACCTCGTGTGCTGGCTTTCCTGGTTTGGGGATCATAATTACTTCCGCAAATTTCCACACTCCTGGGATATATTTTAATCTGAATGTAGCGTTTATAAGAGTCGTGAGTTTTACTACTGCTTTACGTGGCAAGTTGCGAAGAACTTCACCAGTGATAAGGTCATAGCCTGGTGCTTTCTTTTGTCCCAGGCGTTTTATTTCACAAGTAACTTCACTAGGTGTCACCGGTTTTATTTCTAGCTCGTCTTGTGATACATTAGCATTTAAACCAGAGCTGCCAGCGCTGTCGTTGTTTTCATTTGGTTGAAAAATTAGTTCCAGATGTTCAGCAAATCGTGCTGCTTTCTGAACGTCGCTTACGGCCCAGTGTCCATTTGCCAATTTAATTGGAGGGACTTGAGTAACGGGTGTTTTTAAGTTTTTTGTGATTTTCCATAGAGAATAGTCTGTGGAGCGGTCATTAGTCAGTCGACTTAGCTGAGTAGTCATTGACTCATCGTCGAAAGTTTTAATTTTTCTATTCAACTGCTTTGAAAGGTTGTTTAATAATGTTTTGTCGTGCGGAGATCTTGTATGCTGCCATTTTTTTCTTTGTCTTCGTTTTTCAGCGATTAAGTTTCTTATTTCTTGAGGATAAAAATTGCCAAATACCCGTTTTTTGGTGTTAGGTGTATTGTTCCAAGCACATCGTTGAATGTCTACTATGAATTTGTTAACTTCAAAGTCTAGCTGTTCGGTGGTTTTCAGGGGAACTTTCAGGTCAAGAGTGTTTTCTAGGTCCACGTTGAAGCTTTCCCAGTCTGTTTTTCTGTTTACTAAGCGTAGAATATTGTCTTTTAAAATTATTTGCTCACTTAAAGTTAATATGATAGGAGAATGATCCGAGCTCATATCATACCCTTCCTCAA
Source organism: Lathronympha strigana (assembly GCA_949128165.1). Taxonomy (NCBI): domain Eukaryota; kingdom Metazoa; phylum Arthropoda; class Insecta; order Lepidoptera; family Tortricidae; genus Lathronympha; species Lathronympha strigana. The sequence continues at coordinate 4,447,647 of OX421914.1, forward strand.
TATCAATGTATTTGTTTGAGATATTTTTAAGTATAAAGAAATCTATTAGGTCTGGGACTTTGTTGACATCGGTAGGCCAGTAGGTAGGCTTCCCTGTTGATATTACGTCACAGTGACTTTCTTTGATAGCATACAGCAGTTCTTTTCCCTTTGTGGTTGTAAGTCGAGATCCCCAATGGGTGTTCTTAGCATTGAAATCTCCACCTAATATAAATCTGTTTCCAAGCTGGTCTAAGAGATCCTTGTATTGCGGGGCTTTCAATGCATACTTTGGAGGGCAATATATAGCTGATATGGTCACAGGATACCGTTTTGTTTCGATACATATAGCAATGATTTGGCTGTCAGGGTTTTCGATCTTTATTTGTTCGTAGTGGGGAATATTTTATTTTATTATCACTGCACTTCCTCCTCTAGCTGTATTGCTGGGATGATTGGCGTGATAGGCTTTAAATCCTTTGATTTGAATTAGTGATTCCTTAGTGAAGTGTGTTTCTGATATGAGACACACATCGATTTTTGAGGTGGATAGGACAGCCTTCAGTTCATTTTGGTGACGAAGTAGCCCATTAGCGTTCCATGCCATAATTTTGAGAGTCTTAGACATTATTAATGTTTTTAGTTAATGTTTTGGAAGTGTTTTCCAGTATTTTTAGACGGCTGTCAAAGGACGACATGTATTTGAGGATTTCATTTATTTTATCTTCCATTTTAATTTTTACAATTTGAGGCTTTGTTTGAACGTGGGCTGCAGCTGGTGTAGGCACTTTAGTGATTTGTGCGTAGGATACGCCTGAAGTGACGGGTGCTGGCTTTGGTTTGGCTTGGCAGTTCCTCTGAGAAGAGTGTGCTGTCTTGCTTTTCAAATGTTTATTTTTTATTGCTTGTAGCTCCTTAGCTACTAGACAACCTCTATAGTTGGCTGGGTGATCTTCGCCGCAATGTACACATTTCGGCTTTGCCTCTTTTGGTTTTTTACAATCTGCTGTAAGGTGCTTACCTGTGCATTTAACACAACGGGGTTCTTTTGAACAGTACTTTTGCGTATGGCCATACGCTTGGCAACGTTTGCATTGTGGTATTAAATACGATGTCTTAACCTGTTCAATCTCTACTTTACATCCCAATATAGATTTGATGCCGTATATTTTTTTAATGTCTTCATCCTTTTGGAATGAGAGCATAAACATGTTCAGTGGCTCTTTATTCCGCCAACTTAATTTGTTAACTGCCTCCAGGATTTTATATCCCTTAGAGTTCAGTTCTTCTACAATCCTGAGGGGTGCACACGAGGAGTGTAATTTCTTGGCCATCACTCTGATGGGTCTATTTTGTTTGTTCTCAAAGGTATGAGAAAGGCACTTGTTTTCTAGTAGTAGCTCAGATGCACTTTTATATGCGGCTTCATCGCTGAGGTTTATCTTTACTCTGTCACCTTTCATAGTTTTGGCGGTGAACGAGTCTTTTGGTAGTTTGGTTAAAAGAAAGTCGTAAAACTTCTGGTAATTTTGGACATCTTCTACCACAATTGGCGGTGGTAGTGGAATCTTTTTAGCTATAGCCTTTTCGGTGTTAGGTTGGGATGCCTGGGGTGGGGTGAGCGATGTATTGAACTTCCTCTTTTTCCTACTTTGTTGGCGTATCCACCCGGTCTCTTTTGCTAGCTCCTCTTCATCTGTTTCATATTCAGTGAGTGGTGGAGGATTGTTCTTGGCACCTTTCTTACTATCAGATGTCGGTGTTGGTTGGTGTTTCTTATCATTATTCAGCTGATTGCTAAGTTCATTTATTTGGGCTTGGAGGTCCTTCACCAAACTTTGCAATTTTTCACGTTCAGATTTTTCATCCAAGTAGTGCTGATATAGCAAGCGTTCCGTTTCCGTTTTAATGGTTATATTCGAACCCATTCTTAATTATAAAGAATAGCTTCGCCTTAACAAATAAACACAAATAGTAATGATTCACTTGAATCAAATAACTGGGTCATCGCGGCGACCGTGTATGGCACGTGCGTCACGACGAAGTACGCTGCTGCGTCAGCGTAAGATTCGAGTGCTCTCTAGAGCACGAATTGTACCGACGCAACCGATCTTCGCGAAGTACAAGCTACCTCAGACACCTGCTTTGCCACCTGAACGAGTTAATTATAGTACAGCTTTCACATTCACAGGAGTGGATTATTTTGGACCAATGTATACGTCCAATAATGGAATCAGAGCAAAAAGATGGATTTGTTTATTTACCTGTTTGGCAGTTCGTGCTATCCATTTGGAGGTAGTCAACGATTTGACTGCAGAAGAATGCCTTCTAGCAATAAGGCGATTCGCAGCATCTAGAGGAACACCAACAGTGATTATTTCTGACAATGCTTTACAATTCAAACTGACAGCTGAGATACTAGTTGACTCATATTGTAAGGAAAATAGCATCAAATGGAAATTTATTCCTCAATTAGCTCCGTGGCATGGAGGATTTTATGAGAGACTTGTAGCAATTGTGAAACATTGCCTGAAAAGAACACTAGATAAGCACCTGCTAAAGGACAGTCAGTTGTCAACAGTCATCAAAGAAGTAGAAGCAGTTGTTAACACAAGACCTTTAACGAGTGTGGGCTCGGACATAGAGTGCGTTCTGAGACCTGCAGATTTTCTGACACTAGGAAAATGTTTAGAAATCACTCCATCTGAAAAACATACAGGCATAGAAGGTACTGTAACAAAAATGGATTTAATACAGGGTTGGAAAAAAGGTCAAATAATTTTGACAGAGTTCAAAGCTATGTTTCAACAACAGTATTTGCCAAGTCTTCGCGAAAAGCACAGAAGCTCAGTAAAACAACCTCGAGTAACATCACATAAAAAACCTCAAGTGGGTGATGTAGTTCAAATAAAAGAAGAGTTAAAGAACAGAAATAGCTGGAAAGTTGGCAAAATAATATCTTTGATAGAAGGATCCGATGGAATGGTCAGAGTGGCTAAAGTTAAAGTTGGAGATGCGATATTTACGCGTTCTATTGCGCATTTATATCCATTGGAGATTGAAGATGACGATCAACACGAACTGACACTTCATGATGATAGACAGAATAGTGAAACACAGAAGTTCCAGGATAGATTCCGTGGAAATCTGGAAAATGTATCTCTTATGGATGCTATTCCAACAGAATTAGAAATTACAGATAAAATTTTAACTGATACTGAACCTGAAAAGCCTTATAACGAAGTCATATCAGATGACAATGTGACTAACATAAGTAATGGATTAGAGAAAGTTGAGAGCAATTTGGAGAAAGATTCTAGTACAACTAAAATGGACATAGATTCAAATAACGATGAGATAGAAACGGTAGGAGATCAATCCGGAGAAGTAAAACATAAGAGAGTAGCTGCAGTCCGTGCCCTTCAGAAGATAAGGGAGTGGACGCAAAACCTGATGATGACCTTAATCTAATTTTCCCGGCGGGAGTGTCGCGACGTCTCGCGATATGTATATATTGTACATAGCAACACTGAAACTTTATGGTTAGAATATTTTCTAGTCTATGCTTTATAATTGTCTATGCTTGTACAATAGCGCGACTTCCGTAAATGTGACTCTTATAAAACAAGTGAACTTTCAGCTGTGAGGTTTACTTTTATTCAGTCTTTAAGTTAGAGAAAGTATTAGAGTCAGTGAGAGATATCATACATCTACTGGAGGTCGCGGCTCATGTCTGGATTCAAAGCTAAGTGTTGAAGTTTGGTTTTTATATATTCTAATATCAAATGTGTTTGTGCTTGGATCCTTTGTCGGATCAATGTGATGATGGTTCGTGATCGTAACCAACAAGTTAACCAGTAGAGACATATAACAAAAAGTGTCCTCGCTTGGACAGTACAAATCCTCCGGAGGTAGCGGCTAACTCAGGTCTAGTTTAGACGAGTGCAGCTATGAACAGGGGTTTCATAGCTGTTGCACCGTAGTGCATACGCCAGGTCTCAGGGGCAGTAAATGGCTTGTTATCAGTGGATACGAGCATGTGTGAAATTGGTCCTAGGCAGGGGTTCTAGGACAAAGGTACCAAAATGTATATGCCCGTCACATCACTTGTGACAATAAATGACTGGTTATAGTAAATAGTAATGAATGTAGATAAAAAACATAAGACTAGACTTCGGCACTTAGTTGATTCAATGCAGGTGAATCAATAAGTATTTATAAATCAACAGGTTTTGGCAGGCGGTGAGTTGATGCGAAGCGGATACTCTGATGTCTTACAATACCTACTATCTGGACAACACCCTGGCACGCTAGAAATTCATGGTGAGCTAAAACTCTTCTTGCACTTAATATCTTGCTCAATGAGATTAATACCTTGGTATTAATGTAACATGTGCATCGGTTTAAATTTGTGGTAAAAATGTCCTGTTGATATCTGACTTAACATATATTTCACCGCACGCCGCCACAGTAGTATGTCAATATGTCAACAAACCTCTTCTATTTTGGTTTAAGAAATCTCTACCTTCAAAGAACCCAGGGACAGTCGGTTTGTGAATCCGTACACGAAAATAGATCAAAGTGTGCAAGATTTGTTAGTGTAGTTGCATATACACACAACACATAATGTTTTATTGTGTTTGTCGTCATTACAGGGTTTTTTGTATGTAATGTGTTAAAGTGCGCCTGTGTGCTGCGTGTGTGTGTGTGCTGTGTGTGTGTGTGTGTGTCCTTAGTTTAAACTAATTTAAGATTTAATACTGTACTACTAACCCTCTATAGACCCGGAGTCTGAAAATAAATGATGATTTGATTTGATTTGATTTGAAAAAGTGACAGAATAATTTGTACGGTAAGATGTCACTTTCCCGTCTTCCTTTACATGTTGGAAGCCCGCGTTGCTAGAAGGTAGAGACCTTGAACTAACTGTCATATGACGCAGTCGACGCAGATGGCAAAAGCCCCTATTTTATAGGAAATTCAGTACGTGTAGAACTGTAGATGCTTACTTGTTCTATAGGTACAGGTGCCATTTAAGTCATGAATCGTAATACATTTTTGGCTCAAAAATGGTACCTAATTATTTCTATAAAAAATAGATAATAAACACGTACTGTTATTGTTCTTCTACTGCGCCCTGGCTTTTATTATGATTAATTTTTCCGCAAAAATATATACTTTACGATCATATTAGTTACGGGACGGCAACATGTGGCACCTTCAGGCTGGAACTAGATAAAACATTGCTGCCCTGTCAAGGTGTAAAACATCGACCCGGACGTTGGGGTCAGAAACATGTAAACACAAACTTCATTATCAAGTGTATGATCACTGATCGTGTGACGCTGACCATTTTTAGGTATATATTTATGACTTTGGATAAAAATAAAAACACAGACAATACAAAAAACAAAACAATTGATGGTCTGACATACTGGAAAAAATTAAAATGGCGCTGGGCTGGCCATGTATCAAGAATAAATGACGAAAAGTGGACAAAAGCAGTGACAGAATCGGTTGGTCCGGATGGAAAACGTAGGAAAGGAAAACCATTAGAAAGGTGGTAAGACGAAATTTCAAAAATAGCTGGGCAAAACTCGTTGCCCTCGTTGGATAACGCGAAAACTAGAGAAAAATGGAAGGATGTGGAGGAGGCCTACACTCGAGGAGAGGTTCATACATTTTTATAGATAATTATAGATCATACTATTAATAAGTACATAATTTTTTGACGAACATTATGATTATGACATGGAAAACGTATCTATTATAATTAATTAATAAATTCAAAATAAAATGCATGCATAAACGTCTGACAATTGGAAATTTTCTATGATGATATTAAGAAATAAATGGCTTTTTTTTATTTTATTTTTTTATTCTTTATGACTTTGACTGTAGGACCGTTACATATATTGGAGCGGCCAAGGGACTCGAAAATGTCTGAACACAACTCTATTGGTTACGCAGTGTATAGGTAGGTACGTGGGCGAACAAATGAGGTGGCGAAGTGGTGCGCCAATCATTATACCTATGCAATATGGTAGTATATCATCAAGCGTTTCGTCGTGTCTATCTGTCCGTCCGTCCGTCCATCCGTCCGTCTGCGTTAGCTCAGTGACCGTTAGTATTAGGAAGCTGTAATTTAGTATAAATACGTAATCATATCATGACTACAAAGTGGTAAAAGAAAAAGTCGAAAAACTTTTATGTTTAGGGTAGTTTTTTAGTGTAGTTAGGGTAGTGATGAATCGAAGTATCTAAGGAAGTAAAACCATTTTTGATAAAGTAAATATTTACGGAAATTATCGCCCTACACCTGTGACAAGTGGGCTAGGAAGGACTACCGGGTCAAGTACGGGCCCGGTTAAAGACTAGTACCCAAGAAGCTCCGCTTTGCAAGTTGGAACATAGGAACGCTCAGAGGACGCTGCACTGAGTTGGCTGATGTGCTGGCCAGACGCAGGGTACATGCTGCATTTCTGCAAGAAACTCGTTGGAAGGGAAACAAGTCGCGAGATTTAGGCCGGTACAAATTAGTATACGCTGGCGCTCCTTCAGGGAAAAACGGCGTTGCTGTGGTATTTATTGTCCGAAGAATTCCAAAACGATCTCTTAGACTTGTTTTTTGTTGTGACTACGTTTCCTAAAGTATTATACCATTTTGGGATATTGGTTAGTTGCGTCAACTTTTGAAAATAATTGCCGAAGTGGTGTCAATACTATTTTTTACACCATGATGATTGAAACTGGACTGAAAGAATAAATCTTTCCAACTTGTACAAATTGAATTTTGATTATTTTTTATGTAAAAACTTATTATGGTATTTTTAAGGGCTGTACTGTATTAGATAGCAGGGCTACTTAAGTTTCCAAAAACAAAAAAAAAAACAAATATTTGAATATTTGTAGACATGGTCGTTAAAAATACAATTAGGGGTGTCGATTTACGATGAATTTAATATTTTTTCTGTAATTTATAAAATAATTGAGATATTTTTTTTCATATGTTCTCGACTAATCAGCAGCTTCATCCTGTGGTGCCGGCTTATCGTTGAGTTTTGGGACACGTTGTATAAAGATGGCTTCTCTTTGATCTCTATCGTTCGACACGACCTCTATGGATTTAACAGATAAGTTATCGTTTACGAGCACATCAACGTCTGAATTCAAGTGTCTCAAGCCAGCTTAAAACAGCTAATCCAAGATAACTGTATCTGTAATGGAGGCCATCAAACCGTTTCTTTATCTGCGGGGAAGGTTTACAAATAGCGGCTTAGGGTGAGCCTGAACTATGGCCGTCGTTAGGGGGATGCTTCTGCAAGTTAATGCGCTGTGTTCGGCCCATCGGGTTCGACCGTCACTCCTCTGATAGTCACCATAGACAATATATAGTAGAACCTCGATAACTCCAGCATCGATAAGCCGAATAAAGAACGAAGATAGCGCGAATTAAAATGCTAATCCCTTACCTTCAGGGCCCAAAACGTCTAACACGAAATATTTAACCTTGTTAAGCGAAGAATCCAACGATTTCTTTCAAGAGTATTCAGTACAAATTTGACCTATATAACTCGAAAAATTAAATCTATAATTCAAAAAACCCATGAATTGTATTGTCGCCTCTATATCTCGAATTTATATATAGTTAATAAACTTCTGTAACTCGAAAAGAATATAAGACTGTAAAAGAATTATACTTAAAGCTTTAAGCGTTTGTATAATTACCTCTCTAATACGATTTTTTATTGGTTTTATCTCTGGGACTCTAAAGCTATAATTCTACAGTTTTAATTAACTTTGCGCCAATAACTAAATGCAAATGGTCAAACGGCTGGTCGACGTAACCAGGACAAATAAAAAGAGCTGGCAGCTACCTCGCTCAACGTATAACCATTGCGCTGCCAGCGTCCTTGGCACCATGCCACAGGGGCCATCATTAGATTTAGATTTTTTATTTATTTATAGTGTAGGTACCTAGTTTTTTTTATTTTTGAATAAAGTAAATTTTTGTTTATTTAAGTCTTTGTGTGTGCCTTTTTCGTACCGAATAAATATTAAACTTAAGAGGCCGGTATATAAATTTGGCCGATTCAGCCCAACTTTTTGCCATGAGTTGTCATAGTAAGTGCTGACAATATTTACAACGATGAGAGTGAGAGTACAAAAGGAACGTGTAAGTAGTAGCAATGCACCGACGAGAAGTTTCCAAAGTTGCGAAATATTCCATATGAGAATTTTCCGGTAACTTCTGAGGATGTTCTTGAGAACGAGAATTTATCGGAATACTTTCTATAAGTAAAAACGGTTAATGTTAAATCGCTCTCTGATGCAAACAAATGTAAATAATAATACACCCAAATTTTAAAAAATACAAAAATAAATGTAAAGAGTTAAAAAAATACAAAAACTTAATTAGTCACCCGCCGGAATCGATCTCGTGACCTCCTGCTTTCCTGCATTAATCACAATTATTATTATTATTAATTATTCAGTCAGTATGACTTCTGAGCTAAACATTCGTTGTTAAACCTGATGAAATTAGCACTCGTATCGCGCAGATGTTGGCAATAATCTCATTGCATCTTTCTTTGAAATGTTTTCTTAAATAAAATGACAATTTAAGCAACTTATTAGTAACTTATCACTAATCAACAAAATAACTACCTAATTGTAAGAGACAAAGAAAATATAAAATGTCATGTAGTTTTAAATTATGCCTATTTAAACTTTATCCCAAGAATATTTACTTATTTAAGAAATAAATTCTATGCTGCAAGAATGTTCGCAGAACATTCTCGAGAATGTTTCCGCATTTTGGTAATGTTCTGCAACTTGTACATTGCTAGTAAGTAGTGTATATCGAGATATTGGGTGGCTGAGTAGCCCCTTAAAATAGTTGGAATCCTTTGGTATGCCTATTTATTAAGATAACGTGTAAATGTTGTATTTTCGCGCGTTATTGTGGAAAAGTCTGGCGCATATTTGACTCTTAATTTGTTTCACTAAATGGAACACGAAAACTATAACATTAAAAAAAGGAACCTCATAAAGCTGACCGGTGCACATCCACCTTCGTTTGCAAACTTAATATTTAGATGACAATAAAGGCTCGGTCCTTTGTCGTCCTCCACAAAGCAAGATCGGCGCTAAATTCCACAAATAATGGCCGACAACGTGTGGATGCACTAAACTAACCTAACTATACAAAGAGCCTGTGCCCATACGAGTAACACACGACTTAGGCCCTTTTAGAATACCGAAGTGTAGCTCAACTACAAAACGATGTAAGTTGATAAGAAGTACATGTGACTTAAGTCATTTTATGTGAATGATAATAAAGTTAGGGGTTCACTAACAAGGGGACAGGTACGGCAGTCAGTGCCACGATTAGTTAAGGCTTCGCTTGGATTACAGGGGAAATTGTTTTGGCATAAAGTCACATGGTGCAGTGAAAGGGGTTTTTTGGACCATGGGATGGGTTAATGGGACAGAAGGGATTTATGACATTTAAGCTTCTCTATAGTTTATGTGATTGTATAGGTATAATAATTTAATGCCTAATTATTTAAAATTTAAATTTAAATTAATAACTATTTTATTTAGTGTCCGGGAAGTGATCGCGGTTTTATTGAAATGTCCGGTAATTTTAATTTTTTGCCCGTCGCCGGTAATGAACGTGATAGCAACCCTATTCACAACCTTACTGAAGCCCCCTAGGCTCCCAACCCTACATTTCACCAATCCAAGCCTAATTTTCGATGGTGCGAGAAGGTACCAGTAGTAACATCTAGCAAATAAGGCGTGTCCCAAATAACCCCAACTTTCATAAGCCTAAAACAAATTCAATATCCGCGTGTTATCCTCCAAAGGCCAAAATTGCGCATTTCCAAACAACATTACATAAGGTGACCCGTTTCATCGGAATCAGGGGATCGATTAAGCGCCGCAATGAGCTTTCAAAATACGCGACCCTTGTCACGCGCATCGACGGCCTGAGATTTTCATTATAACGTAAACTAAATATAAACGGTGGCTGTTGTTATATATGCGATATTGCTATGGGTATTGCTATCACAATTTTACACAATAGATAAACGTATTGATAGCGTCATTTGTAGTTGCATTTTGTTGCCTCTATTGTTAAAACTAAATTTTCAACACACTTGCTCGGAGCGAGGTTCTTATCGTACCGCTTTTAGGCTCATAATCCAAGATACTCGTATTAAACACGCGTACGTCTTCATTATATTATTGAACTAGTTCGGTAATGAGAGAACTCCATCAAGTTAAGTTTGGACCCTACGAGACTAAGTTACGTACACAGACAATACATTCAAATTTTGTCGGATTAGAAAGTTTTTTTTTCAAGGAAAGTACATTAAAAAGCAATATCTCCGTATTTAGTCCACAATACATGGATTAAAAGCTTCTTAATTATTTTATATTATGAGAAATTTTATGAAATTATTTATAATTCACAATAATTAGTGCTTTAGACCTACTTATTTGTGACGTTTGGGCCTCAGGTGGATTTATTACTTGAAAATGTAGAATACCTATTGTCATCAACCGACGTCGAAAAGGCATCGCAAGAAGCACGTATGTATAGGTATAGGTATAGGTATACGCGGGCTAGTTTCCGCAACTCGACGTCAAATGATGCGCCTATTTTGCGTGGTGGGTTGCCGGCACTACTCCTGCCAACCCAGCTCTTCCAGGAAGCCTAGCAGACCCTTGATGTTGCCGACGACTTCCGGGAGAGACCTCGGTGTACCGAGGTATTTTGCCCGGTAGTTTGCCACCCCAGTGCATTCGATGATGACGTGGGCGGCTGTTTCTTCTGCCTCCAAGCAGGCCCTGCAGAGTGCGCTGTCTGTAACACGCAAAGTATGCAAGTGTTTGTTGAATAAGGCATGACCTGTTATGGCGCCAGTCAGGAGACGGAGCTGGGGCCTTTTCAGCTGTCTCAGCCTCCGCGACAGCCCGGGGGTGATTGTCGGGAGGGCTAACCTTGTTTGCCTGCAGGTTCCTATGTTAGACCAGTATAGTTGGTGTTTTACCCTGGTGTCTTGTTGGAGAGTGCTCCGCAGCCAGGCGAATGGCAGGGGTATGATCGGTTCTGGTCCTACCACGACCGTCTCCGAACCTTCCCTCGCCAATATGTCTGCTGCATCGTTCCCTCGCGAGTTGCTGTGCCCCTTGATCCATTGTAGAGTTACGTGATTGTTCTTACATACCTCCGACAGGATTGTGTGGCACTCGTGGACTAGTCCCGAGTTAGAAGCACGTATGTAGTAGTCAATAAAGATCAGTCTCAAATACTCATATGCAAATTAACTTGTAGGCATTCTACCATGACTCTAACAATTAAGTAACCAAGAATAAATTTTGATTTTTCGTTACAAGTGTGTTGAAAAACGTCATATGAAACGTGTGTGCATGGTCATTATACACATCGACTTTCTTATTGCGCACAATATCGCCTCGTGTATAATGACCATCACAAAAGAAATAGACACACAACGCAGAACAAAAACATCAAAAAACGTGAGACCTTAGCGAACAATTTTGCATTGATGATGATACAAACGATAAGTGTTTCGTACGAAAGTGACGTAAGCATTAAGTGCACCATCCATAAGCATAACTACCTACCAACACTGTTAAAATGTTATAGGCTGTTGGCACTTAACAAAACGTCACGTTCCAAACAAGACTATATAAAAAAGTGCTGCAACTTTTATGGCGTATTTTTTTTCGGCTGATTGGATATATCCAGTTCTTTTATTCTATATTTGTTTGTTTGTTTGTTTGTTTGTTTGTAAGCACTTTATTGTACACAAATATAGTAAAAATAAACATTTTGATAAGAACAAAGGTACAAAGGCGAGCTTATCGCTATAAGGGATCTCTTCCAGCTAACCTTTATAACCTATATATTTGCCATCATAGCGCAGTTGTATCACAATGTACAGTTAACAACACAGCTGTGAATACAGCCAAAGTGCCAAAAATATGTATACTTACAGAACTTTATTGCCAGAGAATTAAGGTCGTGTATACATATTTTTGGCACTTTGGCTGTATTCACAGCTGTGTTGTTGCCTGTACTATAGTGTTGAAGGTAGCGACTATGGAGGTCATGTTAAGCACAGAAGGCAAAATGAAAATAAAACAAACAAATGCAAACAAATTTTGTTTTCTTGGTGCCACCACCGACTGCAACTTTTATCTCTCTGCCTATGCTCCTCCTTCCTTCATGCAGAGTTTATACAAGGCCAATAACTGAGTCGATCTGCTAAGTCAATCCACAATGTCATCGAAAAATTTTCTAAATTTGTATCAGTCGACTGAAACTAAAACTACTATAAATTAAATTTAACCTTTAACCAAAAAAAATGTTGCTGACTCCATTATTTAGGTGCTACAGGAAAAAATAATGTCATTAGCCGGCCTTATACTTTCGGTCATATCCGCCGGATCTGCCAATCCATGTTTTGAAAATATATATGGACATACCCGCTGTTTAAAAAATACCACTCATAGTAATCGGACCATAGCAATAACATTTACCGAATTACCCGGTGGAGCTGACTGCGACACGGTATTTATTTCTCGTTGGCTTTTCCCGCGCGGAACTTTTAACAACGTGCTTCACCTTAGATGACAAAATGGCGCAGGCAATATGGCGCTAAGTTTAGTAGCTACTACACCCGAGTTAGGGCCTTCATGGTTATATAGGGCCTCGATGACGCTTATATTGCCGTTACTTCCGTCGGTGCCTAAGTTTAGAACAAGTAGAACTACTAGATTTAAGGTGTATCTGCACAACACACTACAACCAATTGTGCTCATTCATTTGCACGAATACGAAAATATGTGCGTTTTTCTTAGGAATTAGAATATAGTTTCGTATTTTTCGTTTTGTATGGAAATATAATAACACAAAAATAAGGCACTAATTGTAATCACGATAATTCTATTAATTTAATTAACTTCGCGCAAATTCTTAAACAAAAAACACAAAAATATATACAATTTTTAACACACCATCACTTCAACGTTGGCATGACCAAAGAATTAGTAATAGTACTTGAGTACAGAAGCTTCTCTTTCCTACATTTGACGTTTTAGCTTGTCAATATGACATTAACATTAGGGTTGTCACCATGCTGTCAGGTGCCTATGGTGGTACAACTATTTGTATGTATATTCTTAATCCTCCTTATACACCCCATTTACGGTAAGTATGTGAATCTGTACAAAGAAGCTCATATTGAACATATTGATTGTAAAGATCGCTATGCCTACTCCCCTCTGGAGATAAAACTTGAACCACAAAACGCGAGTTTTACCATGAATGGCAGAATGTCATGATGCCTGTGCCACAAAATGTGGAATGGAAATTAAAAAAGAGGACTTTTCCGGCCTAGGCCTTTAACATTTGTATGAAATTCCATTAAGAATCTCTTGCCCTACTAGCCGCACCTGAAACGCCATCCTTCACGGCCTATTATAAGAAACATAACATCAATATTTGATTGCATGTTTGAGAAAAAATATTTTTTTAAATAAGACGTTATGGTACTGGGTACTTATACCTACATGTTTGTTTTTGTATTATTTTATTAATTACAAAATTGTGACTCATCGTACCTTTCCATGACATCAAATATAATACGAAATTCCCAGAAAATTGATAAACCTCGTTCAATTCTGGGCTAGTAGTGCTAGTACCACGAAGATCGAACGATTGCGGATTTGTAAGTCCATCTCTGTCACACTTGGATATGAGAGTGACAAAGAGGTTTTTTCCTCAATGCCAATTTTCGATGTTTGTAGTAGGCGTGCTGTTACTTCATTTCATAGGTTAATTAAATTTCGGTGTTCCGCCAAATAATATGTAAAGTATTTCCTTGAAAAGCTGGAATATTTCGCATGTATTTTATATTAATATTCACCACAACATGTACGCCGGCTTTGATAATCAGTAGTGAATAATTAAATTGATTAATCTACTTACTAGGTACTCTGCAAATAATCTCAAATATTTGTAGATCATTTATTATTTTTATTAATATTCTTTTTTTTTTATTTGTATGTCTTTCCCATCACGGAACAATGGTATTCCGGACCTTTGGGAGGCGTACGCGGAGCCGAAGCCAACACGCCTCTGCCCTTTCGACAATTTAATGAAATGTAAGGGGTACACCGAGAGGATGTTGCATCTGCCCGAGTCATGGGACGCACGCAGAGGCAGCACCCGCCAGGGTGTATAGACTATTGAGATTTAATGGAATCTAAAATATACTGGACTATTAGGTGAAAGTGGTGGACTAAATACTGGGTTATGGAGAGAAGAAAAAAAAATCGGACGTCTGCCTAACAAAATGGTAATCAATTTTATTTCCGGCAGACGGTGACTCGCCCACATAAGATGGGCCCCCACAAAAAGCGACATCTAGGATGGCTCGAGGGCAACACCGGTATGAGGGCTGGGGGTAGAGAGGTGTCACTGGACTTTAAACATATAGCCAACTCGCCACTTAGGTTTCCACATCTACCCTCGAGGACACAGCTCTCGCGACCCCAGTCTGGACGGCCGGTTAAGGCAAGCCAGAGGCGGAGGACTTGGTCGGACGACGGAGTCCCCCAGGAGCGCTCAGGTACGTGGGGTCGCTACTCCCCAACAGCTCGCCACAAGCTGCCCTTAGCCTCCCCTCTTAGTATTATTCCTTTAAAAACGCATTGTATTTAGTATTTTTTCGATGTGATTTAACTACTTATGACTCACACTAGAAAGGTCCTAGTGTGAGTCATCCTTTACTCTAGGTACATCTTTAGAAAATAAATGTGTCATTATCTGGTAAAAGGGACTTTATCGTCGATGGCGGTTACGCCTCACTGCGCCGCGCGGTGTTGAATTTTGTAATGGAGCATAGTACACAATGACGTAACCGCCATCGACAACAAGGTCCCTTTTACCAGATAATGACACAAATGATTTTCCATTTTATCATTATTATTTTACCAACGCTTTTGAAGAGAAAACTCAAATAAGAACTAAATAATAAAGTACCTAAGCTACTACAGTTAACTTGATGTACTAAAATCGCTGTCAATGGAACTTCCTAACTATGTAAACAAACTACCATATGGATCGTAATGACCTAACTTTGAAGTTTTTAATGAAATCTCCAAGATTAACTTACTTGTACTTATCTCATGTTTTGTATGCTACGATAATACGACCGTTGAATAGTTTCAGTGGTGTTTGATGAGTTAGTGTCAAAATACAATGGAAAACAGTGAAAAAACCTGTGACGCCTTTTGTTTACATTGTTAGAAAGTTCCATTGACGGTGATCTTATACACACGCCATTCTAAACCATCTTAAGTAGGTAGGTCGTTCCAAGAAAAGACAATGTGCGCGGTAACTATACCTAAGTTAAACTGCAACAGTAGGTATGGTATAGTTGGACGCGAGGTGGAACTGTGTGCTTATTTGTTAGTTACCATTAGTTTTACGTTGCCACGAATAGATAGCGACTGTGCGATTCGAAAGTATTTGCAACTCGCTGCAAATCTTTCAACTTAAAACTTTATACATACTTAAATATATTTAAGTTTAAAAGTAAGTAATTAGTTTGCCTTAGGGTCACTTGCACCTACCGGGGTTAGGCAACTTTTTCGGAGTTAAGCGTTTTTTTTGTATGGTGCTTGACAGTTTAACTCTGGGTTAGCGGTTAACCCTGGGTGGTGCGAGTGGGGTTTAATATCATACTGCAATAAAAATTAACTGTACCATTGAATCCACGACCACTATAACTAGAGCTGCTAACAGATTCCTAGAGCTGATAACAGATTCCGTTTATTCCGTTTATTGTAGAACAATGCAGGAATCATGGCGGCTCACTGTAGTCTGGCTGTGGCCGCTATTCACTCTTTGTTGCAATTACACCGTACACGAAGTCGTAATGAAATGGAAATTGAACAGTACATTGATTACCGCTCACAAGATAGAACACTATAATGAGTAGGTACAGTACAAGAAAACGTGCGTTCAGAATGGGCGTTTTAATTTTTTGTTGTAGATAAATCATTTTTTGCTAAATTGGAAATTGTTATATGTTTTCTACTCAGAATTGCGAGCTCTTTCAATCCTATTAGAAGAAAAATAGTGTCCCACGATGTTTTCATTTCGCCACCATTTTTTCAGAGAGTATGGCGTTAGCACAATGGAAAGTTTGAAAAATTGTATGGAAATTTTAGGACATTTTTTTCACTATTAAAATTGAAAGAGCTCGTAATTCTTAGTAGAAAACATATATTTAACAATTTCCAATTTAACAAAAAAATATTTTTCTCAAACAAAAAATAATAACGCCCTAATACATAAGAGTACTTAATGAAAATTGTAGTACGATTCACAGTCAGCTCAAGCATATTTGTCTTGTGGGTACTATTAAGGTAAATAATAAAGAGAGTAACGAAAATGCCTATAAAGCGTTGATGGGTATAATTGGTATCGTAAGGAAAAAATTCAAACAAATTGTTTTGACGTGAAGTGTGCAAATGCAAGCATTTTTGTTACACTTTGTATAATCGGTAAACATATTTAAATACATAGAAAACTCTCTAATTTTGTTAGAACTACAACCGGCACACGGATCACTAAGTTTTTAGCCATACCAACTTTATAAGTCTGGTTCAAATATGACGGTTATCTCAATAAAGTAAAGCTTAAGAAGGCCACGGAATTTACAGCTTATATTTAAAATTCCCGATTTCACTAGTTATTTAAAATTATGGAAGTAAGGTAAAAAAGGCTAAGATGAGTTGATGTAACTTCGTAAACAATATTCAACAAGTTTCGAACCTCTTTTTGAATTTTCAAAATTAGTTAATAAAAGGGAGTTATGGGACGGGTGCTGGTCTGGGATGCAACCTGTGTAGACACACTAGCCCCGTCTCATCTCCACCGAACTTCTGCGAGGGCAGCGGCAGCGGCAGAGGCGGCGGAGAAAACAAAGGTGGGAAAGTACAGTGGTCTCGGTGCCGAATATAATTTTGTTCCTTTCGGCGTCGAGACCTTCGGTCCGTGGGGCCCTAGCGCTCTTAGTCTCTTCAAAGACCTATCAAAGAGACTCAGAGACGCCACAGGAGACCCACCCAAGAGCTGGCAGCTTTCTCGCTCAACGGATCAGTCTAGCGATCCAGCGAGGAAATGTTGCTAGCGTCCTCTGTACCATGCCGCAGGGGCCTGTTTTAGATTTATTTTAGTTTTTATTTAGTTTTATTTTAGTTTTTAACTAGTTTTATTTTACTTTTAGTTTAGTTATACTCTAGATTTAAATTTGTGTTTTAATATGTTTTAGTTTAGTTTATTTTCAAATAAATAATATATTTTACTGTTTGTGACATTAAAGTTAATAAAATAAAATGCACGATCTTGTAGTTGGTAATCAATGCTATTGTAGAAACTAGAAACGGTGCTATTGTTGCTTTGATATCATGTAAATTAGACACAAATAGGCGATTTCTAGTTTCCTTTGTTATTATTAGATACCTATGTATTAGTTATTATTGTTATTAAGTCAAGTATAAATAGTACCTACATTGTACAAGTACAAGTGTGCTATGATGGTCATTATACACGCGGCCATATTGTGGTTAAAGCTAGTGCGCAATAAGGAGGCCGAAGTGTATAATGGCCATGCACACACGTTTCACACGACGTTTTTCAACACACTTGCAGGGAAAAATCTAAATTGTATGTGTGATTATTAACTTTTGTTAAATACGTTAACTTACTTGACAGAATCATGTCATAATGCCTATATGGTTACTTTGCTGCGTTTGCCTTTTGTGGTTCAAGTTGTATCTCCAGAGGGGTCTCATTAACATATTGTTGTAGTTTTACTTCTAATTCTCTTATAGTTGCATTTTATTTTTTATCATAATAATAAATCTAGAAAAAGGTCACAAACGTTTTACTTAGTAGGCATAGCAATCTTTACAATGAATATGTTCAATAAGAGCTTCTTAGTAATATTCACATATTTACATTAAAATGGGGTAAATAAGGATTGAAATTGCTATGTCTTTAGTGACATCCGCACAAAGAAGACGCGCGATTGACATATGAATCATCAAGATCGGACTCCACGCGTTTGATCTCGAGTTAGCCACAAAGGAACAAACATACATATATACATATATAGACTGTTAAACACATTACACGGCTTTGCGTTGCGGGTAAAAAAAAAGCTACCACCGCTTTTAACCCTACACCAAAGCCCGAGAAGATTATTACCTTCAATCACAGTAACTCGGCGGGACTTATTCAAATATTCATCCGGATACCCCCTGTATCCTTACAATGACATCTTAAAGCGATTCAGTTTAGGTTCTTAACTGTACTCAGTTGTAAGTAAGTAAGTAAACACTTTATTGCACAAAACAGGATACCTATGCATTTACAAAATGGAATAAATAGAAAAGTACAAAGGCGAACTTATCCCTAAGAGGGATCTCTTCCAGTTAACCTAGGTGTAACTAATAATATATAAGTATGCCTAATCTATGAATATATAATATATAATGGATATTAATAATATTGAAAAACAAATTTTAGATACTATGTTTCTGACCAAAACGTTTTTAATTTAGCATAGTTTTGTTTTTATTTTTTAAATTAGCGACTCAGTTTAGGTCCCAAACTGAATCGGGTTAAGTCGTCATGGTAAGCCCCCTGTACATTAATGAAGCGTTAATACTACCTACTCCTTTATTTACCCGCCGGGGCCTATAATAACCAAACAGCCCACAAAATTCCGCTGTTAATAACGTTTCACGCCAAGCTCAGAATTTTTAATTTAAAAAGCAATAAACAAAACGTTAAAAGGAACATTTCGTTCAATATTACTCCTTTCTTTCCATTTGATAAAATGAATTTCCCCTTAAAATCTTTATTGTCCACTGAACTGGAAGTCTGGCTATTGTTTCCACTGAAATCGTCTTTACAATACAGAACAGGCTTCACGTAAAGGATAAAAATATACTTTTATTTCTATTTTTTTTTTTCATAGCGTTTGTGGGAAACTTTGCCTTAACTTATCACCGCTTATTCTCATAAAACAAAGAACAATTTTAGAGAGAAATAGCTTTTTATTGTTTCCGTTAGTACAAAGAATTACATACTAAATAACATTATAATTTTGATTCGTTTGACAGTTTTTTAACATGCGTATCGATAGGCAATGATACCTCGCTTTTATCAAAGTCGAAAAATGACAAATAAAGGTGCGCTGCCTAAAATACGAAGACGGTACGCAAAAATACGCAAAAATGCGTATTTTGAGCAGCGATGTGGAGAGCATCCGGTAAAGTATTGATATTAAATATCCTTCCTTCCTTACTTATTAAATATCCTTTTAACTGTCTATTATATCTGTTCGCGACACGTGTAAGGAAGGCGAGAAATCTAACAAAGAAAACACTGGCGGTTCACTATCAGTCCGATAGCTTGACGTTATGTCCACAAGCGGCACAGTGTCGCTCTGTACTCTGCAGCTCGTCCACAACAAGCCGGCCAGGACTGACAGCACGCACAGAGAAACGGCAAAAAACAATCCAGGCCACGTCAAATCTGTTGAATGAATCGAAGGCTCAAGGATGTAATCTGTCCCAATCACCTTCTTCCTCGCCGTGCACCCAGACTGAGAAGCGAGTGTCACTGAACAAATCTGAACGGTGTAGTTCCCTTTTCCAAATGTCAAGACTAACGTCGTTTGATTTCCGGGCACGCACCACCTTTGAGTCTGTAGTATTCCCAAGTCACTCACATTCCTATCAGGCATCAGTTTTAGGATATACGCCAGTATAGGACCGTTAGAGACGACAGGCGCTGCCCAAGAGACTTCCACATGTCCAGGCTTAATGGACTCGATGGCATTTATAGTAGGCACATCGGCAGACTTTGAAGGTAACGTCCTCACCAGGCCTCGAGTCGATCTGCTGCAAAAATCATTTGTGCAAGCACGCAGGCGAAAGCGATAGTCCCTGTACGGAGCTAAATCTCCAACCTGATACGCGGTTCTTGGCCCACTGATATTTAAAGACATAGTCCGGACGAAGTTGCCGAAAGAAGTATTTCTTAATGGCAGTTCCTCTACATCATTGCACGCGGATCCGATGGCACTACAGATATCAAAATCTTCTTCTACCATAGCACCGTGGGGGGTACTCGACAGCATCCCACACATCGATTCGCAGCCTTTGCCGTAATCAGGTGGCGGTCTCATGACCACCGCATGTTGCCAGATTTCATCCACATCTTCCAGCACGTCATCTATATGCCTGCATTGATTTCTTGCTGTAATATCATCAGGGTAGATGTCTACAAGCATGACTGAGAGCTCGTATCGTGTGATATGCGAAAGGTAATCAATATGATCCGCCCAATGAAGCACGACTAAATGGGACGTCCCCGCTACGAGTTCCACTAAAAATGGTGGCTCTGGTTTCCCAACAGTTGTAGTGAAATTGATAATGGGACTGCGTTTTAAGTGTTTTTCCTCGAGGTCACGTGATTCAATACATGCTAGATAGGTAGAAGCGGGACGAAGATTCGTGAGTTGCAGTTGATTGGTATTGTCAGGAACTGTAACCGCGTACCATTCATGTTTGCTACAAATCTCTGGGACGACTGTGGTGGGCTGCCCTGGCGGAATGCGAACGTAGAGAATAGTGTAATGCATGCTTGTATTACGTATGGGTCTAAATTTGACTATCGCAGATGTTCGATTAACTTGTTTTACTTTCATTCCAAGTGAAACCTCTTCGCAGCCACTGTATGCGTTTAAACCGTAGCCAAAAGGTACTTCCACTGTACCATTAGGCAGATGTGGAAATAGTATCTTTAGCTTATCCAATTCACTCATGCACAGCATTGGATTGCGAAGAATATCTATAGTGCCATTATCTATTTTAAGATTAGCCGTCACGTTGGGTAGAAAAACTGTTTGAAGGTTTGGATTATCGCGGATCACTAAGCTGTATTTATTGTCTTTTAGTACTTCACCTCGAATACGTCTAAGCGACGGAAGGAAATCTATTCTAGTTAATGAAATAGAGTCGTGAATAGCGACATAGCCGTACACTTCTTGTATTTTGCTAAGATGTACTTTCAGCTCCTCGATGGCTTCGGGCACGCCCCTTATGTGGATAGTCAGGGACCCCTTGATGTAGACGCAGCGATGGGCAGCTTGAATACTTCCCAGTGACATTACGGTGATGTTTCCGCAGTACTGGATGGGGTGAAAAGGACAAAATAATTATTAAGTCGTTTGTTTGGCAATATCAAAGTCGTTAAATGTTACGTTGTGGGGCCTCAACCACGACATCTTAACGCGATTCAGTTTAGGACCTAAACTGAGTCGCTGTCATACAACTGAGCACAGTTAAGAACAAACTGACGCTGATCGTCTTAAGACGTTACAGTAAGGCCCCTGATTTAAACCAGATCAGGATCTAAACAAACTTAGTACCAAAACGAAACGAAGATCCAAACAAGTTCTAAACTTGAATGGAAACGTGAAATGTGACAAACTTTGGACTAACGACATTGATATTGTCAAGGTGTTGTATCTATATGACTATATTATAGGTCTGCCGAGGCTCCTTTGAGGCTCCCTATGCTTGAGTGCGGGTGAAGAGGGGTCGTAGAATACTGACAAGAGCCGTCATTAATCTGTCTTATGTGCAATGATTATGTTAAGAATTTATTATATTCATAATATAATAAATTCTTAACATAATCGTTCGCAGAGTGAGGTTACAGTTAAGTCCTTAAAACCTCATGGTTTTAAGGACTTAGCTGTCACCCCACTCTGCGTCTCCTCCCATACCTACAGGGCCTTCCTAGGTGCGCCTAGTTAAACGGCGAACCTACATTTAAAAGAAGAGGTATACAGTGGTTTTGCAACTAACCTCCTTACAGGTAGGACAGTATTCGCAGGTCACTGTGTCTACCGTGACGTTTTTCTGGACGTAGTCGTCCGGACACGAGCTCACGCAAGTATTGTTCCACACCCATCGCTTCAGGTTACGGCATTCTTCCTCTGTGATGCAGTATTGGTTTTCTTCTAAGACAATCCTGTAAAAAATGTGTTGACTTTTCTTTAACACTGGTGAGCTGCCTGCGTGCGTAGCCAAGGTGCCAATCGCTCACGCTTAATAACGTATCGTAGCTAGCTCTCTCTATCACTCTTCCTTATTTGTGTGACAATGACAGTTGCGTTTAGTTAGCGACTGAGCGTGAGCGATTGGCATCTTGGCTACGCAAAAAAAACTAACTCCTCGAAAAAACTCCTCGTTGATCGTCGTTCAACGAAACATTTCGAGCAACTTTGTACGTGAGTCAAATTCAAAAAAATGTATTAATATACTTAGACCGGGTTACTCACGTCTACAAAGTAGAAAAAAAAAATCGAAAGTAAAAAATGTATTCTGTAAGTTTTAGGCCTCATTAATTTTGTAAGTACCTACTACAATATGGCAAGAAACGCATATTCTCTATATTTGTTTATACATTTTATAACTTAGGAAACGGAAAAGGTCCCCAACGCCAAAAATAAAATACCAATCGGAGGTCATTGGTTTTTTGTTTAGCCTTTTGTTTGCTAACATAGTGGTGGGTACTCACGTATGTTCAGGGCAGCTGGGAACGCACTGATGGTTGTAAGTGTAGTGGCGACACAGCATGCACTGGTCGCGGCTGTCTTCGGACGGTCGACACCCGAGGCATTCTGCGTGGCAAACCATAGCCTCTCGCCCTTCTATGAATTTCTGGCATTTC
Source organism: Lathronympha strigana (assembly GCA_949128165.1). Lineage (NCBI taxonomy): Eukaryota > Metazoa > Arthropoda > Insecta > Lepidoptera > Tortricidae > Lathronympha > Lathronympha strigana. The sequence goes on from OX421914.1 coordinate 4,470,490, forward strand.
CTTGACATAAATCAAATTAATATAAACAGTGCAGGCTTTTTCGAGATATGCGTCGCTTAATGACATAATCCGTCGGTGTCTTGCCACCATGAACGTGCCTGCTCTCCTTGAGCTGACTGGCATTTTCAGGGATGATGGCAAGAGACCCGATAGGGTGTTCTTTGGTCCTTGGAGTTTGGGTCGGTGCTATTGTGGGATGCTACCTGCGTAGACACGCTGGCACCGTCCCACCTCCAACGAACTAATGTAAAAGCGGGCGGAGCGGCTGAAAGCACCGAAATTTTAAAAAGTAATAAATATAAGAGCCTGGGATAAGAGTACCTTTTTGTACCATTTGGGGTCGAAACTCGAAGCTCTTGGTCCATGGGTTCTCAGAAGTTAGAATGCCTCAAGGTCCTATTTTAGATTTAAGGTAGGTAGCTGGGTAAGTTACACTTTAAACAGTGTTAAATAAATAGAAAACTCCTCTAGTCCTGAGATGATCCAACATTTAGATGGTTTAATACTACCTAACTTTTTTTCGTTCTGGGAGATTCACCCCCTGTTCCATGACTTGTTAAACTTGGGGTCAAGGCTGCAAGTACAGATGTTGTTGCAGACAACGTTTCCGGTGGAGCCCAGCACGTGCCGGTATCCCGGCGCAATGCTCCACCACTCCACCGCGTCCAGCATGTGTTGGAGACTCACCCCCTGTTCCAGCACTTGTTGAACTTGGGGTCATCGCTGCAGGTGCAGATGTTGTTGCAGACGACGTTGTCGGTGGGGCCCAGCACGTGCCGGTACCGCGGCGCAATGCTCCGCCACTCCACAGTGTCCACGAAACAGGTGCTGGGCCCACCCCAAATGATCACGCCGCCGCGGTCGATCTTGAGAAGACTGTACAGATTTATCTGGAAATGTCGAGTTGTAGTTGAATTTCAAATAAATTGACTGAGTAGAACTTGGATGAAGACGAATCTTAAGTGTTGCGCTTTCTGACATCCCGGCACGGGCCTAAAATCAATTCCTTTCGTGCATGGGGTAGGCATATATATTGACACTGGCAACCAAAATACCTTAGCAGGCCAGCAATACCGGCATGCGCCGAGCCCAAGACGACTCGAGTTAGAGAGCAGTGCTCCAGCTCATCAGGTCGCTCAGAACATGAGGACATGACAAAGAAGAAGAACACTTACCTCCGTGAGCTGGTTCATATCGTATATTATGAGGGCGTAGTCGTGCAGGAGGTCCCGGCCTCGGATCCGAGCGAGATTCGGGAATAGCTGACCGATCGACTCCAACATTGGCACCGTGTATAGCGCCATGTAGCCTGTGATCTACAACAAATATTTTTAACAATAGATTCTAGAAACTGGGATGAACCTTGATAAACGGTGATAACAACAAGGATGAACAAAAATCTGAATACAAAAAAAATATAAAAAAAACAACCAGTTGCACACGAAGGGTTCTGTACCAACTGAAAAGGGTTAACTCATTTAAATATCTTGGGCATTAGGTAACCGACGACTTGCGTGATGACGCAGATATCGAAAGGGAGAGGAGGGCATTAGCCGTCAGGGCTAATACGAGTATGATAGGTCGCAGGTTCAGCCAGTGTACAGCACAAGTTAAATTAAAATTATTTCGAGCGTACTGTACATAGCTGTACACCTGAATTTTGTGGACGAGGTGCATGCAACGGGCTATAAATGCCATGCAATCCAACGACGCGTTCAGGGTGATGTTGCAACACTTGCGACTGCCACGGTACTGCGGCGCGTCAGGTAGGTAGTAGGTATGTTCGCGCACGTGGTCGGTTTCCACGCGACGCTGCGCAAGCGCTGCGCCGCGACGCTCCGCATGACGCACCAGCCGCCACAGTCTCCGCATACCTACCACGAATATCGAAAATTGGCATTGACGGGAAAACCTCATTGTCACTCCAATATGCAAGTGAGACAGAGATAGAGATACAAATCCGCAATCGTTCGATTTTCGTGGTATAGGCCCTGACCGTCGTCGTAGCCGATAGGCTTGATAGTGGCCTAATCAGGCACTGGTGCTCTATGCACTTAAGTCTAGCATGTAAGATAGTTATTTAAGTTAGTTTTAAAATAGATTTTTAAGTTAGTACACCTATGGACTATCTTGGTCTGAAATAAATGCATTTTTTTTTATAACTAATTGATCTGTGAACATTTCAAGCGTCTATCTGTTGCCGTTATAAATATCGAGCAAAAAAACACATTTGTTGTATCCCATACAAATAATATTTATATTATTCTGCAGCCCCCTTAAATAATATTTATATTATTCTGATTTTGATTACCTCTCTAAGATTCCAAAACCTGACTTTATCAAACATGCCCAGCCTCGGCCTGTCCAAGAATATAAACGTGAAGTTCCCAAGTATAGTGACACATCTGTCGATTGTCCGCAGGCACGCCAGGTCCCTGCAGTGGATGGTGCCACATACACCGTTGCCAGGCACCGACACGTTGTACAAATATTGGGCTGAGATGACAGGAAGTAGGATGAACCTGAAATTAATGTAGAAATAACTTAATAAAAAACCGGCCAAGAGCAAGTCGGCCTCACCCAACTAGGGTTCCGCAGAAAGGATGCTCACCCCCCCCCCTCATTTATGACCTTAGACTCTTAAAACTAGTGGTGGCACGGAACTCTCAGTGTGCGGCAATAATACGGTTTTCAGATTTTCTCCTGTACTTGTACTAAAAGCGCTTACTTTCCAGGTCAACGTGAAGTAGTACCTACTCCATACCTAAATTTTGATTCCAATTGCAAATGTATGGGAAATGCGACATAAACGTAGAGGTTTGGTAACCAGTCTAGCCCTAGCACAAGAGTGTCCTGCCCTGTAGTTGCAGGCGTCCGTAGGCTACGGTGACCGCTTTCCATCAGACGGGCAGTATGCTTGTTTGCCATCGTCGTGGTATAAAAAAAAACTTGCGTTAACCGCTCGTTGACAACAGGAGAAGTGACATTTTGATGCGAACTTTCGTGGAAATCTTCAATATCATATGAAGTGGATATGTCAATTGTCAGTTTACCGTTCGAATACGTCTCCAGTCAACGTCAATTTTTACATTTTATTTTTACAGTAGGTACATTGCTGCTGACAAAATATCCAAAAATTAATAATGGGGTCACAAATAAGTGTAACTTAAAAACACCTTGTACTTATTAATGATAGCACTAATGATTTATATGTCTGGTTTAATTTTACATACGCCCATATTAAACTTACACACTGTATAATAATGGTACATGGCACAAATTATTTAGTACTAACGAGTTTCCGGCTGATATCTTATCCAAAACTTAATATAATAAGTTAATAACGTATAATGTACCAAAGACTAGTAAATGATAAAGAATGCACATATGTTCATATAATGTTAACATTATTTGATATATTATTGAGTAGGGATGTCATGAAATATTTTAGCGTTTCTTGCTACTTATTTCCAAATGTTTTTTTTTAATACCGTGAAATACGACGAGATGACGTGACGTTTTAGTATTAAGAAGATATTAGACTGCTGTATCTTTATTCCTGCAATTGCATGACGGAAAATATTTAGAAAAAATAGTAACTGGAGGTATTTAAACAATATAAAAACAGAAATCACTGAGGTAAAAGTGAATCGAGTCGTTTTTAAAGTGATCAATACAGCGTTGTGAATTAGAGCTAATTTTGAGTCTTAAAGCCTGAGGTTATGAGTCGTGAAGACTCGCAAGTCTTCACGGCTCAAAGGGCGTGAATTCTTGCAACTCTGGTCATGTTAATCTTAATTAATCCTTCACCATAGGATTTAAGCGAAACAACTGTCTCGTTCGCCTTTTTTTTTACTTTTTGTTAAGTAAAGTTTTTACTGTCTGTAATAATAGTTACCCATACAATAACTAATTAATAATGCTAAAACGTCTTTAACTGTATGCCGAAGACTTTGATTTAAAAAAAATAGTTACAATAAGACAATGTCAAGTGAGATTCAATGTTTTAAAAGTTATTACTATTGGCGCAAGTATTTTCATTGTAGAGTGAAACAACTAAAATTAAATTGTAATCACAAAAAAAAAGGTTCACCTGTTAAGTCTAGTATAAAACAATAGCTTATGATTAATGAAACCGTGGGGTCAGTCCTGCTCACGTCTTATTAATCACCCTAGATGGGGTAACCAGTCTATGTAATTTACTAGTCTTCTCAGATAAATATGTAGGTTTTCCTTATCACACCAGAAACTAGCTGATACTGGGTTACTTGTTTAAGTGAGGTAAATTATTATACAGAAACACAGTTTTTTTTTTTAGATTAAAAAAGAGGCAAAAAATATTACTTACCGCGCTAAAGTTGTAGGTAAGTATGTTTGTTTGTCGATAACTCGAGTATCGTCGTGAAATTTGACAGGTAAGATAAATGGGATTTAAGTATACGAAGTAAAGTAACCAAGTACTTACTCGTATAAGCCAAATCGCTCAAGGGATTGCCGAGATATCAGGTCGCCAGTTCACATTTGGAGCGAACCAATAGTGTAAGTATGTAAAGATATGGAATTGCTCATCGATGATATTATATCGCACAAAGTTTGGAAAATACTTGCGAAAAAATCGTATTTGTAAGTGCTTTTGTTTTTATTATTAAGTTGAAAGATTCATAGTGAAGACACATAAGTAGTCCAGTCACATTAAAAACAGATTTTATGTCCTTCTTATTTTCCTTGCAACATGCATTTTCTCGTATTTTTATAACACAAAAACAAGGTAGGTAGTAGGTAGGTAGCTAGGTTAGTTACACTTACTGTATATATTTTGAAAATAAATGTTTTACCCCATTAAAACAAATCGGATTGGACGTTCGCTGAAATCTCAGTAATGCTTTAACGTAAATATGTTTTTAATTAGAATAAAAGATAAAACAATATTTTTCATTGTTAATATTGGATTTTTAAAAACACGTTTTTTTGTCACGGCGTTATCAGAATTGTATTCTGATTTGGAAAAAGAAAGAAAAAAAATGTTTTGGTGCGACAAATATATTAGGGATAAATAATTATGTTCGAAATTACCCCATTACCTTTAGCCAACTCGTCTACAAATGCAAAACAAATATTTTAATTGAGGTTAGATAGAGATGGGCATTATTCGAATAAAAATGTATCTTAATGATCATTCGAATGACGAATAATCCACCAATTTATTATTCGCGAATGATTTATTCGCGGATGATTTATTCGCGGATGATTTATTCGGGGATGATTTATGCGCGGATGTTCGCGAGTAACTTAGCGGCGAATAAATATTTCGACCCGTTTTTAGCTTGACGAATGATTTACTTATTATATTACTCCTATAAATTTACTAACAATGTTTAAGGTTTGTTGGCTATTCTATTAAATAAAAAAAGTCAATTTTTGCTATTAAAGTTTCAGACTCATAACGATCGTCTCAGAGTTTAGTGATCTATTCGATATGAACTATATAAGCCCCGTTAATTTTGTAATGTAACTAGTAAAAAGCTGCACGTGTTTAATGTTTCGTATATTGAGCCTAGGTGGCGAAATAGGAATCTTAATGCAGCAAAATATGTTTTAGAATGCATAATTAGATAGCTATTTTAAACAGAAGTTGATAAGGTATTAAAAAAAACATTCTTGGCAATTCATTCGGCGAATAAATTATTCGCGGATAAATTATTCGACGAATAATTTTACTCGAATACGAATAATCATCCGAAAATTCATCCGACATCCGCGAATGATTTGGTTATTCGTCATTCGTCATCCGTCATTCGAATAAATTTTGCCCATCACCCAGGACATACATCATTCGAGCGCATCGAAACGTAGTTTAATTAGTCTAAAAATAACTATGATGAAATTTTTACAATACGTCGCACATTTACTTATCCCAAAAAATATTTAGCTATTAAAAAAACAAGTTTACTTACTTTAAACAGCGAGCGAGCCGCTTTGACTATTATCTGATTAGCACTGGGCTCGAAAAAGCTTCAATTTTGAAATGTCTCCTATCCTTTTCTAACATACCTACTTAAACTCGTGCGTCTAGCATTATCCGCTGTCCGTCTTAGTTAATTTGTTCATAACCACTGCACCGAGAGTTATGATACTTTGTATACTGGTTCTAAACACCGCACCGTACCGGATATGTACGATTTAGTCGATTTAGCTATATCCAATGGTTGAGGACATCCTATACAGGGTGGAAAGACACGACGATCCTTCTCGCAAAGGGGGGTTAGTTTAAGTGAAGGAGAATCGATTAGTAATGTTTATATTTTTGTTACGAACAATCAGTAAAAATATTAAAATTAATTAATGTTCTTCTTAGTGACAACCCTGCTATTACTATGTACTATACCTACATGTAACTGTAATGTGACACTTTATGTTTACAAAAATTTGCTCGACATACCGCAGCACTCGCTCTTCAAACCTTGGTGCAATGTGAACTACACCTCCTCCCCGTTGGTCGTTTTGGCCCGTTTGTGGTACTATGGGCTGATTATTTGCCACGCGATCAAAGGCCCGTAAAATTGACATACGGCTAGTTGGGTGCGGTGGAGGATATCTTTGTCGATAGCGTCGTAACGTCTCGGCGGCATTATAATTACACTCCCCGTATAACATAAGCAAATTTAGGTAATCGCGGGCTCCCAAGGGCATTTTGAAAATAGGTTTTATCACGTAATTTGCAATTTATTTGCGTCACTGTTTTATCACGGGTAAGACTGAGTAAAAATTAATATTTTTCCCAAACAAAATAATACAATTGTGCAAACTACCCACAAAAATCTAACTTAACCATAGAGAAATTGAGACTAAGGGCAGTTACAATAAATAGGTTCATAAAGCCCATAATACACCGCCAGAAGAGCATACTAGGCGGGGTGCGTGGAAGCTAGAAAATGCTGTTGGTTAACCGATTTGTATGGAAATAAATGCAAAAGTAACATGTTTATTTGAATTATAAAAATAAAGGCTTCAGAAGATATTATTTTCAATTCTACGATTCTGCATGTATAACTGCCCTTAGTCTTAATTTATCTATGGTTAGTTAGATTATTGTAAGTGGGTAGTTCACACAATTGTAATATTGACTGGGAAATATTATGGGCTAATGAGGGTTGTCACTTGCAGTATTTTGCATCAAAAGTTAACTGCCTATAACTTAAAAACGCTTACGAATATGAGCCTAGTTTCTTTAGAGGAAATACAGTACTAAATCTAAACAATCCCCCTTTTGCGGAAAGGATCGTCGAGCCGTTCCACCCGGTATATTACGTCGGTAGCAAGTAAGTGTGCGGCTGCCAGATAGTAAGGGACTAAGGGATCACCTGCCGATGCCGTTGCCTATAGTTAGTTAGCTACTAACGATGCAGGGTTTCACATACGCGTGGCTGTTTAAATATAAAACCAGTAAGTTAATATACACAATTTACTTACCTTCATGAACTATGCGCTCACTCAATAGTTGCAAGAAACTCGACCATAAATCAAAACTTTGGTAACGCCATGATGTAATCGTAACAAGAAATATTACCCAATCAGCGCCGCCGCCGCCATGACACTTTCCCGCCAAACTTCTTGTATTTTTTCCTTCTGGCACTCCACACGAGACGACCGAAGACTCTTAGGTAGCGATATTTTATAACGCTAGGAATACACATCGTGGGGCTCCCATGGCCACTTGATGGGCTATTGTGCGGAGAACCCTACATTTCTAGTTTAGTTAGCAAATACACTAACCACACAAACTGAAAGGGTCTTTATCGATGAATGTGTGGGAAATAAATAGACGAGCTCACGCGGAGTTCTTCAATTCCACGAAATGATATAGGTACGTATGAGCTGAATAAAAAATGTGCAATTTTATATGCAATTTTTTTACACGGCAGGTTTACTTATATTTTAGTTGCACAGTGCACAGGAACGGTTTTGTAACCGATTTTCAATTTTTTTGTGTCTGAACTAATTTTTTGTGGTATATTTACTTCATTTTGTTTGAACTTGCAAAAAACCAAGATTCAAGTGCATCACATCACGTCACTTGAATCAAATAAAATAAAATACAAAAATATGAAGAACGCGAATAGTTTGGATTTATTTTAATTCATTCGACAATTGAAACAGTTTTGAAAGGGAAAATTCTATAAATGTAAGTTTAGACCTTTTTGTGTAAAAATGGAAGTCGTTCAACTGTGTTCTGTAGAAGACAAATTTATAATAATAGAATTATGAATTTTAACGCCAATCTCCGAGCCATAAACTAAATCACTATAAATGCACAGTAATTCTCAACCTGTCTCAGTGAACACGCGAGCACTTGTAGTATTTAAAATGTAAGTACTGACTTCCCGCTGACATTTGACCGAGCCAATCAAGCCAATGTGGCTAATCGAATCAAGCGAACATTTCGATGACTATTAATATCTTAATTTTAGATCACGACCCCAATAAAGGTTCGTTTGATCAGGACTTGACAATACCGAAAGGCCTCAATTACATGAAATGAGTGAAATAATTACGGCTTTAGTTATGGTGGGTAGAGTGGGGGGGACATTAGTGCCGGATGAATTAGAATCAATGAAATAAGCATGCGAGTTTGCAACTTAGGGATACGTGATAAGGTTTAATTTAGGCTATTTAGAGCTTTGCTGGGTGGTTTAACGCCTTACCCTTATTCTACAAAGTTAACATGCTGAGATAAGTCTCATTCGTGAAGCTTTATTATGAGTCGCATTCGATAAACTAACGTGACGATCGATTTGTATGGGATGTAGGAGTTTTCAATACGTCCCGCTTGGTGCGCTGCCGCTGTTCTAAATTCCAGAAGTTAAGACTTACGCAAACGCGATCATCACGTAAGTTAATCGAATGCGACACATACATACTAGCTAGTGAAACGGATGGTGCTGTGAAGGTATATATAGAATATATACATATAAGTACATATATCTAAAAGTAGGCATTCTCTTCAATATTATTTTTGCGACTTGGTCACCTCCTTCACTTTATATCAAAATACAGAAGCTTAAAACTAGTGAAAGTACTTTTAGATATATGTACTTATATCTACCAATTTTCTATGCTAGGTACTTCACAGGCTTCACAGTCACAGCACCATCCGTTTGAAGCAAACCCGGAGTTAACTGTCAAATTCCTTATGAAATAAACGTTTAACCCGGATTAGTAATTCCTTTGTGATTCCAATATTAATTCGAAAATCACTAATATACGCGCCCATCGCTCTACCAAGTAAGCTAACAAGACTTACCCGTTGTCTGCGAAATCTTCAACAGCGATTTCATTTTTTTATACTTACATACAGGTTTTTTGATAAATGTAGGTACAGTTGCCTTTGCTCTATTGTCCAAGCGTTTTAGAATGCATGTTGAGATATTTGTGAGCACCTCGGCAGGTTCGATATATCTGATGGCGACTATACCTATCTACACATTGGGGACTCTGTTGCAGCATTTCAAAGATCTCTTTTCCGAGTTCTAATTTTAATTTGTTTTTTTTAAGACTGGAGTATTATTGTAAGTAAGATCGATCATTAAAGAACTCGGGACCAAACAACGGCAGCATTCTACTATGCAAGCTCGGATCATCGGTTTATTTGGCCACATATCCCGACGAGACGGAGAGTCCTTGGAGCGTCTACGCAAGGAAGAGTGAAAGCCCCCAGACCCAGATCTGCAATGCGATGCGCTTCGAAAGCTGTCCTGGCGTGAGGAATGGCGCCGTGTTATGAAGCGGGTCACTCAAAACCCTGCACAATGGGCACGACCTCTCTGACAAGAGTGTGCCGATGAAGAGGAAGATAAATAAGTACTAAGTATGTATTTTTCAAACGCACATGTGGGTCAAACACAAAATGACTGGAAACGAGTGGACTATTCAAAAGTTAAGGGCTATAAAGCTTGATTTTCTTATAAGCCCTATCTAAATTAAGGGGTACTCTCTTTCTATTGCATTGTATGATAAAAATCATTACTACATGTCCACAAGCTGTTAACTATTGACCACAGGGAGGAAAAAGTGCGTGTTCAGCCGAACCGTAGAGCCAATCTTAGCTTGTGTACATGTAGTCATGATTTTTATCATACAATTCAATAGTACCTACTTTTGAATGTGGGTTCAATAAGAAAATGAACCTTCATAGCCCTTAACTTTTGAAAAGTTCAAAGAAAGATTCCGAACAGTTCTGTGTTTGACCCATTTATTTCCGTGCCACCTATCAATTTTATTTACCGTTTTCCAGTGCGTTGAATAGTAAAATGGAGACATCACGAATCCCACAGTTTATTTAAACATGAGCATACCCTGATAATATTATGGTTAAAGATAACTAATAGGATTCCTTTGCTGACTAACAGTAGCAACACTGGGGCCTGTTGTATGAGTGGATAACACATAGCTCGGGAATCTTTATTACCGCCGTAACATACCTTAGATGTAAAGACTGCCTGTATTATTGAAGTCGTGATGTGAATATTGTGCCGATTTGGGGGTAAGGGGGGCTATTTATGAATGAATTCATTCATAAATTGCGCATGCAGTTTTAATGTTTGTGTATTACATGCATGTTTGTGTGTTTGTGCAACTTGTCACGTTTTATTGAAAAGGTTTCTGTGGAAGACCAGCGTCAAGTTACGCAAAAGGTACCTTGACAATCTTGACATCAAGCTGAGTAGAAACCTTTTCGGTGACGCTATTATTCTAACCGTATTGTCTTTTATATTTTTGTACACTGAAGCGTCCCGAATAAACGTTTTTCTTTCTTTCTTTCTTTCTAAACGATATAGTACACTTAACTATACCTATAGGTAGATACAGTCAAGTGTAAGAACATACGCTTCTGCTCAACTGGGAAAACAACTCGAACTTACAGAAGATCATAGCCAAAATAACAATGCTACTTATTACAAATTTATTGGTAGCACGGTCACCGTAGCCGATGGACGCCTGCACTTCCAGGAGTGTAACATGCGCTCTACAGACCCATTAAAAACTTGTACACTTTTTTTTATGCATCCCATACTGTAGTACTTCGGAAAAACCTCGGCCCGGGAGGAAATTCCTCTGAAACCGCACAGTGATGAGCGCCCTGTCGATGGCGAGCGAGGATCCGTCCTTGGTTCCTTGGAGTTTGGGTCGGATGCTAGTGTTGGATGCTACTTACCTGCTTAGACACTCTGGCACCGGCCCACCTCCAACGAACTAATATAAAAGCGGGCGCAGCGGCTGAAAGCGTCGACATTTTAAAACTTAATAAATATAAGAGCCTGGGCACAGAAAGTCCCATTTTGTACCATTTGGAGCCGAAAATCTAGGTCCCAGCGCACAGTTTTTAGTTGAAATCGCGAAACGTCTGGTTGATGCAACTGGTGCCCGAAGAGCTGGTGGTTTCCTCGCACAACGTACGAGCATTGCGTTACAATGAGGAAATGCCGCACACCATCCTAGGTACAAATGCCTCAAAGGCCTATTTTAGATCTACAAGGCAAGGTACCTAGGTAGCTTGTAACTTACTGTATATATGTTCTTTCACATATATATTGATTTTACATATATATTGCTCACACAATTAAATTCAAAACATCCAATTATGAAATACCTACAAATTATTAATCAAATCCACACACAATATCCTAAATGTACTAAAGAACAGCGCCAAACAAAAGGGTGCAAGTGCCATAATTCTCCCTCTATTAATGCGACCTTTTTAGCAAGTGTTACTGTGGACCGCCTCCCCTTTTAGTCTATACGGGCATTAAATCAATTTTATTAAAATTGGAGTAATTCGTAGCGATACTGCAGATTACATGCGCTTAGTAGATACACTACTTAGAGTGGTCTCCACTCCAACGAGATGTTCGTTTGCATAAATAGCGGACCGCGAAATGTTTTGTCATTGTCTAACTGATGCCCTCGACATTATAAAAAGCGCGTGCGACGTTGAGTTCGTAGGTACTATATCTTATCTTCCTGAAATTTTCCACATTTTTCGGACCGCCCGTGCAACATCAAACTGGTTGGCAACATATGTTAATTAGATGTCTGGGATCTATACAATATAATGAGTTGCGCTATTTTTGCAAAAAAACTTCTCATTAGAGCCCGCTCTAACTCTGATGTCTTCATATACTAGGAAGTGGATGTTATAGAGCAGAGGTGGGGAACAAGGTTCTTCAGATAAGATTTAAAGAGCTTCTGTTCATCACAGTAGATTAAAGAAGCTAACGTTGTTCGTATTTACGTACGTAAGTTCGTATTTATGTATAAATAAGAACGTAGTTCGTGTCTCTCGCCTAGTACCCATAGTAAGTACCTACAAGCTTTGCTTGGTTGGGGACTAGGTAAACTTATGTGAGATTGTACGCAAGTACATATACATTATACACGATGTGTTTTAATCGGTGATCACTGATCAGGAGTAGAAAAATATGAATATCTAACCCAAATTAAACTTATTAGGCGCGGTCTCACGCAATTACCTCACTGTTTAGTTAATTACAAGTATTTACAAGTCAAAACTGAATAGCTGCGTGCGTAGCCAAGATGGCAATCGCTCACGCTTAATAACGTATCGTAGCTATCTCTCTCCTCTTACTCTTCCTTATTAGTGTGACAATGACATTTGCGTTTCGTTAGCGACTGAGCGTGAGCGATTGGCATCTTGGCTACGAACCCTGGTCATCCTACATGAAGTAACTACGATACGTCACGTACGATCGCTATGGCGGGAAATTCGACGAATCTTAAGTCAATATGACAATTATTAGTTATCACTCATAAATTATGAATTGCCATTAAGTTTGTAAAAATGCTGTAAAGTCACAGATAACGATAAGTGACCAGTATATTAGGACAAAATTTATCTCAAAGTAAAAAAATATTTTTCAAAAACATGTTTGTTTGCCACTTCAACGCAATCTTCATCAGAGTTAGAAATCATCGTGTTTATACATACATATAATTATACCAACATATCGACAAAAAAAATATCGGAATACCATTTATTCCGAAACTGGTTAATGCTACTCGTGAATAACTAGATGCCTTTCGTGGTGTTGCTTTATTAATAATTAGTACGGAGTTCAGTTCCTTTTAGTATGAAAAACCCGGGGTTTCTCATAGTCAAAAACCCGGGTTGCATTCCCTAATTAGTACCTATAAACATCGAAGTTCCGCACATACCTATTTATTCCAGATACCAAATTGAATTTCCTACTAAAATGAAACGTAAATAAAACCAAACCTGAATTTCATGTAAGTAATTTTTAACTGAATATTGGAGACAACCGCTTTCCATCCACCAAGCGAGCTAACGAGACTTTCGATTTTTACTCCTATTTTTCCGTCGGTGCTGAAAAACACAAGTCGGCCCAGGTCGAGAAAAGAGATTATACCGAATTTCATCTCCGTCAATAAGAATCAACTTTGTTTCACAGTCATCAGGAGCCTAAAGCACCGTTTTGTAATAGATTTATGAAATTAAGTGCCTATTAATTTAGGTACCTAATTTATGGACATATTTTTCAAGACTGACATATCTGCTAAGACAGTGTAATCTGTGGCGATATCACAAGATTGTTTTACAGGCGCCGCCGTTATTAAGGAACAGTGTTTGTTCTCAACTCGAAATTTAATATAACAATTTACCATGATTTTATCTATTGAAAGTCAGCCGGGCCCAGAGTTACGGTCTCCGGGACCGAGGAATTTTGCCGTTTTCCGTTTATTAGACGATTTCGTCGTTATTTCGCCAAAACAAAACGTTTTCTAATAATTGGCGATTGCGATTTATATAAACACTAAATTAGGAGTACAATCTAAAACGGGATATTTACTATGTAAGGTATGTTTGTTTTTATGAGCACCCGATATTTATTGTATTTTTTTTAATACTACGACGGTGACAAACAAACGTACGGCCCGCCTGATGGTAAGCGGTCACCGTAGCCTATGAACGCCTGTAACTCCAGGGGTGTCACATGCGCGTTGCCGACCCTTTAAAAAATATGGTGGTGCACATCTTACTCAAAAATATGTCCCATAGCACCTTATGCCGGTGTAAAAAGAGCGTAGTACCATATTTATGAGTCGATTATGTCGAACCATATTTTTGCACTTGACTGTACTTATAATGCAAATTACTATGTTAGATTACAATCGTATACCATTGTTAGGGTTCCTTACCCACATGGTAAAACGGGAACCTATTACTAAGACTCCGTCTGTCTGTGACCAGACTGTATCTCATGAACCGTGATAGTTTGACAGTTGAAAATTTCACACATGATGTATAGTCTTGTTATTTCTGCTTTTTCCCGAGAAAAGGGATGGGTATGGTTTTTTTCTCATTTTTTTATGCTATAGGTGCCAAACGAGCAAACAAATCGCCTGATGGTAAGCGATTAACGTGGTCCATGGACACCCGCAACACCAGAGGTGTCGCAAGTGCGTTGCCGGCCTTTAAGGTGGGAGTACGCTCTTTTCTTGAAGGTTTGATTTGAAGGTCGTATCGGTCCGGAAACCGCTGGCGACAGTTCGTTCCACAGTTTAGCTGTGCGGGGCAGGAATTTTCGGGAAAAGCGCACAGTTGAGGACTGCCAACCATCTAAATGGTGAGAGTGGAAATATAATGTCGCGTAGGGCGATGGCGGAAAGAAGCGGCAGGGATTAATCCGAACAATTCCTCGGAACACTCCCCGTACATGCGATAGAAAATGCAGAGCGAGGCCACATTTCTACGCAGAAATACGTTGGCAGTTGACAATTCGAGCTGCTCTCCGTTGGATGTGGTCTAGAGAGAGAACCTGGTACTTTGTCCTACTGTTACTGCGTTCGTTTGCTTGTCAGACTCTATTATATACGTCAAACTTCTATGAAATTATAGCAGGGAGGCAGGGAGGCAGAGCAATCGGGTTGCGAGCGCATCGGCGCGTCCCCGGTCAGCTGAAGTGGAGAGGGTGCCTTTATACTTGCCTTACGTGAAGGGTGTGACGGATAAAATCGGACACTTGTTACGCCGTAGATATTGCATCAAGACGATTTTCCGCCCTCATATGCAGCTCCGACAGTTGGTGCGCTCCCCGAAGGATAAGGAGCCATTGAGTACCCCAGGGGTTTACATGATCCCATGCTCCTGTGGGAAGAACTACATAGGGGAGACTGGCCGCAACATTTCCACAAGGATTTCTGAGCATATACGCAGTATGAAAAATCGGGATACTCGGGGTTCTGCCGTAACGGATCATTCGATGGATTCGGGTGCGCACTATATTAGATTCGATAAGGTAACCGTGCTGGCGAAGGAAAAGTTTTTCATTCCGCGGAAAATACGGGAGGCTATCGAGATCAGTCGTCACCCAAATTTCAATCGCGATGGTGGGTGGTCAGTACCCCCTGCTTGGAAAACGGTTTTGTGTGCTGCGCCGGTGCTTAGTGTGGACGATACCTTAGAGTGTGACGTAGTAAGTGTCGTGTGCAATAGTGCAGTTGACAATAGAAGTGAAAGAGACGGTAGTATCTCGCCTATACCGGTGCCGCATGTGCCTGCGCCGACCGCGCCCCCCACGCCGGTCTGCCGGCGTGCTCAACGGGCTGTCGCGCGCAGTGTGCGCAGAGCAATCGCGGCAAGCGCTTCTCACTCATGATTATGGGGCGCGGACCGTCCCGAAACATGTCGAGCTATTTTCGACTTTATAGACGTGAGTAACCCGGTTTAAGTATATTAATATGTCTAATACTCACGGGAGTTTTCTAATTAAAAAAGTATTTGTCGTGTTGAATAATAAGTAACATAATAAGTACCGCAAACAAGTAAATATTATTTACTTGTTTGGGGGCGTATTTTGTTGATTTAAATATATATACCTCATTTTGAAAGTTTAGCATAGTGTTGTGCTGTTGTCGATTGCCGACATCGCCTAGAAAAAGCTACTTATACATATACTAGCTTTTACCCGCGGCTTCGCCCGCGTACTAAACGTAATTTTCAACCGTCTACAAATAAGGAGGTTCTTAGTTGAGCCCGTATATTTGTATGTACATATGTATGTTTGTCCGCTATTATCTTGCGTTTGGCTGAACGGATTTAAATGGAATGGATGGTTGTCGGAAATGTGATCAAACTGAAAAATTCAAGTTGGCGGCTGTTTCTCAATTTTGACCTCTGATTTGTTATAAAGAACCTCTCGCACCCTTGTATATGTGCCTACCGAGCTTTATCACGAACTTAACTCTATAAATTCAAGATGGTGGCCGTTGATGGTGGCGTTAGTGGTTCATTAGAAAGGACCTTTCGGATCCTCGGATATCGATTTTCATCACGATCGGATCATAACTGAAGAAATTCTAAACGATGGCCGTTTTTCTCAGTTTTAACTTCAGATTATTCATAAAGAGAACCTCACGGATCCTCGGAAATCGATTTTAACACGATCGGATCAAAATCGAAATAATTCAAGATGGCGGCCGGATCTCGCAGTTTATACTACAGATTCGTTACTGAGGAATCTCTCGGATCCCCAAATACCGATTATTATCAAGGTCGGATTAAAACTCAATAAATTCAAGATGGAGCCCCTTTTCGCAATTCTGATCAAGGACCTGTTTTAGATTTAAGGTAGGTAGAGGTAGGTCGTTAGGTAAGTTACACTTACTGTATATATTTCCCATGTTGACTTTTTCAACCCATTTCGTACTCCTATTTACTCATTTCTCGTTAGAAATACTCCTGTGAACAAAATAGTCTAAAAAAATATTGTTTCCCGATATACAATCAAATCCCACTTCACCCCTTTATCTTTAAGAGGAGAATTCTAAAAAATCTAAGCTATTTACCGCAGCTTCGCCCGCGTACAAATTATGTTCAACCGTAACTTAATTTCAAAATCCGGAGTGCGTAGCCAAGATGCCAATCGCTCACGCTTAATAACGTATGGTAGCTACCTCTCTCTATCACTCTTCCTTATTAGTGTGACAATGACAGTTGCGTTTCGTTAGCGACTGAGCGTGAGCGATTGGCATCTTGGCTAAGCACCCAGTTGGCGGCTTTGATTCGTTATAAAGAACCTCTTGAACCCTTTGATATGTACCAACCGAGTACATATTACGATCAATGTTGACTTCTGTTTCCTTAGAAAGAACCTTTCGGATTCTCAGATATTGATTCCCATCACGATCAGATCATAACTGAAGAAATTTCAGATGACGGCCTTTTCTCGCAGTGTTGGCTCCAGATTAATTGTAAAGAACCTCTCGGATCTTCTTTCTTATCTCGATTAGAAGGTGAATTCTGAAAAATCCTTTCTTAATGCACACCTTACTACGCCTTACACCTTACTTACACCTTAATAAGAAACCTACGTGCCAAATTTGAAATTCTAGAAACAGAAATAAACAACAAAAGGACACTCATATTGATATTTTGAGATTTCAACCCCATCGCACCCCAACAGGGAAGATGGTGTATCTTACGTCCACCTCATTGGATTTTAAAATGGTTGTTGTTTTTGATTTCAGCGACCCGATAAACCATAAAAACGATAATCATGTTGTTTTTTGACTTTGTTACCCCTTTTTCCCCTCTTAGAGGTTTAATTCTCAAAAAATCAAATACACGTCTTTACTCATTTATCTTTAGTAACACTCTTGTGTAGTTTTGAATAAAATAGTTTAAGTAATCATGTTTCCCCATACATAGTTTGTACCGTCATTTCTCCCCCTTTGGAGGTGAATTTTGAAAACTCCTTTCTTTGTGCACCCCTACACCTTATAAGGAACCTAAGTGCTAAGTTTGGATTCCTTAGAACCAGAAATAAACAACAAAACGACACCCATATTTATATTTTTAGAGTTCGACCCCCTCGCGTCCCAACAGGGAAGTTGGTATTTCACAATCGCCACGTTAGATTTTAAAATCGTCGTTGTTTTTGTAATCAGCGACCCGATAAACCATAAAACGATACCCATGTTGTTTTTTTTACTTTTTCACCCCTTTTCCCCCTTATATGGGTTGAATTCTCAAAAAATTTGAAACACCTGCTACCTCATTTATCTTTATAAATACTCCTGTAAAGTTTCAAATGGAATAGGCCAACTAATCTTGTTTCCCCATAAAAATTTTGGACTTCCAAATCACCCCCTTAGGGGTTGAATTTTGGAAAATCTTTTCCTGGTGCACCTTTACACTGTATAAGGAACCTACGTTCTAAATTTGAAATCTCTAGGACCAGCGGTTTGGGCGGTGCGTTGAGATGTCAGTCAGTCAGTCAGTCAGTCAGTTTCTTTTTTTATATATAGGTATAGATAAAAACACCTTTTTTTGTATTTTGATGAGAAACCTTTACACATAAAATAGTGTCTAACTAAACAGAAAACCTTCCGCCATACAAACTTTCAATACCCTTTTCACCCTTATAAGGGTCGAATTTTCAAAATCGCTGAAATTACTTTTTGTAAACTCTAATGAGGATTCTTTTCGCAAAGTTTGTATCTAGTCTATAACTAAAAGGGAAACGCTTCCGCCATACAAACTTTTAACACACTTTTCACCCCTTTTGGGGTTGATTTTTCCAAAACGCTAAAATTACTTTTTTTGTATTTTAATAACAAACCTATACACCAACTTTTGAGTCTCTATCTAAAAAAAAAAACTGTCTTCCATACAAACTTTCAACCCCGATTTAACCCCCTTAGAAGATGATTTTTTCAAAACCCTTTCTTATTCGTTACCTTCGTTAAACACTTAACGTAATGTGAAAATTTCAGGATCATACGTTTAGTAGTTTCGGCTGTGCGTTGATCAGTGAGTCAGTCAGTCAGGACTTTTCCTTTTATATGTATAGAAGAAGATTTGTTACAACTTTACAGCGTTCTCTTTTGAAGTCCAAATTATATTTGAAACACATGAATCAACCAATTTTTAGCATTACGTTAAAGAACGACTGATCAGACATCAGTATTTTTATGTACCAATATGAGTGTGCCTTTGGTTATAGTTTGTTTAACAGGTTAAAATGTATTATGCATATAATCCCCATTTATTAAGGCTAGCTGTTAATTTATAAGTAGGTAAAAAACATGTTAAAAGCCTTCGTGAATCAGAAAATCATTACATTAAAGAGCGACTGACTTATTTATTCTAACACGACTGATTAGTATTTTTAAGGTGCATTATGATTGTGCCTATTGTTAACGTTTATTTAAGAGGTAAGGTCAAAATAAGGTCAATATAAATATTTTTGTTATTATATTAAAGGGAAGTGAACTCGCAATGGCGGTGGATATATGTGCGCTTTGAACGCATCATGGAGAGCTCAGATTGTGTGTGTATATAAAGCAGTGTATGTAATTGTAAATAATTAGGCAATATAACACTCATGTGATGTGATGTTATTATGAAACTCGGCTGACGTGACGCCTCGTTTCATAAACCCACACTCTAGTTTTAATGCCTTTCATTATTTACATTACAATCACATAAAACTTAAATTAAATATTCATTTATTTCAGATTAAAAATCCATGTAATTTGTTAGTTTGCCTTAACTACTTATTAACTAATATTAGTAACTTAACTAGGTACTATCTAATCTAAATACATAGAGGTCGCCCTGTCAGGGCTACCCAGTGCCTCCATATCCTGCTGTCACACCTGTCAGATAAAGCTTTCAGAAGGCTGTTGGAACTGCATCTCACTCTTTGCATCAACGATGCTGTCCGTTTGCGCAAGATAGCGTGGTAGCCGTCTGTACGCGCCTCTGCAAACATAGTTGAAGCGCTGCAGAAGCGTGGCAGCCCCAACTACTATTCCCCAAAAATCAAAATTTCCATCCAAACTGTCAGTTCTATGACTGGATTATAAAGTCTGACAAGCCAAGGCTGCAGTAGATTTCGTTTTTAAATTATGTGCGTCCCTTTTTTTCGGTATGAAAAAAATAGGGAGGCGTATAAATTAAAAAAAAAGTTCTACTGCAGCCTTGGTGCTATGGACTATGTGCAAGCGCCTCAAATTTAAAAGCACAGAATTACACATGGCAACTTTATACAAACGTCATAATCATAGTGTCATTTTCATTTAAGTCATTTACGTCATTTAAGTCATTTTGTCATTTGTAGTTGTCAAATTGCAAGGACAGCAAGTATATGTTTGTTTACACTTGATTTTCCGGAGTAAGTGGATAAATAGATCCCAAATAATTCCCAATATGTCGGAAATAACAGCAGGGCCAGACATCCTCAACGTCCAAAAGAAGAAGAAGAGAGCGTAAATATTTTTAGTCCTAAATGTCTAATTTATAATAATCCCTTAAGAATCATTTTATTCTATAATAGTCTTGCATTTTGATCATAATTTTTATATGGTTTGACTAAGTAAATATCATTCACCATGTGTGTAAGTTGGGTTATGTAACAAAATCATAAATTTTAACCCTTTATCTAGCAGCTTTCCGGAGGAATATATGTATAGGTACCCTGGTTTTAAACTTTACTCCATAACATTGAATTTTATTCCAGAGTAGTAGGGTATATTTTTTGTAATAATCATAATAAAATTGTTAGAAGTTCAAAAATTAGGTGAACTTATGCTTGGTTTTATAATAAAACTTTCTTAATTCAATTCTGTCTTGTCAAGTAACTAAAACACAACAATATAAATTATCACTAGAACAACCTAAATTAAAAGTAATAAGATATCTACTCTAGGTACTCCAGATCTATAAATTGAAAGAGATGTCATATACTAAAGAAAAAGTGACCAAGGTCCCCGGTGAGCAGGGCTGGGATCGAACCAGTGACCTCCTGCTTTCGCGGCAGACGCCCTAACCACTGCCGTGATCGGGTAGCCCAGTGGTTAGGGCGTCTGCCGCGAAAGCAGGAGGTCGCTGGTTCGATCCCAGCCCTGCTCACCGGGGACCTTGGTCACTTTTTCTTTAGTATATGACATCTCTTTCAATTTATAATTTATATATAGTAGTGTGACTACTTAAAAAAAACACAAAAACATGAATCAAAACATTTATTACATTTAATAAATGATTTGATTCGTGCTTTAAAAATTGTAAAAAATTGTACTCCAGATCTGTTCTCTGCAGTGGGGGTGCCCATAAAACTGGCAGCGTTCCTTTGTGGAATGGCAATTTCTAATCTTTGTCCGAAGAATGAGTCAGCCTAAGTTAGAGCCTAGTTTTCTAAGTACCCAGTAAAAAGTTGTAGTATACCCATTGTCGACATAGCTTTTACAACATTATACTATATAATCTTCTTAAACATTACAATACTTACAAATTTTAACATAGGTTTACAATATCTTCAATTTTAAGTAAGTAAACACACTTCATAAATTTTATATTTTTTCATTACAGGAAGCCGTCTGCCTTAAAAAAGCGTCTTCATAAGCATCGCAGGTATCAATATAAACAACAGAGGAAGTTGTTCCTGCAATTGAATAATATTGATAAATCAGATGAGCTGTACAGACATATAGTGTCGATTCATAACCCATCGGCATTAAGCAGCATGGAACCAATCAACTTCACAACAGATGTGGACCCAGCTAGTCCAAAAATGCAACAGACCCCGGCTACAATTACCACGGAACAGAATAACAAGTAAGATTTTACATATTTTATTAAATATAATCCCATGAAAGAATGCAAGAGTCCATTATTATCTTTTTCATATTAAGATTGTAATTGCTTTTGAGAATTTCTTTTTGTGCCCAGTATTTCTTCCACGTTATGTTTATTCTTCTATCAACTTCATTTTCATTACTGCTTGTTTCGAAAGATACTAATTTTCCCAGATATACATAGTCTTCCACATAATCTATTTGTTTTGCTTCAATTTTGATAGTTTTCTTGGTGTAGTTTGACATGATTTTTGTTTGTGGAAGAAATACTGGGCACAAAAAGAAATTCTCAAAGGCAATTACAATCTTAATATGAAAAAGATAATAATGGACTCTTGCATTCTTCCAAGTTTGACATATGCAAGCCAAACATGGGTTTACACGGAAAGAATAAAGAACAAAATCCTATCTTGCCAGCATGCAATGGAGAGAAGTATTTTAAATTTAAGAAGAATACAAAAAACAAGAAATATAGACCCGCAAGAGAACAAAGATAATAGATGCTCTGCAGTTTAGTTTGAAACAAAAGTGGAGGTGGGCAGGTCATATAGCAAGATATCAGGATCAAAGGTGGACAAAACTTGTAACCAAATGGCCAGGCCCAGCTGGAAAAAGAAGGGTGGGAAGGCAAAGAAAAAGATGGGCAGATGATATCATACAGACGGCGGGAAAAAATTGGAGTGATGCTGCCACCGACAAAGAGAGGTGGAGACAGATGAAGGAGGCTTATACCCTTAGGGACCACTATGTGGGATAAAGCTGTAATAATAATAAGTAATAATCCCATGAAAAGACTTTGTCAACAATTTATTTCAAGTAACTAATTCAGATATAACTAACAAAATATATACAGTAAGTTACAAGTCACTTACCTTAGATATAAAATAGAAGCATGGTACCTAGGATTCTGGCGGCATTTCCTCGGATACATTGTGCAAGGAAGCCACCAGCTCTTTGGTCACCAGTTACAATCAGACATTTCGCGATTTCTACAAAAACTTGCGTGCGCTGAGACCCCATGGACCCAGAGTTTCGACTCCAAATGGTACAAAATGGTACCTGAGAGTACCTGGTAAGAGTAAGAGCTTGGTCTTATAGTTATTACGTTTTGAAATTTCGCCGCCGCTTTTACATTAGTTTGTTGGAGTTGGGACGGTGCCATCGAGTGCCTACGCAGGTAGCATCCCACACTAGCATCCGACCCAAACTCCAAGGAACCAAGAACACCCCTTCGGGTCTCTTCCCATCATCCCTGATAATGCCAGTCGGCTCAAGGAGAGGCACGTTGATGTTGGTAAGAGATCGGCGGATTATGTCATTAAGCAACGCATGTCTCGAAAAACGGCCTAAATTTTTTACAACACAATCCGTGGTTCCAGTCCCAGCTTCCCAGTCGGTCCACGTCTGTGCCACAAGGGCATGAGGGTGGCGCACACACCGAAAGTAAGAGACGCAAACCAGTCGCCAGTCTAAGCCAAGGCCTAATCCAACAACAGTATTTATTAGGCTAAGGATGGGCATGAAGCCAGCAACCAGCCTCGCGAGATCCGACCGACAAAGACTTCGCGTGATCTGAACCTGTAGAGTTATTTATAAGAGTATTGTAAATTAAATCGCAGTAAACATTATCGCAACTTCTTTGTGATTTTGGGTTGTCTGGATAGTATTTGCGCGGGCAGGCACTTTTAACATAATTTTAAGCATCGTCAAAGCTCGCAAGTTTGCAGTTTGTGAGCAAAGCCCTTCAAATATTTCATGTGAGACCGGTTTTGCTATGAGAGGCTGTTTAAAAGGCTAATGAAGCCACACTGGAAATTTTGCGAATTCCCAAACCTCAAACCACAAAAGAAAGAAATAATTATAAAGAAATAAACGACGAGTACCTTACCTACTTGCACATTTATAATCTACGAGATGCCTGTGCAAGTACTTTGCACCATGATTAATAACCAGCAACTCTCTATTTAATGCGGTCTTGTGGAACACAAAATGCCGTATTACAAGTACCTACCTATTTACATGCGCCAGTTCTCGAAAATGGTCCTGCCACGTTCTGTTGGAGTCAATTTATCATCACGGACAGGACTATTGTAGCCAATAAGCTTGACATCGTGCTGGTTGATCGAGGCAGCATCGGGCCGCTGGCCGAAGCGTTAGCCAAGAACCTGGGGACTGACGTCCGAGTCTCCAGGCCGGTGAAGTGCGCGGAACTGCGACTCACAGAGCTCGACGACTCAGTGTCGCCTAGCGAGGTGGTTGCTTCGGTCGCGAGGGTCGGTGGCTGTGCGGAGGGACAGATCAAGGCTGGAGAGGTCAGACAGGATGCCTCCGGCCTCGGTACGATCTGGCTCCGCTGCCCAGTCAGTGCAGCCAAGAAGGTGGTGGAGGCCGACGGTGGGCGGCTCCAGGTAGGGTGGGTCCGGGCCGCAGTAAAGCTGCTAGATCAGCGTCCCATGCGGTGCTACAAATGCCTCGAAAAAGGGCATGTTAGGGCAAATTGCACCAACGACGCTGATCGCAGCGACACCTGCTACCGCTGCGGCAAGCCCGGCCACAGAGCGTCCGACTGCGCGGAGGCGCCACACTGCGTTGTGTGCGCTAACGAGGGGAGCAAGGCAGATCACCTGCTTGGGTCTAAGGGGTGCATAACCACAACCTCTGCCCCCAAAAAGTCGAAGACGAGGACTGGAGCCGCCCGCCGGACCGTATCCCAGCCCACGAAGTCCCCAGCCGTCGCTATGGAGACGCAGGAGGTGGATCCAGCGTCCCTCGAGTAGATAGATGGCTATACGTGTGCTCCAGACGAACCTCAACCACTGCGCCAGGGCCCAGGATCTCTTGTTCCAATCTCTGGCGCAGTGGATGATCGGTGTTGCCGTGGTCGCTGAGCCATACTCGATCCCGTCCCGTGATGACTTCATGGGTGACGTGGATGGATCGGTGGCGCTGGTGGTGCGAGCGATGGCGGGTGTTCTTCCACCTTCAGCTGTGACCAAAGGGAAGGGGTATGTGGCGGCGCTATGCGGAGAAATATGGTTTGTCGCAACCTATTTCTCCCCAAATCGCTGTCTGGCCGACTTCGAGCGGTTTCTAGACGAAGTGGGGGCGCTAATCGGGCGGCTCTCTCCGCGTCCCGTGATCGTTGCCGGAGACTTCAACGCGAAGTCCACAGCATGGGGTTCTCGGGTGACCGATGCGAAGGGAGCCACGCTCGAGGAATGGGCTGTTGCGGCGGGGCTGGCAGTTCTAAACGAAGGAACGGCAGACACGTGCGTGCGACAACAGGGTGGTTCCATCGTGGACATAACGTTCGCGAGTGCTGCCCTGGCGCGCCGTGTCCAGGGTTGGGAGGTCATGGTGGGGGTGGAGACGTTGTCCGACCACCGGTACATACGGTTCGACGTCACCACCTCGGACACCACGTACAACCCAAGCCGGATGGGCCCCGTCGGGGGTGGCCCAAGATGGGCTCTCACCAAACTCGACCGGGAACTGCTCAAAGAGGCGGCGATCGTGGAGGCCTGGCTGCCCGTACAGGAGGGAGCGGTGGTGGTAGAGACGGAAGCATCCTGGTTCCGGGGGGCTATGACACGTGTGTGCGATGCGTCAATGCCCCGGGCCAAGCCCCTGCCGCCAAAACCGAGCGTGTACTGGTGGTCCGCCGAGCTCGCGCAGCTGCGCGAGGGCTGCATAGCCGCGCGTCGCCAGTACATGCGCCAGAGGCGAAGAAGGAGGCCCAACGAGGACGAGATCCGCCGCTCCTACCAGGCGTACAAAGACTCCAGGGCAGAGTTTGCCATGGCCATAGGGAAGGCAATTGAGGCGAGTCGTGCCGAATTTCTGGAGACCCTCAATGCCGACCCGTGGGGAAGGCCATACAAACTTGTCCGGAGTAAGTTACGCGCATGGGCACCACCGCTGACCCAAACGCTTGAGCCGGACCTCATGGACCGAGTGGTGGCAACGCTCTTCCCCGAGCGGGGCCCGCACACACCACCTGCCATGGCGCCCCTAAGGGCAGAAGTTTCTGAGGAGGCTGGAGTCCTACCCATCACTCCAGGGGAGCTCAGCGCAGCGGTCCATCGGCTCAGGGCCAAGAACACGGCGCCCGGGCCCGACGGCATTCCGGGTCGTGCTTGGGTCTTGGCCGTGGACGCTCTGGGGCCAAGGTTGCTGCGGCTCCTGAGCGCATGTCTGGAGCAGGGTTGCTTCCCCAACGAATGGAGGACCGGGAAACTGGTCCTCCTTCGAAAAGGCGGGCGGCCGGCGGACTCTCCAGCCGGGTACCGGCCTATAGTCCTGCTCAATGAGGTGAGCAAGCTCTTTGAGCGCATAATCGCAACTCGCCTCATCGAGCACATGGAGCGCACAGGGCTGGATCTGGCTGACCAGCAGTTCGGCTTCCGGAGGGGGCGGTCGACGGTGGACGCGATACTCCGGGTGAAGGCCATAGCGGAGGAGGCTGCTTCCCGGGGCGAGGTCGTTTTGGCGGTGTCGCTAGACATCTCCAACGCCTTCAACACCTTGCCCTGGGAAGTCATCAACGAGGCTCTGCGCTTTCACGGAGTGCCTCACCACCTGTCGCGCATAGTAGCCGCCTACTTGGAGGGACGGGTGATAGTCTGGCCGGGGCGACGAGACTGGGGTCGGAGGCATATGTCGTGCGGAGTTCCGCAGGGGTCGGTGCTGGGACCACTCCTGTGGAACATAGGCTACGACTGGGTCCTACGGGGGGAAAACTTGAGTGGAGTCGGCGTCACCTGTTACGCCGACGACACGCTCGTGACGGCCAGAGGACCCAGCTACCGCGACGCAGCTATCCTGGCGACGGCCGGAGTCGCCCACTGTGTGGCCCGCATCCGCCACTTGGGTCTAGAGGTGGCACTCACAAAGTGCGAGGCCATCTGCTTCCATGGCCCGCGGAGAGCGTCTCCATCTGGCGCCCAAATCATCGTGGGAGGAGTCCCGATTGCTGTCAAGCCGACACTGCTGTACCTCGGTGTCGTGCTTGACAGCAAATGGAACTTCAAGGCACATTTCGAGCGCCTCGCGCCGAAACTACTACGTGCCGCGGCGGCTCTTGGGCGTATACTGCCCAACCTGGGGGGGCCCAACTCAACGTGCCGCCGTCTTTACACTGGCGTAGTGCGCTCGATGGCGCTCTACGGTGCCCCTGTATGGGCGGATGCCCTCAGCAGCCACAACATTGCTCAACTGCGGAGACCGCAGAGAGCAATGGCGCTGAGGGTAATCCGAGGATACCGCACGGTGGGCGCGGAGGCTGCATGTGCGCTGGCCGGGTGCCTGCCCTGGGATCTCGACGCGAGGGCCCACGCCGCACTGTTCCGGTGGCGAGCGGAGGCACGAGCCAGGAACAACCCACCGGCGCCACCAGAGGTGGAAAAGCGGCGCGAAGAGCTCCAAGGCGAGGCGATGGAAATGTGGGTGCACCGGCTGGAACGGCCGAGGGCCGGCTCCCGCACTATAGAAGCAGTTCGCCCAGTCCTCCACGACTGGGTCGAAAGGCGCTCCGGGGTTCTCTCTTTCCGACTGACGCAGGTGCTGTCCGGGCATGGCTGCTTCGGCAGCTACCTGCACAAGGTCGCGCAGAGAGAACCGACACCGGAGTGCCACGCGTGTGGAGCTGGCGTAGACTCGGCCCAGCACACACTGGCCGAGTGTGCGGCATGGGAGGCGGAGCGGCAGGAGGTGATAGCCCAGGTGGGGCCAGACCTATCGCTGCCGGCGGTGGTGCGGGCCATGGTGGCCAGCGAGGAAGGGTGGGAGGCTCTGCTTTCGTTTAGCGAGCACGTCCTCAAAGAGAAGGAGGCGGCGGAGCGCGAACGGGAAGCCCAGGCCGAGGCAGACCCGATGCGCCGCCGCCGCACAGGACGCAGGCGCGCCGCCCACGAGCGGAACCTGCCACCCTAACGAGAGCTGGCTGGCGAGGGACACGAGAGCACCTTCGCCCATGACGCCGGCTCTCGAGCATGAGAGCGCGACCCTGTGTCCGGGAAGCGCTCCCACGGTGAGGATCGGTCGGCTCAAAGCCCGACCTTGCGACGGATCCCGCTCCGGGATGGCCGCTGCGGGGCTGCGGACGGATCGCGCGAGCTTCCCCGGGACCCCGCATTTGCAGCGGTGAGAGGATACCATGGGGTTTAGTGGGTAGGGGGGCCTCTTTACAGCCTCGAGTCCCACATAACCGACCGGGTTGCACACCACCTTAGACCCGGCGGTATGCGTAAATGCATTCCCCATGTAAAAAAAAAAAAAAAAAAAAAAAAAAAAAGGCAGCATCGGGCCGTGAGCGTGACCCTTCATGACGAGAATCTCGTGAAGGCCAAGAAGGATAATTCCAGAAACTACTTAGACTTGGCTCACAAGATAACCGCCATGTTGGATACTGACTCGACGACTCAGGCACGGCCATGAAGAGGAAGACAGTGGTACAGTCACGTCTATAAATTTATTTACATTTCGGAACTTATTACATGGAAAGAAGGATCAAAATTGAATACAGATGCATATATATTTATGAAGCCGACCGTACTACATTAGCACATGTTTAACGTAAGTACCTACTCGTGTATTGCGTTTGTCTGACTATGAACAGATATACAAAATAGGTGGGTAACCTACTTAAGTTAAACCGGTACTAATGTAGTAGGTAACACTGGCCATGGTTCGTTTATCTCTGCGTTGGGGATTAAAGTACTGAACAGGCTTTCCAATTCAAAATAAAAGTGGGTTTATAATATGTAGGTACAAAAGTTTAATTAACAAAAAATAACAATAAAATAAAATTATGAATTTCAGTTGTGGGGTAAAAGACTCCGCATCTTTCGAAAATGGTGGTAGGGAGGGAGCCCGTACCGCTTCCACAAAGTCCACACTTTGTTATGAGACACATTTTAAATTGAAAATACGCCCCACGGGCCTAGTAGGTACAAAGTGGGGTCTTCAACGTTGGCGTTTTTGATATCTCTTTCATGGGGTGTCTGGTGGTAGACCTCGATTACCTGGACGTCTATGCAGCTGCAACGATAACAATAATAATTAAAATATTAATTCAAAAAGTATCTTAGCAATAAGAAGTTAAAAACGAACATCACCGACGTTACATAGTTACCACGCTAATAAACCTGAATGTGTGAGTTCTTCGATCGGGGTATGTACTCACTTGCCGCATCAGCAGCATTGCCGTTGCAGAAACCGTGCACGAAATTGATATCAGTGATCGCTACGGCAGGATTTTATAATAAAACCAGCATTTTCTAAGACAATATTTACTATTATGGCATTTATGTGACACAATGAAAGAAACGTAGGTAACGTCAAACTTACTCACCTCAGCAACCTCCTTGCAGGGAATAGTTGTCAATGCGAAACTCTTTACTGACGAACTTAAAAAAGTTAATAACATTAGGAGATATTGAAGAACCTTTTACACTGGTTCAGCTAATAAATTTATTTTTTAAATATCTCAAAAAATCGTAAAAGTTAGGACACTAGTTTCTTGAAGAAATTAACTCGATTTAACTTGAAGAATGTCTCCTTAAAGTTAACGGAAATAAAAAAAAACGGTGTACCGATAGGTACCTAATTCAAATAAAACGCTTTAAAAAGGATTAATCGCGTATATTAACTACATTCCCTACGTTTCGAGTCCCTTTACAGCACTTGTTGTTAGAGGGCTCAATGATGACTGAGAAAATAAAAATCTTCCCATTCCACCAAAGTGTTACACAGTGTTTCTAACCACGACAACCTTAGAAAATAAACTATTTTTGACTTAAGTGCCGGGGGGCGGTCCACATTGCGCTGAACCTGTGACCGATGGGGCAGAAAAGTTCTTATGTGGTGACCACGTACCGGAAGACGCAGCGTGGGAAGGGCCCCCCAGACTCGATGGACCGACGATCTGGTTAAGGTTGCCAGAGACCATTGGTTTAAGGCCTTTGTTAAGCCGTAGACGTGTTTCGGTGAGATGATAATGATGATGAACTTTTTTTGCAGAAACATCAAAAAACCCGCCACGCTCACTACACCCCTGGTACAAGGACTCAGGGATAAAAAGTTGTCAAGGTCCCAGGACCCGAATAACTTGATCCATCTGTCCAAAACAAAAGAAACTCCGTAAGTATTTTTTTTTTCTAAAATATCCGGGCCCGTGCTAAGGTCATCGAAATTATAGAATTTAAACTAATAATCATGACTCATATAAATATTATAAAAAAATACAGAAAAAAGGCACATTGATAAAAAAATCTTCTGTCAGACGTAATTTTCCTTATTATGTTTGCTTTGGGGGAGGCCTATGTCCAGCAGTGGACGTCTTTCGGCTGAAATGATGATGATGATAATGAATATGTTTTGAGTACACAATACCTTATATACTTATAACCACATATCATTAAGCCTCAATAATGCGTTCAATAACCGCATATAGGTAAAGGCCCCCATAATAATCAACTTTTTTATTACAACAAATTTCTTATCTGTGAAAAATTGAAAATGTTATTATAACTATAGCTAAATAATACTTATTATCGATTTCGATATTTATACTTGTTGCAGGAAGGACAATGTAAACATTACAGCACCCGCCCCCGCGCCGCCAGTACAAATTATTCAGCAGCAGCAGCAACAACAGTTGAATGTGTTCAATGTGTTTAATCCAAATGGACTTCCGTCCTTGAAACGTCGGAGGTTTGTTTTCAAAATCTGTACACGATTAAGCCCCGTTTTAGTAAATATATAATATGGATTTCCATAGCTGGGCATTAACTCGTTAATCCGTTAATCGTTAATTAACGAAGTTAACAATCGTTAATTAACAAAGTTAACATTTTCATTAACGGATTAACTTTTAAGTTAACTTTAGAATATGTTAACGGAATCATTAACTTCCGTTAAGTTTTCCCAAGTCCGTTAATCGTTAATCCAGTTCCAAAATACTTACCAAAAAGATACCGCACATACCGCGCCACGAGGCAAAAAACCTGTTTCAACCAGACTACAAATTTTCAAAAAAGAAGAATTTCTCAATTCATGTGATTTTTTTATTATTATTCTTTACATTTATTTTATTTTTATGTTTCTTACGTCAGAACTCCGTGAATACTGAACCGATTTTAAATTATCCATGGTGGTTGCAGATTGGTCACATTTTTTTCGGAATTCATGATGATGGGATCCATGATGATTTGGGTGTTTTCTTAAGAAACTCGAGCATTTTTTTTTTTCGAAAACCATTAATTTGGTGGAGTGGAGCTGATGATGGAGCCCAGGGATGTTAATTCCCATCCTATTTGAGACATTCATATTTTGAATTCATGGAATTCATGAAGAAATTAAAGAACTCAAATTTTAACGGCACATACATTATGATTTGAGGGTTTCCTTTATAAACTTGAAAATTTTTTTGGGGGTTATAAACATTTTGGTGGAGTGTACCTGATGATGAAGACCAGGGATGGCAAAGTGGAATTGGTCGATAAACACAGACATTCATCTTTTTGATTTGATTTATAATAATAATAATAATAAGCCCGCAGGGCAGCTTGTGGCGAGCTGTTGGGGAGTAACGACCCCACGGACCCGAGTGCTCCAGAGAGTCGGTCAGGGTCTCCATCTCCGGCGTGTCTTCGTCGGTCGGAGTGGACCCCAAGGGGACCCGTAGGACTCTCAGCTCTGGCTTGCCTTCATTGGCCGTCCAGAGCAGGGACCGGAACCGGTTACCATAACCCGGGTTTTTCATAAGGTTATTTTAAAGGTTGTTTTCAAAACACCTCCAATATGGTTAACTCATGATACGGAAACCTTAATCATTCGGAAACCTTATCGGTCCAGTTAACCCCAATTAACCTCTAACCAGTAACTAACCGCAATGAATTCTGTTAGTGTTTTAATCTGTTTTGAACAGTTCAAACGAAAGTAATCTTTATACGCCCAGGAATTAGACTTAATATTGAATGACCATGGCTAGGAGTTAGGACGTTGTCGCTCGCTGTGGAACCAGGTTTGTTTTGCTCTTAGTGTGGCATCGTTTCTTTATTTCCTTACTATATTTAGGCTAGCCTAACATTTTTATTATCATACATAGAAATGAAAGCGGCGTGAGCGTTTGTTTCTACTACGCTCAAGTTTATTTATTTTTCTTGTAGTTAATCAGTCAAATATAGGTAGTCGTAAATAATCATCATACATGGGTAACTTAGCGCAATTATTCTGATATTATTTAAAAACAAAACATAACTATTAGTCTCAGATTACGAAGCGATAAAATTCAGCAAATAGTGCTATTTTGTGAGTACATCTTGTGACGGCTGTCGGTAAAGTTAAAACTTTTTAAAATCTCGACATTGTTATCCTTTGTAAAACCAACAGCTAATTACCTGCACGAAATAGTACCATAAAGAACAAGAGATATTTTATTAATAACAACAGTATTCCTTTGGCAATAAAGTTCAAATTGTTATAGCATGCACTCAACGTATAACCTTTTGAAATTAAGAACCGAGGCGTGGTCAACCAGGTGTCTGTTTATTTTTCATAATTAAAAGTTGATTTGATTATTGTAGCTTGTGTTAAATTTTGCAACTTACGTAGGTAGATATTAAAAAAAGTGGGAACAGATTTCTTATCGATTTGAGGATATTGTGCAAGCTTCAGTCGCTATGCTACCAAGTACCGGCAACGTTAGCTACACTGTATTCTATTCCCGATATTTCTTACAATCGACAACTGGCCTACTTTTTGGATTTTTAATGCATTTGGATTCTTGAATTTTTAATCCATGCTTAGTTCATACACTACTCAACTACAGCAAAAATAATATAATAAATACCACCCTCTAACTAAGACTTGCAAAACACGCTACCGGAGGCCTATTGCATAATCAGTTGTAGCTTGTAATATTAGCGGAAGTCTCTTTTCAATCCCTTTTATTAGAAAGAGAGTTCCGCTAATATTTTAAGTTACAAAATAAATTATACAATTGTATCCAG
Organism: Lathronympha strigana; assembly: GCA_949128165.1. Classification (NCBI taxonomy): domain Eukaryota; kingdom Metazoa; phylum Arthropoda; class Insecta; order Lepidoptera; family Tortricidae; genus Lathronympha; species Lathronympha strigana. The sequence continues at coordinate 4,503,174 of OX421914.1, forward strand.
GTGGTCAGATCATATTTCATTTCTAAAAGGTTTTATGTGAAATGCGTCCTATTCCAATTTGACCCTTATTCTTAAGACAGTAAATTTGTAATTTATATTACAGGTTTTTGTATTACTGCATTTCATTTTCTGCAGGTAATTAGCGATTGGGTTTAACAAAAGACACTACAATACTATTCATAGCAGATAAGTTTCAAGTGGAAATCGTGATTTTAAAATGTTTACATTATAAAACGGTGAATAGTTTTTATCTTTCCTTAATTTCTCACATATGCGTCAAGAGTGATAATGCGACAATAAAAGTCTTGTTTATTACCAATCTTAATACGATTTTGCCGGCAATTACTTTCTTTTCTTACCTGGGTGCGTAGCCAAGATGCCAACCGCTCACGCTCACTCGCTAATGAAATGCAACTGTCATTGTCACGCTAATAAGAAAGAGAGATAGAGAGAGGTAGCTACGATACATTATTAAGCGTGAGCGATTGGCATCTTGGCTACGCACGCTGACGTCTGACGTGTTTTCACTTGAGACCGCTATTTGCTACCATTGGCAAAACAAAAGTATGTATTTGAGTTAATTGTAAGCAAGTGCAGCAAGCGGTGCTCCAAATGATTATGACATACTTTGATATTGGATACTTATTATTATATTATTTTTTTGTATCTCGTATTATCGTAGTAATGAGCAAAATTTGTATAATCGTACGAGTTTGAGATTAGGGCTCCCGATTACAAGAGTACACGCTGACACGTGGCTCCGTGTACACGAGTCGTGTCTTAATTACACGTGGCCTAATGGCATGTTCCAAACAGGGCAGAAAACCGGTATCGTGTGTGACAACGACATTTACAAGACGCTTCTGTAATGTGTTTAAATTAATTTGAAAATGTACCGACAATAATGAGTAATTAAACATCTATAATTTATTTTATTACATTACAATATCGCATCTCGAGATACTCTGGGTATAACTTTTTTAAGTAGGTATATTCACGGAAATACTACTAAAATTACAGTCTTTCTCCGGGACCACGGGGGCAATGTCGCCCTTGAAACGTCGGAGGTTTGTTTTCAAAGTTTATACACGATTAAGCCCCGTTTTCGTAAATTTATAATACTAAAATTATAATAACAATATCTAATTATATACAAAATCTAACAATGAACAAGAGTTTTCTACTGGTTTTATTTCCTTTAAGAACTCTCATATGTACAGGAAGAATAATTATAATATAATTTGATGGCCATAGAGTTACAATTTTTTTTAAGCTATTGCATAGCTTCTATCGCGGGCCTTGAGCGCGGGGACCGAATCCAGAAATTCCGTAACGAAAAAAAACCTGACGCTCCCCACTCCGACGGACCGAAACCGACTTTATTCACTTTGTTACAAAGTTCTTTATCGAGGAAAGGATATATCTCCAAACGAATGTCGCTAAGTGTCATATTCTATACAAAATATTGAGGACAGTAGCTCTTATTACCAGAGATACGGCGATGTCAAACGTCAAAATAAACACTATTATTATAGTCCCGCCAAAATCAAATATGTTAGTCGCAAACTTATGTTTCTTATTTCAGTTATCATAAACCTATAGTTTCAATGATAAATATTCCTGAATAACCAACAGCTACTGTAAGATAATAAAACCCACATATATTGTAAAATAATGTTGACAACTTTTCTATCAAAAACATTGAATTTGAAAATGAATAATGATCCACAAGAGTCTACAACAAAATATGGGACCACCATTGACGCGGTATTTTCTAGGTATTTAGAGGATATTAAGTCGCAAACTTATGTTTCTTATTTCAGTTATCATAAGTTTCAATGATAATAATAATTATAATTTCAATATATCAACGATGCCTCTGGAAAACTACTAACATCAGACGAAGAAATCAACCGCCGATGGCAAAAGTACTTTCAGGATCTTTTAAATGAAGAATTTCCCCAATGTCCACTATCACCACTGCCTTGCGCTCTTGGCCCTATTGAAGCTATATTATTAACAGAAGTGGAATCGGCAATTTCCAGTATGAAAAATGGTAAGGCTACAGGCCCCGACGAAATACCAGCAGAGCTCTGGAAAAAGAGTGGAGCAAATGGTGTCGCATGGCTTACAGGTCTTTTTAATCTTATCCTAACAACCGGGGTAATGCCAGATATGTGGAGACTTAGTAACATGGTACCATTTTACAAAAACAAGGGTAGTATAGCGGATTGTGGAAATTATAGAGCCATAAAATTAACATCTCACACGCTGAAGATTTGGGAAAAAGTAATTATCCGGAGACTCAATAGATTGTCAAAAATAACACCGAACCAATGCGGATTTTCTGCCGGAGTGGGTACTACCGACGCAATACACTCTGTAAGGATACTGATGGATAAATACAAAGCACTGAAAAAAGACCTTCATCTAATTTTCATTGACCTTGAAAAAGCCTTTGACCGGATTCCTCGCAAACTCATATGGCAAGCACTCAGGTCTCAATTAATACCAGAGCAATACATCGGTATCATACAGGATATGTATAGAAACATTACAACCCGAGTGATCTCCCCAGCTGGCACAAGTAGCAGTTTTGAAGTAAATGTTGGAGTTCACCAAGGATCTGCCTTGAGCCCCTTGATCTTTAACATTGTGATGGACTACGTCACCAAATATCTTCAAAAACCGGCACCTTGGACACTATTATATGCAGATGATGTAGTCTTAATCGAGGAATCATTGCCGCGAATTCAAACTGACCTCGAATCATGGCGAGCAGCTCTAGAAAGCAGGGGTCTACGCGTGAGCCGACAAAAAACTGAATACCTACACTGCAATTTCTCCGGTAATATTCACAACCAAATTCCACCCACACTTGAAGGAACCCCTCTAAATAAGGTAGAGGAATTCAAATACCTCGGATCAATACTTAACTCTACGGCAGGTATAGAGAGAGATATAGAGAATCGGATAAAAACAGGATGGCACAAATGGAGGACACTGTCTGGAGTTCTCTGCGACGCAAAAATGCCCATTAAAACGAAAGGAAAGGTATACAAAAGAGCAGTACGGCCAGCTTTACTCTACGGTTCCGAGTGTTGGGGAGTTCGAAAGTGCGACGAACAGAAAATGCATGTTACGGAAATGAAGATGTTACGCTGGGCCGGGGGTGTGACCAAACTCGACAAAGTTAGAAATGAACACATCCGAGGGAGCTTTAAGGTAGTTGAAATCCAACAAAAAATGCAAGAGAGCCGCCTACGTTGGTATGGTCACGTAATGCGCCGGAACGAGGACCACGTGACCAGACAAGTTATGGCCATTACCGAAGGCAAAAGAGGTAGAGGACGCCCACCGACCACCTGGGCAGGAACCATACAGAAGGATCTGCTGACGATGGGTTTAACGCCAGAGATGACACAAGACCGCCTTAACTGGCGCAAAAGTATCAGGAGGGCTGACCCCAAATAGGGAAATAGCCAGGAGATTGATGATGATAAGTTTCAATGATAAATATTCCTGAATAACCAACAGCTACTGTAAGATAATAAAACCCACATGTATTGTAAAATAATAAAAACATTTTAAACAATATTAACTTTTTATTTGTTAAATAATAGAAAAATTTGTTTTCTTATCGGTCACCACGCTCAAAAAGTGTAACTTGAATTAATATCAAAGAAAAAGAAATACTGCATGAATAAAATAAATAAATAATTATAATTGCATAAGTTGATACAAAATGATATGCAATAGCTTTACCGCGGCAGTCCCCGAGTGCCACACGTATTTTTTGAAATAGTTTTAATGTCTGATGTGTCGGTATTTAGATCGTGTTTATATCGTTTTTCCCTTCCTTTCATTTTAAACAATTCTATATTATGTTTTACGAATATACACATAACAAATACATATAAGGATGGCAAGGGTAGTATACTTTTTTAAATAATGGCTTGCAACTATCTAGGTAATATGCTCCACACAAAGATCTTACTCGTAAACACTTTCTTTGGGCTAAGAAAACCTTATCAGCATCTGATGAGTTGCCCCATATTATTATTCCGTAACAGATTTGCGACGATACATAACCGTTATAGGCTGCCGTTGCTGCCGCCTCAGAGACGGTTGCTCGCAGACGATACAAAATATAATCTACTGGGTACAAAGGGTATTAATATGGGCTTTCCAATTACAAAACTTATCATTCTTAATTCCTAGAAAAACTGCACTTTCCGTTTCATTAAGTTGTACTTACACCATTAAAATCGGCAGATAATCTAATTGATTTGCTATTATAAGTTTGAAATTAAACCAGTTGTGTTTTGGTTAAGTTAACTTTGAGATTATTATTTTCTAACCAATTTGTTACATTTGTTAATGTAGGTACATGTAATAATATTTCATAGAGAACCATCTGTATTTTCTTTAATTACTATGGTTGTGTCATCTGCAAATAGTATAGTGTCATTTTGTGTGGCGCCAGGTAAATCGGTGATGTAAAGTAAAAACAAATACGGCCCTAGTATACTACCCGATGGCACGCCGCATGTGTTAATGATGAACGGCGAATTATACGTTTTGTTAAGGTTTTTAACTATTTTTGTAACTTCTACACATTGTCGCTGTCCATTGAGATAGCTTTTTAGCCAACAGTACGCTTGCCCTCTTATACCGTATTTAACTATTTATATTACTTTAATAGCAATGTTTCATGGCACCCTAGATCCATAAAGCCATCCAGGATCTAGATTTCTGCTCATTCTATGCATTCGTGTACATACACACAGAAAACATAGAAAAGCGGAAGTGTTTACCGTGACACCAATTAGTAGGTATAGGTATCGGGATACAAAGTATCAACTCAAAATATGTGTAATAATAATTTGACTGGATTACGTAAATTGTAAGAATATTAATGTAAAATACCAGACCAAGATAATATAACGCATCGCGGCTTAGACATTGCCGAGATTCATTGTTTATGTGGAACCGATAAGGGCAATAACAATAAGCCTGCACTCGGTCGGTATTCATCTTTGTGCACTTAAATGTCATTGTCTCATGAGAGTAATTAGTAAAAACAATGCAAGTAAAGTTTTTGAAGCAGGAATTTCTAGAGCTGCTTTCAATATTATCATTTTAAATTGCCATAATTTTTAGAACGATACCGTCCGTAGTCTGCACGTGCAAGGCCATTTTTTTGTTTTATAAACGAGCCTTTGTTAATATGAGCACGTCGGCTCCAAAAGCTAATCCTAATAATTACCTAACTACTAGATGTGGAAACTTAAGTGGCGAGTTGGCTATATGTTCAAAGTTTAGTGACACCTCTCTACCCCCAGCCCTCATACTGGTGTTGCTCTCGAGCTCTCTTAGATGTCGCTTTTTGTGGGGGCCCATCTTATGTGGGCGAGTCACCGTTTGCCGTAAATTAAATATATTACCATTTTGTTAGGCAGACGTCTGATTTTATTCTCTATAATACAGTATTTAGTTAACCACCTTCACCTAATAGACCAGTATATTTTAGTTTCCATTAAATCTCAATAGTCTATACACCCTGGCGGTGCTGCCTCTGCATCCCATAACTCGGGCAGGTGCATCATTCGCTCGGTGTACCCCTTACATTTCATTAAATTGTCGAAAGGGTCTCAGCGTGTTGGCTTCGGCTCCGCGTACGCCTCCCAAAGATCCGGAACACAATTGTTCCGTGATGGGAAGACCTACCTATTATGAAGATTTAAGACAAAAGTGCGATATTATTTTTTACTATCGTTGTAGAATTGTTTTTGCTGAATATTTTGTATTTTGATTGTTGTTCACATTGATCATAATATGTACTACGAGTATGTCTAATTTTTTGTTTGTATCCCTACTTTTTATTTTAATTATCATGCACTGTTACTTTACACGCCAAGGGGCCTTACCATGACGTCTTAACGTGATTCAGTTTAGGGCCTAAACTGAGTCGCTGCCATACAACTCAACACAGGTTCCTTACCTGAACCTGAACCTTAACTGAAATGCGTTAAAGGGCATTTTCAGAAAAAAGTGCACCCTTTTAATGAAAATGGGTCCTCAATTTTCCATAAAAAAAATTTTTTGTCAGGTTTGTAACGGCCCATACGAAATGTATGAAAAAAATGCGTTACAAAGCTGACAAAAAAAACGGGACACTATTTTTCTTGTTTCCAATAGTAATCGTGATTCTGGTTACAAAAAACCCAAAACTTCCTATATTCAAAAAGAAATGAAAATGGTACCCTATTTTTGAAAATGCCCTAAAACGTTATGGTAACGGATAAGGATGGGTTAGGTCCGCGTGTATTTAAGATCTGTTTCTACGAGTACCACGGATACTCGGATCTAAATTACACGCGAGCCCGACTTGTAAACTTGGCTACCTAAGTTGTTTAATTATCATTGCACGTGCAGTATTAGACCTATTCGTTCCTACTACAATGGTTTTGAATGTTTTGATTAAATAACTTAACAAAAAATAACCGACGTTAGTCGTAAGACTCGTAAGAGATATTCACTAAATTCGTTGAACAAGTTAAATCCGTCAAAATAAACACTAAGAATAACTTTAAATCACAACATGCAAGCAAACGTAATGATGTTGCAGTTTCATTAATTGCAATTTTGTTTAGTACTACACTTTTAATTTTCGAAAGCTTAAGAAATTCACGTAATTAATAGAAGTATATTTATTTATTATAACGTGAATTGAAGTTGTAAGGTATGACATTTTATTTGATGAAATAAGCTAGTTCAATCTAACGGGTTGTTGTGTATTTGAAGAAAAATAAGAAATTATTAACACGTGCCGTCGCGTTGCCGTCTTCGCTTTAATTTGAAAGTGTAAGACGTAGAAACCGCTTGTTATTATTAATACAACTCTAGTGTAACGGCTTATAGTTCAAAATTGATTGAAGTGACAACTATGAAACAAACCTGGGTTATTCTACCTGTTGGACCCAAAAAACAGTGCAAGATACAAATGTCCTAAGTACGAGGTTTTTATATGTCCTTTACGACATTTCTATCGTTCACTGTTGACACGGAATTGTCTTTGCCGATGCCAGCCTCTACTGTTATTAGATATTGAATCTAATTTACTTACACGTAAAGAGTATAATCGTTTGTTATAATAAGGTTAACAGTAACCTAAAGAAAACCCCAAACAAAAACCCTATCGGGATTGGGTTTTGCAGTTAACCGGGTTATGGTTACTGTTACAGCAACATTTCGCTTACCGTTTGTATTCGGTTACTGAATGTTGCTGTTACAGTATCATTGGGTAACAGATATGATTAGGTAACCAACTCGATAGGCTTAAGCCTAAAGAGGGGTTTTCCGGTCCCTGGTCCAGAGAGGAGTCGTTAGAGCGATATGCTCCAGGGGTGGAAGTGAAATATGCATAAGACGCGAGTGGGCACAGTGGCTGGCAACAGCCACTGGGTAGAAAGCGGCGCACACCTCTCAACACCCCTGAGCCGTTCACACCGATGTTGCTCCTGGCCGTCCTTGCGACGGCAGTTTCAGGGGCCCATCTAGTCGGCGGCAAGTCACCGCCTGCCTCGATAACTTGTTTTAAACATTGTTATGGCAGGTGACCGGAACTCTTTGCAATAGTCCATTTCTGATCCACCCAAACCTCAACGCCATAGCCTGGTATTCTTTCCACTTTCCTTACAATAGCTCCAACGCCTGCTGGGACCGGTTCACGGGTATCTATTGATGCACCCGTGAATGGGTTCTAGCAGGTGTACTACACAGAAAAATTCTCCAAAAGGCCTCTACGTGTTGGATCTGTATCCCCACGCAAGCCTACCAAAAGACCGGGATGTACAGGCCCGTGATCCGCAAAGGAGACACAAATAATAATAATAATAAATATTACGGGACAATCTTACACAAATCGACCTAGTCCCACGGTAAGCTCAATAAGGCTTGTGTTGTGGGTACTAGGCGACGATATATATAATAGACAGATACATATAAATACTTAAATACATAGAAAACATCCATAACTCAGGAACAAACATTCGTGATAAACACACAAATAAATGCCCTGACCAGGATTCGAACCCGGGACCTCCTGCTTCGTAGGCAGGATCACTACCAACTAGGCTAGGAGGCCGTCAAGTACACGTCAAGCGCACATTTATATTCTGATGATGGAGTTCTTGACAAATTTAGACAACCTTCAAATTTGAACGGCACGTCCAACTATTGGCGTGTTTTCATAAGTGGTTGGGGTATTTTCTTAATCAAGCCATCAATTTGCTGCAGTGGACCTGATTTTGAACACCAGGGATGGCATATTGAAACTGCTCGATAATTTCTAGCTCTGTCCTCCAACTTGAGACATTGTTATTTAGTCTGTGACCTCGGAGCTCTACAAGAGAGTTGCATTTGATTTTACTTCAGATCAAATGATGGGAGCCATGAGACATTAAGAAAACTCCTGAATTTTCAAAGGTACTCGGATGGTAAATTTGATATTTTTGAAGGAAACTGATTAACTATAAGTTGTCGATCACAAACTCAAAGATGCCCTTTTTACCACGTGTTACGCTTTAACGATTAACGAAGTTAACTTTTTTTTGTAACGGATTAGCGATTAACGAAGTTAACTATTTGATTAACGGTGCCCAGCTCTGGGATTTCCGTAAGTATTATTTTCACATATTCTTTTTTACCCAAGTACAAGAGGGGTTATATTTTTAACACTTGTATACGTAGTCGTGTTACAACAAATTTCTTATCTGTGAAAATGTTATGTTCCTGTGTGTATTCCAATAGCGTCAAAATCGTCAAACAAAACTACTGAAGCGATTTGCGTGCGTGAAAATTAATTGATTAGGTAGTTTTTTTATGACGCGGGGACAATGCCTGCCGCAGAGGTCTATGGCATTGGCACTAAAAACTTTGCGGAGTCCGGCTTGCTCGGCAGGCAGTCTTAGTGATTCTGCCCTCTTTGCGTATCGGCTTGTAATTTTTATGGAATAGCGTGACTCTACATTATTTAGTAATTATTGTGGGAAATTCTATTACCCTAAACTTTATAGGTTTTGATTTAAAAATAAACGAAATATATTTTTTTTTTTATTGATATTTTTTTAAGTCAATCAATTTTGACGTGCTTTTCATGTAATGCACATACATTTAATAAAGATCTAACAAAAAAAATAGGATTAAACTTTTCAGTTTTTTTTAAATTTACTTCCACGTTCCCAGTGGGCCGTATGCTCGTTTGTCACCGTCGTATTATAAAAAAAAAAGATACCGCTCAAATTTTTTCACCAGTAATACACCCACCAACACCCTACAGTATAAATTAAAAACTATATATATATACAGGACGTTGGTGGGTGTATTACTGGTGAAAAAATGCTAACGTGCAAGTAAATTAAAAAAAAATTGAAAAGTTTAGTTATTTTTTAAAGTAGGTCCTTGAGGCATTGTACCTAGGATGCTGGCGGCATTTCCTCGTTGTATTATTTTTATTTTTTTCATTGCCTCAAGGACCTACTTTAGATTTAAGGTAGGTAGAGGTAGGTAGTTAGGTAATTTACACTTACTGTATATATTTCGAGAATAAATGGTTTTTGTTATTTTTTTTCTATGATATGAAAATGTTCTTATTGTCATATAATCATCTTTATCAACTCAAGTGGGGCAGAATCACTTAGCTTATCCTGGCACGGCCTTTGCACGACGCGAGACAAGTAGTGAAATCTCTCATGTAACTTAACATAATAGCCCAGAAGGGCCAGAAGTGCGATAGAAAACCCATCCCCACGGATTTATGACATGCCCACTTGCCATTAGGTAAGCGAAACGAAAACTATGGTATACGCGCAGAAATAAAGTCACATGTAGATGTAAATAATGTAGATTTGGAAAATGCGACAAAGATTAGCAATTTCATTGCATATGGAAAACGCTTTATAGGCGCCATGTGCAAGAACCTTACTTAGTAAGTTTTTTTTATTAGAATAGCAACCCTACCGATATGTCATTTGTCACTGTCAAGTCGTGCTTGCTTTGCTTTGATTAGAGTCGCTGCTTGGTCAAGGAAAATATTTATCCTGAATACTTTAATATAAAATATTAATTAAAATACGTGGTTATCGTCTAATATGCTTCCTTATAAAAAGTAAGTTGTTTATTATTTCATTTAACAGAAAAACTCGCAGAATACTGTAAATGTTGCTTGCTTATTCTGGTAATACTTGACATTTTCTGTTTTAAGTACCTGCTTTTTCCAAAATAGTAAATATTTGAAAATAATACGTTAAAACGTTTTTAAAGCCACATATCAAATTTGATTCTTGCTAAAAAGGAATTTCTAATGATGAAATATTTGATTATAACTATGTTTTTGGTAGCAGTAATTACATAGACCAGGGTTATATTTGGTGCTATATTTGTCTTTTTATTTTTAGGTTTCTATTTTCGTATAAGTACCGTTTAAACTCTTAGCAAAATAAGCGTATTTTTTTCTACCCTAGACATTTTTTATTTTTCTATTTTATTTTTATGAAAATTAAGTGTGAAGGTGTAAAACTGAGTTATCATTCTTTTAACAGAAGTTTCATTTGCAAGAAAAAGGAAAATATGTTCCGTATTCATATCTATTTCTCTATTATTTATGTTATCTTTAAATAAAGAAGTCATTTATCTCATTTGTGGAAGCTACAGAGGGATAGGGCTTTAAATATGAATCCAGCTGAAGTAACGATTGACAGGCTTACCTTTAGCTTAAAAGCATATGACAAACAATAATTGTGTTGCTTAACTTTAAACTCAGGTACATCTATTCGACCCTCTCAGCAAATATCTACCTTATTGCCTTTTCTTAATACCAAAATCGCATAATCTGCTGATGTATTTACCCGAGTTTGGTACTCAATTACATTCATTGTATGGACGTATGTTTATCTGACATAACTAATTGTATGTTACATACAAATAGCCATACATTCGAGTTGCTCCTCCCCTGCAAAAATCGATAGCCTTTTTTGTATAGAAAATAACAGACATTTCAGTCCAGTTGATTAAATAGTCAAAGATGTAGGATGTAATCAAAATTTTTTCATACATCCACTGTCCAGTTTTTAATCCCCTTAATTTGACATGTTATAAACGTTAATGATTAGTTTTAAATTACATAGATTTTAATGATTACTTTTAAATTATCTGCATTTCAGGATCAGGAGTAGGCCACAAAAGAATAAAAAGAAGAATATTGTAGTACAGAATGTGCAGGTGTTTAACATGTACAAACCTGGCCAAAGCACAAGCCAGTTTCAGGCACCGCACCAGGATGAGCCGGAAGACCTGTCAGATGACTTGGCCCCGAACATGGCCAGACAAGGTGTGCAGCAGCTGCCAGGAACCCAGCCCCGAGCAGTAACGGCGGAGAATAAACTTAATTTTAAGTAAGTTTACTTCTCTCTTAAGTTTTTAATCATGACTTGGTATCTTGAACCTACAAGGAATCATGGCAGGTATCAGTAAAACATTTGATTTCAATTTTAAGTATGTAAATTTAAGCATATCAAATACTATAACTAAGGGAGACCGAGTTTTACGACCCCAAAATCTACATCACAAACAAAAATTAAAATTTCTTAATTTTTTTTTGTAATACTTTTGCATTTTCATGTGATAATGAGGTAGGTAAATAGAAAAATTAATGAACAAAGTGTGAAGTCATGGATATAGTACAAAGTGCAAGACAAATGTATTTATTTTCACCATACATATACATTCTCTGATTGTGATGGCAACTGAAACTCTGACACTGGCAAAAGACATCTGGCTAAAGGCATAATATGTAAAAGCCATTCTAGGCGTCTAGTCTTACCTATAACACTATCCTTATACAGCCTGTAAAAGAAGTGTTTAAAAATTTTTTTTACAAACATTTATTCGTTATTTTGCAGGCTCCAAAAAACGACGCCACAAAAGACTCCCGATTGGTCGGAATATCAGAACAAGTTTAAACGGATCGGGGGCGGATCGCCCGACCACGAGTCAGAGCACATTCAGGAGGTCAAGCAGGAACCCAACCAGTCCATGAATATGGGTAAGTAATGCTGAAATTTTATTTAACTTTTATTGAAAAGTACCTACAGACATTGTCAAAGATAAGTTTACAATTTGCGCCTTACTTAAGCTGCAAAATATAAATTTTTGGCTTTTGTAGTCAACTGATAAAAGTAGTGGTTCAAAATGACAACTATTTTTGGATGTTTTGGTACATTTTAAGTTTTTCTTTATTTGCTACGCGTTTATTTTATACTTACATTATTACACGTTAACAAAAAATATAGTTTATTATTTATTAAGCAAGTGAATGTAAAACAAAGTGCAACTAACCTTGAATTATGAGTTATGACAATTGTGCAACATGGAAATGTAGTAGAAACTGTCTCTAACAGGATACATGTTCGAAGAAGATGTTGAGATGAAGGAGGTCCCAATCCGCCACATCAACCCTAAGGAGCTGAAGGTAGCCGTTACCACCGAACCTTACCTGTACCTCAATGACGACCAGGTTAAGGAAATCGACGAAGCCCTTGTCAAAAAAATCCAGGATGCTATCTTCAACCAGCAACTATCATACATCCCAACTTTCCAAGATATTCCGGTCCACAACTTGGGGCATCTACCGCTCAATTGCCAAGGACCTAAGGACCTAATCTGGCTGCATGAAACCATCTCTAATATAGCCTCTCCAATACCAAATATAAAATTGGTGGTCAAACCTCAGAGTGCGATACCAAATATGATCAAAGTCAAACTATTTGTCCCTAACTTTTCTGGCAATTTGGAAGAGTTGAAACATCTCCTCCAGAAGCAAAACCATTGGTACAACATGAACTCGTGGATGCTTGTTAAGAGTGAAAAACAAGGAGATGATCCTTCAAGTTATACATTAGAATACCGTGTTCCAGAGATGCAAGCTATGATTATAGACAACAGGGACCGGCGTGTGGCTTATTCCTTAGGATCCATCTACGCTATAGTTTCAGACGATGACAGTAAAGACACAGAAAAGGTGTTCAAATACCGTAATGTAGCCACGCACCTGCAAGTAAGTGTGTTAACGGAGCCATTCCGGTACTTAACTGTTTTGGAAGTGGAAATGATCCGACTAGCACTAGTTTACAAGCTAGAAACGGATGTTTATTCGAATAGCGAATACATACCAACTTTCAGAGGCAGTCCGGGGCATTTTAAAGGTGGCTTAAAGATTTGGTGTGAGAGTGAACGAGACCTAAGATGGTTGAGAGAAGCGGTTGTCTCTATCGTCTCACCTGCTATAGGAACTAAACTGGTTATTAAGCAGCAGGGTGCCGTACCGCAAAGAGCTAAAATGACTGTATCCATACCAACCACTGAAGACGGAGCATTCATTTTAAAGGTCCTAAAGAGACAGAATCCCTGGTGCAACGTGGATTTTTGGACTCTGTTCTCGACATGGTTGGACCCTAAGTCTAACGGCGTGATGTGTGTATTTTATATACCGCATAAGCACATAAGGCTTATTAAGGAGAAGAATTCTCGCCTTTCGTTTTTGCTTGGTTATGTTAAGGCAGATATTGTGATAGAATAGAAATAAATAATTTTAAATATAAAAGGCTGTGGCAATAGTTGAGAATTCATATTTTGAAATAAGGTTAGAACTTTTAAGAATATATTGAGTATAAAATAGGTTACAATTAAATTGAGACTGTTTATAATTAATAAAGTGATACTAGAATAAGAAAAATATGATCTCAACTACTTGTTTAAAATTATTTGAATACGATTCTTATTTGAGAAATGTTTAACAATCTTTGCCATCTAACACACTATATTTTTATAACTAGTTTAAAAGGAGATATTTTGTAGCTTTTTTGGTGTTTTAAACATGTATTAGGATAGGAAAAAAATGGATTTTAGGTGTAGGGTTTTTTAACACATATAAGATAGGTAAATGTTTGTGATTAGTGTGATCACACTCGAATTTCTTCGTGAAGTTTAAGGGTAGAATTAATAATTTAAGGGGATATTATATTTATTACGATTTTTATTTAAAAAAAAAATTCTTAACAGGGGCTATTAGGCATTAATCAGAATCACTATTAGTACGCACAACTTATCTGAATATAATTCAATCATAAATTAAAAAGAAGTAATTATAAAGTAATTGAAAGACCATGCTGTGCCTTATTTGAGTTTTTGGCAATTTGATAATTGTTGGAAGCACAAAAAATAGGTACAAATGCTTTTTCATACTTGTAATACCATATCGTTTTGAATACAGGTAAACTAATAATTGAACGTGCAATCACTTGTCCCTTTCTTATGATTAACTTTGTTACTATTAAGAAAGAGATGGAATTATTTCACAGTGACCGCTAGTCATGTTTCATTTTAGTATTTCTTGAATAAAATATTATTTCTGTTGCGCTTTTTTGAAGCATTAACTGTATGATTTTTAGGATATGTTTTTATAATAGATAGTATGTTAGTAAGTCACTAGATGGCACGGTTACAATTTTCTAGAGTATTTTTATAATGAAATTTGAGCCGTTTTTTAAATTACGAACTTATGTAGGTACAGGTGTGTTAACACATTTCTCAAAATGTTTTATGATTGTATCCTATTGATATCCCTGTGATTTTGCTTATTAGTAAGATAAGATGTACAATACTTGTGTTGAACGCGATTTGTCAGAGTTTTAATGAAATAACATACATAGAAGAATAAGAAAGTTCTGTTTATAAACTGTGATATAAATGTAATAAATTGTGCTCAACACATGGAAGCTAATCTAAGTTTTATAAGATGACTGTCTTATCGCTGCACAACTTTATTGTGTATAAGCTTTTTCAATTAAATGTTTTGTTTTATTTAAATGTTTATTTTATTTAACTCACACACATATTTTATCTCTTTTTGCATTAGCATTTTTCATATCTGGCTCTGACACCCCAATCACATGACCGCTTTTTCAACACGCGTTAATAAAACCGGCCAAGGGCGAGTCGGACTCGCCCACCGGGGGCTCCGGACAAAGGATGCGCCCCCCACACCCATACAAGCACGGAATTCTCATTGCGCGGCAATTATACGGATTTTGGGAGTTTTTCCTGTACTTGTGCTACAAGCTATTGCTTTTTGCCAAATTCTAGTTCAACGGGAGGTATACTAGATATTGATTCCCTTTGCAAATGTAGGTTTGGGAAATGCGACATAAACGCCCGTATTTTTTGACTACGCAGAGCCCATACACATACGACCCCATCGGCCATCTGCGTGCAATGTGGCCTGCCCATTGCCACAGCTTGCTAATCCAGAGGGCTATGTCGGTGACTTTAGTTCGTCTACGGATCTCCTCATTTCTGATTCGATCACGTAGAGAAACTCCGAGCATAGCCCTTTCCATACCTCGTTGAGCGACTTTGAGTTTTGAGATGAGGCCGATAGTGAAGGACCACGTTTCGGCGCCGTAAGTCATCACTGGTAACACACATTGATTGAAAACTTTCGTCTTGAGGCACTGAGGTATGTCGGACGGAAATACATTGGGTAGTTTCCCGAACGCTGCCCAACCGAGTTGGATTCGGCGGTTGACCTCTTTATCGAAGTTGGACCTTCTTCAAAAGGCTGTTGTCACCTTTTTTGAAGAACAGCACCACCTCGTCTCTGTTCCATGCTTCAGGCGTTTTGCCCTCGGACAAGACGGATTCAAAGAGCTTCTGGAGGAATAAGTACTGGCGTTCCAACCGCTCTCAGAAGCTCCGTGGTGATTCCGTCATTGCCCGACGCCTTGTTGTTCTTAAGCTGCTTTAGGGCCATCCTAATCTCGTACAAACTGATGTCCGGGATATCTTCGGTGTAATGTCGGGACAGCCTGGCTATAAACCCTGGGTATAAATACATCCAATGAAGTAGTGGCAATCGGGAGATTGCTAATAGTTAATCCAAAGAGATTGGAAGTGGTAGGGCGACGCGCCTATAAAGGTTGTCACACTAAAGAGTTCCGTGCTCTGTGAGTTAATCGAATGAATACCCTGGCCAGCTGTCTATGTCGGTAGAAAACCGCGCGAAATTCTAGATTATGGATAAGGGCTGACAACCCGTAGAAAATTCGAATTTCGCGTCAGTCAACTGTCATTTTGAAGCGTCCTATATGAACGCAGATATTGGGAACGGTGAAAAAACGCCATCGTCGGGTGCGAATGGGGCCTAATTCTCTAAAATATTTTAGGATGTGTGTCACATTAGCGTTTGTGAGTTGGCGTTTTTGTACAGTCAACCAATTGGAACCCTAGGCCACTGTAGGACTATGTCATAGTGAGCTAGTGACGCTATAAGTAAATCAGATTGTAAGAAATCTCTTACTGATTGTAATTTTGACATGGTTCTAGAGTGGCCTATTCGTGGTTCCAATTGGTTGACTGTTCTTTTTGTGGGGGCCAACGAACCCTTAGTAAGTTGAAGCATTTATTGCGTAATGTCGCTGTTCAAAGGCATCGTGTCGCAACCGAAGTAATCTCAACAAGATTTAACCCTCTGTTACCCTCTGGATTAGAAGGTGAGATAGCAGTTTTTTTCGTAAAAATAAAATTAAAACTAAATTTTGTGGTTGCCTTATGACCATCACAGTCGGCTGGGGCCGGTATCGGAAATTTTGCCAGGAACTCGACCACGGCCATAGCTGACAACTTCTCTTAGGCCCACTTGCACCACCCAGGCTTACCCGCTACAAAAAAAACGCTTAACTCTGGGTTATCTGACTAGCCTCGACTGGTGTAGGTGACCCTAATGCGATATAGACTTATACGCGGGATCCTAAAAGTTCAATTTCGCTTAAATAATTGCGGCAGTGACCCCGGTCCGGGGCACGGCATAAACCGGCAGAGCATGTCCGCCGGATCGGTCATCATCGGAATCAATGTATGGTAAATTCGTCTGGCGGATGCCCAGCGGACGTACCCGCTATGCAGATCCGACGGATTGCCCGAACGTACATGGCCAGCTATACTACTTGGCCGTCTTTCGTAAAGGTTAACTGGCTCAATGCTCTGCAAATTGGATATGTAGGGAACATGATTTATTGGTAACACCAGAGAAGTGAAAAGCCGTTTTAAGGTTGTTGAGTAATATTAGCCTACAACAAAAACTTTTTTTTACAGCCTCAAACATGGCCAAACCTTCAACTCAACCTTCGAACAGCCAGCGGACAGCTGTGCCTCAGATTTCACCGGCATCGGCACCGAAACTGCCCATGTCACAGAACCTGCCGAAAACGGGAACTGAAATACGTAAGTTACCTTGACGGTTGTCTGTTAAGTTACAGTAGCAATATGGGTGGATCAACTATTTCTTGTTGTTAGGCTGTCTCGTCAGTCAGGGGAGTAAATCAGCACGGTTTGTTAGAAGAAACACTGCAGTATGTTCCACTGACATGCTTGGTTGATGGCCCATCATGGAAAGGGAAAATGACAACCAAAAAATTTTTTGTGAATTTGAATAAAACTATAATTTTAAAAGTGACCCAGGGGACCTTAACTATCGCAAGTAGTGACAAATAGTTTGTTAATCACCAGACCTCCAGAGATGTGCGAGGATGCATTGCTAGTGTTTTTAGGGTTCCGTAATAAAATGGTAAAAAAGGAACTCTTACGGTATGACTCAGTCTGTCTGTCTGTCACATCGTTAAATATCACAAGAACTAGGTACTTAAGCTACCAATTTGAAATTTGGAATAGTTATAAACAAGGTTAACCCAGAGACATTGAGAGAGGGTTTATTATATATTTTAATCAATCAATGAAAAATGCCCGATAAAAGAGGGGCAAAAATGAAAAGTCATGTGGAGATGGAATGGAAGGGGGGGGGGGGATTATTTGATAGAGCTTGATTAGCACTTTCTAAATCATTTTTTTTTATATTTTTTTAAATAGGTACCAGTTTTTTTTAATACGAAAATGAAAAAAAAATACCATTCCTAGCCCCCCTTGTTCTGCACGAGTCAAATTCGTATGCACTTCCAGTATGTAATGTTTATTTTTTTATTTAATTATTCATCGACATTGTTGTAATTTATTGTTAAGGTTTTTCAACCCTAAAGCCAACCGACGTGCGCATGCGAAACGCGCAACCGAACGCTATGTTCCCCCATATGTCAGGAGGAAATAACAAAGGTGAGCACAATCACGTCTAATAATATGTATACATGTCAGAACGTATGTCCGAGGCGTTAGGGATCAAAATCGCTAACATGTTTTTAGAGATGACCGTACAGTCACGTCTGATATACTTTGGAACTTATAACTGTGGAATAAGGGTCAAAATTGAATACAGATGCATATACATTTATGAAGCCGACTATACAAGTCGTGCTATAGGCCGACCATGCTATAGACTAACGGGTGAGCTTAAGGTGCTTATTGACCGAGCGTTAGCGAAGGTCCCTCTTAGGTAATAATGATTTTGTAGGTATATCCGTCTGTTTCACTGTTTTCCTTTTCAAATTTTGTTCATTCATTATATACGAGTACGTCACATAAACTACTATTATGTTTTATAATTAATAATAATGATGTTTTGTTTCAGCCTACCCGAAAGGTAAGTCTATGACTTTATACCTACTTATAGGATGTACCTACTTATCACATACTGAATAAGAATAGTAGAAATAAAAGTTTAAAAACAACCTATATGCCTAGTACCAGTGTAATAGACAGACATGTGCTTATTTTTATTAGTAAGGTACCACTTAAACCACTTTATCGTTTATAGAAATTAACCCTTTCAACCACCGAAAAAGTGATACCTTTTTACTAAAAACAAGCAAATATGTCGTCGCTTAGTACCTACAACACAAACTATCTAACCATCCCACCCCATAAACACCGATACAACAAATCATTCACAGTACACTCAGTAAAGCTTTGGAACACTACCACATCCATAAGGCAGTGTCAGTCATTGGCATCGCTAAAGGCTAAATTAAAAACATTTTGGTTAGAAACATACAAGCATGTTTTATTTTATTTTATTAATATCTATTATTCATAGATTAGGATATGATTAGGATAGGATTAGATTATTTATTATTAGTTACCTAGGTTAACTGAAAGAGATCCCTCATAGGGATAAGTTCGACTTTGTACTTTTCTATTTATTCCATTTTGCAAATGCATATCCTGTTTTGTGCAATAAAGTGTTTAGTTACTTACTTACTTTATTTATCTTAATGGAAAAAAATGTCGATTGGTGTGAAATTGTCTTATAGCTATTCATTTTATTAATGTATATTTTTTCTACAGGTATACCAAAATCGTTTTTGCAACAAGAAATCCCTTTCGGGCCAGCAGTGCTTCAAGGTACCTACGCTCATTTAACAAATACTCTTATATACCATTGGCGGGGCGTTCATAGAACCCGATTCCTGCCGGCTTACCTTGCGTTAACAAAATTAGCACATTTTCCCCTAATAACTAAAAGAAAAAGCAAGCCAAATCAGCTCCGGTTTGCCCAAGAACATGTTGAGGCTCCGCAACTGTTATAACTGTTAACAGCCTCCTAGTCCAGTTGGTAGTGACCCTGTCTACAAAGCAGGAGGTCCTGGGTTCGAATCCCGGTCAGTGCATTTATCTGTGTGTTTATCACAAATATTTGTTTCTAACTTATGGCTGATTTCTATGTGTTAAACACATAGTGTGAGGGTAAAAATTGCCCTTATATATAAAGGATAGCAAAGCAGATAAAACACAGTAAAAAAGCACTAACGGAATATATTCAATGTTTATATGAGCACTGTTTTGATTCAACTGACTTAAGAAAAGTCAATAAACAATGCCTAGAACGGTAACTATGCAAATACAAATTTGTTATAGTTTCTTCTATTGCCAGTACTATTCAACACAATAATCAATAAGTATCAATCACATTAATCTATTTCAATACGCCCCCTTAATGTGCATATTCAAAATAAATAAAAACACATACGCAAAACAAAGTGATATCAAAGAACAACTCTAAAAATAATAACAATTAACAAGCTATGCCTAAACCACGCATGCAAATATAATGCTTTTCTCTAGGCAACGCCTTTGTTAAAATGTCTGCGAGCATTGAGTCGGTTGACAAGTATTCCAACATAATACTCTTGTTGTCCCTTAATACGCTTCGTATAAAGTGATACCTTATGTCGATGTGTTTGCTCCGAGAATGGAACATTGGATCCTTGGCCAGACAAATCGCTCCCTGATTATCTACATGTAAAGATAATGGTGCAAACTTACGTAATCCAATCTCATTTAGCAAGCTGTTCAGGTATATGCCTTCCTTCATTGACGACGCCAAACTAACATACTCCGCTTCACAGCTAGATGTTGATACACATTTTTGCTTCTGCGACTTCCAAGACACACATCCACCACCTAACATAAAAACATAACCTGAATAAGAACGCCTATCTATCAGACATCCTCCCCAATCAGCATCAGAATAACCATGCAATGATTTACCCGTCTTCGTGTAAATAAGGCCATACGTTTTAGTATGTTTCAAGTATCGCAATACACGTTTCGCAGCATTCCAACAATCCTCATTTGGACAATCCAAAAATTGGCTTAATATAGCAACCGTATTAGTAATGTCCGGTCTCGTTCCAATAGAGAGATACATCAAGGAACCTATAATTTCACGATACGGATACTGCTCCTTAGTACTACACTTCCCAGTGGGTTTATTCATCTTGCATTTATTTTCCATCGGCGTAGATATTGGTTTACAATTAACCATATTAAATTTTACCAATAAATCTTCGATGTATTTTTGTTGTGACAATTTTATGTGGCTGTCACATTTGTCAAACTCTATGCCTAACATATATTTCGCAATGCCAAAATCTTTCAATTCGAACTTAGTGGCCAGTTCTTTTTTGAAACTTTCTATGCATTCACCTCTTTGCGATGCGACGAGAATATCATCTACATAAATAAGAACAAAGAGTTTAGTTTGCGAATCTATATCCTTAAAATAAAGGCACGGTTCGTTCAAGGAGACTTGCAACCCCATGTTCTTCAGCTGTTCGTCAAGTCTGATGTTCCATTGCCGTCCAGCTTGTTTAAGCCCGTACAGCGATCTTTTTAGTCGGCAGACGTCGCCCCCAGATTTTATATCATCCAACATCTTTTTGGCTCGTTCGTATATAGCTGAACCTGGTTGCTCCAAACGCGTGAGATCTAGTAGACATTGTTCTAGAAGATCAGGCACTCTCATATAGATCTCCTCCTCTAATAATCCGTTTAAATATGCCGTGTTAATGTCCAACTGATGAATTTCAAGATCAAGTTCTGCTGCAAGTGCAACTAATAATCTTACAGAGTCAAGTCTGGCTACTGGTGCAAAGGTGTTCTGGTAGTCAATCCCGTAACGTTGACTAAATCCTTTCGCTACTAGTCTGGCTTTCTTCTTTTCAGTTTTATCAACATTCAACTTAGTAGTTAGTATATAACGGCATCCTACGACATTTCGACCCATAGGTTTACTAACAATATCGAAAGTATCGTTTTTAACTAAACTTTTTACTTCTGAAAATATCGCATCTTTCCATCCTTTTCGCTCATTACCGGATAAAGCCTGCTTTACCGTAATCTCAGCTATCCCACCGAAATCTTCACAGTCTAAATACGTATCGACAGAATCGGTATTTTCCTGTATGCATACTTGTGGTTCCATGTTCGACTCGACGTTCTCTTCCATAGGAATATGTGACTCGAGGTTCGACTCTAAACCTTCTTCCATGGGAATATGTGACTCCATGTGATATATCTTCCGTGGACGCCCGACATGACCTCGCTCCAATCGTGGTCGACCTGGACCTCTTTTCATTACCCTCCTCCCATCAATATGAACATCATGGTGTTGATGATCATGTTGAAATGGTTCCGTAACAATATCTGGATCATCTGTCATTCGGCGGTCTACAACGGAAACTTCATCTTTTCCTTCAGATGCAGGATCAAGATTTCTAACTTCATTCTCTTCATGAGAAATCTGCTCAATTCGATTTTCATTCGGTTTTTCAGGATGAAATTCTACCTCAACCTTTGAAGGTTGATTTTGAACATTTGCCGATTCTCCCTTGTAAATTTCAAAGGGGTCAACCTTCATGTTCGTCATTTTATTCTCTTCACTCTTCACTTCGTGAAATTTTACATCTCTTGACATGATAACTTGTCGTTGTTTCGGCATCCATACTCTATAACCTTTTCGATCTCTAGGATATCCTACAAAGATTCCTTCTTGACTTCGAGGAGCAAACTTGTCTTTCCCGGTTGACTTGTCCAAGACGTGTACCTTAGACCCAAACTTGTGTAAGTAATCTAATTTGACAGGTCGTTCGAACCACTTCTCGAAAGGTATTCCTCCTTCAAGACTTCTTGTTGGACAACGATTTCTTACGTGGCATGCTGTAGCCACAGCATCCGCCCAGAAACCCGGAGAAAGCCCCGACGAAATGAGCATACATCTTGCCATCTCTGTCAAGGTCCTGTTCTTCCTTTCAGCTATCGAATTCTGCTGAGGTACGCCAGGAATTGTCAGCCTTCTTGCTATTCCTTCTTTCTTCAAGAACTCGTCGAAATCTCGGAGTATTCGCCTCCATTATCTGTATGAAGGTAAGTTATTTTCTTATTAAACAGGTTCTCAACATGAGTTTTGTATACCTTGAATGTAGTGAACACTTCACTTTTCTTGCTAAGAAAATAGACTTCACACCATCTAGTATGATCATCAATAAATGTCACAAAATATTTGGCACCATTTATTGATGTATGCTGCATCGGGCCCACCACGTCAGAATAAATAATTTTTAATTTTTCATCGCATGGCCCACTAGATCTCGTAAAAGGTAACCTACTCATTTTCCCTTGCATACAAACATCACAATCGTACAACTCTCTTACATCTGTCATCTTAAGCTTCATGCCAGATTTATTTAAGATTTGGACAAGATCCTTCGCATTTAAATGGCCTAAACGCTCATGCCACAACCTCACATCAACTTTTCGCTCGGAAATCGCTGACGCTCTGTCGCATTGTTCCTCAACGTAATATAAATTACCTTTGCGATTCGCCACAAGTTTAGTGTTACCACAACTATCTCGAACAATAGCTCTGTTTTTCTCAAACGTAACGCTAAACCCCTGATCAGTAATTTTAGCTACTGAGATAAGGTCACATCGCAAATCCGGAACAAATAGGGTATTGAGCAACTGGATTACAGTTTTGGCACCATTACTACATGTAGATAATCTGACTGTCCCCTTACCTTGTACGTTCGTGCTAGAGTTAGTTGCCAAATTCAGCTTACCAGCTACATGTAAAAATTTGGTATCAAATTTGCCTGCGTCTCTACATAAATGTGACGTACATCCGCTGTCCAAAATCCAATCTCCATTCTCGTTGCAAACAGCATTAACATCTGAAACACAATTAAATGTTACAAAATTGGAATCAACATCTGATGAATCACTTATGTTCGACACATATTTTACAGAATCACTACAATTATTCTTCTTCTGCGTGCACTCGGACGCTTTATGACCACTTTGATGACATTTAAAACATTTGTATCTAAATTTCGAATTTCCTTGCTCAGCCGTATCACATGCGCGTTGTTTTTGCTCTGTGCCACTCTTTGGCTTAGAAGATCTCTTTCCTTTAACAAGAAGTGCCCTGTCTACACTATCTTTACTATTTCTGGAATGTTCCTCTTCTAATATCTTAATCTTCAATGCCTCTGGTTTCGGCAGTGAATCTCGAGATTCTATAGCACATCTAAAGTTTTCAAAACTAGACGGCAAGCTATACAAGAGCATTATCGAAGTTAGATCATCATTCATTTCGATATCCATGTCAGCTAATTGACTTATCACATCGAAAAATCTCATGACATGTTCTCTAAGGTCACCACCTTCCTCCAATTTACGAAGTAACAGCTCTTTTAATAAGGTAGCCTTTTTCGCAGGTCCCTTCGATGCATGAACGTTCTGTAACTTTAACCATACATCTCGCGATGTCTTACAACCTCTGAGGTGTCGCAATTCGCTCGGGGTTATCGATAAAATGAGATCAGACTTAGCTTTTGAGTCTCCAATGTCCCATTTGGCTGCTTCGGCTGGTTCTGCTGGTTTCTGGATAGTTCCATTAACGTATCCCCAGGCATCATTCTTTATTAAAACTGCTTCTACTTGGATTTTCCAGGTCTCATAATTGCTTTCGTTGAGTTGGTCAATTTTCACAGTACTCGTACTCATTTTAGCTGAAAATTTCTTCCGTTTACTGCATAAAGCCCATAACCACTGTGAGGGTAAAAATTGCCCTTATATATAAAGGATAGCAAAGCAGATAAAACACAGTAAAAAAGCACTAACGGAATATATTCAATGTTTATATGAGCACTGTTTTGATTCAACTGACTTAAGAAAAGTCAATAAACAATGCCTAGAACGGTAACTATGCAAATACAAATTTGTTATAGTTTCTTCTATTGCCAGTACTATTCAACACAATAATCAATAAGTATCAATCACATTAATCTATTTCAATACATAGAAAGCAGCCATAACCAATGAGCGGATATCGGATGCAAAATACGTCAATTTACATAGTAGAAATGTCACAGTGATAGATCTGTTACTATGCGATTTGACGTATATCGCATCCGTCGTTAGAAACATGTATGTAAATTTTGTTATTTGTTACATATATCGTATTCTAGTACCCACAACACAAGCCTTATTGAGCTTACCGTGGGACTAGGTCGATTTGTGTATGAATGTCCGACAATATTTATTTGTTATATGTTATATACTTTATTAGTCTAATTATTTTCAGTCGTGTTAGTTTTGTAAATTATCCATGAGGCTAATTCAGACGCTTCTAGACGTTTCATCTCTCAATTTCTCCTTCTTCCTAGCATTTCCCGGCTTATGCAACGGTTGAGGGAGCCTGGGGTCCGCTTGGGTAACTAATCTCAAAATTTGGCGAAGGCGCTAGTTTTACGAAACCGACTATCATCTGATCTTCCAACCCAGAGGCTAAACTAGGCATTGGGATTAGTCCAGTTTTCTCATGTTTTCCTTCACAAAAGTGATTGGTAAATATCAAATGATATTTCGTACATAAGTTCCGAAAAACTCGAGCTATGAGCCGGCAGGATTTGAACCCGCCACCTTCGGATTGAAAGTAATATATCGTGGCTATACTTACTCAACCTCATATGTACAGCCATCATTTGATGGAACTGTCACCTTTCTGTCACTAGGAATACGGGTGTTTTCTCTATCAAATGAGATTTGCAGATAGGAGGTTGAGTAAGTATAGCGACGATATGGTGTATGTTGAGCTGATCTCATAAAGACTAAGTTGATCATTGGAACGAGGTGTAAAGCAACGTAACCTTGTGTGTAAGGAATGTGACCGTTAAACATTTTGGATGAGAATTGCCGGGAAATTACGGTAATTTCTATGTATTTTTACCGAACTATTATTTTTAAGTAGAGAGGTCTGCGAACGATTCTAAGTTTCTTAGGTAGAAAGGAAAAGTGGAAATAGTTAATAACCTCGGGTGGGACCCGAACCCGCGACTCTGGGACGCCTGGGGATGAGATGTTCGAGTCCAAACCGAGGTCATGAAATGATTCCACTTTTCCTTTCAATTTTTTTAAACTCTTTGTATAGTATTATCTTAAACCCTGGGAAAACGAGGGCTGTAAAGGGCTCGAAACGCAAGGTCATGATGTTAATAAACGCGATTAATCCGTTCTTGTGTTAATTTCAATGTTTGCATAGTAATGTAAAGTAATGTTTTTTTTTATTTCCAGGTTTCAGTACCTTCCCGGCAGGTAAGTTTACATATAATACGTATGTATACTACAATAAAGAGTGACAATGATTACACCTAAATATTATTAGATGGTTTGGTTTGGCTGTAGGTAACCTAAAAGTAGAAATTCTACTAAAGATGCATGTAGCCGATAAATCTTACATTGAATCCGGTTGCGCTCCGGTGTGCAATCGGGACATCGCTATACACGTCCATATCGCTATCTCACTCATCGGAGCGGCACGGTACCGCATAAGAGTGACACATAAATCTAAAAAGGGTTGATAATATGTTCATTTGTCTGACAGGTATACCTCGGTCTTTTATAATACAAGAACATCAAGCGAGGGTGCAGGGGATGCAGGAAATGCCTGTGCCTCCACTGAACCCTGCAGGTACTGTACACAAACTGGCTTACCTTATATTCCCAAGGCCCCGTACAAGAAAACATTATATTTTTAACCAACGGGTGACAGGCACCTATTTCAGCCGAGGTGTTTTGGATGTGTATTTTTGCCGATAGTGGGAGACTGAAATGGTGCCTTTTATGGTTTAAGACATTTTATTTTCTCATAAAGAATTTACAAAATTCATTTAAATGAGATATACTAATTTATAACAATACATTTTATAGCTAGCGTGCACTTATTTTTACATTTAAGAATAATATGTACAAACATGCCATGATTTTTATTTACCAGAGTTGAAACTACTTGTCATATGGATACTGAGGAAGGATTGGTGTATTTAATAAATACCTTTATGGCACACCTGGCCATAAAGTGCCTTTTTTCGCACGCTACGCGTACGGAAAAAGCCGATTTCTGCCCAAATGTAGGCATAAAATGATGTACCTAACACGTGCGGTAATAAATAAAGCCCTTGATCGCATATTTACGTCCCTCGCTTGCAGCTCGGGTCGCAAACATCTGCGATCTCGGCCTTTCTTTGTTTTACCGCACTAGTTAGGTAATGTACTATTTTGTAAAATATAAAACAGCATCATACCAACACCGCGATGCCACTATTTAATGTTTGAAAACGTAAAAATGTGTAGTCCTTGAACAGAAAAGTGCCACTTTGATCCCTCCTATCTTGAAAGGAAAAAAACACTTTTATGAATAGGTGATGTGAAAAAAATATTTTCAACACACTTGCTCGTAAATCGTTGTATTATATGCAAGCATACTTAATGAGCTGTATTAAGCCCATGGCTCTAATTAATTCTCATACTACTATACCGCCCGGGCCTCCTGAAAGACCTGCGCCCCACGCGGACGCCGCACGTAGCCGCCGCTCACCGCGGTGTCCTGTGAACTGTACACTACCGCTAATAATTACCTATTGTTTATTTATCTGCCTAGTAAGTTTATTGATTTCCTCGCTAATGTGATGAAAAACATTGTATGTATCACGGGTGGTACAAGAATTACGTACTCGTGTTAAAATTATATACACAATGTAATATTGGAATGCAAAGCAAGTGTAAACCATGACATAATTTCTTGCAGATTCTTTTGTAAAGTGTACGTATTACTAGCTGTCGCCCGCGACTTAGTCTACGTTCCTTCTATCCAATAGTCTATTTTTAGCAGTCAAATTTACAACCCTCTGATTTTGTATGTTGCTTATTATTAGCGTTGAAAATGCCGGAAAAATCGAATGTTTTTTCATGATTTAATGAAACTTTCGGTTTTTTTCCGAAGTTTCGGGTTTTTTAAGAAATAAATAATGTCACTTTCACTGTCACTCCTTTCATCTGTTTCTTCCTCAATGTAATTGATGTAGCCCTGTTGTAGGTGTAGATTAGACCTAATATGCATTGATTTAGAGTTGAAAATTAGAGCGGAAACTTTAATTGACTTATTCCTAAAGATTTTAAGCGAACATGGTCATTTACACTATAGTTACTATTTAAAACGAGATATTTACCATGTACATTTGTTTTCATGAGCTCCCGATATTTCGGCACTGTTACAAGTGCCATGTTCACGGTGTAACTGATTTGAAATACCCGTAAGCGGGTAGATCGCTACGGGGTGTGGGTAGACCACAAATAAAATAAAAACTCGCAGCAAATCAGTTACACCGTGAACATGGCACTTGTAACAGTGCCGAAATATCGGGAGCTCATGAAAACAAATGTACATGGTAAATATCTCGTTTTAAATAGTAACTATAGTATTCCTAAAGAATCGAAAAAAACGAGTCGTCTGGGGAAATATCGGATTTCTTCCAGACTTTTTCAACGCTACTTATTATTCGTGTTAGTTTGTCTAATTTACAACACAACAATAACTTTATCCGGCCATCGGGCAATCCGTTGTATCTGCATAGCGAGTATGTCCCCTAGGCAAATTTACCGTAATTGATTGGCAAATCGGGCGGATATGTTCAAACAACAAAACAGAAAACAGCAAAGGTTACACTTGAAAAGGAAGTAACCAATAGGCGGCCTTATCGCTTTTTTGTCTCATGTCGGTACCGACACACGTGCTGCCTACCTATCCCGCGGCCGCCGGTGCACGTTGGCAACCTTAGAGATGTTCGGGGGTGACGCGCTATTTCTATGAGAGTAATATCTGTTCTTAAGAACTACGGTTATTAATTATATAATCTATTCCTATACTCGATTGACTTTCAGACCCGAACTACCAAGCCAACTCGGCCGCGCACATAGACCTTCCCAGCTGGATGTTCCCCACACAGCCCACAGAGCCCACAGAACAACACGAAGCCTCGCCGAACGTGGGCCCTGCGATGTACCCGCCGTACTTACAGCAGGAGTCCGTCGAGCGACCTTATTCGCCTACTGACGTGTATGCGGAGATCCAGAGAGTTGAGGAAGGTGAGACGCTATAAATAGGACTGGGAAGTATCGGATAACTATCAAACATCGACATAGACCTGCAGAGCTCGATCTTCGCCATACACCGAGGCACTGTATTCGCCTACTTACGTATATTCCGAGAATTAGACGGTTTAAATTAAATTAAATTAAATAATCATTTATTTCGGGCAGGACCCATAGATATTTTAGTACTGTACATTCTTATTCACTACTGTTAGTACATACATATTATTCCATTATTTAATTTTAAGGATAAATCGGATGAGCAACTTTAACATTATTATTTACAATCAACATTTAAATTAATAAAATGAGTGTTCAATTGCAATAGAAAAAATAATATAAAATCCAAAAATAAAATGTCAATAAATTACAACACGAAAACATGGAATTGATTAAAATTAAAATTAAAAAATTATATAGGATTACTGAGATCAAATATTAAATTAGGCAGGTACATGTCGAAATTTTCAATACTAAATGAATAGAAATATAAATAATTTGATTAAAGATTAATATAAAATACAAATAAAAATGTCATAAATATGCTAAAATTATGAAAATTAAAATTCAATACGATCATAAAATTAAAAAAAAATTAAAAACCACATTTACATAAATTAATCAAATTACCTACATGTCAAAATTTACGAAACTGGAGTTTAGGTAAAGACTAACACACATATATAAAAAAATAGATTTTAGCGGCAGAACGACGTGCAAAAGTTTTTTAGATATAGAATTCGGCATTTTCTAGTGTCTAAAGATTTGCTACATGCACCTAGACTTGCCGAGCTGGTGCTTTACAACGCAGCCCACACAGTCTCCGGTTGCCTAATTCACCACAATGACAGGTGCGACAATTGTCAGCATCAGTATTACTGGTATTACAGGCGTCTATAGGCTACGGGCGCCGCTTACTATTGTGCTGGCTGTATGCTTATTTGCCGCCAACATGTTATTTATAAATAAAAACATCATTATTACCATTAAAAACGAATACTATTGTGAAGAGCTCTTGAGTCTTGAAGTATGTCGCAAGAAACACGACATATGTCACGAAATTCCGACACAGGATCATTCTCATGTCAAAAACTACCGACAATTCTTTAAAACACTAATAGATCTCGCGACAATTGTAAAAAAATCTTCACCAAGAAATTGTCTATTAACTGACGATACTTTACGATTTTATTAAAATTATCGAAGTGGCGGCAAACAAGCCCGCACGATGGTGAGCGGTTTCCGTAGCCTATAGATGCTTTTAACGCCAGTAATTGAGTCATTTTAGGAATTGTCACACCTGTCAGCGTGGTCAAATAGGGGCCAGAACACGAAGGCTTATCACCTTTGATCTTGCACCGTACATGACCCAGTCCGTCGAACGACCGTGCTGGTGGCGAGTATGGTCGTTCGGCTGACTGCGTCGTACGCGAATTGAGGCAGGTAAGTCACAAGTTTGTACACTAAGCCCTGAACACGTGACCCCACTGTATATCGAAGTCCCTAGCGGCAAATTCACTCGCGATGATTCTCATCCATTCATTTACCACCGTTGAAACGTTTCCAAGTTTAGCATAAATTTACATAACAGCATAAGTTTGTATGAAAGTTAATATAAGTTTATATCTTACCAGTACACGTGTGTTTCAGAACCTCGAGAGGGCTCAGAGTCTCCGGATATCTTTCAATCGGCACAGAAACGGCAGAGCGCGTTCTCGCGGCTTGGCCCTCTGACGCAGCCGAAGAAACCCAAGCTCACCATCAACCTGCAACTCAACCAGGACCAGGCTGTCAGGTAGATGTAGATGTAGATGTAGTGTAGGGACGCCCGGCCGGACACAGGCGGGCTGTCGAGCACTTGTCGTGTTCATTCAGCCCGGTTCCCTGAAGTTTGAGCTGCAGGTTACTGATCCGGCTGCCTCCCCATCCCACACTCTTCCTCGAATCTTCCAGTCTTCCTGCAGAACAGAAGGACATCATTTAAATCGACATCCTTTAGTTCGGTTTCCTCTAATGTGTCTTTCCCAAATACTTCATATCGTGCTGCTGCATACATGGCACATTCTGCTAATACATGCTTACTGATTTCCTCCTTACCGCAATGCGGACAGGATGGGTCCCTAATTATACCTAGTATCTTAAGATGTCTATTAAGTGTATTGTGTCCGGTTATGATACCGGTCAATATTCTTAGATTTTTCTTACCTAGTTTGAGAAGATACTCGTACCTGGCTCTCCTGTGGTTTATACCTACAATCATCATTTTGGATTGCCTGCAGCCATCTTCCTCTTTCCGTTTCTTTTCCGCTTCTCTTTCCAGTAGTTTGTTTATAACTCCTTTCGTTACTTCCTCTGATAACGGTAGAGCTGGTTCTGGACCTGTATGCTCCTTCTCCGCCCCTTCCCTTGCCAGCTCATCTGCCTTCTCATTACCCATTACTCCCTGGTGACCTGTCAGGTAACACCTTCAACATTCTGACACATGTGTCGGAATCCCTTGTCGCAGGATAGCTTGCAGTCGACTCAAACGGCGGAGCGCGTTCTTGTGGCTAGGCCCTCTGATGCAGCTCAAGAAAACCAAGTTATCCATCAACCTGGCAGTCAGGTACAATCAGCGTAAAATAGTCAGTGACAGCCAGAGCGGTCAAATGTAGCTCAATACAACCGTATTGCATATATTTATTGCAAAGAAGATATCTTGCGACATATTAGGCTACTTTGACACTCGCTATACATATAACTTTTTTAAATACCTGCTTTTTAATTTTTGGTTATTCATTGAAAAAGATGTCATATATTCGTAAATTCACACAGAAAAAGTAATCAAGACCCCAGTGCCAAGATGCCCATTGCTTTATTTATGCGTCTTTCCATCCTTTTTCATGAACTAATCACAAACTCCATTCCTTGATAAAATATACAAACTTTACTAAAGGATAACCTCGTTTCATTTCCAGAGAGGTGGTAGACGAAACAGACGAGTCGTTCCGTTACGTGCCCGTCTATCTCCGCAAAGACATACTCCAGAGCGAGGACGAAATCGTCAAGAAGTACCTCCCATTTTGGCCTTGGAAGAAAGGTCTGCAGATCAGGAAGACCGCCTCTGCCAGGTTCTCCAAGGTATGGGATAGTTGGTGCAATTTTTAGAGAGACGAAGGTAATGTTCAAGAGATATCTCTCGTTCAAAAAAAAGTTTCAAGTTTCTGGGCCTGGAAGAGAAGCCCGCAGTTCAGGGTGACTGCTTCCGTCCTGTTCTGCAAGGTATGGAATAGTTATCGCCATGTATAGAGAGGCAATGACGTGATAGTCAAGAAGCACCTCCCGTTATGGCCTTAGAAGATTGCCCTGCATATCAGGAAAAATGGTTCTCCAAGGTATGGTATAGTTGCTGCAAGTTTTAGAGAGATGAAGGTGAAATGGGCAAGAAATATCTCTCGTTCTGGGCTTAGAAGAGATGCCGGCAGTTTTGGATAACTGCTTCCAAGGTATGGTATAGTTGTCGCCATGTCTAGAGAGGCGATGACGTGATAGTCAAGAAGCACCTCCCGTTGTGGTTTCTCTTTTAAATTTTATCCTCTAGGGTCTTTGCCAATAAATTCGTATTTTACAGTTGTCTTTCAACAAAAATATTTATTATACCCCACTGGATGCATATCTCGTATTAATCGTGAATTACAGGCCGTCTCCCTTATATTGTATAAACTATTAAAGAGACGGCATTTTCCGTTACTTGCGAAACAAAAGAGGTGACATAAATAATAAATAAATAAATATTGTGGGACAATTTTACACAAATCGACCTAGTCCCACGGTAAGCTCAATAAGGCTTGTGATGTGGGTACTAGACGACGATATATATAATAGGTAGATACATATAAATACTTAAATACATAGAAAACATCCATAACTCAGGAACAAATATTCGTGATAAACACACAAATAAATGCCCTGACCAGGATTCGAACCCGGGACCTCCTGCTTCGTAGGCAGGGTCACTACCGACTAGGCTAGGAGGCCGTTATCATGTGTCGTTATATTACATGTTATATAACACTTTAAACTTTCGCGAGAGAGAGAGAAAGAGAGAGAGAGAGAGAGAGAGAGATGCATTTATTGTCAGAAACTGTGTACAAGTAGGTCTTATATATTACAAAAAGGTCCAACAGTTTGCCCGTTCCGGGCGTACAATAATAAAAGACAAACACAAACATACAGATAACATTAGTACCTAAGTAAATTAATACATCTTAATCTTAACTATTCTTTTGTACACATAATTATAAACCACGGGTTTATCGCGAATTAAGTTCATTTAACTCTTAATAATCTTAATTTACCAACGTTACGACACAGTGTCATGTGCCATGATCGCGGCTGAACACATGAAACTGTTTCGATAGAGCCGTTGCAAGTTTATAATTAGGTGACATGTAATTCAAACGCTTTAAATGCTTACTTCTATAGAAGGTTTCCAACCCTCGTGTCAAGATTAGGGATGAAGACTGACGACAAGGTTGAATAACTATCATTTTAATTAGTCTGTCAGTTAGATTGTCTAAAATGATTAGACAGTAGACACGTATATTTTAGCGCTAGGAGCGCTAGTGGAACGTGGGTCCTGCGGAAACATTTCAAAATTCACTCTGACAATTCTCTCATACTGACACAGGACCCACACATGAGTGGCGCCGCCTGGTGAGCGACAATACGGTAGCTCCCATTTAACTAAAATTTACGAAGATATAGAGCATCAAAGTTACGTGGTGGGGGCTCGTGACGTCACTACTAGGTAAGAATTGTACCTAATAGTGACGTTACGCGAAACTTGAACGCACTGTATTTTCGCCATTTTTGATTTGACGAACAAAAGAAAAAATACGTGTACAATATTTTTAATAGTCTAAAAGATGGACTAAATAGATTTTTTAAGTCTTCTAGCCCGTATACCCTAGTCGTATACCCTAGGTAAATTAAACTTGACGCGAGCCCGGTATAGTTCCTTTATCTACATTGAGCGCTGCAATATACGCACATAGCACATTTTATACCAATCTTCCTAATGCTTGTTATGCCATCAATCTATGCGGCGTCTTTAGAAGTAGCGGTGGTTTATTCCCTGGTCCCTATAAGACAGGTTTACCAAGTTTAGGGCACAGGACACTAATCCTAGGCTTAACGTTCTATAAAAATTAAGATAACAAATACATGTACAAACATACAACAAGCTGTAATTTAGATTCCCAAATAAATCATTTTTCATTTTCATCATTTTCATAGTGAATATTCGTCCCTCTAACAGATTGCTTGTGTTTTGTTTCAGTCGGCAATGCTTTTAGAACAAGAGCAAATGGAGGCGGGGTATGAAAAGGACAACCAGTTCATACAAGTCGTGGTAAGATATAGTTTGGCCAAGATTTGTTCTCATTTGTGCATAGGCAGAGAGAATCATACTGTCTTTATCTTACGCTTGCATTGCTAATTAGAAGAAAAGGGAGGGTTATAGAGTTTTTTTCTTAATCTTCACGCAATTTGGTTTGTTAATCTATTTTACAATTTACTTCGAGGTTTGGAATATTATGGAAAGAGATGTAATTAACGCAATGTGTTAACATACTCGTACTATGAAGTGAATTATGGACAATATTCGCTGTTCGTTTGAAACTTTTTAAAGCCGATTTTGATTTTATTTATTAGGCACATTAGACAAATAACATTCAGTATATTGAGATATTGATAAAGTAGTAAGTTTTATATAAAATATTGTCCAAATTAAGTATGCAGGCGTAGGTAACGGGTCGCGCGCGCAGCAGGTGGAATCGGGCACGCGCGACCCGTTACATACGCTGGTCTCGGTCAGTGATGCCCGAGCCGTGAAGGTGACAACACCAATCTGTCTGTCCGAAGATGACTGCCCGATGCATTCGAAACATGTCACACCTATTGTGATAAAACTACGCGAGTTTTGACCGTTTGAATTTAATTACTGCTATTAGTAATAACACAATTTAAAAATTAATACGGATTTTGACCTAGTTCGCCTAAACATTCCTTTTGCAGCACTCGTTACCACACGGTTTAATGATAGTCATCAGGTGATAACAATTATAATAATGAATATTAATCGCAGTAAATGAATTAATTATTGCTGCCCTTGCTCGCCTCGGGATCTCTCCAGAAACGATTGCATGGTTTACCTCTTATTTATCCTGCCGCTCCCAGACCGTTCGTGTCGGTCAAGCCCAGGCTGACTGGAGTGAATTGAGTACTGGGGTGCCACAGGGAGGTATACTGTCGCCCTTCCTCTTTTCGGTTTTTATTGATCTCGTCACATCCGGACTTCGAAGCGCTCACCATTTGTATGCAGATGATTTGCAGCTGTACGCTCAAGCTGAGGCAACAGATATTTGTGCAGCTATCTCTGCCCTCAGTGATGATCTGGATCACATTGCTGACTGGTCCCGTAGTTTTGGCATATCTGTTAACCCTTCAAAGTGCCAGGCCATCATTGTGGGGAGCTCGCGTCAACTAATCAAGCTGGAGGCCGTTCCAGTCGCACCGATCGTTTTTAATGGCTCTGTGATTTCGATCTCAAACCAGGTGAAGGATCTCGGTTTAGTTATAGATAGGCATCTTTCCTGGGATGGACAACTGTCAGAGGTAGCTCGTAAAGTTACTGGATCACTACGGTCTCTGTATAGATTTAAGAATTTTTTGCCGATGAGTACCAAAAAGTTACTGGTGCAGGCCTTAATTTTGCCAATAATAGACTACGCCGATGTGTGCACTACCAACATTACCCAAGTGGCTCTTAACAGACTAGATCGTCTTTTAAATAATGGAATTCGTTTCATTTTCGGTTTACGTAAATTCGATCATATATCGCACTATCGTCACCAACTTAAATGGCTTCCTGTACGCCAGCGCAGGTCTTTTAGAATTTTATGTACCCTTTTTTCTATCTTTTTCGAGCCCTCCGCCCCAGACTACCTCAAGTCCAAATTTAATTTTGTTGCCCCCCGCCCGGGCTGTGATCTCCGTTCCTCCCGGTCTCTTAAGCTGTCAGTACTCCCTCACCATAGTGGCTATCTCTCATCTTCTTTTTCTGTACAGGCTATCAGTCTCTGGAATGCACTTCCCCTGACAATAAGACAAGCCCCAAGCAAAGCTGTTTTCAAACGCATGCTCCACAAGCATTTGCTGGATCAAGGCCAGCATAAGTAGGATAGTTAGTTTTCGTCTGCGCATATGCATTATTATTATTATATATATATATGTATATTTGTATGTATGTATTGCTATTATATATGTTTAACTGGTATTATTTATTATAATTTAGTATTAAATATGTTAGAAATGTAATGTTGTAAATAAGGTAATTTACTAGCTCTGCTCTCTCTGTCTAAATTTCTAACTGCACCCACTTTTGAAAATCTCTGTTTGGCCCTATGGTCGACTGGTAGAGAATGCCTTAAGGCATTAAGTCCGCCTTTTGTACTTCTGTTAATGTGCAATAAAGTTTAAAATAAATAAAAAAATAAAATTATTAAGAGGGCGCAGATCGTCCAGTGGCGCCCTCATTGGAGGGATTGTATTTTGTTATAAACATTTCCATTTATCTATAATGGATTATAATAGTTGTAGTTATACTAATTCCCCGACTTTTGGTCTATGACACATAATTTTGATTGACATATTTTTTGCTGATGATAATCGGCGAAAAGTGGAGAGTTTTATTCCATTTAGGTGATAAGTAGCCAAAAATAAGTAACATAAAACTATATCATATAGACGAAAAGTTGGAGAATTAGATAGAACTACAACGACTATACCGTAGATTATAGAGAAATGGAAGAGTTTATTAAAAAACACAATTCCTCAATGAGAACACCACTAGACTCTCTGCACTCTCTTAAATAACGCTCAGTGTAACAACTACTCCATTCCTTGTTGTCTTAGGTAAAAGGCTACCCGAAGTCGTGGGCTAAAGAAGACGTCCTCGACGCAGTCCTCGAATGTGTGAAGGGGAAGAGCTTCATACCCCTATTTATTGAGTTCACGTCACAGAAGTGCTCGTTCCTGGTGATACGCAGTCACGCAGCACTCGTCGCCATACATAAAGTCGGGTTCTGCATACGCAAGGTACGTCATACAACATGTATACAAATGCAGGGGTCTCTCTCGATCCTAATATAGTTAGTCCTAAAATCTCTTGTCCTAACTGTTTTGTCCTAATGATCATAATCTCTAACGATAAATGTTTGCTCAAAAGTGACTTCATTCATAACTGAATCGCTGTTAGAAAAGTCAGTTAGGTTAGACCCGTGACATCACGAAACATCGAATCGGTCCAAAACAAAGTAGTTTAAAACGATGTTAGCGAAAACAATATTGGGACATATGAGTTTAGGGCAAATGATCATTATGTCAAACAGTATTAGGGAAAGCAAAAATAGGATTACAAAATTTAAGGATTCCGATATAGATACCAAATACAGACAGGCGTAAGAGCGTGGGACTTTCATTCTGCGAGTTCAAATTCCGGCTAGTACCACTGAGTTTTTCGGAACTTACCAATCACTTTTCCTACACTGAAAAACAATTGGTAAATATCAAATGATATTTCGTACATAATTATCGGAAAAACTCATTTGTACGAGCCGACAGGATTTGAACCCGCGCCCTTCGGATTGAAAGCCGCAAGCGTTTATCATAAGAGTTAACTCTTGTCGGTGTAGCTGATGAAGTATGCAGCTCTCTCCAAGTACTATTCAATGCTGCCTCCTTGACCTCCTTATACGACATGACTTGTATCTTATCTTTTATTGGTTTTATGTAGCTTATCCCTAGTCTTCCCCTTCCTCGCTTACCTTTAATCTTTTCCTCTATTATGTTGGTTGATGTTACTGGTGACCGAAGAGCTGGTGGCTTCCTCGCACAACGTATCAGCATTGCGATACAACGAGGAAATGCCGCCAGCAGCCTAGGTACAATGCCTCAAGGACTTTAGATTTAAGGTAGGTAGAGGTAGGTAGTTAGGTAAGTTACACTTACTGTATATATTTCGAAAATAAATGTTTCTTAATGTTGGTTATGAAAGTCATATCGTACAAGGTGCCCAATCATTCCTCGTCGATTTTCTATGGATTGCAGTACTCTCCTGCTTTCCGTTACTCTTCTGTTTTTTTATCCAGGCTAGTCTGCTAAATATACGATTTTAAGCTAACATGGTCATTTGCATTATAAGTAATATTTGAAACGGGATAATTACCATGTATATTTGTTTTATTGATCACCAGATATTTCGACACTGTTGCAAGCGTCATTGTCGTTTACTCCGTGAACATGACGCTTGCAACAGTGTTATAGTTTGCTAAAATTGTCAATTTCCCCAGGATGATGTTGAGCTGACGCTTAGCATATCGCTCACAGACACGGGCTTGAACCAGATAGACCTGATCCCGCGGCTGATACTGCGCCGGCGGCTGATGATCATGTCAGATGACCAGAACGTAGACCTCACCGAGTTTCTCACTGAAAAAGGCAGGTTTTATAAG
This sequence comes from Lathronympha strigana, assembly GCA_949128165.1. Taxonomy (NCBI): domain Eukaryota; kingdom Metazoa; phylum Arthropoda; class Insecta; order Lepidoptera; family Tortricidae; genus Lathronympha; species Lathronympha strigana. Next base: position 4,541,504 of record OX421914.1, read on the forward strand.
AAATATCGAATGATATTTGTATGCCTACTGGCAAGACATGGTGATACACTATTACAATTGTAAGACCTATTATGTACAACCTGTGTTTACAAATAAATATATGATTGATTGATTGATTGAATGATATTTATACAGGGAGCGTACATTGCATGCCGATGACAGACAAATGACGTCAAGCTTCATAGAGCAAGTTGCGGGTTTTACGTTTGAACGAATAGTGCTGTCATTGAATACTGTCAAAACTGTTACGTTTGAATTACAATCGAACGTTGATAGAATTTATCTGTAATTAACTCATTACGTATTTAAAAACATCCTGTGTGTTTATACATGTCATTATGACGAAACAGGCATGAATTGTACGCTACCTGTCCTTTATTTAAATACAAAACTCATTCATGAATTGAATAGAGACCCCGCCTATGCCGCGTTATATCTATTTAAAAAAAGAACCGAGACCTGCTGCGTTACGCTATAACAGGTCTCCTTTTATAAATTTACTAAAACGGGACCTAATCGTGTACAGATTTTGAAAACAAACCTCCGACGTTTCAAGGGCGGCATTGCCCCCGTGGTGGAAAGACTGCCTTTCTCCGGGACCACTATGTGTGAAAATCGTGAAAGTTTAAATAAGGTCTCCTTTTCTTCCCTGCGTATTTCCCGGCTAACGCCATGGCTCAGTAAGCCTGGGGTCCGCTTAGGCAAATTTAAATCTGTTAAGCCGTTTTTCTTCACATTTGCATTTTCAACATTATCTATTCCAGATGTCAGCCATTTTATATACTTCCCTCTAAACCGGACCACAAACCAGAGGGAACTGATCCAGCTCCAAAGTGCTGTGAACTGGGAACATCTCACCGAGCTCAACCTCTCCCGGAACAGGCTCACGTGAGTATCTGTCCAGAGTGAGCCACTGTGAACTACTGAGTCACAGTACCACACTCTACTCTCTAATCGGAGGGAATTAGTTTGGTTACAAAGTGCCGTGAAGTAGGAACATCTCACGGGACTCAACCTCTCCCGAAACATACAATACAATACAATACTATACAATAACTCTTTATTGCACACCTCATAAAATATTACAACAGAAAAAAAAAATATACATCAATACACAAAAGCAGAGGTAAACAACAGGCGGTCTTATCGCTAAAAAGCGATCTCTTCCAGCTTCCAGACAACATACTTTGTACAACTGTTTTTTTTTTAATATCACCTTCCCAGATAATCCCCATAAATGTATATGATATGGAGGAATATGAGCTTAAGCTCACCTGAATAAGGATCTTTTGTCTCCTTAAACATTTCATAGAAAGACAGGAAAAGTGAGACACGAACTCGCGATTCTGGGATACTTGCCCATCGCTCTACCGACTGAGCTACCGAGACACACGTGGTCGCCCCGAATTTCTCCACCACATCGCTCGTATGGCGCTATATGGTCTCGCCCAAGCCCATCAGTTTTTCCCTCCTTTTTTCTAAGAGATTTGGTATTTTTCGCACCGTTCGCAGACTTTTCTGCTTAAAAATAACTATTGAAACATGTCTCAGAAAAACTTACTGCGTACTTCTCAGCCTCTGTTCCCCTTTAACTTATAAACCGTAGTTTTAATCATACATTTTTTCTAGTTCGATCGACGGTTTCGACCTCCACAAAAACACACCGCGCCTCAAACGGCTGGACCTCTCCCACAACTACCTGGACAAAGTTACTCTGCTGCTACCGCTGCGAGACCTGCCGCTGCGGGCCCTCAGCCTGGAGGGCAACCCGCTGTGCCATGACTACATCGACGCCACGCACTACTTCAACGTCGTCAGGATGATGTTCCATGAAGTCATGGAGCTGGTAAGTTTGTCGCGACTACCTGACGAAGGAGGACACAAGAAAACTCGAAAATTCACGTTATTCTCACACATAAGAATACCTAAGCGAAATCAATGGTTTTGCCCCGAGACACTACTCACATAAATAGAGACTATTCTGTGACACCCGAAATATTTGTATACGATACATACACATGCAAGTATTTATAGACATTTCGCATCCAAAAAATAAACTCAAAATTCCGAATTCACCACACTCTTAATCATATGAAGTAAAGATAAAATAAACTGTTTGAACCTACCTTGTACTACCGCCATCTAGTAGCAAGGCTCGGTATAAAAAGAAGAGTGACATCATCAACAAGTTCCCATAACCCGCGACTAGATGGCGCTACTGTGACCATACACTGAAATAATTACGATTTTGTTCATTTTCTTCTCAAAATTATTATTTAGGTCGTTAAGAAAACTTTGTATTTGATAGCTAGTACTATTTCCTTGGCTTTTTATTAAATACAGTTGTGACTCAATGATGTTTACATATTGTAAACTTCAATATTCGTAACTCGCGCTATCGAAGTTTTAGAAGTAAGTTAGTATATATAGAATTTGGTATCATTACAAAGTGTACTTGCTTCGGCAGTACATATACTAAAATTGGAACGATACAGAGAAGATTAGCATGGCCCCTGCGCAAGGATGACACGCAAAATCGTGAAGCGTTCCACATTTTTTGGACAATTTGATTGTGGAATCAAATAAATAAATGCAATGTATGCACTAAGCCGACGTAAGTAGGTAAAGGGGGGCGGTTCGCAGGGATCTTTTTTGCATGCTATACATGCTACTGGAAGCTCGATTTTTCTAACATGGCTTGGTAAAAATATACGGGTATATATGAGAAATTAAGTACTTATATTGTACGTACTTTCTCTGGGTCATGTTAATAGTCTGGTCATGAAAATTAAAACGTTATCTTATTTATCTATTGTTATAAGTGCGTCATAATAGGAAAATCCAGAACCGTAGGGCGTAGAAAAATAGAACCAGCGCGAAATTACAGGAGTTTGAAGATGGCCTAAATGGCTTCGAGAAAAGGATGGTACGAGCATAATATATATTTGGCCACGTAACGGCAAAGAGCCATAAAATAATAACGAGCAATAGTTATCTATTACAAACCTTTTTTGTGGCAACAATTTTGGTAAGTTATAAATTGTAATTAATTGTAAGTTACAGTTACATAGAGAGTTATATATGATTTTGCCGGTTATTACAATCTTATTAACTTATCCCACAGGACGGTGTCCGCGTCACTCTCAAAGGCGACCTGCCCGCCGCGAAACGCAACTACTGCCCGGAAGCCGCAGCGCCCGTCGTCGAGAAATTTCTAGAAACCTTCTTCCCCCTGCTCGAGGCGCCTTACGACGACCGAGCCGCCATCGAGGACCTATATGACAAAGACGCTGTCATGACTATCACATTTAGATACAAGTTGCGTAAGTATTGTTCGTTTTAAGAGGGTAAGCGGATACACACTTGCATTGTTACAATTTGATAAGACTTTTTCTTTTATCCAACAAGGGATATTGAAAATGCAATACCTATGCATGCAATGTACTAGTAACCTTTTTATGTAACCCAGTTGGCGCTTAAGAAAACAAAAGTAGATGCTAAACACTTATTTAAACTTTCACGATTTTCACACATTATAAATTTACTAAAACGATGCTTTCAAAGTTTGTACCTACACGATTAAGCCCCGTTTTAGTAAATTTATAAAAGTAGATGCTATTGTATTATTATAATGCCATTGTAAGCATCTAAACGAGGTCAGTTCAAAGAAATATATCTATCAGTTTTTATGGGGCAAAATACGGAGTAAAGTAAGTAGTAAGTATAGTTAAGGATCTGTTTTTACTTGTTGACAGGTTACGGTACATCCTTTCGATACTTTCGCAACCTGTTTCTCCGCTCCAGAAGCTTGGAAGAAGGCGAGACGGAGAGCGTAGTGGGGGCCAGTTCCATAGCCTCCCTCGTGAGCAAGTGGCCCGATATCGAGCATGATCGATACACCATCTCCGTCGATGTCTTACACCATGATGTAAGTAAACTAGCGGCTCTGACCTCGTGATCATTCACAAGTAAAATCATAGAACTTTCATTACAGGAGTAACGGTTCACCGACATTTATAATATAAATAAAAAATAAATATTACAGGACATTCTTACACAAATTGACTAAGTCTAAGAGTAATTATTGACAATGCACGAAAAACTATCCTAAAACTATAATAAAGCCGTAAGCTTCAATGGCTCCCGATTCGTGAACGCAGGTCATTGCGAATCTTATCGACTCTTTTTTCAATTCTATTTGACCCAACTTCACCCACTTATCTCAAGACTAAATTCGAATTTATAACACCCCGTCCCGGTTGTATGCTTCGCACTTCTCGTAACCTGATGCTTGCTGTTCTCCCTCACAAAACTGGATTCTTGTCCAACTCATTCACCTGCCAGGCAATTCGGCTGTGGAATGCTCTCCCTCTGCCTATCAGACAAGCTCAAAGTAAATATTCGTTTAAAAGCAAGTTGCGTAAGCATTTATTCGAAAAAATTCGTCATTAAGGGTCTGCGTGATGTTTCGCTCTAGGTACACTTATATTAGGTATATATGTATTTGTATATGTAGGTATATTTATATTTGTATATGTGTAAGTATATACATTATATTATTAATTAGGTTTGACATGTCTTAGGTTATCATCTCTTTTTTTCTACTATCCTGCACCAGACTAACAGTTTCGGTTTAGCCCGATGGTTGACTGGTAGAGAATGCCTAAAGGCGTTAAGTCCGCCATTTGTACTTTAATATAATTGTGCAATAAAGTTTAAATAAATAAATAAATAAATAAAGCCATTACAAACTAAAATTACTAACAAAGAATACCTAACTATTACTAAAAACATCAAAAACATCAAATAAAAAATAAATAAAAAAAGTATGTTAGTCTCCTGACTATTCTTAACAACATCCCATAGTTAAACATTCTGCTTTCCACCATTCCACCAAAACCCCTCTTAAGCACTGATTGACCGAGCTATTCATAAATGCCACTTGTAGAGAACACCCCAGACAGACGAAATCATTTAGAAATAATTTCGAACAGGACTTCACTACAATCCTCCACCTCGGCGGCGTGCTAAAGATGACAGCAAAGTCCTTGGCAGAAGACGAACACCTCCTCACGTTCAATAGAAACGTGGTGTTACACACCAAGAACGGCGCCGAGTATAAAATACACAACGAAATGTTGTACTGGGATGTTGCGAGAGAAGAGGTTACCAGAACTGCCTTCAACATTACTACGGTAAGTATTCAATGTTAATATAGTAGTAAGAAATATGACCACCTTCACTAGAAATGTTACACACCAAGAACAGCGCCGAAAACAGGCTACACAATGACATGTTATACTTGGATGTCGTGCGGGACGAAATGACGAGGACTATATTTAATGTTACCACGGTAAGAACCTTTCATACTAGATACATAGGTAGGTATTGTTACCAATTTGGGCTTTGACTCTCTTCCGCGTGGCAAGAGAAGAGATTACTAGGACTGTCTATACAATGTTTTAAGAAAATTTTCGAACGGCATCATAAGTTCAAAAGAAGGGGTTTCTCAATTCGTGTGATTTTATTTGATTTTTTGTGAAGAACGGGTCCAAAATCAACTAGTAACATTTAACGTTATTACACGAAATCTGAGACATTTCATACTTTACAGGCCTCGGTAGGTACTTAATCTACTAAGAATGCTAGTCCACAGTCCGAGACAAAACCCATAAATAAATGGGTCATGCGCCACATATGCTAGCAACTTCTAAAGCCCTCCGCTCACCGAAGCGCGGAGCGTCGGCGGGACGTCAACGGCGCGGAACACGCGCGGGAGCTGCGCGGTCTAACGCACCAAATAGGCCGCCGCCACTCTACCGCGGCGGACAGCGGAGTACGCGGCAGTTGAGTTGACATCAAACATGGCTTAACTGATCAAGTCTAAATAATTTTCCTTGAAAGTCTTTATAAAGCTCTCTAATTACATTTTTTTGACTTGCGGTTCAAAAGTTAGAGGGAACTTTTTTTTCGAATATCTCCCAACGATATTACCCGATATTCCCTCACATTTTAGGGTTTAAACGGAAAAAAAACACCCCCCGTTTACGTTTATGGGAGGTACCGTAAAAATTAAAGTTTTCAGATTTTTTTATTTTACCTCTGTCGGCGTGATTGATCTATAATTCTATATATTCATACGAAATTACAGCTTTCTAGTACTAACGGTCACTGAGCTAAGCCGCAGACGGACGGACAGACAGACATGGCGAAACTGACTACGGGACCCTAAAAACGCTGTATTCTATACTACTGTAGCCCTGTTGGTAAGGTAACGCAGTAATCGGCGCCTTCGCTCATGCCCCGCTGCCACGCTGCTCCGCACATGCTCCGCTGTTGCGCCGCCGTCTTCGCGTTGTTGTGACGTGGGCGGGTCGAAAGCAGCGCGGGCCCGCCGGCCCGCCGTCGTTGTGAGTCACCGTATTTAATTCAGTGTTATACAACGCGCCGCTGACGTCCCGCCGGCTCTCCGCGCTTCGGTGTGCGGAGGGCTTAACAGTTTCAGCTTTACAACTTTATTGGTAATATATTTTTCAGTCCTCCGGCCGGTAAGCGCCACTTTACGCAAAACTAAATTGCCGCCTGCCGGCTCCGTCGGACAGAAAAATAGTATACAAACCTCGGCCGTTAGATGGGAAAACCTCGGATCACATGTTAGTCGTCCTCGGCTTCGCCTCGGCCGACAATTACATGGGATCCGAGACATTTCCCACTAAAACGGCCTTGGTATGTAATCTACTATTACAGGTTACTCTTTCTTTCCGACTGTACAAATTATCTGAGACTATAATCAAAGTCAGCAGATACAAATTATAATTACTATTTATGTATGTATTATTAATTAATGGTATAAGAAAAACAACATAAATAATCAAAAATACTCCTTTTATTTACTTGACCAAAAGATAAATGTGCCGATTTCTGAAATAGCTTACCTATTCTATATCACTCACTGTATTACAATTACAATGGGCTAATAAATAATCCCTTTACAATTGTTCGTTTTAAGAACTAAGAAGTACAGAAGCAAGTCGCGAACAGGGATTGTTGAGCCTCTTGTCATTTTTCGTAATTTAACCGAGTAATATGTCACCGATGTTATCATTAGATGACATTTGTCATACCGATTTGCATTACACGGCAAAGTTAGAAATATACTCGTAGTTGAGTGTCTGAACAACCCCAGTTCGCGACTGTTACAAAAGTTAACACTAATGCAAATAAAACAAACATTTCAGAATATTGTTTTACGTAAAAATTATAAGTAAAACTTGTTGGAAATATAAATATACAGATTGATACTTAGGACACATTCATAATTAAACATTTCGAGAAAATAATAATGTGGTTGGTACAGTTGTTTAACTCGCATAATTGTCAACCACATTACTGTGAATATAATATTAAAGTTCGTTTAAAAGAACTAAGGTAGACAGGTACATCTTAAATCTACTAAAGAAAACTTAGTTTGATAAGGAACTGAAGACCGGGCAGTAATAAAATAAAATGATACACTTTGACTTGGCACAGCAAAGTTTCAAAAAGGCTTGAATGAGAGGTCTACTAAGTCTGTATAATCCATCGTCTGAACGATTCTCACACGGTATCCATCGACTCTTCGTTCGTGGCTTCAGTTTCCATCTCCATATCCTTATCGTCGGGCCCGGAAGCGTATTTTAATCGCAGCTTCTCATAATGCAATTGCTCCTTAGGCGAAACAGACGGCTTGCACTTGCTCAGGGCCATTCGGAAGTCCTCGAATGTTACGTATATCTCGCCATCTAGAGTACCATTTGAAATATGAGTCGTGAGAGCGTTCGTCGCCGCCGCTTTCACTAGACCCGCTAGATCAGCGCCTGTATAGCTTTCGGTTAAGCCAGCAATCACTGTCAAATCTACATCGGGTCCTAACTGGGGCTCTGTGCCGTTTTTAGTCAGTTTCTGTAAGATGTCGACCCTGTCTTCCCGCGCTGGCATGCCGACGTACATGACGCGGTCCAAGCGGCCGGGGCGGAGCACCGCGGGGTCGATGATGTCGGGCCTGTTGGACGCAGCGAGCACGAACACGCCCTCGCGGCTCTCTATGCCGTCCATTTCAGTGAGCAGTTGATTGACAACTCGCGCTGCGCCGTTGTTGTCGTGCGAACTTCTCCTCGGACAGAGTGCGTCGAACTCGTCAAAGAATATAACGCAAGGCGCAGAATTCCGAGCTCGTCTGAAACACGTCCGGACTGCCCTCTCGCTCTCACCAACGTACATATTCAATAACTCTGGCCCTTTCACGGAAATGAAGTTGACTCCTGCTTCATTAGCGACAGCCTTTGCTAGCAACGTTTTACCGCAACCAGGTGGTCCACAAAGCAAAACACCACTTGGCGTAGATAAGCCTAACTTCTTTAGCTGTTCAGGATACTTCACTGGAGCCAACACAGCCAGTTGCAAATCTTTGCGAACTTGATTCAGCGATCCTACATCATCCCAAGTGACATCTGGAACGGTCACAATACCTTCTCTCACAGCACATGGCTTGGTCGTTTTTAGGGCCTTCAAGAAATCCTCTTGCCTTATGCAAACCCCAGCTAACTCATCACTTGTGTAAGGCATGTTATCTTCTAGGAGACTTAGTACTTCAGCCATGGGGTCTAGTGGTTGTTTTACTTTAACAACTTCTTGAGGTGGCTCAGCAGGTTCAACCGCAATAACATCACCATTGACCTCTTGGGTAGAATCTTCTGCATTTTCTGGTTTTGGCTCAGCCTCAGTTGGTTCTTCTGGGTTTTCTGTTGCTGTTGGTGCTGGAGCTTCACTCTCATTCTCTCCATTTGGGATAGCTTTTGCAGCAGCTGCTGCTTCAGCTTCTTCTTTAGCCTTGCTCTTTTCCTCTTCTTTTGCAATCTCTTCATCTTCTGCTGCCCGAATTTCCATGAAAATTCTCTTCACAGCATAAGTGCTTGCTTTATTTACAAGTGCCTGCAGATCAGCGCCAACAAAACCTGGTGTGATCTGAGCTAGATGATTCATATCAATATCATGGCCAACAGTCATATTCTTACATAAAATACCAAGGATTTCTTTCCTAGCTTTTAATGTGGGTATGCCTAGAGTTATTTCTTGCTCAAGACGCCCAGCTCTTCTCAAAGCGGGATCTAAAGTATCCGGGTTGTTTGTAGCAGCAAGAACTAAGATGGATGCATTAATTTCACCAACATTATCTAAGCTAGCAAGTAACTGTGCAACCATTCTCTTCTCCATGTCCTTCTGAGCATGTATTCTGTTACCACATATAGCATCAATCTCATCTATAAATAATAAACTTGGTGCACATGAAATGGCTCTTTCAAAGAGTTCTCGGATTCTTTCTTCTGACTCTCCAGACATTCCACCAACTAATTCTGTCCCAGACACAGCAACTAGTGGCAGTTGTAATTTTCCTGCAATTGCATGTGCCAATAAAGTCTTTCCTGTTCCAGGTGGACCATGGAGCAAAGCCCCTCTCGGTGACTTTATACCTAATTCTTTATACACTTCTGGATGCTTCATATGTAGCACAAGATCACAGATTTGCGTAATAATATCTGATATACCGCCTATGTCCTCAAAACTAACCTTAACATTCTTCAATGTACCAATTTCAGACTTTGTTTTTTGTACTGAAGGTTTGTTGCCCTCTGCTTTACGTTTTTTAGAATTATTTTGGTTTTGTTGCGGCCGCGGGGAGTCGCCGGCCGCCGTGTTCCCCTTGCGAGTGGGGATGTGCGGTGTTATTGTGATTTGATCGCTGATTTTCGGCAACTTAGGCGCCGCAGAGCCGTCCTCGTCGCTACTCAGGATGTCGATCGGTTCGCCAGACTTGCCGCTGTTGCGGTTCCCGGCCACTGCCGGCCGCTTCTTGTCTTGCATTTTATACATTTGTAGAAGACGGGTGTTGAGCGCAGTGTTGTTTTCGTCTAGCAACTCCAAATCGGATTCCTCTTCAGAACCTTCCGAAGTAAACGCATCGTCGAGGCCGTAACTCTGAAGAACCATCTTGTACGCACTGCCGACGCTTTTACGGAAAGCGCTATCGCTTCTATTGGCGTATTCACGATATCGTTCCTTCAGAGTGTGCGCCATTTGGCGGACATCGACGAACGTCTTGTCCACATTTTCCGCGAGATAGTTTTTCACCCGCGATACCATAACCGGGTCATTGAACATCTGCCCTCCTTGATGTTTCTTCATTTTAATTCAATTGAGATTACGCGAATACTGTTTCTATTTGTTTCCTTCGCAACGTCTGACAGCGGCGTGCGTGCGTGCGTCGCCGAATCGATGGAAATTGTCAAGAGATTTTTTAAATATTGCTTGTCTATGGTATGGTTTAAGTTCACGCTGTTCGAGTCACTATTATAAAAGTCGTTCAGAATAAAGCTAGTATTACATGACACGACACGTCTTTTAGGGGCTGATCGGTCGCCCGGGTCGCCTAGCCCAGTCCATGAATGCTGCTGATTTATAACAAATTTCTCTTTTTTTTTTTACTTCCGCGGATGCGAATATAAAAGGCTCGCAGCCGCGGATACGGATGCGGGTGTAAGATTAGGTACCTAAAAATTCCCGATCGACAAATCTCGAATCTATTGGGAATGGTGAAATTAACTATTTTACCTAGCACGTGCCCGTCGTCGCCGAGACGTTCCTGTACCTACTTGTTCCGCATCCGCATCGATTTGTTGCGGAGGCGCATTTTGCAATATTTTGAATATCCGCAACATCCCTGGTGTAATCGACATAAGAGAACTAAGCTAAGGCCCTCCCTGTTCTCTTACGTCGATTACACCAGGGACGGGCAGGGGCAGGCGATAATCGGCCCCTAAAAACCGTGTCATGTAATAGCTTAGCATGAGACATTTAAATTAGTTCTCATTTAGAATAGATATACGAAAATGAATATACAATATACCTATGTAACATAAAGATTATAATTTGTTTCAGATACGGCCAAAGCAACTAAGTCTTAAACTGGACTCTCCACCGGATGAGGATCTCAAGTCTAAACTAACCGACGTATTTGTGAAATTAGCCAATATAGACAAAAAACGTGGCGCAAGGTAATCACCATTTTATCCTTTTACATGATGATTGATTGATTATTATAGTAAATTAATTACAATATTTTCATTGCCGGTCTCTTTGATTTCAGATGTTTAGAACTCAAAAATTGGGATCTTCGCAGTGCGCTAGATTATTACATTTCACTTCTCAAACTCGATGATTTAGCACCACTGGAAATACCTAATGACACAACACCTACTGCATCGTAACGCATGGTTTTAGAGATAGTAATTTAAATAAGAATAGTTATTAAGTTTTCCGTGTTTTATTAATTACCTATATTTTACAATAAGAGTCATGAACTTATTCTATGATATACATAGAAGCCTAAAGGCGCGTAAGGATATTCATATCAAAATAAAACTCAAGTACATCAGAAAAAAGGTTTATTATCTAAGATTAAAATACTTTTTAAATTTACACAATCATCTCAAGATGTCTAGCATACTCTATGGTCTGCTCGGCCAGCTCAGCAGAGGGTAGGATGCCGGCGGCCGCAGCGCAAGTCTCCTCGGCCGCGTTGAAGTGGTAGCAGTTGTCAGCGCCAAGCACCCAGCCACGCTAAAAGATTAAAAGTATTTAAATTAAAGAAAACCATAGTAATAAACGAAAAGTGGAAATAATCACTGCCTAGAACCGAAGACAGGCACATGAGAAATCATACTAGATATCTACATCTAGGTTTGAATGTTGGCATTATTGTCAAATACCGTAACTAGTGCAAGTGAGACAAAGAGTTCTGGTTTTATGCTCCCAACCGGACCATTTTATCTAGGCTTCCGGCTAGGTGATATGTGCCATTTAGTTTAGGGAAAAAGTAAAAATACCATTCACTTAGAAGTGCTCATTTACATGGATGTTAGAGAAAGTTACACTAGTGGGTCTGTGTGTGTGTAGACTGTAGACTTCGCGAGATGGTATGGGTACAAAGGTCGTAAGGGCCTTAGGGGTTCTTTCGAGCTTAGGATCTTTGTACTAATGCCCGCCATTTTGAAAATGTACACGAAAGCATTTCTGCCCTAGCAGAAACAGAGATGCTTCGCTCACTTTGCTCACTCGGTCAATCATCATACAGCGTCATATCATTGTATCGTGCATGATTGTGGACTTGTGTTTGGCCAATCCATCTTACTTGATCAGCAAGAACTAAAAGCTAGAGACGTAAAAAAGTTTGTCTATACCTTCTTCCCATACTCCAGTACCACCTGCTGTGAGGCGAGGTTGAGCCTCCTTGCAGCCTCCGAGCATGTGATGCTCAAGTATGCCTTCTCAATGCAGGCTGCGATCTCGCCGCGCACCGTGTCAAGGAGGGTATCCATGAAGAATGTGTAGCTTTCCGCTGGCACATTCCCCTGTGATCAAAAGTTAATGTTTGAGAATATCAAATAAAAATTTTATTCAAGTTCTAAATGCTCAAAAAATTTCGAGTTTATCCCCTTAATAAATCAATCGGTATGTCAAAAGACCCACATGCGAACAGAATTTCCTTATTCATACATAATTAACGTAAATCGGCAGTCTTGGGTCTGGACTCTAGACTATCACTAATTTAAAATTTTAAAGGTAATGAACATGTTTTTTTATTAAAATTGAGCTCAATATGTCAGCAATGTTTTCACGTGAACATGGTATTCACCAAAATATTGGAAGCACAATAAAACTCCGTGTTCATTAGTTACAATGTCTAAAAACCGCAATAGTTTATAAAGGTATATCACTAATATTGTAAGATATAAACAAAAAATTAACCAAGCCTGTAACCATGTTTCACTTGGTTAGCTTTTTTATATGCCTAAACTGCAAAAAATTAGAGTGATAAATAATGAAAATATTGATTTATGTAGTGTGTGTTAGGCCTACTGGTGTGGTCCACTATGGATTTGAACTCAAAATTAGTTAGTGAGTTTTGCAAATCACAATATGACCTTACTTACCTTAGCTAAAAAGATCTTATTGTAGCTCCCTTCCATGAGATACTGTTCCAGCGCCAAAGGGTGCTTTACATATGGGTCTGCCCTGATCACATCCACAGGCAGACGTTCCAGTTCTGTGTGGAACTCCGCTACTCTGTTCTGAGACAGCAGGAAGAGCAAATTGAGGCCAAGGAGCTGGTACATAAATGCCGATTCTGGGAGGTGCTCTCTGGAATAAGTAGATTTAAATTTGGTGAGCATTAGGGATCAACCCAACTTATTTTACCCGAAGAGAGGTTGGTTGACCTGTAGCAAAGGGGGGGCCGGGACTTAGAATATTTTTGGTCGAGGTGGTGTCATTATAACACTATTTTTAAATGATTGTAATGTGTAGATGGCGTCAAAACAAGCATCTTTTATTGGAAAAACTTTTCTCTAAACTTAAAAATGGCCGAGTTAGAGTCCTTCAAAGGTTGATGTTTTAAAATGAGCTGGGAGTTTTTACTTGCTCGGCTCGCGCGCTGTAAGGTCGCAGTTCTACCTAACACTCCTCCTCGCTTCGCTCGTCGTCGTACCTACACCGACCTTCCTTAAGGTGCCATTCTGTAAAGCATTTTTTATTAAAAAAAAGTCGGTTTTGGCGCTTCGCCGGCCGCTGCCGCGGCACGCTCGCTTCGCTCGCTCGGCTCGCGCGCTGTAAGGTCGCAGTTCTACCTAACACTCCTCCTCGCTTCGCTCGTCGTCGTACCTACACCGACCTTCCTTAAGGTGCCATTCTGTAAAGCATTTTTTATTAAAAAAAGTCGGTTTTGGCGCTTCGCCGGCCGCTGCCGCGGCACGCTCGCTTCGCTCGCTCGGCTCGCTAAGTTTAGAGAAAAGTTTTTCCTATAAAAGATGCTTGTTTTGATGTCATCTACACATTACAATCATTTAAAAATACTGTTATAATGACACCACTCTCGATGAAAATTTTACAAGTCCCTTCAAAAACTTCAACCTTTGAAGGCCTCTAACTCGGCCATTTTTAAGTTTAGAGAAAAGTTTTTCCAATAAAAGATGCTTGTTTTGACGCCATCTACACATTACAATCATTTAAAAATAGTGTTATAATGACACCACCTCGACCAAAAATATTCTAAGTCCCGGCCCCCCCTTTGCTACAGTCCAACCGAGAGGTTTATTAAAAAAAAAGGAATTTTGTAAAATATTTTTCAATTATTTGTACAAAAACTTTTTTCATACCTCTTTTTGTATGTAAAGAACAATTTGATTGAGAAACTTCTGGGAAACGTAATTTTTGATGTGTAATGTACTAATATTTGTTCTTTTGTAGCATAGAAAGCTGACGTGTTTCCTGCATCCCAATAAGAAATCACAAAGATTTGTTAATAAATAGATTTTATATTTACTTGTAATCGAAATAGTAGCATTTTAGCTGTGACATGTAGCGCTCGAACGCTTTTACATCTTTAGCAGCGACGGCCCACTGAGCACCGATTTCCAGCACATCCCGCGCCAAGATCAACTCCTTCTGGTTAGCCGCTGTGTTGTTACTAGGCAGAAAAGTCAACTGCGTCAACGCAATCTAGAAAAAAAACCCCAGGTTAAGAATATTAACATCTAAAATTGACAAGTCATTCCAAACAGAACTTACCTTGATTTTGTTCAGCAGCTCTCCGCACTTCTCTAGCTTGCGAGGCTTCTTTGCCCATTCTGTTTTAAGATTTTGATATAAAGACGCAACCTCTGTCACAGAAGCCATTTCGATTTATAAACCACTTTAATTATTTAGAAAATTAAATGTTAATGTACGCTAACCATCAGTCATCAAATTTAAGGTTGTCAAAGTCTGTTCAAAAACTAAAGTCAATAATAGTTTCAGTACTTGCTGTGTTTTCAGTTTGAGAAAAATATATTTTTGAAAAGATTTTACTAGTAATATGCCGCTTTTACAACACAAGGCTTACGGTACTTTAGTATATTATGTTCATACGTAAAAATGACTAGTCCTGCGTGAGTTTTTACTATAGCTGCATGTAGATATTTGAACGTACATTATGACTTGTCAAATTGCAAAATCCATAGACAAATCGCGATAGATTCGGGTCGGGCGACGGGTTAAGAAGTTAAATGTTACGAGGTGGTTACGAGAGGTCGTTTTTACCGTAGACTCAAACACACTGATCAATGTCAGTGTCAAAGTTTCCATCGAGATTTTGCTCGGTTTTGTTTGCTCTTCTTGGGTTTAGCGTATAAGATAATGATTTTTTTACCGAATTTGAAATTCTTCGGCTATGTGAAGCCGTTCTCGATCAGAGTTAAATAAAATGTGGTGCTGCAAGCCATGAGCTCTCCGGCAGCGGTCGTGTGCCGCGAAGTTTTCGATGAGAATAGTCAACCATCTGCAGAGGGTTTGTACCTTTTATGTTAAATTAAATACCTTCTGAATCTTGTCAGAAACTAGATCAGTAGTAGGCAAGTTTACAGGCCTGATAGATTTAGCTATTTAGTGGTGTTGCTTAATTCCTATTAAAGAGTATGTTGAATTCTTAAACTTACCCATTAGACTTTGGTGTAGCCACCCATAGTCTCATATAAATAATTAAGATTATTAATAAGTACCTACAGCATCGCGCCAGTAGTATGACTGCGCCACTACAGATCATATTAAGTTACATCTTACAATATTTAATACAGAAAATTTATTTTTATTAGATTTTTAAAAGTCACTACAATATAAATTAGTAGTCCCATCTAATTTGTGCACGGAAAGTACTGTGCCATCACAATCATCCATCACTTTTTTCCTCTCCTTCCATTCTTTTACATTATAGATCTGTTCATACTCACCTATAACTTTTAAATAAAGTTCCAAGTCTGACCTTTGCTTGGCTATTTGATACCTACTGCACACCATGCTTGTAGGTTTATACTTTATTGTTCTTAAGAATCAAGCAGTTTTAAAAACACATTAAAATGGTTTTTGTATGCATAGCTCCATACATTTTATTATTTAGTTGGTTTTTGTTAGGTTTCATGAGACATAGCCCAGCATCAACCGGTATCAGTAAATTGTAAAGTTGGGCAAATGATAATCACTTGTAGCCAATACACTTATTAGGAATTATTGTATTATTTGATTTAAGATATATTCAAAATAGAGATTCTTCAGCGGAAGTAATGCTACTAGGAGTTTAATTACCCTGATAAAATTTCAATGGTTTGCCATCCAAATCATTAGATTTTACATAAGATTGTCTAGGAATAAAATCATAAATGGTAGCAACAACTATAACAACCATTGATCTGTTGTCTCCAACTGAGGTCCGTACATTGTATCTGATGCCATTAACTCATCATTTGTTCCATTATCCTCTTTCTAATATCGAGACATCCATTTTCCAATATGATACATTTGTTACAGAGGTGTCGGAATATGCCCAGCAGCTGGGCATTGACCCAGACAGCGAGAGCCACCTGTTGCCTCTGGCTAGAGATGGGCTGATGCAAGCACTGCCTGCACCATGGAAGGCATAGTAAGTACTTAGAAATTTTAGATTGAACAATACAATATTGTAATATATTCCATGTTTCCACTACATTAGTCCAATTTATCAGCCTCCAAAGCCAAGTTGCTAGTGACACTAGTGACCCTGCCTATATAGCCTGAGGTCCCAGGTTCGAATCCTGGTTAGGCCATTTATTTATGTGTTTATCACAAATATTTGTTCCTGAGTTATGAAGGCTTTTTATGTATATATTTGACTATATATATCATCATTGTAGATTAAGATATGATTATGATACAAGATTGTCCCAATATATTTAATTTATTTAATATTCAAGTACTGATACAAGTTTTTAAATACACTTTTTTGCATTTTTTAAATACAACTTATGTGTTGGTGAACAATTTTTTTTGGAACATCACAAGAGTATCAACCTTAGTAAGTAATGTAAAGCAAGCTTGGTTTTTACTGAATTATGTTAGGAGACCTTTTAATACCTTTTTCTCAAACATGATCGGAAATGTATGCATTTATGTCACGAAATGAAGACATGAAGTTTCTTGTTTATGGCTCCTCCCCTGGGAGGCTTCCCCCATTTACTTATTGGCCGGAGGCCGTGAAGTAATGTATGGCGTAAGTATGAACGAAACATTATTGTCTGCTGCTCTAACTTTTTAAACTTGCGTACTAACACTAAACTGACAAAGGAAAAATTACATACAGCCAAATTTTATGGTTCTATGTATATTTATGTGCGGTTAAACATGGTGCACGTAGAACCGATGGCCGTTGGGGCGGAAAGGTTCTCGAGTGGCGACCGCGTACCGGAAGGCGCAGCGTGGGTAGGCCCCCCGCAAGGTGGACTGATGACCTGGTGAAGGTCGCAGGAGTCCGCTGGATGCGGGTGGCGCAGGACCGGTCATTGTGGAAATCTTTGGGGGAGGCCTATGTCCAGCAGTGGACGTCTTTCGGCTGAAATGATGATGATGATGATGATGATGAAACATGGTGCTCGAATAGCTCATTCAAATGGCAGCTTTAAATAATTAAAAAGGTGGCAAATTAAACAATTTTTTCCTTATAAACTATTTACCTACTAGTTATTTTAATTTAAATATTTCCTCACAATGTTTGAGAAAAACACTATACAAGCCTCGGCCGGAAGAAAGATAGCAGGACTTGTTTAGTCCGGTCTACCACAGACTCGTCCTGCAATCCCTTACTTCACGGCCTCTACAGTAATGTACTATAATTAAGCATACAACTGATACAAAAATCATACACCAAATTTGTACACAGTTTCGACGAAAAGCTGCAAACTCACTACTATTACAACAACGAGACAAAGAAGACGCAATGGGAGCACCCGCTGGACCACGTGTACCGCGAGCTGGTGCGGAAGGCGCGCGACGCGTCCGCCATGGACGACACGTGTGCGTCCGTGCAGGTACACATGATCGTTTTAGGGTCAAGTAGTCGTCAACTTCGCCATGTCTGTCGGTCCGTCTGCGGCTAAGCTCAGTGACTGTTATTACAAATATACATATCAATCATGGCAACAAAGTGGGACAAGGAAAACAAAGCTACCTACATTAAATCAAAAATAGGTTACCGAGGCATTGTACCTAGGATTCTGGCGGCATTCGGTAAAATAAAAAGTGGGTAAAATATATTTTTTTGTATACCTCCTATTTCCGTTTCAACCTTAAAGTGTAAGGTATCGCTGGATAGGTATTTGAAAAACAATAGGTGTTTGCTAAAAACTCTATTTTGATAAAGTCAAGCCATTTTTTGCTTTTTGCAAAAAAACGTATCTTCTCGGCTAAAAGGGCGTATAAGTAGTAAGAGCTGAGAATATACTCCTTTTTATTGTTATGAGCCTGGTATCTATTAAAACCCCTTTTAAGTTCGTCCTTTGTGACGGACAGTAAACTACGGAACCCTACACTGATCATGGCCCGACATGCTCTTGGCCGGTTTTTTTTTACCTTTACCTACACAAAGCTATATATTTATATCTATACACTATATCTCTCACGATATCTCGAATCCGTATTCTGAAAAATTACAGGAAGTAGAAAGATGAATATTGATGAAAGAAAAAGCGACTAAGGCTGCCAGTGCCCAGGGCAGGAATTGAACTAGCGTTTCCTACTTTTGCGACAGACGCCATAATATCAATTCCATCCCATCAAAATTTTTTGACTATTTATACAATGTTTTAAATTCCAAGGCGTATTTTATTAACAATAAATTAGGTACGTTACTTCCATAGTCAAGGATAAAAATGATGATTATTTTTATATGTAAACCATGACCCACTTAGTATTTTTATAGTACATTACATACCAAGGCCGTTTAAGTGGGAAATGCCTCGGATTCCATGTAATTGTCGGCCGAGGCGAAGCCGAGGTCGACTAACATGTGATCCGAGGCTTTCCCATTTACCGGCCGAGGTTTGTATACTATTTTTCTGTCCGACGGAGCCGGCAGGCGGCAATTTAGTTTTGCGTAAAGTGGCGCTTACCGGCCGGAGGACTGAAAAAATTATTTGTAATGTGTTATATAAGTATTTTATACCTTCAACAGAGACCATCCCAATTTGATACACTAAAATAGGCCATGACTACAGGTTACCGTATAATGTATACAAAAGTAGAGTAAATCACCGATTATATGACCCGACGGTCACTCATCACTAATGAGGTGACAAGGAGTCTTTAGCGCCATTTTATGTCCGCCATTTGTTTTTATCGTAGGCACTGACCTTTTTGTGACCTTTTGACATACCTAGTAACTTTGATACGATCATACGGCGGTATATATATAGCGGTAGCTGCTTCCTTTTCGTGTAAAATAAGTCATGGTAATGATGGTAGTACTGTGCATAGCTATAGTCAAGTGCAGAAATATGGTTCGACATAATCGACTGATAAATTTGGTACTACGCTCTTATTACACCGGCATAAGGTGCTATGGGACATATTTTTGAGTAAGATGTGCACCACCATATTTTTACACTTGACTGTAGTTATAGTAAGTAATTATACTACGGTCTTCGGGCAACATGGGATGGGAAGTTGGAAAGAAGACGTCAAAGTAACATCTTACCGTAGGTACAAATTATTCAGTTACTTTTTGCAGGAGGTAACGCGCATACAGACACACATTACATACAAAAAAAAACTTTAATGACGACACAACACGTAGAAAATGATACATCTACTAACAAATCTTGCACACTTCGATATATTTTTGTGTACGGCGTAGTCACAAAACAGACCCGCGTATGCCTAATTGAGCTTGTATTTCGGCATAAGGAAATCTCCCCATGGTGCTTGAAGACTACGGTAAATTCTTCAAAGACGGACCTTACCACGTTCTGTCTGACTGCAATCATTGTTAATCTTTAGGAACTTCTAACATCTGAAGAAAACACGAAACACCTGGAGCGGGTGGAAACAAAGGTGGAAAGCGATGAAGACCTGTCGACGGACAGCGCTGAACACCCCTCCGACGTCAAGGACTCTAACCTCATGCCGCGGCGGTTGGCACCGTTAGGTATGTAGCATATACCAAGAAATGCAACTAAATGTAACCCAGTGATCAACATATGGACCGCTCTTGCAGTCAGACCGCATGATGAAATTTCACCGCGCAGCCAACCGCCCGAAGCAGTTGCAACTGCTTGAGTGGTTCGTGTATTGCGAATGACGATTTTGTATTGAAACTGCAGATCACCCAACGGCGACCGCTTGAAGCTGTTGGCACTGACTGCTTAAAGCAGTCCGTGTATGGCGGCTCTAAATCGCCGTCAATCCCACTTCCTAACAATCTAAACAAATCGCCATATTGATCGTATTAACCTAACTATTATATTTTAATGAAATCTCCAAGATTAAGTTATTTATCTTACGTTTTGTATGTTACGATAATACTACCATATCAGTAGTGAAAGTGAACGTTTTCAGTGGTGTTTGATGAGGTAGTGTGAAAATATAAGGAGAAACAGTGACAAAACTTGTGATACCTTTTGTTTACATCGTTTGTAAGTTAATTCCGGTAAATAATTAAATTATCAATTAAAAAATTAAAATTGATGTCACGTACTAACGGAAAACACCAACAGCATCGGAGTATCGGCTTGGCCTTCGATGGTGTTGGTCTTTTTCTTTAGTACTGTTACTACTTTAATAATTAATTAAATAATTTGATTTGTTTCAACAAAAAGTGTATTTAATATGAGTAAATATTTAGTATGAGGATTACCGGTAATTCCTATACATTTTTTACCGGTTTGCATTCTTCTGATTTTACAAATAATAAATGCCTGCAATCAAATTAAGTTTTACAATCGCGGACGTCTACGAACTTTAAAGTTCGACTCGAGTTTTTTTTTAAAATAAAGTTTATAAATGCACAAACATACACGACGGTACTGACAATGATTTTACAAAAAGAAATACAGTCAATGAATTTAGTGTGTGACCCACTACGTTTAGTTCCAGGGAGACCACCTCTCGCACCTATAGGCCGATTAGACAAGAAACTAGGCGAGCTCCGAATTTCGCCCTTACGTCGCAGCGCCGAGAGCTCAGTATCGCCTAAACCGAGCCTGTTTCGTAACACGTCTGATAGAGAACTGCTGAGTCGGCCGACGTCCTTCAAGACGGACATTATTGACTTGAAGATGAGCGTGCTGAGTCCGGACGAGGAGAAGTATAATCCGCTGCTGGCAGCCGCTAAGGTGGAGAAGGGATTACCGTTACCATTGTCAGGTGAGAGATCTGGGGCCGTACCATGACGTTTTAACGCGACTCAGTTTAGGTCCTAGACTGAATCGCGTTACGACGCCATGGTAACATATTTGAACGTGCGGGCGAGGCGAACGAAGTTCTGCAAGTCTACAGGAACAATCCGATGTTTATATACATACTCGTATTTGTATGTTTGTTTGACAATAACTCAAGTATTGTCGGAGCGTGAAATTCGTCATGTGGTTAGATGAGATAAATATATACCCACATATCAGTAGCCCTCAATAATGCGTTCAAAGATCGCAAATAAAGGCCCCCATAATAATAAACTTTTTTGTTACAACAAATTTCTTATCTGTAAAAATGTTATTACAGCTAAATAATATTATCGATTTCGATAATAATAATTTTGTTCAAATTTCGAACACATCTGACACAAGAAAATTTGATTTGACCTCTATTCTGATATCAGTCGAGATGACGTGTAGTTTGAAACGAATTCTCAATTGCATACAATGACGCACGCAAGTCGCACGTTATTTTGATATCGAACGATATGAAAATTGGGGCCAAATCTAGTTTGGCTCTGAATTTAAAAAATATAAATGTCAAAACTTGAATGTCAGAAAAGTTTTAATTCCCGAAAGTCGCAATGGCGGTCGATATATATGCGCTTTGAACGCATCATGATATGTGTGTATCAGTATCAGTGTGTGTGTGTAGCAGCGTATGTAATTGTACATAATTAGGCATTAAAACCCGAGTGTGGGTTATATACAACCACATAAACTACTATTTTAAGTTCGAATATAAGCCTATTATGGGGTTGCGACATATTATTTTTGTAGTCGCGAATTAACTTTCGAGGCGAGGGGCTATTTTGTATATCAACTATTATTTCAGGAAGAGGCACAATGTTCCTGAAACTGAAATCCGAGTTACCAAGCCCAGAAACTGACAAGTCGTTCACGATGGACTCCGTGACCAAGAGTGACCCTCCCCGGGGCATCCTGAGGGACAAGCCGGAGGGACTGCAGAGGAAGGCTGAGAGCGTCATGTTCGGTCGGAGGCCGGTGGCCAGCCTGGAAGAGGATAGGAAGAGTGTCAGGTTAGTTGTTCAGGAAGTAGATGAGAATGTTAACGGTAACACAAATACTAAGTGTTGGCGCAGGTTCTTGAGAAATGACGTAGCCGAGACAATTTTGGATTTTACAATGGTTTTAATGAAAGTAGCGATTAAATTACATCTTTAAAAATGTGGTATGGGAGCGCGACTGACTACGTGCTGTCGGCGTCGTATCGGATCGGAGAGTGATGGCGGCCGCCAGCCGGGCGGCGGCGGCACCTCGTAGATGGAGCGTGTATTATTATTATGTCGTATGGCTTTATTCCTGTATAAATTTACAATTTAAATCTTATATAAATAGTTACATACGTTACAATTTTATATCTAAGTTAAGTAGCCAATCCCTTGCTTCCGGTGTCAGTGCCAGTAAGTGTTCCATACCTCCGGCGAAACGCCTTTTGGGGCATGTTTCCACGATATGCGTGATGGTTTGTGTTGGCTCCCCACAGTCGCACGCCGCCGTCGCTGCCCTGCCCCACCGGTGTAGGTTGTAGTTGCAGCGTCCTACTCCCGTACGGATGCGGTTTAAAGTGACCCAAATCTTGCGTCGCTCCTTGAAGCCAGTCGGTAATTGAGTAGGGTCTACGTTGAAGGCGCCTTCTTGATTTTGCCACTCTTTTTTCCACTCCGCGGAGACGTTGAAACGTTCTTGAGCACGTAGCTGACAGTCAGACCAAATAGGTTTACGGGACTGTAAGCGCGTTTGAGGCAAGTTGTCCAGCGTCTCTCTGATTGGGAGCGATCGCGTTGTTGCTTTTATCCACTCCCTCTCAGCTGCTTGAGTTCTCCTGATGCCTGGAGGGGCAATGTGCGATAAAACAGGGAGCCATCTGGTGGGTGTAGGCATCAGGTTGCCCGAAATGACGCGCATGGCACGATTCAGCTGTTTGTCGACTCTGTTGGTATGAGCGCTTTTATACCACACTGGTGCGCAATATTCCGCCGGGGAATATACGAGAGCCATGGAAGAGGTCCGCAGCACGTCTGCCTGAGCACCCCACGAAGTTCCAGCCAGCTTATTTATAAGGTTCACTCTGGACTTAACTTTTTGGGCTAGATTTTCCAAGTGTGCCCTATACGTAAGTGACCGGTCCAGCGTGACGCCCAGGTATTTGGGGTTATGATTGTGTCGGATTTTTTGGCCGCAGAAAATAACGTCCACTTCTCTATTTGCTAGGCTATTTGTTAGATGGAAAGCGGCAACCTCCGTTAAATGGAGCGTGTATGTGTGCGCGCACGCACACATGGATGGCGCGTTAACAGGCTGCCCCCCTTGGGTCAGGAGCTGCCTGATCCAACGTTGATGGTAATGGGCAGAGCCGGTTGTAGGCCCTGCGCAGGGTTCCCGTAGTGGTGAGGACGTCAGCGACGCGGTTGACACCATCGCTGCCCGGGTGAATGGCTGTGACTCGTCCGAGCAGCCATCGGTTGGGGGGTAGGCGGTCGTCCTTGATGACGACCATCTCGCCCAGCTGTGGATGCGCACCCTGCGTGCGCCACTTGCTGCGGGACTGGAGCTCTGAAATGTATTCTTTTGAATATCTTTTCCCAAAATGAGCCTTGAGCTGTTGAACCCTCATGTATCTGGAGAGCGTCGTGATTGGTCGGGTTTCTTCCACCTGAGGTGCAGGTGGCAATGTGATCGTTCGCCCAATTAAAAAATGTGCTGGACATAAAGGAACTAAGTCTGAAGGATCAGACGACAGAGGAGTGAGAGGTCTAGAGTTAAGTATCCCCTCTATTTGAACCAAAACAGAATTCATTTCCTCATAATCTAGATTAGCCATAGCTAGAACGCGTTTCAAGTGATATTTTACAGACTTGACTGATCCTTCTGCCAAACCGTTGAAATTTGGACTATAAGCTGGGGCGAATTTGAATTTTATTTCGTTTTCGGCGGAGTAAGCAGTTATCTCGTTATTGTTTTCTTTTAGAAATTTTGCTAATTCGTTACATGACCCTACATACTGAGTGCCGTTATCTGAGAATAACATTGCCGGCTTACCTCTGCGGGCAATAAATCGATTTAAAGCTGCAATAAAACCTTGAGACGTCAGATCGGTGACGAGCTCGAGGTGTACTGCTCTCACCGCCAAACAGACAAACACAACTATGTATGATTTTATTAGTTGAGCGCCGCGACCCTTTCTGTTCAATATCAGGATAGGGCCAGCATAATCTGTGGCTGTATGTGTGAAGACATGGTCAGCGTGCAACCTCTGCACAGGAAGCGAACCCATGATAGGCTGGTATGTGCGGCCAGAGAATCGAAGACAAGTAACACAGTCATGCGTTATCTTCCGACAAAGGTTGCGACCGCTTATTATCCAGAACTTATGACGTAACGTGGATAATAGCAACTGTGGTCCTGCGTGTAATAATGTTTTGTGATATTGTTGTACTAATGTTATTGTTATATGGTGAGATGCATGTAGCAAAATAGGATGTTTTGTGTCAAAATCGTAATTTGAGTTGGTTAGACGACCTCCAACTCTAATAAGGTTTTCTTCATCAATAAATGGATTTAGTTTTATAAGCTTATCTTTTGGTGGGAGTACGCCCTTGATAAGAGACAAATATTGTTTATGGAACATATCGAATTGTACCTTTTTACACAAAAAAATCAGCGCTTGTTTTAATTCTGAAATACTTAATGGACCAACGTGTTTGTTAGTATTTTGACAATTGTATTTGAATCTGTACATGTAAGCTACAATGCGCTGCATTTTACCAAAATTCGAAAACTTTGAAGTAAAATCGTTGTCTTGTGAACTTCCCAGCAAACATTTTTGGTAAAAATAACGATAAAACCACCTATTATAGGTCGCAAATCTGACAGTGACCAAAATGAGTTACCTCGAATCGACGTGGAATCGACGTGGAATCCACCAAAGTGGGGAAAAAAAGCACGTGCCGGCTACGTCGATTCCACGTAATTTTAGTCATTGCGACCTACTGGTTACTACATAGGTAACGTTTGCGACGTGGAATAAACGTCGCCACGACGTGTCATGTGGTTGCAATGTCCAAAATTGGTAAGACTTACCATTTTTCAACATGATTTCAACGTGTTTTTTACCATATAATTACCCGGAAAGGTTATTTTTATGAAATAGCATGCAGAGAAACAGACAAATATATAACGAGAGTATTATCTTTTCGCTCACAAACAAAATGTCTAACTAAAAATGAATCTTAAGTTTTGCAACGAGAATGGCGGCCATTACTTGGCGTAAAATAATTATCTATTTCGAATACGCAGGAATTACGATGAAATCTTGTGCGCTGAAAATTTTCTCGTGCAGTATGTTAGGTTTTTATTCAAAACTACTGATGGGCTTTCGAAATACTTAAGTATTACTTTTTTTTAAGCTCATAAGTAGTATGTATTGCTTGTAATTGGGGTTCGTAAATCTGTGTTCGGTGTTTGTAAACACATTAAATTGACTGTATATTTTTTTTTCTATAAATGATAATAAAAGTGCCGTTAGATTTTATTTTTCTACGTATTTTAAAATACCTAAATTATGCAATTTGGAATAACACGTCCTAATTATAACAAAACAAAATGTCGGCTCGACCAAGAAGTTAAAATTTACCTAAAAATACGACTTACTGGTATTTAAGTCAGTTTTACGTAATATATACTAAATTCTGCGACCTAATGGTGCAGAGTAACCGTTTAAGGTTGAAGCGACCGCCATCACAACGTCGCTATGACCGCGACTCGCAGGCGGTGTGCTTACGATCAGAGGTGCCAAGGATAAATATTACGCACAGAGGTTCCCTAATTGGTAAAGTTATATGTGACAATTAAGATTTTGAAACTTTTTCGAGTCATTAATGTTTTTAGTAATAAATATTTACTTTATTTTATTTTACATTTTTTTTATTTTGTAAAAACCTATTCTAATGATTAAAACGAATAAATGTTTACATGTACATACACATATAGGTACATGGTGCTCGTGAGGATTGCCAAAGATTTTAACATCGTATTCCTTGTCATAATTGGAGATTAAAATGTCATATAAGTCGTAAGTAGTAGTGTTTTTAGTCTTAAGTTTATATGGATCCATTGATATCTGAAATAAATGATTAATAATAATAATATAAACTTTTTTGGGTTTACCTAGTTTCAGAGTTAATGGCAACTAAACAGTCTCAGATCAATCTAGACGTCCTTATTGACAGATATCATAATCACAAATTGGAAACAGATATCCATTATACTTAATGATAAAATCAACCATGGAGAACATTGGGGCCTGACAGGACGAAGGTCTCAGGTTCGTATCCTGTTAGGCCCCAATATTCTCCATGGTTGATTATTTCATTATAATGGATATCTGTGTCCAATCTGTGGTTTTTCCACTTAATAAAAATGAGATAAATCAATAATATTTAATTGGATATCAAAATGCCAAGGAATACTTTGCATATTCCATTTTTTACGAATAAAAATGTATTAATTTATTTTAGCCGATAGCATTGCAAAAAACGAAAAAAAAATGGCGAAATCGACCTAAATCCGTATAACATTTATTACTCCTTATGAGCTCAGGAATTCTTGTTTAAAATCTCTCGCAATGCTCACTAGCACATAATTACATGCATAATTAATCAATCCACAAATGTTTAACTATGGTTAACAGTAAACAGTAAGTAAGTACCTACATGAGTAAGTACCCATCTTACCTTTCAGATAGGCCCTAGCAGGAGTGTCACAGATAAAACATTTAATTTGAATCAATATCTTTTTTCATTTATAAATTGTCGTAAATAAAGTTCCAAAGGTGGTTTTCCACTTCCATAAAATAAAATTCCTGTAAACATCGGCTTTATATTTGGCATGTTATATATTGCCATAGCAATAGTCCACACTTCGGAAGCAGTACTGTTAAAAATAGACATACTCAATACTGGATAATAGTACTTATATTCATATCTGACAAAGTTTTTTGTAAGCAATTGCTTACAAAAAACTAACAAGTCGTTTAGAGATGAGTTGGTGGGTTTATGCTTTACTGTCCATTTTCTTAGGTCTTCCATAAGTTTTATTGATTTCATATTAGAGCAGTCTTAATTTCTAATGTATTCATCTCCAGTGCCTTCATTTTATGATTCTTTATTTGCACCGATTTCATTGCCATCTCTCATCTCATCTATATACGAATGCTTATACTCAAGATCTTTGCTAGTGTGTATTATTGAAACGGTACTTATCAGTATCAGTAGATTGACACAAAGTTGGATATCCATGAAAACTGGAATTAAAAGGTAATTCACAATTTTGTTCTTCTTTGAATTTCACTTTGAATTTTCATATTAGCCTTACACTTCCTATAGTTACTGCTGGAATGTCTATATATTTTGTTGTCTTTGGCCATTGTAAATTCAACACTACTTTTGATTTAAAAACGAAATAACTATCGGGGAAAAACGTCCTATTTTACCGAGAAATGACTTATTTGTAAGTAAAACCAACTTGACCTGAAGTCCCCTCGCAAACTTCAACTTATTAGTAATTTTTTAGGGTTAATTTGACTATTAGGTTATCTAAATGAAACCTTATGGTATTTTTAGTACCTTACAAGTGTTTTTAACTTTATAGTCTCAATTTGGTATCATTGGAAGGTCATATTTACTACGAAATTGGTAGCAAAAGCTACTTAAATCGTCAACCTAAAGGTCCCCAGTGTAAGAAAAAATGACGTCGCATATACACCTAATATGCACCTACAAGTATATATTAACTATTGGTCGAGTTTCGAAGTTAATTTTACCTTATATTTTGCTCATTCTCAACCTTTAAGTATCTGACCTTATGGTGTATTGATTAAGGGAAATTTACGTTTTAATGGTTCAATATTATCACCCGGAAGTATAAATGTACGATATGTGAATTTATGTGGTGCGTATGATGTAATTTTTACCTAAATTAGTAATATATTCTAGAGCCTGGGAAAAAGCACTTAGAATGTTTGCTGGGTTGTGGCTGCTGACAAATGGCAATGAGATTTAATTTCAGGCAAATTAGATGTATCAAAACTTTGAGGCTGCAAGGGCCATTGAATGTCCCTTTGATGCAAAAAATGCGGACCTTGCCACCATAAAGTTGAGGCCTTGAGCTGTAAAGCATTTTGACCTCTAGATCCTATGTCAGCAGGGTTCATATCTGTTGGGACATAGTGCCATGCTGATGGTTCAAATGTGTTAGTAATTTCATGGACTCTGTTATGTACAAATTGTTTAAGCTGCCTTTTACATGTTTTCAGCCAACCGAGCACGATAGTTGAGTCACAGTGGAAATATATTGAGTCTATTGTTAGGCGTAATGAACTTACAACCTTTTTCATTAGTTGTGTAGCTAATAGACTGCCGCACAACTCTAACCTTGGGATAGTTAATCGTTGCCTTAAGGGTGCGAGTTTGCTTTTTGCGATAAGCAAATGTACACTTACGGTGCCACTATTCGACACTGTGCGTAAGTATACACATGCAGCGTAAGCCTTTATCGATGCGTCACTGAACGCATGTAATTGGATAGTTACGAAATCATCACATAGTGCTCGTCGAGGAATTTCGATTTTAGAAATGTCTGGTAAGTATTTGACGAACTGGTTCCATTGTGACTCAATCTCAGCCGGTAGCTGTGAGTCCCACGGGATATTGTGAGACCACAAAGCCTGGAGGATGAGTTTTGCCTGTAACATGCAAGGGTTTATTAAACCCAGTGGGTCAAACACTTGTGCTATCGTGGACAAGATGGTACGCTTTGTACTATTGTTTGGTATTGTATGTGGCAATGAGAACAATAATGTGTCTCGTTTGCAAGCCCAGAGTAGGCCTAACGTTTTGGCATATTCATCATTGTTAAGATTTAGTAAATCATCATTATTGGTTTCGTTTATGATTTGAGTAAGGATAGACGGGTGATTTGACCGCCATTTTCGTAAATGGAAATGAGCTGTTTCTAGCTCGCTAATGACGCATTGACATGTGTGTATGAGTATTTGTTCATCGTCGTGACCAGTGATATAGTCATCAACGTAAAAATCATGCAAAATCGTAGTTTTTGCGAGTTCATCCTGGCAATTAATACCTAACTGTTTTAATGATCTGGTTGCCAACCATGGCGCTGAGGCTGTGCCTTATGTGACAGTATTTAGTTTGTACTGTTTGATTGGTTGTGTAGGATCAGACCGCCACAGAATCTGCTGCAAATTCCGTTGATCTTCTCGAACATAAATCTGTCTGTACATTTTAGCTACATCAGAAGTTGCAACAAATCTATGCTGTCTGAACCTTATGAGAATACTCAACAAATCATCTTGGACAACCGGGCCTACGTGCTGGATGTCATTGTATGACTTTCCTGAGCTTGTGACAGCTGATCCATCAAAGACTGACCTTAATTTTGTCGTAAGGCTTTCGCGCAGAACTCCATGATGCGGGAGTAGGTAAGAGAATGTATCGTTTTGAGGGTCTGTATTTTCTGACATATGACCTAAATCTAAGTATTCCTGCATGAATTTAACATATTGCGCTTTGAATTCCGGTTCCCGCTTAAACTTGCGTTCTAACGAGAGAAATCTTGACAATGCTTGTTCTTTAGAGTTACCTAACACCTCGGGAGATTCTTTAAGTGGTACAGTTACAATGAACTTGCCATCTGAGTGACGCGTGGTAGTACTTGTAAATATACGTTCACATTCGCTATCAGATGTAGATTTAGTGTGTGTATTTTCAATCTTAGAAAAACCGTCATGGTCAAAGAAATAGTTTAGCTTTTCATCTAGCTCTGTGTTAGAGAAATGGCAGTGGACTGTATTTCGTTTAGTTTTGTTTGAGTGTGGGAGTTTGACTACGAGCCATCCTAGTTTTGTTTCAGCTAGTGATGGTCGATTTTTGCCGAGGGATAACTCATTATAGAGGAGTACATCCCAGAATATATCACCGCTCAACAGCATCTGCACCTCTGAAGGTTCGGAGAATGATGGATCCGCGAGGTGGATGTGAGAGGGAATTTCGAAGTGACTACAATCAATAGGATTTGTAGGAAGTAGATCAGTGATCTCGGATACAATGGAGCAATCGATATAGGTTTTGTAATTGCTTTTGTATAGTGATGATATATTGACATCACATCTTTTAGTGGAATTCGATGTTTTGTTTTCTAGCAGTTTGACAGAAGTGAATGCGGGATAACTGGGTATCCCTAATTGTGTTTGCAAAGATTCTGTGATATACGAGATAGATGATCCGTTATCAAGAAGAACGCGAACCTTATGTACTTGACCAGAGTGGTCTTCAATATTGATAATAGCAGTAGAAAGAAGAGCTTGACGTATTGGGCTACGGTGTATAGAGGACAGTGTGATGTTGTTTTGTACAGGTTTAGATAGGTCCTGCACGCATGGTTGGTCAACACAGTCACTATTAGTGGATGATTTGCTAGCTATTGGTTCAGCAGATGTGTTAATGTGCAACAAAGTATTGTGACGTTTGGTGCATAAACGACATGAGCTAAGTCGACAACGCTGTTCGTCGTGCCCTGCGCGAAGGCAGTTGGTGCAAAGAGTTAACTGTTTTATTTTTTCTATGCGAGATTCTATAGACATAGATTTGAATTTAGGACATTGATATATAGTGTGATTGTTTGTGCATATAGGGCATTTATGTTGTTTATGTTTGAATGTTTCATTTGCGACAAAAGTGGTTGGTCGGTTGTGTGTGACGTCACTATGCCTACGAGAGATTGATGATGATGATGCCTTAGATTTTGTCTGAGCTTCCTCCATGGTCTCAAGGAGGTCAGCACGACCTTTTAAGAAATTCGTGAAGTCGTTGAATGTGGGTGTACCTACAATTTTGTTATGTTCGGTTTCCCAATCACGCAATGAAACTGCATCGAGCTTGCTAGTCATCATATGGATGATCAAAATATCCCAGTGTTCAGTAGGTAAACTTAATGTTTTTAATGCTCTCAAGTTTTTATTTACCCAATCTATCATATTACGCAAGGCCTTTGAAGACTCTTGTGTCACTGGCTTTATACTGAACAAAGCTTGAATATGGTTATTTATTAGAATACGATTGTTATTGAAGCGCTCGCATAGCAAGTCCCAAGCGACATCGTAATTATCAGTTGAAAACTCTAATGATTTAATGATTAACGACGCACTGTCTTTTAAAGAGTTCCTTAGATAGTGGAACTTATGAATTTTAGGTATGGATGTGTTGTCGTGTATAAGGGATTTGTAAGTGTCATGATACTCTAGCCAATCCTGATATCGACCAGAGAAAGTCGGGAGATGAATAGTTGGAAGTTTAATGTTTGGCTTACTTGAGAACACAGCATCACCTGATCCCGCCACCGATGCGCTGTCGTGCACCGCAGAGGCAGTCCCGGCGGGCGCGGCATGCTTGCTGAGCAGGTCCTGCGCAGCAGCCATGGCGCCGAAGTATCGGTTCTCGAAGGAAGTCCGCTCGGCGTACTCCTCATCTGGAATTTCCGTCAAGCTTTCTATATCGTTTTGTATGGAATCGAAATCGTTATACATTTCTGACATTTTTGCATGCCGCATAGTAAGCTCGTGTATTTGTACGCTATTAAGCTCACTGCTCGATAGCAAAGCATTTAAATAATCTTTGAAAACTGTCAGCTTTGCTTTGAAGCTCGCTCGGCTTTTCTTTAATGATTTTAGATTGTCCATGGCGTGATTTAAAAAACAAGCAAATAAAAAATGAATCAAATGAAGTTTCAATTACTATTGAATAGTGCGGGGATAAAAACGAAATAAATCTCAAACTGCCCTACAGCTGCAAAAAAAATAATTAAACACAAGTTAAATGCAAGAAAGTTTTGTGCAAAAGATTGGAAATTATTGAAAATATACTTAAATTTTATGCGAAGCGTGATTAAGCAGGCAGAAGGATAGTCAAGCAAACGTGCGCACGAGCCACGCCCGAATTCCCGTTATCCGTGGCAGCGCGCAAGTCACGTAGGCAGCCGGCCGGCGCGAACGTGGACTTTGCCCCCACGCCGGTTCTGGAATGTTCGAATAAAGAATTAGGTACTTTGCAATTTATGTTCTGTAGTGGCTCAAACAGAGGCAACACAGTGTTTTAGACCTCATAAAGAAAGCTACTTTGATGATAATTTATCACTTGAAATATGGAAATATTGATTCCGAAAATGGAAGATTTATGGTTAAATATGATAGGCAATAGACGAAGGCAATACACTTAATGGAATTTTGAATGAGAATGAAACCTTTAGATAGTGGTTTCGATGGAAAAGAGCACAGCACTTTTTATGAAAGGCAAATAAGATCGAAATAGATTGGAACGAACTTACACAAATGCCACTGCAAACCCTTTCCTGGTATATCCTGGTGTATCGTCTTGTTGCTCAAGTTGTCCACGTGTCCATCCAAAATGTCCGACTCCTTTGTTCGACCGCGCCGATGAATTTCTTTGTCCTCCTTTAGATGGTGGATTCCAAAGCTTCATCCGGCTCGAATATGTTGGCGCAGGTTCTTGAGAAATGACGTAGCCGAGACAATTTTGGATTTTACAATGGTTTTAATGAAAGTAGCGATTAAATTACATCTTTAAAAATGTGGTATGGGAGCGCGACTGACTACGTGCTGTCGGCGTCGTATCGGATCGGAGAGTGATGGCGGCCGCCAGCCGGGCGGCGGCGGCACCTCGTAGATGGAGCGTGTATGTGTGCGCGCACGCACACATGGATGGCGCGTTAACACTAAGCGTTAGAAATAAATAAAAAAACCATTGACAATCGTTTCTGTACCTACCTAAAACTATATATCCGTATAAATGTTTTACATTCTGTTAAAAATAAGCTTATTTTGATTATGATTGGTCTACAAATATGTTCAACAACACCATTTTTATACTAGCCTCTTAGTGTCGTATTGCTGGCCATTGTACAATTTTCCCTTTTCCCTTGATCTCTATATTTGTCGATTTCGTGTATCTTCCAGAGTAAAATCTATTAAAAAGTTGGTAATGTCTAATGTATAAGTTTGGTGCATTCCATGAAAATGTCTATTTTGCCGGCGACGTGACGCGTATGGAAGCTTTTATAAAGATCCGCATAAATCTTTATGCCGTTATTCACAAACGCTCATCAAACCTCCGTTAACTAATTTGTCGTTTGTCCTTATCTGTCAGTTTGACATTTGCGTTTGTTAAAAAGGGACAAAACATATTTTAACTAAAATACCGTTGAACTTATCACTCAGTTATTAAATGTTACTATGCCAAATATCAGCTTTTGAGAAGTGTTCGGAAAATAGCGTCACGTACCCGACACTTTTGTGAAATTGCCCGTTTAATTTGACGTTGACGAGCTGGTTTTCACCAGTTAGGCAAGCTCGTGGAAATAGAGTTGTATACATCTGTTTATCTCCAGATTCAAGCTAGAAACGCTCCCGGACCCCACCATCAGCCCGAGTTCCAACAGCTCTTCCGAGCAGAACGAGGGCTCTATCATCAGCAACCCCGTGGGCATCCCGTCGCCGGTAGTCTCGTCTCCGGTGATCCCGTCGTCGCCCGTGCTGCCGGGGCCGGCGGGGCTGGGGGGCCCGGGGGGTCCGGGGGGCCCGGGGGGGCCGCTGCTAGCGCCGCTGGTCGCTCGCCCGCCGCTGCCGCCGCGACCCAATGTTGACAGCCCGAGGGAGAAGTCGGACAAAGATTCTGTTGGTAAGTGTCTGTTACCAACCACTGCTAACTCCATAAGCATCCCCGTGATCATACCCTCGTCACAACTCAAAGTGAAATAAAATCTAATATTTTCCTCACAATCGAAGTGAAAAGCAGAGTGTGTATCTCGAGCATGAATACCCATTTTATTCTCGACTACTACCTATATTGGTCCGAGCCTTGGCCTAGACTGGATTAGTTTATGCCCTTGCCACACAATCTACTATATTCATAATTATCAGCAGAAAGCGAGAGCCGTTCCGTGGGCCAGTCTCCGCGCCGGCGCGTGCTGCGGCCGCCAGCTGCGGAGTACATCAAGGCGGATCTGTTCCAGAAGAACTTCCACAAGATCTCCGACCTGCTGCGGCCCGACACCGACACCCACACCAACACTTTAGAGGAACCCGTGGATAAAGAAGCCAGGCCGAGGTAACGACAGACCGACAATTTATTTCTGTTTTTCTCTAGGAACGATGGTATCAATATCGATGGTAGTTCAAATTAGGCGTATAAGAGGTTTGTAAATAGTTTCGAGCGTAACTCCTCTGCATTTGCAGGTGTCCGTAAACTACGATATGATACTAGTGGAGGTCGACCTTCTATACTTATAATATGACGTATGTCATGTCAGATTATAAAGTAAATGGGTGATCCCCGCCAACTTCTGGATATGAGATTTCTGACAAGATATTTGATGCTCAAATGAATTGAGAACGCGAACAGTTCGAATCAAAAGTAGTATCTTTTATCTGGATTATGTACTAGAAAAATATATCAATTTCTTTTTATATTTTCGTACAGATTTGACTTCATCTAATTGACATCCATGCTTCCGAGTAAATATTCTAACATGAATATTTTATTACAGATCTCCAATGATACCTCAGAAGAACAAAATATCCATCAACCTCATGGAGAGCA
Source organism: Lathronympha strigana (assembly GCA_949128165.1). Lineage (NCBI taxonomy): Eukaryota > Metazoa > Arthropoda > Insecta > Lepidoptera > Tortricidae > Lathronympha > Lathronympha strigana. Next base: position 4,576,557 of record OX421914.1, read on the forward strand.
TCGAATCCGAAACTTCAATCGACTCTCCCGACAGAGAATTCGCCAATCTTGACCTCAACGATCTCGACGACTCCAGCGAACACAAAGAAAACATTTCAGAAACAAAAGACCAAAAGGAAAGTGTAAAAGAAGACTTATCTGACCATTCCACTAATTCCAAACAGTCAAAATCTCCTAGAATAATAGATAACATTCCAATGCCAAATATTAAAGTTCCTAAGTTAGATTTTTTCCGCTCACCTAAAACGGAATTCAAGGAGTTCAAAAACGACGAATCTAAAACGAATTCTAGATCGGACAGTGTAGACGCAAAAAGTCCGCTCAAATCGAGATCGGAGAGTTTAGACGCGGCTTTAAAAAGTCCGCAGTTAAAAGTGTCTCCTAGTCTCCCTGACAGGTCTAGAGACTTCAACAAACCTTGGTCTGGTTTATCATCTTTTAAACCAAAGCCAGTTTCTCCTTTGAAATCTTCAGACTCTGCGAATAGTTTAGGGAATAGTTTGAAGAGCCCTCGTCTAGATGGCGTTATACTATCTCAAGGGAAGTCTAGTACAGACAATGTCGTGGTTGTCTATCAGTTTGAGACACAAGAGGACAGTTTTTCGAAGTCAATAAAGTCTCCATTATTGCCTGATCCAGGGAGAGAGATGATAGAAAGGAATAAGGTAGACGAGAGGAGAAGACTGGAGTTGTCGCTGCAGAAAGAGATAGAGAATATAAAGATGGAGTGGGTGGGAAAGGAGAAGCGGTTGAAAGCGGAGTTACAGGAAGAGTTGAAGGAGGCAGAGGAGAAGTTTTTAGCGGAGAAGGATATGAGGGTTAAGGAACAGGCTGAAAGACATAAAAGAGAGATGGATGAGGTACGTATTTATGCCATTTCTCTTTCTCTACTAAGTCGGTTCTCACTGCTGAGGATCGTGACTCCGCTTTCTAAATGCCATTATGCCATTTCATTTATTTTTAGGGTTCCGTACCTCGAAAGGAGAAAACTGAACCCTTATAGGATCACTTTGATGTCCGTCCGTCCGTCTGTCAAGACCCTTTATCTCGGGAACGCGTAGAGGTAGCAAGTTGAAATTAATACCACATACACAAGTCTGCGGTTCCTTCAAGCTGTGAAAAAACCAAATCTCTACGTCAACGCAATTGCACCGAAACTTGCAGTTTAATCTGCTCTTCAACACCTTTTGGGAAAACAGACGTGAGTTTGACTTGTGAATGTACATATTCTGTCGCAGGTATTAGCATCAGCTGAAGAGAAACACCAGAAAGCGGTAGAAGAGCACGCTAAAGCGCTACAGGAGCGAATACGGAGCGACACCGAAGCGGCAGAGAGCGAACACCGAGCTGCCATGGAGAAACTTCGAGAACAGTACACAGCTAAGCTGATGGAGCAACAACGCCAGCTGGAAATAGGTAGGAATGAGAATTACCGCGAGTCGATTTTCCGCTAGGGGCGCTAATGGAACGTGGGTCCTGCGGGAACATTTTAAACGTCACTTTGGCAATTATCTCATACTGACACAGGACCCACGCATGAGTGGCGCCGCCTGGTGAGCGACGGTTGCTCCCATGACTTAATAGCAGAGCAAATTGCCGAAAGTGTTTTTGCGTGTCGGCTTCAGCAGCGCATATGCGACATACGCGTCCTAAAAGTCCGAAACATCACGGTTCCTATATGGGAAAGACGTCTCTAATATTGATCTTTTTTTTATTGTGATAACATGCTAATTTACATACATGCATAAAGCAGGTACATAAAATTTCACTGTCCTACCGTGTCCGTCCCGTCCCGTCGTTGTAGTTATTTTTTATTGGTACACACGCGTTCAAAAGTGCAGTGCAGTGCCATTTCGAACGTAATGGGCGGACGACGGATGCTAATTATGTCAAATGCCTTATAATTATGTCAAATGCCTTATAATTATGTCAAAGTAAGGAATATTACCGTAAGGAAATAAGGTTTGTTTTGCATCCGTCGCCCACCCATTACTGATCATGTTGTTCGTGGTATTTTGATCTAAATAACGGCCTCCTGGCCTAGTCGGTAGTAACTCTGTCTACAAAGCTGGAGGTCTCGGGTTCGAATCCTGGTCAGGGCATTTATCTGTGTTTATAACGTATGTTGGGTCTTCTATGTATTTAAGTATTTGTATGTATCTATCTATTATATATAATTTAAACTTTCGTGAGACATACTGATATTAAATTGCAACGGTTAACACTCACGTATTTTTATCACAATAGGCGTGACATGTTTCGTCTGCGTCGGGCAGACATCGTCGGACAGACAGAGTGGTGTTATCACCTTCGCGGCTAGGACATCACTGCCCCAGTCCGGCGTAGGTAACGGGTCGCGCGCGACGAAGCGGGAGCGGGGTGATCCGCGCAATCCGGTGCCGTCGTTGCGGGAGTCTGAATTGTCGGATCGTCTGACGGGATCAACGACAAACACACCGAACTAACCGTGTCCACTAAATCGTCACCACATAAATTCACGTTCCCTCTAGGAAGCACTGGTTTTCAAGCCGGTGGCAGAGTCCAAGTTCCGTCGCGGTTGAAATTAGGGCGACGTCCGATTTCAATGGCCTCACGGATCTTGGGTGGCACATAACATTTTTCCCGTGCCAACAACTTCACTTTATCGAACCGAATGAAATGCGTCGCGTCCGTACCGCAAGTATATCAATTTAATATCTATTATATGTATCGTCGTCAAGTACCTAAAACTTAAGCCTTATTGAGCTTACCGTGGGACTGGGTCGATTTGTGTAAGATTTTCCCATAATATTTAACTTTTATGTATTTAAATACCTAAATATGGCTAACGTATATTTTTCTATAGAAAACGAACGCGCCCTCTCTGAGCTCCGCGAGCAGCTGTCGACCGATCTCCACCGCGAGCGAGCCGCCATGATGGAGGAGAACCGCGCCGTCATCGACTCCCTCCGGGACGACCACAGCGGCCGCGTCGCGGAGCTGCGCCACGACTACAGGGCGGAGGTATGTATTGGCACAGCGTAGGGACGTATTCCATACAGTGAGGTAACTTCATACACGGCCAGCGGCTCGGCTCGGTGCTCGTGTTGAGGCTTAGGGTTGTCAAAAACTATGCGAAAGATATTACAGTCTGATTGGCAAACTAATTTCAATTTTACACCCCTTCAAATACGCCGCCGAATTGTCATAGAAATTCGGCGGCATTTCCTCCCCGCCTCCTTCCCCGCGGGCCCTCATCGATGACCCAGAAATCGGCGGAATTAACTTACTGTATGGATATGGAGTACATCCTTACTCTGTGGTATTGGCTCCGTAGGCCTCTCATTCCCGCCGTGCTAACTCCACTTGAATATTCCAGATCGCTGCTACTCCAGTCTGGCCTTTGGGCGTTGATTTATTGAAACAGACACACAAATCAGAATTAAAACGTCAAAAAATGTGGGTCAGACGATAGATGTTTCGTACGAAAAAGAGCTCACTGCCGTAAGCATTAAGTGTCAAATTCATAGACACAACTACCAACACTGTTGAAACTTTATAGGCTGTTGCCACTTAACTAAAAGTCACGTTCCAAACAAAACTATATTTAAAACTGCGATACTCATATGGCGTCATTTTTTTCGGCTGATTGAGTATCCAGTTCGTGTGTTTGCTTAAAATAGCTAATTATTTAGCGATAAAATTGTGATAGATTTCATTGTTTATTATTTACTAGCGACCCGCCCCGGGTGCAATGTATTATACATACCTTCCTCTTGAATCATTCTATCTATTAAAAAAACCGCATCTAAAACCGTTGCGTAGTTTTAAAGATTTAAGCATACCTACAGACAGCGGGAAACGACTTTTTTATACTATGTAGTGTTTGAGTGTACCATTTCTGCCAAAGGTGGAGCGTATCCGTACTCAACACGCGTGCCACCTGGAGGAGCTGCGCGGGCGGCTGGCCGCGGGCCGCCTGGCGCCGGCGCTGCCCGACAAGTACCGCTGCCTCAAGGAGAAGTACGCGCGCCTCAAGCACGACGTCAAGGTAAGGTGGAGCGTATCCGTACTCAACACGCGTGCCACCTGGAGGAGCTGCGCGGGCGGCTGGCCGCGGGCCGCCTGGCGCCGGCGCTGCCCGACAAGTACCGCTGCCTCAAGGAGAAGTACGCGCGCCTCAAGCACGACGTCAAGGTAAGGTGGAGCGTATCCGTACTCAACACGCGTGCCACCTGGAGGAGCTGCGCGGGCGGCTGGCCGCGGGCCGCCTGGCGCCGGCGCTGCCCGACAAGTACCGCTGCCTCAAGGAGAAGTACGCGCGCCTCAAGCACGACGTCAAGGTAAGGTGGAGCGTATCCGTACTCAACACGCGTGCCACCTGGAGGAGCTGCGCGGGCGGCTGGCCGCGGGCCGCCTGGCGCCGGCGCTGCCCGACAAGTACCGCTGCCTCAAGGAGAAGTACGCGCGCCTCAAGCACGACGTCAAGGTAAGGTGGAGCGTATCCGTACTCAACACGCGTGCCACCTGGAGGAGCTGCGCGGGCGGCTGGCCGCGGGCCGCCTGGCGCCGGCGCTGCCCGACAAGTACCGCTGCCTCAAGGAGAAGTACGCGCGCCTCAAGCACGACGTCAAGGTAAGGTGGAGCGTATCCGTACTCAACACGCGTGCCACCTGGAGGAGCTGCGCGGGCGGCTGGCCGCGGGCCGCCTGGCGCCGGCGCTGCCCGACAAGTACCGCTGCCTCAAGGAGAAGTACGCGCGCCTCAAGCACGACGTCAAGGTAAGGTGGAGCGTATCCGTACTCAACACGCGTGCCACCTGGAGGAGCTGCGCGGGCGGCTGGCCGCGGGCCGCCTGGCGCCGGCGCTGCCCGACAAGTACCGCTGCCTCAAGGAGAAGTACGCGCGCCTCAAGCACGACGTCAAGGTAAGGTGGAGCGTATCCGTACTCAACACGCGTGCCACCTGGAGGAGCTGCGCGGGCGGCTGGCCGCGGGCCGCCTGGCGCCGGCGCTGCCCGACAAGTACCGCTGCCTCAAGGAGAAGTACGCGCGCCTCAAGCACGACGTCAAGGTAAGGTGGAGCGTATCCGTACTCAACACGCGTGCCACCTGGAGGAGCTGCGCGGGCGGCTGGCCGCGGGCCGCCTGGCGCCGGCGCTGCCCGACAAGTACCGCTGCCTCAAGGAGAAGTACGCGCGCCTCAAGCACGACGTCAAGGTAAGGTGGAGCGTATCCGTACTCAACACGCGTGCCACCTGGAGGAGCTGCGCGGGCGGCTGGCCGCGGGCCGCCTGGCGCCGGCGCTGCCCGACAAGTACCGCTGCCTCAAGGAGAAGTACGCGCGCCTCAAGCACGACGTCAAGGTAAGGTGGAGCGTATCCGTACTCAACACGCGTGCCACCTGGAGGAGCTGCGCGGGCGGCTGGCCGCGGGCCGCCTGGCGCCGGCGCTGCCCGACAAGTACCGCTGCCTCAAGGAGAAGTACGCGCGCCTCAAGCACGACGTCAAGGTAAGGTGGAGCGTATCCGTACTCAACACGCGTGCCACCTGGAGGAGCTGCGCGGGCGGCTGGCCGCGGGCCGCCTGGCGCCGGCGCTGCCCGACAAGTACCGCTGCCTCAAGGAGAAGTACGCGCGCCTCAAGCACGACGTCAAGGTAAGGTGGAGCGTATCCGTACTCAACACGCGTGCCACCTGGAGGAGCTGCGCGGGCGGCTGGCCGCGGGCCGCCTGGCGCCGGCGCTGCCGGACAAGTACCGCTGCCTCAAGGAGAAGTACGCGCGCCTCAAGCACGACGTCAAGGTAAGGTGGAGCGTATCCGTACTCAACACGCGTGCCACCTGGAGGAGCTGCGCGGGCGGCTGGCCGCGGGCCGCCTGGCGCCGGCGCTGCCCGACAAGTACCGCTGCCTCAAGGAGAAGTACGCGCGCCTCAAGCACGACGTCAAGGTAAGGTGGAGCGTATCCGTACTCAACACGCGTGCCACCTGGAGGAGCTGCGCGGGCGGCTGGCCGCGGGCCGCCTGGCGCCGGCGCTGCCCGACAAGTACCGCTGCCTCAAGGAGAAGTACGCGCGCCTCAAGCACGACGTCAAGGTAAGGTGGAGCGTATCCGTACTCAACACGCGTGCCACCTGGAGGAGCTGCGCGGGCGGCTGGCCGCGGGCCGCCTGGCGCCGGCGCTGCCCGACAAGTACCGCTGCCTCAAGGAGAAGTACGCGCGCCTCAAGCACGACGTCAAGGTAAGGTGGAGCGTATCCGTACTCAACACGCGTGCCACCTGGAGGAGCTGCGCGGGCGGCTGGCCGCGGGCCGCCTGGCGCCGGCGCTGCCCGACAAGTACCGCTGCCTCAAGGAGAAGTACGCGCGCCTCAAGCACGACGTCAAGGTAAGGTGGAGCGTATCCGTACTCAACACGCGTGCCACCTGGAGGAGCTGCGCGGGCGGCTGGCCGCGGGCCGCCTGGCGCCGGCGCTGCCCGACAAGTACCGCTGCCTCAAGGAGAAGTACGCGCGCCTCAAGCACGACGTCAAGGTAAGGTGGAGCGTATCCGTACTCAACACGCGTGCCACCTGGAGGAGCTGCGCGGGCGGCTGGCCGCGGGCCGCCTGGCGCCGGCGCTGCCCGACAAGTACCGCTGCCTCAAGGAGAAGTACGCGCGCCTCAAGCACGACGTCAAGGTAAGGTGGAGCGTATCCGTACTCAACACGCGTGCCACCTGGAGGAGCTGCGCGGGCGGCTGGCCGCGGGCCGCCTGGCGCCGGCGCTGCCCGACAAGTACCGCTGCCTCAAGGAGAAGTACGCGCGCCTCAAGCACGACGTCAAGGTAAGGTGGAGCGTATCCGTACTCAACACGCGTGCCACCTGGAGGAGCTGCGCGGGCGGCTGGCCGCGGGCCGCCTGGCGCCGGCGCTGCCCGACAAGTACCGCTGCCTCAAGGAGAAGTACGCGCGCCTCAAGCACGACGTCAAGGTAAGGTGGAGCGTATCCGTACTCAACACGCGTGCCACCTGGAGGAGCTGCGCGGGCGGCTGGCCGCGGGCCGCCTGGCGCCGGCGCTGCCCGACAAGTACCGCTGCCTCAAGGAGAAGTACGCGCGCCTCAAGCACGACGTCAAGGTAAGGTGGAGCGTATCCGTACTCAACACGCGTGCCACCTGGAGGAGCTGCGCGGGCGGCTGGCCGCGGGCCGCCTGGCGCCGGCGCTGCCCGACAAGTACCGCTGCCTCAAGGAGAAGTACGCGCGCCTCAAGCACGACGTCAAGGTAAGGTGGAGCGTATCCGTACTCAACACGCGTGCCACCTGGAGGAGCTGCGCGGGCGGCTGGCCGCGGGCCGCCTGGCGCCGGCGCTGCCCGACAAGTACCGCTGCCTCAAGGAGAAGTACGCGCGCCTCAAGCACGACGTCAAGGTAAGGTGGAGCGTATCCGTACTCAACACGCGTGCCACCTGGAGGAGCTGCGCGGGCGGCTGGCCGCGGGCCGCCTGGCGCCGGCGCTGCCCGACAAGTACCGCTGCCTCAAGGAGAAGTACGCGCGCCTCAAGCACGACGTCAAGGTAAGGTGGAGCGTATCCGTACTCAACACGCGTGCCACCTGGAGGAGCTGCGCGGGCGGCTGGCCGCGGGCCGCCTGGCGCCGGCGCTGCCCGACAAGTACCGCTGCCTCAAGGAGAAGTACGCGCGCCTCAAGCACGACGTCAAGGTAAGGTGGAGCGTATCCGTACTCAACACGCGTGCCACCTGGAGGAGCTGCGCGGGCGGCTGGCCGCGGGCCGCCTGGCGCCGGCGCTGCCCGACAAGTACCGCTGCCTCAAGGAGAAGTACGCGCGCCTCAAGCACGACGTCAAGGTAAGGTGGAGCGTATCCGTACTCAACACGCGTGCCACCTGGAGGAGCTGCGCGGGCGGCTGGCCGCGGGCCGCCTGGCGCCGGCGCTGCCCGACAAGTACCGCTGCCTCAAGGAGAAGTACGCGCGCCTCAAGCACGACGTCAAGGTAAGGTGGAGCGTATCCGTACTCAACACGCGTGCCACCTGGAGGAGCTGCGCGGGCGGCTGGCCGCGGGCCGCCTGGCGCCGGCGCTGCCCGACAAGTACCGCTGCCTCAAGGAGAAGTACGCGCGCCTCAAGCACGACGTCAAGGTAAGGTGGAGCGTATCCGTACTCAACACGCGTGCCACCTGGAGGAGCTGCGCGGGCGGCTGGCCGCGGGCCGCCTGGCGCCGGCGCTGCCCGACAAGTACCGCTGCCTCAAGGAGAAGTACGCGCGCCTCAAGCACGACGTCAAGGTAAGGTGGAGCGTATCCGTACTCAACACGCGTGCCACCTGGAGGAGATGCGCTAAATACCTACAATTATATTCACGTAAAGTGCGCTCTCTTTCTATAGCGTAACTCGTTCCTTTTCTGATGATATCAAGATTGTCTCCTTTTAAAAAATAATATAATCTTAATATTTACTTATTACCTTTTTTATATTGCTCTACTTTAGCTCGAATAAACCTAAGATATGTATTAGTGGTATGTATGTAGGTTTAGTTCTAATAAATTCGCGCGTAACTAGTTAGGCATACTTACTTAGATAGATACCTTAATTGAAACAGGCCTGATATTTCATATTACCTACTCAAAGGCCTAACAATAATTCCGCCCTTTAGTTATTTTAATATAAATTCAGTGACAGCGGTCGAATCAGTACGGTACGTAGGTATGCGACGAATTTGTACTATTATATACTCTGTGCTTACTGATTTCCCCTCGCGAGGGGTACTTACAGTTCGATACCTACACGCGCGAGTGGGACAGGTCTGTCTATATCTATAAGTAGCATTTTACACAAATTTTCTAACAAACTGTGTAACATTTGCCCCTGGCTGATGGGACTCGGTAACAACAAAGAATATTTGAATCACCTATCTACTTAAACCAGGTATGGAACACTCCACGCAAACTAGAATCGATTGTCTTTTGTCTTATGTCTGTTAAGACACATTTATCAACGGACTCTCCAGGCGCAGCGCACGCCGCCATATAATATTTGTAATTGTAGGCAACCCTAGGCTTTTATTTGTTTTTCCGTACTGTTCAAAACGGTTTGTTACTTGTTTTTTTTTATATTTGAGATAAATATCTGTTCTTAAGAACTATTATAAGCCCCTTATGTCCGCCTATTGTCACGTACGGTTAACTACGGAACCTCACATTGACCGTGATCCGACATCTTGGCCGGTTTTTTAATTGACAATGTAATAAATGTTATGTAATTAAATATAAATTTGTGAATATATAAATGTATTGAATGTGTTTGTCCAGATGTCTATCGAGCGACGCAACAAGCGGCGGGAGATGAGCATGACCACGGGATCCGAGACGGAGAAGTCCAACTCGCATAAAGCGAACCAGTCGCTTGAGAGGTAACTATTATTTGATCTACAACATAAAACGGATAGAAGCGAAGCATTGACGGCCCAGCGGTAAGCGCGTGCGACTTTCAATCCGAAGGTCGCGGATTCTAACGTTGGCTGATACTAAGTTTTTAGAACTTATGTACGAAATATCATTTGATATTTAACAATCGCTTTTCGGTGAAGGAAAAGATCGTGATGAAATCGGACTAATCCTAATAAGGCCTGGTTTACCCTCTGGGATGGAAGTTTAGATGGCCAGATGACTGTTGCTTTCGTAAAACTAGCGCCTACGCCAAATCTTGGGATTAGTTGCCAAAGCGGACCCCAGGCTCCCTGAGTTGTGGCATCAGCTGGGAAAACGCTAGGAAGAAGATTCGTACATTTTAGCGACAAATTATCGGTGGTTACGTCTTTGCTTTATGTTGTAATGTTTTATTTTTTTATCTAGATGCAAAGAACTAAACGAAACTTCAGTGAGCGCGGTGATAGAGTCTGAGCCGACTAGAGTGAACAACAACTTGGTGCGCAACAACGACAACGACTGCTCCGAGAACAACGCCAACAACAACGACCACTGGCAGCACAACGTGAGTTGTCGAATTTATTTTATCGTCACTGGCAGAAAACTATCTGAGCGAACGGATTTGAAAAAAATATTTTTCTCGAACTTGCAAATGTGTGCCTTCCATACTATTTAGGTACAATTTTTTATCGAAAGTGGGATATTATGTTTCTTAATTTGTCATTACTAATTAACAAGCTTTTACTAGGTATAGGCGACAAACAGCTTCTTATGCAGGGCAGGCATCAGTTTAAATCATCATGAATTATCAGTATAAATTGTGACAGTACAGTATCAGCATAATTTTTTTCTACTCCAGCACTTCTATCTGTCAATAAGATGACTGACAGCGATATTTAAAAAGTATACATTATAATGTTGTCTGTGGTATTCCATAAGAACACTGCTCATATGGATTTTGATACAATATATAAGCACTGTTGTTGTTTTTTTTTTAATTTCTATAGTGGGCACAACATTTTCCCTATTCTGCCACGTTTTCAGATTTTGTCGTAGAAAAACTAGCGTATGCAACAGTTCATAATTATAGCCCTTATTATATTACTGTTGCATAAACTACTATAGTATAGTTCTTTAAGTGAGAATTTGTAATTGGTTTTGTAATTCTATATAATTTCTAGCCATATGTAATGCTGTTGGTTTTCCATGTACTACAATAAATTAATACAGAAACGTTAGAACGGTCAAACGCTACAAAAACGAGAGAGACGTCCCGCTCTCTCTGACTTTCATTATGTTTGTCGCATCGTTCTCGCCTTATATGATCCGTTCTTAACCGTGTATAGTTAGTTAGTCATACTGTCTTATTCGTACGCTCGTAAAGATACTCCGAAAAATAGTGAGGCATATAGAGTTTTTTTTTAATCTGGTGTTGGTTTGTCAGACTATATCTGTACGGTCTTCTAGCCTAGTTGGTAGTGACTGCCTACGAAGCAGGAGGTCTCGCGTTCGAATCCTGGTCAGGGCATTTATTTGTGTGTTTATCACGAATACTTGTTCCTGAGTTATGGATGTTTTCTATGTATTTTAGTATTTATATGTATCTATTATATATATCGTCGCCTAGTACCCACAACACTAGCCTTATTGCGCTTACCGTGGGACTAGGTCGATTTGTGTAAGATTGTCCAGTCAAGTGCAAAAATATGGTTCGACATAATCGATTCATAAATATGGTACTACGCTCTTATTACACCGGCATAAGGTGCTATGGGACATATTTTTGAGTAAGATGTGCACCACCATATTTTTACACTTGACTGTCCCACAATATTTATTTATTTATTATCTGTCCGGCCTGCCGGAAGACGTTGGGTTTAGTTTGGATTGTTTGTTGCAGTCGGGTCGGCCGGATACGGCGGGCGCGCGGGCCGGCACCGGCTCCGGGCCGGGCAAGCCGCGGCGCGCCGGCGCCGGCGTGGCGTTCCGCGAGCCGGCGCCGGGGCCGGTGCCGGCGCCGGTGCCGGTCCGCCGCCGCCCGCGCGACCAGCGCGGCCATCGCGCCAGGGACAGCGACGCGGGTATGTGTGCAATAACCACCATGCAATGGGAACTACCGTATAGGGATGACGACTAGGTTGAAAAACTATTATTCTAATTAATCCGTCAGTTAGATTATCTAAAATTATTAGACATGTATTTTTCCTTTATTAATTTAACTAAAATTGACGAAGATAAAGAGCATCAAAGTTCCGGGGTGGGGGCTTGTGTCGTCACTCCTAGGTAAGAATTGTACCTAGGAGTGACATTACGCGAAACTTGAACGCACTGTATTTTTGTCATTTTTGATTTGACGAACAAAAGAAAAAATACGTGTACAATATTTTTTTATAATCTAAAAGACGGACTAAATAGATTTTTTCAGTCGTCTAGCCTATTGTCAGAATCAGAATCAGAATCAGAATCATTTATTGCGAACCATGGTACATGTAGATGTTATTAGTAAAATAAAAGATAGAAACACATGGTACCCTGTCAGGGTATTGCAAGGATTATTAACAGTTACAACATTTATAGGTAGCAATAAAATTTCATCTTAAGTTTTATACAATGCTAAGTATTTATATAATTTCTATTATTTGTTCTTAACTTAAATATTTGAGATCTTTTTATTACTTTAATCACTTATTACTTTTATTACTTTAGTCACCGTCAGGGATGTAATCCATACAGTGAGGTAACTTCATACACGGCTAGCGGCTCGGCTCGGTGCTCGTGCTGAGGCTTAGGGTTCAAAAACTATGCGAAATATATTACAGTCTGATTGGCAAACTAATTTCAATTTTACACCCCTTAAAATACACCGCCGAATTTTCATAGAAATTCGGCGGCATTTCCTCCCCGCCTCCTTCCCCGCGCGCCCCCCATCGATGACCGAGAAATCGGCGGAGTTAACCCACTGTATGGAGTACATCCTTACGCTGTGGTATTGTCGCTCACCAGGCGGCGCCACTAATGCGTGGCTCCTGTGTCAGTATGATAGAACTGTCAAAGTGATGTTTGAAATGTTCCCGCGTTCCACTAGCGCCCCTAGCGGAAAATCAACTCGCGGTAGTCCTCATTAACACTGCTAACAATGCAAGTCTTGTTCAATCTTTACCAAAACAATTTTTATGACATACGCGGCAAACGAACAGACGAATTGCCTCATGGTAAGCGATTATTATCATCCATAGGCACTCGTTACACCAGAGCTGCTGTAAACGTTGCCGACGTTTAAGGTGAGGATACGCTCTTTTTTAAGCTGGTATCGGCCTGAAAAAACCGCAGGCGACAGTTCATTTCACAGTTTAGCTGTGCGAGGTAGGAAGTTGCCATAATAAGCAGCATTGCCTAAATAGGCCGGTACACACAGAGCGAGGCAGCTCGACTTGTGTAGACAAGGCTCGCACGAACGTTTGCGACCTGAAATGCTTCGGGTGTGGTACGTGCATCTACACGGCACCCGGCTACAAGGCTTCCCGCGGCATTTTCCCGCGAGGTGGCTCGCTCTAAAAGAACTACAGCAAACTAAATTATTTATTAAATACATAATTATTTTTATTTTTTATGATGCCACTTTTTCTCAGCCACCACGGACTTCCAAGACTCGTCGGACGCGACCACCGCCGACGACAAACCGAAGGAGCACATTAACGGTAATACGAGAAAAATTTAACTTTGTTTATTTAGCTTCAAAAAATCTACAAGCTGTCAATTTGGTATGAATACGAATATATACGTGATACATTTTTTTAGAGTACCTTTCATACACGGTCGCTCCGGAAGTTAAATAAAACTTTAGAGTATATCTTTTTAAAGACTTTCAATGGAAATTATTGTGAACATGCTCGGTTAAGACATTTTTGTTTTATTTTGCAAAAAGACATATTATTTTAGTAAAAGGGCGAAGGTATATAAGACGCTGTAGTGCTGCGAAGATACTACTTTTTACTAATTATGGTCGCCAATCTACTTAAACCCCTTGATTCGCTTATGGTCACGGACGGTTAACTACGGAACCCTACACTGAGCGTGGCCCGACATGCTCTTGGCCGGGTTTTAACCCTTCACCACTGACGTATGGATGTGGTACGTCGTCAAAGTCATCGCTATCACGTTCCGTGAAAGTTCAAATTCAGCTACCGTCAAAAGACGTCAGTGTGCGCCCGCGCCGGGCAGTTCGTACTGGTGCTCGCAGTGTGCGCAGAGCCGCCGTCGCGGCCGGACGCATGACTCATGAATAATAGACACGGACTGTTCCGAAACACGTCCAGTTATTTTATTTTAGTAAGCCTAATATTTTAGTATTTCTGATACTCACGGGAATTTTCTATTTGAAACGTCAGTGGCGAAGGGTTGAAGTACTTTAGCATGTATCATTATCCCTATTCAGTGTGCGTGGCCTTCCAGGTCACGGGCGCCGCAGGTGCTTCACGAGACTGAAGTCCGCGTCCACCTCGCGGCTCAACTACTCACCGAAGTACGTATCATATTACATTTTCATCTTCCTAGCGTTTGTGCCGGGAATATTGACAATAGGCTAGACGACAAAAAAAATGTGTCCGTCTGTTAGATTATTATATGTATGTCCGTCAAATAAAAATACAAACATACAGTATATTACAAGCTTTGCTTAGTTTGAGACTTGGTCGATCTGTGTGAGATTGTACCAAATATTTATTTATTGATTAAATTAATTACTTTACTTAGTTACTTTACTAGAAACCTTTTATCCCTGTGTTTTTAAATAAGTACTTGGTTTGATTTACCTGCACATTTTAGATTTCCTTGTGTATCGACTCCACTACCTACCTACCTAAAGGTTGTCTGCAAGAGATCACTTCTTAGCGATACAACCACCTATTTTCTACCGGTGTTTATAATTTAGTGTCTAATTTCTATTGTTTTTTATCTCCTTGTTTAGAGTATTTGTATTATTTTGTCAGTGCTGCGACCCGACTGTCACGTGTTTTATTATTTTGTTCCCATGCTGCATGACCCGATAGTCGGGATCTCTGCGCCGGATGTTTGTATGGCGTTGTGATGTTCGCCTAGGGGTAATGTGTTGCTTGGCTGGGTCGTAATGAATGTGTGAATTTGATGGTCCGTGGTGCAATTAACTTCTTTAAGGGAATACCCAACGCCAATGACCTTTGGTCTGAATCCCTTGGTTCTATGACGGTTTTTGTAGCTTATCGTATTAACAGAAACACCTTTAAACAAAATAGTATCCCATAATTACTACAAATTTCATTGTTTCTGAGATATTTGGCATTAAAGTTGAACAATTTAGGTCAATAAATCTGGTTTTATGGCCATACATTTTGTCTTAATTAGTTTAAAATTAAAATCTCGGCCAATTTTTTTAAGAAACGACAAAGGCGAACCAATTTATGTCGATTTCATGTATGTAAGACCCTTTACTGAAATCGTACTTATAACGAAAAAAGTGTGTTTTTAGGAATTTTTTTAAAAGAATCATAAAAAGGAAGTATTCATTTATTTCCAAATTTAGCAGTCACGAATGTAGACAAAATATCGTTTGTCTAATAATTCTATCTGTAGTGCAAATTTAGTTATAACGACGCAGAACTTGTTAAAAAACGATTAAAACCTCGGGTGCCCACTTAATGATGAATAAAATGTAATTCCAGACGAGGCGAAGGTTGGTCCAGCCCTCTGGAGTCCCTCCGCCAGCAGCTGCGGAAGCTAGACGACTTGGAAGACCAGTTCCCCGACCTGGCCTGCCAGCCCGCCTACAGCCTGCCCTACCCCTTTGCCGAGCTAGGTAGGTAGACCGAGCGAATGTCTCCTTTTCAGCGTGGCCAAAAATACTTTCGTACAGTCAAGTGCAAAAATATGGTTCGACATAATCGACTCATAAATATGGTACTACGCTCTTATTACACCGGCATACTTTGCTATGGGACATATTTTTGAGTAAGATGTGCACCACCATATTTTACACCAGATCGTATCGGTCGTATTTTGATATGTTAATATTATTCTGTATTCAATTTTGAACCTTCTTCCCCGGTAATAAGTTCCGAAATGTAACATATTTATAAACGTGATTGTATTATGGGGAGTGTTCCGAGGAATTGTTCGGATTAATCCCTGCCGCTTCTTTCCGCCATCGCCCTACGCGACAATATTTCCACTCTCACCATTTAGATGGTTGGCAGTCCTCAACTGTGCGCTTTTCCCGAAACTTCCTGCCTCGCACAGCTAAACTGTGGAACGAACTGTCGCCAGCGGTGTTTCCGGACCGATACGACCTTCAAACCTTCAAGAAAAGAGCGTACTCCCACCTTAAAGGCCGGCAACGCACTTGCGACACCTCTGGTGTTGCGGGTGTCCATGGACGACGTTAATCGCTTACCATCAGGTGATTCGTTTGCTCGTTTGCCCCCTATAGCATAAAAAAAAAAAAAAAAAAAAATTTACAAACCGTTTGTGAAATTTTGTGAGCATGTTCCATAGATTTGTAATATTTTATTGCCGTTTCGTTTTTTGAAAGATGTGGAAATTGACACCACCCGTAGACGTAAAAGTGGGGGGTGATATTTTTTTCCTTTTATCTTTAAGTTGGCAGGTACGAGTATCGTTGGATCGGCATTTAAAAAAGAATAGGGGTTTGCTAAAAATATTTTATGTTAAAGTGAATATTGTTGGAAATAATCACTCCGGAATTCAAAAAATGTGATACGAAACAATTGAAGATACGTAGGCAAAATCAGCCGTTATTTTACTAATCCAAATAAAAACGAGGAATAGTAAGTCTACTATCCAAAGGTTCACTAATGACTGATGGTACCCCTGCCTCCATTAATGGGATTTGTAAATATATTTTTATTACAACTAGGAACGGTAGCAACAGCGGACACGCCAGAGTTAGAATTCGTGCGACACCGCGCCTTAATAGAGAGAGAGGGCATGCGACGAGCGAGAGCGGTGCTAAAGCGGCGAAGAGCGGCACTTAAACAGACCAGGAGTGAGCGAGAACCACATAGAGCACCAAGCGTGAGTATTGAAAAGTCTCTCTCCTTAAACTCTTCTTCGATGGTGTTAACCAACAAGCAACCAAGAAATCTAGGTATTATCATTCTAGTAAATATTTAAAAAACGTGTTTTAAATTTCTTCATCAGTTTCAGCGGTACAGTTTGTCAATGTGCGACTGGTCAAATGTTTAGGTTTATAGATCTTGATAGCCATCGTAAGTGCCAATGTAACTATTATTAATTATTACATTTGTGAATTATAAATACTTAAATATAGAAATAAAAAAATAATACACTCTATAATTAGAACAGAAGTATTTTTTTCCAATTCCTTAAAGGTATTAACTGCTTAATCTCAAAGGATATGAATATTGATTGGCAGGTTTCGTTTTGTTGTTATTTAGGCGTTTTTCCCTACTAAAGGTCCGGTCAAAATCTGCAGCCAGCTCGTCAAACTTTTGCGGTTGAAAATCTAGAATAGTAACTCAATTGTGTGTTTGACGTCTGACGTGTTGTTGAACGTTGTTACGGGCCAGGAGGAGCGCGAGTCCACCGAGCTAGAGGTGGCTCTACACCGCGCGCGCGCCCTGCTGGGCGAAAAAGAGATACGGCTGCGACACATTGAGCGCGCGCTACGAACGCTGGCCGCGCGTCCGCCGGTCGCTGTACAGGTTGACCACCGTGTCATAGTTTCTTGGTTCAGTTTCGCTTAAAATGTCATCGCTTCTTCAGAATTAGACTTTTTATTTATGCCTCACTTTATTGTATGCACATAGTATTTTGATTATGCGATAAGAAGATCGCGTATTAGCCGTCTTCCGTGCACATCATAATGCACTGTGTTCATATGGTATTTTGATTCGTTTCGCTTAAAACATCATCGCCTTAAGAATTTGATTTCTTATTTTCTTGGTTTTTCATTGTACTGAAATTCACATTTAAGTTGATGACTATAAGGAAATCCCGCGCTAGCCGCCTGCGATATTACAAATACAATGCATCGTGTAATAATTTGGGTCAGTTTCGCTTGAAACATCATCGCATTAATATTCTTATTTAATTTTCTTTTGGTTATATTGACACGTCTTGGTTTATTTTTGCTTTACATGTAGGTGGGAAATTACACTTATCATGTCATCATTTCTTGGTTCACTTTCACATATGTCATCTGATTTGTTGTTCGTTCTATGTTTGTTTATTTCGTTGCTGTCTCGGCTATTCTTTTATAGTTTCGCTCTCGTTCGCTTTGCTCGTTATTTTTAAATAATTAATTTTTATTTTGACTTCACTTGTTTTCAGTGCAAACTAATTTGGATTTGATAGTTATTTCATAATATTTGGTCGGATTTTTTGATTTTCCTTAAGTTTAGTTTTATTACGTAAGTAATCTTCTTTTTTTTGTTAAATTTTAAATTTAACGTCATATATGATGTTGATGATATTAATTTAGCATTCTTATTTGATGCTTAATTTGTATTTGCATATGTATTGTAACCAAGGGGATCGCGTAATGAACTTTTCGTCGCATAATAGCTGAGAGTACCTACCTCGCTTTAGAAACGCGATAAATTCTTCCAAATCGGCAGTGTGTTAAGGTTCTTACGACTGCTGTTTTAATCAATCTTCAAAAAGAGATAGTTTTATTATTTTTAAACTTGTTTTGAAGATAATAAATCAACTAAAATGGGGCATAATCGTGTGAAAATTTGAATACTAACCTCCTATGTTTCAAGGGCGACATTGTTAAAGTTTTACAGGAGGCTTAGTAAATTTAAAATGTGTGTAAATCGTGAAAGTTTAAATAAGAGTATTGATGATATAACTGTTAGACCAACTATATTTTTTGTGAAAAAATAAAGCTTGATCTATGTGGACGTAACGTAATGTTGTACATGGCAGGAGACGTCGTCGTCGGGGTCGTCGGGCTCGCTGTCGGCGGCGGCGGGCGGCGCCGTGCTGCGCTCGCTGCGCGCGCTGCACGCCGACGTGCGCGACATCTGGCGCGCGCTCGACGCCAGGCCGCCGCGCCCGCCGGGTGCGTCCATACAGATATAACTACATACGTCGGGCTCGCTGTCGGCGGCGGCGGGCGGCGCCGTGCTGCGCTCGCTGCGCGCGCTGCACGCCGACGTGCGCGACATCTGGCGCGCGCTCGACGCCAGGCCGCCGCGCCCGCCGGGTGCGTCCATACAGATATAACTACATACGTCGGGCTCGCTGTCGGCGGCGGCGGGCGGCGCCGTGCTGCGCTCGCTGCGCGCGCTGCACGCCGACGTGCGCGACATCTGGCGCGCGCTCGACGCCAGGCCGCCGCGCCCGCCGGGTGCGTCCATACAGATATAACTACATACGTCGGGCTCGCTGTCGGCGGCGGCGGGCGGCGCCGTGCTGCGCTCGCTGCGCGCGCTGCACGCCGACGTGCGCGACATCTGGCGCGCGCTCGACGCCAGGCCGCCGCGCCCGCCGGGTGCGTCCATACAGATATAACTACATACGTCGGGCTCGCTGTCGGCGGCGGCGGGCGGCGCCGTGCTGCGCTCGCTGCGCGCGCTGCACGCCGACGTGCGCGACATCTGGCGCGCGCTCGACGCCAGGCCGCCGCGCCCGCCGGGTGCGTCCATACAGATATAACTACATACGTCGGGCTCGCTGTCGGCGGCGGCGGGCGGCGCCGTGCTGCGCTCGCTGCGCGCGCTGCACGCCGACGTGCGCGACATCTGGCGCGCGCTCGACGCCAGGCCGCCGCGCCCGCCGGGTGCGTCCATACAGATATAACTACATACGTCGGGCTCGCTGTCGGCGGCGGCGGGCGGCGCCGTGCTGCGCTCGCTGCGCGCGCTGCACGCCGACGTGCGCGACATCTGGCGCGCGCTCGACGCCAGGCCGCCGCGCCCGCCGGGTGCGTCCATACAGATATAACTACATACGTCGGGCTCGCTGTCGGCGGCGGCGGGCGGCGCCGTGCTGCGCTCGCTGCGCGCGCTGCACGCCGACGTGCGCGACATCTGGCGCGCGCTCGACGCCAGGCCGCCGCGCCCGCCGGGTGCGTCCATACAGATATAACTACATACGTCGGGCTCGCTGTCGGCGGCGGCGGGCGGCGCCGTGCTGCGCTCGCTGCGCGCGCTGCACGCCGACGTGCGCGACATCTGGCGCGCGCTCGACGCCAGGCCGCCGCGCCCGCCGGGTGCGTCCATACAGATATAACTACATACGTCGGGCTCGCTGTCGGCGGCGGCGGGCGGCGCCGTGCTGCGCTCGCTGCGCGCGCTGCACGCCGACGTGCGCGACATCTGGCGCGCGCTCGACGCCAGGCCGCCGCGCCCGCCGGGTGCGTCCATACAGATATAACTACATACGTCGGGCTCGCTGTCGGCGGCGGCGGGCGGCGCCGTGCTGCGCTCGCTGCGCGCGCTGCACGCCGACGTGCGCGACATCTGGCGCGCGCTCGACGCCAGGCCGCCGCGCCCGCCGGGTGCGTCCATACAGATATAACTACATACGTCGGGCTCGCTGTCGGCGGCGGCGGGCGGCGCCGTGCTGCGCTCGCTGCGCGCGCTGCACGCCGACGTGCGCGACATCTGGCGCGCGCTCGACGCCAGGCCGCCGCGCCCGCCGGGTGCGTCCATACAGATATAACTACATACGTCGGGCTCGCTGTCGGCGGCGGCGGGCGGCGCCGTGCTGCGCTCGCTGCGCGCGCTGCACGCCGACGTGCGCGACATCTGGCGCGCGCTCGACGCCAGGCCGCCGCGCCCGCCGGGTGCGTCCATACAGATATAACTACATACGTCGGGCTCGCTGTCGGCGGCGGCGGGCGGCGCCGTGCTGCGCTCGCTGCGCGCGCTGCACGCCGACGTGCGCGACATCTGGCGCGCGCTCGACGCCAGGCCGCCGCGCCCGCCGGGTGCGTCCATACAGATATAACTACATACGTCGGGCTCGCTGTCGGCGGCGGCGGGCGGCGCCGTGCTGCGCTCGCTGCGCGCGCTGCACGCCGACGTGCGCGACATCTGGCGCGCGCTCGACGCCAGGCCGCCGCGCCCGCCGGGTGCGTCCATACAGATATAACTACATACGTCGGGCTCGCTGTCGGCGGCGGCGGGCGGCGCCGTGCTGCGCTCGCTGCGCGCGCTGCACGCCGACGTGCGCGACATCTGGCGCGCGCTCGACGCCAGGCCGCCGCGCCCGCCGGGTGCGTCCATACAGATATAACTACATACGTCGGGCTCGCTGTCGGCGGCGGCGGGCGGCGCCGTGCTGCGCTCGCTGCGCGCGCTGCACGCCGACGTGCGCGACATCTGGCGCGCGCTCGACGCCAGGCCGCCGCGCCCGCCGGGTGCGTCCATACAGATATAACTACATAATATCATATTAATAACGTTCACAACATATAATTAACCTGATACAAGCTGAGGGTGCACCAGCTGCGGTCGCGTCACTACGTGCATTTCAGCTCGTTTGTAATGCGCGTGCCGCGGCCGCTGATGGATACCATCGCGAGCCCAGACTTCTGGCCGAAGGGTGTCGTGTTTCGGCGGTTCCGGGGCAACCTGCCGAATCCTACGCCTGATGAGACGACGCAACGGACCCACGTAGTTACGTCGCCTAAATTAAATTTTATATGTTTTTGTTTTTTATTTGATGGTTGCAATGATTTGGTTTTGACTGTTATGCTGTAAACTGTTTTTTGAAATAAATTAAATGAAATGAAATTAACGTCCGGTTGGCGTTGTTGGTAGTGACCCTGCCTGCTAAGCCGATGGTCTTTGGTTCAAATCCAGGTATGGGAATTTATTTGTGTGATGAACACAGATACTTGTTCCTGAGTCATGGATATTTTCTATGTCATCATCATCATCATTTCAGCCGAAAGACGTCCACTGCTGGACATAGGCCTCCCCCAAAAATTTCCACAATGACCGGTCCTGCGCCACCCGCATCCAGCGGACTCCTGCGACCTTCACCAGGTCATCAGTCCACCTTGCGGGGGGCCTACCCACGCTGCGCCTTCCGGTACGCGGTCGCCACTCGAGAACCTTTCCGCCCCAACGGCCATCGGTTCTACGTGCAATGTGCCCCGCCCGCCCGCCGCGTTTCTATGTATTTGTATAATATATATATCGTTGTCTGAGTACCCGTAACACGAGCCTTCTTGATCTAACTGCGGGACTTAGTAAATTTGTGTAAAAACCTCCAAAAGAAAAAAAAACATCAAAATCAATATTTTTAGTAGGAATAACATCAATTTACATAATACTCATTTTGTGTAATATTTTTTATTTATCACTCAAATACTCTAAATTCAGGTTTTATAACATACATAACGTATATCAATCATATAATTAATAGGTTATAACTGCTACCCGTAGGTATAAAAAATTAACTGCTGCCAGAAAATGTAAGGTTACCTTAGAACTGCGACCCCTACAGAAGACAAACTGCTGCCAGGAAAATAGGGAAATTTCACACTTGGCAGAATAATAAACATACTTGCGAGAAATGAGTACGTTGGTATTAAAGACGGCAAAAAAAAATTGCGAACGAGTGTTTGTAATTCTTGTACCGCCCGTGATACATACAAAAAATTTCATCACACTTGCGACGAAATAAATAAACTTACTAGGCAGATATTAAGATAAAAGTGCGAAAAAGAGGAAATTCGTAATGAGTGGAGCAACAATTACCTATTCGCACGTGTATCGTACAACGTTTTACAGTACGTATGGCCCTTTGAATTTTTTACATAGGCACATAATGTGCTCGTTATCGCACTAGTGCCATATGTACTGTAAATTTAATTATTCTGTATTCTTATTCGACCAACCCACCCCTTAACCCAATTGATTAAAAAAAATCCAACCGTCCGCGTCCAGAATATAGGTCGTCCTGCCATATTATTTTCATTTAAGTAATATAATAGATTTAAATCGTTTTCAGCTATAACCGCGTCTCCAGAAACCAGCTCATGCAACGCGCCAACCACGTCACACACCAAATTGACGCTCTCCGCTGTAAGTGCACTATACCGAATTAACTTAAAATTATCTCATTTAAAAGTAATTTAAATAGAAATAAAGCTTTCCATTCCATGCATATATGCTATATATTAATTAAATTTTAGTTAAAATATTATCAAAATCTAAAAGGAATCAAAGACAAAATAGTATTTTTTTAAACACACATTGACATTAACAGTAGAATAAACACACTATATGCATCCCTCTTTTGGTGGTACTCATATCGAAAGAAAAATACTGTATGATTCTCTCTGACTGCACGAATTAGAAAAATCTTCACCAGCATTGTAATCGACTATTGTAATCAATGTACTTTTAATAGTAGTAATTAAATTAAAATACAATAATTTACTATATTCGACCTGATCTGATGATGTAGCCAGAATGTACAGTCAAGTGTAAAAATATGGTGGTGCACATCTTACTCAAAAATATGTCCCATAGCACCTTATGCCGGTGTAATAAGAGCGGAGTACCATATTTATGAGTCGATTGTGTCGAACCATATTTTTGCACTCGACTGTAGATGGTGGAAGGTGAAACTTTCAGTAACAATAACTTCAAGAGGTCGCCGTTACAAAACGAGACGTAGTCGAGTTTTGTAATAATAGACCCGAGAATTTAAAGAACCAATTATGAGCTGTAGCATACACAAATTTTTCTACGAAAGCGAAAATAACTCAAAAAGCGAAGTCTCGAATGGCGGCAGAATATGGAGGATGTCACATGCCGACTATAGAAATTAAAGAAATAATCAACAGTATTAATTATATTGTATGATCGCTAAGCGATGCTCTTGTGGAATACCATAGACAACGCTATAATTTATAGTTTATTTAATATCGCTGTCAGTCTTTTAATCGGTAGATTGCTGGAGTGGAGAAGTGCTGGAGTAGAAAAACTACTAATTTTAAACATAACGTATTTAATATTGTCTTCTGTTACCGCGATTGTTATTCATTGAAATTAAACACTTTAGAACGGATTAATCGCGTTTATTAACACCATATAACGTATTTATATATTCGCATCTTAGTCTTAGTTTGGCCAAGCTCATTGTCACTGAAGCATGGATAAATAAAATCATACTGTCTTTTTAGACACATGTTTTTTTTTTCATTCCGTTTGATAAATTGTTTTACAATTTTATGTATGGTATATACATACTTAAGTTAGAATTTGTCACAAAAAATGTATTTTTTTTCAGCCTGAACAATCTCTGGGCGACAACTCAGACGGAGTCGCCGAGAGGGCCCGCGGGCTCCGAGCCTGGTTACACACGGCGCCCTAGTCAACCACACGGCTTCTCACCAAGCTAAACCCACTCTTATGGTGCCCATATACAGCTTAGTTTCGTTTCGAACGTAGTTCTGTTGCGACATTATCATCGACGCGTTTTACGGTTAGATACCGAGCAATCTCAAAGATTGGTACAAAAATAAATAACCGACCAATTCCAGCGGAAGGTCAATTCAGTTGAAAATACACTTCGAATTACGGATAATGCCATCAAGACCAGAGGTCTATTCCTCAAAAGCTTGTAACTACTAAAATAAGAGGAAGTCCCTTTCTAAAGCGCTAAAAAGTGAATTCCATTCGTACCTTTCCAAGTTACAAGCTATTGAGAAATAGGCCCAGCTGACTTAGATATATATAATGGTTGTCAGTTTATCACATCGGTAGATAAACAACAAATATGTATAACAATGCATGTAAAACTGTAGCATAGTCCAAACGCTCAAATAGTGGAATGAAATTCATATGGTATGAAATATCACCTCATAAGCGGCTCATACTTCTGTACATTTTAGACTTAGAACAAAAGAAATTTGGTAGGTGAAAGGCAGACAGTATGTGAATTATACAAATATGAGGTGCTACTTAGCTAATGGAGGCCTATGTTCAGCAGTGGACGTCTTATGGCTGATATGATGACTTAGCTAATTAGCTATCGATATTTTAACAGATGATACCTACTTGGTTCCTGTAATATGTTTAAGTATGAAACATGTTGTGTTACGATGTGTTTTTGGAGAAAAATTAAAAACTAATTTGCTCAAACGCCCTGTTAATGTGATTAAAATGTGAACTCATTGAACAGATTTCAGTACCTCTTTTACCTGACTGGCCACTTCGCGTTGATAAAACAAATACTTGATTATGAATGTCAAAATATTATTATTTTCTCGACGCAATTATATTTTTTTTTATTTTGTATTTTAAGTTAATTGTTTTAATGTAAAGGTAATACAGTCGTAAAATATCGATAGTTAATTTGCTAGCACCCTATATGTTATTTTTTTTTTAATTTAATTTATTTAGAGTGTTAAAAACGATGGATGCCAGAGAAAGGTGTTTGAATACCTGTTATATAAAGCTAAAAGTTGCCATTTACAAGGGGCACTTTTACTACAAAGACCTCGGGATGTTAAGCAGGCGAGGTTTCACTCGGGTATTTTGGGTAGATGTATGGATTTTTAAACAAATGGACTGATGGTTGTCATTTAGATTCTTGGCAAACGGTGTGAGAATTGATCATAAGTAACAAAATTGTTTGTGGAAGAGGTGTCAAGTTGGAAAAAAACGTTGTTCAACACGATTCGTTGTCGTTGTAATGTGAATAGCTTCATATAAAATGTTCTGCCGCTACGACACACGATAAAAAATCGTCCCGACACACGACATCCCACTATGTCGGGTCTTAGACAGCTTATATAAATTGGGTCCGTGAATTGCCGTATCTAATGGCCGTAAAGAAGAATAGACGAACGAATGAAACTTCAAATTTATTTTAACACGAGTTTGTAATTCTTGTACGGGCCACGGGCGGCGTGGCACATACGATGTTTTTCATCACACTTGTTTTACTTTAGGCATAACATTTTGCGTGTAATTTGAACGTCCAGTAAGTGGGCGACGCGTTAAATTCTATTTACTGCCCGCGTCGCCTATTTACAGCCCTAGGTCGAAATTAAGGATTTACAGAACGCATCGTCCGCGTGTAATGACATCTCTTACGAGCAAGTCTGATGAAAAACAACGTTATTAGTCAATCTTAGGTCACAGTTTTCTCTTACACTTTACACCTTTTCTACAATTAAAACACTGATTTGTAATAATTGACTAAGACGGCTCTCTGCATAATATTTTAAAACTACAGTAGAAACCGCTTATAGTGACATTGACATCGAAGGGAAAAGGCAAATACGTCATACTAACCGGACGTCATACAAAACATACTAAGAAAATAATCAAAATTCTATATTACGCAATCCATACCTAATTTTTTTAAATCAGGCGTTACTTTGCGTAATTCCATTATAACAACGAAAATAATGTTACTTTGCTATTCCGCCAAACGTGCTAGTCGATTAGTGCCAACCCGTTATACCTACTTGCGTATTTTTTGCATGCAATTAATGTGGGTGGTAACATCCCGCCGCATAAGAGGCGAAATACGTGTCGAGAAAAATACGCAAGTAGATATAAAGGGCTGGCACTAATTGACTAGCACGTTTGGCGGAATACCAAAGTAATATTATTTTCGATGTCAATCCATACCTACCCCCTATGTTATATTATGTTATTTTTTTCCCCGTTGCACGAGCTGCAGGTTATTGTCCCAGCGGCTTTTCCCCCTTATTTTCTTCTAGCCTTCCTGTCGTCTTACAGAATCTCAGGACATCCCTATACCTACCCCCTAACCTAACTGATTGATTCACCATCTTTCTGTCTGCTTGTATGATTACATCTTTTTCAATAACCAATGACACCTCACTGACAATAAAAAACTAACCTAACATCATCGTAGGAAGGATCACGAAAACAAGCGTAGGCGTCACTAACCGGGCATAATTCCAAAAAATTTGTTAAATAAGCGAAGTCATAGCGAAAATAATGTATCTGGCTTATAATAAAGACTTTTATATGAAATGGTTCTCATATAAAAGCGGTTGATATTATAAGCGGAGACGGCTTTTACTGTATAAAAAAATCATGTGACAAAAATTGCTGTGAGCAAATAAAATCGCACAAATCGACATAAAACATATGTTTAGCTGTAAGGTGGCCTATGCATTCCTTGTGTGTTTCACATTATTTATGTCAGAATTTATTTACTAAATAAGCTAGCACAATAATTATTTCCTTGTTGAGAATACCGTGATTTTAAACTGCTTTAAAATTCTAGTCGTTGAATTTAAGTATTTGATTGTGTGTAGTGTTTAAACTAAGTATATGGAAATTTAATATATTTCCCGGTATTGATGAATTCTTTTTCTTTTTACACTTCAAAGTTATTAATGATAATGTTTTACTTTATGTAAACATTTTTTAAGTAATGCTCTCTTTGTTTGTGTGTGTTTTAACTGAATTTAGGAATTACGTCAATCGATATCGATTTATGAATCATTCAAAGTTATTAAAGCTTTGAAAAATATTTACAAATCTCTCAAATTTTAATTTTAAAATGACAGTTCCGTTAATTCCTGCTGGTTGGTAATACTGGTCATTGCCTATGATTTCTGAACTCATTTAAGACCATTCATGATAATATATGTGCGTAGATAAATATTGTATTGTTTAGCTTCCTACACTCTACATTTCGGTTCCGCCAATATCAGTAAATACGTATATTAATGATAAAAAGGTAACCAAACATACAGTATGGATATCAAGTTTTCTTTTTTTTATCGATTGACATAATTCGCTTTTGCATTTTCTCTTTATATAATTATTATCATAAAAAGTATACATAACACTAACGTTGTGATCATTCAGCCTTCTTTAGCCTTATCGTTGTTCTGATTCCGTTTTTGATATTGTTCGTGTATAGATCTCATTTCGAGGAAAACGGTTGACATTTTTACTCTATCGTCTTTTATACCCACGCCTTTATCCTTTATGGAATATTGTAGTCAAGTGTTATAGTATGGACTATTACACAATGTTTTTCATCACATTTGCGAGGAAATAAATAAACTTACTAGCCAGATAAATAAACAATAATTATTAGCGGTAGTGTAGTAGCACATCCCACAGTAAACAAAGGTGAGCGGCGGGTATGTGCATCTGCGATGGGCGCGGGTCCTCCGTCCTCCGGGCGTGTGGTAAAGTAGTATGGAAATCCATTGCGGCCATTGGCTTAATACAGCTCATATTATAATAAGTTTGTTTCCATATAATATCACCATTTACGAGCAGGTGTAATGAAAAAATATGAGTGGACATCATACATATAAATAAATACATAGGTAATTTTGCACTTCATTTTACTTACATTATATTTAACTAAATTTACTTACTAAAATAATTACGTCTTTTGAATCCTATGATTATATTACAGAATTATAAGCGAGGCGAGCATAGTTTTTTTTTTAATTATTTTATCGACTGTTTGAGTATTGTAATATTATTGTATGCTCCAGTAAAAATGTCAACCTTTTCTGATATCGCCACTAGTCTCAATGGTTAATATTAAGAATACGATTCAATAAATGTAGCCAAATTAATGAATGTAGATATTTCTAGTCAAATTATATCACTTATAGTGAGATTGTAGCACGGAGCGTGCGGGTGTAGGCATATTAAGCCTGACTATAGGTTATTGGTTTCTGGTATTCTACCATGATAATAAAATAAGGTCTTCTTTACTGAACTATCTAAAATATGGTGATCGTATTGAAAACTTTAAGATTCTTAAGTACCTTTATGTTGAAGATCAAATTGAATTTTGGTGTCAGTGGGAATTCCACTCTTATACTTCTGAAAACGTTACAAATCGTTTTTGCGTCCAATAATATTTTCTAATTTGGCTAACAAGTTGGTAGTATATTTTTGCTTTACAGAATTTTTTAAAGTAGCTGCACACACAGCTATGAAAACAGCCAAAGTGCTTAAAATATATATACAGAACTTGATGGCCTGAGCATTGAGGTCGTCTAGATACATTTTTGGCACTTTGGCTGTTTTCATAGCTGTGCGGCTGACTATACAGTCAAGAGCGTTTCGTAAGAGATATTGTCGAATGCACCCAGTAAAGACTTTGTGTCATATGACCGTAGTTAACGGGGATTATATGAGTCGCTTATGATCAAACTCGGGTAAATCCATCTGTCAGATTATGCGATTTTGGTATTAAGAAAAGGTAATAAGGTAGATATTTGCAGAGGGTCGAATGGATTTACCCGAGTTTGAAGTTAAGCGACACATATGCAGCAGATTCATTTGAAAGTATTATTTTGTGCTGTAAATGGAGCAAGCCATGTTATTGCGCAACATTTTCGTTATTATTCAATTGGAAAGGAACTTGAGTTACATTGTGTTGATATTTACACCACAACATGGCATGCTTTTATCTTTTCTAGGGTAGACTGGAGAGGTTTGATTTTTTACGATCAAAATCTCGTAATGACTGAGCACCCAAGTGTTTGAGTCGACCGGCAATTTCACTGAATTCAGACTTTTTCACGATGGCTTATGTTTATACAGCTGATTTAACTATGCTGTTAACTGGCGCTTTGGTGCGACTGATCCCTAATTTGGAAACTGCTTAGAGCATTTAACCAACCGGAATGGTATTGTGTGTCATTTGTATGCAAAAGTCTGCCAATGTTTTCAGGGGACCTCAAATGAGTATTGTAAACGTCAATCCACACAATCAACGTGATCATTGCTCATATGGTTTCGGCAGAGGGGAACACCTGTCATATGCGAATCCGATTGATACAATCAGGTTGGTTGGACCCTCAAGCGAGGCGTGCGGCAGCCTTGGACGCTACGTTGTGCGCCGAGTTGAGAGAGACTCACTGAGACCAGTGAGACCGCACGCATAGTTGTTTTTTGGTATTTAACTTTTAGTAAGTTAACAATCAAATGACACGTATATCCAATGGAATATCATTCGCTTTACACATTGATTCGTGAATTAATGAAATAATACACTTTTTTTTAAAAGCGTACAGTGAAATTGTCGGAGCGAAGGGGACGGCACTGTGATAATCATAAAATTATGTCATGATATTCGAGTACTTTAATGTCATTCATCTTATCATTTTTATAGCTTTAAGATTAAAATTTGTCTATTCGAATAGTTTAATGAGATGAATTGATGAATTCATAATTGCACGAGTGGTTAAACTTATAACTTGTTTATGTTTGTTATCGAAACATTTCAATCAACATACAAAAATGTGGGAAGTACAAGAAAACTTCATAGGTTTTTATTTTATTTATTTTTCGAAATTCTTGCAACATTCCACCGATACAGTGGTGCTCCCACATTAGAATTGCATATAACATGTTATATAACTCGGTGTGTCAGTAGTATTATGTAGCATTATCAAGTTAAAGGAAGAAATGTGTCTTACACCGTCTAATGTGGAAGCACCATAGGTAACAAATATTGCAAAAGGTTAACCAGAATAATGTTTATCCTCAGATATAATTACAGATACGTCTAAAAGGACAGAGCTCAAAAATCTTCATATGACTTAAAAATGTGCAGATATTATTCCTTTTAGATGTTCCTGTCCAATACGAGTGTAAATTTATATTCATTTGTGAATCTTGAGCTGCCTGCAGCACAAACTTTTCCTCAATGTAGATATTTATAATATTAGGTATAATGTGTTCGAATCTGTACATCTTTTTTTCCATAGTTAAGTCAATTATCCAAATAATGATGTGAACAAAAAATAATTTATTTACAATAATCAAGCAAGCAAATATATCGATATTCAAGTGATGTCTAAGTCTCATAGTGCCACTTGCGCCTCCCGCGGTTAGCGGCTAACCCGGAGTTAAGCGTTTATTAAGTATTTAATCTGTCGGTTTACTCCGGGTTAGAATGTTAGCCCCGGATGGTGCAAGTTGCCCTAACATACGAGGCTTCTTACAAAATCGAGTTTCTCTAAATTCCGACAGTTTTCGCAGCACTAAGAAATACAATTACAAAAATATATGGAGCGTGATTATAAAAAGTCTATATTTAATAATGCATATTAACATAATTATATACCGAAGAAATAAGAACCAGTTTCAGCGGGAACAGTTTCAGAATTTGTGAAAACATCTCGAGCATTTAATTCTATCCATCCTTTTTTTTATTTGAGGATGCAATTTCTTATCACCCTTCTCTGCAAAAACAGTATCTTTCATCTTCTTGAGCGCAAATTGGAGTTGCAATGGATCGCTTGAAAAATTAATGGAGCTTTTGCCTGTAGTCCACAAACTCTCCAGTAAACAAGCGTTTTCTGAAGGTGGCCTTCCAATTGCCACAGGCTCAACATTTACTAAACTCTTTATTTGAAGAGCTTGGGCCATTTTTGAGAAGAGATCGAACGCAATTAGTTTGAGTGTCTTCTGTTGTTGATTTGATCGTTCTACAAATAACCCATTAACTTCTCTTCTCTTGTCGCATTGTGGTTTGTGACTGTACTCAAAAGTCTCAAAACCCCCAAATCGTCAAGATAAGTCCCATTACGTGCGTGGAACACAGTGCAGTAGGTTTCAGTTTCATTAATTTGGAAATAATTACTCTTTTTGAACAGAGTTCCTCCAAACATTCACTCTGACTGAACTGTTATGTTAGTGACTCCATACATAGCGCACATAGGGGTATCTTATCTTCTACCATTTTTAATATTAATTGGTATTGAAGTATGCCTTATAATTATATTATCTATTGATTTCTCTTGTGATTAATCCGACTACCCATTTACAAGAATCCTGAATTTTGTTATTTCAACTTATGACCAGCTTTTAGTGAGGTACCCCTATGTGGGGCACAAGAGTAATGTTTTGAATTTTGAGGAACGCGATTTTGAAAAGCCATCGTGAGTCCTCTAGATTGCTTGTTTTGATCATGGTTCACAACCATCTAATTACAAAATTAATGAAATTACGTCCAGAACCTTATTTACACGTATCTATTTAAAACCTTTAATAAATCAATATTTAAATTGGCACACTATTTCTAAAGAAGATATGTAATACTTAATTTCCTTGTCGGTTGTGTAATTATATCTCATTAAATAAAGGTTTAGGTTTCAAAATAAACTATATGACAAATATAATATTGAGCCTTTCATTTTCCTTTCGACCTTTACAGATTCCAGTTGTCTACAATCAAATATCATAATAACTTTTTACACATTTTGCCACCTTTTGAAATTAGTCTATTACAATATAGTATACTATTAATTTCTAGAGATGTACTTGATTTTATTAAACTCGATCCTCCGGATCTTTGTCATAAATTTTTCCAAAACCCTGAAAACACTTGTTTTTAATTTTAGGAGTGTAAACAAAGCCGCATGCTTTTTTAATTTTACGATGATCTCCGGAGCATTCCCAATATCGAAAATTTGGATATGCCATATACCGTGCACACATAGAACATACAGTGTGTAAATCTAATTCTTACGAACCTCTAAACGGTGGCTTGTATAGGATATAAGAAATGTAAATTAGATAACTTTTACTTAC
Source organism: Lathronympha strigana (assembly GCA_949128165.1). Lineage (NCBI taxonomy): Eukaryota > Metazoa > Arthropoda > Insecta > Lepidoptera > Tortricidae > Lathronympha > Lathronympha strigana. The sequence goes on from OX421914.1 coordinate 4,608,511, forward strand.
AATTGTAATTCATTTTTTATCCATACAAAATAATTCGGCCCCCAATGTAATCATGTAATATAAAAACACTCGCGATAAACACTCATTGACAACTGCCAACGTCAACCTTTCGCAGTTTATGTTTACATTGTTAATGAGAAAAATTTCAAAAATTAATTATGGGGTTAATTTTATGTTAGGAAGGATTCATTTTAGCCCATATTAGACTTGCAAACTGTACAAAAAACCAGAACTGCCTTCTTCGATGCAAGGCAAAATGTACTACCAATTCCATGCAAGTACTATTCCTAAAAATCCTAAAAATGTGTAAAAACCCTTATTCGCCTGTGTTTGGCTGTAATCTCTAAGTACTTGTGTGTTAATTGTTGCAAAAGTGAAATATCGGAAGAGTTTTAAAAAAAACAACATTTCGATTATCGATATTATTTATTTTCATTTTTCTACGTACATTCGCGACATAACAATAAAACATCTAGATTATAAATCCACAACCTTGCTATGTATAGAAATTGAATTCGGTCAGTTTAAATATTCGTTAATACACTTATGCGTTGAGTGTATACTCGGCCTAAATTATAACTAAAATAAAGCCCAGTGCACACTTAACGATCCAGTAAGATTTGAAGTTTTTGCTTTAATTACTACCACCATTTATTTAATTATATAAAAAAAGAAATAGCTATTGCTACATCAACATATGTTATCGTTTATAGCAAAAGGTACCACTTTGTCGCTAGCCGATAAGGCACAAATACCATAAACATTGTTTAAAAAAATAACGTTATCGGCAACCGAAAAAATGTTACCTTTTACTAAAAATTACCACATAAAATATCTTACATTAAGCTAGGCTCAATTATTATGGTTAATTGGCTTCATACAATTTTCTTCTCCATACATAAGTATTATTAATCTTCGCGAACCATAGTTGAAATACAAAAAAGTCTATCCGATGGTACAAAAATAATATGGTATCACCTTTCAAGATACGAAGTGAAGGCTGCCTATAGTAGTAATAGACGCCTTTAGGTCGGCGATTAAAGTCTAGACGGAGAGCTAGCTATAGAAATAGGTGTAAAATTTTTAGAGCCACGAAACCCCGCTAGTGTGCCATACTATAATTATTAATTAATCCGGCCGCCTGGCAAGTGGGTGTGATAGTTGCTCTATGTCTTGCCTGGCGCGGTGATCGACTGAATATTTGCGCCTGTATCTATGCACAAACGATTTTTAAGATCTACTCTAATGAAGAAGTATAGTATTATGTATTATTATTAGTATTAGTAGGCCCAGACTTCTATAAATGAGACGTCTTTGGCACTTTTTACATCACCTTGCACGTCAACTGGCTCTACTTTCCCCCCAATTAAAACGCCTGGCAATGTTATATTCGCATTAAATGGGTACATAATTCGCTATTGGGTGAATCCACTATTTCTTATTGCTATTCTGTCAGTCAGGGGACAAATGCAGCAGTTTTTTAGAAGAAACGTTAAAGTATGTTCTACTGACTTGATAGATGGCCCATCATGGAAAGGGAATATAACTACCAAAAAAAACATGTTTTGTGAATTGTAATTCCATAAAAGTGATTTTAAAAGTGACCCATGAGGCCGTAACCATGGCAACCAGTGACAAGGATTAGTTGATTAACCCTATTATATCACAGCAAACTGACAGCTCTAAATACATAAATTTCACACCTTCAATTGATCATAAAACCCCATTGTTGCTCAACTACTGCCACACCCACCGCTGAACAGCTATATTATAGTATGGCACACGAACTGAAGAGGTTTCGTGACTATACATTGTACACCTATTTCCATGGCTAGCTCTTAGACCATAATATGAGTTATTATATAATCATAGTTTCAATTATTACATTAGAAGTCTGTTCTAATAGATATTCATAAAAATGTATACGAAATGAACCAAGTGACTGTCATTAAACAATGAGTAACTTTTCCATCGGTGTTGTCAATTTGTTTGCAATATTTTAAATATCTATAAGATCAGACTATAGTTACTACCTAAATAAAGTTAGTTCACATTTTTATTACAATCTCTATTACAGTATCGATTTTCATACGCTTGCACCACAGACTACATAGATACCGCACAATGAAACGTTATACACTTGCACCACAGACCAGTTTAACCTACTAAGAGAGTGAGGTCACCACACACATGCAGTTTTACTTGTAAATTACCATTGTATGAGCATAACCGACCACCACCCTACACCATTTTATACTACTATTCCAGGTTCACCCTTAAAACACAATAATTGTAAGTAAATCATTTTAGTTTTCACGAGAACAGTTCGTAAACGTGGGTGCAACTGAAGTAAGCGGTCGCGCTTCCATACTAAATTAGTACGGGATAAGGTCCGATCAAAATCTCGGTCTCGGCCGAAATTCGAGCCGAGATCTCGGTCTCGGCTCTCAGCCTAATAGGGCCGAAATTCTCGGCCCTGGCCGAACCTTCCGTGTTGACACTTGTTGCTATTTTAGTGGGCTCACCAGTATTTTAAGCCAATTATAAAGTGTATCGTGTCATAGTAATGCAAGTTATGAGTTTTTTTCACAAACTTTGGATGTGATTGTACGGTGTTAGTGTTGGCTATATTAATTTTGATTATCATATATTTTTTTGGAAAATGGGTGTTTTTTCGTATATTACAAAATCTCGGTCTCGGCCGAGAATTCAATTAAGTCTCGGTCTCGATCTCAGCCGAAACACAAAAAGTAGTCTCGGTCGGACCTTAGTACGGGACTGCATATGTGCGGTGACCGCGGGTTGTCTTATATACTCTATCTAGTAGTTCAGGTGGTCTGTTGCACAGACTGGACGATACAAGTAGATATGAAAAAAACACATGCAGTAGTATTATAATATCCATCAGAGTCATGTAGTAACATGCTTTCAAGCGTATTTTGGCCTATAATTTCTCGACAGTGCCAAGAGTTACATTACATTTTTAAGGCGAATGGGAAAACGCCTTGCGCAAGAGTGTCGCGACATAATCTTGCGCTCGATATAGACACCTGTCACCTTAAGTTTAGTTTTTTTAAATTAAATGGCCAGAGTCCAATGGGATAATTTCGCCAGTGTCAAAGTGTATTACCACATGGGCTACAATATAATGGAGAGTTAAAAAAATCTCTTAGAGCGACGTTGTATGGTGAGCCTTGGTAAGGAGGTAGCTTTTTACTCAGGCCACGAGGCCGCTTGACCTCGGAACTAACGGGCGATGACAAAACAATGGCAAGACGCGTCTTAAGAGTGATTCTTCATTAGCTGCACACTTTTGCGTTAGTTCACTGTAAAATACGCTATCAATATTACACATTAAACAACTAAACGAACAAAAAATAAAAAACAATTCGCCATCTTGAATATCAACCGGAAGACCGACGATCTCGAGCGCAAGACAAGCGCGACACTCTTGTGTTAGGGCCACTGACTCCATAGCTTGATTTGGAAGCCTAATATTGTACAAAACATGTACTGCTGCCAAGTTACAAAGATTTATTTTGCTACAAAAATATTTAAGCCATATTTTTTTATAACTTTCTTCGTCCGTATCACTATCTATCCGAATTATTCAAGTCTATCATTCACGTTGCAGCTTACATATTTCGACCCAATTCCTAAATGTGTTATTTCGCGCGGCCAGCTACTTGCGGAGTTCCAGACTAATGGCAGCCAAAGGTTAGCTTACTGGAAGCATCTAGCTTCTAGAATGATTAAATACAGGATGTAAAAAATGCTGGTGATCCGTGTAAACGCGCAATCACTATCGGGATGGACTATGATTAGAAAATCACCAGCATTTTTGTTACAGCTTGTATATAATAATGGAGATCACTCAGGTTTTTTATTTAAGTCGATAATTGTACAACATACTCGTTTTTATCACCTCACAAGCCGTTCTCGTTATCGAAGCTTTTAAACGAAATGATGACAATTTTCGCCTAAAAAACTCGAGTGACCCATTACAACATATTGAATATGTTGTTTTGAATATGTTAAGTTTTGAAGCTAGCAACTAGGGGATGAACTAGCGGTGTCGAAACTGTGGCGACGAAAGAGTTCGCAGCTCCGTGGCAACGCGCATGTGTTCAGGAGAAGTAGATCTGGCGCGCCTCCGACGGGGACTGCTCCATGGGGCAGTACGGGCATTTCAATCTGGAAAAAGTTAATAATATAATGAGGCGTTTATTTGCGAAATTCTTTGACTATTCGACAAATGTGTTGCTTAACTTCAAAATAGGGTAAGTCAATTCGACCCTCTCAGCAAATATCTACCTTATTACCTTTTCTTAATACCAAAGTCGCATAATCTGACAGATATATTTACCCGAGTTTGAAGTCAAGAGCGGGATAGATGTAATTGCAAGAACACGCGAAAAATAAAAAGGCGATAGTAAGCGCTAACTATTTAACTAAGAATCATGTTTATAAAGGGTTTCGACATTCTGACCAAAATGTAACGATGTAACTGACATGTAAAGAAGGATTTATGTTTAAAAACTATAAGTAGCGAGGCTTTTGTTAAAAATCATGTGTTCACGTTTACCAGTTTGAGGGAAATATGTTAAAGTTTTATGTATAGGAATATCAGGTACCTAATTGTTATCAATATTGAGATCTATACGTCTGAATGATAACAATTTGATTTAATTTGATGATTTAAGAGGCCACAGTGGCCTCTTAAATAACTCAAATATACTTAAAGTTATTTATTATCCAATTGTTGCTGTGCGAAAAAGGTCTGATACGAAAGTGTACGGCCCCATAGTTAGTGGCAACTCTGGTTGCCAAATCTTGCCAAGGACGTCAATGACGGCTACAGCGGTTGGGATGTTACAGAGGTGCTTTTATCGAAACCGAGGCAAAACCGAGGTTTTTAAGATTATTTTAACGGAACCGAAGCTGAAACGTGAACCGAAATCGGAGCCAGAGATGAATGTCAAATAGTCAAGAAGAGAGTCAAATAATCGTCACTGAACACGTGGGGTGATTCCCGGAGAGACAAGTCGAAACCTGTTTGTACTTCTAGGCACGCGCCGCGCACCGTGGCCGCTGGGTGGCGCTCCGGTATAATCTCCGCTTAAAATCAATCAGAACCGAAGTCGGAGCCGGAGGTGTGTAATCAACCTAAAGTTTCGGCATATCGGACCCGAAGCCTCGTAACATCCCTTAATTTAATAGGGGAACTTACGAGTACGTCCCTCGTATTAATTAAAATATGGCCAAAAACGATCACAGGATTTAAAAAAATATATATTGTGGGACAATTTTACACAAATCGACCTGGTCCCACGGTAAGCTCAATAAGGCTTGTGATGTGGGTACTAGACGACGATATATATAATAGATAGATACATATAAATACTTAAATACATAGAAAACATCCATAACTCAGGAACAAATATTCGTGATAAACACACAATTTTTAAATGAGCCCTTAGCAAGGCGGACTCACTTGACTCCCATGACCAGCTTGTTGAGCGCGTCGCGCGAGATTCGCGGATGATTTATTCGCGGATGATTTATGCGCGGATGATTTGTTCGCGAGTAACTTATCGGCGAGTAAATATTTCGACCGGTTTTTAACTTGACGAATGATTTACTTATTATATTACTCCTATAAATTTATTAACAATATTAAAGGTTGGGTGTGCGGACTCACTTGACGCCCATGGCCAGCTTGTTGAGCGCGTCGCGCGAGATGACGTGGCCGCACAGCAGCCGCATGGGCGGGTTGTGCTCGGAGGCCTGCTGGCGCAGGATCGGGCACGCGAACACGGAGTGGTAGCCGCCGCCGTCCTCGCCCAGGTCCACCTGCAGGTTTATAAACTTCGACACGGTTTAATTTTGCTGCGGGTGGGTGTGCGGTGGACGCTGGTGTAGCGTAACCTCCGTTATATGGGTGAATCGACTATTTCTTGTTGTTCTGTCCCGTCAGCCAGGGGACATATGCAGCACATTTTGTCAAGGAAAGAGGATATAACTACAAAAAAAACCATGTTTTGTGAGTTTAAACGCAATCTCCTCACCCGATGCTATTTTTGAAAGATCTATATTGTCTTCTGTTACCGCGATTGTAATTCATTGAAATTAAATACTTTAGAACGGATTAATCGCGTTTATTAACACCATGACCCTACGTTTCGAGCCCTTCACAGCATTCTTTTTCACAGGGTTAAACGAGTGCTGTAAAGGGCTCGAAACGTAGAGTCATGGTGTTAATAAACGCGATTAATCCGTTCTAAAGTGTTTAATTTCAAAGATCTATATTTTCAAGTAAAATAAGGGAGACAGCTGGTAACTACAGTTACCACAATCATGTCAGTCGCTATAACAGTTATTTTAAAAGTGACCCTGGAGACTGTAACTGTGGCAACTAAATAGTGACAAGAATTAGTTGATAAACCCATATTCTATCGAAGGATGACAAAGAAACGTTCAAGCATAACTTTCATGCGGTAACGACTCCACCATACGCCCATATTACAACTTTAGTAACATAAAACAAGTTAATATTAAAGCTAAATACGAATTTCTTCAATAAAAATATCAAATAACATTTCGTACACAAGTTTCAAAAACCTTGACGTGAAATTTGCATAGTTACATTCGCGAAGAAATTCTAGGTGTATGTCAAGGTCAAGTTTCAGCCAGCTTTGGGCCAGCGTGGACACCATAGCCCAACCCAACATGAATGAAAGATTCCTCTCAATTCTGGGCAGCATGAGCAGCAGACACTAGGCTCACCTCCAGCGGCAGCTCCTCGTCGGCCCACGCGGCCACCACGTGCGGGTGCGTCATCTTGGCGCGCAGGTCGTGCAGCGCGGGCAGCAGCAGACACTAGGCTCACCTCCAGCGGCAGCTCCTCGTCGGCCCAGGCGGCCACCACGTGCGGGTGCGTCATCTTGGCGCGCAGGTCGTGCAGCGCGGGCAGCAGCAGACACTAGGCTCACCTCCAGCGGCAGCTCCTCGTCGGCCCAGGCGGCCACCACGTGCGGGTGCGTCATCTTGGCGCGCAGGTCGTGCAGCGCGGGCAGCAGCAGACACTAGGCTCACCTCCAGCGGCAGCTCCTCGTCGGCCCAGGCGGCCACCACGTGCGGGTGCGTCATCTTGGCGCGCAGGTCGTGCAGCGCGGGCAGCAGCAGACACTAGGCTCACCTCCAGCGGCAGCTCCTCGTCGGCCCAGGCGGCCACCACGTGCGGGTGCGTCATCTTGGCGCGCAGGTCGTGCAGCGCGGGCAGCACGCGCGCGCCCGCCAGCACGGCGCCCGCCAGCGCCGACAGCGGCGCCAGGCGCAGCAGCGAGCACGCCTCGCGCAGGAACAGCTCGCCGGCCTCCGCGCCTACACAAACAATAGGGTGATGACTACGTTGAAAAACTATTATTCTAATTAGTCCGTCAGAAAGATTATCAAACATTATTAGACACGTATTTTTTCCTTTTTCAAGATAACTAAAATTGACGAATATGAAGAACGTCAAAATTCCGTGGTGTGTGGTGGGGGCTGGTGATGTCACCTTAGAGTAAGAATCGTACTCGATTGTGATGTCACGCGAAACTTTCAAGCGCTGTATTTCCGTCGTTTTCATTTGACGAACAAAAGAAAAAATACGTGTCTAATATTTTTTAATAATCTAACAGATGGACTAATTAGTTTTTTTTGTCATCTAGCCTATTGTACTTCATACTGGTTGGCGTTTGGTCAAGTCAATGGCTACCGTTTTACGGAAAGTGGGGACAACGGCGGTGCAAAACTTTGAGCCATACAGAGCGCCGCGAGGAGTCCCACCAATCACAAAGGGGCGCCGCGATCCCTATCTATTTGTAGCTAGGCTGGGGCGCCGTGATAAAATTTTGAAGTTTCAAGTACGCCACGGAAAAAGATTGGGAATCCCTGTCATAGAGTTAAAAAGAAGCCGCGTTCGTAAGACGTTGGATGTGAGGACACAGATCAGATTGGGGTCGAGCAACGTTCTGCAGCGCCATAGGATGCTAAGCTGTGGGGGGGAGTCAGGGACTCACCGAGCGCCTTGGGGTCGAGCAGGTGCCGGTAGTGCTTGGGCGGCGGCGGCGCAAAGCTTTGAGCCATACAGAGCGCCGCGAGGAGTCCCGCCAATCACATATCGGCGCCGCGATCCTTATCTATTTCTTATAGCGTAGCTAGGTTGCGCTGTGACAAAATTTTAAAGTTTCAAGTGCACCACGGACTGAAAAAGATTGGAAACCCTTGCCATAGAGTTGAAAGAAGCCGACGTTCGTAAGACGTTGAATGTGAGAAGGACAGAAATCTAATTGGGGTCGAGCAACGTTCTGCAGCGCCGCACGGAAGCTGTGAGGGGGAGTCAGGGACTCACCGAGCGCCTTGGGGTCGAGCAACGTTCTGCAGCGCCATAGGATGCTAAGCTGTGGGGGGAACTCTGTGACTCACCGAGCGCCTTGGGGTCGAGCAGGTGCCGGTAGTGGTTGGGCGGCGGCGGCGCGGCGGGCGCGCACCAGGCCAGCGCGCACACGGCGGCCTGCAGCGCGCGCTCGTGCCGCGCCGCGTGCGCCGGGAACACGCGCCGCACGTACTCTATGGCCGCCCCCACGCCCTGCTCGCGCCCCAACTGGGAACAAAACGTTTCACATAACGCATAGCAGTATTTTTTGGAATGACGCATGAAATAGGCAGCGTTTCTGCTAGACAGAACGATGAACAGCCCTGCCAGCATCCTAAAAATCCCAGGTCATGTGTGTTGTCCTCTGTATTGAATGAAATCATTTTAAAGCGGAGTAGCATATCACTGTACGGATACATCTACTTGTATATTAGGAATAGGTTATGTTTTCTTGCGTTGATTTTGATTGTATGTTATTAGGTAGCATGTTGTGAAATAATTGTAGTGATGTTAACCACCATTTGTTTGTTAATCTGTTACTACTGGTGGGAACCTATAATTGGCTCTCTGTTACTTAAGTTATATAATTAGTTTATATAATTATCTTGAATTGTTAGCTGTTGGTTCTCCGAATAATTTTTTTTTTTTTTAATTAAGAAACAAACAGTCTTTTATAGTTATATATAACACTGGAGCTATTACTTAAAACAAGACTTACAGTTTCCTTAAGAAAACATTAAACATCGTTTTTAATTTTGGTACTACAGAGTTGAAAATGAGCTATCTGTGTACCCTTACCCGTATACAATTGCAAAAAATCAAGGAATATATGTATATATAAAAAAGAGAATATTACAGCATTAACAAAGTTGACACAGAGACTTAATATAAAAAATATATATATATATTTCTTTTTTCCTTTTAAAACAAAAAACCCAAAAACAAACAGAACCAAACAGAAATTTAACGCCATCTTAATTAATTGTTTCATTTTTATTATATATAAATAAATAAATAAAGATTATATAGAATATAGTTTTTGTGTATTAACACTATTTTATAAGATATACTAACATTAATGACATCAATGTTATCTTAATGGTATAAATATCTTTATCTGCTCTCCGGCCAGCAAGCAGCCAATGGCTGGCCCACTCCAGCGCGGCGGCGGGTCCCCTCCCTGCTGCCTCACCTTGAGCGCCTGCATGCGGTGCAGCGTGAAGGGCAGCGGGCTGTGCGCCAGGTCGGCGGCGTGGCGCTCGGCCCACTCCAGCGCGGCGGCGGCTCCCCTCCCTGCTGCCTCACCTTGAGCGCCTGCATGCGGTGCAGCGTGAAGGGCAGCGGGCTGTGCGCCAGGTCGGCGGCGTGGCGCTCGGCCCACTCCAGCGCGGCGGCGGCTCCCCTCCCTGCTGCCTCACCTTGAGCGCCTGCATGCGGTGCAGCGTGAAGGGCAGCGGGCTGTGCGCCAGGTCGGCGGCGTGGCGCTCGGCCCACTCCAGCGCGGCGGCGGCTCCCCTCCCTGCTGCCTCACCTTGAGCGCCTGCATGCGGTGCAGCGTGAAGGGCAGCGGGCTGTGCGCCAGGTCGGCGGCGTGGCGCTCGGCCCACTCCAGCGCGGCGGCGGCTCCCCTCCCTGCTGCCTCACCTTGAGCGCCTGCATGCGGTGCAGCGTGAAGGGCAGCGGGCTGTGCGCCAGGTCGGCGGCGTGGCGCTCGGCCCACTCCAGCGCGGCGGCGGCTCCCCTCCCTGCTGCCTCACCTTGAGCGCCTGCATGCGGTGCAGCGTGAAGGGCAGCGGGCTGTGCGCCAGGTCGGCGGCGTGGCGCTCGGCCCACTCCAGCGCGGCGGCGGGGTCGCCGGCGGCGAGGGCGGCGGCGCAGCGCTGCAGCAGCGCGAAGGTGCAGGCGCGCGCCACCGGCCCGCAGCCGCTCGCCTCCACGAACGCGTCGCCCGCCTCCTCCAGACCCTGCCCGGATACAAACTAGTTAGAGCAACAGATCCGTTAAACATAATACCAAAGGCATGAACAAATATTCCGCAGTTAGCGGTTCACGGTACTTCGCCGTCGATATACCTTCCTACTCTCGCATGAAATGTCATATTTCTGCTCCATGATAGGACTGTTAGGTTCATTGCAGAAGCTTCTGCAAGGTGGAAAGCATTCCACCTTACTACGAACCCGTAATCAACGATGAAATCGAGACATGTTAGACCAATTGCCTACCTGTCGGTACAGATGCTGTGCTACAGCCTGCTCCATGATAGGCCTGTTAGCGTCATTGCAGAAGCTCTCGGCCTTGGGCGCTACCGACGCGTAGTCGGCGATGAAGTGCCGGTCGATCGACTTGCCCACGCGCGACACGGTCGCGTGCAGTTCTCTGTGATCTAACACAATATATATGCCGTCAATTAAAAGTATGGTTGCTACAAAGTACATCTTTGATGTTAAAGTAAAATGACGAATTCTCCCTATAAACTAAATTAATAATAAGTAAGTTATGCTACACATCCACTAAACAATATTTTATAGCTGCATATTATGTTTGGTTTCACCATCACTTTATAACGATTGATACACAATGTAGTAGTTAATTTGTGTACTTGTATTTGTTATTTGGTTAACATAATGATTAATTAAGGAAACTGTAAGTCTGCAATTTATTAACTTTTACTGTGTTAAATGTAAACATAAGAGACTGTTTGTTTCTTTCCTAATAAATAAATTAAAAAAAAAGACAAGAAGATGGGTAAGATTTCCTCCTTATTTACAACCTAACAAATATCTAGACTATATTGAACACTAAGCCTGAAAATTTCTAAATTGTATTGTTATATAATTTAAGCTTTCGTGAGTCATACTGATACTGACAGAGTGGTGTTGTCACACGCCATGAAGGTGACAACACCAATCTGTCTGTCCGAAAATTACTGCCCGGTGCAGTTGAAACATGACACGCCTATTGTGATAAAAATCCATGAGTGTTGACTATATTTAAATGACTTATTAGAGTTAGATGACTGTATTTAATTAAAAATAATTCAGAAAAATGTATGTAATCACATAAGTTCCGGGAGACTGAACCAATTGGTAGGTATTCAAATATTTGCAGTAGTCCAGGGACGGTTTGAAAAAAGTTCATTGGGTCACCTTGGATTTATTAAAACAAATATTAAAATTATATAAAACCACAAAAAATAACATCTTAATAAAATGCTGGCTTGAGCCTGGTGCCTTAATGTGTCATAATCTTATTAATTAGATGAGTATTAATATAATAGGTCATTAACTAAAGACTTTGAAATTGTGAAAGTGTGATCCTGTTATTGGTTTTCAATCTTTTATTAAAATGTTATTTTGTTTTGATAGCTGTTGGATCTCCAGAACATAAATAAATAAATATGAAATGAACATAATTAATTGGGAAATCATGATTAAATAACAATATTTACCTGTGGAGAGATTGGAAACATTTTGCTTAATAGATGCCACCAACTCACTCACAGCAGCTGCCTGCTCTTGTGATAGGGCAGCGTTTGGGGGCTCTGGAACCAAATATAACATGTTTAACAAACAAACATGAAAAATTAACTGGATGGAATAAATATCATTCTGAGAATTATGAATACTAAAACCTTACAAAAAATAAAAAATTAAACTTGATTGTTGAGATATAACAGGCAGTCAGGAAACAGCAGTATATAAAAAAATATATATACATATATGTATGTATATATCTTGATGGATGACAGCTTGTTATGAACAGAAACACCTTCTTTTGTAAGTCAGTTTTAAATGTGGCCTATATCGGCTGTACCATCCAGAACATGCACATATCTACCAACACTGCTTTCATTGGCACAATACTGTTAACTTCTACACAAGGAAAAGTGCTTATAAGTAAAAGTACAGTGTCTTTTACATGTACTACCAAAGATAACTTGACAGATTTGTGAAAAAATTTGTCAATGCACTAAAATCGTATAAAATTGTATAAAGACTTTAAAGCCATAACACCAAATTGCCTTTCACTTCTACCGCAATATGAAGATCTTACATTCAATATGAAAACTGCATAATCAACGGGTATAAAAAGGTTCTACCAGAATAGTATGTAAAGATGCATACAATATTAAGAGAGCCACAGTAGTATCTATCCACTTTAGGCTATTATTATACGAACATTCAAGTACACAAATAGGTCATATCAAGGAGAACAAAGAAAGCGATTTGTACAAAAAATACTTACGACTAGCTATTTCATTCTTCAGCTCTTCCACTTGCATAATAACATCTTCGAGACATTTGTTTGTGTGTTCTTGTAAACCATTGAATTTCGTTAATGCTTTGTCTAAATCTTGCTCGACTCCGATACAAGAATCCATCGCGGCCGGGATAACCTCAAAACAATTAACCAAAAATCCTGTACTGTATGGAAATGGAGAGTTACTCATTTAGCTATTGAACGCTAGGAATCATTGTAGTAATTTAAATATTACTAAATGAAAACACGAAAGACATTTTGTTTTGTCTTGTCACTCATGTCAATGAACTTCTATCAGCTGTCACTGTCAAATCTTCCATAGACATCATAACATTTTTAATAAATTTCAGATTTCATAGACAAATTAAGGATTAGGACATTCAGCCACTATTTTTCACCTTATAATATATCTCTTCGTCACAGTTTATAAATATTCGCTAACTAACTAATTGGCCACAGCATCTTTACAGATGATTGTTGCAGCGTCAGTAGTATAGAGAGGTATGGGCACAGCGGATGCATATCGTTTAGTGTGGTAGGGCACAGCACAACGAATGTCGTCTCGCTCAAATCTGGAGCAGAGCCCATCTGGGGAAGTACCTCCACCTTACAGAAAACCGCAGTTTAATAACACTAGACCCTACTCATAGTGTTGTGTTTCTGTCGGTGAGTAAGGTCGCCAGAGCTCCAGGAGGATTTACTGTGTTGACAGCTGGGGACCCACGGAACAAAGAACACTGTCTTAGGTCGATGTGGGCGCGGAGTGCAGGTGCGGCGATCAGGGAGACCCGGTGAAACGGCTGTCCGCTGGCCGCCCGCGGGTCAGTAGGGTTCCCGAACCCAGGGATCACTTAATCTCCACCCTGGGAGGCTGAGCCACCAACCTGTGCAAAATCCCTGGTGTAGTAGTCGTGCCGGAGAAGGAGACCGGGGTGGACCCGGCTGCTGCAACAGGTGTGGACCGGGGGCCCTTCCGTACGCCGCACCTGTAAACTGCACCACCTACGTCGCCCTCTGGCAGGTTTGGTCCGTCCCCTTGCCCCTTTAGCTGTCAACACAGCGAATCCTCCTTTTTTTTCTTAACACACTCCCTAAATATGGCCGAAAAACGAAAAAGGAATAGTTCATCAGCGGCGTCCCCTTCCACACAAGTCGACTTCTGCAACATCAGGGGACTTCACTCCAATTTAAACGCAGTACACCACCACCTGGAGACTGCGCAGCCGACCCTACTGTTCCTCACAGAGACCCAGATATCTTGCCCAGCTGATACATCGTACCTGTTATGCCCCGGCTATATGCTCGAACATAAGTTCTTGCGGCGAGCTGGGGTATGCATGTATGCTCGGCATGATGTCTGCTGTCGCCGTCTCAATGCCTATGAAGACAGGGATCTGTCAGTGCTGTGGGTGCGTGTGGACTACGGCGGCCACACTCGTATCTACGCGTGCCTATACAGGTCCCATAGCGGGGACACGGACACAACTCGGCTCTTTGAGCACTTACAAGTGACGTCCGACAAAGTTCTTGAGCAGTACCCATCCGCGGAGTTGGTAATCTTGGGGGACTTCAATGCCCACCACGTGGAGTGGCTTGGTTCCCGGTCCACTGACCACGCGGGGAGGTCTGCTCTCGAATTTTCTCTGGCCTATGGTCTCTCGCAACTGGTTACTTCTCCCACGAGAATACCAGACATCGAGGACCATACGAGCTCTTTACTGGACCTTCTGCTGACCTCTCGTCCGGACGGATACTCTGTCTCAGTGAACGCACCTCTCGGCTCGTCCGATCACTGTCTTGTCCGGACATTGCCACCTTGCGCGCGGCCTGATCCACCTCGGCCTACTAGCTCGCGACGCGTATGGCACTATAGGTCAGCAGATTGGGATGGATTGCGTGAGTTCTATGCATCGTACCCGTGGAAGCGGCTGTGTTTCACATCAGATGATCCTGACTCCTGTGCAGCTGAGGTCGCTGAGACTATCTTAATGGGAATGGACTGCTTCATTCCCAACTCAGTAATAGCTGCAGGAGCTAAGAAACGACCTTGGTTTAACCGGCCCTGTAAAGAGGCGACAATTCATAAGCAAGCTGCCTACAGGGCTTGGACCAAGGCCGTTACTGATAAGGATCCTAACGCTTCTGATGTGAAACGCAAATTAAATGCTGCTTCGAGGTCCAGTAAAAGAGCCATTGCCAGAGCTAAATTCGACTTCGTCGGCAGAATTGGTGAGAAGCTCGTGGGCTATCCCTCAGGGAGTCGTGCCTTCTGGTCGCTCGCCAAAGCTGCTGTGGCGGCGTGCGGTGAAATATATGTTAAGGCAGATATCAACAGGACATTTTTACCACAAATTTAAACCGATGCACATGTTACATTAATACTAAGGTATTAATCTCATTGAGCAAGATATTAAGTGCAAGAAGAGTTTTAGCTCACCATGAATTTCTAGCGTGCCAGGGTGTTGTCCAGATAGTAGGTATTGTAAGACATCAGAGTATCCGCTTCGCATCAACTCACCGCCTGCCAAACCTGTTGATTTATAAATACTTATTGATTCACCTGCATTGAATCAACTAAGTGCCGAAGTCTAGTCTTATGTTTTTTATCTACATTCATTACTATTTACTATAACCAGTCATTTATTGTCACAAGTGATGTGACGGGCATATACATTTTGGTACCTTTGTCCTAGAACCCCTGCCTAGGACCAATTTCACACATGCTCGTATCCACTGATAACAAGCCATTTACTGCCCCTGAGACCTGGCGTATGCACTACGGTGCAACAGCTATGAAACCCCTGTTCATAGCTGCACTCGTCTAAACTAGACCTGAGTTAGCCGCTACCTCCGGAGGATTTGTACTGTCCAAGCGAGGACACTTTTTGTTATATGTCTCTACTGGTTAACTTGTTGGTTACGATCACGAACCATCATCACATTGATCCGACAAAGGATCCAAGCACAAACACATTTGATATCAGAATATATAAAAACCAAACTTCAACACTTAGCTTTGAATCCAGACATGAGCCGCGACCTCCAGTAGATGTATGATATCTCTCACTGACTCTAATACTTTCTCTAACTTAAAGAATGAATAAAAGTAAACCTCACAGCAGAAAGTTCACTTGTTTTATAAGAGTCACATTTACGGAAGTCGCGCTATTGTACAAGCATAGACAATTATAAAGAATAGACTAGAAAATATTCTAACCATAAAGTTTCAGTGTTGCTATGTACAATATATACATATCGCGAGACGTCGCGACACTCCCGCCGGGAAAATTAGATTAAGGTCATCATCAGGTTTTGCGTCCACTCCCTTATCTTCTGAAGGGCACGGACTGCAGCTACTCTCTTATGTTTTACTTCTCCGGATTGTTCTCCTGCCGTTTCTATCTCATCGTTATTTGAATCTATGTCCATTTTAGTTGTACTAGAATCTTTCTCCAAATTGCTCTCAACTTTCTCTAATCCATTACTTATGTTAGTCACATTGTCATCTGATATGACTTCGTTATAAGGCTTTTCAGGTTCAGTATCAGTTAAAATTTTATCTGTAATTTCTAATTCTGTTGGAATAGCATCCATATGAGATACAATTTTCAGATTTCCACGGAATCTATCCTGGAACCTCTGTGTTTCACCATTCTGTCTATCATCATGAAGTGTCAGTTCGTGTTGATCGTCATCTTCAATCTCCAATGGATATAAATGCGCAATAGAACGCGTAAATATCGCATCTCCAACTTTAACTTTAGCCACTCTGACCATTCCATCGGATCCTTCTATCAAAGATATTATTTTGCCAACTTTCCAGCTATTTCTGTTCTTTAACTCTTCTTTTATTTGAACTACATCACCCACTTGAGGTTTTTTATGTGATGTTACTCGAGGTTGTTTTACTGAGCTTCTGTGCTTTTCGCGAAGACTTGGCAAATACTGTTGTTGAAACATAGCTTTGAACTCTGTCAAAATTATTTGACCTTTTTTCCAACCCTGTATTAAATCCATTTTTGTTATAGTACCTTCTATGCCTGTATGTTTTTCAGATGGAGTGATTTCTAAACATTTTCCTAGTGTCAGAAAATCTGCAGGTCTCAGAACGCACTCTATGTCCGAGCCCACACTCGTTAAAGGTCTTGTGTTAACAACTGCTTCTACTTCTTTGATGACTGTTGACAACTGACTGTCCTTTAGCAGATGCTTATCTAGTGTTCTTTTCAGGCAATGTTTCACAATTGCTACAAGTCTCTCATAAAATCCTCCATGCCACGGAGCTAATTGAGGAATAAATTTCCATTTGATTTTGTTTTCCTTACAATATGAGTCAACTAGTATCTCAGCTGTTAGTTTGAACTGTAAAGCATTGTCAGAAATAATCACTGTTGGTGTTCCTCTAGATGCTGCGAATCGCCTTATTGCTAAAAGGCATTCTTCTGCAGTCAAATCGTTGACTACCTCCAAATGGATAGCACGAACTGCCAAACAGGTAAATAGACAAATCCATCTTTTTGCTCTGATTCCATTATTGGACGTATACATTGGTCCAAAATAATCCACTCCTGTGAATGTGAAAGCTGTACTATAATTAACTCGTTCAGGTGGCAAAGCAGGTGTCTGAGGTAGCTTGTAAGGTCCACCTCCTTGTTTCAAGCATTTTTTGCATTTTTTGATAACTTTAATAACTTGCGCTTTTCCTTGAGGTATCCAATATTGTTCTCGTACAATATTTAATGTATGTGATGGTCCCACGTGATAATTCTTCTCATGTACATCCTGAATTATTTTGTTTGTGAAATCGCAGTCTTTAGGTATAATCACTGGGTACCTTTTATCAAATGACCAATTAGTGTATTTCAGTCTGCCTTTACACCGTAAGATGCCATCCACATCTTTAAACAAGCCTAAATTCCGACTAAGATTAGTCTCTTTGCCAGCGACTTCATCTTTGAAATATTCTCTCTGTATTTTCTTAACTTCATTAAGAATGTTAACTTCATTATCTGTGTCAGAGTTTTGTTTATCCAGAATGTTGTCACCTGAATTTATCTCTACCTCCATATGTTTTAAAGGTTCTTCTTGATCTTTCTTATATTTCGTAAGATCCTCCCCAACTAGAAGAATAGTATCCTCCTTCGAATCAGTCGGCCAATCACTAGGGTCGCGAAGTACAAAGTCAGGTCCATGTAACCACTTGTCTACATCTTCCTTTGAATTCGTAGGTCTAGTAGCTACATCAGCAGAGTTTAATTCTGACGGTACATATCTGATAGTCAAATCCTTATTTCTTTTTATTTCGTCAATCCTTCTTGACACAAATGGAGTTAAAAGTTTGTTGGATTTAGTCCAGTCAATGACGATTTTGCTATCAGTCCATAGTATTTGTTTGGATATTTTATATGTTATAAACTTGAGCACATATTGTATTAAGCGACACCCAATTAGAACGCCTAACAATTCCAATCGTGGAATTTTTAAATGCTCTTGTTCTTTAATCGGTACAAGGCGTGATTTTCCCATGACAAATGTCTTCTCATTATTTCCAACTACATACACTACTGCCGCATACGCTTTCGTGGAAGAGTCGGTAAAGCAATGAATCTGACAATCATCGTTTCCTAGATCCTTCATGTAACGTCTGGGTATACATATATCTTTTATCTGTTCTAAGTCACGTTGGATCTCCCTCCATTTTTCAACAATATTTTCAGGTAATGGAGTATCCCATTTGATTTGACTCTTCATTTTCCACAAGTCCTGCAGAAGTATTTTTGCTGATAAAAGTGTAGGTATCGTATATCCACATGGGTCGTAGATAGATGCAATGTGTTTGAGAATTCCTCTCTTGGTATTAACGTTGTTAATCGGTTTTATTCTTATATGAAGAGAGTCTTCCTCAAGATTCCAATTTAAACCCAATAGTTTAATTACATTATCAGGGCAAGTTTCAGGCACTTGCTTCATAAACTCTTTGGAGTTAGAGCTCCACTGTCTTAAGTTCATTGAAATTTGTTGAAATTCTTTCCTAGAATTTTGATACAAATCTAAAGCTTCCTTTACATCATTTACTCCAGTAACAAGATTGTCCACGTAGATGTCTGCAGCCAATCTTTGCACTCTTTCGTTTTCGGCTTGCGCTAAATGATGTTTGATAGTTGCATTCAGTATGAAGGGACTCGAAATTAATCCAAACGGGACACGAGTGAATCTTAAATGAACAAGATTATCTTCATTGTTTGGCTTCCTTAAATCTTTAACCCATAAAAATCGCGTTACATCTCTATCTGGTTCCTTAAGCCCTATTTGAAGAAACGCTTTCTCCACATCAGCGGTCAATCCTATAGCATAACACCTAAATTTAATAATCAATCCAGTTAAATCTTCCAAAAGTATAGGTCCACAGTATAGGTGTTCATTTAGGCTTTTGTGACCTTTAATCTTGGCAGAAGCGTCAAAAACCACACGTAAAGCTTTACCTGGCGCTGTAACTCCATGAAAGGGTATATAATGTACTGGATGTTGTACTACTCCCTTCGGGGTTTCCTCGATGATTCCCTTTTCTAACTGTTCCATAAATGTTTGGTCATATTTCTCTATGGTGTCTGAATCTGACCTTTTAAGTAAATTATTTAAACGTCCAAAAGCCAGTCCAAAATTTGTTGGTAAGTCTACTGGAGAATTAATCCCTGGCCAGCTGATGTAGTATCTATTGTCTTTATATTCCGTTGTTTCATTGAAATGCTTAATGGCTTCTTCATCTCTGTCCAATTTTGGTGAATCTAAAATCCCGATAGCTTCTAGATCCCAGAGGCGCTTAATGTCTCCGGTATCTATCGGTGGATCCGGTGGAGTCATTCCAATCTCATAAGAGAATTGAAAGTATGTTAAAACTGACATATGTTCCATAGGTTCTTCGGGCATTCTACCTGAAAGTATCCAACCTAATTCCGATTCAACTAGATACAAATGTTCTTGTAATTCAATCTTGGCTGTTGACATAAATGAATAGTAATAGTCGTTTCCCAATAATATGTCAATCTGATCAGACAATGATCCATCATCAGCTAACTGATATTTTCCTTTAAGCATTTGAGCGCACCACTCCTTTTCAGGACATGCTACACCACGAGAAATTAGTGGTACCATATTAGCATATATATATTTTACCTTACCCACTTTTGTGATAATACCCAACTTAACAAGTGGACTTTCAATTTCTTTTGGGTTTTCGGTTCCAAATGTAAATATTGCCAGGTTATTTTGTTCTTCTATCTGGAGATTCAACTCTTTCGCCAATGTCTGGGTAACATAAGTCCTAGCGCTACCACTGTCTAGCATAACCCGACACATTTTAGTAATATTGTTATGACCTTCTACTTTTATTACAGCTGTTTGCATTATAGTGGGACCTTTCGCACTAACATGCATTGTGTTAATTATTTGCTTATTGTCTCCTGCCTTTCCTTGTGACTTATTCGGGCACAATGCACCATTGTGAGCTCCATATTTGCCGCAGTACTTACAGTTCTTCTTGTAATTACAATTTCGAATAATATGACCCATTCTGAAACAGCTAAAACATCTGGTTTTTAGTTTTTTCTTTCTTTCATCAATAGTTGTAACTTTATCACAATCAACATTAAAATGATCTCCTCCACAGAAGATGCATGACCACTTCTTTCTCTTTGCCATATTCGGTTTCCCACCTTCTTCCTGTTTAGTATCAAATTTTCTTTTAAATGGTCTGTTCATTGATGAATTTTCATTCCACTTATTTTTGTTTGTTTTAAAATTATTAAATTGTCGTTTATGTTTTCCTGTGTTAAACCTTTTTGAATGATTTGTTTTAAGCCGTTGACCATTATCTTCTACAAGTAAAGTTTCTACAGTATATTGTGGTTGTGACGATGATGCCGCACTTGTACTAGGTCCCTGTGCGAATCTATGTGCTTCTTCTTTGGTAGAAATAATTAATGAAAGTTGCTTCAAGGTATCCTCCACTGAACCTGTTCCTTCAGGTCCGAGTCTCATCTTAGTCTCATAGATCAGATCAGTGGGGAACTTTTCCAAAGTCAAAAATTTCATTTGATTTGTATTTATGTTTTCACCCATTGACACAAGTACTCTGAGATGCCTCTCAATTTCATCTAGAGTTGCTCGACATTCCTCGAACTTTTCCACCCTTTTAATTTTATTTATTGCCATATGATGGGCATGGATAAGCTCATTTTCTCTTCCATAACGCGTTTTTAAAGTTTTCACTGCAATCTCATAGTTTTTATTCGTTGTATCTAAACCATCTACAAGGCGTGCCGCTTCACCTTTAAGCGAACTTTTAAGGTAGAGTAACTTATCGACATCATTGAGCTTTCTCCGGTTGATATTGGATGTGAACTGGTCCCAAAATTGAAACCATTCAAGTAAATTCCCACTAAATTCTGGTAAATGTAAATCAGGTAACTTGCTGTACCATGTCGATGGCTCAGCTTCCTTAGACACAAGCTTTGTCTGTTCTGATTTAACAGTCAACTTCACTTCAAGCTCAGCTAGCACCTCTTCACCTTGTAATTGGTAAGTTGTAAATTTGGATATCTCATCAGCATCTGGTGTCTTACATATGTTGAAATAATTGTAGAGATCCGATGTGAAACGAGACAGAAATGATTTTAATTTGGCTGATACTACCTTTGCCTCTTCTAAATTATCATCATTGATGTTAGTTGAACATAATGTGACAGCTAGGTTAGAGAATGTTTTTATTTCTTCAATATATTTGGACAAACGGTTTAAAAGTATTTCTTCCATGTTTTAGAAATAATTCTGTAAATAAAATTTTCAACATAGCAACAAGTTCACATATTTATTAATTATTTCTCAGTCACCCTGTATTTTAATCAATGACTTTAATAATGTATAACTTGTTTATAGTCAACCTGTATATTGACTGACTTTGCTAATTACTGATCACTCAGTACTCAGTATATAGATACTGACTATAGTGACTTTGATATTATTCTGTAATAGTGATACATAAACTTGACAGAAAAATAAATGAATTGTTTATTCACTTTAACCTAAACATGATGTCTGTTTAGTTTAGATAAGCAAAGTTTCAAATTGAAATGAAAATAACTACACAAGATTCTAATAAGAATCTTTCTCAAAAATAGATTTTATTATTAACTTGACCATGAGTGTATACATATAGGTATACTAATAAGTAGATTGAGTATGTCATTTAGATTAACTTTTTAACTTGCTTAAATTGTAAATACTTAGAACGTACCTTGTGATAAAATAAGTAGAACTACATCTGTACGATCGATGTACAAAGCGTTGGACTCAACTATTATTTCCCAGATTGTCGTAACGTAATGAAGTTATCTTTATGTATCTGTAAATGTACACATATCACTTATTTTCACTATTTTTACGTTATTAAATATTCGAAAGAAGTCTCTTGCTCATTGAAAGTTAACACACATTAAGGTTAACATTTTGAATTACAAACTAGACTTTGTTGTATCTACCGTAACATTTTGCTCAAAACCGCCGCGCTACGCTATTACCTTTTATTATATTTACATAACTTTCGTATTCCGGTGCTATAATTTTTTACATGTACACCACTTTTCTTGTATATGAATTTAATCCTTTACTTAAGACGTAAACTGAACAAATACAACAAAAACTTAGTAATCTAACACTCACCGGATGAAAAATATCACTTATGTACTTATGTGCGCCAAGAAACACTTAAATATGAAATTTATTTCACTGGACAAAACTTTGTGTTATTGCAAAGTAAACAAACATGGCCGTTCCTTATCGATGCCGGAAATTCACAATGTAAACGAAAATAAATCTCGTTTAATCTATTCGTGTACACATCCTAAACTAGTCTTAAAGTTACTAATTAATTGATTACGTATTTAAACATCATTCTTTTATCTAATTTTTCATCAAACAATAAAAATGAAACTCAAGTTTCCATAGTAATGAATTCGTTGCGTAGGCAAATAGTACAGTCGCCATTTTGACAAACTTTATTTCATACGACTCCTTAGCGCCTACCACGGAACGCGAACGAAAGCATACCTCCCCTTCTCACCTGTGATTTCTCACTCAAGTGCGACAGAGAGGCGAAACCTCGCCCGCGGTTCGCGGCAGGCCTTCTTATTTTACACGAATGTTATTTTCGTGTCATTATTACACAAATAACTGTGATAAAAACCAAGTTGTTCTTATTTTTTGAATACATTACACTGTGGTATGAATTAACAGTATTAAACAACACATATTAACAAATTGATTACAATCAATCTAATCAATCTATCCAACAATACACAACACCATCTTTTGTTTCTGGCGCTATGAGACAAAACAATCTTGCACTTTTCTATGAGCTCTTTTAATTATTTCAGCATTTATGTGCATCTCAAACCTTAGAATTTCCAAGTTTCATGATCCCAGCATCTCCACCAATAAATTTGTGGCGGCGTGCGGTGAAATATATGTTAAGGCAGATATCAACAGGACATTTTTACCACAAATTTAAACCGATGCACATGTTACATTAATACTAAGGTATTAATCTCATTGAGCAAGATATTAAGTGCAAGAAGAGTTTTAGCTCACCATGAATTTCTAGCGTGCCAGGGTGTTGTCCAGATAGTAGGTATTGTAAGACATCAGAGTATCCGCTTCGCATCAACTCACCGCCTGCCAAACCTGTTGATTTATAAATACTTATTGATTCACCTGCATTGAATCAACTAAGTGCCGAAGTCTAGTCTTATGTTTTTTATCTACATTCATTACTATTTACTATAACCAGTCATTTATTGTCACAAGTGATGTGACGGGCATATACATTTTGGTACCTTTGTCCTAGAACCCCTGCCTAGGACCAATTTCACACATGCTCGTATCCACTGATAACAAGCCATTTACTGCCCCTGAGACCTGGCGTATGCACTACGGTGCAACAGCTATGAAACCCCTGTTCATAGCTGCACTCGTCTAAACTAGACCTGAGTTAGCCGCTACCTCCGGAGGATTTGTACTGTCCAAGCGAGGACACTTTTTGTTATATGTCTCTACTGGTTAACTTGTTGGTTACGATCACGAACCATCATCACATTGATCCGACAAAGGATCCAAGCACAAACACATTTGATATCAGAATATATAAAAACCAAACTTCAACACTTAGCTTTGAATCCAGACATGAGCCGCGACCTCCAGTAGATGTATGATATCTCTCACTGACTCTAATACTTTCTCTAACTTAAAGAATGAATAAAAGTAAACCTCACAGCAGAAAGTTCACTTGTTTTATAAGAGTCACATTTACGGAAGTCGCGCTATTGTACAAGCATAGACAATTATAAAGAATAGACTAGAAAATATTCTAACCATAAAGTTTCAGTGTTGCTATGTACAATATATACATATCGCGAGACGTCGCGACAGCTGCCGAGGGAAATTTTTGTCGGTCGTCCTTACCACCACTGCGAAATGCTGATGGTGATCTGGTCCACAGTGCAAAGGAGAAAGCTGATCTCTTGGGCAATCTCTTTGCCTCGAACTCGACCATGGACGATGATGGCAGTACCGCACCCCCTACCGTCCCGCGGTGCGGTTTCTCCATGCCCGGTATTATATTCAGGCAAACTGATGTCCGGCGGGAGCTGCTATCATTAGACGTCCACAAGTCGAGCGGGCCAGACGGCATACCAGCAGTGGTGCTCAAGCGGTGTGCTCCCGAGTTGTGTCCAGTGCTCACGCGCCTTTTCACGCTCTCATATCACAAACGGCAGGTGCCGTCTTCGTGGAAGACCGCCCTTGTGCACCCTGTGCCTAAAAAGGGTGACAGATCAGACCCGTCGAATTACAGGCCAATCGCTATAACCTCCCTTCTCTCCAAGGTGATGGAGCGCATAATCAACGCAAAGCTCCTGGGATACCTAGAGGATCACGATCTGATCAGTGACCGACAGTATGGCTTTCGCCATGGTCGCTCCACTGGTGATCTTCTAGTGTATCTCACCCACCGCTGGGCTTCAGCTATTGAGAGTCAAGGTGAGGCATTGGCAGTCAGCCTGGATATAGCGAAGGCGTTCGATCGGGTTTGGCATGGGGGTCTTCTATCAAAGTTACCATCTTACGGACTGCCCGGGGGATTATGCGAATGGATTGCCAGCTTTTTGTCCGGCAGATGCATACGAGCCGTTGTCGACGGAAGTTGCTCCGATAGCATGGACATAAATGCTGGTGTCCCACAAGGCTCTGTGCTATCCCCAACGCTGTTTTTGCTGCATATCAATGACATGTTGTCCATTGGCGATATTCATTGTTATGCAGACGACAGTACTGGGGATGCCTATTACACAGGCCGTGCTAACATCCCTCGTCCCGTTGTGTTAGAGAGTCGTGAAAAGCTTGTGTCAGACATCGAGAGTGCTCTCTCTGATATCTCACTGTGGGGCCAGGAAAATCTTGTCCGATTTAACCCCACTAAGACACAAGTTTGCGCGTTCACCGCTAAAAAAACCCCATTTACTGTGGTCCCACAGTTCCAAGACACAGTCCTTACCATGTCAGAGAGTATTGGGATCCTGGGTGTTGACATTTCCAGTGACGTCCAATTCCGTAGCTACCTGGAAGGGAAGGCCAAGCTGGCATCCAAAAAGCTCGGTGTGCTCAATAGAGCTAAGCAATACTTCTCTCCGGGGCAAAGACTGTTATTATACAAGTCCCAAGTCAGGCCCCATATGGAGTATTGTTGCCATCTTTGGGCGGGAGCACCTGGATACCAGCTGGGCCCCTTTGACTCGATCCAAAGACGTGCTGTCCGAATTGTCAACGATCCCAAACTCACGAGCGATATCGAACCCTTAAGTCTAAGGAGAGACTTCGCCTCCTTATGTGTATTCTATCGCTTGTACAATGGATTGTGCTCTGAGGAATTGTTTGATATGATGCCAACGGCTGCATTCTACCACCGCACCGCTCGCCGTCGGCAGGGTGTTCACCCGCATACCCTGGAGCCTAAATGGTCTCGTACCGTGCGGTTTATGAGGAACTTCCTCCCGCGGACGCTCCGGCTGTGGAATGAGCTCCCTGCCACTGTTTTCCCAAAGGACTACAATATGGGGTTCTTCAAAAAAGGAGTGTTAAAGTTTTTAAAGGGTCGGCAACGCGCATGTAACACCCCTGGAGTTGCAGGCGTCCATAGGCTACGGTGACCGCTTACCATCAGGCGGGCCGTATGCTTGTTTGTCACCGTCGTAGTATTAAAAAAAAAAAAAAAAAGTAGTTTAAAAATCATCTGTTATGGGAAGGTTGTCCACAGCACCTCCGATGACTGTACAGACCAATAGCAGAGCGACATTTTCTAAGATAAATATTCGCTACGCCTGTTAAAACCCACATGTGCTATGTCAAATCCTAGGAAAAGAAAACCTGCTTTAGTTATTTATAATTCGTTTGATCATCGTATATCGTATCAATACTTTGCGGCGCCAGCGCTTAGACAGACAATTAGTCATTTATTTTATGAGAATGGAATTACTACGTACTTTTTAGATTTGTGTATTGTCCGTGATAGTGTGCGTACGTTTGTGCAGTGTGTAAATGTATAAAGAATGAGTGTACTATCGCGTTCAAAATTGCATGGGCAGTTTATGAATGAATTCATTCATAAATTGTCCAGGCACTTATGTACCACCCATTTAAGTAAATTACAAAATCAAAATCATAGAATCGGATTCTATTTCCAGATTTCCACCCCGGCTGAAAATCCCTGGCCACAATTTAGTGGCTTTAATATTATATCCAGATTGGGAGAACAGTTTTCTTCGTAATCTATTAAGTTGAATGTAACTAAAACAAAAGTGGATCACAAGCTCAAATATCTTAAAAATGCCATAAATAATATTTATAACTATATAGTTAGGTACGTGTTAACGATTTTCGTTAACTTGCGTTAATTCTTCCCAAATGTCCTTAGCGCTTTAACGTTTAACGAATTTAACTTTTTTAGTAACGGATTTTCGATTAACGAAGTTAACTATTTGATTAACGGTGCCCAGCTATGACTATATATAACTACTTCTGCTGAGCAGTCGCGGGTGGGTCGTCATACAATTAAATTGTACTTATCAGTTATCATATAGGCATGTTCATATCATATCTCTTTTCTACTTTATATATGTTTTCCTTTTGTCTTTTTTCTCTTTTAAGATTTTTTTTTTGTTGTCCTAAAACAAACGGTTTTTCTTAAAACACTTCTTAAGTAACATCAATTTCAACGACACAATTTCCTCTTAAAAATCTACTTGAGAAATACTTGGTATTTCGACGGAAAAATATTTAGAATTCGGGAAGTGGGTTAAATATAGAGTACTCCAACAAAAATGCATAACAGCAGGTATAAATATATATATTTTTTACTAGAAAGAAACATTAAGAAACCTTTACACCCATTTAGATAACAACACAGTAATTTACAAACTGGTCAATTTAATACTTATTTTACAGAATGGTCTTATGAAAAAATTAGGTAGGTACAGAATGCCTAGTATAAAATTGCACGACATTATATAACTTCTCGACCGCGTTAGCGTATCGAGGGGTCAAAATATGAAAGTTGCCGGATGATTTAAATAAACGGCAAACATAATTTGAACTCTCGATATGCTACCGCGATCGAGAAGTTAATGTCGTACAATTTTTTATTTTTATTTTTTATTTTATTTTTATTTATTCGGCCTTCAGTTCGCAGCACCGGCAGGTCATATCTATCAGGATCCCAAGACAGACGCATGACATGACATGAGCGCTATTATATTGAACAGCATCGACTATTTCAATCTCTTTCCCTTTTACAAGAATCGAATGATCTTTTCACAATATAATGTACTAATACTTGTTGCTTGTAATGTTTGTAATAATTTGTAATGGCTGTGAAGAGCGTTGGTATGACGTGGGACTGGGACGTGAGACTTTCAATCCGAAGGTCTCGGGTTCAAAACTTGCCGGCTCGTACTAATAAGTTTTTCGGAACTTGTGTACGAAATGTCATTTGATATTTACCAATCGGTGAAGGAAAACATCGTGAAGAAACCGGACTAATTCTAAGGGCTAGTTTACCCTCTGATTTGGAAGGTTAGATTCAGATAGCAGTCGCTTTCGTAAAACTATCACCAACGTCAAATCTTGGAAGTCGTGGCATAAGCCGGGAACACGCTAGGAAGAAGATATAGGACTGCAAAGTATGGAATCTGTGACTACTTACAAAAGCAACGTTTCGT
Source organism: Lathronympha strigana (assembly GCA_949128165.1). NCBI lineage: Eukaryota > Metazoa > Arthropoda > Insecta > Lepidoptera > Tortricidae > Lathronympha > Lathronympha strigana. The sequence goes on from OX421914.1 coordinate 4,636,513, forward strand.
AATTCTTGGTCTACGGGAAGTAGGTACACGCCTTTGCAAATGTTGGGGAAATAAGACATAAACGGCATATCACTTCATTGCGTTTTTCACAGCTTCAAGGGACCGCAGACCTGTGTATGTGGTTTTAATTTCAACTTGCTACTATTACGCGTTCCTGAGATAAAGGGACAGTCGAACGGACAACAAAGTGATCCTATTAGGATTAGTTTTTTCCTTTTAAGCTATGGAACCCTAAAAATATGTCATAGTTATATGTAAACGCGTTAATTTAATGATTATCACCATATCCTTAATACAGCGAGAGGATGGTCTGCCCCATTTTGGGTCACTGGGTGCGAACGCATGCGCATTTGCCAGGTGTTCCATAGGGGGGCAGATACTTAAATTAAAATTAGGTAACCTCACAAACTAATCTGAACTATGTGGACTTTGTCTGAAATAAACAAATTTAAAAAGAAATTTTTTTTAATTGTTAAGAAATACTTAACATTATACCTATGCCTAAGTATAAGTAGGTACTTAAAATGCGTCACTTGTACAAAAAATAGCAATCGTATCATATGGTGTCCCACTTGGACTAACTTGGAGATAAACGTGAACGTTTTTCAAAATAAAACCCGAAAACCCGATTCTTCCAGATCTGGACTTCCTTGGTCTCATCCGAATCAGAATCATGAGCTGATTCGAACCTGATTATATAAAAAAATTGACCCAAAAAATTCCTATCATACGGGGCGTCTTTAAAGTGTAGGGAGGGCGCAGCGAGTTCGTCGCAAGCGCGTAACAAATTTACCAACTTTCCCGCAAATCGCTAGGCCCTCTAGTATTGAATTTCTGCGATAATCGTGCCATAAACAGCATTTCTTAATCTATTTTCCACTTGGCACTTTAGGAAATGTGCGTGTATACAGGGCAATAAGCACAGATTGGCGTGAAGAGTACTCGTAAATGTCAAGTTTAAGTTTCACATTTAGAACACTAAGTTTCACATTTAGAACACATCTAATTTTCTGACTTAGATTGTAGTCTGAATCGGAATTTGTGAGGTGTCAGACCCTCTAACACGCGCAGTCTTTTACCAACTGTGTGCGCGAGAAATGGCGTCGTTTCACATTTTGTTAACAATTTGCAACTGTCAATAAAAAAATAGTCATTTTTGCCACGTCACGATCCCCACGCAGCCAATAAACTCAGTAGCGGTGCTTGTATTTGCCGACGTGGTTGGCGAGGCACAGGCCGAAGATCACTGCGATAAACTGAAACAAAAGAGATTTGTTATTCATTTGTTTTGGACCTCGTTACTTCTTAATTCTTCCTGAAATACGGTATTAGAGCATGGTATTACTCGGGCCTGATGTATAGTATCGGGCTGTGTAAGAACTCTCCTGCTTGTGTCATGCACCCACCTACTCCTTAGTTCCCAATTGCCTACATAAGGTACACTACCTTATTCTAAGGCTGAAAATATTTCAGCCCCGTTTAATACTGGTATATCACAAAGATGACACAGCTTAAAAGTAGGAATGTAAAAAATCAGAGACCATCCACAGGCAGATGCTGGACAGCCGACCTAGAAAGATGACGATCCAGAACGTTGGTTTTTTTTTAAACAATCTAACACAATCGATAAGTATTTACTCTCACCACAGACGACGTCACGTTATCTTGGTATTTATCGCTTGGTACAGGTCAACTATGTATATGTAGCCGTTGCCAAAGACTAAGATTAAGTCAATTATGGTGGCCCGTCTACTTATATAATTGCCCATAATTGGCAATGATCAGGGACGCAGTTATGCGTTAAAGGGAATACGCAATATTGCATGCCATCTCGTTCTGCTGCATAGGATCATGTTTGTTTGGGGTGTCCCAAACAAACATAATTGTAGGTACCTACTTATAATATTTTTGTACTCAACGCGAGACATCAATTGCTTTCATTAAAATATAACATATTTTTATTAGAGTTAGGTATAGTCGGACCGCTGGCAGCTCGATCAATTAGTTCCAATAAAGACATGTGATTTGCTCAAAGACTGGTCGGTGTCCCGGTTTCATTAATGTCTTTAGTTTAGATCTTAAATTATTATTGCTAATTTAGTGCAGTGGCGCAGCTTCTTAAAATTGACCACATATAAGTACAGTATGTAAACTAACCAAAACCAGATCAGAAAAATGGGGATGGTGGGCCTTATATTTCTTCTTATAAATACTTAATGGCTTCTTTCCGGGAGTTGGACAATTTTGCCAATGTCAAGTATATAAAAATAAAATATCAGTATAATCTATCGTATTTTAGAGTCTATTGCCACTTTGGCGACTTTGTTCGGTGGTACCTCAGTAGGTGCCGCAGCAAGTCAACAACCCAACTGAATTGAGAACATGAGAACAGATGAGTACCCTACCTCAATAACGATCAGCAGTATGCAGAAACCAGCGATGCCGAGCCCGAAGGACTCGACGAAGTTCTCCAGGGCACCTGTGCAACCGGGGTTGGCGTTGATGATGGTGCAGTTGCCGCTGCTGCAGCAAGAAGCTGGTAGCTGCAGGACCGGGTACGAGGAACCTCCGTAGGTGCCACAGCATCCCAACTGCAAGAAGAAAGGGTGAATTGAAATGATTGCGTGAGGTGAGCCTCTTCCTCACCATTTCCGCTCATGGATGTCATAGAGGTCAACTGAGTGATATAGGTTCTCAAGTAGTTTGTGGGCTTGCAACCTTTAGGCACTGAAACTTGAGCAGTCAGTTTCAGTTTATGTATCAACTTATAGTCTGGTCATTGTTTGAAGGACGTATTTACGAAGTGGCTGTAGATTGCATGTTGCAAAGCATGTAGATGCATTGTCGAAGTTCGAAGTGCTCGATACTGCCCCAATAGCCAGCGCCAGTCCTTGACCAAGTTAGAGCGAGAATGATATTCGGTGCCCTTCTTTATTTCGGTGCACGAAGGGGCACTTCTTCTTTTGGTGCCTGTGCAACCATGAACTTCACTTCACTTTTGACTTCTAGTAATATTTCAAAAAAAATTGTATGGGTCAGCAGGTCAGGTCGTGAAAATTAGGAACATCCTTCATACAAAAAACAAAAAATATCGCGTCAATTTTTTTTCTTACTTTTCAACTTTTTCCTAATCAGATTACGATACTAACTAATAACTTTATTACTTTTATTTATACTTAAACGGATCATCATTTTTGTTAACCTTGTTTGTTAGATCTTGAAAATCCTAAAATGCGGATACAAATTGCATGGCATATCCGGATAATATCCGAGGTATGGCAAAATCTGTGTTCATGCAAGTAAAGGATGACTCACACCAGTCCGATCCGATCCGATCCGATTCGGGACGATCTTTCAGTTTCTATAGAAAGAACACGTGATAGCTCGGAGCTCTCGGAGGCGAAGTGACGTTTTATATAGAAACTGACAGATCGTCCCGTATCGGATCGGATCGGATCGGACTGTTATGAGTCATCCTTAACACAACACAACACAAGCCTTATTGAGCTTACCGTGGGACTAGATCGATTTGTGTAAGATTGTCCCATAATATTTATTTATTTATCCTTAAGGCAGTAACTAGATGTCAGTAAACTTACCCATGTCTCGACCTCGGAGATCGACCTCGGGTCGGCTGTGAATTGCTCCTGCAGCAGCTGTTTCGCTGTGGCCTTTACGGAGTCATTGGCCACGATTATCGTCGTGGCCAACGCGGTCTTCAGGTTCATCAGGATAATCAGCAAGATGGAGTACTGTAGGCAATCAAACAACAAGCTTATTCATAAGACCAAATAGTTATTGGATGGTTTCACTCTGATCGGCATTTATAAAGTGAGTTTTTTGGACCCGAGAAGTTAAATACACTGACTTCTTGTAGAAGTTCTTTCCTTGTTCGACTATATTGATTAAACGAAATTAAGTGGAGTTATTTCTTTACTTTGAATGCAGATGCCCCTATATTTAATATGTAGTACTATATGAGTTCATGACTATTAAAAGTATATAATATTGAAAAGACCCAGACGCGCTGTGTAATAAAATCGTACACCAACAATATAGTACTCACGGTAAACAGCATGAACTGGTTGTTCATGAGGGCCCCGCAGCAGCCGAGGGTCGAGATGACGAAGGCGATGGTACCAACCACGATGAACACGATGGTATCGTACACCAACAATATAGTACTCACGGTAAACAGCATGAACTGGCTGTTCATGAGGGCCCCGCAGCAGCCGAGGGTCGAGATGACGAAGGCGATGGTACCAACCACGATGACCACGATGGTATCGTACACCAACAATATAGTACTCACGGTAAACAGCATGAACTGGTTGTTCATGAGGGCCCCGCAGCAGCCGAGGGTCGAGATGACGAAGGCGATGGCGCCGACAGCGATGACCACGATGGTATCGTACACCAACAATATAGTACTCACGGTAAACAGCATGAACTGGTTGTTCATGAGGGCCCCGCAGCAGCCGAGGGTCGAGATGACGAAGGCGATGGCGCCGACAGCGATGACCACGATGGGGCCATCGCTGTAAACCACTAGTAGCGCTGTTACGCCCACGCCGACGAGCGCTAAACTCGCCAACTGAAATAAAGGACACACATAGAACTTACAGTCTCGTACTTATTATATAGGTAACTACGTAACTGGGCGTTGACCTGATACCTGGGCTGATACCTACAACTTGAAAAATCCGTTCTTTTTGATGATTTTTCTGAGTTGATTTTGTTCATCGAAACTAGGGTTTGTAAAAACCGCCCGAAATCCAAACCCGGTTTTTAACCGAAATGTCAATGCTCAAAACCGGGTACCCGGTTTTTAACCGGTTTTGGACTATTTTTTTCTGTCGCTTTATAAGCCATTTTTTAATATTGCATAAGTGTCACTATCCTCAACGATACTTCCTGACATTCACAGGACGGTTTTTAACATTCAATAAATATTATTAAACAAAAAAAACTGGCATGAGTTGGAATGCAAATAAATGTTGGTAAATGGAACTGGTACGGTTGGCTTCATAAATATATACCTATGTACCTGTATTCAATTTTGAACCTTCTTCCCCGTAAGAAGTTCCGAAGCGTATATATATTTAGACGTGACCGTACCGTAGCAGACAGAACTACATAGAAACAATAACGGCTATTTTAAATGGAAGCAATCTAAGTTTTTTTATTTGATGTTTGTTTTTAATCTAAAAAAATACACTGCTAGATTATTTTATTATTTTTATTTCTTTTTTTTAGCTTAAGTAATTTAATTAATATGTTTTTTCAAGTTCATTTCAATTTTATATTATTATTAATGTTTCTTTTAATTGCGTGTTAAAATCTGCTAGATTAGATAAGAAAAAAATATTCGCCCGGTTGCATTTAAATAGCAATGAAATATTGATTAAAAAGAGAAGAATTTCTTTTTATTGTTTATATCTCGGGAAGACAGAAAAAGTAAATGTCGAAGTAGCACGTCGAAAACACAAATAATGAACACGGTAGAATCCGGTTATAACGACGTCAAAGCGACCGACGTTATTACGTCGTCGTACTAAACAAACTGTCCATTTTAAGGTTCTTTATTTATTTAATAATCACACATGCATTATATGTTATTCATTATATAATAGTTCATGTAACTCACCGAACAAGCATAATTAAGGACATTTTGCTCTTTAGTGAATGAAATTGTTGCTCCATAGACCTATTTACTCGTACTATTCGATAACATTGTACCTAAGCCATTTAGTGCGGGAAGCACAGTTTGACTTGTATGAAAAATCTACATTAATTCGCACTGTAGAGAAATCATGGCACGTTATTACCTATGTTACGAAAATAATATATTTAAAGAATTCTCCTCAAAAATAACTATATTATAGCAATAAACACGAATTAATAATTCAATCCAAAAAATATATGAAAACAATATATCGCACTGTGGAGATTTTATATTCTCGTAATCCCATTCAATCACTTATTAATAATTTATAGTTTTCTCCAGGTTTGCCTATTTACCCTGCTAACCACAAATTTTTAAAACCTTAATTTTTGGTTTACGAAGAACATTACAAGCAAAGTATATATATCAGTTATATGTAAATTAAGATATATTTATTGACAATATTATACACAAAAATCTCCGACATAAAGTTATCCATTATTTTTCTGTCAACAATTTAAGCTTAAAAAAGTTATTAGTGGCGTAGAGTATATGGACAGATGGATTTTTTTGTGTTTTATAAAACCTCGTAAACATGTAAATATAAAACAAAAAATTCTCTCAGCTATGTATAATACTGCATGAGTAAAATCATATTTAGAATTCTGCGCTATTTGTATTACCCGCGCGAGATTTCACAGGCAGGTGGCCAGGTGTATCCATTCACGATACAAAGTACGGTAATCAACTTTCTGCCTTGTGCATAAAGCGCACATTTATTCGTACATGATAGCAAGCGATCGTCGTCAGCGGCGGCGCTGTTTGATGTTCGCCCGCTTCCGAGTGATAGAAGCCGTAGTAGATGAAATAAGGTTTAATTTTCAACCGACTTTAAAATTTCAAAAAGGAGGAGTTTCTCAATTCTTGTGTGTTATTTGTTGATATTTGTTACCTCAGAACTTCGTCAATACTGAACCGATTTAAAAAAAATCTTATTTTATCTCAAAGTCGATGGTTCCAGCCTGGTCAATTAATTTCTGATGATGCTGGTTGCATGTCTCATGTTTACGTTGAGCTATAAACTGCATAGAAAAAGCGTATTTAGGGTCGTCATTTAATGAGACGTCATCTAAATGTGAATTACGTAATAATAATCTTTTATTCTTTTGTATCTATGCTTATACTAAGTAAAACATTCATTTTTAATAACTTTTACCATGATTCACAGCAACAGAATAAGAGTCGACTGTCCTTTACAAGTGACCAAAATTGCGGTTTACAATTTACTAAAATAGACCGAGAGTACTTTATAAAGTCTCAATTCAGAAAGTCCTAAATTTTATCTCAAATAATATCTTCCTGAGGCCTGGATAAAATATGACTACACTCGCATAAATGCCGAGAGTCCGTTGAGCCCTGAACTTTTTATAGGTTATTTTAAGGTCTAAAATGAGTTTATCGGATTTTCGCTGGAACAAAGTTGATTATATACCTACTCGATGCGGAACATTTTAGGCATATTTTTAATTGAAAATTATTTGGCCTTTACAAATGCTTCTTGGCTTTTATTCGATTAAGATTATGTACTTAATATGGCTAATATATGTCAATTTGTATGAAACCGGGTATTTCTTTAAAAATTAAATTAAAGTATAAGGGACCGTTAATAGTTATTTATTATACAAGGGGGCAAAGTTGTTGTTTCACTCTCGGGCATACTCGTATATTGAGACCCGAGCAAGCGAAAGATTCCAAAATTGAGCCACGAGCGTAGCGAGTGGTTCAATAACTGGAATCTTGAGCTTTACGAGGGTCTCAAGGCACGAGAGTTGAACAAACTTTGCCGCCGAGTGTAATACAACATTTTTCCCCTCACTATTGCGAGGAAAATACAGACTACATACGATTATAAATCTTATCCACATGAAGTTATCTTGAAGAAACCATCAAAAATCAATTTCAAAATTTGTCATAGAGTAGGTACGCTCCTAATATTACCAACAGCTTACCAAGTGCGTGATAAGACATGATCACATGACCAATTTAAGGTGTGACCTCCGATTGCGCATATTTACTATGGGCATATAGGACTCACTTATACTGGACCTGTGGTAAGTGATAGGAATTAGATTACTTTGCCCCACATGTGGATAAAATGCGTTTTTCCAGGCTAGTTTTAAAGCACAAAACAGCGCTTTCCGAGCTAGTGAGGGGAAAAATATTATTTTATGCAAAAATAACAATAGAAACTGAACCAGCCTGTTGGAAAAAACATAAAAAACCTACTTATTAAATCTTATACAGTATAAAACTGCTATGGCAAAATCAGTCTAGTTCCCTCATCACAACTAAAAGTTCTCGCATGATCAAAGTGACTTCTATGCTTAATACTCAAATATTTATACAACAATGGTCTAACAACAATTGTCAGAAACCTTTTATATAAAATATTTTTTTTTAAACTTAATTACAAAGAAAACAATGTCTTCGTGTACGTAACTATCTAGTTGAGTATTTAAAATGTATATTATGTAGGTAATAAGGAAAACTTGTTTAAAACCAGTGTGAGGTCCTTACTGTTAATTCTAAGTAATTATTAAACATAACTAGGCATACTCAATTAATTAAAAACTGACATCTATTGTATTCGTATTGAGTAATATCCTTAATAGTATTATGGAGAATCACATAACAATATAATCATTTAACATATTGTCGAGAAAAATAAAAATAAAGTATAGCATATTGACAGTCATTTAAAATGGCAGAAACATAGCGACCTAAGTATACTACTAACATAGTCCGAGAGGGCTTTACAAAATTCTTATTAATTTAACTCGTAATTGTAATTTATTGAATCTTGCGTCATTTTGCGGAATTCCATATTAACAACGAAAATAATGTTACTTTGCTATTCCGCCAAACGTGCTAGTCAATTAGTGCCAATCCGTTATACCTACTTGCGTATTTTTTGCATGCAATTAATGTTCCCACCCTCCCGCCGCAAAGAAATACCAATAATAAAAAACTCGACACGTGTTTCGCCTCTCTACGAGGCATCCTCAGGAGATGCAGGAGATCTTGTCGTACTAGGGTCCGACAAGTGAATGATGTCATTCATCATGGGCATGTGCCCAGACTGGTCGGCCATATTTATAACCTGGCCACCCCCCTACCTCGCAAGCAAGATGCAAATATTCGTAATAACGGTGATGACGCTACATTCAACTGTTCGTTAACAATCACACCCCTGTTGTTGTACCTAATTATTTCTAACTAAAATATTAAAAGAATGATCGTCAGACAGGTTATGGCCATTATCCAACAAATGCTTCGCAAAATTTGACCTTTCTGGATGGTTATGCCTGTATGCCGCAAGATGCTTCTTATACCTTGTGGTGAAATTACAGCCCGCTTGCCCAACAAACACCTTATTACAATACTCACAGGTTATAAACCAGACTTGTTCCCATTCTCGATTTTATCTTTCCCATTACAAAGTTTCGAGCGCAAGGTATTATTTGTCTTAAAAGCCACATTAATGTCGTTAGATTTCAAAATTTTGTAAATCGAATCTGACAATTTACCAACGTACGTAATGCTCGCTTTAAACTTCCTAATGGGATTAGAGGATTGTGCTGCATACAACACATTATTGATCAAATTATTTTTCTTCTTTCTGATTACAACCCAATATCGCCCTATTTTAAGCGCAAAAATTTAGGGACTTATAAAGTCCCGCCGAGTGTCCGTTATAAACGGACACTCGGCGTTTATGCATAGCTTTGTTTTTTAGTGCTCGGTCTCTTTTACACGTGTCTCGATTTTGGCCTTTATAACGGACTCAGGGACTCGGGCAGTTGTTTCATTTTGCAGGAAAAACAATGTTCTTTTGATAAGAAAATTATACTAAAATAGTCATTAGGGTTGGGGGTTTTTTTAAAACGAAATTTATTTATTTAGAATATTAAATTTTACGATTGACATAATCCAATCCACAACGTAGGCTTCGTCAAGTCATTATAATTGTATTGAAAAGAAAACTAAACTAGTAAATATCATTTTTTCTTTGAAAAAAAAATGAAACATTTTATTTCTTAAAGTAATGACTATCAAAATGAATATCTAAATCTGATTGCTTGTCCCATTTTACAGTAAGCTATAAGTCGGATAGATAAAGCGTCGTCATTTAATTAGTCGTCATCAAAATGTGAATTACGTAATAATGATCGTTTATTCTTCTGCTGTTTATGCTTATACTCACTTTTAATAACTTTTACTATGATTCACAGCAACAGAATAAGAGCCGACTGTCCTTTACAAGTGACCAAAATTGCGGTTTACAATTTACTAAACAAACTGAGAGTACTTTAAAAAGTCCCAATCAAAAAAGTTCTAAATTTTATCTTAAATATTATATTTACATCCAAAATAATAATGTATTTTCAATAAACACACAAACAAACATCCCAATTATTGAGATTTGTATTATACAAACTGTAAACAGATTCAAATTCGAGATTAAACTTACCTTCGCATGGATGATGGGTTACCTTGATTAACATTTCACGATGGACTGAGCGAAATATTCATTATTTTTATTTAGGTTCTTTTTTAAGAGAGAATTATAACGAATATATTTTAGATTCGTAGTTAGAGCCATTGGTTCTCCAAATCACGCCGTTTTAGTACTTACTGTTAGTTAGCTTCAAATATTTAGTCCTGTATAAAAGACACCGGTTTTTTTCGATACACCTCATTTAAAAAATTCAAGTCTTTACGCATGTCACTATTTAATATTAAGGCCTTTATAAAGGACTCGGGGGCTCACTACATTACATTCATGTTAAGTGGTAGGTATACTGACCCGACTTTTAAAAAGGAACATTTTGAATAAAAACAATGTACTCGTATTTATGCTACATAATATGTGGTTTTATTTTCACAAGACTGAATGTGTATTTATACCTATGTATATACCTAACTTAGCTAAATCTCATTTTGTGTGTTAAGTAAGCAACATTAACAAAAATAATAATGGCATAAAACAGGGATCTGTGAGCTTTTGATTCTAGACAATCCACTTAGAATAAAAAAAAACATAACTAAACTACAATTCTTACAATAAAAAAAATACAACAACTAAACCTGGTTCTTTTAACATGTGGATGGGATATTATAACTAATCCTTTTAGACCTGCTTACACAACACAAGGTCCGAGCCGCTAACCCGGAGTTAAGCTGTCAAATTCCATACAAAAAACGCTTAACACCCGAGTTATGTAGCTTACCCCTTAAATAAGGAGTGACTCAGCTTTTGATCTGCACAACTCGCCGTCATGTTTTATTTGTCACACACAGCCAATCGCGTGGTCGCCTGGTTCTAAAGGTGGCATAACTGTAGTAGATGAGGATTCATCTTTACTTGTTCACATCATTTTCATTTATTTTTAAATTATTGGGCTCTGTTCAGTTGTTAAACAGTGGGCCAAGGTCAAGGTCGGTGTCACTTGCCGATAGTACTTAAAAACACTTTCGCAACCAGGCAAAACTTCGAACAATACCCCAGAAACCGACAGTACTCGCTAGTCGGGCAACGACGTGCAACTCAATGCCGCACGCCGCGAACTAGATGGCAGCACCTACGTTTCGTTGGTTTGCTGATAAAGTTATTTTCGATTTTATATAGTGTAAATAGTATATAATATATGGAGAAATTTATGCAATGTTATTCTTCAATAAGTATTGCTTTTTCTTTCATAAAAAACAGAGATGTCCATTTTCTGCGCTTAGCATTATTTCTTGTTTGTTACCGAAAATTCCCTATTTCTCTCTAAATAAAGAAGTCTCTTGGGAGAAAATGCCAAGGTCATCTTAAAACTACTGTTAGATTATATTGTATTTGTTTTCTCCCACTGTACGAATTTCTCAGGCATAAATAATAAAAATAAAATAATTTGTGTCCATTAATACTACAATTTTGTATTTTATCGGGAGAAATTTAAATCTTGTATTAATATTATCATCATAAATCACTATGTAAGATATCTCCACGGTGCGAATTATTCTGTACTAAATATACAAGAATTTAAAAAAAGTCATATATCTAAAAAACGGAAGTTGATATCGAATCATAACTTCACAGTTAGGTATACAATACGATAAGGAATTAACCCATACAGAGAAATTTGGATGTCCATTTAATGTGACTTCAACTTTTAAATGACTCCACTAATTGTAAATTGCCGATAAAATATCGAAACGAAATCCTAAGTTTTAGAACTTTTGTAACATTAACTTTGAACAATGGTTTCCATCTTGTATGCGTGCAGTTACAATGCACGTCACCGCTGTAACCGAACAATTTCATATGGAATGCCATCGTTAAAAGCGGTCCGTCGTTATAAGAGTCGTACTATACGGATGCACTTTAATAACTTAGTGGCTTGTACGAAAACCAACCATCTGCCTATATTTTCATTGCTAACAAACGTTTGGTTATTTCATGCGGAGTCGTACTAATCGGATTCTACTGTATACAATACAATCTGTTTATAAAAACTTGTTTTAATAGCAATATCTGAAGAAAATATTACGTTTTTATTACCGTCTAGATTTGGCGAGCCAGCGCTTAGGAAACTACAGCTTTGGTCTTGTACCAGAGATCCACACCCTGCGCGAGAATCGAATGGAAATATCCATAGTAGGCAGTTCAATATTTACAAAAGATAAAACTGGGTGCTATTCTGGACAGTGCATACCACACTAAGGCCAATTTATCTCTATAAATCGAAATATCCATAATCCATAATCCGAGGATTGGCCTTCGTCGGTGTTGATCTTTTTCTTTAGTATATGACATCTTTAATTTATATATAGTAGTGTTACTACTATTCGATCGATTTATAATTTATATATAGTAGTGTTACTACTTTAATAACAAATCAAAAAATATTAAATAAATTAATTTGATTTGTGTCAACATTTTTTTTATCTTTAGTTACATGTATATGTGGGCCCACGTTAATCCATAGTCAATTTGGTAACTAAGGTATTTAACCGTTTCAACTTGTGGTACAGTAGAATCTGGTTATAAAGACGTCGAAGGGACCGACGATATTACGTCGTACTAACCGAAAGTCGTACTAAATATCCTGTCAATTTTAAAGTTGTTTATCGATTTTTGAACCATTATTCTATTATGAACTCATCGAACAATCGAAATTAAGAATATTATGCTCTTTAGCGAAGTAAATAGTTGAACCACAGACATGTTTACTCGTCCTTCCGGATTACATTGTTAAGTTTTAGAACATTCGCTTTAAAAAAAAGGTTCTTCTTGTAGGTATTGTTTGGTTCCAATGCACGTCATCGTTGTAATCGAACTATTTCGTGTGAAATCCCTCGTTAAAAGCGGTCCGTCAATATAAGCAGTCGTACTAAATACGTACAGGTGCACTTTCATAGTGGCTTGCATGAAAACCAACCATCTGCCTATATTTACGTCGCTAAAAACGTTTGGTTATTTTATGCGGAGTACTAATCGGATTCCACTGTATACAATACAATCTGTTTCAAAAACGTGTTTTAATAGCAAAATCTGAAGAAAATATTACGTTTTTTATAAAATATAATGCTTCGGTTAAAAACCGGTTTTTGATGTTCGAAACCGGGTTCAGAACCGAGCCCAAATGAGTCCGGGTACCCGGTTTTTTCGGTTACCCGGGTACCCGGTTTTCATTCCCTAATCGAAACCGATGAGTGAATGTGATTTTAGTGCACGACATTGCAAAATGTTGGTTAATCTGCCAAGGGCCATGCAAGGGCCCGTTCATAACGATACTATACTGGATGTTTCATTTAATAGGAGCAATAAATTTAATCGTAGGCATAGTGGCTCTTCAAACAGAATTACTTTTAGTCAACAACTTTGAAAAATTATGTAGGTACTCTGCAGATTTTCACTTTTTCATAAAAACTAAATAGTATTTTCAATGCAACATCAGCCTATGACGACTCTTGTCATAGTAAAAAAAAACCGGCTAAGTGCGAGTCGGACTCGAGCACCGAGGGTTCCGTACTTTATTTTGCAACTACACCTAGAAGTAGATATTTGACTTCAGCCACATCTATCGACAGATTGGGTCAGTCGTTTGTACGGCATGGAGTTAGTATGAGAGTTTTTGCTTGATATTTTTTTTATGACGCAACACAAACCATTTTTTTTAATTATAGGACAGTACTTTTAGCATGATATTACAAATTTAAGGAAAAAAAAACGATCAAAGTTGGATAAATTTCAACTTTACTACCGGAAAGTTATTTTTATTCAAAAAAATTTGATGAAGTTACGGTCAATGTTATATTTTTCCTGTTATGTTAATGATAATATTAACTTACTTACTTACTTACTGTGTTCAGTTTGGGGAGTACGGTCAACCAATTGGAACCCTGGGCCACTGTAGGACTATGTCATAGTGACGCTATAAATCAGATTGCAAGAAGTCTTTTACTGCTTGTCACTTTGACATGGTTCTAGCTAGAGTGGCCTAGAGTTCCAATTGGTTGACTGTACCTACGATTAGATTTAATTATTGCTCCTATTACAGTAAACACCCGGTGTTAGATTAATATTATTAGTCCGTCAACTGTCAAATCGTATGAGTTACCATATCAACACACACTAATACAATAGGGAAATAGACCCTGTTGATCTTTCCACTAGCGGCCAGAGGTCAGGGGCCTGTTTCTCGTACAGTATTAGACTAATATTATTGTGATGCCATGGAAACCCATTCGATTCGACATGTCACCGACTAATAATATTAGTTTAATATCGTTCGAGAATAGGCCCCAGCCGGATTGCCCGAACGAATATGGCCGGTTTAATGTCAGCATGCCTACCACGAACATCGAAAATTGGCATTGACGGGAAAACCTCTTTGTCACTCCAATATGCAAATGTAACAGAGATGGAGATACAAATCCGCAATCGTTCGATTTTCGTGGTATAGGCCCAGGTGTTATAAACCCTTTCGAAATTAGCTTCCTGAAACTCCTATGTGAGACATAAATCGGGCTATAATATGTAATACCTACTGTCGGATTCGAGCATCAATGAGGTCATCCTAATTTAGACACAATTACGGATGTGCCACATTTAAACAAACATAATGGACGCTATAATAGTAACAATTGTAAATACAACGTAGGTACATTTCTCTCAGGTCACTGAGGACGTAGAGTCAAACCACGTTATCTATTCCAAGCAAATTACCTGTCAAACTTTAAATTTAAAGTGTTTAAAGTTTTATTTTAAACGTCAAACTTTTTTGACCTTACCTCATGTTGGCATGACTAACATTCTGTCATCATCCGCTTCCAGCTTTTTTGCATAACAACTGCATGATATATGTTTGTATATATCATGTGTATGTCTGTGATGTTTATAACACTTTTTGTTTTTGGGTAACCCAATCTCATCCTAAAATAAAAATAAAGTCATTTCCACCGAACATTCTTCTCACGTGTGAAAGTCCTAAAACTACGACATTGGCAAATCCACCTTGCCTGGATCAGCAAGGAGTAAACGCCAGAGGGTAAAAAAAAACTTTTTTGAAATTATGACGTTTTCAACACTTTATACATGGACTCTAATGCGAATCGCAAATTTTGAGCTCTGTCGCACATCTCTGTCGCAATCGCATCACAAACTATATCGGTAAGTACAGTCACCTGCAATAGTATATGACGCTATGAAGGCCGCAAAAATATGTGACACGCTCTTATGGCGGTACAAATAAGAATGTGTCAGATTATTTTGCAGCCTTCACATAGTCCTATACTATTGCAGGTGACTGTACCATGAGTTGCTGATGAATGGCAATGACGAGTCGATAGCGACTGCGCGAAAAGTATTTGCAACTCGCTCATCAAGAGTTTGATATTAAATTTACTGTAGAAATGTATAGCCGCTGGCGTCTATGTCAACGCACTGTCAGTGCGTCTTCCTCGCACTTATGGGTGGAAGCGGGATGCAGCTGTAGACAACGTGTCTATGACGGCACAAACTGAAAGTATTAAGTAAACGTCATAATTTTTATAGAAGTTTGACGTTTAAAATAACACTTTAAAGTTTGACAGTTCGTTTTAGAGATGCAACGGGTAGTGGTTTGACCGGATACCGGATAGCGGATATCCGGCTTATGTAACCGCCGAATATCCGGTATCCGCCCGCCGAATATTCGGAGTCGACCAAATTCATTCGCGCGCGTGCCAATGTTTAGCACAGGGTACTTACAACTTGTTTCCAGTTATAGGCGCGTTTTTATAGGCCAGTGATTTTATATACTTAGTTTAAAATGTTGTACTTTCAGAGAGAAACATTACATCCACCTGGTTCATCAAAACATTCAGTGTATTAGAGGAAAAGACTTGCAGATGGGTCAATCACCTTTTTTTTGTTTTTGTATGGCACTACTGATTAATACATTTTCACTATTAAACTACTTACAATACATGGATTCTAATTTGTTAAACATTAAATTAGACTAATTAATGATAATTGAGCAAATTATGAAATAATACATTTTATAATTTACACAAAATTTATTGGTTTTCTAGGAGACACATTTTCTCTTCCATACAAAAATTTCATGTCACTGAGTGTATATTAAGAGTAAAAAATCTTTTTGGTGTAAAAAAATCCTACTGTAACATTTTAGGTTACAGTCCGATTAAATAAAACATTGCGTTTACTATCTTATAACGCTCTGCTAAAGCAAGAAAAATAAATACTTTTTTTAAGAATTCAGTTTCAAAAAATGTCACTGTCTTCTATAAAAATACTAGTTCTCCTGACTCACCGAGTCAAAAATCGGCATAAAATGGCGTGACGCTCCATGACCTGGCTCGACCAATAGAAAACCGACCTGAGTGTTACGTGATTCGGTCCACCATTACAGCGGCAGTTAGTAGCATCGTGCATTTCGTCCGGAGCTCTGATACAGGTAAGGTGGCTTTATTCCATTTCTACTGACTCACTGCGATTTTACGTCATTTTTGTACGATTTTGGTTTCAAGCTAGAGTTTAATACATGGCACTGAAGTCTAATATTCTTGAGCAACCTATTTATTTCCATATTTTGTTTTAACTATGCTTTTATCTGATCTTAACACGAGTTTGTCTCTTGAGTCACTGGTCCTCTGGCTGACTTTTTCGGTGACCCAAGAGACAATCTTGGTAAGCCATGAGACATTTCCATGTTTTTCAAGGTTTGAGTGACAAAATGACAATAAGCTATTAAATTATTACTGTTTATAGTATGTAAATGAATTTGCAATATCAGAAATACGGGTCATTTTCGTTTACCTATTGTTTTTATTTTATTACGAGTCGAGTATCATTTCATTTTTCATTGCCTATTTTGAATATATTCTTATGGTGGCGTGCTTATACAAGTATATATTAAGCCAATAATTGTTCTTATCTTCCATGGCTAAGAGGGAAAAGTCTCCAATAAACTCGCTGACTAGAAATAACGCTTGTTAGAAACTTTTTTCCTCGCGATATTTCTCTTTATAAAAATGCTATTGGAAATGTTGATTAGCATTCCAAGCACATGTACCGAAAAACTAAATGGTACGTTTCAGAATCCCCTGTTTAAAAGGCATATGCTCAAATTACCCTGCTACTATCGCTATTCTATGCTTCTTTGCTCATCATCATCATCATCATCATCATATCAGCCATAAGACGTCCACTGCTGAACACAGGCCTCCCCTTTTGACTTCCATATGTACCGGTTGGAAGCGACCTGCATCCAGCGTCTCCCGGCGACCTTCATAAGGTCATCTGTCCATATGGTGGGTGGACGTCCTACGCTGCGTTTGCCAAGCCGTGGTCTCCTCTCAAGCACTTTTTGACCCCATCGGCCATCTGCTCTGCGTGCAATGTGGCCTGCCCATTGCCACTTCAGCTTGCTAATCTGAAGGGCTATGTCGGTGACTTTAGTTCGTCTACGGATCTCCTCATTTCTGATTCGATCACGTAGAGAAACTCCGAGCTTAGCCCTCTCCATAGCTCGTTGAGCGACTTTGAGTTTTGAGATGAGACCGATAGTGAAGGACCACGTTTTGGCGCCGTAAGTCATCACTGATAACACACATTGATTGAAAACTTTCGTCTTGAGGCACTGAGGTATGTCGGACGAAAAGACATTGCGTAGTTTCTCGAACGCTGCCCAACCGAGTTGGATTCGGCGGTTGAACTCTTTCTCGAAGTTGGACCTACCTAATTGGATTACTTGTCCTAGGTAGATGTACGAGTCAACAACTTCGAGAACTGAGCTTTCAATAGAGACTGGGATAGGCATAACATTGGCATTTGACAAAATTTTCGTCTTGCCCATGTTCATTTTCAAGCCTATCCGTTGAGAAACTCGGTTGAGGTCATCGAGCAACGTGCTGAGTTCTTCCATCGACTTTGCCATGACTACGATGTCGTCGGCAAATCGAAGGTGAGTGATATATTCGCCGTTTATGTTGATGCCAAGTCCTTGCCATTCCAGGAGCTTGAAGGCGTCTTCCATTGCTGCAGTAAACAGTTTCGGAGAGATAACGTCTCCCTGCCTTACGCCTCTTCGCAACGGAATCGCCTTCGTGCTCTGCTCACAGCTGCTCTGGTTCGAGTACAGACTCGAACCGACATTGTGGCGTTACTATACAAACACTTCAACACTTTGATGTACCGATAGTCAATATGGCATCGCTGAAGAGACTCAAGCACCGCCCATATTTCCACCGAATCGAAGGCTTTCTCATAGTCCACAAACGCTAAGCATAGTGGCAAGTTATACTCTTCGGTCTTCTGTATAATTTGCCGTAGCGTATGTATGTGGTCTATGGTACTATAGCCTCTTCGGAATCCGGCTTGTTCGGGAGGCTGGAAGTCATCAAGTTTGTGTTCGAGACGATTTGTGATGACCCTTGAAAACAGTTTCTAAACATGGCTCAGAAGCGTGATGGGTCTGTAGTTCTTCAAAAGGCTGTTGTCACCTTTTTTGAAGAACAGCACCACCTCGCCTCTGTTCAAAGCTTCTGGAGTTTTTCCCTCGAACAAGACGGAATTAAAGAGATTCTGGGATTGAAGACAAAGCAAACCGCCCAGTGAAGTGTGGGGATTTTTTATTAGTAAATGTTGGCGGATCCAAAGGTAAACTATTCAGATATATTATGTCTACAAAGTTAACGGTTTAGAAGATGATGGCGAAATGCTTGTCATGTTTTTACGTAACGCCAAAGATCGTAATTAAAATACTTCAAGAGCAATAACAACTAAAAGACAGCAGGAATATTTTGACTTCAAAAATATTGTTGACATTTTAGAAAAGTAAATTGTAAATGTTTTTTTGTTGTGATAGATCTGAAAAATCGCGTAGTATTAAGTGCCAAGTTCAAGATATCTTATTATTATGGTCATTAAAAGTTTGATTAAAGGATAGTATTGTTCCATTTATTAAAAATACGAATTAATACTTGCTGTAATTATTAAGAGCAAAAACTGTTTAGAAGTTTTTATAAGTTTATTTTGATAATACATTTTTCTATAGTAATATTTTGTTTCATTTCATTCCCAATAAAGTGTTCTTAATTATCTGTCTGATGATATGAAAAAAGACTAAAAAAGATATCATACACACATATAAATCAAGTTCATTCCATTTTAAAAGTATCTTGAGTCACCGTTTTGTCTCTTGGGTAACCAACGTGTACAAAAAAAAGTCTCTTGAGTTACCGTTTTGTCTCATGGGTAACCAACTTGTCACCAGAAAAATTAACATAATTTTAATATTTTTGTATCGAACCGTTACAGTTTTTCATTAGCTGATATGATAAATTGTGTTTAAAGCAAAGGGATAAGTTAAAGTTATGATGTATGTTTTATTTGTATTAGTTATTACTAATTAAAAGAAAAGTTTTTGTAAGTTTTTGTCAACAGTGACTCAAGAGACATAACTAATTGTTGTAATTTTCTACTTACATAATATTTTGCCATAATTTTCATGTGTAATTAACAAAAATATGTTTATTTACACATTGCACTGGTTACACCTTTGTCAACATGCTATTTTACTGAATTATCCGTGGTTACCCAGGGGACTACTTTTAACCTCAAATTAAGTTTATGGTCATATAAAGCAATAAAATAATCATAAAAGTCCGCGGCAACTCCTGAAATATGAAAGTTCAATATATGTTATACGCTAAAAGCTCATAAAAATGGCAAAAGAAGTTATTTTATATTTTGATTTGTTCTTTATCAAAAAACAAAAAAAAGGTGATTCACCCAGATACAACTTTTTTTAAACGATTTAAATATTGATATTTTGTGTGTAACTGAACATTGGTTAACAAATAATGAATTGATGCCACAGTTTAATAATCACCAGGTGGGTAGTTCGTTCACCAGACTAAGTTCCATACATGGTGGGTCATTAATTATTTTAAATAGTCAATTAAAATTTAAGGAACGTAAGGACATTGTATCCTTGTCTGTTGAACGGACCATAGAACTAAGTGCAGTAGAATTAGAGCAATTTATTGTTGTCTGTGTATACAGACCGCCTTCAAGTGATTTTGAACTCTTTGAAAGTGTAATGAAATCTGTGCTATTAAAAATAGTTGCTACTTCTAGTAAAAAATTACTTGTATGCGGTGACTTCAATGTAAATATTTTGGAAGATTCAACAATAAGTTGCAGATTGTTGAATCTTTTCAAATCTAGTAATCTTAGTCACATATTTATGGAGCCAACTAGAGTGACGGCTTCTAGTGCCACATGTATAGATAACATTTTCACGGATATTTTTCCTAGTAACAAAAGTGTAATCAGTAAATTAGAGTCAGATCACCTGGGCCAATTAATTGTATTTGAGACATTAAAGAAAAATACTCTGAGAAAACAAATAACTTTTGTACCGGTAACCATGGATCGTGTGGAAAGAATGAAAATCAGTCTAGTTCAGGCGCTTCCATTTCTGCCTTCTGACATGAGTCCAAATAACATGTACAATTCGTTCTTTCACACGTTTATGAGACATTATAATGCGATATTTACTGCAAAAACGGTCGTGGTTGGTGGTGCACCAGTTTTTAGTGAGTGGGCTACTGTGGACTTACATAAACGTAGAGAAGCACTGTATGCTCTGTATGAGGAACGTCGGTTTAATACGAGTGATGAATTTAAAGAACATGTCAAGCAGTATTCTAAACGATTTAAAATAGATTGTCATATAGCTAAACGCGATTATTTAAGCCAGAAAATAAAAAATAGCCCGGATGTTATTAAAGCTACCTGGAAAGTCATTAATGTGGAGACTGGTAGATCGAAGCACGCAATTAATAATATTAAACTAAAAATTGATGATAGAATAATTGAATCCAATTTAGAAGTAGCAACAGAATTTGAAAAATTTTTCGCTGAGATACCAGTATCTACAACAATGCATTTAAATTCGTCACCTTCGTCTGCCATCACATTGTTAAAAGATAACGCTCCAGAATGTAATAGAGGCCTTCATTTTGAACATGTTAGTACCTCAGATGTAGTAAAGGCGTTTAAATCAATAAATATCAAAAAAACTTGTGACCTTTGGGGAGTCTCTGTCCATGCTGTTAAATCCCTTATAGAAATTATAGCGCCTGAATTGGTAGTTATATTTAACAACAGTGTCGACTGCGGTGAGTTTCCTGATCTTATGAAGTATAGTAAAATAACTCCTTTATTCAAATCAGGTAGCACTGCTGACCCCACCAACTTTAGACCAATATCTGTGCTACCAACTTTCAGCAAAATTTTTGAGAAATTAGTTTTGTCACAATTAGTAAGACATTTCAATTCTAACAATTTAATGCACCATAAGCAGTTTGGATTCACCCGGGGTCGCTCAACAACCGAAGCCAGTGTTGAGCTAGTCAAACATATTTTTGATGCCTGGGAGAAGTCACGAGATGCTTTAGGTATTTTCTGTGATTTGTCCAAGGCGTTTGACTGCGTCTGTCATGAAACACTGATCAGGAAGCTCCACTATTATGGAGTCAGAGATTCGGCACTGAATTTACTTAAGTCGTACTTGCAAGGAAGAATACAAAGGGTCGACATTAATGGGCAGCGATCACCCGGGTCACTGGTCTCTGTGGGTGTACCGCAAGGATCAATATTGGGCCCTTTTCTCTTCCTTATCTACATAAACGACTTGCCATACCTCGTAAAGACCCACCATGATATAGTATTGTTTGCAGACGATACGTCACTTATCTTCAAAGTCAACCGACAGCAACAAGCTTGTAATAATGTAAACAATGCTATTTCTAAAGTAGTAAATTGGTTTAATGTTAATAATTTATTATTGAATGAGAAAAAGACTAAAGGTATTAAGTTTGTCACGAATCACGTTAAGCACGAGCTGGCGAGTGTCTTTGTGAAAGATGAGGAATTGGAACTAGTTGACAGTACGACTTTTCTTGGTATAACATTAGATTCTAAACTCCAATGGGGTCCCCATATTGCTAATCTCTCGAATAGACTGAGCTCTGCAGTTTTTGCCGTGAGCAAGATCCGTCAGTTAACAGACGTGGAGACAGCTCGATTAGTTTATTTTAGTTACTTTCATAGTATTATGTCCTATGGTATTCTACTGTGGGGCAGTGCTTCAGAGATTAATACAATTTTTGTTCTGCAGAAGTGGGCTATTCGATCGATTTATAAGATGAACCGTAGAGACTCGCTTAGAGATAAGTTTAAAGAGATTAATATTATGACACTGCACTGTCAATATATTTATGAAAACATTATGTATGTACATAAAAACAATGCATGTTTTAGGAAAAATTGTGATATACATAGTATTAATACTAGAAATAAGGATAAGCTCGCAGTACCCACCACTCGGCTCCATAAAATAAAAAACTCATTCATGGGCAATTGTGTAAGGTATTATAATAAACTCCCAGTAGAAATAATTGCACTCTCTATTAATAAATTTAAGACTTTTGTAAAGCGTAAACTAATATCTAAAGCTTATTACAGTACACAAGACTACATGAATGATACAGCACCATGGGATTAAGGATTATTATTATTTTTGTTTAAAAAAGTTAGTTATTAACTGTAATTTTAATTTTAGTCTTAACTAATTATATATTTTTTATGACATTTAGATTTCATTCTAGAAACTTCTAGACAAGTATTTTTTTTTATACAACTTTTACTTTTAAGATGACGATCCTATTGTGAAATTATTATTTTTAATTTTGATATCTGTGTGTGCAGCATCAATAAATTGCTCTAAGTAATCATTTATAATTTGTTAAAGATTCTATTTAAAATTGAACTGAACTGTATTTTTTTTTCAAATTAATGCATGTTAGAGCCGGTGTGTTGCTTTATTTATTTTTAATTCGACGTTCAAAAGTGCACTGTAACATGCCTACTTGAAAAATAAATAATTTGATTTGATTTGATTTGATTTGATGAGTGTTGAAACATTAACTGACTAAATATTTATTCCTTTGTAGGTAATTTGATAGTTTTTACCCATACTTTATCGACAAATATCGTGCTAATTCACTATCCGGTATCCGGCCGGATGCTACGCTACTATCCGGGTCAAACTCAAAACGGGTCGAAAATTACAAGAAATAAAAAAGTTTGTTTTTGCTTCAAAATCAACTTTTATTTATTTACTAAGTATATGAACGTCAATATTAACCTGAAAAACTAGATCGTTTTTGGGTATATAAAAATATATAACACTTATTTGAAATAATAAGATCACAGAAGTGACTGTTATTCTACAGCAAAGAACAAAATCGGTCTTATAACAAAAATACTCTTATTTTCATAATGAATCGTGATTGATTTATGCAATCTAATAAATGCTATCAACATAGACAACAACGTAAAAGCAATTAAAGGCGTGAATATTCTAAAACGTAATGAGCAGTGGAAAAACTCGTGTTTGTCCACAGAAAATAATAATTAGTCAAAAATATTTTCATCACTTGATTCACCATTATTAACAAACAATGATGAAAATTTTTTAAATTTCTTTGGCGGTGTATCTGACTCATCAGAGAATATATTCTCAAAGTTACGCCTCTTTCTAGGAGTAAGTGGTAGATTTATAAGTGTAGGAGGATCTGGTGTAGGTGTATCAGGGGGCGTTCCGGGTCCAGTAACCGTTGAAGCGTCCGGCGTCAAATTACTAAAAGCTGGACTTGGAGGCGTTGTGATTGAAGCAGATGGAGAACTAGGTGAAACTAAACGGCCAGCAACGGGAAGTTCAAAAGCTACAGAAGAGGCTGGGCTGGAAATAGCTGACCTGTTCGAGGCAAGCCTGGGTGGGGTTTGGCGCGATGCAGGTGAGTTTAAGAGAGCTGATCTGGGAGCAACAGGGCTGGAAGCATTAGGTCTAGTTAAACTCCACCAGTCGTGTCTTGGCTGTAAGCGGTGGAGCTCCGAGAAACTGAGCGAGAGGAAGCTGGGATGGATGGCGCGGGGCTCGCAGAAGGTGATTCAAAAGATACTGGGAGGAAATCCGCTGAGCTGAGAGGAGTTGACGTGCTAATACGCGACTCATTCCCTCGTTCAGTTCTTCCTGGTCGAATACCTTGTGGAGAATATTATTTGTCCTATCTCGTAATGAGGGCACTTATTATACGCTGCACAAGTAATGCAACTCAGCCTCCTTGCGTGGAGTGTATTTGGGTTTGCATTACTCCACGCTAATTGGTGTACTTGAAAAAGGGTTAAATAAGAAAATCAACCTCTAAGGCCGTTAATTTGTGAATAGTCCACCGAAAAGACGTGTAACATCGTTTTGCGTAAAACCCATTTGCTAAACATGTAGATTTTATTTAAATTGGTAGCTTTAGAAGTTAAGTAACATATTATTAATACCCTAGGGCGTAGCAAGTTAAAAAAGAACAAAAGAGTAATAAAACACATGAATAACGTAAAAAAGAAATCTTCTATGGACATAGGTATTTTAAGTGGACATATTCCACATGAAATACATATGTCCACAAGAGGGATTATTAATAGCAAACCACAGAAAATACGTCCACATAATGGTTATTTTTTGAAAATGTGAGTTGCATGGCGTTGAATTTTTAGGTTAGGTATTCGATCTTTCGGTTATGCAAAATAGCCTATCCACGGAAAACCAGGGGCACATTTATATATTTGTAAAGTTCGTACTTGCCAATGTACACAGTGAACCGGAAAGTTGCACTGATCTCTGACAAAAAAACTCAAAATTCAATAAAAACGTGCCGAGCAATTATCACGCAACAACGTAAGGCGTATTCAAAATGGCGATTGGAAGCGGATCGGTGTTGCTAGTTAAATATTCCGCCACTTATAGTAGTTTTTAGTAACTTCAAATCTTAGGCGGATTTTGAATGGCCACAGAAAAGTTGTTTTACTATATAACCACCTGTTTATACCCGCTTGTGTAAAAAGTGTTGCATATTTTGGAATTAATTACGCAAAAAACAGTTCTTGATCATTTGTGACATGGTTACATAAGAAGTTCTTAGGAATTTTGCAGAAAATATAGAAACCAAAGCCTGTCAAACAACTGAACCTAGATTCTGAACAGTCCACATAAGGGAGTTTTATTAAGTATCATATTTTTTTTCTCTGTTATTATAAATACTTGCTTAAATCTGAGCAAAGCTACTTAAAATAGAAATATATGCCCTGCAAAAAAAAATATAAACAGAACATGGTCCTTTATTTTCCTTGTCTTTTTTTATCCGAACATACTTTTGAGTTTGACCCATCCGGTATTCGGCCGGATAGAAAAATATGGCCGGATAGTGACCGGATATCCGTTGCATCTCTAGTTCATTTGCTTGGAAGAGATAACGTGGTTTGATTCTATGCACGGGAGTCGTCTCTTCCCTTTCAGCTGATTTTTAACGCAGAGCAAGGTTATTTATAGAAACGCGCCGTTTTAAAAGGTCGGCCTTGGGCTTCTATTATATCCGGGATAGTAAGCTTTAATATATTTAATGTTAAATAGAATAGCATTTGTTTCCGAGTTTGCGATGATTACTTTGGTTGAATAATTTACGCTGGCGAGCGTGGTGTTGAGTCGTTTGTACTACAACACGAAGTGTGCTAACCATGTGTTGTACGTACCGTCCGTCTCGCTCCTGCCCGAGTAGTGGTAGGAGTGAGACGGACATAGTTTAGAAACGCGCAGTCGCTAACGCCTACAGTTACGTGCAACGTAGTACAACTCATGGTAAGCACATAGTACAAACACAATAAACACCGAATACTTTTGTGATTGTATTATTTACGTACCTATTGTAAATAAACTAAAACAAGCCAAAAATATCTATTTATTGCTAATTTAATGCTACGATGTAAAGAAGTAAGAATATTTTACTTAGTTGCACGATTAGAAAAGTATATTGCGAGTTGAGTGAGGTTAGTTTTTTGGATCTAATTACGACTCAGAGTATACTTAATCGTTGTCGTTTGAGATCACTTTGAAAACAGACAAACCGCGCTCCCGCTGACCTTGTCCCGGTTACTGCGTAAGATCATCATCCCATTATAAACAACAACAAACAACCCATTATACGGATTACTAAACGCTTACATGCCTAACCTCCGGTAACATGTTCAATTTTTCAGGTTCAATTGTGTCTATTAGACTATTAGGTACAGACAGTACAGGGCGATATGGTAGATACGTTTGAAATATTGCAAAAAACGTTTATTTTAGAGTAGGTATTTCAACAAAATTAAGTAGGCAGATAACCAAACTCTTCATTGCAAATTTAGTATTATTACGGGTTAATGACGTATTTTATAATTTTAGAATGGACATCAGAAATTAAGGACTCAAATTCCTGCTTTTCTTCGACTTTCAATTGAAATTAAGCTGCAATATCTTTCCCTTTTAATGAAATCCCATAGAAAAAAGCTTCAAATATAAGTGTTACTCACTGCAAACAATATATTAGTGATGAAAACCACAACTTTCACGCAAGTCCCGCAACAACCCATGTTGTATGTCTGCGCACGACGACGCCGTGTCGCGTGCTATTTTCGACTGGGCACGCAGATTACGTGATCGGGACTCGGGACTCTCTTCATTAAGTATCCACAATTTAACAGGCGATGACGTGCTTTAATGAGACATAAACATGTGTGAAAGCTAGTTTTTCCCATTTAGGATATTAATTACTAGTGGTGCGTCCCGAACGTGATCTCACGACTCGAGTATCGACTCGGCCGATTTCGCTCATAGGTGTTCGAACTTAAAAATTATATTTGTTTCATTCCCCTTGTGTCGTGAAGATGGTCCACCACAAAAGTAGCCGTTATTGCCTATATACGGGTTTATAACCACGTTTTCATTTCGTTTTTGTAGCTTTGTAACCTCACACCTCATACGTCAAAACGTGTCTGTAATTGTATATTTACCAGAGATGCAACGGATAGTAGTTTGGCCGGATAACGGATATGGATAAGGCTTTCGTGTCCGCCGAATATCCGGTATCCGGCCGCCGAATACTCGGCCTAAAGTTTTTTTTAATCAACCAAATTTATTCGCGCGCGTACACGTTTTTTTTCAACAGCTTACAATTTGTTTCAGGTTATAGGCATACTTATTTTTAAATTTTTTAAGTATAGAAAACTTGTTTTAGTGCTTCTTATTGTTTAAAATTGTGTGGCATTTCTAAGTGTTTGAAACATAAAACTGACCTTAACCTTAAATACCATTGATTACCTTACCTTGTAGTTTGATAGTTTTTACATAAACTTATTAATTCACTATCCGGTATCCGGCCGGATACAGTGATACTATCCGTTATTCCGCTGGATAGCAAAAATTTGGGCGGATAGGCCGGATACCGGATAGAATTAGAATTAGAATCCTTTATTACGAACCATGGTACCTACATGTAGATGTTATTAATAAAATAAAATAGTAGTGACCGGATATCCGTTGCAGCTTTAATATTTGCTTATTTATATTTGATTGAAAGGCTAAACGGTTATTTAATTTAAAATTTTAACTACACGCTCATTGAAAACGCACATTTAACCTATTTAAAAAGGAGCTTTTTATCCCATCATGACAAGCGATATTAATCGTGATCATGATCACGAAAGTTTATAGCCAAATGACAGTAAGCATGTTCGAATAGGTCTCCTTAGCGATTATAGTAAGTATATTATTATGGACGATGGTCCTGAAGTCGCTTAAGTATAGGTATGCCTATGCACCTACATTACATATGCCTATGCCGCGCCAATCAAACTAGGTACTTAGCCAATCTTAATTTTTGGAACAACATATCAGTAGGTAGTAAGTAGGCAGGTACACAACACCCGTTATATTTTAGTGGGAAAATATGCGTAAATTGATAAGTTTCACAGTATCCATAATTACTTTGCACTTTGTTGATAACTCCTCGATTAACTTTGGTAAGTTAAATACTTGGTATTCTATGAAAATGTAAACAAAACACTGTGAATACCAGGAACTGACATATCATGAAGTAAATAAACTCATTTGCAATAACTCATTAGTAAATCAAAACAGGGCCAAACATAATTAGCAGTGCTTAAGATTCGCGGTAATTTTGTCTCTTTCTTTTAAGTTTATTTGGTGAAAGATGGCAATATATGGTAAATTAGCGCATAGAGTGAACTAGCATAAGTATTAAGAAGAACTCTGCATACGCATAGGGATCCTCCATTATTTACGTGAACGTGAGGCCTTTTGTCCATAATTCCATACACGGCTATATGGGGGACTTACACTATATGCTGTTAACTTTGACTCCCTCTTTCTAGGTATTTTTTCCTAAGAAGGCCTAGAATAAAATTGTACGACATTAACTTCTCGATCGCGTTAGCGTATCGAGAGTTCAAATTATGTTTGCCGTTTATTTAAATCATCCGTCAACTTTCATATTTTTACCCCTCGATAGGCTAACGAGGTCGAGAAGTTAATGTCGTACAATTTTATACTAGGCCTTCAGAATCAGTATAAGTACCTAATTGAGTCACTACCGTGATTTTTTTGTGCTAAACTAAACAACTCTTAGCCAAATATTTACAATCGTAGCTCTTACGATTTGCATGCTGATAATTTGCAGCTAAGTTCATGCGGATGTGAATGGCATCAACACCGCCATCACGATATTAAATGCTGATCTGGATCACATCGCCGAATGGTCTAGCTGCTTTGGTGTATGTGTAAAGGATGACTCGCACTAGAACGGGACGCGCGTCGGGAGAATCTGTCAATTTCTATAGAAAGCGTCACGTGACATCCCGTCCCGTCCCGTGCTAGTGTCAGTCATCCTTTAATCCAGCCAAGTGTCAAACCATAATTCTGGAAAGCCATTGGCAAATCGCAAAGCTCAGCACTGTATAATTTTTTTTTTATTTATTTTTTTATTTTTTTTACATAAGGAGATCCAACAGCTAACTAAATGACAATGGAATCTTAAATTGCACCAATCATTTTTGATCTCTCGGGTATATTATTACAAAACTCGACTTCGTCTCGTTTTGTAACGGCGACCCTCAAGTTTTAACAATCATAATCAATGCAGAGCCAATAATTAGTGTTGAAACTCGATTTTTGTGATGATGTTAGCCGTTATATTAAAACCAATATTAAAACAAAAAACGGAATTTTCAAAATTCAGTCCCTAAAAGGGTTGAGTTAATTAAGCATGGAAAAATCGCGGGCAACAGCTATCCTAGTTTTCCGTAAGAAAAAGTGTAAGCTACTAAATTCGGGTTAGGCCCATATTATACTCTAATATCTATCATAGATCTATATACCTACCTTTTTCTGCACGTGAAAATAAGGGAGTCAAATATATACGTAGATCTATGATCATAGATATATAATAGTGTAATTGCCCATATTGCACTCCTAAACCTAAAGAAGCACAAGTTAAAGTCGCTTGTAAAAAATATGGATTACAAAATCTGACACGTATACGTACCGAATGAACGCCCCCTCGGTTATCATGAGGTCACACTGCGCTGTCTTGTGAGACGACGTACACATTAGCATTATGAATAGCATCAGTTTGATACGCAGGTCTATTTAAAAGTTATCAGGAGAGTCGGTCCGGCAGTTGAGGTCTTGCTGGAGTGACGGTCACCATGTTTCGTGTGTTGTTCGTGTTCGCGTGCGTCATCGCAGCGGGGCTCGCAAACCCCGCCACGCAGGAAGATTGCCCAAGTATGTAATTTTAATGTTTTTTTATTTTAAGTTATTTGTTTATAAAATAGCACATGCGTTTAAGAGTCAAAATCTGACCAAATTTGTTTATAGAAATCGATTTCGCGTTATTTTTTAAAGTATAAACAATTAAGTTTCTTAATGAGAAAGAAATTCTAGGCAATTTTTCAAACTAACGACGGTGATGTGTTGAACACACGAAAGCTGCCCGCTATATTTAATTTAGAGTCAAGTCAAATCACCTTATCTCTTCCAAGTAAATTAACTGTCAAGCGTTAAAGCGTTACTTCAAACGTCAAATTTCTATGAAATTATCACATCTACTTAACACTTTCACAGTCTGTGCTGTCAAAATCTAAGAACTTAACAGGCTGTATTGAGTCCTAACTGTTAACATCTCGGGGTCCGTAGCTCAGGTTGAGGAACCCTGTAATCAGTTCCAGAAACGTGGTCTTGTATCAGTGGGGTCACGTATGATAAACTCTCCACATCGTTGAGTTCGCGTGTTCGCTTTGCACCGAGGCACGATAAAACAAATACACATGTACTTATTGAATAATGGTTTACCTTCGAATTTTATCGGAGCTTTTCGGTTTTTACTTAGCGGGAGCCCTTAGTTTAAGGTGGGTAGGTCGTTATACGCTCGGATTTTATAACACGCACGACATCTACACATTGTGACATTTGTAACTAAAATCTGTTTACACTAATTTTCCTAGATTGTGATATCACAGACTGTGACAGTGTTAACTAAACGTCATAATTTCATAGAACTTTGACGTTTAAAATAACACTTGGAAGTTTGACAGTTTTACGATAAGGTGTACACCCAAAACATCTTAGAAGACTGTACTTTGCGATAATTCGCAGCAGAATAGATTATGCATCCTTTTTGTATGATGATAGTTGCGATTTCAATTTGCGTAAACTCGATAAAATTCAAAATCAAGCCCTAAGGACCATAGGCGGTTTTATTAAGTCTACTCCCATACACGCGATGGAATCTGAGTTGTGCGTACAGCCCTTACACATGCGACGTTTTTATTTGGGTTCTAAGTTTTGGTTAAAATCTAGATCTTTTGATAGCAGTATAATTGTGAAGCTCTTAGATGTATTAAATAATGATATGCAAAAACATGACACATTACGCAATAAAAAGCCTCTCCTGCTTAGCATTCATAATATTTATAAATCAACTACTATGCATTCCAGTAACCTATTGGAAATGTTTACATTAGACAGATGGGTTAATAAGATCGATATTCATAAATCTATTAGGTGTAACATCACGACTATCACTGGATCTAAACGTGAATATAAAGCAAATATGCTAAGAACGACTGTGGATGATTTTTTACAAACAAATTATTCTGAATTTTATTGCATATACACGGACGGCTCTAAGGAAAAATGCAACTTAGGTGCTGCGTTTTATGATCCTCAGTCGAACATATCGATTAAATTACATATAAAGTATAACATGTCTATAATGCACGCTGAGTTGGTCGCGATAGCCGAAGCACAGTCTCTAGATCACAATAAAATTGTCATACTTTCGGATTCTATAAGTGCACTCCAACATATTTCTCGGTGTACATCAAATATTAGAGGTCTCCCAATAGCTTATTCCATTTTGAATCTTATTGAAAAACTGAAATCAAAGAGTATTACTGTAGTATTGCAATGGATCCCATCTCATGTTGGTATAGACGGCAACGAAATCGTTGATTCCCTAGCCAGGCAGGCCTGTCAAGACGGAGTACAATGTGACGCATTACCTTTTTATTCCGACTGTATCATTATAGCCAAACAACGGACATATTCCTTATGGAAAGAATATTTTGATAAGAGATAAACAGAAAAGGGCATTTGGTATAAGACGATCCAACCGCATCCACTAATGAAGCCATGGATAGATTGTTCTCTAAATAGACAAGACTGTGTGCTATTGATGAGACTTCGTTCTGGACATATCCCTTTGAATAAATTTGGTTATTTGATGAAAAAAGTTGCTTCTCCTAATTGTGATGAATGTAATATTCTAGAGGATGTGTATCATGTTGTAATGGAATGTGTCCGGAATGAAGCTGCTCGTATAGATCTAGCTCATTTCAGCAATTTTTATACAATTTTCCATGTCGGAGGTTGTAATAGCACTCTGGCCGATCCTTTGTCGGACGCGGCCGCAGCGCTACTGCAACTTGTACGAAAAGCCATTGTAAATAGAAACGTTTGTATGTAATATGCTTCATGTAATTGTTTATGGAGCGACGTGTTCACTTCTGTGACAAGCTCTTCAATAAAGATTAAAAAAAAAGTTTGACAGTTCATTTTCTCGGAGGAGTTATCTCCGAGGTTCGACTCTACATGCTGTCGCTTTTACAAAAGACTCCATTGGTCACAAGTGTCACAACCCAATGCTGTTCAATAGATCAATACTGTGGGACTTTGTTGGATCAAGAATTTAAATAAATTTAGGGAGCTAGATTTAGACAGCATCAGTAAAGAAATATGATAGCCTCTTTACTATCGTTGATCATCTTAACTATTATTAAAAAATGTTGGAATCCGTTCTATTTAAAAACATGTGTGAACAGTTTCTTTAAAAAATTGTTGATTTTTTTTTTCCATCTGCAATCGGCTTTTTAGCCATAATTAGATTGTCTGGTTTCGTTTTTTTTTTTCTTGTTTACAGGTGGTGGTCCATTAACCGCCATTCCTTTCATATGAAGAGAGGGTGTGGGTTATTCTCTCTGGTCTAGTTGCAAGATTTGCCATCTTTTGAGTCTTACAGTGTTACTGGCATTTAATAAATTTCTTGCAAGTTCATTTTTATGATTTGCAAGTCTTTCTTTGTATAGCTTTGAGAATCTGTTTACTTCTTCTTTGATGGTCGGGATATTTAGGTATTCATGTATCTATTAAAATTCTCATAGCGGGTTACTCACGTCAATAAAGTCGAAAATAGCTCGACATGTTTCGGAACAGTCCGTGTCCCTTATTCATGTATCTCTTTGTTTCGGGTGTTCAACAAAAATTGTTGAATAAAAAAATATTTATCGTATAAATAGTGCATCCCTCCTCCTCCTTGCGTCGATACCCCAATGCTGGGGGTCGTGACTTATCAAGTCATCAGTTTCTCCCTGACGATATTCCGCCAACGACTTCGATCTTCAGCAACGTGAATTGCTTCAGCAACCCTAAAGTTGAGTGTGGTACGAGTGCATGCTCGGTGACTAATACTACAGTGATAAAATTCCTGGTTCCTGGTACACTAGGCATTTGGAGGCAGAAAACACTCTAACATACTTAATTCTGCCCCTCACGTTGCGCAATCTGGGATTAAAAAAAAAGCTAATTAGTGTTGATGTTGTTGACAGATGAGGTGACCAAGTGCGCGGTAAGCAACGTGGACATCACGCCGTGCGCCAAAAAAGAGCGCTGCGTGTTCAAGCATGGGAAGCATGCCGCCATCAGCTTCGACTTCACCCCAGGTAACACTGGCCACACGTGTAGTACACACACTTGGCGAGAGATGGCGCCACGAGCGAGGTAGATCGCGCCGTGCGCCAAGCTTGCTGCGTGTTCACATATAGGAAGCATGCCGCTATCCGCATCGACGTCACCCAAGATAACACTGGTCATACGTGTAGTACACAAACTTGTCGAGAGATGGCGCCATGTCCGAGTTAGATCGTGCCGAACGCCAAACAAGGTCGCTGGGTTTTCAAGTGGGAGAAACACGCCGCCATATGTATTGACTTTATCCTATCCTAGGTAATACATTGGTACAGCGTCTGTGCTCACTGACCATGCTCATAGTACACACACTTGTCAAGGGATGGCGCCACCTGCGAGATACATTGCGCCAACGATAACTGTGATGCAAAGTTGCTGGAACCTCTGTGTCCTTGAATATATTTGCGTACTAAATCAAAGTAATCAAATCACGAATCAAACCCACAGTTCATTCTTGTCTTCTTTTGTTATATCATGCCTTATCTTATCTTTCAGAATTTAACGCCGCCGCGCTGGAACACAACGTGACGGCAGTGGTTCTCAATACAGTGCAAGAGTTCGCCGGGCTAAACAAGAACGCATGCTCGTTCACGTCATGCCCCGCTGAAGCCGGCAAGAAACAGACCTTCACGTACGACCTGCACTTGTCGAAGAAGAATACAGCCAAGGTAATATTATAAACATCGAAACTAGACACGCCATCCCAAAGAACATCTTTCAGCAGTGCAATGAAGCCCCCTTGTCTCCAAGTCTATTTGTTAGGTAGTTAGGCTAGAGTCCGTCTTTGCAAACTTTTATAGAAAGGCGGACGTTTTAGTTAATGTTAGTTACCTGATTCAGAACTCAACGATGTGGAGAGTTTATCAAACATGACCCCTCTGATGTAAAAAACCACATTTCATGAACTGATTACAGGGTTTCTCAACCTGAGTTGTCAACAGTTTGCGAACTCAATAGATTCCGTATACATGTAAAATTTCCTAGATTTGATAGCCTGTGCTTCACCCCTGGTAACACTGGCCACACGTGTAGTACACACACTTGGCGAGAGATGGCGCCACGTCCTAGATAGATCGCGTCGTGCGCCAAATAATTGTTAAGTCAACGTCATAATTTCTTAGAAGTTTGCCGCTTTGTATAACAGTTTAAAGTTTGACAGTTCAAAACGGACCCCCGGCTCTCTACATCAGCCCGATCAGCCGTGGCATAAGTCGAGAAAATTATAGGAAGAAGAAAGTGTGACAGTTATTGTAATAAACTAAAACTAAAACACACAAATTTAAATTTATAAGTATAACTAAACTAAAAACTAAAATAAAACTAGATAAAAACTAAAAATAAATCTAAAACAGGCCCCTGCGGCATGGTACCGAGGACGCTGGCAACATTTCCTCGCTGGATTGCAAGACTTATCCGTTGAGCGAGAAAGCTGCCAGCTCTTGGGTCTCCTGTGGCGTCTCTTCTGAGTCATTTGCTTGCTTGGTGCTTCATTTGCTTGGTGGAGATAACGTGGTTTTTACTCTACATTCTTTGATTTACCGACTGTCAAACATGGGCAACATGGCGTCATATTTTGTTCTCGTTGTCTCCTCAAGTTGTATTTATTTATTATTTATTACGATAAATCTTGTATCAAAATTTTTCTAAAACCATGTTTTTGTAAGTATTTTAAAAGCGTTAACCGGATTCTCTCGTGTTCCAGGGTAAATGGGACATCACGTGGACGCTGTGGAACAAGGACGACCCCTCACAGAAATGTTGCTTCGTCACCTTTATTCAAATAAAACCATAAATAAGAAACGCATTTTAATAAACACTGGACTCGTGTTTTATTTGTCTCCTGTTTTTTTAGCAAATGCATCGACTCGACTGATCTTAGTACATGTATAAAATAGCCCTGAAGAAATCTATATCCAGAATCCTCTTATTAGTTAAATTACTAACAAACATCAACCTCCGCCCACCTACTGTGTCAATGATTACAGTTACACGTAGGGAATATTTTAATTTTAGAGCATAGGCCTAGATTTTTATAGCACAGAAGGCCTAGTATAAAAATTGTACGACATTAACTTCTCGACCACGTTAGCGTATCGAGAGTTCAAATTATGTTTGCCGTTTATTTAAATCATCCGGCAACTTTCATATTTTGACCCCTCGATACGCTAACGCGGTCGAGGAGTTAATGTCGTAAAATTTTTATACTAGGCCGGGCTATGAAAGTGTTAAGTAAACGTCATAATTTCATAGAAGTTTGACGTTTAAAATTATAGTTTGAAGTTTGACAGTTCATTTGCTTGGAATAGATAGCGTGGTTTGACTCTAGTTTTCCTGTTATGGTCGACCTTCTTAATGGTAGGTTTGTTTGTATATATATAATATACATATAGGTTTAATGTTTTTTTTTTATGTGATGAGTACTTGTAAAATATGTGTCCAGTTACACGAAATAAATAATTTTGAATTTTGAATGGTAATTTTCTTTTGTTTCATTTTAATGAAGTTTTTGGCAGTTCGAAAAATGCTGATTTTGCTTAACTCGTACACTTTATAGACGTAAGAATGCAGAATGTTACAATTCGAATAAACATACGCAGAGTAAGCACTCTATAGTAGTTTTTTTACTCCAGCACTTCTATAATAACTGACAGCGATATTAAAAAGTAGAACAACACAAACAAAATTATAACGTTGTCTATGGTAATCCATAAGAACACCGCTAAACGATGCTATGAGCACTGTAGATTATTTAATTCCTATAGTGGGCACACGACATATACCATATTCTGCCATCTTACATGAAAACAAATTGTCGATTCAGTCTTTGGAAATTTTGGAAATGGCGGGAATTGGTACCAAGGTCCTAAGCGCCTTTGAGGTTTCATAATGGCGCTTACGACTATTGAGAGTTCATTGTGATAATAAAACAATAAAGGAAGTATTTTTTATTTTCACATATCTAACCGAGCGAGCGAAGTGTCTCCGTTTCATCTTGGGCAAAAATGTTTTCGTCTGTGCGGCTCTGTCCATTTGATCTCATGGTCGCATTTATCAACCAACTCTTGTGAAATTTTGTAAGAAAGTTCGTTCATTACATACAATCTTTTAGTCGATTCAGTTTTCGGTAATTTTCAAAATGGCGGGTATTGGTACAAAGGTCCAAAGAGCCTTTGGGGTCTGTCGCGTTTAGGACCATTTGTTTGGTTGTTTCTCCATACCATAAATAAATAATAATACTTACTTAAATATTTGGGGCGGGAAGGTTCTCGAGTGGCGACCGCGTACCGGAAGGCGCAGCGTGGGTAGGCCTCCCACAAGGTGGACTGATGACCTGGTGAAGGTCGCAGGAGTCCGCTGGATGCGCGGGTGGCGCAGGACCGGTCATTGTGGAAATCTTTGGGGGAGGCCTATGTCCAGCAGTGGACGTCTTTCGGCTGAAATGATGATGATGATGATGAAATATTTGGGGACAATGTAACACAGATCGACGTAGACCCAAACTAATCAAAACAAGTTACCCTCTTTCGTACAGTCGGGCAGAAATGTGATCAAATCGAGTCTTCCTGGCTCTTCGAGTCTTATTCCCGCGGCCTCGGCGGGCCCCCTGAGGCTCTGGATCCTTGGGTCCAGTATACAAGTCGGCATGCATTGCAAACAACAACTAAGGGCGTAGAATTTATATTCAAAATTGCATGGGCAATTTATGAATGAATTCATTCATGAACTGTCCTTGCAGTTTTGAACGCGTGTGTACATTTACTCTTACGAGTACTATGGGGAAATAAGGTTCATGCGCTTATTTTGTGTCTATTAATTGACAACCAATATGTATTATGATATTTGAATTAAGAATGAAGTGTCCGTCACTGGTGCCTGTCAGCTTAAAGTATTCATAATTGGTGCCGTCACCCTAACTCCGACTACCCCTA
This sequence comes from Lathronympha strigana, assembly GCA_949128165.1. NCBI lineage: Eukaryota > Metazoa > Arthropoda > Insecta > Lepidoptera > Tortricidae > Lathronympha > Lathronympha strigana. Next base: position 4,673,925 of record OX421914.1, read on the forward strand.
CCTTCCGAAAAAAGGGAGGCATATAGTTTGCGCCATCCCTATCACCAGATTTTTTTCCCAGACCTGACGGTCGATGTTGACGACGGTTTGTTTACATTATTTGCAAGTTGGATTGACGGCCATTTTAGACAGCTGTGCAATGTCTATAGCCCTCCGATACATGACTCTGTCCTACCACATACCTGTCTACTGGGTTTCAGATTCAGACATTAGGTAAAACCTAATGTAGCGTAGGCACCGCATGTAATAATAATACTTTTTCAGGAGGCGCCGCTCCTCAAAGCCTATTGCATAAGGTCGTGTAATATTACCGAAAGTTTCTTTTCAATCCCTAGCTCAATCCCTTTTATTAGAGAGTTTCGCTAATACATACAATTGATTATGCAATTGACCCCAAGTTGCTTTGCAGGTCACGAAAATCGAACGATCGAAAATTTGTTTCTCCCTCTCCGTCACACTTGCTTATTGGAGTGATAGAGAGGTTGTTGCGTAAATTTTCGATGTTCGTGGTAGGCCGGCGAGACCATGCAGCTCTCTTTTTTTTATGCTAGAGGTGGTAAACGAGCAAACGAATTGCCTGATGGTAAGCGATTAACGTCGTGCATGGACACCCGCAACACCAGAGGTGTCGCAAGTGCGTTGCCGGCCTTTAAGGTAAGGTAAGGGAGTACGCTCTTTTCTTCAAGGTTTGAAGTTTGAACTTTTGAAGGTCGTATCGGTCCGGAAACACCGCTGGCGACAGTTAGTTCCAAGATGAATTACTACGAAGAACACAGAAAACGGATCGTAAACATCGCATATTTTTTTCTTATTTCTGTGGCTCTCTGTTTATAAATAATATAATAGCTGTGTGAGAGATAAGAGGAGGTCAGCGCGAGAGCGCGAGCATACGCGCCTCGGGTGCTGCGGACCTTCTGCGTGCCGCGAAAAAATAAAATTTAGTCTGCGTCTCTTTCACTAATATGCAAGTGCAATAGAGAGAGATATACCCATTCCGATATTTCTATATCTATTCGTGGTAGATCCTGGGACTGCTGACCGATAGCGCCTAGGTCATTTGCGAATAAAGGCGTTTGTCAACAAAACAGACAGAGCACCCTATTTCACCTCGCTGACAGTGATTGACATGTCCGTAAAAGTAGGTAGGCGTTTGTTGAGACAGGAGCAGAATATTATGAAATCTCTCTCAGAGTCTTGGGTTCGAGTCCCGCCCGAGACCATGGATTTTTCCACCTTTCCTTTCTTTTTGAGAAAATTGGTATCGTTCGAAGACGTTTCTGCTTACAAATAATAGTTAAAATATTATGAGTTTAATTGAATAAATAAATATTTTATTTACTTGTCCCGATTCTACTCGCCTGTGTGGCTACATATGATTTCAGGACTCGTGGTGCAATACATTACTATCCGAGCTTGCATCAAAAATAATTATATACGTAAGTACATTCATTAAATAACGTAACTAGTGTAAATAAAATGTTTCGTGGTCAATTTCATCCTCAGAGCTAAAACGCCTTAAGTACCGAGGAGCTTCTAAAAACTTGGCACATTCAGTAACGGACGGACGGACGCAAACGAAGTTCTGCCTCTTTGTCGCCCTTACGTAAAGAATAACAAGTGTGACAGAGACGCAAACCTTAGCCAGCAGGATGAGTCAATTGCCCGTGAAAAGACGCAATTATTGGCACGAATTGTTTATATAGCCGACCAATTGAGTGTGGACACAGGTCTAGCGAATATGGCCTGTAAGTGTAGGGGTTAAGAGCTCCGACAATTGAAATGAAAATTGGCCGAGCAACATGTTCACTTTGCTTGCCCCGCTTGAGCGAGTCGAATACCGTATAGACCATTGTATTGTAGGTACTAGGTACCAGTGGGTCTGCCACGAATTCGTTGTACGGGTGAATTGCAAAAAAAGTGTACGCAACACATTGGAATATTCACAAAAAAGTGACACAAAAAAGCAGAAAATATCACAATGGAAATTATAAGGACTACTTCAAAAGTACAAACAAAGTTTGTTGTAAGTATGCGAAGATGTTATAATTGATTTTCATAGAACTTGGGAATTATTGTTTTCATTTATTGGCAAATACAATACGATTCATGGAAATAAAACTCAAATACGTCGTTCGACTCTTGCCAGGATAACCGATGAATATACAAACAGCAGTACCTACTGCAATACTGAATTTAGTTTACAACTGCGCGTCGCAATGTGGGCCCGTGCCGCGTGTGTGCTTATATGGGCTGCTGCTGTCTGCTGCGAGCCCGTCACCAAGAAGTTCTGTGATGATGGTAACCGATAAATACTAGTTTACAATATTCGCATGATCGTATCATCTGCCGGAAAGGGGTATTAGTGTTTTTTTCTTAACTGCTAAAGGAGGGTTAGAGTTAAACCACGTTATCTCTTCCAAGCAAATTGCCGGTCCAACTTTAAAGTGATATTTTAAACGTCAAACTTCTATGAAATTATAACTGTTTCTTAACACTTTTACAATATGTACTATGAATATCTGGGAAACTAAGCATAGACAGAAACTATTAGGGTGGCGGCGCCAGTAATAAACAAGGGACCAGTAGTGCATGAGAAATTTATGAATGAATGAATTAATAAATTGCCCATGCACTTTTGAACGCGATAGTACATTCACTCTTATTATGAGAAAATAAGATTCATGCAATTATTTTGTGTCAATCAATTGACAACCATATGATATTCGAATTAAGAATATATTGTCCAACAATGGTGCCAGCTAAATGTGTTCATAATTGGTGTCGTCCCTACGGTTTTTGGAGCGTATGTCGGGGAGAAAGTCTTTTCATACTTTATATACAAAAAGTAATATTTTTTTAAGGTTTGTTTTTTTTTAATTTTTTTTTATTATTTATTATAAAAAAAGATATATAGGCACGACACGAAATTCCGATACAGGAAGAGGCTCATGTCCATAAGTATTATTTCTCGTGACAATTATTGTCAAGTCTTCACCAAAAAATGATCTATTTATTGACGTTTTTATTTAAATTATCGAAATGGTGGTTAATAATAATAAGCACAGAGCCCGCGCAATGGTGTGCGGTTTCCGTAGCCTATGGACGTCTGAAACGCTAGTATTGCAGTAATTCTACTCTACGCCATATACGTTCAGGCAATTCCTCGGATCATCTCCATAGTGGGTATGTCGCCACTTCGCCAGACAAATTTTCCATACATTGAATGGAATAGGGGACTGCAATCATTCACTTTACCCACCACGCAATTCGCAGTTCGCACACAGGGAGCGGGTACCTGTAGGTATAGGTACCTGTATTGTAAAGTAGTGTCACTGATGAAAATATAACCAGACTGTAGTGTAGGGGGACCAACATCTACAACACAAATAAGGAAATGCTGTTTGGTTGCGTATGCATGTATATACTCACGTGGACAAGTACCTTAAGCAGCTGTTTCAATTTATTTCCGAAACAACTTGTCTTATTGGGTTGCGGTTTTTGGCAAGAGTAACGCCAGTAAAGGATGACTCACACTAGAATGGGACGGGACGGGGCGGGACGGGAAAATCTGCCAATTTCTATAGAAAGCGCCACGTGACATCCGAGGGCTCCGAGCTACATATCACGTGGTTCTTTCTATAGAAATTGACAGATTTTCCCGTCCCGCCCCGTCCCGTCCCATTCTAGTGTGAGTCTTCCTTTACTGGCGTTACTTTTGCCTTAATGTAGATGAGGACTAAATAAGTAAATCAAGCTTCATAGCCCGTCACTTTTGAATAGTCCACTGGAGCCTTTGCTCCGAACATGGTTTTGTGTTGACCCACAATCGTTAATTTCCAGTAAATCCGGCGCTTTGCACGATCCAAAGTGTGGACGTGGAGCCGTGCCCTAAGGGCATTAACTTCTGCAGCCTCTTCAGGAACAAGCCCTACACGCTGGCCGTCGACTTCACTCCAAGTAAGTTTTAATTTATAAGGTGGTTAAGAAAACCATGGACGGTCAAATACGTGGAATCCAGAGCTAGGAATAACTAAAAAAAGGCCAAGGCGAGTTGGACTCACGCACCGAGGTTTCTATACAAACTTTTAGTTACCTCATTCATCGATAAACATGACGAAATAAACTGCATCCCGAAGTAGAAATTTGACGTCGGCCCCATCCCATGTACCTATCACTCGCACGGCATATAACATCGAATTATAGTAGGTATGTGAGATGCGAGTTTGTTTTTCCTTGAGATTTTTTTACCTCGATACGGTTATCAATTTACTTTATTTAAAAGACGGTAGTTACAGCATGATATCATAACTATAAATTAAATCGCAAATGCATAGGTAATCCATGCAATTATATCACATAATTATACCAGTTTTTTTGGTGATGATCAGATTGATAGGTAACGTAGATTCTCACGATACGGTATGCAGTCCCTTTCTGTAAATACTTTTTTAACAAAATTCCTCTTTAGAATGATTCATTTAATTAATTATCTAGGTTGAGTTGTTCACCTTGACACTTCATCGCAGGATGCACGCAATATGGTTGAAATCGACCAATTGATACTTACATGTAGAGGCTGTTGACCTGCTCGTTAGGTCACAGGTTAGGTTCCCGGATGTGCCTTATCACAAATACTGAGATAACTCAAACTGGAATATTCAACTCGGCGTTTCTAGGAACCTGATAAGTAAGATGACGCCTCACAGTCGCAAATGAAGGCTTCATTCGTTTAAATAAACGTGTCTTGTTGGAGTTATCGGTATATGCCAAATGTTCAACCACTGAAAATAAGTTAGGTTAATCAGTTAGGAACCTACTGTAGACCTTGTACTTTTGGCAAATGAAAATAATGGAAGGAAACAAAACTACACGTGTCTTAGTTGCTGGACCGAGGATACAATTCCATAAGATGACAGTTACAAAATGTTGTAACCTTATTGACCAAATAATCAAGTCACCTTTTTTTTCTTAGGCCAAATCTATTATGGATCCCACTCCGACTCGCACAGACTAAAAACCTTGAGGGGTTCCACCGCTTCGCTTTGGGGTGGGGTCTCTGGGGCCTCGGGAACACAATTGCACAATCTATGATACCCCGCCAGCGTTGGCTGCTCAAGCAGCCTTCTCCATTATGAATGATCAAGTCACCTAGGTTTTGTGTGTTTACATTTTTTATTTGCCAAAGTATTTACGGGATGGTGGAGGAAGCTACATAGGTTGTTTAACTTTATTTGTGTTGCTCATGCCCACATTTTGTCCAGCTCTGCTACTGTCGAACATTTTGGCATAATAAGTAGGTTCAGGTTACATATCTACTACGCTTATGAGTGTAACATGTGTGTGTCTGTGAGTAAGTGTGAATCTTTATGTAACGGTCATTAGGTATAATTATTATACTATGTATCACTCACATATTTATTAGTTAATTGTACATAATCAATACCTTATGTAAGTTAATTAAAACGATACTTGAACCATCTCGTGTGCTCGTTACATTTAAGTATCTACGCATGTAAATTGCTAATAAGGTAATTGATTAATGATATTATGTATAAATGTTGCGATATCTAACACAAGTCTGATGGAATTTAAACCATCGTGAGTCATATTATATTATTGTTATAATAAAATTACGGTTAAAGATAACACTTAGGTACGTATTTTATTAGTCACTACGCGAGAATATTCGTTAGAAAATCTATTAGGATTGATTTCATTAGTATTTTTTTTTTAATAGGAATAAAGTTTTAACATGAGTAATAATGGCGTTAGTAAAACTCAAGTCAGTCTTCTAAAAGACCCAAAGTCTCTATTCTATTCTCAATAGTATAGAATCTAAATCTAATAATGCGATCCACGCTTAATTCCAGGGTTCTCAGCGCAGAACCTGCGCCTGGCGATGTACGGCGACGACAACAACGACGGCACTTTCGACAAGAACGTCAAAAGTGTCGATAGCCCCTGCGACATTATGACGTGTCCTGTCGACAGCGACATACCGCGGTTCTTCAACCTGCGCTTCTCGCTGGACAAGACCCACGGCACCGTGAGTAGACAACACTGTCAACAGTGTCGACACTCGACAGCCTCTGCGGCCTGATGCCGTGTCCTATCAACTGCGACATGCCGCGGTTCTTCAACCTGCACTTCTCGCTGGACAAGACCCACGGCACCGTGAGTAGACAACACTGTCAACAGTGTCGACACTCGACAGCCTCTGCGACCTGATGCCGTGTCCTATCAACTGCGACATGCCGCGGTTCTTCAACCTGCACTTCTCGCTGGACAAGACCCACGGCACTGTGAGTAGACAACACTGTCAAGAGTGTCGGCAGCCCCTGCGACCTGATGCCGCGTCCTATCAACTGCGACATACCGCCGTTCTTCAACCTGCACTTCTCGCTAGACAAGACCCACGGCACTGTGAGTAGACAACACTGTCAAGAGTGTCGACAGCCCCTGCGACCTGATGCCGTGTCCTATCAACTGCGACCTGCCGCGGTTCTTTAACCTGCACTTCTCGCTGGACAAGACCCACGGCACTGTGAGTAGACAACACTGTCAAGAGTGTTGACAGCCCCTGCAACCTGATGACGTGTCCTATCAACTGCGACATGCCGCGGTTCTTCAACCTGCACTTCTCGCTAGACAAGACCCACGGCACTGTGAGTAGACAAAACTGTCAATTAAGAGTGTCGACAGCCGCAGCGACCTGATGACGTGTCCTATCGACTGCGACATGCCGCGGTTCTTCAACCTGCACTTCTCGCTGGAGAAGACCCACGGCACTGTGAGTAGACAACACTGTCAAGAGTGTCGGCAGCCCCTGCGACCTGATGCCGTGTCCTATCAACTGCGACATACCGCCGTTCTTCAACCTGCACTTCTCGCTAGACAAGACCCACAGCACTGTGAGTAGACAACACTGTCAAGAGTGTCGACAGCCCCTGCGACCTGATGCCGTGTCCTATCAACTGCGACCTGCCGCGGTTCTTTAACCTGCACTTCTCGCTGGACAAGACCCACGGCACTGTGAGTAGACAACACTGTCAAGAGTGTTGACAGCCCCTGCAACCTGATGACGTGTCCTATCAACTGCGACATGCCGCGGTTCTTCAACCTGCACTTCTCGCTGGACAAGACCCACGGCACTGTGAGTAGACAACACTGTCAAGAGTGTCAACAGCCTCTGCGACCTGATGACGTGTCCTATCAACTGCGGCATACCGCGGTTCTTCAACCTGCACTTCTCGCTGGACCAAGACCCACGGAACTGTGAGTAGAAATAACTGTCAAAAGTCTCATATCCTGCCCCATCGATAGCGATATACCGTTATACTATCGTTATAAAGATAAAACGATCTTACCGGCTTTCAGATCGAAAACAAAAACAATCGAATCGAAGATTTTATAGGCGGAAAATCCGGACATGTGGATGAAAAGGACATTCCTCGACATGACCGGATTTTCCAGCTATTTTATTTGGGCCTTACAGCTGTTATGCGCTATTAGACTATGTCCAGAACCTATATGTATAATAATGTTTTTTTTTGTTGCAGGCCAAGTTCCCTGTGAAGTTCAAGCTCTGGAACGCAGACGACGAGACCCAGGCCTGCTGTTTTACCTTTAATGTTAAAGTTAAGAAATAACACCTGTATTCTACGAGTATGTTTATAAAATATACGTTAAAAAATTGTTTGTCTGGTAAAACACATCTGAAACGTTCAGAGCGCCTACCACGAACCGCGAACGAAAGTATACCTCCCTTTCGCACTTGTGATTTCTCACTCAAGTGCAACAGAGAGGTGAAACTTCGTTCGTGGTTCGTGGTAGGCCTTCAGGTACTTAATGTAGATACGGTCGGCTTCATAAATATATAGGCATCTGTATTAAATTTTCACCCTTCTTCCCTTATAATAAGTTCCAAAGTATATAGATATTTATAGACGTGACTCTACTTATACTCACCTAACAATGAAACTACTTGTATTGACGCGACGAGAAGAAAAATCGACAATAACATTAGAGTCTGAGCTGGGAGATCATAAGATGTTCAAACTAGTCGAGGGCCAAGTGAGAAATTTTTTTAAGTAATGGACATATATCTGCGATAGCTAAGCGTGAACCAGTTCGTTTATTTGTTGATTTGCACAAATGAACAAACAAGCGCGAAGTGATATGCGGTAGATCTCTCGGCCTATTCTCATCTTGAACCAGAACAGCATGCCTGCTAAGAAGATCGAAAGTTGCCATTGACGGGGAAACGTCTTTGTCACTCTTATAAGCAAGTGTGACAGAGATGAAGATACAAATCGGTAATCGTTCGATTTTCGTGGTATAGGCCCTGGCCTAGTAACGCTAACGACCTATGGATACTGTACTTACGAGTAAACTGCTAACCCGGAAAAGTAGTCGTTTACAGATGTAGTCCATAACTAACACTGACTGGAATAGCATGACACATTCGGGCGTTTCCGTGAAAATACGAGCGCAAAACATAACCCGGAGTTAAGCGGGTTTTTGTATGGAATTTGACAGCTCAACTCCGGGTTAACGGTGCAAGTGGGTCTAATTGATTTTATTCGATGTAGCTCAACAGATGCTTTTAATCGAATACGCATGTTCAGCTATTTTTCAGAGAATTGCTTTAAAGAATGAGACAAATCACGAAGTATGCGTGAATAAATAACGAGTCACGAGACATCCATCGGCCATGTTTTTTCGTTTAGGTGATATTGCAAATAAATTAGTTGCAGGCGCGTTAAGACAATAATTCTGGACTGCGAATCGACATACGGTCGATTCAATAAATATTTATGCATCTGTATTCAATTTCGAACCTTCTTCCCTTGTAATAAGTCCCGAAGTGTCAAGATATTTATAGACGTGACTGTACCAAAATTGACACATCGATGTGAATTTCCTTGCATTTGATATTTCCCCTTCTGTCAAGCGTAAAGGACGTGTGGATATCTGGATATCTTCTATGTCAAACTAGTACATACTTACATAGTTCAAATAATGCCACTGAGATTACTGAAGTTGAAATTACAGGACAAACTTAGGTAAGTACCTATATACCAATGTCTCGCTCGCTCAAATAGGCCCTTTATGTATTTATGTGAAATATCTCTTTTATAGGTGGTTCACGGTGTGCCCTCAGACCCTCAGAGCGTAACTTTGAATTATATTTTACCAATTCGTTTTGACCACTAAAGTAAGTTGTATTACGACGAAATAAGGTGTATTTTTGGCTTGTGGGTGTAATCGTAGTTATGAATGGAGCAGAAAATCATTCACTTTCCACGGGTCACGAAGTCGTGACCCAGGGGTCAATGCACCCGCGGCCAACTGTAAAATGTAGCATTTTATTTGTAGGGTCAACAAAATAGCAATGCCAGGGGATCTGTAGGACTACATTCCCACTAGGTAAGTATCTTGCCTTTTTTTTTTACGTGGAGGAATGCATTTAGGCATCCCGCTTAGCCGGGGAACTAGGACGGGTATGTGGGACTCGCAGGTCCGGTCCGGACCCGCACTACCCACTAAACCATCCACGGTATGCCCATCTTGCAGCGTTGGTGGCGGTGACACGGGATTGCCCTAGGCACACAACCGCGAACACCGCCTGCTGCGACAGCCGAAGCTGTCGCCTCCTTGAGGCCGAAGCTCCTGGAGCCGAAGCTCCCCCGCCCGAAGGTAACGTGCAGGGCGACACCACACGCTGGTCCCTCATGACAACCTCCACTCCGGGAGCGAGATGGAAAAACCCCGGGTTCCACCCCCTCAGGTTGCCTTTGCGATTTTTTATAGAGGTGGTCATCCTCGCAGCCACCACGCCGGCGCAGGCCGCTTCTCTCCCTCAATGAGAGTACTCCCTGTGCGGAACTCCCCAACCCCCCCTGACAGGATATTTGCAGCACCAGTAAGAAATCCTCGCTGATTGAGAATACATTTTATGATTTAAAAGAGTATTTTTTATGTAAGACTATGTAACTATAATTTAAATGTATGCTTAAGATGTATATAGTTTTAGATCTAGATTTAGTTATTACGCCTAAAAAATGTTTTACTAGTATTAGTAGTAGTAATTTTTAATATTATTAGTATGATAGTCATGGCATGGTATGATCTATGCATACCTACCAAAAAATAATATTGTATACCCGAAATGGGTTGCCGTTGTTACCTACCCTATTTACACTTGTAACATCCATTTTGTACACGGTAAACAATAAACGATTTCTGATTCTGATTCTGATTCTGATTCTCGGAATCTTCCAAGAGATCGCTTACCGTTGCCCCCAGGAAGCACCGTCCAGGAACCCTTCCCTTTTTCCCGGATCAACCGGATCAAGGAGAATGGGAAGAGCCCTGGCACTCGAGGAGGTTTCCCGTTGTAGCCCCTCAGGTAAGTATCTTGCCTGATTTTGATGCCTTCGAGTAGGTGTTTTTACTTTTAACTAAGTACGTGTCCCATGAGAAGGTCTAATCGTTCGGTTCAACATTCAAATGAATATTTTGAGCTCACCTCCATAGCTGCGGAGTATTCTTTTAAGGCTTATTTTTTTATGGTTAAGGCCGTCCCCTATGCCAATGACCTCGGCGATTTGAGCTTTCTTCCCCTCCCGCTTACATTCCTCACCGGTTATACAATACGTCAATAAGCATAAGTTCCCACCTAGGAAGAGCTCCTTGTACTAGGACGCAACCCTATAAACTACTAGTGCCATCTTACACGACTGGCCCCCGTCGCCCGCGCAGGCATCTCGAGCCGGCGTTTTCGGAAAAATGCGTGTAATAGCTTTTTCTCGAAAAGTACAAAACCTAGCCAAAAATCAGTAGATGCGTTTAAAGTTAACATAAATATATACTGCTTGTCTTAGTTTCTTGTACTTACAACGCATAATAAGGGAGTAGATACAGATTTAAGGTAGAAAAAAGGGTTTACGGTTATTTTTTTTTCTCTTGATGTATTATGTTTTTCGACAATTTAGTAGAACCAAATGTAGACCAAATACCTAGCTACATTATATTCTTTTTTCAAGCGTTGTGCTTGGAGCTGAACAAAGCCTATTCACTTTAAAAACAGTGAAATATCAGTGAAACAGCTGGGTAGCCCCTTAAGTACATTTTTTCTCCCAAGTATCTTTATAAGGTCATTATTTGCCATGATTATCAATTGAAACCCCACAGAATTTATATATGTAAGTATATCTAATTAGTGATAGGTTATAAAATTGCTCTCAGTTTCGCTACAAATTTATAAGCTCTAGAGATATGGGGAGAGTGGAGGGGAAAAGTCATCAATCATCAACATCATTAAGATATTTTTTTTACTTTTCGTAGGGTTTTGCAATTGTGATTTCGGCTAGAGCCCTATTAGGTCATCTGTAATAGTAGGTATCTGATGGTATGAAGACTATGAAGGCTGCAAAAGTATCTGACACAATACAATTGTAAAGCCGAATCAAATCATTTATTAAATGTAATAAATTTTTAGATTCATGTTTTTTTTAAGTAGTCACGTAGTCGCACTACTATACAATAAATTATAAATTGAAAGAGTTGTCATATACTACAGAAAGCCCTGCTCACCGGGGGCCTTGGTCACTTTTTCTGTAGTAGGTACTCTTTGAATTTATAATATCTGACACAATCTTATTTGGACCCCCATAACTCGTAAGAGCATGTGAGCGTGTCACGTATTGGATATGCGACCTTCATAGCGTCAGATAGTCCAGATACTATTATTGCAGGAGACGTACGTTCAGGTGTTGAGTTAAGTGCCTCCGCATAGAAAATTTGTCTGTTTGTATGCGGGGGGGGGGGGGTCACTTAACTCTGCAGCTGATTGTTACCTTCCTTAATACCTACGAGTATTATAAGTATTGTGTGTTGGCTGGAAGATTCATCTCTGCATCAGCTGCCCGATCTGATCTCGCAATGCAACGCGTTAAGCACACAATCGCAGCTTTCGTTTCCAACAATAGTGTTAGTATTATCGAGCATCAGCAATTACAGGCCTGTCCGATTTGCGAGGCGAGAGACGAGACCACACTGTGTTTAAAATGACTTTGAAATTTAGATTTTTCTCAGATTGCATATCGAAATACGCAGAGTGATTCGCTGCATGACGAACGCTTCTCTTGGTCAAAAACAAATCCTAAGTTATCGACAATTTTAGTATCTAGACTTTCAACTGGCTCCTCACCAAAATTAGACTAGCTTTACCAGCGGAGTGTCTGCGCAATTTGGTACCAAATACCTCTTGTGATGTGAATCAAGAAATTACGTGTAGAAAAATATTTTAAGACCCAAAGTACATAACATAAGTATATCGCCATTAAGCTAACTCTGGCCAATTTGGTTAGTCGAACTCGAAAGGCAGCCGTAAACTTGAGGCTTCGAATTCGAAAGTGCGGAAAGGGCAAGGCAAACCGGCCTGTGTGCTTACCATGAGTTGTACTTAACCGTAGGCGATAGAGACTGCGCGTTTCTAAAGTCCGTTCCATCTCGCTCGTGCCAGACGCCAGAGTAGTGGTAGGAGCGAGACGAACATACTTTACGCGCATTCGCTAACACACTGGACCAATTCCCTCGCTTACCAAGCATTTGCATCGGGGACCACGGTATGAACCAGGCAGAAAATAGACGCCAGTGTAACTTAGCTGCGACATGAGATTTTATTTTGTTCAGAACCGCCAAACGAATAATAAAGCCAGGGTGCGTAGCCAAGATGCCAATCGCTCACGCTCAGTCGCTAACGAAACGCAACTGTCATTGTCACACTCATAAGGAAGAGTGATAGAGAGAGGTAGCTACGATACGTATCTATGGCTGCGCACGCAGGTACACCTGATGACATGATTACGAACTTCGTTCAGTGAATGCCTATTTAGTCTAGCAAAGGCTCTTCCGCGGGTCAATTCGACAACTACCGGCTGGGTCAACACAAAACGATGTTCCGAGTCTTTCCGGCGGACTATACAAAAGTTAGGGCCTACGCTAGCTGACGTGGGTGCACGGAGCGGGTGCACGCGGCGGGTGGATTTAGTATGGCGCACCCGCTCCGTGCGCCCGCTTCACTTAGCGCTGTTCATACCTACAAACAATTTCTTATTGGAAGGACGGTGTCCGTTCGTTCCGAGTAATCCGCGTCAGCTAGGCCGTAGCGTAGCTATAAACCTTGATTTACTTATTTTATCCTTATCTACATTAAGGAGTACTCCTTTTCTATTGCATTGTATGATAAAAATAATTACTAAATAGACATTTAAGACAGCTTGTTAATGTTAAAGAAAAAAAGTGTGTTCAGTTACACGGAAACTGTAGAGCCGATCTTTCCTGTGGCCAATAGTTAACAGCTTGTGGACGTGGAGACATGTTTTTAATTTAACAATTAAATATAAGAGGAGGTTCAATAAGAAAATCAACCTTCATAGGCCTTAATTATTGAAAAGTCTACCGGAAAGATTCCGAACATCGTTTTGTGTTTGACCCGGCTAAGAAAACAGAAGGTAAACAAAGAATGTTATGCATACCTTGTAATTGCGAATTGATATCTTTTATCTATCAGTCAAAATACTTCAATTTTCAAACATCAAAGTTTTAAGGATGACTCACACTAGAACGGGACGGGACGGGGCGGGACGGGCCGATCTGGCAACTTTTACAGAACGAATCACGTGACGTTTTCTATAGAAACTGATAGATAGGCCAGGCCCGTTCTAGTGTGAGTCATCTTTTAGCCTGTGTATTCTGTTTCAGTATCTATCGGAAGACCATCATCCAGAGGTCACAGTTGAGGAGACTGTTCGGTAAGCCACATGACTGGCAAGCGGGCGGCGGAATGCGGGCGAACGACCGGGCGGTGCCCTGCCCTGAGGGCCTACCACAAACTTCGGAAATTGGCATTGACGGAGAAACAAAGTCAAAATCAAAATATTTATTTTTCAAGTTAGGCATGTTACACTTTTGAACCCTCTATCACCCCAATATGCAGGTGTGATAGAGAGGGAGATACGAATTTTCAAACGTTCGATTTTCGTGGTATTAGGCCCGCGCCCGACTTAGGGCTTTCTCTGCTCATCTACAATTAGGCTTAGATTCAGGAAGACTAGTGACACTGCCAAACCTACAACAGTCAGTCTGACTATCAAACTAGGTTTAGAAATAAAGAAGCGTGACATAACTGGCTAACTGACGATAGGATTAGGACCTACAATTTATCAGCCTGTACAGGCTCACGGCTTTCTTGGACAACCTCACAATTATGCTTAGAATAACGAAGCCTTCGACACGACAGGCAATAAATACTATAAGTACGAGTAGGTAAGTAGAAACTGCGTGAAGCTAATGGACGAAAGATGGATACCTATAGTGGAACCTGGGCGCGTAGACAAAATGCCAATCGCTGGCGCTCCGTAGCGTAGCGTAGCTATCTCTCTCTATCACTCTTCCTTAGTGACCCAATCTGTCTTTGCGTGGGAGTATGTGCAGTTGCAACTTAGAGTTAATACGTAACCCTCGGTACGCGAGTCCGACTCGCCGTTGGTCGGTTTTTTAATTTGTTGTTATTTTTATTTATTTAATTAAATGTCGGCTCCCAAAAGACCGCTCACACCTCGAATAATATAAATATAATTACGACAGATAATTACGCGGTCATTAAATCAAACTACATCGTTATTTGAAACACTTTCTTCACAATTAATTCACTTTGCGCTTTATACGCGCCCGCCGGTGTTTTGGACATAGACTACACAATTATAGACAGACTGACGAGTTTGAAATTTACTGTAGAGTAGAATACTTTACTCGCAAGCGTCTACCTCAACCCACAGTCAGTGCATCTTGCTCGCACTCACTGATATGAGAGCAGGATGCAACCGTTAAAACGATACGTCGTTTACTGTAGCAACTCGTGAATCTCGTGATAAGCACACTGGATGGTTCTCTGTCGCTCGAATAGGTAACCGACAGAAAGGCAGCGAATTGATTTTAAAATACCTTGTCTGATCCCGGAATTCTACGTAGGGTGCCAAAACACATCAAAAGCAACCTCATCAATGGCAAAAATAACCTTTTTTCATTACCAACCACCATCACCAATTATGATTACGTTACACGACACCAACCACCAACGTTTCACGGTTTCTACAAAAAACCCCATGGATCTTTTTAGATCTTGTTTCGACCCCAAATTGTACAAAATGGTACTCTCTGCCCAAGTTCTTATATTTATTACATTTTAAAATTTCGGCGCTTTCAGCCGCTCCGTCCGCTTTAACACTAGTCCGTTGTTCGTTCGTTTTTCAATTTATAATGCCCGCGACTTCGTCTGCGCAATATCTTTATAAATTGTAGCCTATGTGTTATTCTGATGTATAAGCTATATTATTGTAAAGTTTCATTAAAATTTCAGTAGTTTTTACGTGAAAGAGTATCAAACATCCATACAAACTTTCGCGTTTATAATATTAGTAAGATGATTACTTCACACCGATTATGACGATGCCCCTCTGTCCTACCTGCTCAGTGATAGTGATAGTGTAGTACCGGCCGCATCACTTTCTCGCACTCTCACTAATTCGAGTTGCATTGAATAATTTGTATCATGTGGCCGTTGACCCCTGATATAGCCACAATTGCAACAGATACTATCGGTATCGTTTGTACTGTTTTCGGACTAAAGCACCATTGTCGGTAACAATAACAATTGGGAAGGTTCATTTCCAAATGAAACTTTATGGCAATGGCAATAGCGCCTAAAGGACGACTCACACTGGACGGAGCGGGGCGGGAAGGAACCATCTGTCAATTTCTATAGACAGAATCACGTTCGAGCTTGGAGCCCTCGGTAGTCACGTGACGTTTTCTTTAGAAACTGATAGATCGGCCCGGCCCGATTACGTCCCGGTCCGTTCTAGTGTGAGTCATCCTTTATAGGCAATAACCGACAGGCACCTTTAGCCTGAAAACGTCACCGCATTGCCGTGGTGTAGCTAGTGGTAAATTATATACATAAATCTAGTCAATCAAAATCAGAACGCACACTTCTATCCTCCTAAACAATTAGCTATAAGTACTAACATTAGTGTTGCATAACAATTCGTTTGGACGCTTAATTTGCGCGTCAGTACAAGCAAGCATAAACATACAAACAAATTTGTACTTGTTTTAGCAGCACCTGCCGCTTAGAAAGTGTAATTATCGCTCAGCCTTGCGCATTAGATGAAGTCCCTCGTAGATACGTTGTGATGCGTCGCGTTTTGTCATAGAGAATAAAGGATGACTCACACTGGAAAGGGCCGGGACGTAACCGGGCCGGGCCAATCTGTCAATTTCTATAGAAAACGTCACGTGACCTCCGAGGGCTCTGAGCTATCACGTGATTTTTTCTATAGAAATTGACACTTTGACAGATCGTCCCGTTCTAGTGTGTGGCATCCTTAAAACGCAGCGCAACGCGATAGTGAGACTGGGCCCTAACGGTCAGTCAATTGGGCCGGATCTTCTAGACCAATTTTTCGTATCGCAATTTACAGTATTTACACCCCAACATGCGGTAGTTTTGTCTAGATCTTTATCTCTAAGTATTTTGTACCAAATAAAACAAACTTTAGGCAAGATACTATTATTAGAACAAAACACTTTATGTTGGATATTTCAAACATTTCAGTCGGTCGTTTACATATGTACTCGTACTTATGTCAATGTTTCTCTGCGACAGTCAAAATATAGTCTGGCAAACCAAGTCTGACTGTAGATTTTTTTTAAATTCTTTATGCCTCCCTTTTTTACTTCGAGGGAAGGCATATAAATTTAAAAAATCTACCGTCAGACTTTGTTTGCTAGACTATAGTATCGCCATTCAAGTTCAGTCTGACATTCATTTCGCAGAATATGGTCTAAGCATAAACTCGTAAAAAGTTACGGCCTAAATAGGAAAGCGATTCTACCATTTCTGCGCATCTTTATAGCCCATACAATCATCACAATCCGTTTCCGATGGACCGGCTGATAGCAGTAATTGGAATTCTAACAAAAACTATTGGATACTCAATTAGAACTGGTACTTGGTTGTTCCCACGGAGAAGAAAGTTGCACGATGATAGGTATCTGCGTTTTTTGGTGGACTGATTAATGAGGTGTTTGCGTTTGTGTGGTTTAATCTTAATACGTTTCCTGTTGACTTGGGTATACGATATGAAGAGATTATGAATGATGCTACACAGTGTGTAGTACTTACACAATAGGGCCACTTGCACCAGCCGGGGTTCGCCACATAACCCGGAGTTAACCTGGGGTTTGCCAACTAACCCGGAATTAAGCGTTTATACACATAGTATGTATATTGACAATTAAACGTCGGGTTAGCGGCCAACCCTGGTTGGGGCTAAGAAAATTAGGTAGGTACCTACTTACACTCAATGGATGCTGTGTGAAGTAGTAAAAGGAGGGTGCAATGTGGCCATTTCATGATATTACCTGTTTAAATAGGAATAGGATGATTTTCTTGAACATGGCTCTATCGACAACTGCTTTAAAGATAACACACACTAGAGCTAATATAAAAACCAGAAAGAGATTAAGCTCTAAGCTCAAGAATATAAGCAATTAATTATTCTTCCTCAAAAACTTTAAAATCTATATTCAAATCAATAATACCCATTAGGGTACAGATTCTAGACAACTATTTCTGTTACTGGATCGCACCTAAAGATAAAGATTCTAATACCTTAAATCTAGACCAACTTTGGCAAACTTTTACTTGCCATTATATATATATATATATGGGTGGATCGATTTCTTATAACAGTACGTGACATAAATGCTATAGTTACAGTACAAAACTGAGTCAGTAACCCGATAAGGCGGACATTACCGCAGGCTTGAGGCCGACTAGTCCTTTATAGGGTTTTGGTTCACTGCTTTACGATAATGTTGTTTGTGGGTGGGGCATGTAGTACTCACAGACACCAGGGGAACAAGTATATGGCTCGTTACGTCACCAGTAGCTAGGAACGACACGCCCGCTCTCACCAACGGCTCTCACGTGACTGTCGCCCCACTACCCGTGAACCCGAGACTACATCATCCCAACCATACTCAATAATACAAACACTACATCCCTTCCTTATTTCAATTTTATTAAAATAAATCAGTAGATGTAAGCTACATTTTAATTTATAATCGCAAGAAATTCCTTAGTCTTTAATTTACTGTTTCCTCGTCTTCCCTTTCATTTTGATTATGTTCCTTGTTTTCTTCATCCTCATTTCTGACTTTCCATTCACCTTCTATTTTCTTCAAGTGGATCACATTTCGTCTCAATGTTTGACCAGTTTCTTCGTTTCTCACTAACACGTCTCCACCTTCCGCTCGTTCGACTACATGCGGGGTTGGTTTAAAGTTCGCTGTCAGTTTATTTTGCTTTTCCATTTCTTTAACGTATACTTTGTCACCTTCTGCAAATGGTGCCTCCTCTGCTCTTCTCTTTCTGTCTCCATACTCTTTCCCTTTCGCCTTATGTATTGTGTCCCTGTCTCTCACCTCGGAATCGTCCAAACCGTGTTCATTGTATAGTAATGATGGAACTTTGTCCTTATTTTGCCTATTGAAAAATAGTTCAGCAGGTGTCTTTCCGGTTACTGAGTGTGGTGTCGAATTGTACATCATTAAATACTCCATTACTGCTTCTTTTGGGTCTTTCTTTTGTATCTGACTTATTTTCAGCCTTTTGACTATATCCCGGTTTTGACGCTCCACTTGTCCATTCTGCTGGGGCCAATAGGGAATGGTGTTAAACAGCTTAATATTGCACTGTTTGCAATATTCTTTGAACTCGTCACTTACAAATTGGCGACCATTGTCCGCTGTAATAGAAGTAGGGTAACCGAGGCGGCTAAAGATTTCTTTTAAAAGTTTTATAATCTGTGAGCTCGTAATTACCTTGGTAAATTTAATCTCCTTGTACCTGCTGTAGTAATCGATAACTACGAGCAAGTAATCATTATTTGGCAAAGGTCCTAGCAGGTCCATTACGATGTCCACCCAGGGAGCAATTGGAAGCTCACGGCGCTTCATGGGCACCGGAGGAGTCGGCAGTCCCACTAAGGTGCAGGCTTTGCATTGTTTTACGATGGACTCTGCATCTTTATCTATGCGTGGCCACCAGACTTTTGCCCTCAAACGACCTTTCATTGCCACTATCCCTGGGTGGCCTTCATGGGCCGCTTCCAGGACACTGTTCCTCAACTCTTTCGGTATTACGATTCGACTGCCTCGTAAAAGAATGTTGTCATAAAAGCAAAGCTCAGGTTCAAAGACTTTGTATTCTTTTACCGATTGGTCCCAATCATTACTGTAAATTCCTTTTTTGACCTTCCTTATGTCAGGATCATTTTCTGAGCTCTTCGTAATCGTGTGCATAGACACAGCATGAGGACGAGCTTCTTCCACTATCTGATGTACATAATCTTCTATTTTACCTAGTGGTACATCGGAGTATGTACAGAGCCGAGACAAAGGGTCGGCAATATTAACTTTGCCTGGTTTGTAACGAACGTTAAATCGGTAAGTCTGTAATCGTAAGACCCAACGCTCAACCCGGGCACACGGCTTTGACTTAGGACCAAATAAAAATTCCAGTGGCTTATGATCTGTGATCAGATCAAATTTCTTGCCAAACAAAAAGATACTGAAGTGCTCCACTGCCCAGACTAAGGCCAGCGCTTCTTTTTCCGTTTGGCTATATTTTCGTTCCAGAGATGATAGCGTTCGATTGCCGTAGGCAATTATCCTTGGGCCTCTACCGTTTTTCTGAATTAAAATGGCTCCTAGCCCAACTGGACTCGCGTCTGCGATAACCTGAGTTTCATCGTTCGTGTCATAATAACCCAATGTCTTGACTGTAGATAACGCTTGTTTTAATTGACTGAATGACTGATCCTGTTCTTCTTTCCACAAGTCCTCAATACTAGCTTTTCTTGCTACCTTAAGTCTCAACAAAGCTTTTAGTGGTTCTGTCATGGTGGCAAGATTAGGCAGCCATTTATTGATATAATTCACTAATCCGAGAAAGCTTTGGAGTTCTTCGATTGTTTTAGGAGTACGAAATTCTTCGATGCTAGTCATATATTTTCTTAATGGTTTGACACCCTCGGGTGTTAATTCGTGTCCGAGAAAATTAACTTTTTGTACCTTATATACGCACTTGGCTTCGTTCAGTAATACGCCGTTTTCTTTTAAGGTTTTAATCACTTTTTTAAGTCTATCGTCGTGCTGCATTTCGTCCTCTCCGAAGATCAAAATGTCATCTATAAAGTTTATTACTCCATCAAGTCCTGTTAACATTCTCTCTAGTATTTTTTGAAATAACTCAGGGGCGCAGGTGATTCCGAACATTAAACGCTTATAACGGTATAAACCCTTAGATGTGATGAAAGTTGTCAGGTGTCTCGAATTAGGATGAATTTCCACTTGATGGAAAGCGTTTTTAATGTCAAGTTTTGAAAAATATTTTCCTTTTTTTATCTTAGGCAATAAGCTGTCCATACAAGGTAGTGGATGGTTTTCCCTTAGAATTGCCTGGTTTGCGCGCCGCATATCCACGCAAAGACGTAAATCATCATTGTCTTTTAAAATAGGCACGACTGGTGAAATCCATGCAGAGGGCCCATGGACTTCTTCGATAATGTCGCTATCGAGTAGTTCCTGTATTTTACGATCTACTTTCTCTTCGATAGGAATTGGTATACGTCTATAGGGTTGTGATACGGGTTTGCACGTCTCGTCAATAGGAATTTCAATAAGAACGTCTTTAAATTTCGGAAACGGCTTGTATGTATGCTCAACTTCATTTACTTCCACGCCTAATCGCAAGACTCCCAAACGAATGGCGGTATTTTTTCCTAGCAGATCTCTAGAGCCATTATTGACGACGTACACCACTGTTGGATCTGCCTTCCCATTTGTTTCAATAATTGTTTGAAAATTCCTTTTTATATCCAAAGGTACTTTACCACCATAGGGGTACAAAGTAATATCTGCTCCTTCTTTATGGTTGCTCGACTTAACTTGGTTTTGTTTTAACTTTTCCCAAGTCTTGTTTGTGATAAGGTTATACTTGCATCCAGAATCTATTAAGAGATTTACTTTGACCCCTCCCACTGAACATTCTATTGTTGCATCATCATTTACATTAAAAATGTAATGGACTTTTTCTGTTTTAGTTTCATCCTCAATTGAGTTAACTGTACTTTCATTTTTTTGTCTTTTCGCTTTTCTACCTTCCTCTTGGCTAGTCTCCATCTTTCGTTTTTGAGGCCTATTACTCCTACACAACGCGCTAAAATGCCCCATTTTGTCGCAGGCGTGACATTTTTTTAACTTTGCTGGACATTCCTGATTTGGCGAAGTATGCGCAGTATAGCCACACCTTCCACATTTCTGCGCTCTTGGTTTGTTGGAGCTCACTTTGTGTTGACGGTTCCAAATCGCATTAACGTCAGAATTGTTAGATGCTGTATTTTTGTTTTGACTATATCCTTCCAGCTGATATCCTACCGCTTCAAGTGTATTGGCTTCAGCTATTATTTTGTCTAAAGTGACACTATCTCCTAACGTCAATATTTTTTTTCTCAGCTCTGAAGATGAACATTTATCTACTACTTGATCAATTAAGTTTTCTTCGGAACACTTAAAATCACATTTACTCGCTTGGTTTCGCAGCCTAACTACAAATTTTTCGAACTTTTCACCTTCCTCTTGTTTTATTTGACGGAACAGGTGCCTTTCGTAAATTTTATTTTTCTTTGGAAGAAAGTATCCATCCAGTTTCTCAACCGCAATTTTGAAAACGTCATTTTCCTCAGAAACGTCAACGTAGGCGCCTGGTAAATTATAAATAATTTCTTGAAGCTCGGATCCACCCAAAAGTAATAAAGTAGCTAGTTTTTTCTGAGCGCCTTCAATTTCAGTCGCATCTAGGTAGATTTGTAACGACCTTTTCCACCTTTCCCAACGCAAAGCGATTGTGGCGTTGTCGCCTTCGAGATCAAGTTTTTCGGGAGGCGGAAGCGAATTTGCCATGGTTGGAGTATATTTGGGACGACCTGAAACCAATGTTACCTATTGACCACCTAGTCAACATGCGTATAATTTGCGTCCTATCAATAATATGCAAAAACCGTTATGTACTCACTATATGTAAGTACACTCGCGTATGCGATGTATTGCTTAAATACACTTACGCACGGTTTACAATTCTATGTAGGCCCGTACTGCCTATACACACTTACGCACGGTTCACAATTTCATGTAGGCCCGTACTGCCTATACACACTTACGCACGGTTCACAATTTCATGTAGGCCCGTACTGCCCATACATACTTACGCACGGTTCACAATTTCATGTAGGCCCGTACTGCCCATACATACTTACGCACGGTTCACAATTTCATGTAGGCCCGTACTGCCCATACATACTTACGCACGGTTCACAATTTCATGTAGGCCCGTACTGCCTAAATGCATTTATGTACCTACCTACTATTGATATTTACGTTCTTGTCCATCCTGCTTATATATGCTCTTTTTTTTAAATAAAGTTACTACAATGTAAACCTTTTATTACTACTAAATGTATTAGTACTAACTAAATTCATTTTTTTTGACAAGTTTACAACCTACGCTATATTGTAAAGTGTCTCAATTCAAATTAACTATCATAATTGGTAAAGTACGTTCAATTTTAAAATCATTGGATACCCGGTTAATATAATATAACATTAGAATTAAATGCTGCATCCATAGTGTTACATAATACTTGCGCACTTGCATCAGTGAAAAACAATGGATGACGCAGCCTTCTAAGCGAGGTTTAGCCAACCCATTATTCAAAACCCTACATTACTTTAGTAATATTCAACACAACAACCCCGTAAAACGGTAAAACGGTAAAAAGGTAAATTGTGACTTTGTTTACTTCAAATTACCTACATAATGGTGCAGTTTAGATTATCGTGGTTTTAAATGTTTATACTTTTTCATTAGATGGCTTAAGTTTTCCTGTTATCTACCTAATATTCTTCCTAACTGTATAGTTTATTAATTGAACATAGCAGGATGGACGGTTGTAGGTACTCAACTCAACGTAAACAAGTATGTTCTTATTGAGACACACCTCTTTTCTTTTGCGTAAATTGATGTTTTTATGGTAGGTATATATTTTTCTACTGACCTTTTTTCTCGTCGCCACATGTAGTACTCACAGACACCAGGAGAACAAGTATATGGCTCGTTACGTCACCAGTAGCTAGGAACGACACGCCCGCTCTCACCAACGGCTCTCACGTGACTGTCGCCCCACTACCCGTGAACCCGAGACTACATCATCCCAACCATACTCAATAATACAAACACTACAGGGCAAATTGCTTTCACAACTACCGCTGGGGCAGAAAGGTTCTTGTTTGAGGGAGTTGGTCTGTGATGAGAGCGGACGGACAAAACGAAAGAGGCCTCGTTCAAAATGGACGGACGATCTGAGCGCCTAGTCATTTATTATACAACTTATACAAGGGGCAAAGTTGTTGTGTAACTGTGCAACTCTTGTGCTATTGAAATCTGAGCAAGCGAGAAATTCCAAATTCGAGCAACGAGCTTACGATGGTCTCATCAAGGCACGACAATTGAACTAGGAGCACTTTCCGAGCTAGTGAGGTAAACAAATATCACTATTTTTTTCAGTAGGTATGTAACATACAAGTATTATGATTCTAAAATAAGAATCCTCCATTCAACCATTATCTATGACTGGTACACAGCTAAACATCTCCCAAGAATTGAGTAAGGTAAAGGCCCCCAATACCGTGGTAAATAGCAACATTTCAAATGACTCCAAAAAATTATGGGTGTCGAAGCTCTTTTGCGACCGAACATATTTTTTTTATTAAAGAGGGTTTACTTATTCTTCAGCGTAGTATATTTTTGGACTCGTTTTCGTGTATTTTATTTGTTAAAATAATTATTGAAACCAAAATGCCCAAATCTTCTATTACCGTGGTAGTGTGCAGGTTTTGATTCTATTACCGCGAAATGAGCTTTTATTACCGATGGTAAAGAAAACAGCAATTTTCTACCATCGGTATTGGAAACCCGACTCGGGGGCATTGACCTTACATCCGAAACATAATACCGAGGGTTAAAAAACTTAGGGTCATTGACCTTACCACCTGATAACTAATTGTAAGTCGTTCGTAATCGTAATATGCGTCATTCTAAGATTCCAAATTTTATAAAAGTAAAATTAAATTACTTTTTCCGCTGTTATACTAATTCATTTCTCTTTGCAACTACGAAATTAAGAAATACCTATACTAATATATCACTCGGTAAAAGATACTTCTTTGAGAACCCATCACCGACTCAACAAATATAGAATGGGTCGGAAATAGATTCCCATACATTCTATTACCGAGGGTAATGTAATCGTACAATCGGTAATAGGTTTACTTTAGAGTATTGTAAAACCTAATTCCGACTGATAAAAACATTAGTACACCGTGTTTTTTAAATTAGAAATCAATAATACATATTACAATCTTTGTATAGAACCAAAATTACATAACTGGTAGGTAAATTTCGCTAAATATCTCAATATTTAACAACGAGACGAATTAAGGGTGTCTATAGAAACTAGAAAATCAGTCCTGAAGTTATTGCTAAAAATTAACGGTTTGCCGGATACTTTCCATACAACGGAAATAGATATTTATTAGCGTGAATAGATCAAGTTTGGATTAAATGTAAGAAAGTACATATTAGATGACATAAAATAAATAAAGCATAAAAAGCAAAACTACCTTTTTAACTATTTCCGTGGTATACCACGGAATTAAAAACCACACTAAAAACAGCGCCTATCACCGCTGTATTTTGTTTTTAAGTTTAAACGTATTTCGAGGCTAAAAATATTTAAACAGTACTAAGAGGTTGTTTATAAAACTATGTTTGACCGTATAAAAACTACAACATTACTAAAATTGCTTTAGTTATAATATAAATGCTTTATAAAGTTCGACTACACATACTTGTGTCGTCACGCGTTTGTATGGCAAGTCCTCGTCCAGTGCTGCCGTCGTGGTAACTGACGAATTGCACGCTCTTTGTTTCACTTACACAGACTAGCACTATCAGGTCCGTTAGCTAATTATATAAGCTTCGTCCATATAAAATATATTTAATAGGAAGTTGATTGGTTTGCTTTTAAAATGCGTATTTCGGAATGCCACGGTAATAGGTGCCAAATTTGGCACCCTCGGTATTGATATAGATAATATTGTCTCCTGTTACCGCGATTGTTATTCATTGAACGCGATTAATCCGTTCTAAAGTGCTTAGTGCTTGGGGCCAGTAGTTGTAGTAGTAAAAGGAATGCATCTTAGTCGTCCCGCCTCCTAGAGTTCAACCAAAATAAATCTCTGTTTAGAACACAATGGAGTCATTAGGTATCTCTTCTCATAGAGTGTACTCTCGTCAGAGCGGTCGTATGGCTGCTTAGATGTAGTACATGGTGCATCTATCTCCACGTCTTCACACTTTCCATCGCTATGTCGCTCCATTTGAAAAGAGCTGAGTGCGTAGACAAGATGCTGGTGATGCCAATCGTTCACGCACCGTAACGTTATCTCTCTCTTATCACTCTTCCTTATTAGTGCGACAAAGACAGTCGAGCTTCGTTCGCTACTGAACGTTAACGATTAGCATTCGCAGTATCAAAACAGATACATGTGAATTTCCGAGGATATTTTAAACGATGAGGATGTGACTCATATGACGTGGTGACGTGTGACGTGAGGCTAGAGAAATGGAGGATGATTTGCAAGAAATTTCAGATGAATCCGAACACTTTGATGATGTTAATGATGAATCATTCTTGCCTGATGAAACACTTCAATCTTCACTGCAAACTAATGTCAATTTGAGACCACTTCCACATCGAATGGAAAGGAGAAGAGATATTGAAAATGATCAAGTACCTGCCTCTCTAATATGCATGAGTGGTGAGTCTACGATGAGTTTATTAAATAGTGATCCATTGAGCTTACAAGAAGCTCTACGCAGTGATAAGGCTGATGAATGGAAGAAAGCCATGAAAGAAGAATACCAGTCTTTATTAGAAAACAATACATGGACACTAGTTAATTTGCCAGAAGGAAAATCAGCAATTCCCAGCAAATGGGTATATAAAACTAAATTAGACGCTAATGGAAGTGTATCACGCTACAAAGCTAGACTTGTAATCAAAGGATATAAACAAATTAAGGGCATTGACTACAATGAAGTATATGCTCCAGTGGTCAGATATAGTTCAATACGATACTTAGTGGGTTTAGCCGCTAAATATAGACTTGCAATACACCAGATGGATGCAGTCACAGCTTTTCTACAGGGAGAAATAGAAGAAGAAATATATATGTCTTTACCTCCTGGCTATGAAGAACAAAACAAAGTTTGTAGATTGAACAAGTCCATATATGGATTGAAACAAGCGAGCAGGCAGTGGAATAAAAAATTGAATACTGCCCTGATTGAAATTGGAATGACTCGTTCAAATATAGACCCATGTGTTTACTATCGCATCATAAATGAAAACGATATGCTTTTTATAGCAGTGTACGTGGATGACCTGCTGTATTTCTTTAATAATAAAAATACTTCACATATGGTAAAAGAAAAACTAAAGGAAAAGTTTAGCATGAAGGACTTGGGAATCGCGAAACAATGT
Source organism: Lathronympha strigana (assembly GCA_949128165.1). Lineage (NCBI taxonomy): Eukaryota > Metazoa > Arthropoda > Insecta > Lepidoptera > Tortricidae > Lathronympha > Lathronympha strigana. The sequence goes on from OX421914.1 coordinate 4,700,723, forward strand.
ATTGGCTTTAAAATATCTCAAGATGTTGAAAATGAAATCTCATTAGATCAATCACTTTATATAAAAATGATACTTACCCGCTTTGGTATGAACAACTGTAAACCAGTATGGACACCGACTGATGCAAATGTCAAACTTAAAAAAGCTGAGGGTCAGCAGGAAATATTAACCGATGTTCCATACCAAGAAATCATTGGCTGTTTGCTGTACTTGTCACAAGGAACTCGACCAGACATTACCTATATAGTGAATTCGTTGAGTCGATACAACAGTCAACCTACAACGGAACATTGGATGGCTCTGAAACGTGTCATGAGATACCTCAAAGGTACAATTAATATGAAACTAACTTACAAAAAGAATATAACTGAGAAAATATCTGGTTACTGTGATTCAGATTGGGCAAATGACATTGAAGATCGAAGATCCTGCACCGGATATATATTTTTATTTCAGGGTGGTCCAATCAGCTGGAATTCAAAGAAACAACAAACCATAGCGTTATCTACTACTGAGGCAGAATATATGTCGTTAGCTTCAGCTATTCAAGAAGCTCTTTGGTTGAAACAGTTAGAGGAAGAGTTTCAGCCTGAAAATAAAGGTATACCTATAACCCTTTATTGTGATAATCAAAGTGCGATTAGTCTTTCAGGGAATGCTGTCTGCCACGCTCGCAGTAAACATATTGATGTCCGGTTCCACTTCGTGCGTGAGAAAATTGCGAGCCGACAAGTGGCAGTTAAATACAAGAGTACTGGAGACATGGTTGCTGACATTTTGACAAAAGGCCTCCAAAGAACGAAGCACGAACATTTCTCTGCAGCCATGGGCTTGGGCCTAAAGCATCTGCGTCCAGGAGGGGATGTTGGGAGTTTGGACGCCTGACGTTTTATTATATGCAATATATCGCACACAGGCGCTGATGCTACTCACCCTAGGTGCGACCCCTGTCGTTACTTACGTCAAACGTTCATGTTACCTATGTTAATCTTTATTAGTTAAATATACTTAAAAGTAATCTCGAAGCCTTGTTTTCATTCCTACATATCCCCTTGTTTCAAATTAATAGTTCGAATCCTGGAGTCATTATACTGCCTGTAAAGCACTCTTTCTACGTGAGTCATCGGCCGACCATCGCGGGCATCAGGGTCGCGTCCAGCGCAGGCCATATGGCTCGCCGGTTATGGCATGTGACCGTCTTTGTACGCCGTGTTGTAGCGAAACTGCGAATAGCACTAGAAGCAGCGTGTCGCGAATGTCAAGTCGCCTTCTGATATCAACAATTGGTATGTTAACCGCATAAATGCTGTTAGACATTGAGTGTCTTTTTTTAGTGTGGAGGAATGCGTTTTCTAGCCGGGGAAATAAAACAGGTATGTTGGACTCAAAGGCGAGCAAACAACGGGCAAAGAACTCTGCTTGGACAGGCTACGGAAGTCGACTGGCCCGAAGGACCCTTACGTCCTCTTTCTCGTTCGTTCAATTCTCCCTATATGTGGTCGGTGCGCAATATCCAATAATTGTTCCCTTTCTTGATGAAGGATCGAGATTTACCATCATAGCGCTTAGCTCCCCAGTTATTGAGGACATAATAATGTTGAACTTGAACTGCATGCAACTTGAACATACCGCCAATGTTGAAAAATCGAAAACATGCTTATTTATTCGAGCGAAAAGAGACGCAAGTACGAAATTTAGTTTTTCCCTTTTGAGGTAAGGAACCACTTCAAAAAGGAACCCTTATGGATCATTTTGTGGTCCGTCCGTCCGTCCGTCCGTCCTTCCGTCCGTCTGTCTGTCTGTCAAGACCTTCATCTCAGAAATGCGTAGAGGTACCAAGTTCAAATTTTTCCTACTAATATAATATCCGAAAACCGTATAATTGCTTCCATCCTTTGTGTGGAACCCTTGGTGGGAGAGTCCCACTCGCACTTGGGTGGGTTTTTTTTTTGTTGTACCATTCGAGGTATACCTAAAGTTAGCGACAAAAATGCTTTCAAGTGCAAATATGCAACAAATAATTGGAACCCTAGGCCAACCATATACATATGTCGTCTGTAATAGACGCTATAAATCATTGTAAGAATTGTAAGAAAATCTCTCACTGCTTGTTATTTTGACATCTAGAAATCTAGAGTGGCCTGTACTTACACTTACCACAGCAGGTAGGTAAGTTATATAAAGACACGAAATCATATTGTGATAGTAAAAAAATATTTATTGGAAAATAAACTAAACTAAAACATATTACAACACAAATTTAAATCTAGAAGTATAACTAAACTAAAAACTAAAATAAAACTGGATAAAAACTAAAATAAAACTAAATAAAAACTAAAATAAATCTAAAACAGGCCCCTGCGGCATGGTACCGAGGACGCTGGCAACATTTCCTCGCTGGATTGCTAGACTAATCCGTGATAGTTATGATAAATAAAACATGTAACAAAGTGTTAAAATGTTATGACATTTCAAAAAGCTTCTTCAATTTATATACCACAAACTTAACATCCGACATTTAATCTTTTTACTCGTTTACCAATAGAGACCGATTTATCTAATTGGATGTGAACCTTTCTATGATTACACTTTCACGCGTGTATTTATTGTTTAGGAGATAATGGAGCGGGCGCAGGGCTGTCAGCGGTAAAAAATTGTATTTTATACAATCGTAGGGAGCTTTGCAGTCGAGTAGGTACCGTGTTTAGTCCTCGCGAAATTTTCTGAGTGGCTTACTGTAAATCGTCGTTAAAATTTATCTTTCTTCTTCATTCTGCTTCTTTCTGTTTATTCTCCACCTTCCTGTAGATCAATTTTAAATTTCATGTGCAATTATTAATTGCCTGTAAGTGATACTAATGAAATATGGAACTAGTATTCTGAAATAATTTTTTTTTTTTTTTATTAATTTATTTAGAGCAAAACTTGGAGAGTCTTGGGTTGTTCGTTAAAAAGTGGTTACCTAGTTTGCTTGGATGAGGGTTTGACTGTACCTAGCAAATGAATTGTCATACATTTAATAGCCGCTCCACACAATGGGCCTTGATGGGCGATGATAAGGGACGCAGTTGAGACTTATTAGTAAGAGGGGTTATGCAATACTGCTATATCTTTCTGCTGTATAGCTATACGTCCCGTATAATCGCCCATGATGGCCCATTGTGAGGAGCGGCCATAAAGTGTTATTTTATACGTCAAACTTCAATGAAATTATGACGTGGAGTGACAGTGCTATTAAAATAAAGGCAGACTTATCTTAGTCGGAGACTCGGAGTATAAAACGATAGCAGAGACAGCCCTGGGCATCCCGCCCGCGGCAGAGAATGTTAACCGGCGTGAACAACGATTCAGTGTTGCTGTCGAGATAATCTGCCTTCGCGGTTGCTTTCAAATCTGTAAGAATAGGTAGGTACCTACGAAGCACTTTACGGGTGTTGTCGCCCCAAGCGTTCGGCGCTATTTCATAAAACCGCGTACCTACCTAAGCTATGCGAAGCCTTAGAACTAAATTACTGGCCCCCAAGGGCCATTTGCACCACCAAGGGTGCAACATACCCCCGATTTAAGCGTATTGTGTATGTTTTTTTTTATACCACGAAGATGGCAAACAAGCATGCGGCCCGCCTGATGGAAAGCGGTCAACGTAGCCTATGGACGTTTGCAACTCCAGTCATATGTGGATTGCCGACCCATTCATATCTTGTACACTCCTTTTTTGAAGAACCCCATACCGTTATCTTTCGGGAAAACCTCGTCAGGGAGCTCCCTTCCACAGCCTGAGCGTCGGCGGGAGGGGAGGAAATGACTCTGAAACCGCACAGTGCGCGACCATTTTGGTTGGCATCATATTAAACAACTCTTCAGAACACAACCCATTGTATAGGCGATAGAACACACATAAGGAGGCAACCGACTATAAGTTAGGGATCGTCGACAATTCGTACAGTGAATTTGACAGCATAACTCCCGGTTAGCGGTTAACCCTGGGTGGTGCAAGTGGGCCTAAGAAAAATTCAGACTAGCCAGCTCAACAATTCCGGTTCGTGACAGCACTTAGGCAGTTAGCACATAGTTATTGTATATACCTATAAGTATGAGTAGGTATGTAATTTTATTAATATGCTACGTTCACAGCCGGACAATCGTCATTAAGTACAAATATAGAACCATCAATAACGATGGTTCAGTTCAGCTGTTCCTGTCACCTGTGGCCTTGCAGTGAATGCAAGCTTGCAAACAGCTTGCACATGTAAAAATAGATCTCATTTCCACTTTACACAATTACTAGGATGGTGGAGACTTTAGCCACTTCGTACGGTAAAGCACCAGAGTGCTTACCACGAGTTCTCTAACTATAACATCACGGTTCAAGAGATATAACGGGGTGACAGACAGACAGAAGCGTTGACGGACGGACAGCAGCAGAATCTTAGTAATAGCGTCCCGATTTTAGCCTTTGGGTAGGTACGGAACCCGGAACTGTTTCTTTAGTCTCCGGGGAGGGAACGCAATTTCAATTAAACTTCCGGGATTTTTAAGTTTTTACCCGATTTCGGCAATGTACTCGTACGGGAGGGCAACCCTACATAAGCATTAGCAAGTAGCAAATAGTGTTCTAGTAACCAAGCCATTAAAAATCTACAAAAAAAAAACAAGCAGTGTGAGTGTGACCTATCGGCAAGTTGACACTTATGCCGGTTGTACACTAACTAAACATTCGCGAAACCGAGAGAGAACGCGAAGGAATGGTGTGCGTAGCTCTCTGTTTACGTACCATGTGTACCACAGAAATAAATATATTCCGTGATGTGTACCACTACTCCAGTATTTGCTCACTTGACGCCTAGACTTGTAATACATACCTATACTAGAAAAGTAGCTGGTAGACGGAAAAGTCCCAAACCTCAGGAAAAACCCGTCTACTGACATGTTTTGAAAAAAAAAACATACCTAAATAAATAACCCGGAACTCTAGCGAGATGGCTCATATCCATCATATCTTATTACCATTAAGAAGTCAATTAAATGTTGAACCTATTACTTGCATGGAATTTACTATAAAGAATATATTAGCACAGTTATGACCGACCAAAGTCGACTTATAAAAAAATATGACGGAGTAGCCCTCATTGACCTTACAGAAAGTTATTTTTTTATAATTTCCAAAGTACATCGGCAATATGTACGTATGAATTTTAAAGTCATCATCATTAAGAACTATTTAAACGCAAATTGACCTACTTTTTACCCAAAACGGAGTTCGACCGCATCCTGCCAAACCCATGGTCAAAACCTTGACCAAACAACCACCACTACATCTGCAGCTTGACGAATATTCCGTTATTGGAATTTGAACTTTATTACTAACGCGTTAACTTCCTCGCATGAACTGTTGCACTGAAGTCGATAAGTTGCTTATGCTGCGGTCAATCATGGTACAAAAGAGGTCTTCCTGCGTTTTGTTTCGCAAGTCAAGGTTATGTTTTTGAATGTAAACAAAATGAAACTAGAAATTAAATTACCGTAATGCAATGGACCTTAATAAGGACGTAGTTCGAATTGTTAGAAGATTAACATGCGAAGGAGATTTGTTTTAAAGCAGAAGCTGAAAAGTTTTGTAAGCTGCCGGCCGTACACGTAGGTAGTTATATTTATAGTTACTTGCAATTATTTTCATCTAAGAAGTAAAAATAGGTAAGTATACTTAGTTATAAACGCCGTCGCTGAGTTCACACTTGGATCATTTTGCCATACTTATCGTATCTCCGTGGCGTATAGTCACAGAATAAGTACTTAATGTATAGTAGGCCGTGGCTCAAAAAGTGGAACTGCCTGCCTAGTCACATAATTTCAGCCAATATAGAAATTCAACTCCTCATTTTTGGTTGGTAGGTTAGCATTTTCTATACCACGGCAGCCCATTTGTCAAATGGTATAAGACTAATATTATTTCTTAGTCCTTGAACTGTCAAATCGTTATAGGTTTCTATAATACGTGGATTATACCTACACTAAAAAAATTAATAAAATACCATTTGAGAAATGGGCCCCTGGTGTTGGTGGGTTTTAAACTTTAGGGATCTTTGTTGCATTCATTCTTGTTGGAGTCAAGTAACGACCTTGGAATATTTTGGGTGCGCAGGAGTGGATGACGGCATGCATGCGCGGCATGCGCTATGCCGGTCACGAAGTCGACACGTCAGTTTCACTCTCGACAAGGCACAACAATGCATTCAGAACAGAAAGGCCGGGTACTGCCTAGGTAAGTATCTACTTTAAAATTTGGATAAGCCTGTCTCGAAAGGTAGGAAATCTGGCTTATTATTTCATAAGCTAAATTATTGGTACTTAACCATCTAACACGGTGATTATTTTAATTAGGTTTTTTTAAATAAGTGCAATTACCCCATAAAAACAGATGGCGAAGCAGCTGACAGCGCCAAACGCATATGCGAAAAGCAACAAAATATCCACATTAATTATAATTTCATAAACATTACGGCTTATGTAGAACCTACGGCTAAATAAAAGATAGAAACACGCATTGTAACTCAAATTTTTAGAGCTAGGTGCTTTATCATGTTTTGATGTTTTTTCTGCCACGCGCAGGTAAATTCACCTGCCGACTAGTTTTACCTGTTGTTTGTATGAAAAAATGTAAACAAAAAATACTTTTGAATTTAGCGGTAACGGCAACAACTTTTTTGACAGTTGGAGGACCTCCAGTGTTACCAGGTATTTTAATAACCAATAAATGCAAGGTGTTTTTAATTTTAAACCTTATAATTGATTTGGAATAGAAAACTCCCGTCATTATACATATTAAAATATTTATAGGTATCTGGTTACTTACGTTAATAAAGAAGAAAATAGCTCCACATGTTTCCGAACAATCGGTGTCCCTTAGTCAAACTGTCAAAAGTCATGCGTCCGGCCGCGACGGCTGCTCTGCGCATAGTATTATAATTCATGTAATTATAGAAAAAAATATATATAGAATGGCACACCAAGCACGACAGTAATATTTTTTTCATCACACCTGCTCGTAAATGGTGATATTATATGCAATCATACTCAGACTTAAAAAGCTGTATTAATCCCATGGTTTTAAAGGATTCTCATACTACTTTACCGCCCACCCGGAGCTTCCGGAGCACCTGCCCCCCACGCGCTCGCAGCACGTACTCACTCCGGAGTACTGTGGACTGTGCTACTACACTACCGCTAATCATTATTGTTTCTTTACCTGTCTAGTTTTTTCTTTCTCGCAAATGTGATGAAAAACATTGTGTGTACCACGGGCAGTAATGGGGATGCCCTTCTTACCGCCCTAGATGCACAATGTACTATTAATCTATATGCCTCACTTTTTTCGAAGTGAAAAGTAGTGGGAGGCATGTAGATTTAAAAAAAAATACTGTCACACTATAGTATTACATAAGTTTGGTACGTTAAAACACTGCTTGCACCACTAGAATGAAGGGCGTGACCCCTTTAATATTTTTCTAAAATGACCGAAAACTATGAACACTGATCATAATTAACCAAAGTTCAAGTCGGTCACACTACCAATATCAAGGATTCATACTTAGTACCTACTTACAATTTGCAATGTATGTTAAAGACTGCTCTGACCTGTGTTGCTTGTTATCATCTCCAATAATATAATCATAATCTTCATATCATATATGTATATGAAGTCATCCTAGTTCACCTTGATTTTTATGCACTGTATCCAAAACAGAAAATAATTACATGATTAATCTTCCTTTAATGCTAAAATACTCAATGCTATAGACGAAGACAAATGATCATCTTTTTCAGATTAGCTTGGGTTCCGGTAGATTAGTAACGTCAGCATGCCTACCACGAAAATCGAATGATTGCGGATTCGTATCTCCATCTCTGTTACACTTGCATATTGGAGTGACAAAGAGGTTTTCCCGTCAATGCCAATTTTCGATGTTCGTGGTAGGCGTGCAGTTTAGTGAGTGGGAGCTCTTTGATATTGTCAATCACCAAAAGTGTAGAAAACCACAAAAAAGCGCTTTACACAGGTTCCGCTGAATACCGGGGTCTTAGCTAGGGACATACACACCGACCTGTCCGTTGGATATTCATATGTCTGGCTTATTTATCCGGCGGATATTAGACAATATTGCATCTTTTCGTAGATTTCGTAGACCCTCTCTAGACATTGGTTTCAATCAATAAAAATACTGCTTCGGATGATATTGGGACTCGTAATTCTACCGCTCTGCCGCTTTACAGTTTCAGCATAGCTGTGTGAGCAGTGAAACTGTTCTTCTACAATATTTTTTATATTTATACAATGTTTATTACTTTTATTTAATAAATGGATCCCTAAACTTGCCATATTAGAAAATACTGACATTTCCAAAATGTCCTTGATTAATTGTCCATGATAATACTAAATAATTTGGCAGATCAAATTGGCAAAATCATTTGAGCCCACGCCCGCTTCGTGACTATTTGCTTGCCAATTTACTTAATGCATTCCAAAACAGTGATATTCATACCTCTTTATAAGAAGATAAGGTATAAACAATATCTTTGTCTCATTGACACGGAACGTTAATTTTATTTTAAATGTGGGTTCTTGAACCTGCTTGTTTTTAGTTTTGTAACGTAACTGGATATCTTTCCCAAATTTATGATTTTTATTTGTTAATTATTGACTAAAATGTAAAATTAATCAACTATTTTAGTATAATATTAGTTTTTATTTCCTAAGCATAATACGTTTTTCTTGGTAACAAAACGTAAAAGGTAGACATTTGAATAGCAATACAGACATATTAATTTGATAAAGTGGATTTTTAATACTACCAAAAATATGTTTATGTTTTTAATATTTCTTAAGATTTATAACTTTTGTAATTAAGTCTAGTCTTAGAACAGTAATACAGAATATTTTCTGCTTACATTACAAACTTTAAAGTATCTATAGATGTCATTGTAAATCATGCTGAAATGCAACCATAATAAAACTATCATAGGTACAATTCTATATGTAGGTACTTACTTCCTCAGTCTGTAGCATTGCAACTATGGAGGCTGCTGCGGAATTTTAGATGCGCGTGCGCCACTTCGTGAATGGTGGTTTAGCTGCGATGTTACCAGTCATTCGGATTATCTCAACATTCTCAACATACTTAATGTCGACTTAGTTACAGTACCTGGGACATTTCAAAATGTTTAAGCCCAAATTATTTTTTATTTTCCTAATTGGGGTTCATCAAGTTTTTTTTACTACATATAATCCTACTTCCTACTAATATTATAAACGCGAAAGTTTGTAAGTATGGATCTTTATTACTCTTTCACGTAAAGACTGGAAATGGAATTTAATGAAAATTCACAATAATATAGCTTATAGATCAGAATAACACATAGGCTGCAATTTATAAAGATATTGCGCAGAATTTTGGTGAAAGAAATTTGATGTTTTATGTTTTTCGTTATAGACTTTCTAGGGAATTCTCATTGTTCAACCTTGCAACACCGGATTCTGTGACAATACCTGTTCCATCACTTTGTCCGCGTCCGGCCGTCCCGTCCGCGGCGCTACTGGCGCTAGTTTCGCTTCAAACGCCGAGTTGAACGGCTGGCTGTCACTGTGCTGTCGTGGCCGTCACCAAACTTTTCGTAAATAATTCGCTCCCATACGTGTTTTCTTACAAAACTGGATTATTTCCGCGATTCAGTGATAGTGTTTGTGACCAAGTGCGACAGGATTAGTGTTTTACAAGTTTAGTGTTGTTCTGATTAGTTTTCTAGTGGTTTTACGAGAAAATCGCTGAGCAAAGTTGTGCTAACGGAACTCGATCGGGGCGGATACTCGATCGACACAAGTTTTATTGGGTTCTCGGTGAGTATAGTTCGCTTTCATGGTCATGTCATGACCGAGAATCATCTCCGAGAGTTTATGGGTGCTGACCGTTTATTTGAATTTGTTAAAGATTTAAAATAACTGCCTTTCTGGGGTAGGTGTTTGAACTCTCTGATCTGGTGGATGTGAATGCTGCTCACTTACCTATTTAGCAATGCTCAAAAGACAATGAGTACTAAGAAAGGTACCTATTTTATTTCATGCAAGCCAACCAGATGTAGGTACTTGGTTTTGGATAGCAAATCTAGTTACTCGTAGGTACCTATTAGGTAAGTACCTAGACGAATATTAATATCCATCTAGTTTTTAATGTTATTATCTCCATCCCGCAACCATTCTTGAAACCTTTTAGGGTTTCAGTAGATAATCTAGAATGCGTATTCTATAAATTATTCTAACAATCGTTTACGACTACGAAAAATATCGATTAAGTACTTACGAAAGTATTTGATAACAGGCATATCGTATGATAAGGGAACTAATAACAGAATGTTTACTCTACAAGTGTGTATAAAATAGATATGAGCGCCGATGACCAAATGGTCGGCGGCGGCGCGCCGGTCAAAATCAATCGGCGGCGGCGGCGAATCGGCGGCGTGGCCTTGAAAACACTTGTCTATAAGATTAAAAGTCAAGAAATATCACTAATTTCTTTAATTATGCGTTATATAATCAGCTTGTAGTAAAATAATTGATTATTTTACAAATTCGAATGTTAAATAATGTAACAATATTTCATACAAATCTCAACACATAAAAATGTAGAAGTATTTGCTGGATTACACTGCAGAATGATTACCTTTCGATAAAAGTATCTATTGGAAAAATATTTACAGTGAAAAACAATATTGATATGGTATAAGAAGGGATTAGGGATTTGACGCTCCCATCGCCCATTGGTTTCGAATCAGTCTACGCACGGCAGCTCGCCGCGAGTCGTTAGGGAGTAGTGACCCCACGAACCTGAGCGCTCCTGAGGAGACTCTGTCATCCGCCCAAGTCCTCTTCCTCTGGCTTGCCTTAAATAGCCGTCCAGGGTGGGGTCGCGAGGGCTGTGTTCTCCAGGGTAGATCTATAAACTAAAGTGGTGACTTGGCTATATGTTTAAAGTCCAGGGACACCTCTCTACCCCTGCCCTCATACTGATACTGCCTTTGAGCCATCTTAGATGTCGCTTTTTGTGGGGGTCCTTATGTTATACGCGACTCACCGTCTGCCGAAAATAAAATTACTTAACATTGTATTAGGCAGGCGTCCGGTTTTATTCTCCATTACTGAGTATTTAGTTCACCCCATTCACCTTATAGTCCAGTATATTTTAGATTCCAATAATTCTGGATAGTCCATACACCTTGGCGGGTGCTACCTCTGCGTGCGTTCCATGACTCGGACAGGTGCATAAGCTGTTCGGTGTTCTCCTTATATTTCATTAAACGATCTAAAGGGACTCTGCGTGTCGGTTTTGGCTCCGCGTACACCCCCCAAAGGCTATCCATACGCTATGGCAAGTTATACTCTTTGGTCTTCTGTATAATTTGCCATAGCGTATGGATGTGGTCTATGGTACTATAGCCTCGTCGGAATCCGGCTTGTTCGGGAGGCTGGAAGTTATCAAGTTTGTGTTCGACACGATTCGTGATGACCCTTGAATACAGTTTATAAACATGGCTCAGGAGCATGATGGGTCTGTAGTTCTTCAAAAGGCTGTTGTCACCTTTTTTTGAAGAACAGCACCACCTCTCGCCTCTGTTCCTCTGTTCCGTTTTGCTCTCTGACAAGACGGAATTAAAGAGCTTCTGGAAGACTTTAAGTACCGGTGTTCCACCCGCTCTCAGAAGCTCTGTGGTGATTCCGCCATTGCCCGACGCCTTGTTGTTCTTAAGCTGCCTTAGGGCCATCCTAATCTCGTACAAACTGATGTCTGGGATATCTTCGGTGTAGTGTCTGGACAGCCTGGCTCTTGGGGCTCCTACCAAGCTGTCAACGGGCTTTGCGACCGGTGTATAATTGTCCATAGAACCTCTAACCTAAAGCCTCTGCTTTTGCTGACGCTATGCTGCCGTCTTCCCATTTCAACTTTGTCAGCTGGCTTTGCCCAACAGATTTGTCCTTTGTCCTTTGGTTTCGCTCAATAGTCTCTTTAACACCGTAGTATTAAAGGGACGCAGATCATGTCGCAAGGACTTAGATATACGTCTGTTGAGCTGCCTATGACTTAGCGTAATCTGGAGACTGCAGCTGTAGTGAGCATCTTGTAGCCATGAGTTTTAAGGTTTGCTTGGTCAATTTCTGAGGTCTTAGAACTTAGACCCTACGACTTGCACAGTTTCCACTGGCCCGTCGTTAATCTCGTCAACTGAAACAAAGTTCTCTAGGCAAGAAAAGCGCTTAGAGAGCTCGAGTTGAAAGCTTTCGGGGTTTTGAATGTGGGCTTGAGTGGGTCGGAGCGTAGACTTCCATCAGGTTGGACCTTTCAAGTTTAATATTTATATTCAGTGAACCACTGACCATTCGGTGATCACTACCGGTTTTTATCCTGTCGAGCACAGATGCATCACTGCTACGCCATCACACCATACACGCCATTACCTGTTGAGATTACCTGAGGGTTATGTAACTCAATCTAGCGATTTTTTCCTGCCTCCAAAAGATATTCGGTTTCGGCGACTGCTGATTTTCTGAGTTCGTTGTTTTTAAACGCTTGTATGTGTTTCTTTATACGGCTTGCGATTGTACGCTTAGTTTGTCTTATGTAGGTTCTACCATAGCTAATATTTTGTAAACTCAACACTGGACGTTCAAGTGAGAAACTGTCCTTCGACGTCCGTAGTCTATCTTCATCCCCAACAGTTTTCCCTCTTATTTTATTAGCAACCTTATCTGACACTCCTTTTACATACGGTAAAAGGGCTGGTTGACGTTCCACTGTGTAGTGCAGACGCTTTGTCGTATCAGTGCGTCAACCATACCATATGTATAAATATGGAGAAGGATCATTCAAGGATAAGTTCTATCTCAAACTTAAAATTCTGATTTAACAAAATCCGTGTAATTTCGACTGCAACGTGATTCCCATCAATTACTGAGTTAGACAAAATAGTATCCGATCACTGATTAAAAATCATCGTGTATAAAAAACATCGCCGGGAAGAAAGTTGATTTTAAAATCAATAATTAAAAAGTATTAAACATAATATTCATCAAAACATATCGAAGGTGGCTTTTACAACGATTTTAGCTATTAAAAACATTTAATTTTTAAAGTTCCAAAATAAGTGTAATTTCGGTATGCCTCATCAAGGTCACGCCGATTCCACGCCGGTGGAGGCGTCGGCGGCGGCGGCGCGAGTTTTTTTACCGGCGGCGGCGGCGCGCCGGCGCGGCGCTCATATCTAGTATAAAAGTATAAATAGCATAAGTCCTCAGATATTAAATTTCTAATAATGTCACAAGTTTCTGGATTTTTAGGGCAAGTTCACACTAGTAGCTTAAGTCATTTCCATGTACAGTCAAGTTCAATTTCTTTACCATAATCCATTGTAATAACACTAATAACGTGATGTACAGTCAACAACACAGCTGTGAATACAGCCAAAATGCCAAAAATATGTATACAGAACTTTATTGCTAGAGAATTGAGGTCGTGTGTATACATACTTTTGGCACTTTGGCTGTGTTGTTGACTGTACATATATGAATGAACACGAGCGTACCTATATGTACCATAAGGTCCATAAGTCTTAACTTTTTACCTACACGGTCACCTATTTATAAGGGTGTAACTTGTCCAAGAGGTAATTCCAAGTTGTAATCCATTGTAATTAAGTACTTATCTATTACGTCGCTGCCCGCATTAACTTAAAATTATGTAAATTTACAGAGCAATTACTCTGAAACAACTTTCATAACGTTTAAGAAGACCAAGTTATCCACTCGTAGGTATCTATGCATATGCATTTTGTTTACTAAGTACGTAGGTAGGTACATAATTAGTATATAATTACCTAACTTGCTGCCCTTCTCTTACGAGCGATGAATATACCTAGGTTTCACGGTTTTGGTCAATTTCATGATGGAATACCTCATGATCACGATTCTCGTAAAATATGGGGTAAGTAGGTACTATAAAATAGTAGTTTATGCAACAGTAGTTTAATAAGGGTTCTTAAAATTTGAGAGTTTTAAGAACCAATTATCAACTGTTGCATACACTAGTTTTTATACGACAGCTAAAATAGCGTAAAAAGCTAAATCTAGAAAGGTGGCAGAATGTGGAAGATGTAGTGCCCACTATATGTAGAAATTATTAAAAAAAAACAACAGTGCTCATATATTGTATGAAAATCCATAGCCGCAGTGTTCTTATGGAATAGCATAGACAACGTTATAATGTATACTTTTTTAATATCGCTGTCAGTCATCTAATTGACAGATGTCAGGTGCTGGAGTAGAAAAACCCTTTTTATTTTAACTGTGACGGTTTATCTCGACAGACCTGGTTGATAACGATAACCTAGGCTTGCAGTGAAACCTGCCGCGTACCTGTTTAGGGTCAACCACCTGCCAGCCGGACCGCGCATGTAGGTACCTAGCCTTATGCACATCCTGCTTACATGTTTACATAATAAATAGGTACGTTCATAGCGATTAGCTATCTGCGGTGCGGACATTCCTTCTGTTCAAAAAGTTAGCGATGTCAGCCCTTTACTGAAATGCTGACCTTATCACATCTACATATTCATTTTTGACCAACGAAAGTCTGGTACAGATGGCAGTTGGTACGCTTTTGTTCTGACTTTTCCTGGATTTCATTCATAAACGTTAGTTATATTATCAGTAAGAAAGCACCGAAAGAAATTAAAAAATACAAACAAGCAAAGTCTCAGGGAACAGCTAGTCGGGTTAGATATATTGGGTATAATGCCCGACTGAGTACATGCTACGGTTCTCTCAGCATTGAATGCAATTCAGCAATCAGCATTGTAACATGTAAATGTTCGTGAGAACTGCAGTACGAGGTTGTTAAACCTAGTGACGGTCAGGCAGGTCGTATTCATGAGTCCTTATTGCTTTCAAAACTCTCATAAATTAGATACATAAATTTTCGGCGTCAATCATACTATTTTCTTTCTTTTACTATTTTAAGGGCTCCTGGACAAATCACGTGAGGTTTATTCCGGCTTTATTGTGGTCTAATAACATAGAATTTAGATGTACTTTAGTGCATTTTATAGAGAGATCTCACTTGAGAAATCACTAGAAATTGACCAAATTGTAATAAATTGTAGTTTTGTCTCATTAAGAGCATCATACATATACACTTAACAGTTGATTAAATTGTCTGTACTAGCTTCATAATTTGAGTACCTACCTAAAGTTGAAGTATTTTTCAATGGCGTAAGACCTCGCCATGTCAAACATTGACTTGAACGGTATTTAGGATCAAAGGAATTAAAACTTTTGACTTAAGGTCTGGCAGACCTATTTCATCAGGGACAGGTTGATAGTAGAAAAGTAGGTAGGTATAGAATAAGTTGATTGAAATTGGGATAAATTTCATAATAATCATGCAGCCTTCTTATATCGGAATTCCCTGTTTGTTATAATTTACATAATTAGGTCAGCACCGAATACGTGTCTTCAAATAAAAAAAAATACGTGTGGCACTCGGGGACTGCCGCGGTAAAGCTATTGCATATCATTTTGTATCAACTTATGCAATTACTAGCGCGACTTCGTCTGCGCAGTATTATAATGTTTGGTAGTGTATTTTTATTACCATAAGTATTAAATACCAAATTGACTTGAACTGTAAATTGCTAATTAAATTCCGGGGCCGTATAAAACAAACAACTAACTTGCAACTACAGTAACCTGTTATTCTTTGTTCTCGTTAATAATTCAGGATATACCAAAAATGCTGGTGATCAATATTGTAATCTGATTTGGAAAAAATAGGACTAAATGTTTTTTTTGTCAAACATTTTTTGTATATTACTCTCCTAACCACAATTCGATACTGATTAGTGATTACACATTTAATCGAATCACCAGCATTTTTGTGACAGCTGTATGTATCTTTGACCACATATTAATCTTTCAGTGGCTGGATACGCTGTAGATATGCTAAAAAGTACGTCCAAGTTGACATAAATTATCTTTCAATGAAATAAGTAATCAAGGCCGAGTGTTTTTGATCACGGTTTACAACACTGCCTTAAGCTCACTGAATTTAACCCACAGAATGTCAGTCGGTACCTGATTACAACTAACTTCCCAGTGAAGAAAAACATTGCGAGGATACCAAAATAATTACGTCACGCATATAATAATTATAAACTTTCATTAGGTAGGTAAGTATATATTATGTCTCATCTCAACCAAGGACGATCTTATGATAGGATCGGCAGAGGCCTTTATTCGCATTTACACAGGCGTTCAAAAGTGCATGGGCAATTTATGAAAGAATTCATTCATAAACTGCCCATGCAATTATAGATTTGACTATTTCACTTGCTTCCTTCCCCTTTGCACCTCTATATAGGATGATTTTCATAACAAAAACTATTCTGTCCTTTCCTAGGAGTCAAAACATCCCCATGCCAAATTTCACCTTAATCCGTTCAGCGTTTTTAATTTAGTGTGAATTGGTAACAGATAATAGTTCATCAAATTTACCTATACAATATTAGCATCGCATGGAAATTTGTCCAAAATGTAATTGAAGAAACCGTGCTGGTTTTGTGACAACATCGCTACGCAAGATCACATGATATCTCTGTGAGTATCTAATGAGACTAATGGCATGCCATGATCTAAGAATGTTTTTGCGCAAAGTTAAAATAATTTTAATCAAATCAATTTAACGGGGATATAGGCGATACCTAGTTCCATTAGTGCCATATAGATAGAACTGTAATAAGTGCCATCCTAATCCATCAAGTTGTGCATATTCAGTAATAAGCCGTTTTAGAAAAGTAATCGTACAAAAAAATCTGATTTTATTTATAAACTATCCTTGTCCAATATTTAATATAAAAACCGTACTGGCTTTGTGACATTGTTCTTTGCGCAAAGGCAAAATCGCAAAATCGTTGCGTTTGGCCATTGTACTCCCCTGGGCCCGCTATGAGGTATGTATGTCATCCGCTTGTACAATGCATGGTGGGTGTTGACAGCCATATATACATTGAGTTGCCGTATTTGTAGTGGTTGGATTCCGCGTCACTAAGACCTCAATGATATTGTCCTGAGGTCTCTTCAGTCAGCGGGTGTTCATTCCGTTCTGGAGCCACTGGGTTTAGCCGCACTGATAGCAAGATGGAGTGACCCTGGTGCTGTGGAAAACGGGGCGGTGTTCAGTGTGGGATGTTACATGCGTTAGCACAATTTCGACCACCCATATTACTCGCACTTCCCACGTAGCAGGAGCCCTCTGCCGAAACTCTAGCGGTGGCGAAGCGGCAAAAGTGTGCGCTCCCTTCTGGGATAAGATCCCAAACGGATAGCGTAACCTTTGTATGACAATTTCTGATAATTCTATACAGTTACTCACATTTGACAGCAATCACCGTCGCACTATCCATGCAACTTGTCTTTTCATGAACTTATAGCATTATCATTATCAGATGACATTCGTGGATAAGCAACTTAGGTCTATAGGACATGGATACAATACATGTTCATGCCTTTGGTTGTGGAGACAGCGGGCTGCTACAAAGTTACCATTATTAGTGATTTTATTTATTATCAAATTTATCACAGCATTAAACATATCATATTTACATAGATTTAATGGATCCCGGCACATTGGTCACTTTTCAACTCATTTCCTAAAAACACAGTTTTATATTTTTTGTGCACTTTCGTCAGTAGTGACAAATATGTACCTACTTAAGTTTAATTTCTGTTTGTTTAAGACACTACTGAACAAAAAAAACTTAAAATAAATTTGGGTACATTTTCGTCTGCAGTGAAAGAGAGCTTTTTTATAGGCGAAAAACATACGGTGATCATCGTCTTCGAACACCACAAACAAAATATTTACAGCACGCAGCAATATCACCTTTGTGATTATCACAATAAGGAACAAATCTAATATACCAATAGAAAATATTTGATAAACAAGACAAAGGCATATTTCGATACTCTACTTCTTTGTAGGTACTAATATTTCTTATGCCAATGAAATTTCCACTTTATTCCGTTGTGCACTAATGTGCTAAATTCACAAATTTAAAATGGTACTTAGTACGACTTTGCATTTGCACTAAGGTATCGATTAAAAAAACAAAACGATTCGCAGTCTAAATAAAAAATTAGGCGCCTTTTGCCTTTAATTCGATCCAGCCAGTATATTATGCATCGATTACAAAATCGATTTAACATATTTGATTCTGGCGGGAAAAAATAATAGTGTTTATTTTGACATTTGACATCGCCGTATCTCTGGTAATAAGGGCTACTGTCCTCAATATTTTGTATAGAATATGACACTTAAGGCTTCGTCAGACTAGCGCGTGGCGTGAGCGGGGCGCGAGCGGGGCGCGAGCAGAGCGCGATAGAAGCGGGGAGCGCGGCGCGCTTACAACGCGCGCGTGTCAGGCGCGCATCGCGCGCGGGTCACGCGCGCGTCGCGCGAGCGCGCCGCCAGCGCCGCGCGCTCGATTCACCGAGCATTTTTCTTTGCGCTGTGACTGCGCGGCGGTCGCGCCGCGCGCCGCGCGCGTGTTGAAAGCGGGGCGTGAGCGGGGCGCGATAGGAGCGCGGCGCTAGCGCCGCGCTGCGTCCAAGCGCGGGTCGCGCCCCGCTCGCGCCCCGCTCACGCCACGCGCTAGTCTGACGAAGCCTTTAGCGACATTCGTATGGAGATATATCCTTTCCCCGATAAAGAACTTTGTAACAAAGTGAATAAAGTCGGTTTCGGTCCGTCGGAGTGGGGAGCGTCAGGTTTTTTTTCGTTACGGAATTTCTGGATTCGGTCCCCGCGCTCAAGGCCCGCGATAGAAGCTATGCAATAGCTTAAAAATCAAAATCAAAGTTGATTCATGTTGACAGACTAATCGAGTAATTATTATACAAGCATGCAGTCGAATTGAGAACTTTTCTAAAATTGAAAAATAGGTATAATTGCCTACCTACCCGTATTAGTAATCCAAACGTATCAACCAACCGCGCCAAACTTGTTTAAGGCCCACTTGCACCACCCAGAGTTAGCCGCTAACCCGGAATTGAGCAGTCAAATTCCATACAAAAAATCGCTTAACTCCGGGTTATGTGACTAACCTCGGGTGGTGCAAGTGGACCTAACCCTGGGTACAGCCAGGTTTGGGTGCAGCCAGGTCAGGGTAGTGGGTGGACCCAGCCGCTAGTTAGCCATAGACGCCATAGTCATGGTACCTAATCCATTCAAGTTACGGCTCTCTCAATTTAGCATTTGAATGTTTGTGGAGTGCACGGGCGAGGTGTATGACCGGTCACCGCTCGACATTGTTTCATTGACATTAACGTATGTTGCTGAAATGAAAACCTGCATGCATAATAAATATATTTTGACAAATAATTATTTTTAGAAAAAACCTTTTAACCAATTATTTTTTTAATTCGGGTAATGAAACCAAAATAATACCAATCCAATTGGTCCTTAAGCTACCTAACTTCTGCTAATTCCTTATTAACCTCAGAAATTCACAATCTCTTTAAACTGCGACTCCACATCATTGAAGCCGGCCCCTGTTCACACGATGATAACTGCAAGTCCTAAGATACGCAGTGATAAGGATTGCGTCAATACTTCCTAGGACGTAAATAGAGTTCACGTTTATCAGCTATCAGACAAGGTGATCGGTTTGCAAGCCACGAACGAGTAGGTACAATACAATGCGAATGCAGTACATATTTAACGACGAATATTACTGTAAAATAAAATGAATACTTTTAGGTAAATTATTGAAGAGACGGCAAGGTCAGGTATGCTCTTGAATTCGTTTATGTAATTTTTAAACTGTATCGTTCATGGGAAATGGGGTAAACTACAAAATTTTGGAAAGCATATGCATAGATTGTGGAACCAGCCATTCCCCACGGAATCGGATCTTTTTCTTTAAAAAATCCGAGCGATACCATCGATAGAAACAAAAATTCAAAAAGTCCGGCTGTTGAACTGGTCTCCTCCACATGTCTTTCTTTCCTGAATTTCGGTGATCTGGTAACCCTAAACCTAAACAACCAGGACCTATACCTAATAAACTGGAGTACTATAGGAGTACTACTGGAGGCATACGTGGTACGGCACTTGAGCTCTTTAAGTCATACTTATGCGAACGATCACAGTTTGTCGAAATTAAAGAACCCTTGGAAAATGTTGAGGTTTTAGCCCCTCCTCTTTATAATATTTATAAACGATCTGCCGAGCTCCATTAGTTGTGGAACGACGTATTTGTATGCGGATGATACCAGCATAGTGTTAAATGCCAGCACTGAAAACGCATTTAATAATTTAATTCAAAGTTGCTGGAATGAGTTGACTACCTGGTTCGCAGCAAACGGTTTACGTATCAACTGTAGTAAGTGTTTCTATATGATCTTCCGTCGCTGTAGTAAAAGCCCTGACTTTGAATGTGACATTCCGATTGCTAAATCAGACTGTGTGCGCTTTTTGGGCATACATTTAGACCCTTATCTAAGATGGAATATGCATATTGATTATGTGAATAGGAAATTGGCTAGTGCGTGCTATGCATTAAAAAGTTTATATAATAGTTCGGATAAGTACATCTTAAAAAGTGTCTATTTCTCTTATTTTGAAAGCATAGTGAGCTATTGCATTGAAGTTTGGGGCAACGGTGTTAATGTGAACTCTGTTTTGCTTAAACAAAAAAAATCCATGAGGATTATGGAAGGTTGTTCTAAAGTACCTGTAACTCATAGACATATGTTCACCAACAACAAAATTTTGACTGTTATATCTTTGTATTTGTATCGTGTATGTTTGTATGTTCATCGTAATAAAAATGTATATAGCACAGTTGGACAAAGTCAGAGCTATAATTTAAGGAATAATGACCAATTAATACTGCCAGCCCCTAGTTTTGTACATTATAATAATAGTTTAGGTAATATTGCAATTAGAGTATATAATAAGTTGACCAAAGATTTAAAATACTGTGATGACATTAAGCAATTTGAAAGAAAATTAAAAGATTATTTTATAAATAGACCTTATTATTGTATTGATGAATATTTTGCTGATGCGTTAAATTAGTTTGATTATTATTTCTAACATATCTGATTTGAATTTTTGTATAATATATATATTAAATATATTGTTAAATATACCACGAAAATCGAACAATTGCGGATTTGTATCTCCATCCTGCATCCCTGTCACATTTCAAAATCAAAAATCAAAATAATTTATTTCCAGATAACCAAGATCCATGTTGTTAATATACATTAAAACTAGACTTACAACTAAATGTTAGTACATACTTAATATTAGACACTGATTTAAAATTTAAATTCTAAATTTGATTTTGCAAGTTTAATTAATCCGAAAATTATCGGACAATCAAACCTGCTAGAAATCATGCTAAGGATGCTGTTGTTGCTGCCTCTCACTCTACCCACAAGTGATGCCACTTTTTTCCGACGGATAGCGTGAAAGTCATCCGTGCGGGCTTCAGCAAACATTGCGGATGCGCTACAGAAGCGAGGCAACCCCATCAGCACCCTGAACCCGTTGTTGAATTGGACTCGCAGAGCATTATACGATTTCTGGGTGTATTTGACCCATAGACCTCCCGCGTACATAGAAGTACAGTACGCTTTGAACAGTGTTACATTCAACATTCATTCATTTGTGTTGTTGTTACATTTGCATATTGGAGTGACAAAAAGGTTTTCCCGTCAATGCCAATTTTAGATATTCTTGGTGGGCATGCTGTATACAAAACTAATCTTTTTACATATGGCAATACTGCAGTAATGAACCTGATCTGCTCCAATCTCGGATGAAACCCGAGAATCGACCCGATTCACGATCCGATTACACGGTTATGTAAATTATTACGATTGTCGCATGTCGACTTTCGATGGCTTTCATTATGATTCCTTAATTATGTAAATTATTGATTGTGCGCGAAAGTGTGACCGATTGTTTGGTCGTAGGTAGATTACGAGATAGGCGTGCTTTTTTTTATACGGCTACAGTGAAGCCCCAATTCCAAAGTCGGTTATTAAATTATTACAGTAATCTTGAATTTAATTTCGGTACCTTGCTTTTTTTCTTCTTTTTTACTCGGCTGCAGGCTGCTTGCTTCGGCGTCCATAAAGAGATTGTTTCCGTACGGATAGTACGGGTCAACGAAATAGTTTTAAGATATTGAGAATAAGAAGATTTGATTATACTAACTCATGCGAAGTTTGCCAAATGTTCGCCCATGGAGGTCAGTGAAATCACTAGTATTTTTATTTTATTTTTTCCGAATATAAAAGGCAGAACACACCGAATATGTCCACCGGAATATCGCTGCATTTACAGTTTAGAATTTTATCTCGCAATATTAAAGTTTAATTAAACATATTTAACGATAACAATTTATTTAATTCAGAAACTAAGCAGGTACAAAACTGGAACGGACCTTGTCCTGATTGACAGGACGGCGGGTGTGCCCACAACTAGACTACTATAAAAACATAAAATTAAATTATTCTTATCAATCCTTAAATACAACTAAAAAAAGACATCAACTAACTATATACCTATCACCATATCAAAGTGAGCTCAATTTGTAAACATGGAATTCCGCTAGTCTATATTATCTCATAGTTTCTCCAGTACTCGCAGTAGAGAAAGAGTGCCGGTTCGATTCCCGCGGGGTACTCTCGCCATCTGTCACATCAGCATACAATCGCGCGAGTGTGGCCATGAGAGCGGCGGTTTGGAAATATCATAATTTCAAATCAAGATGACATTTGTGTGAAGGGTTTAGTGTGGGATTGGATTAAATTAAATAAATTGCTTTGCTTTGTGATTGCTGATCGTTGATCTGATTTAACTTCGTGTTACTATTGTATATCATTGTAGCACTTTTTAATAGTTATCTGCGCGGATAGGATTTGATATTCTATCTTGGTCATAATAAGTAAATCTCACATTTACATAGTTAGAATATCACAGCCACCGTGACAGGCGAAAAAGGAGCCGCTATCTTTGGTCTCCTTCTTCCTTTTGTCTCCTTTACCATCAGACGGACAGACTGCACGTTTGCTTGCCACTGGAAATACTTAGGTAGGTAAACCTCTTCTACTGTAGTAAGTACGCTCATCTGCCGCAGCTTTCTAAACCAGTAAGTGCCTTTCAAAAGCTATTTAACGTTAATAACCGATGCTTACGCCGTTTAATAGGTACCCACTCCGCTGGTGGTGTAGCCGCAGCCGCCGTGTTTCACCTGTTTCTCGGATACTAACAGGGTTGTCATGTTACTTGAAGCGGATTCTATAAGCAATATACAATATTTCACTTGACATGCAGAGCACCTACTTTAAAATACTTCAATAACAAAATAAATGACACTAAAATAAAATCAATGTTAAAATAAATATTCCCCCTACAGGCTTGGGCTTGGTACCGTAGACGCTGGCAGCGTTTCCTCGCTGCATTGCAATACAAGTGCGTTGGGCGAGGAAGTTGCCAGCTCTACGGTCACTGGTAGCGTCCCCAAGCCTCTTTGAGATGGGCGCTCAAACCCCATGGGCCGGGGTTCTCGATGCCAAACGGAACAAACTAGTATTCGCCACCGAGTCCCCTATATTCAAAATTACTGGTTCTTTTTGTTTTATTGCTTACGATGGGAGATGGAAGGAGTGATCTGGTCGCCAATTGGCGTCCATATATGTACTCGAAAGAGTCGCACGTCCTAAAAGTGCCAAATGTGTCGAATTTTAAATACTGTAATTACTGTCGTCTAAGGGCTTAAATGATTGTACCTTTGGACTTCATCGGAGTAGGTACGAACTCGAGAGTCACATGGCAACATTGGTAACCCTAGCTAGAAACTGCACCAAAGGCCGCGTCTTGCGCGAACGCAGGTTAGTCCAGATCTCTGGCAACAGCCAGTAGTAGTTAGTTCCTTTTGTACTTTTGGTTGCGCTATACCGATTTTACTTCCGTCCACAAAACGCGACCTTCAGATTCACTCTTCAAGATTGCTAAAACTGGTGATTTCTACTGCTTCTGATATTTGCCCACTACTGCTTCAACCGTTCCCCGAACACTCGATTATAACTTGACGTACACACGTAGGTATACATCTGACCGAGTTGCTTTGACTAAATAAAGGTAGGGACAAAGTACCCTATAACTTTATTTAGTAACTTCTATTCTAACTAAATTTTCCCGATATCTGTCCTAACCGTATGCCTCCTTCTTTAATGCCTCACGAGTACGCCCAGTACCTCCTCTACTAGCTATTGTAATGAGGCCCTAGATAACCACACTCTTACCATTCATCCATTCAATTCCTCCGCTATTCGCTCAGTCGGTCGACAGGTGTCCGACCCAGCTTTATTGTGATCATTCGATTATAGCTTGACGTTTGATATGACAGATTGCGGTGTAGAAATTTGACCCAGTTGCTGTCTCGTAGACTTTTAAGGTAGGGACAAAGTACCTAACAGTTTTACTTTACTCGTACTCGCAGTATCTACTTCTATGAGCATTATTTAAGTAACTACCGTACCATGGTAGGCTAGGTCAGGTCCTATATTTAGTTACACTGATACCGGGTGTTGCCTGTAACACGAACAAATTTAATCGTGGGTACCTAGGCATCGCCAAACTGAGCAACGTTTGTTCAGTGACATTTAAAAATAACGTGTGTTTGATTTTGATTACACTTTAAAATTTGTTAAACAGAAGATGCAATGTACGGCGAATTATTTAATTTTTGTTTTTATTTTGAGACGTCAATTAGGCTGATGTTACCGTACATTCAAAATACTATTTAAGTAGTTTGTATGTAAAATACTAAAAGTGAAAACCTACACAGTACATCATTTTTAAAAGTTGTTAAGTTTGAGGAGATGAGAGGAGCTACCTGCGATTTAATTTATTGCTCCTGTTACAGGGCCTATACCACGAAAATCGAACGATTGCGGATTTGTATCTCCATCTCTGTCGCACTTGCATATTGGAGTGACAAAGAGGTTTTCCCGTCAATGCCAATTTTCGATGTTCGTGGTAGACGTGCAGGCAACACCCGGTAGAACAATCGCCATTTGCAAGCAACTAGTGTGCTTACCATGAGTTACGTTCGATTGCGACTGCGGCAATCGACAGTATGTCCGTCTCGCTCCTGCCAGAGCAGTGGTAGGAGCGAAACGGACATACTTTCGAATGCCGCAGTCGCAATCGAAAACAACTCATGGTACGCACACACTACGAGTACGAATAACGTTGGATGTTACTTGGAACTAGTTTCCCCGTACAGAAACTTCGAGCAATGTTATATTACTTATATTTAAATATGTACATAATTATCAATAGTAGCAGTTGCATCCTTTAAGTGGCATGTGCTGAAAATACCGATTCCCTTATGTCCTGCGACGAATCTATTAACTGTACTTTCCTAAACCGGTCAATTGCAGACAGTGTGGACCGGGTGACGAGACGTCAACCTAAAGTAGTGAGCGAGGCAGTCGATGACACCGTATCTTTTGACAATATTCGCGAAATAATAACGGACGCGATGAACAAAGTCGTAACTGAGCGGCTAGGATGTTTGATCAACCGAGAAATCTCTGAACAACTTGGTCCTATATTAAGCACCCTCACAAGCTTAACTACTCAAGTTACAGAATTAGACAAGAAATTGTCCGAAATGGGGGATCTACTTGCCGCATCAACTCCGAGCCAATTAACTCCCGAGGGCAAGCGACCACGCCCAAAAAATCGGAAAAAGAAGCAGGTCAAATCAGCGAACAACAACAACGTGCTGCAGTCACCGGGACCTGTTTCGGTTGTTACATCTCCGTCGCCGACGGCCGCACCGGCCGCTACTCCGCAGATGCCGGCGCCTGGTGCGGCCGCTACTCCGCAGTTGCCAGCGCCTAGTAAAGCCATTACTCCGCCGTCACTGGTGCCTAATGCAGCCACTGCATCGCTGTCGTTTATACCAGCTTCTTCCAATGCGCCGCAGTCGCTGGCTAAGTTGCCAACGTCGGCTCTGGCGTCGACTTCAGCTTCTAGGCCACCTGAAGTGAAGACCGCAGTTAGCCAGCAATATTCAGTGATGCCGACGCAAAAGCAAAAAAGTCAGCTCGTAAAGCCAGAACGTCGCCGAACAATATCGGAGGTAATGCGGGGTACTGCGGCTCCGGGTGCTACACTGCTGGAAGCCTCGGAGCGACGTCAATACATTCATTTATTCTACCTTAAAGTAGGGACTACGGTAGATCAAATCATATCCCACTTAACATCTGTATTAGGCGAAGATGTCTGCACGGCAGAGGCTCTCAAGCCCAGAGGTGACTATGCATCGTTTAAAATTAGTGTTCCTTCAAATCTGGCGGATCGAGTAATGGACCCTAGCAATTGGGCGAAAGATATCTGCGTTAGGTCCTGGCGGCAGTCATTTCGCGCCAAAGCGGAAAAGTAAATGCAACCGATCTCTTAAGTTGTATTATCAAAATGTCAGAGGGCTACGGTCTAAAACAGCAAAATTTAGGAAGAACGTAGAGATATACCGCCCCGACCTTGTAGCCCTCACTGAAACGTTCCTCAACAGTTCGGTAAACAACGGAGAGCTATTCCCTCCTGGTTACGTCGTAATCCGAAAGGATAGATGTGGTGACGTCGGTTGGGGAGGCGTCTTAGTGGCTGTAAGAGACGATTTCAATGTGAAAATTATAGATAATATCGATGGCTTAACTGATGATAAAGAAGTTGTATTTGTAAGTATTTCTAAAAGACTAGTTAAGCTTATTGTATGTATTGCCTATTTGCCACCAAACTATAACACTGAACAATATCTGAACGTCTTAGAATGTATTGAAACTGGTATGTGTATGTTTACCACAAAAAAAATTTTGTTAGGTGATTTTAATCTTAACTCTTTTAATGCAAGTGTTAAAAACCAATTTGAAAGCTTTATTCGTTTTTGTGAATTACAGCAATGTAATCACGTCGTCAACGAACACGGAGGCATCCTAGATCTTGTCCTAACAAGTATGGGTACTGGCAAAACAATCGTGCAATGCTGCGACAACCCGTTGGTTCCCGCTGACACCTACCATCCGCCACTTAGCATAAGTCTGTTGTTTAACAATGATCCGAATACGCTAGGCATAGACGCTAGCCCAACGATCTATGCGGTACAGCCCAGGTACCCTCGTTGGAATTTTAATAGGGCTAATTTGTCATCACTGTATTCAGATGTTGCTAGCATTGACTGGGCACCATTGTACCAGATAATCGATGTCAATTGTGCTGTTAATATGTTGTATCGTAATTTGCATACCGTTCTTGATCGAAATGTGCCAGTTAATAAAAACCCGGTAAGTAGATCGTTCCAACGTTATGAGTACCCAGTCTGGTATACAGCTGAAATAATTAAATATATTAAGCTGAAACACTTTAACCTAGTTAAGTATAAAAGCAAAGGGTTAGCATTCAATAAGGAACTGTTTAGACACTATCGCACTCTAGTAAAAGACTTAATAGCTTCTGCGTATAAACAGTACCTTTTAAAAACAGAACAAGCTATTAAGCTTGACCCTGCCGCTTTTTGGAAGCATGTTAAAGATAGACGCAGCCATCGTCGGCCAAACGTATATACGGCTGGTGGAGTCCCTTTGTCAGAGTGTGACGCCGTGCAAGCTTTTGCTAGGTACTTTGGTTCCGTGTTCCACAAGGACACTCCCAGCCTGGACGCTGGTGCGACCGCTCGAAATGGTATCGCGGGTAATAGTCCTATTTGTATAAGCTTGCAAAACATTGGTTTAAGTGAACTGACTAGGGTCGTTAAAAAATTAAAGGCCTCATCTGGGCCTGGCCCGGACGGCATTCCCGCATTTTTTGTCAAGGATTGCATTGAGGTACTAAAGCAGCCTCTTACATTTATTTTTAATTTGGCGATCCAGGGTGGAGTCTATCCCACCATGTGGAAAGTATCCAGAGTTACACCGGTCCCAAAGTTGGCAGCCGCCACAGATGTAACAGCATTCCGGCCGATAGCCATACTATCAGTTTTTGCGAAAGTATTCGAGAGTGTTGTAAACATGTGTATTTCACCACTTATTTCGGGTCGATTAGCGGATGAGCAGCACGGTTTTCGAAAGGGCAGATCAACTGCTACCAACAATGCCAACTTTGTTGACTACACTCTCCTCCATATGGATCAATGTCGACAGGTGGACGCAGCTTACTTTGATTTCCAGAAGGCGTTCGACCTGGTCGACAATGACATCCTTCTAAGCAAGCTTTCCACGTTTGGTTTCTCTCTGAATTTGTTGAGGTTGTTTGCGAGTTATTTGGGAGATCGCAGACAGTATGTGCAGCTATCAGGCCACCAGTCAGAGGAGTATTTCACCAGGTCTGGGGTTAGTCAAGGCAGCACGCTAGGACCTACTCTATTCCTGGTGATGATTAATGACCTACCTGCTGCGGTTGGAAATGTTAGATGCCTATTGTTTGCTGATGACCTGAAATTGTTCCATGCAGTAAATTCGGTCTGTGATTGCGAGACTCTTCAACATGATATAGATGCTGTTGTGGAGTGGGGCCGAGCGAACCGATTACCATTCAATGGGAAAAAGTGCAAGGTGATGGTGTTCACTAGAAGTAAAGGCCCACTGGACTATACGTACCAACTTGACGGCGAAGTTATTGAGCGAGTACAAAACATTCGCGACTTGGGCCTCGAATTTGATACCAGTTTGGATTTTCATAGCCATATTAACTCTATAGTAAAGAGTGCAAATAAAATGCTAGGATTCGTGATCCGAACGGCACCACAGTTTACTAGCACGGCAGTGCCAATTATTTTATACAACTCGTATGTGCGAAGTAAACTGGAGTACAATTCCATAATATGGGATCCGGCGGAAGAAACTTATAAACTCTTAATTGAGAGAGTGCAGAGAAAGTTCGCGCGTCACCTTTACAAGAAGCAGTTTGGGTACTATCCCTTTTTATATCCATCGCTTTTTGTAACTGGGATGGTCGGACTTGAGACCCTTAACTTGAGGCGTAAGCTTCATCTTGCTATTCATTATAGCCTCCTGTTGAGGGGACAGATTGACAACCCGGTGGCGTTAGAGGGAATCCGCCTTTTCGTTCCCGAGCAATACGCGCGTGCGGGGCGCCGCCGCCGCCCCCTGTTCTGTGAGCCGGAGGCGGCACGCTCGTGCCGCGCCACCAACGCGCCAGGTGCTCGTGCGCCAGCGTTACTCAATCAGCTTGCACTGACGCAGGATGCTGACGTGTTCGCCGATGAATGGTACATTCTGCTTGGCAAAATTAGTGCCCTGTGTAATTTATTTAGTTAATTATATTAAGATGTACTAATTAGATGATACTTTAAGTATTTATCCATTTAGTTTTAGTTGTACTAGCATTATAAGCGCTTTGGTGTCTAGACTGTAAGCTTATAAATGTAATTGAATTCATAAAAAAAAAAAATAAAAAAAAAAAATGTGTTCTGTGACTTCCACCGATAAACAGCTGTCAGCCGCCGGGTTCATGTTATAAAAATAGCTAACTAAGGGCGTTATCACACTTGCGATTTGCAAGCGAGTTTTGTATAGAAATCGCATTCAAATCGCCCGAGTGTGATAAGGCCCTAAGTGTCTACTTGTCTAGTTTCGTTGCTCTCTTAATCTTTGACTATTTTCCGTCGCTAACTCTCGGTATTTTACGTTTATGCCATTTAAACATTTTAGCATGCGATGACTGAGCGTTGGCGTGTTACCTAATGTACAACAATGTTTGACATGACATACTCATACATAATGCACGATTTACATAAAGTCGTTTGACCTAGATTATTAGATATCAGCACATGACCTTGGGCCTAGCTAGTGACGCACGAATTAATTAGGTCTGAAGGTCTGATATAATATCGATGGATCTACACAAGTTAATTAGTGAAATATATTTTTATGAATCTATATACTAGAATCATGTTAGAAACCGGTTACAGTAAAAGCGATAGTAACTAGGTGTCATGTTAATCGATCTTTGATCGATGCGTCGATGGACGTTGACAGATCGATCGATGCTAAATTGATCGATCAGTTCATTCAAACGTCTCTTGCAAATATCGATTAAAATAAAACACAATATAAATATAATTTTCTTTAAAAATTCTAGTAAGTACAACTTCTGTCCCATATTAAAAATACAATATTAAAAATACGTGATTTCACATACTTATACATAGGTACATATTTGATGTCAATTTGCAAATCTTTGGGCCACACGTTTTATTTAACATAGTAAGGGATTCTTTAAATAATGGCTAAGAACTGCGCGCTGCGTATTAAAAATGACGCAATACAGATCCTAGAAACAAACTGACATGGCTGAAAGCGGATGAGCTTAAAAACCCAAAACTAACTAGACAAGGCCACCCGGAATCTTCAACCTTAAAAATCACTCGAAAATAGCACGTATGGCTTCGTCTTAAAGCTCACTATCAGTCATAGTACAATGATGTAATTATCCTATGTTTGCATGGTCTAAAAAACTAGGCGCCATCATTGTTGTTGTTTTTTTAAATTCTCGGTGGCTCAATGCACCGCACCTACATCCAGCCTACACCGGTACAGATATGGACATAGGGTTGCCACTCGTAGGTATCCTAGATAAATTGTATTTATTTTTATGCTTCTAATTCGGTGATACTACACAGCAAAAAATCTTAAATACGTTGCAAAAAGGTTGAAACCTAAAAATATTATATTCATACTTGACATTAGAAGTATCACCAAATTATGCGAGTTTACCCTAAATGGGGGGGAGCATCCTTTGTGTTGTGCGCAACACTCGGCGGGCGAGTCCGACTCGCGCTTGGCCGGTTTTTTACTAGTATCGTGGTATCGTAGGTAGACCGAGGAAATAGAATTTTGTGTTGTGTTATTGTTGTTTAACTATGTTATGCCACGAATTAAGAATTTTATCATTCTTCTTTTACATTTCCTATGTTACTTGCATTTACATGTAAGTAAGTACTCATGCTAATTGCTATACGTTTCCGTGCATTATGGAATAACTTGAAATATTGAATTTAGTCGTGTGTTTTATATATCTATGGACGGTCACCTGCAAAAATTTAGGCCCCTCTGCATAGAATTTGTACATATACACCCACGGGGGTCCAATATCTCTATACTCTGTGGGTAAGTGTATATCATATTTTATTGTTGCCACGGCAAAAACTTTTCAACTAAGAATAACCCATATGGATATAAATGAGTTATTAACTGTTAGGTGGGAGCCCTAGCTCACGTCACCCATGTATCTTGTACCGCCCACGAATGTCGCAACCTGCGTACGCGCCTGTCACAGCCAACTTACGCTGAAAGAACCTTTGTACTAACTCCTCACACTGATTAAATGTAGACCATACTGTACCATGACTTTTCTAGGATTTACAGGTCTCTCATGTAATATTGGTCGGCTTTCATTTGATATGATTCGGTCAATTTAATTACTCACTCTTACTTACGGAACTTATGTACGAAATATCTTTCGATATTTACCAATCGCTTTTTGGTGAAAGAAAACATCGTGAAAAAAACCGGACTGATTCCAATAAGGCCTATAGTTCTCCTAAAGTCGTTCGTTAAAACATAATATTCAACCTGCAAAACGCTTTTTTCCATGTCATGATAGTAACTTATCTTCAAATCTCATGAGGTCATGAAAATTTTATAAGTAGGTACTTAAAATTAAAACTAAATAATTGTCACCTGTTTATATTTACAACGCAACTTCTTAACCAGAGTTAAGTCTGATCGGATGGTCTTGGTATTTTCTTACAGTAGTGTAGGTACTCTGTTATTTTATTCAATTAAAATTTTATATTAGCTTTACCGCTAATTGTATAAAAACAATGAGACCTGAGACTCGATTCGTACTTTCGTTTTATTTGTAACCAAGTACATTTTGGCGTCGACGGCCATTGTATTGAGTACAGTTAGAGCGCATTGTTTTCGCGAATTTTATTACGGAACGTGGGTTAAATACGTTGTAACTGTACCGACTTTCCCGATGATGGTCCTGCTGCAATCAGAGCAAGCGAATAACTACAAATGTGGCAACTTTATAAGTAGGTATATGGACGTTACAGTCGAGAATAAGGCGTGTATGTAGGTATAGTGTTTTATGCAATTGTGACATATAGAGCTTTTCAATTGTTTAAGCTACGGATCTTTCTGAATAGTTTTTTAGGAGTTTTATGTATCACCATTGCATACCTACAATGGTTTTTTTTACGTGCCAACACATCGAATGGACTAGATATCCTAACTAATTAATACGGGTTCTTATAGTATACCACGGTTTTATTAGAATGGGACGGATTAACAGGAGCTCAATTTTAATAAAAAAAACCGTGATAAGAAGTATACCGTGTATTCATTAGTTCGAATGTCAAATAACCGCTATAGTTTAAAAAGTGTAAAACTAGTTCCGTTGAAAAGAAGCGCAGACCAGTTGGGCTAAAGACTCGTTGATGTCTTTTGTTCTATTACTTTGTTGTGTGTTATTTTACCGGCACCTCGTGATTGGTAAAGTGCACGATAGTTCAGTACAGTGAAGTTTCATTTAATTTATTAGTCGATATTTAAGTTGACGACAATACAGTATTTTGCCTACGTGAGGTGAGACAGAGAAAGTCGCGATTTGTGTCTGTAATTTTCTCTAATAAATTAAATCACAGTAAAAACGAGGTAAAAATACGCAATAACAGTGGCCTATTTACTGCAAACAATTGATACAGATATCACACAGCGGATTGAATTACTTTGGCCTGATTCCTTCCATTGATATCGTTAAACTTTGTGTCAATTGACAAATAAGTGCCAACGATTTTATTTATTGTCTATTTAGGTAGGTATGGCCCTTTATTGTGCACAAATATAAATTCTTATTTAAGTTTAAGGTCAATGCAATCTTAGTATTGTAATAAACCTGACAGTTTTGATAATTTGTTCCTCCATCACGCAATAATGGCTAAACGGACGTTAGTTCGTAAAATTTTACTGGTAATTACAACCCCAAATGGATATACTTTTCATCTCGCATTTCATTCCCATAAAATGGGCACCACAACACAAGCCTTATTGAGCTTACCGTGGGACTAGGTCGATTAATGTAAGATTGTCCCAGAATATTTATTATTATTGATTAATTAATTCATTCATTTTATATATTCATTCATAAATAACAATAAAAAGATTCCGACGAATTAGGAACCTAATTTTGTTTTTTGAAGTCGGTGTAAAACCTACGGGTGAAAAACATAACTCCGTTGGTAATCGGGCAACAATAACGGCATTACTCCAGTAACATAGTGAGTTTTATTAAAGCTTTTATCACAAAATTCGATACAAGTGACTGGTGATTGCATTAATGTGCACTAAAGTGCTATTAAAGTGCCCACAACCGAGGTCGCTATATACCGCTTTGTGTTTGATAGCTCGTGACATTGCAAGTCTTATGAGATAACTGGGCTATATTTGCTATTAGGGAATTTATACCTTTTTAGATCATGTTGGTAAATCTAATAGTAAATAAAAGGTTAGATTGGCCTGTAATTGACGCGTCAAAACACTTATTAAAAAAACTTCGAACAGTATTCCCAAAGTTTAATCCAGTTATTTGGGCTAAACGTTCCCCAATGTTGGCTGTCAACAATAACGCGCTACCTGCTACCATAAAAAAAGTAAAAGAACAAACACATTAGAGAGTCACGTGCTTGAGTTCTTTACATTTGTTTAATAGGTAACTCAAAGTACAGACAGACTATAGATTACTTATATCTAAATTTTCCTCGCGTATGGGGATGTTAATATCTTTGCGGTTTGTTTTGCATTTAAACCCTAGTGCCTCTTTGACTCTACACTATGACACTAGATTTTCACATAAAACACAGAAGTTGACTGGTAGAGAATACCATCTGGCATTAAGTTCGCCTTTTGTACATTATTTACTGTGCAATAAACTTTAAATAATAATAATATACAAAAAAATACGAGTACCATTTACAATATTCGTAGAAACCCCGATGTTCGGCGAATACGAATATTCGTAATACTTGCATCAAAATCTTCTATATTGTCATCAACGCGGCAACGGTCGAATTTACCTCGTGCAGCAGCCCACAGCGCTGCCCTGACCTGGCGCAATAAGGCTAAAACCACAAACAATAGGCGACCGCTAACCCGCATCATTAGCCTGATGGCGATACGCTATCCACGAACTACCTTACCTCCGATGTGTACTATATTCATTTTAGTCTGCTAAAGTCACAGTTTATTGGATAACGGGCTAACGGCTAAATATATTATTATTATAATCTTAGCCTCTAAGAGTAACCTCTGTATTTATACTTTTTTTTTTTGAATAAATTATTTGTATTTGTATATTGAGCGCAACAAGGCGAATTCGTCTCGTTCTTCGAGCCCACAGCGCTTCCAATCCCTGACCCGGCCCAATAAGGATAAAACAATAGGCGAGCGCCAATCCGTATAATTGGTTTAATGGCGCCACGCTATCCATAAACTACCTGACCTCCAGGTATGTCAAGCTTGCAACATGCATTGGTATTCTACATTAAAGCGGATGTAGACTAGATATTTTTATTGTTTAAATACTTGTTAGGCATGTATCGGACATGGAGGTACTTATACAAGAAACGCACGAGTTATTATTTATACATATAAACCTTCCTCTTGAATCACTCTATCTATTAAAAAAACCGCATCATAATCCGTTGCGTAGTTTTAAAGATATCTACCGTCTCGTATGCACAAAACACCTGAAAAACTGACGAAAAGGCATTGAACCTGTGACTTCTATATTCGCGTCGGTTATGGCGTCTACAGAAAACTTGGGTCTGATTCCTGCACTGGGCATTGGAGACCTTGGTCAGTTTATCTTTTGTAAGCCGATGACCAGTACAGTTTAAAACTTTTTTTTTTAATTAAACACTTTAGAACGGATACGTTTATTTATTAACACCATGACCATTCTAAAGTGCTTAATTTCAATGAATAACAATCGCGGTAACAGAAGAATATCATTTTCTAAATTTCCACTGTGTCTTCTTCTTCTTCATCAGATACTTGGGGCAAAAAATGGCAACAATGTTAAGATAGATTGTTGCCATTTTTTGGCTCAAGTTTGTGATGAAGGCGGATTGTGCCAGACTTGCGACATCCATCAGGTCGCATTCTAGATTAATTGAATTCAGAGAAAGTTTGTATTCTGGGAGCTAAGTGTGATTAACATACTGATTGATTGTGTTATGCGATCTACGTGATTTCGGTTGTTCCTGCATGTTTAAGTTGTAGAATTAGGGCTGAGATCGATCATAAATACCGGACATTTTAGTAATGTCGAGGTTTCCCCGGACATTGTAGAAAAGTATTTACATATTTCATAAATTCATCATCATCATCATCATTTCAGCCGAAAGACGTCCACTGCTGGACATAGGCCTCCCCCAAAGATTTCCACAATGACCGGTCCTGCGCCACCCGCATCCAGCGGACTCCTGCGACCTTCATCAGGTCATCAGTCCACCTTGCGGGGGGCCTACCCACGCTGCGCCTTCCGGTACGCGGTCGCCACTCGAGAACCTTTCCGCCCCAACGGCCATCGGTTCTACGTGCAATGTGCCCCGCCCACTGCCACTTAAGTTTAGCGATTCGGAGAGCTATATCGGTTACTTTGGTTCTGCTGCGGATGGTCTCATTTCTGATACGATCTCGCAGAGAGAC
The DNA here is from genome assembly GCA_949128165.1 of Lathronympha strigana. Lineage (NCBI taxonomy): Eukaryota > Metazoa > Arthropoda > Insecta > Lepidoptera > Tortricidae > Lathronympha > Lathronympha strigana. The sequence continues at coordinate 4,736,643 of OX421914.1, forward strand.
TCCTAGCATAGCTCTCTCCATCGCCCTTTGGGTGACTTTGAGCCTTCTTATGAGGCCCATTGTAAGCGACCACGTTTCAGTACCGTATGTCATCACTGGCAACACACACTGATCGAAGACTTTCGTCTTCAGGCACTGCGGAATATTGGACGAAAAGATGTGTCGCAGCTTCCCGAACGCTGCCCAACCGAGTCGGATTCGACGATTAACCTCTTTCTCGAAATTGGACCTACCTAACTGGACAGTTTGTCCAAGGTATATATAATCGTCTACAACTTCGAGTGTAAAGTCTCCGATTGTCACTGGAGTTGGTGCTACATGGATATTCGACATGATTTTCGTCTTATCCATGTTCATCTTAAGACCAACTCGCCCGGAGGCTCTACTGAGGCTAACAAGCATCGTACTTAAATCCTCCATGGTCTCAGCCAAGACTACTATATCGTCAGCAAATCGAAGGTGAGTGAGGTACTCGCCGTTTACATTGATGCCTAGCCTTCTCCAGTCCAGAGTCTTGAAAACGTCCTCCAGTGCAGCGGTAAACAGCTTAGGAGAGATGACATCTCCCTGCCTGACTCCCCGCTGCAGCGGAATAGGCTTCGAGTTCTGGTCTTGGAGTCGGACTGACATAGTGGCGCTCTCGTACAAACACTTCAACACTTCGATATAGCGGTAGTCTACTTGGCACCGTTGGAGAGATTGTAGTACCGCCCAGGTTTCGATCGAATCAAAGGCTTTCTCGTAGTCCACAAACGCTAAACAGAGGGGCAGATTATACTCCTCGGTCTTCTGTATAACCTGACGAAGCGTATGAATGTGGTCTACGGTACTAAAGCCTCTTCGGAAACCGGCTTGTTCGGGAGGCTGGAAGTCATCAAGCCTGCGTGCGAGACGATTCGTAATGACTCTTGAAAACAGCTTATAGACATGGCTCAGAAGTGAGATGGGTCGGTAGTTCTTCAGTAAGGCGTTGTCGCCTTTTTTGAAGAACAGTACCACCACACCTCCGCTCCATGCCTTTGGCGTTTTCCCTTCTAGTAAGACGGAATTGAACAACTTCTGAAGGGCCGTAAGGACCGGTTTACCACCCGCCTTCAGAAGTTCGGCTGTAATTCCGTCTTCACCAGGCGCCTTGTTGTTTTTGAGCTGTTTAAGAGCCATACTAATCTCGTACAGGCTGATGTCCGGGATGTCTTCGGTATAGTGTCGGGCCAGTCTAGCTCTAGGGTCTTCCGCCAGACCAACTTCGGGTCTGCTAGTAGACGTGTATAGCTGTCCATAAAAGCTCTCTATCTCACTCAGAAGCTCAGGTTTGGATGTGATGATTCTACCATCCTCAGTTTTTAACTTAGCGAGCTGGCTTTGCCCAACAGACAGATCCCTTGCAAAAACTTTGGAGCCCTTATTTCGCTGAATGGCCTCTTCAATACACTTAGTATTGAATTGGCGCATATCGCGGGTGAGGGACTTAGAGATCTGCTTGTTGAGCCGCCGGTATAAAGTCGCGTCAACTGAAGATTGTAGAACCATTTTACTCCTCTTATCGAAGAGTCTCTGAGTGGAGTCTGAGAGCCTTTTGGTCTTATTTGTCCGTTGGGCCTTAAAAAACTTAGACCCAGCGCTATGGACAGCTTCCACAAACCCGTCGTTGAACTCGTCCACATCATCGCCTAGGCAATCGAAACGGTTTTGGAGTTCCAGCTGAAAGCTCTCAGGGTTTTGAGTTTGGAGTGCAGGACGGAGCGTAGACTTCATCAGTCGAGAGCGTTCTAGCTTAGGACATATATTCAATGTGCCTCTTACCAGACGGTGATCGCTTCCGGTTTTGACCATATTGATCACAGAAACATCATTGAATATATGTCTCTTCGTCGACATGATGAAGTCAATCTCGTTTTTAGTTGCACCGTTGGGACTCATCCAGGTCCATTTTCTGTGCTCGCGTTTCTTAAAGAAAGAGTTCATCATGTAGATAGAGTCCCTCTTTCTCCAAGAAACCAGCCAGTAGATGCCCCCGGTGGTTCCGACGTCCAACCCCAAATTGTCCCACTCTCAGCTCGTCACCATCTCTCTTGCCTAGTTTCGCGTTGAAGTCCCCCATAACAACGGTGAAGTAGGTTCTGGAGCTATGCATGGCTTTTGAAATATCCTCATACATAGCCTCCACCTCGTCATCGGAGTGTGCCGAAGTCGGCGCGTACACCTGTATGACCTTCAACGAGTACCTCTCGGATACTCTGAGTATAAGGTACGCCACCCTAGTCGACACACTCTCGATCTTCACCACGTTGTTTACGAGGGACTTGTGGACGATGAACCCGACACCTCCCTGGGACTGTTGGTCGCCCTCCCGGAAATAGAGCAAGTTGCCGGACTTTAGGATTATCGTGTGCTCGCCCTCTCTTCGGACTTCTGACAATCCCACGACGTCCCAACGCAACTTGCTCAATCCTTCCTCCAGTTCCGCCAACTTTTCGTCGGTCCGCAGTGTACGCGTGTTATATGTTGCCAGGGCCAGGAGTCGTCGGTGGTGGTAGCCGGATCTTTGCCGGAGATTCTTAGCACCCCTGACCCCGCTAGCACCCTGGCCGCTACCATAACCAGGGCACCGGGGGTCGCCGGAACCTCGGGGCCGGGGCCTTTGTGTACTATTCATTAGGGGGGTTTTTGCCGTAATCGCCACGCTTGGCATGCGGGTTGGCGATCGCAGTGTCTCCACCGTAACTTAGGGATGCTGCTGCCCATCCCCCGGTGGTCTTGGTCGTAGTTTAAGGACATACCCGGGTCCTTTTTTCATAAATTCATCAATTTCATAAATTATAGGAATCTGACTGAAAAAGTTTTCTCCAGACGCTTTTTTCAAACTAAGACAGATGTGGGAAAACCCGGGGACGGTTAGCTCTAAAAATATGTTAACGGTTCTGATCCTTATGCCTCGGACATACGTTCTGAGCTGTATTACATATTATTAGACGTGACCGCAAGTGCGGCATTGTCGCATGTGTCACAACCACAGCAGAATCTGGATGAACAATTGATGTTGACAGCATTTACCGTTGTCCTCAGATTCCCGCGATGCGCTGCTGACGCCGTGATGATGAGGCTCGAAGCCCTGGAGAAACCGCACCGCTACCACAACCTGCTGCACGACGACCATGCCAGTGAGTACATGCCCTTATCTGCTCAAAGCTTGGAGCAACTCAGGCTCCTAACAAGTTGCAAGCTTCGCACACATACGCACTTCTCACACATTACATAAATACAATTATTCCTCTGTTTAATCGCACGTGTAGGACTTGCAATCCGGATATCCGAGTATTCGTTTATTCGGATATCCGTTAAATTTACTCTCCGGATTTACACTCTGTTTATATCCGGATAATACGAATAATCCGAATAATGCACTTGAGTTTTAAAAAGTGTTCATAGATAGAATGTAGATGACGTTAACGTTAGATTGTTTTTATTTGGATACATTTTTGACTCCTATATAAGCATCTGTTAGATTAAATTCGATTGCAAAGTGGAGTTCCTTCGTGCTGAGAATTAAGCGAGCTAGTAACTCTATCGTATGAAAAAGATTGATCTCGAAATTCTCGACTATGCAAACTCTCGACTTCGCAAATATTTTTTTATTTGATTTTTGTAATTTTAACAAATAAATCATTATTTTCATATTTTTTTTTGGTTCTGAGTGAAAAATTTAATTACTTTTAGTCATTTCAATGCAAATAAATTTTTGTTTAAAAAAAATGTTAATATTCGATTTTTATTCGTTTTATTCGAATGTCCGGATAGTAAATTAATAAATATTCGTATTATCCGGATAGCAAAAATGGACGGATATTGCAAGCCCTACGCACGTATTACTTATTATGGCCCCAGTGGACACTTTAAGCTGACAGGCACCAGTAATGGACACATCTGTCTTGATCCAAATGACCGCAAAATACATTATATATATTAGGCTCCTAATGTCATTAACATAAGGTTTAATGTGCATCATTGGTCCTCGTCCATTACTGGTGCCGTCACCCTAATAATAATAAGTTTGACTTATGAGGCTTCAAAGAGTTTTACAAATGAGTGTATATTTCTAGCTTGTCGAACTAATCTAGTCAAGGATTTTGGACAATAACTGTGCTCATTTATAATTTTAATTACAGTAATTAGCTTGAAGTGCTAGTTTTAGCTATTTTTAAAACTAAAACAAAAAAATCACTGTGATTGTGTTTCTGTTCCCATGAGAACATCGTTATGAACAAAGATTGGCGGTCATTAATTTAAATATGAATTATTATCTTACTAATGTAAGGTTTTAACACTAACCTTGAATCACCATTAACAGCAATTTTTTACACAAATTAATAACAAAAATTGTGAGAGAATATGTTTTAAGATAGCTGCATAGATACTCTAATAAATTACATTTGTGTAATTAATAGCATCGACCGATAAGGGAATAATTAATTATCTGCACAAGCGATTTATTTAGGTTAAATTATAAATAACATATTTGTCTGTCAGTGTCTAAACTAAACAACGCGAATATTTAATATATACATTTTTAACTCCACAAACTGTACTAAAACTTGATGGAAATTTTAACAAGCCCCTTGCGAGTAACGGTGGGGTTTTATCAAACAGTCATAAATTTACGACAAACATCCGCGATCACAGCATTTATTGCCTACGAGTAATGATTGGCGGATGCGGATCGATAAAGCTACGAGTTACGTACGTCTTAACTATTTTATATGACGTGTTTTAGTGATATAAGTGATTAACTAGAATATATATGTTATCTAGTCAAACTGACACGGTCAAGAAACATATCTGAACAGGAAAAACTTGTAGATACCTAAACAATCTAGGTTTACCTAGCTAGCTAGAAAATAAATCATTATTTGCGGTTAGTACAATTTTATTTATTTAGAAATGGAAGCAAAACAATGTACCTACATTCACGTTTAACCATTACACAATAAACAAACAACATAAACAATACGAACATAAATAGGAATAAAGGCAATAAGATGGCCGACCGCGAACATCTCTTTAGTGCACTTGTTCATCTTTAATAGTGGTTTATGCAAAAGTGATATAATAAGGGTTCTTAAACCTTGAGGCTTGAGGGTCGCCGTTACAAAACGTGACGACGAAGTACAAAGTAAGCTGTTACAGTATACGCTAGTTTTTCTACGACAGCCAAAATAGCGAAAAAAGCAAAATCTCGAAAGGTGGCAGAATGTGGAACATGTCGTATGCACACTATAGAAATAAAAAAAAGAACAGTGCTAATATATGGTATAAAAATCCATATGAGCAGTGTTCTTATGGAATACCATACCATAGACAACGTTATAAATTATAACTTATAATGTATACTTATTTAATATCGCTGTCAGTCATCTAATTGATAAGTGCGGAGTAGAAAAATTTAGTAAAGAAATTTCGATGTTTCGGTGTTCTCTAAACGAATATAAATCATCGTCGAAATAGCTTCTGCGAATAGAATAAACTACAAACTGTAGTTAGTAGTCATTGAAGCTAAACACTTTAAAACATTAAGCCACTAATTTAACTACATCCTCCAAGAGATATACGTGATTTAATCAATATTATATCGTTTAATTTCAACCAAACACAACCATGAAACAGATCAACATAACATACACCATGACGTGGGTGCCATGTTGGCTCGGCAGGGTCGCATGTAATTGCTAATCGTAATTGCATCCATTGTGTAATGCAACCAGCCATACTAATAGCTTAAAACATACACAGCTAGATGGAGCGTTTAGGATGCTTGTCGTGTCTTCGAGGCAACGGCTGACGTTATGACTTTTTTGAGGCACATTTCTCCACTGATATCCACGAACGCCAGATGGTTTGGGTGTCCTTGACTGCAATGACAGCGCGTCAATAATATTCCTTGTCAGGCCGTAGCTAAATTGGCTTACCTTTTGTTTTTCTTCATGTACTGTACAAACAGTGCTCAACTGCTTGGAATTTAGATAAGTTGTTGGCAATCGAGATCAATAGACGCGTCGCCACTGCTTGACTGTTAATAATTTTAGTCTTAGGTATATCGTTCAAGAAATGTACCGCTGGATTCAGTACTTATCCACTTCAAAGGTTGTTATCACAAGATTTCCTGTAGTCGGGCAAAAAGTGACAGTCCATGATTTACTCATGTATTTCCTGATAGACGAGCATAAGTGAATCCAGTATTTATACAAGTGTAATACGCCGTCTGTGCGCTTGAGCACATCACGCATTGCATCCATCGTGCAGGCTCGCCACGGCAGCCATAAAAGACTTACATCAACATGTTAATGGGGAGGAATTCTTCTAGCCTAAAAAATTGCCTTTTTGATACATATACCGCTTATGTTATCGTCATTGGCTATGACTTTTCTTAAACGACAAAATCCCATGCTGCTTGAAGATATTCTGGATTCGATTTTTCTCAGATTTGATTCAGTTGCTTAATTCTGTTGTGAAATATCAAATGTGTTGGGAGTTAGGGTCAGGCCTCTGTTTACCTTTTCCGAGGGGAAAAGGTAAACTGGCCCCAGACGGGAGTCTGGGGACTCTGGGGCCTATTTCTCGAAAGTGTCAAATCATTGCGTTTCCATGGCAACACGCTAATAATATTAGTCTAACTAATATCGTTCCAGAAATTGGTCCCTGGTGTTATGCACCGGCAACCCTCGCGCATGCGATGCGTCAATGCGCGGGCAGCGGACCGTGACGTCGCACAAAACGCAGGAAGCGTGGCCGGAAGGCAGGTGCGCCCGCGACGGTGTCGGTCAGCCAGACCCCTCATTACCAACATGCCATCGCCTACGATAACTATCCATTTGTAAGCCTTATTGGGACGGCATAAGGTCTACTGGTGGTTCAGGGTGGTGCTGTCATGTACAAGGTATACGTGTGGCTTAGCTTAACTAGCTATTTACATGGGGATGTGGGACGCGATGCATAGAAAGAGATACAAACCTTCTGACGCTGATTACAGAAATAAGTAGTGGATTCTGGCAACCGTTGCATTGGTCTATTCTACATAGATTTTTTATTCCAATTTTAGGCCCTAAATGTTTCTAGACAAGCTGTTTCTTATCTTCATAAACTTCGGAAAAGTGCTCAAAAGTGGGAGTCGAGTTCTATTTACGGACCCCTATAATATTGCATTAAAGAAATGTAAGTACAGTCAATCAATTGGAACCCTAGGCCACTGAGCACTATGTCATAGTGACGCTCGCTATATCCCAAATTGTAAGACATATCTTACTGCTTGTAATTTTTACAGGACTGCAGAGTGGCCTAGGTTTCCAATTGGTTGACTACTTGACTCTTCACGAGTAAGTTTACGAAACAAAATAACCTATGTAAGAGTTCAACGTGCGCAATGTTACGTAGAAAAATGCGGGGCTAAGAAAATAGCGTTTTAAAAACAAGGTTACCTTACCGTCACATTAAAAAAAATTAAATAAATCAAATACACCGAAAAACTCAGTTTTAAGTAATTTGACATGTGGACCATTTAAGCACGCAATAGTCATAATTGCTTAATATCAGTAATCGCGCCGGTTAATGATGGCTCGCGGCTCGTGATTGCGGTGCAGCGTTGTTGTCGTGTTGCCGGTCGGCTGGGCGCGGAAACCAATCGTCTGGTCAGCCTGATCTCCGGTTTCATGCCTTCATGCAAACTTTTTTTAATTTATAAATTAATCTTTTTTTATACCACGTCGGCGGAAAATAAGCATACGGCCCGCCTGATGGACTGCGGTCCCAGTAGCCTGCAACTCTAGAGGCGTCATATGCGCGACCGATTTAGATCGTGTACACGCTTTTTTTTAACCCACACTATAATTTTTCAGGAAAAACTCCGCACTCATTCCACAGCCGGAGCGTCCGCGGTAGGAATTTCGCGTGAAACCGCTAGGGCTTCCAATACCGGTATTTTTTGTATGGGCGATCCCGGGATCCCGGTATTGCCCATACAAAAAATACCGGTATTGGAAGCCCTAGAAACCGCACAGCGATTTAGGTTGACAATAATAATAATAATAATAAGTGGCGTAGGGATGTGACGACCCCATCGCCCACTGGTTTCGACCGGTGCAATCAGTCAACGCAGGGCAGCTTGTGGCGAGCTGTTGGGGAGTAGCGACCCCACGTACCTGAGCGCTCCTGGGGGACTCCGTCGTCCGACCAAGTCCTCCGCCTCTGGCTTGCCTTAGCCGGCCGTCCAGAGTGGGGTCGCGAGAGCTGTGTTCTCGAGGGTAGATGTGGAAACCTAAGTGGCGAGTTGGCTATATGTTTAAAGTCCAGTGACACCTCTCTACCCCCAGCCCTCATACCGGTGTTGCCCTCGAGCCATCTTAGATGTCGCTTTTGTGGGGGCCCATCTTATGTGGGCGAGTCACCGTCTGCCGGAAATAAAATTGATTACCATTTTGTTAGGCAGACGTCCGATTTTATTCTCCATAACCCAGTATTTAGTCCAGCACTTTCACCTAATAGTCCAGTATATTTTAGATTCCATTAAATCTCAATAGTCTTTACACCCTCGCGGGTGCTGCCTCTGCGTGCGTCCCATGACTCGGGCAGGTGCAACATCCGCTCGGTGTACCCCTTACATTTCATTAAATTGTCGAAAGGGCCTCTGCGTGTTGGCTTCGGCTCCGCGTACGCCTCCCAAAGGTCCGGAACACCATTGTTCCGTGATGGGAAAGACATAATAATAATAATAATATTCTTTATTGCACCAATAACAGTAACAGTATCAGAAGGAAACAAAGAATCAATAGCATTGGGTAACAACAGGCGGTCTTATCGCTAAAAAGCGATCTCTTCCAGACAACCTTAGGGTAGCGGGAAATGAAGAAAGCGTATCAGTTAACAGGTAGTGCAAAAAATGAAAATAAAACTAAAAGTAAGAGCATAACAAGATACAAACACACATCTACGCCTAAAATGAAAGCAGCCAAAACAAACAAAAAATTACATATAAAATAAAATAAATCTATAAAATAATATATACATAAATAAATATATATATATATATATATATATATACACATAAGTATACACATACACATATAAATAAATAGCAAATGATCAGCTTATGGCAGAGACAGCAAATGAAGCTTCAGCTGATTTTTGAAAATGGGCAGAGATTTGGCTAGTCTGATTTTAACTGGCAGAGCATTCCACAACCTGACAGCCCGAAACGTGAAGGAGTTGTTGAAAAATTTAGAAGTAGATGCTGGAGGAGCAAGAATATGAACCAGAGAACATCTAACAGAAGAGAGCCGCTTAAAACGCTCTTTGAGATAAGGAGGAGTAGCAGGGTTAAAGAGAATGCCATAAAGAAGGGAAAGAATATGAGAGTCACGTCGAAGACGGATGGGAAGCCACTTAAGCTGAGAACGGAAATTAGAAACATGATCAAACTTGCGCAAGCCAAATATGAACCTAATGCAGAGATTTTGGAGACGTTCCAACTTATTAAGCTGTTCCTCAGAAAGGTCCAAATAGCAGGTATCAGCATAATCTAATATAGGGAGTAAGAGAGATTGGGCTAACGCAACCTTAGTGGCGTAGGGCAAAAAGTTTCTTAGCCTGCGGAGCGAACCTACTGCAGCAAACATTTTCCTACTGACCTCGCCCACCTGAGGTGCCCAAGAGAGATTTTGGTCCAAAATAACACCCAGATTCTTAACCTGAGCCGAGTAAGGAATCTGAATACCGTCAAACACAATTGCGGGTAAATTACTGAAATCAATTTTAGCAGTGAGTTTTGAGCTACCTATCAGCATAGTTTGAGTTTTAGCAGGATTTACCCTGAGACCATATCGTCCACTCCAGTTTAAAATGCTCTCTAAATCCCTGTTCATAGCGATGATAGTACTGGGAAGCTCGATAAAAGAACCTTGAGAGTAAATCTGAAGATCGTCAGCGTAAAGGTGGTAGGAGGAAGAAATATTGCTAGTAATGGAGTTAATGAAGATGGAGAAGAGAAGAGGAGACAACACGCCGCCCTGAGGGACACCGGCAAGCGTGTTGCACCACGAAGATCGAGAGGAGTCCACCTTGATACGCTGCCGCCGCCCTACTAAGTAACTATGAAACCAGTCAATTACTGCAGGAGATACATTAAGAGATCGCAATATGCCCAACATGATATCGAAATCAACCGTGTTAAAAGCGTTACTAAAGTCCAAGAGCGACAACACCGTGATCTCCCGATCATCCATACCGGCGCGGATATCATCGGTAATCTTTATAAGAGCGGTAGCAGTGCTGTGCCCAGTACGGAAACCGGATTGGAAGGGATTCATGAGGTCATGCCTATTCAGGAAAGAAGTAAGTTGCTGATGTACGAGACGCTCAAGAACCTTAGAGAGGAACGGAAGAATGGAAATTGGACGGTAGTCGGAGAAGGAGGTGACACTGGACTTCTTTGGCAGTGGAATGACATCGGCTTCTTTCCAAAGCGAAGGGAATACACTAGAGGAGATGGAATAATTAAGGATAAAGGTAATCACAGGAACTAAAATGTCAATAAGAGGCAAGATCATCTTACGGCTTAAATTGTCAACTCCAACGGCATTTGACGAGATGGCTATTACGCTCTTCTTAACATCACAGTCAGTAAATTGAGCAAGAGTGAAAGCAGGATAGTCAGGAGTTGGGATATTTGAAAGATAGTTAAGAGTATCCGACTTAACTAACCCAGAAAAAGTGTCAGAAGAAGAAAAATGGTGGTTAAGCTGGTCAAGGTCAATTCCATTACTAATAGAGCTTTGTGATGATTTCCCAACTCCAAGAGACTTAAGAAACTTCCATATCTTAGCAGGATCTCCATTTTCTACTGAGTTATGGATATGACGCCTCTGAGCATCTCGACATATTGTACTACAGCGATTCCGTAATACATGGTACTTGGCTCTATTCTTATCGGAGGAATCTCCCTTAAATTTGGATTTAGCCAGATTCTTTTTTGCAATTAGTGCCCGAATTTCCTCAGTGAGCCAGGGAGCAGGAAGATGCTTAATTTTTACGGGACGTACTGGAGCATGAACATCATAGAGACAAATCAAGGCGGAGTTAAAATGAAAAACCATCTCATCCACTGAGACAGCCCCCAATACCCCACTCCAGTCAATTTTTAAGGCATCCTCACGAAGCTTATCTATACACATTCTACTAAAATTGCGTTGGAGAAGTACAATGTTGTTCCTTGAGGGATAATTGTGCCTTGTGCCCTTTATGGCCACATTTTGCATTGGCATTATTTTGACTCCATCCGACTACATACTCTATGGCGTAAATAGTAACTTACAAAAGTTACAAATGATTGGACAATTTCACCATTCGTTTATCAGTTTACCCAAGGCCACAGACCACCTTAACTAGACAGAGCATACAAGACACCTCGCGGTCACCGCACATAAGCAGTCCCGTACTAATTCAGTATTGAAGCGCGACCGCTTCAGTAGGACCTACGTTTACGATCTGTTCTCGTGAAAATCAAAATCATTTACAATTATTGTGTTTTAGGGGTGAACCTGGAATATAATAGTATACATTGACTTATGGTGGTAGTGGGTTAAGCACCTACGTTTACGATCTGTTCTCGTGCAAATCAAAATGATTTACAATTATTGTGTTTTAGGGGTGAACCTGGAATATAATAGTATACATTGACTTATGGTGGTAGTGGGTTATGCTATGCTCATTGAACCGTAGAAATTTACAAGTAAAAATGTATATGCGTGGTGATCTCATTCTCTTTATAAAGGCTTGCTTTGTGTAGTCTGTGCCCAAGGCGGACACTGTGTTTGATAAAAGAATTAGTAGAATTTATGGTTTTTATTATATCTAGTCAACTTGTTATGCGTGCATAGATATGCGAAATAGTCGTGATTGCATGTGCAAAGTACCTCGAAATCAATTCAAAGTCTCCAATCGGCACGCAGTGGTCGTGATAGAGTGCACACGAATCGCTAATCTGACTATTGAGTCTATTGACATGATTCAATTATGTACACGCCAAGGTCGTCGGGATGCGGTTATGTAACACCGTTCGTGAGTCTATCATGTATTTTACGTTATAAGAACAGTCAAGGAATAATGATGCTGACAACTGTCACACCTTTCGCTATGGTGAAATTGGGGCCTGGGTGAATACGGTCCTAACTGTAACGCTTGCTCTTTTTGCCAAAAAAGTGTCTTGTGTATACAAGTTCTTAGGTATACCTGTTATTAATATAAAATAACATTATGTAACTAAGCGCATCCATATAGTATAAGTATGCTCACGGTGGCCACGGCCAGCAAATAAGATAAAGTGCCTGCCGTGCCAAGGTTCAAGGTGAAACACTCTTGGCACCTTCTGTTTACCTACTTCATGGATAGTTTCACAATAACATGGGCGTATTGATGTTTCCATCAACCATTACTACTAGTATTTCATCACGATATTGGTAATTGAAAAACATTAATTGCTATAACCTTGGTTGTGGATTAGGCATTGCGAAATGTCGTAAGAACCTGTGCGAGTAGAAACTTGCTTCCAAGTGTCTTAATTCTGTGTCGCAAAGTCGGTTTTGTAATGACTAATTCCATGGGATAGATGGATACTAGTCGTGGACCTCAAAATACAGGATAAAAGGATCCACTTATACCCGATAACGTTAAACTGACATAATAAATTACCATCCTGATGCTCCTGGAGCTCTCGAGTCGTCGAGTTGGGAGCAGCTAGTTTACTGCTATTACCAAAAACATATCTATAAGTACGAAAATCAATTATACGAGTGAATTTTGAATTGTGAATTCCGACGTTTCATTCCAGATTATTGGCGAATTGTTTGGGTCTATGCGCTTATGACGTTTATGTTCGGTATAATAATAGTTAAAAACCCAGCCTATGTACATACAGCCTATATCCCACTAGTGAGCACCGGCCGAATCTTAAGCCTATATATATAAGTCATAACCTTTTCACCTATTTGAAAGCCTTTAGTAAATAGTTGTTGTTTTTGTAAAGGACGCGTTAAACTCAATCAAAATATAAACACGTCCCCGTTGCCTACATAACGCAATAGAGTTCATTGTCGCAGATAAACTTATCTTATCTTATCATTAACTCGGGAATATGTTAAGACCTTGGCGGTTATCAGCGTTAATATATTTGCCATGTTTTAAATCATGCATAGTCTAGTATCTCGTGTAACACTATTTTGGTGTTGGTTCAGTTGGTATAGTATCAACTTATCAAGTACTTATTTTACGTTTATGCGGTATTATGATGTACACCCGCGTTCAAATCAAACGTGCACGGGCAATTTATGAATAATTCATTCATAAACTGCCCATGCAATTTTTAAAGCGATCTTTTCGATCAAGTGTCAAATATGTCTCTAAAATGTTTGTATGGCCTGTTAGCCAAATTAAACAAAAAATAATATTTTTAGTTTTACTGCTAGGATTAGGGTGGTCCAAACCTACGTCCAATTTTTTTAAATTCCTCACGGGTTGGGCTATCAGTTCAGAATATGCATGGGCAATTTATGAATGAATTCATTCATAAACTCCCATGCAATTTTGAACGCGATAGTACGTTCAGCACGTTGTGATGAAATATAAGCACCGAACTAATATGACTGGAATGCTTGTAATATGACTGGAACATTGAAAACCTAACCAAAAACGTAAAGGTGTCAACTCTCATTGATAGGATTGAAATCAAAATGAATATATGTATGATTACGTGAATTATTATCTTTAGTAACATTATAATCCAAGAGGTGCCCACACACTTCAACTTTTAAACATAACTTTCCATATTTTTTAGGCCGATAACCTTATATACCTCCAAGCTCAAAAATGGGTAGATACGTTTTTCTATTGTTGTCTCTTTCGCACTCGTGAAATATTCATATAAAGATGGCTTCTTTTTTGCTCACTTTGTTACTCTTTAAGCGTGTGATAGCAGTGTCGGAGAAAATGAGGAGTATGTACTCATGGGTCTTATAGTTGGTAGGTAGGCGGATATCATAAAGGAAAAATAATGTAGACAATTATTGTGGATAGCGGGGAGCAATAGGTAGGTCGAGGATATGATTGTGGAAAAGAAGATTTGACAAAGAAAGGAGTGAGCGCTGAGATGACAATAAATAGAGAATGCAAGAGGATAAAATGTTCTACCGGCCCCGTATAACATGGCATATATAGCAGGGATAAGTTAGTAAGGGACAAAGGAATCTTCTTTTTCTTTCCGTCCCTGCCCCGTTATATGGTCGGGTCTCCTGACACTTCTGCGCCAGGCTCTGTCCTGGGTTGTCGATTTTGGCAATTGGGCTTTCGTCAGGGGTATCTCGATATTGGACCACCAGGTCAATGGCGGGCGGTCTCTACCTCTCTTTGGTTCTGGCAAGTTTAGGGCGATTTTTACCTCATGGTCTTCACTGCAAGGGAGAAAGGAATATACCTACTTGAAAATTAATTAATTCAAACACTGTTTTATTGCCCCCGAAAACATCGATCGTAATCGTTACAAGCGCGATGTGGTCCTTCGAGCCGGATGTAAACAGTTGTAGACACACATTTGACACGCTGTGTAGTTGTAAAGACAGCGCCTGCGCACACATTACGTTGTTGACGCAACAAAGAGATCCGAAACAATGGTGTTTTAGGACACAAACGTATGTGATGAAACGACGGAAAACATCACAGGTATACCTAGATATCAGGTCCAGAGATGATAAAATATCTAAAAATAAAAGAAGGTAATATAGTCACGGAAACTAGAAAATGGTGATCATTCTCTGAGAGCAACGAAACCGTTGTAGTTATGTTGTCATCCTTAATATTAGTTACAGGCGTCTGGCATCTGTTCATCGTTGGAGGTGGGATTGTTGGACAGTCAGCGTCAAAAATATCTATACACATTAGACCTTATTTACAATGTAATAAGGTTTTAATTGTATATATATTTTTGGGGTATGACATAAAGCCTACATCGTGACCAATCGTTTCAACATGATTGCAATCATGGCGGGTGTCGGTCACATGAGTTTGATGTCACGAAGGCTCATCGTTGTCTCGGATGCATTAAGTTCTTAGGGCCATACTACACTATCATATTCATATAAGTGTAATATGACTTACAAAGTTAACCCGTAAATGATACTCCTTGAAGTCTAGAATTGAACGTGTGAAATTTTTATTTAAACACCATATGTTTAATCGTCGGTTTATTATGTGTTTACACTTGGCACTTTATTTCATTGACTTAAGACTATAAAATCATAGAATATCAAATACATATTTTATTACATCTGCAGAGATAATGCCGATAATGTACCTCTGCATAAGTGCAGATATTATATGCAATATCTGCAGCCTGCAGCTGAGCTTACCTGTAATATTTACTATGAGTTAATAATGCAAACAACTTCAACGTCTTCAACCCTGCAATCCCCAAGTCCAGTAACACCCTTAAGAGGATACCCAACGCCAATGACCTTCGGTCTAAATCCTTTGGATGGATGGTTTTTGAAGCTTATCATATTAACAGAAACACCTTTAAGCAAAATAGCATCCCACAATAACTTCAAAGTTCATTCTCTCCGAGATATTTGGCATCCAAGCTGAATAATTTTGAGTTAATACTAGTTTTATGGCCCTAACTCTTGTGGTATGTACCATATTTGGCAGACACGAATGGAGATAAAAGATCGAAGCACTGATGGCCGTTTGTCTTATAATTCTACCTGTAGTGTAAATTTAGTTATAACGACTCAAAACTTGTCAAATATCGATGAAAACCTCGGGCCTCGCTCTTGCCAGAGTTGTGGAAGAAACGAGACGGACATACTTTCGAATGCCGCAGTCACTATCGAATACGGTTAAATACAACTCATGGCAAGCACACAGTGTTTGCTCTTTCCGAAGGTACAAAAACCTCCTTAACTGGCCAATGGCCATTGGTAGACTGGCCAATAGCCATTGCAATTTGCAATAGGTATTACAAACGGCCATTTAACATGGTACAGGCTATATGTCATTAGTTTACTGCAGTTTGCAATGCAGGATGCACTTACTGTTACTTCAGTTACACATACTAATATGCATGAGTTAGTATGGCTTTGAATTTGAATGTATTACGGAATATGAATGCATTTACAAATACAATAGGCAATATCCTGACAGCGATGACTAGGTTTCATAATGTAATGTATTTCAATAGTCAAAACACCTGTGTTATTTTTAGTAGGTAGCAAAGAGTATTATATTTTTTTATCTTTGGTATGTAGGTACTTGCTTGCCCAATAAAAATGAAAACTTAGTACAATATGTGTACTTACCTAAGACTACCTAACCTATGTATCTGTTGTAGTGTGTTAGCAACCACTTGACATATTATTTATTTAAAGTTGGTACGGCAATTCCTATGTATTTATGTAAATCTATAATTACTTATCTTATCTTATGTATTGTACTGTTCGACGGATAAAAAGTAAAGAAAGGTTGGATTTTTGAGTGTTGTTTGTTTGCAACCCCTACCCAAATCCCCCCATAGGCCACCTGGGGCACCTGCGTAAATAAGCAGTTTTGGAAATTCTAAGGCGAGGTAGATCAACCTATTTCTTATCTTATCCCGATCATGATTCCCAGGGATTATGGCGTTCGATTCTTGTCCTGGGCACTGAGTACCTCGGTAATTTTTCCCTTCGTATACATCTAACACTGTCTACAATCTTATTTAGCCTGAACTTAAATCACAGTATTATTTCCAACTAGCTTTTACCCGCGGCTTCGCCCGCGTACTAAACGTAATTTTCAACCGTCTACAAATAAGGAGGTTCTTAGTTGGGCCCGTATATTTGTATGTACCTACATATGTATGTTTGTCCGCTATTATCTTGCGGTTGGCTGAACGGATTTAAATGGAATGGATGGTTGTCGCAAAAGTGATCAAACTGAAAAATTCAAGTTGGCGGCTGTTTCTCAATTTTGACCTCTGATTTGTTATAAAGAACCTCTCGAACCCTTTATATGTGCCTACCGAGCTTTATCACTAACTAACTCTATAAATTCAAGATGGTGGCCGTTGATGGTGGTGTTGGTGGTTCGTAAGAAAGAACCTTTCCGATCCTTGGATATCGATTTTCATCACGACCAGATCATAACTGAAGAAATTCTAGACGATGGCCGTTTTTCTCAATTTTAACTTCACATTATTCATAAAGAGAACCTCTCGGAAATCGATTTTAACACGATCGGATCAAAATCGAAATAATTCAAGATGGCGGCCGGATCTCGCAGTTTTTACTACAGATTCATTACTGAGGAATCTCTCGGATCCCCAAATACCGATTATTATCAAGGTCGGATTAAAACTCAATAAATTCAAGATGGAGCCCCTTTTCGCAATTCTGATCAAGGACCTATTTTAGATTTAAGGTAGGCAGAGGTAGTTCGTTAGGTAAGTTACACTTACTGTATATATTTCCCATGTTGACTTTTTCACCCCATTTCGTACTCGTATTTACTCATTTCTCGTTAGGAATACTCCTGTGAATAAAATAATCTAATAAATCTTGTTTCCCGACATATAATCAAATCCCACTTCACCCCTTTAGGAGGAGAATTCTAAAAAATCCTAGCTATTTCCCGCAGCTTCGCCCGCGTACAAAATAAATGTTCAACCGTAACGTAATTTCAAAATAAAGTTGGCGGCTTTGATTCGTCATAAAGAACCTCTTGAACCCTTTGATATGTACCAACCGAGTACATATTACGATCAATGTTGACTTCTGATTCCTTAGAAAGAACCTTTCGGATTCTCAGATATTGATTTCCATCACGATCAGATCATAACTGACGAAATTTCAGATGGCGGCCTTTTCTCGCAGTTTTGGCTTCAGATTCATTGTAAAGAACCTCTCGGATCTTCTTTCTTATCTCAATAAGAAGGTGAATTCTGAAAAATCCTTTCTTAATGCACCCCTACACCTTAATAAGAAACCTACGTGCCAAATTTGAAATTCTAGAAACAAAAATAAACAACAAAACGACACTCATATTGATATTTTGAGATTTCAACCCCATCGCACCCCAACAGGGAAGATGGTGTATCATACGTCCATCTCATTGGATTTCAAAATGGTTGTTGTTTTTAATTTCAACGACCCGATAAACCATAAAAACGATAATCATGATGTTTTTTTACTTTGTTACCCCTTTTTGCCCTCTTAGGGGTTAAATGCTCAAAAAAACAAATACACGTCTTTACTCATTTATCTTTAGAAATACTCTTGTGTAGTTTTGAATAAAATAGTTTAACTAATCATGTTTACCCATACATAGTTTGTACCGTCATTTCTCCCCCTTTGGAGGTGAATTTTGAAAATTCCTTTGTTTGTGCACCCCTACGCCTTATAAGGAACCTAAGTGTTAAGTTTGGAATCTATAGAACCAGAAATAAACAACAAAACGACACCCATATTTATATTTTTAGAGTTTGACCCCCTCGCGCCCCAACAGGGAAGATGGTATTTCACAATCGACACGTTAGATTTTAAAATCGTCGTTGTTTTTGTAATCAGCGACCCGATAAACCAGAAAACGATACCCATGTTGTTTTTTTTTACTTTTTCACCCCTTTTCCCCCTTATATGGGTTGAATTCTCAAAAAACCTGAAACACGGGCTACCTCATTTATCTTTATAAATACTCCTGTAAAGTTTCAAATGGAATAGGTCAACTAATCTTGTTTCCCCATAAAAACTTTGGACTTCCAAATCACCCCCTTAGGGGTTGAATTTTGAAAAATCCTTTCTTAGTGCACCTTTAGACTTTATAGGGAACCTACGTTCCAAATTTGGTATCTCTAGGACCAGCGGTTTGGGCTGTGCGTTGATATGTCAGTCAGTCTGTCAGTCAGTTAGTCATTCAGTCAGTCAGTTCCTTTTTTGGATTTTGATGAGAAACCTTTACATATAAAATAAAGTCTCTAGCTAAACAGAAAACCTTCCGCCATACAAACTTTCAACACCCTTTTCACCCTTATAAGGGTCGAATTTTCGAAATCGCTGAAATTACTTTTTGTAAACTCTAATGAGGATTCTTTTCACAAAGTTTGTAGTCTATAACTAAAAGGGAAACGCTTCCGCCATACAAACTTTTAACACACTTTTCACCCCTTTTGGGGTTGATTTTTCCAAAACGCTAAAATTACTTTTTTTGTATTTTAATAACAAACCTCTACACCAACTTTTGAGTCTCTATCTAAAAAAAAAAACTTTCTTCCATACAAACTTTCAACCCCGATTTAACCCCCTTAGAAGATGATTTTTTCAAAACCCTTTCTTATTCGTTACCTTCGTTAAACACCTAACGTAATGTGAAAATTTCAGGATCATACGTTTCGTAGTTTCGGCTGTGCGTTGATCAGTGAGTCAGTCAGTCAGGACTTTTCCTTTTATATGTATAGATTTGGACAGTTATGCAACCTGCATACGTCAACACGGTAAATAAAATGAGCAAACTTTATCAGAAAAGTATCAGCGAGATGACACGAAGGTCACCCGATACGTGTGATGTCAACATGACATCATCACTGTTTACCTGAAGTTGGACTGGACACGGGTGTGGTTTATGTTAGATTTAAATATTTACCGTAGACAATCGAGGACGAGTGCTTCGAAGAACAATTAAGAGGCGAATTGATAAACGTTTTATCACGAGTGCATAGAATTTTTTATATACTGGAGATCTTAGACTGCATCAGCACTTAGGTAGAAAAAAAAACTAACTTAACTTCTGCTCAATTTGTAGAAGAAGTATCTAAAATTTATCGTGGATCTCTTGATACCAAAATACTTATTGGGTTTTCATCCCGTTTCAATCGGGTTATTTTTTGGCAGAAAGAAGTACATATTTACGTTTGAAAAGCGTAACTAGTAAATTATTGCACAGTAGGTACATACCTACTTATGTTTACGTAGTTTTGGTGTCATCGGCATAAATATGGGATGGTAATTGCCATGACAACGGCGATTTTTACACTCAAAATGTATTACTTACAAGTATCAGAGAAAGTTTGACGAACGCACCCATGGTTTCGTGATGTGGTATGGGGACTCGAATGTTCCACCATTTGCGATTTCACGGGTTGTTAAAAAAACCTCTTTTATCGTGAAAATTCATAATAATCATAATTCACCACTTTCATGGGGAAAACCTCTGGGTTTTACCCAACACCAGATGTCATTATAAATCGTTTATACAACGTAAAATATGTGTGGAATGTATAGTTTCTTCTAACCTGCTATCAAGCATACATTATGTACTCAGTTGTCCGTATTTCCTTGGTTACTGTTTGTAAATCTTGAAACAAATTTGAATTCTCCACTACGACTTACAACGCAAGCGCTTAACATCCGACTTAAATTTACATCTAATCCATATTGCAATAAGGTTTATTTTGCCTTTAGTCATTCAACTTTGAAACCCTATTGTGTCGTCTTACGCATGCGTAGTAGCCTTCGTTGCTTATTTAGGCAAGGTTCCATCGCACAAGCTTTTCTCCACTTTCTACTTTCCTTATCAGTATTAAGGTGCATTTCTACATGTATTTTGGTAGTAGAACTTTGTCGAAGTTGTGTATAATCAGCTGTGTGGCCCCAATTGATAATTTAGTTAGTGCGGCTCAGGCTACCGGCTGTCTGGGTCTAGAAATATTAATAATAAATTAAGAGTAAGAAGGATATCATGTTATATTTATTTAAAGTAAAACAGCTGTGACAGTGCAACGAACAGAACAGTGTACAAGTGAAGTTAAAAGTGAAATATGTTAGGTTATAGGTTATGATGCGTCCATTTTCGCTTTGTTTTGATTTAGCGTCGATTGTTTTTATCATAGTTATGTGAAAAGCATTTGTTTATGCTACTCCTCTTTACACTAGCATAGTGATGTCATAGTGCGTCTTAGTACGGCTGTGCTAATCTAATTTGTTTTGTAGGCGCGGACTCAAATGGGAGTGTTAAGTGAAAGGGGTCGCCTAATATCATTGGCAGATCCAAATCGTTTGATTTTAGACTTGTTTCCCTGTTTTGAGTATATATTATTGATATACTGTACCTACCCACTTACCAGCGGCAATTAAATAGACAAATGTTATTATCTGCTATCAATATCAATCGTTTTAATCTAGTTTTTAGTAATAGGTACCATTGTCGATTGTTGATAAGGTTCCTTTTTAAATTAATATTTTTGACTTTCGCGCCTTCATGGCTAGCGACAAAGATACCTTTCATTAAAAACAATCACATAACATATGTTTACATAATAAAAATCTGCATAAAATAATCGACCTACAGTACCTTGAATAAAATGATGGAACAGAAGTGAAGCTCAGACGGATGGTTAAAAAAAACTAACCCTCTCTTGTACATGTAGTCGTCATCAGATGAGAAGATCACCAATATCTGAACACGGCTTTATCGTCCTGAAGGCGTTAGAGTAACGTTCAGATATTTGTGTACAATCAACCAATTGGAACCCTAGGCCACTGATGTACTATGCCATAGTGACGCTATAAATCAGATTGTAATTGTAAGACATCTATTACTGCTTGTCATTTTGACATGGTTCTAGAGTGGCCTAGAGTTCCAATTGGTTGACTGTACCTTAGCCGCTCCGATACAACTGTTGGGGATACAGTGGAAGGGAAATTACTATTTCGGTAATCGGCAATATTAAGTGTAGGATGTAGGTATGCGTGTATAATATCCCCGATCGTTACAGCACGCAATGCAGTGTCATTGCGCTTCGAATTACCAATCGATTCGTAATAGTTAAATAAAAATGGAAGGGTTCAACCAGGCTACAAATTCACGACAATGTTTCAATAGTCACTAGGATTCGAAATGCAACTCCGAAGTACAATATCTTATAATAGATAGATAGAGAGATAGATAGAATACTCTTTATTGCAAACCTCAGTACAAGAAAACATTTATAACGTAAAAACATGTGATCAACAGCGAGTTTTCTAATAAAATTTGATTCTAACATTTCTAACTGTTCGCATTAGACAATGACAGTTGTTTTTCTCCACCCGCGAGATAGTGTTGCGGCTGGTGCTTGGGACTAGAAGTACAGACCTTGACAAAATACCAGACAACATTTTACCTAGAGATCTATTCAGCCAATCATATATTTTTGCGCGCATCGTCGTGCTAAATGTTATTTACCAGTTTACTGCAAAAGTGCAAAAGAAGCAAAGCAGCGCCGTCAGTACTTTTCAATAAAACCGGCCAAGTGCGAGTCGGACTCGAAGGGTTCCGTTAGTTCCGTATAGTTATCTATAAAAACGGCAAATATATCACGTTTGTTGTATGGGAGCCCCCTTAAATATTTATTTTATTCTGTTTTTTAGTATTTTTTGTTATATCGGCAACGGAAATACATCATCTGTGAAAATTTCAACTGTCTAACTATAACGGTTCATGAGATACAGCCTGGTGACAGACAGACGGACAGCGTAGTCTTAGTCCCTAGTACTAATCCCCCCCCCTCCCCAAACTGAGAAATCCGTTCCTTTTGTTGCTAGAGGTGACCTTCTCGTAAAATGACAGGCCAGTCGGTAGCTGTCCTCGCAGTGACACTTCATTACTTTAAATACAGATCATCTCCCAAAAGTGAAAACCGACAATTACATGAAATTTAAATCGTATTTTAATGAGTGTTCCAAATACAAGGGAATCTGGTACAGGACCATTGTAGACGAACCACCACGCATACCTTGGTTTACCTCGCAAAACCTCAAAAGAAAAGAATTAGTTATTTGCTTCCGAACCCGAACTTACCACATCCCACTCAACAAATTTAACTTTATAATAAAAAAAAGTGACGACCCAAATTGCACACGATGTGAGAGAGAAGAGGACCTCCTCCACTTAGTTCTCGAGTGTAAAATAAACGAAAAATCGAGATTGGATCTCTTAAAAGAAACTCAGTGCTCCGCGGGGGATCTCCTCTTCTTTTTCCATCAAATTTTAAGTTCAGGGTTCACTATCGAACATAGTGACAGATTTTTAAGTTTCATCATACAGTCATTGGATCTCAGATTTGAATATTATAAAAATACTTCTTAATTAGTAACCCAATTGTTAGAATCACACCTAAAGTTTAAGCATCATTGTAATTATTTTTAAGCCGACTTAATCATAAGATGTATGGCTTATAAAATAAAAGAGATTAAAAAAAAAAAAAATACTGACTTATTACTAAAATTAACAACTGGCATTTATAAGGTAATTGACTGTGTTGATTTGATCTGAACCGAGAACACGAATAAAATTATGATGACGAGATGTTGACAATTTTATTTCATGGTGCATCAAAATTTATTAACGAAGTAGCAACTTTGAGATTTTTACTTTTAAGTCATCAGTGTAGTGATATTATCACTCTTAGTGCATAGGTACCGATTTTAATGGTAGTTTTTCGCTAATCCAGCTCGCGTTTCACCCGTTTATTTTTAAACATACAGTTGTTTACGCAGAACTATAACCCATTTTCCTATGATGGTCTCAGATTAGCGTTGTGGCCCCACGTTTTGGCAGTTCGGCCAAGGTTAATGAGCAGCTTCGCTAGTTTAGCCATGGAAATGGCGAAGGTTAGCGAGTGTGGCTTTTAAAAACTTTGGTTTTCACAAAATATACTTATTTTACTAAACTTTACGATTTGTTATTGAAACGAAACTTTCTTCAAATACATATTCAAGTCGAGTAACCCGGAGTTATCTGTCAAATTCCATACTAAAAACGTTTAACTCCGATGTAGGTACTTAGCTAATCCTGGTTGGTGCAAGTGGCCCTTATATTCGTCTTACCTGGTTAATATTTAGTAGGTATACATATATCGGTATATTATTGGAAGCTAAATTACAACCACTTTGAATTTGATGTATCGAAATGAAATGAAACCGAGGAAAGTGACGTACCTAATAAAGAAGAGGCATACTCAGCAGTGGGTGGATACTGGCTGAATAGATAAATCTAGATAGAAAATATGCATTTAAATTAATATTAAATTATTCGCCACCACCAGTAGGATTAGATGAAACATATCTGAATCCTGATAACAAGTAATAATGATTAACATTTATCATAGAATTATGGAGATATTATGTGTAATTTATTTTAAAGAGCTGGTTTTAGAATATATTATAATTTATAAGCAAACAGTTATCTCGCCTGAGGTCAGGTTCAGGCTGTATTTTATCTGTTCCAATGTCTTTCCTCAGTATCTCGTTTTCTACAAGATGGTCCAAACCTTGACTTCTGTCAAGTTAAACTTTTTTGAATATAGGTTTTTCTAAACCTTGATTCAAAACAGTTTCACAGTTTTTCAAATAAGTAAATTGCTTCACCTCAGCATTTCTTAGCAAAGAAAAGTAAAAAAAATCATAACTCGAAAACTACGAAAAATCAGCTAACATGCATAGGGTATATTCTGAACTGATAGTCCACGACGTGAGGAAGTTAAACAAATTTTGGACGTCTAGGTTTGGACCACCCTAATCCTAGCAGTAAAACTAAAAGTTTTTTTTTTGTTTAATTTGCTAACAGGCCATGCAAAAATGTCAGAGACAGATTTGACACTTGATCGGCAAGATCACTTTATTTTATCATATAAATTTTCTACTTACTTACATGCAAGACTCAGTTATGTACAATCTCGAAGTTTGGAGATTCTATTAACATGGTTTAGCCTAATTAATTAGTTAAATGATTTTATGTAGTTAGTGCTCATGTATTGATTTAACATAGTTCTATTAAGATTAATCAGTGCTTTCTTAAATGTATTCTTTACTGTATGAGGGCAATTATCTAAAGTTTCTATTACTTGCTTGGGTAAGCTGTTCAGGGTGCGAGGTAGGTATGAGAACCAGCGCCGTTTACCATTATAGTCATTGTTACTCTTTACCTAAGAAGGCTGGAAGGAAGGAATATTATAATTCCCGCAATATTATAATAGGTTGAAAATGCACGGAGCTGGTGTGCGAACTGTATAGGCTATTTAAATTGTGTAAGATGAGAGTTATCCAATGAAACATCACAACAAACAAATCTATTTTTATTTTTTTACGCTACTTCTATATTCAAACTAAATACTGACGTTATCTTATCTGTATAGTAGTACGATAGTAATTAGTTGTATATCTTGATCAAGATAGATCATGGGGCCGGTATAGGTTTCACCTAACTAGTTTCAAGTTATTCATGGAAACCGGCTTTATGATTTGCGTCCGAAATACACCACATAGTTTATGATAGTGGTAAATATTTTAAATAATAACTAACGATTGAATTGGATGAACCATTGACTTATAAAAAGAAATAGATACACACAGCAGAACAAATACGTTACACAATGTGGGTCAGAATGACATTAGCGAAGAATGTTGCATTGATGATGATACAAACGATAAATGTTTCGTACGAAAAAGAGCTTACTGACGATACTGACATTAAGCATTAAGTGTCAAGTTCATACACGTTCCAAATAAGACTATGTGAAAAGGTGCTGCAACTGCAGCACTAAGGTAACCTAGGTTAGCGGCTAACCTTGGGTGGTGCTAGTGGGCGTTATTGGCATTAGCGCCTTGCATTACTGTCTACCGATAAAGTGGTACCTTTCACAAAAAAATCGGCCAAGTGCAGACTCGTTCACCGAGGGTTCCGCACAACGGTGGCACGGAACTCTCAGTGTGCGGCAATTATACGGGTTTCGGATTTTCTCCTGTACTTGTGCTACAAGCTCTTACTTTTTCGTGATTCTAGGTCAACGGAAAGTACCTTATACATTTTGATTCCCACTGCAAATGTACGGGAAATGCGACATTAAATGGCCGTATTTTTTGATAGCGTTTACGTAGAGGTTTGGTTTTTTCGCAGATTCAAGGGACCACAGACCTGTGTATGTGGTACTAGTTTCAACTTCCTGCCTTTACACGTTCCCGAGATAAAGAGTCTTGACAGACAGACGGACGGACGGACGGAGGGGCAACAAAGTGATCTTATAAGGGTTCTGTTTTTTCCTTTTGAGGAACGGAACCCTAAAAACGATCACAATTTGACGTTTTACCTGGTAAAAACTGAGACCACAACGGGTCTCAGTTTTTGTATTTAAACAATACGACAAAATGATTTGATTTATAACACATGAATAGACACAAATCCGCTCAGACTTTAACATTGAAGAATTAGTTCCGACGTATAATCGTCACCATTTATTGTTCCTATAATTTATTCGTCAGCTCGCCGCGCGCACGCAGGATTACAATGAAATCTGACGTGTTAGAAATTAAAATGGCGCCGTGGCGTCACATCCGATCTGACATGAGATACCGCCGGTGGGCTTTTGAGATACACGATATGGGGAACTGGATAGTGTTTCCGATGATTTCGCTTGTTCATTTAATACTTTTCTAAAATAGTGACAGTTACAATAAGTCTCGAAAGTAGAGTTTTCGAATGTATCACATTTCTATTGCCTTCCAAAATTGTATAATGGTGCGTTCTATTAGGTAATTATTCATACACCAGCTGATGCCCGCGACTTCGTCCGCGGATATATATTTTTTGCCTATAACCTGACAGGCGATCCACGATCCCCTAACCTGCCAATGAAGGCTGCATCTAATCCATTCAGCCGTTTCAAATAAACAGGCAGACAGACAAGCAGACAAAAATTCTTAAACTTCCAAAAGTAATTGAAACGAAACGTTCAGTTCTGTTATCAATTCTAAGAGCTTCTAACTATTTTCTTTTCAAATGTCTTCAATGTTCAGATTTTGACCCTACTCTGCTTTATTATATGTACTGTACCTTTAGAGATAGATATATGTGGATAGGTGTTTTGATATTGTCTTGGCCGAATTTTGAAAGTATTAATGCCCCTTTAATTTTTGTACAATTATGGCAAACTGTTATTCTCTAATCTAAGTAAGTTATATTATAACCAAGGCATAACTTTAGCCGCTCTTTATTTCACCAAAATTTATGTTTTGTTTCCTCCCACAAACAAAGCGTCAATATTGCGAACATTTTGTGCGCGTGAGACGCTCTCGGATGTTATCTTCCACGGTACAGTTAGCAGACTCAGCCTATTGTGTAAGTAACTACAAACGGCTATTTATATTTTGCCTATTTTGAGTAATCTTAATTGTTATAAACTGCATAAGTTTTTGTGGCATAACACAGTTTATGTTATGAGTGAATTCGTTCATAAATTGCCGAGGCACTTTTGAACGCCACTGTACATTATTATTTTATTGGTCACAGTCATTTATTTAGGTATATGCTAAATATTTCACGGCAACAAATTATTCTGCATTAAAATGGATTAAAATGTAAGCCTTTACATGCCGAAAATTTAATTATTAATTACAAAATACACATAAAATAACATGTTTCCCAACCCAAATATTAAAAGTACATACATAAATGCCTAAAAGAATGATTGATATAAAATAAATAAGGATTCCTACTTAATTAAAAATATTAAAATGACTTACCTTAAACTTACTGAGACGAATTATTGCCATTTCATAAATACACCAATTTTGTGCTTACGCAATTTTCACACGCGACATTCGAACTGTAACATCTCATTTTACGTAAGTACTCGTAATCTATGGTTTGTAACTCGACACCTTAATGTCACCGTCTCATCAGCCTTATTACAAGGCTCTAAGGTCCACAACCGCCTGTATCGTACAGTAATTGTAGTTTTTCTAAGCGTTGTCTCACGACCGCTGACTTTCTCGCTCGTGGGAATGTTCATATGGTAAACATGGGATATTAGGGTTCCGTCACGTTTCAATTGGCCATTGTTTTTTCTATGTGCTGCATTTTTTCTGGAAAACTTTGGGTCATTGTGGGGAGGTGTGATAAATCTTGTTGCGTTTATAAATACAGATGTAGTGCATAATGACTCAGAAACACTAGTATTTGTCATGCTACTTCAATCGACCTCGGTACTTTTAGTACTGACACTGATTGAAATAGCATGACACGTTCGGGCGTTTTCGTGAAAATACGAAGGAAAATAATTAGGCACACATCTGTAATAAATAGCAGATTACGTACCGATGCCTGTCAACTAAGAAATGTCTCAGATCTCGTGGAATTGTCGTCCGAAGCGAAGCTGGGGTTGAAAACATGTGATCTAGTGAGCTAGGCTGGTTAAACTTTTAACCAGCACATAAATCACGTACTATGACCCGATATTTTGCGGGCTCAGTGCGGAAAACGGAGCCCATAACCATAACATGGTGTTTTTGCCACATTCCCTGTAATCACCTGAGTGATTTTATTGGATATCGTAAATACAATTACTGAAGCTGATGTTGATGCTTCTCTATCGAAACCTAGATGTATCTATCTAGCATATCTTCTTAGATATAGGTGCGTAACTAGTTTGGCGGAACCCAGCAACTCTGCTCCGAGTCATTTCCTGTTTTGCACTTGATTATTCGTCGCAACAACACTACCGTTGAGAAGTTTGATAATATTTATCTACCGGATAATCAGCCCGGTTAGCTATCCGCCTTGTTGCCACTAGAACGCTAACTTTTTGAGTTATATCACATTAAATTGACGGAACCCATAATTTTGCTTGACGTTTCTTTCCTTTCGTGCTATTACCTACCCGCTGTGGCACTGGCGTGCCGCACCATCTGATAACCTTTATACCTTTATATGCTTGAACTCTGGTTAGATAACCAAGGTATTTAGACTGGTGCATTTTTACAATAATACTCGTGTGATTGGAAAACCACCACTTTTATCGAATAGCGAGTTAACCGAGTAAGGTCTCCCAGTCTAGTTGGACAGTCCGTCATTTGTTTGTGTGTTTGTATGTATGTTTGTTCAACGATAACTCAAGTATCGTTGATCGGATCTTCGTGGAATTTGGCAGGTGGTTAGCTGAGATAAATACAATTTTTAAGTTCGAATATAAGCCGAGTCTCTCAAGGGGTTGCCAAGATATAGCGTCGACCGTGGTTGTCTATTGTTTGCCCGAAAGTTATATAAAATAATACTCATATGCCCGAATTTTATTTGCCCGAATTTCATTTGCCCGAATTGTTTGTTTACCATAAAAATGATATGACATACTCTTTGTTTACCCGATTATTCGATTCCAGAACGTACGAGTGCCATATTAATTGTTGTCCATATTATTAAGTGCAATTATTTTATTTATCGTATGGCATTACAGTCACTGGATATTTAGATAGGTACACAGTAAAAATACAATCATATATAAAAAAATAAAAGTCATAGATTCAGGTTATTCCTTCTCAGGTACTCGATGGCGTTCTCTTTAAGGCTTGCGAGATCCTCCGTTCGTCCCGTAAATCTAGTAACCGGGCATTCTAGAACCATGTGCTCAACCGTCTGCTTGGGTTCACCACACACGCACTTAGGAGAGTCGCACCAGCATTGATGTTGCTCTACGTCCGTAGGAATTACCTTAGATAACCCTACACGTGATCCCCGGGTGGTGCTAACAGAGCAACAACCTGGCAACTGCATTGTCCTCCAGGATCTCGCAGTGCTCACTGGATACTTAAAGTAAAGAAAAAAATAATTAAGTGCAATAATATTATTTAATAGAATATTCAAACGCCATACTAAATAATGGTCTTTCTCCGAATCCATGCATGCTTGCTCACGATGCCTTAAGGCATTGAGTCCGCCATTTGTACTTTTATTTTTGTGCAATAAAGTTTTAAATAAATAAATATTCCTGTAGGCGCTCTACAAATATTTACAAACTTGTTATTATTAAACATGTGGTATATATTAAAGTTGTTTTTATTTATAATTTTGTATTATATATAATTAAATAGAATTTTATATTATATTGGAAGTCGGTTCTGGCGCTTCGCCGGCCGCTGCCGCGGCACGCTCGCTTCGCTCGCTCGGCTCGCGCGCTGTATGGTCACGGTTCAACCTAACACTCCTCCTCGCTTCGCTCGTCGTCGTACCTAAACTGACCTGCCTTAGAGTTGAATAGGTAGGCAAGTTTCCTGACTTATAATAACCTTGTATTATATATTATTATATTGAAAGTTCACAGTTCTAACCAAACCTAACCTAACCTACTTTCTGGGAAGCAATTTGGATGGCAAATGATATTATGGCTAGTGATCATTATGGCTTACAATGATGATGACAAATGATATTATTGATATTGATTTTATGGGAAACAAAGTTTCTGGCACGTGACTAATATAGTAAACCAGAAGTATTGCATATGTTATTATGGGAAACAATATAATGACTTTTGACTATTATGGCAAATGAAATTCTGGCAAATGGGTGTATACCGTCGACCGTAGGTACAATTAGGATAAGCGCCATGTAAATCCCTGGCCGTTACCCTAATCGACCCTACAGTCGACGATAGGGGTCGCGACCCGCGAGTTCACGTTCGCGGCGAACCACAAGTATAAATAAATTGGATAGCTGTATAAGTTACTCCATAAGACTTGCATAAGTTTTCATTTACTTTCACAATTTCAGGTATGTTAATGCACGTGGAACAGTTTCACTTGTGCGTAATTTGGTTAGACTAATTATTTAGCTCGCGCTAATCCGGGTTCCAATCTTGGCACCTTTCACCCACGCTAATTAACAAATTTACAAGACTAACAATTTCTACTAGATTGCAGCTATAAATCGATATAAGTACGTTACTATAAACTTTGCTTTTCAGAAAAAAATTGAACGGATTTTGGAATAAAATACCGAATTGTTCAAGAATTGTTTAGGTACACACGCGGTTATAAGTGCATGGGCAATTTCTGAATGAATGCATTTACTCGTATAAACTGCCCATGCAATTCTGAACGCGATACAGTACGTACTACATTCTTACACCAATCATGGAGACCAATTCTCTTTACCTAATAAATATGTTTGATTTACATGATCACAGTTACACGTTGTATATTTATGCCACGGAAACTTAATTAGTCTGAAGTCTAAAGGGTTTATAATAATATATATTAGGATACAGGATATAGCTATAGTTAGCTAAGGAAAAGAGACAACAACGTTACCTAACATAGACGCGTCCATTTTGCCAGAATACACTGCAAATGCACTGCTCGCGTGCATTGTCAGTGTTTGCAGTGTTTGTAGCGTAATTCGAGTTATCTGGACGCATCTTGTGGCGAAAAATTAATGTTTCTGTGAATGTGGTTTCGTGACGTGACGTTTTAACGACACCTTTTCTAAGCTTACACCTTTCATTTCCAAAATAACATAATCATTTACTAAATCATTGCGTGCGAGTGTCTGATGTAACACCATTTTTTTATTAATTAATTTATTTAATTATTAAGTACAGGGATACATCTTAAAACTAAACATAGTCCCACAAAACTCAAGAAAACTGAGTTTGTCTGTGGAATCAGGAGAACTTAACGGAACCGTTTAAGGAACACTTAACCTCTCAATAATTATTGGTAAACATCGATGCTCGCTAATATGTCGGCTTAAAATGTAACTTCATAATGTTTATGTAAGAAATAATCCGATAATTGATGTTTGACCTCTTTGCTCGAAAATTACGAAAATAATGTTGTTATTGAAAATATCCGGGTTAACATATTTATGTAGCAAAACTTGTTCTTTTGTATGTCGTCTTGGTAATTAGGCAATCTTAAGATTATACATACGAATAATACGATATAGCCGTGCACACTATGGTATTTGGCTTGCTCTTAAGGAGCATTGGTGGCCTAGCGATAAGAGCATGCAACTTTCAATACATTAAACCGCTTTTGACGAATGAGTTTGCAAATCTGTTAGGTTGCGATGTTATGTTATGTTATGGAGCGGGCTGTCGAGCCTAGTCCGCTAATTCTCCCCATTTCCCCGTCGCTGGAGCTGCAGGTTATTGTCCCGGCGGCGTTCCCCAAGGGAGTAACCCTTGCTGTATTCATGCAGAACCGGAGGACATTTCTGAGGGTCGATATCCTTGAGCTCTTGCTCCTCCAGCTTATCCTCATGTTTGATTGCGATGGTAAAAACATTTGAAACAGACACTCATTGGACACAGGAAACAGTACCCAGCGAGAGCTGGCTGTACAGTTAGGGTTAGATCAGGTTCGGAGCGTATGCAAATGGGATGTACCGTAACTCGAAATTCTCTGCGTTGCCGGAAAGTGTCACAAAAGACTTTGCATTCCGAGACCGACATAAACTCAGGCGTTTTAATTAAATTAACACGGCAAAAAAAGCTTCAAATGGGTTTCAAAAAATGGTTGGCTTCAAAAAAGCTTCAAAGGTTGTACAGAAACTGCGAATTAATAAATTAGGAAGATATTTTACGAAAAAACAAAAAGCTTTTAACTAAGTACACTAAAAGAACAATGAAAAGGATAGAAAAGCGTCAGTTTTTTATTTTTCTGTAATATATTTCCAATAAATTCCCAATCATGATGATTAGGTTACCCACCCACAGCTTTGTATTAAGATCACGGCTATGACTCTTCATGCGTTCAGACAGTCTGGGGCCTTACCATAACGTCTTAACGCGATTCAGTTTAGGTCGTCAACTGAATCGCGTAAATCGCGTTAAGACGTCATGGTAAGGCCGCTGATTCAATTTCCTACCCATGCCTATATTGCCCACTATGTCAATACAACTCGATCAGAACTTAAGTAAAGACGTGAAGACGTACGATCAAAGTAAATAGAAATACGTATAATGTATAACGAACACAATGAGTGACGTGTGTACATGAGTAAATACCAAGATGGAGAGCCATGGAGACAGGGAGTCCAGGAGCTCGAGGGCGAGCGACTCTCCAGGAGACACTATGAACGACGTGTACGCTGCCTGGCGTAAGTTACCCAAGTTTATAATATTCTAGTGTAGCTTACATGAGGGAGATAACTGTCCAACATGAGTGGACCAATATGGAGAGTCAAGCAGACAGGGAGTCCATTAGGGCGAGCGACTCTATTCTGGGGACACTATGAACCACGTCTACGCTGCGTTATTTTGGCAGTGAACTTGCTGGGCAGTAAACAGCACCCCTTCGACAAAATTATTAAATTTGCGTTTTGTGTCGAGTTCTGCTTTTATTAGAAAATTCGCAGTTCTCTTTATAGAAAGATAGGAACGCAATTCGATTCCTGGTAGCCTTGCTTCTTGCTAGGTCGTAACGTAAATCTGAGTAACAAGTAAGAACCTTTTAGAACTACATATTTTCGAAGGGAACTCACTCTTGTCTTTTTGTTGTCCTTTACACCATCTTTCAGCTCTCCTTTACGCCATCCAGTTGTTACCTACAAAATAAATTACACATACCTAAGTATAAATTACACATACCTACCTATTAAAGTTCAGTTCGGTGATAAAGACTACTGGTAACAACCGTCAACACAATTATAGATACAAAGTCTCCCAGCACTGTTGCACTTTTTGCGCGGAATGCAGAATGCAGCCTTCGCTGCCGACGGACGCGGATGTAATGCTTCCCTGTTGAAGTGTACTTGCACTTTCAGATTGATAGAAATGTTAATGAGGTCTCTTGTCTTGGTTTTTATTACTTTTGACAGTTGACACAGCTTGAATTATATGCATTTTCCTGACATGTCATTAAGATCATTAATGATGCAGTTACGAGTAAATGTTTAAAGTTGACATTTTCAAAGGCACAACTGGACCTTCCTATAAACATTTTTATTTTGTAATATGACACTGGTATCGGTTAAACTATGACCAAGTAATTTAATTATTCATTACTAGGCAGAATGTTGTGTAATGGCCATTAAAAAAATGTCTTAAATTAAAAGGACAGTCGAGTTAATTAATCCTTACGAGTATGTATACTTACATTTCTTGAGTTTAATCTCATGTAGGTAGTAAGGTAAACAAGTGTATACATATACATGCACACATATTGATAAGGCCTACTTCGAAAATTCGTAATTACAAAATATAGACAATATTGGCAATTGCGTAATTTAGTCTGCATATAACGTCCGTTTTCTACCCGTAATCCATGTTTCAATCACCAGATACAGTACACGTACATAAGCATACCGGCTTCTGACTAATCCTTCCCATACTATCGGCAATATCTTGCTCCATACAGGTTTCCTCCGTTTAGCAACTGCACCGACCTTGCTGCATTCCGCCCTCGTTGTCGCCAGCCATTGTCTATACGCCATTCTGCACATGTCGCCAATTCGGCACTATTGTTCCGCACACAATACTCACTTGGTCAACACTGGGTTGACCTGAAAGCGATTTCGCAATCCGTGATTACGCTTTGATTTTGTCACTTGCAGAGCGTGGAGCGTTCTTCCCAGGCTATGTTTGACATCCAAGTAGTGAAGGTGTTTTGAATCTTGATCGTTTTGAAGCGAACGCTCGCTAGTGATAATCAATAATGATCGGCAAAAGGTCGTGAAACCGGTCGGTCGGCCTTTGAGCAAAACATCGGGCATCCCTATATGGGAACTGGCAAGGTGGTCGCGTGCTGCTTAATTGGGATGCAGTGTCTTTAAATACATGTCTTTTAGTGGGGTTTCGGATTTTAATTGTGGCTTTTTGCAGTTTTTTTCTTGCAGATATTTTTTTGGTGTTCAAATTCGAGCGATGGCGTTGTCGTCCAAGGTCCAAGATTTAGAGTAACTGATGCACATACCTGTTTGTAAATCGATGTTTATCATATCATCGATATTATGACAATTGGATACATCACAACACCCGCAAGACAATTCAGATGACTTAACCCTTCGTCTGTGGGTGGGGGTGGGTGGGGGTGAGTTCAAACCTCGGTGGTATCGTAAAGGGCAAATGAAATTTTTTAGAAAAAAAATGCAAAAAGATGACCAAGAAATGTGGTCAGGATCCTTATCAAACACAGACGAAGGGTTAACCATTATTAACCGGAAGTATTTATCTATTCCAGATGAAATGCTAGAAGGCGAGGGCGCCGGGCTGGCGGCTCGAGTGGCTGAGCTCGAAGTCCGCTGCGCCCGGCAGGCCGAGGAACTGCTATGTCTCCGCTCCACGCTCGCTGATGCTCTACGGCGACTCAACGCATTAGAAGGGAGGGCACCAGCATCGTCTACACCTCAACGGAATGGTGGTTACACAGGTAAGAATTTAGTTATTGTCTCTTTAAAGACAGCAGGCTGAGGAACTTCTGTCTCCGGTCCACACTCCGTGATGCCCTGCGGAGACTCGACACCTTGGATGGCAGGGCACCAGCATTATCCGCACTTCAACGGAATGGTGCCGAGGTAAGATTTTGGTTTTATGTTTGTGCAAAAACTTTTGTGTCTGGTCCACCCTAGTTGAAACTGAATGAGTTGGAAAGAAATGTACCTATTTGTGCAAAACGTTGAAAGGTCTTGATCTGTGATAACATACAGTATGAGTTAGTTTGCGGGGTCAGGCATCCTATACTTAAGTGAGGTCTAAGAACCACCTTCTGACATTCGTCTATAGAAATTTGTAGCTAAGAAGTAAAAACACGCACTACACTTATACTTTGCAAACATCGTGCGTATTGCCTAGCGATATTCCTGGATATTCTTTATTCATTATTGAGTTTGTATTTTTTGTTGTAGAGTTTCTCTGGCGGCCCGCTTAGGCGACCGCGTAACTAAAATAGCTGAGATATTATTTCATACCTTCCTGTCCAGAAATTATAAAAAAATATATGTAAGGTATAAATATATGTTGTACTCAATAAGGGACTAATACAGTATTTTCTTTAATTACAGGTTCATCCGGTACTCCAACGAGAGAGCTGAGGCTACGGCAACCCGCCTACAGAGAGACTGCCAAGCGAACGTCCAGCTACGGTTCCACAGCTTCCTCACTACCACAAAGGTAAATATTTTAGCGATATCGGATATCGATTTATAGTCATTGGTATATCTTAGTAGGGTATAGTAGAATGATAGCTCCACTTAGACTAACTTTCATTCAAACCAACTACAACAATCTGATTTATAAAAGTCGGAGCCAACTTTGTACGATTTTAACTGGCAAAATTATAGTTTGAAGTAAATCCCTGACGCGGGTTCACTTGTTGTTAGTGTCAAGTCAACTGTCTAAGTATTACATTGAGATTGACGTTCGGCGCCAGCGTGCGTAGCCACGACGCCAATCGCTAACGCTCAGTCGCGAACGAAACGCAACTGTCATTGTCACTCTAATAAGGAAGAGTGATAGACAAGAGATAATTAACTGTCGTGTTTCGGCGGTTCCGGGGCAACCTGCCGAATACTATACCTGATCAGGCGATGCAACGGAGCCACGTTTAAATTATAAGTAGCGGCACAATAAATAATAGTACAAGTAGTAGCGGTTAAGTTTTACATGTATTTCTTTTTTCTATGTTTAATGGTTGCTTGTGCTTTAGTTTTTACTGTTATGCTGTAAACTGTTTTAGAAATAAATAAATAAAATAAATTACTAGGTACGATACGCTTAGGAGCGTGAGCGATCGGCATGTTGACTATACGCACGCAGCTCTTTTCATAAAAGGTGAATAGAGTAATTTGCAATACCAAAACTCTCTAAATTTCCAAATCCAATTATATTTGCAGGATTAATTGGATTAAATCTCACGTGTAAAATGCTGGTAGATAACTACAATATGCGTTTTTTGATATCCAACACCTGTTCAACATAATCGTACTCGATCTGAGATCATTAACATCTCACAAATCGTGTTCGAAAGTACAGATCCATTATAGGATGTTTCTATCCATTACCTCCTTTAGAATCCAAAATCAAAAGGTCTTAACAGCAATTGTATCTGAATGAAAGCAAGTCCTTATTTGTACGTTTATAGTCAGTTCATTAATTTGTTTTACGGCATGTTAAATCAATCACTGATTTCGTTATTGTTGTTTGGCAACTGCAGTGAAGCGGTTAATCGGTAATGATCATTAATCAGATCTCAATAGCCGATATATTCAGACCACCCGGGAATTGGTTACGCAATATTGCATATACGAGAATTTCGCGATGTTAAACACTACTACTTGACTACAGAAGGTTAGCGGACCTCCCGTGAACAAAGTTTCGCTAACTGCCTGTATGAGTGGCGCTGCCTAGGAGGTAATAAAACTTTGCTTCGAATTCCATTGACTTCTATCTGAACTCATGTCGACATGCCTTGTGGAGCCATTCCAAGTGGGACCAATCTCACTTGGACATAGCGGCGGGTTACTAGTGAACGTCGGCGTTGTGTTCGAATCACTTGTCTTTACCTTATGTGTTTTAAATTTTTGATGTCACTCTCTAACCCGCGTCAAAAAACAGGGTGTGGCAAAAAAGAAGGCGTTTTCAACATTCTCAGGATCTCAGCCAAAATTGCACCACAACTTTGGTTGTACTTACGTATAGTTTTATGGGTATTTCTATTCCACTGTTAACTTTTTTTATTTATGTATCAGTGACCTCTGTTAACCCCAAACCTGTCTGTTCCAGACGCGGCCCCCAGCACCAGTCGACGGGCTCGCTGCAGTCGGACTCGCCGGCGTCGTCGTCCTCGCTGTCGCCCGCGCCGTCGCCGTCGCCGCGCGCCACGCCCGCGCCGCCCGCCACATACAGGTCCCAGACTAGCCTGTATGTATATGTCTTGTCTTGTGCCGTATATAGCACCCCAGGCCTCGCTGCCTCACACGAGTCCCACGCCTTAACCTTAAAAGCCCGGACCGTGCCTATGCATGCAGGTCTTGCCGCCTTAGAATAGCTTAAAGATTCCCAAGACTTCACGCGTCAGCGTGCAGCGGCGAGCGGGGACCATAGATAAGAGTCAAGTTTTAACTATAAAACTCTCGTGAGACTCGAACATATTAAATAATATTTAAAACGGGTCACTCACGTAATTTAGTCGATTTTCGCTCGACATGTTTCGTTCTTTACGAAGAACGTCATCAGGAGCGCCCACTCGCGACAGAGGCAAACGAAACATGTCGAGCGAAAATCGACTAAATTACGTGAGTGACCCGTTTTAAATATTATTTATAAGAGTCAAGTGTCGGAGTACATCTCGCTCTCACCCTTGGCCACTCGCCGCTGCCGTCGGATCCGGTGATTGTGCGACCCGAGAATTGATGATCCAGCAATCCGCGTCCATTTTTTTTGACGCCAATTACTGGGCTACTTATTCCTGGGTCGCTATTTACTTAGCCGCGCATTAGTGGTTACCGCTGCCGCCGCGCGAAGTTCTAGCTGCCTGCGACCTTCCGCGATGAGTAGCCATAGATTAGAATGAAAGGTTTTCAACTATGGCCTCGTCGTCGCGTCGTCCTACATTCTTGGGACTCGAGGGTTTGTTTAAGGACATCCTATCATTCGATTACTTCACTTCTATCGGCACTGTTATGTCAATGTGATGGGGGCTAGAACCACCTATAAGACCCCCTAATTTGCAATCAAGATGGTTTTATTTTAAGAAACAATGTAAAGGCACATTATAGATACCTATAAGAAAACACCGAAATTATTCATCACTGTTACCGCATACATTATTAATCATTTTGCATATCTAAAGTTCTCACAAGTGGATGCGAGACGTGATGAAAACATTTGATAGTTTATCTGAAGTGTCAGTCTTGTCATTGCCCCAGGCTTGAATACCTGTATGTAACGCCATTGCAAAAATCTGTCGAATCAGATTTGTAAACAATTTGTTTCACGATGCAAGCATAATAAATACTGCAGGGTCGCGTTATATAAAAGACTTGTAATGAATGCTTGTTTTCTTGCTACACTTGCGCACCGAGGGTTCCGTACAAAACTTTAGTTATCGCATCGGACATGATGCAATAAACTATATTTCGGAGCAGAAATCTGAAGATAGCCATCTATCGACAGATTGGGCCACTTGTTTGCACGACATAGAGTTAGTATGTGAGTTTATTTCTAGTTTATAATTCTTTATAACGTAAACCGATATTATGTTTTAAACTTTATTTAAATTGAGGTATTTAGCATGATATTTTATAAATTAAAAGAAAATAAATACATTTAAAGGTGGTTTACTTTTAATTTAGTTCAGAAAAGTGTATTAAAAAAAAGATAGCGACAAAGTTATAATTTTCCCGTAATATCACTGTCCCGTAAAATCGAAATATTTCACTGTAAAAAAATAATAAGAATATATTTTAGAATATGCAAATTAAGCCCTTTCAAATGATACCCCACATGATCTAATTGTTTAATAATTTTACTTTGTATTCCTGTGTAACGTAACTATTCCAAATTTTACATCGATAACTTAAGTAGTTCCGGAGATATTTTATCGATATGACAGACACACAGACAGAGCGTCGCCACAAGGGTCCTTTTA
Source organism: Lathronympha strigana (assembly GCA_949128165.1). Taxonomy (NCBI): domain Eukaryota; kingdom Metazoa; phylum Arthropoda; class Insecta; order Lepidoptera; family Tortricidae; genus Lathronympha; species Lathronympha strigana. The sequence goes on from OX421914.1 coordinate 4,776,098, forward strand.
CCATTTTGGTACAGTCCAATTCTAAACAACTGAAGTGTACTTTTTTTTTAGTCGATTTCAGTACGTCTATCTCTCCCTGTGTCCTATATTGCCTTTGTTTCTTAGCTATAAACATTTCGTGATGACTGTTTATTGTTTTACTTGTATCTTTTTTATTTGTCTCCTGTTCGGTGTTTACTTCTACCATGTTACTTAACTTACTATTTAGAAATTGTTTACTTAGAGTTATTTTATGTTTACTTTTAAGCTAAGCTTCACGCTATTCTATATTTGTTTGTTTACGATGCTTAGATATTTTCTTTTATTTTGAGAAATCAACCTAATTGAATGCTCCCAATGAAGGATTCTATTGCGGTGCATATCTTTGCACTTTTGTGATCTATGGCTCTTTGATGCATTGATGCGTAAAAAGGTAGTATGTAGTAAGGCAACCAATGGTAGCTTTGTCATACCCTCTATTCCCTGCGGTCGTATGGTTGCTATTGGCCCAAAATATTTTTTTTCCATTCAAAGTAAGATATGTGCACCCGCTTTCTTCCTTGTGTAACATGAAAATATTGGGTTGATTTCTTATTTCTGTATTTATTTCATAGAATAGCAAATGCTAGCGCTATAAATGTAGATGTTCTAACGTAGATCGCGCAACAACTCCACATCAAGCAACCAGAGCCAGAGCCCCGGAGGCAACAATCTCACCAAGCGCTGGAGCTCCACTGGCGACTTCAACGCGCAGGGCCTCATTCCCAACATCAGGTGGGTCAGCTTTAGAAACTCTCCTATCAATCAACAACCCAAATGCCACTGGAACCAAGGGCTGGAGCTCCACTGCCAACTTATAAGAAACTGATACACATCAGGTGGGTCTAGCGAAACGTGCCGATCAGTTGGCAACTAAAACTTAGGGCGGATTTGCACTACGTCCGATCCGAATCCGGTCCGTCGTAGCCGTAGAACTATTTCTATGGTAAGTTACTCGGTCTGAGTTTTCTAGACCCATATTTTCACGGGTTCGGATTGGACTAGTGCGTAAGCAATATCCGAATATTATTACCTACACTTTCACGGGTTCGGATCGGACTAGTGCGTAAGCAATATCCGAATTCGGTCCGAGTTTCCTAGACCCATATTTTCACGGGTTCGGATCGGATTTGGATCGGACGTAGTGTGAATCCGCCCTTACTGGGACCCAGACGTAGGAACAATCTTACCAACTGGAATACTCAAGGACTGACACCCAACATCTGATGGGTCTAACGAAACTTTCCCATCAGCTGATGCCAACTGGCAATCAAAACTCACTGGTAAATCCAGCTCCATCTCAATAAGTTCTCGAACTCCGCCGGCGACCCAACCCAGGCACACCCAACAAGTAAGCGAAGCCAATCAGCATGCTGCCCTTACAGGCTCACTATGTGGTTTATTATAGCGTTTCATCACATACGTTGAATACTTTGACAAGATGACGCAAATAGTGAAACTCTACAACAAACCTGGGGCCCGTTTCTCGAACGGTATTAGACTAATATTATAAGTGTGTTGTCATGGAAACCCATACGATTTGACAGTTGACGGACTAATAATATTATAGACTAATATCGTTAGAGAAATGGGGCCCACGCAGGAATGATGGCATTGAATGTCACAAGCATTTTTTTCTCCAATTAATCAATTGTCGTATATCTTTGTGATGTTTGCATGGATTAGGCAATTGATTATATCTACGAGAGCATGTAATGGAAGAAGGCTTAGTAAACTACAAGGTGAATCGGGTGATTTCCGCACCGTTATACACATTTTGCTTTTCATGGATATACGATGATATCCGTTTCTTGCATGTTATTGTCGATCTTAGTCAGTTTGCAAAGTAAAGCTTCAAAGCATTTTACTTCAATAGATAGATTATTACCTATACCCCTATACCACTAGAATGCAAATACGCTCTTCAAGTTCATAGAAAAAAACTCCCAAATCTTTTAGAGCTCATCTCCTCATTCTGTTTCCAGTAACCCATTAGCATTTAGTAGCCCATTAGCAATATTCTGCTCTGCATTAAGCAATAATAGTAGAAAATGTGCCTAATTAAAGCGGTTGGTAAGAAGTCATGGTTAATTATGTTAACTAGTCGAAGTCTTGGTGGCATGCGACTGATTTGTAAGTAAACAGATTACAATAAACCTAGATTTTCAGGTACTTGCCCTTCTCCTTCGAAACCACCGAGCAGCTACTTTACCAACTACCTAAATTGTACTTAGTATGGACTTTTAAAAGATTTATTTTATGAACCACAATTGATGATCATTGCTCGACCCTGCCATAGCAGTCTATGGATGATTCATCGATATTTATTTTTAGGTGTTATGCCACAAACTACTAGTTTTGATAAGAAGTCGACTTAACGACCTGAGGCCTTACCAGAACGTCGTAAAGCGATTCAGTTGACGACCTAAACTGAGTCGCTTCCATACAACTGACCCTAACCTGAACTGAATGCCTAGCGCGATTCAGTTGACGACCTAAACTGAGTCGCTTCCATACAACTGACCCTAATCTGAACTGAATGCCTAGCGCGATTCAGTTGACGACCTAAACTGAGTCGCTTCCATACAACTGACCCTAATCTGAACTGAACGCCTAGCGCGATTCAGTTGACGACCTAAACTGAGTCGCTTCCATACAACTGACCCTAAACTGAACTGAACGTCATGGTAAGGCCCCTGGGCAGTTACCACGACCGCCTAACGCGATTCAGTTTAGAACCTAAACTGAGTCGCTGCCATACAACTGAGCACAGTTAAGGACCTAAACTGAATCGCGTTAGGGGATCGTGGTAAGGCCCCTGATACTTCTTTAAAACTGAGTTGAGCCTTATAATGGAGTACGTTAAGACTCGAGTCCTTATCAACACTAGTTGTAGTATACGAGTAGTAGTGCATGAAGTGCATTTAAGGAAGACGCTATTGGCTATATCTTTGTGAAGTGTATGCTATCGCCAGCGGTAGTTCTGTATATGACCCACAAACCTTCAAGAACAGAGTGTACTCCTATCTCATAAGCCGGCAAACCACTAGTGTCCTTGCAGGTGTTACAGATGTGACCCCCTCCTAAAATAGCCAATATCGTGTTCCAACGAATACAAGCGTGCTTGACACATATTTCTTTTTTTTTTCTTTCAGTGTTGTGTATGTTCTAATGTTTTGTTCCCTCCCTCTAGATTTACAACCACCAAGTCGTTGTTAAACTTGTATTCTAAGCCGCCGCAAAACGGGCCCATTCTCAAGCACGGGTAAGTTGTGCACCACGTGACATGGCGTTCTCTTCGATGGTGTTGGCACAGTATAGGGAAGGAGTCTCTTTAATCAGTAGCCCAACTTCGAACATTTATAATTGTCGTTCGAAATTCAAAATTAGCTTGTTTGTTTTGTTTCCTCGCCGGTGACGGTTGGACGGGTAGTGTGGGGGTCCGCCCCTTAGCAGACATGCTTAAATCTGCGTCGTCACTTGTTTTTCCCCGAGATCCGGTCATATTTTTGTTCGAAGTTGGACTGCACTACTGGCGTTGGTGTTTGGTGGTGGGTTTTGGTGGCTTCAAGCTTTCTCTCACACTAAGCATTGGCGGCAAATGTCAGTTGACGGGATTTTAGTGTGTTTGTTTTTCGTGATGGGTTTTTATACATAATAATAAAAGATTTATAGGTAGATTTAAATTGGTTATTGTTAAAGTATGTCCTTTTAAACGATTGTTTCGCATCCGTGTCCGTCTAATCATCGTCAAAACACTGGGAAACACATGTATAAAAACACAAATAAATTATTAAGTTTATTTTAAAAATTCAACCTAACTTACGTTCAATACGTTGATTGTAATTGTAATATAATAAATTGTTAATTTACCATACATTGCTTTTGAACAAGTATAAGTACCCGTTTTCGTTGCTTTTGAACAAGTATAAGTATTTTTAAATGTGTGTTATCTATACATATAAAAGGAAAAGTCCTGACTGACTGACTCACTGATCAACGCACAGCCGAAACTACTAAACGTATGATCCTGAAATTTTCACATTACGTTAGGTGTTTAACGAAGGTAACGAATAAGAAAGGGTTTTGAAAAAATCATCTTCTAAGGGGGTTAAATCGGGGTTGAAAGTTTGTATGAAAAAAAGTTTTTTTTTTAGATAGAGACTCAAAAGTTGGTGTAGAGGTTTGTTATTAAAATACAAAAAAAGTAATTTTAGCGTTTTGGAAAAATCAACCCCAAATGGGGTGAAAAGTGTGTTAAAAGTTTGTATGACGGAAGCGTTTCCCTTTTAGTTATAGACTACAAACTTTGTGAAAAGAATCCTCATTAGAGTTTACAAAAAGTAATTTCAGCGATTTCGAAAATTCGACCCTTATAAGGGTGAAAAGGGTGTTGAAAGTTTGTATGGCGGAAGGTTTTCTGTTTAGCTAGAGACTATATTTTATGTGTAAAGGTTTTTCATCAAAATACAAAAAAGGTGTTTTTATCTATATAATATACAGGGTGGAAAGACACGACGATCCTTCTCGCAAAGGGGGGTTACTTTAAGTGATGGAGAATCGATTAGTAATGTTTATATTTTTGTTACGAACAATCAGTAAAAATATTAAAATTAATTAATGTTCTTCTTAGTGACAACCCTGCTATTACTATGTACTATACCTACATGTAACTGTAATGTGACACTTTATGTTCACAAAAATTACTTCGATTTTGCTCGACATACCGCAGCACTCGCTCTTCAAACCTTGGTGCAATGTTGGTCGTTTTGGCCTGTTCGTGGTACTATGGGCTGATTATTTGCCACGCGATCAAAGGCCCGTAAAATTGACATACGAGTACGGCTAGTTGGGTGTGGTGGAGAATATCTTTGTCGATAGCGTCGTAACGTCTCGGCGGCATTATAATTACACTCCCCGTATAACATAAGCAAATTTAGGTAATCGCGGGCTCCCAAGGGCATTTTGAAAATAGGTTTTATCACGTAATTTGCAATTTATTTACGTCACTGTTTTATCACGGGTAAGACTGAGTAGAAATTAATATTTTTCCCAAACAAAATAATACAATTGTGCAAACTACCCACTTACAAAAATCAAACTTAACCATAGAGAAATTGAGCCTAAGGGCAGTTACAATAAATAGATTCATAAAGCCCATAATACACCGCCAGAAGAGCATACTAGGCGGGGTGGAGGTGCGTGGAAGCTAGAAAATGCAGTTGGTTAACCGATTTGTATGGAAATAACTAAGAAATAAACCGATTGCATACCCTATCTGTAAAGCGGACCGGGAGGCAACCGCCATATTGTAGCGGGTGGGTAGTATGCATGTAGTGTATGTACAAACATGTTGTTATTCTTGATAGAAGTATGCTATTAAGGCAGTAGGTATAGGATGGGCTTTATGAACGTAATGTCTTGTTAACTATTCTACGATTCTGCATGTATAACTGCCCTTAGTCTTAATTTATCTATGGTTAGTTAGATTATTGTAAGTGGGTAGTTCACACAGTTGTAATATTGACTGGGAAATATTATGGGGTAGAAATGTTGTTTTGGTAAATGTCACTGACCTTTGTGTTATTGTTAAATGTTATTGAACCTAATGAGGGTTGTCACTTGCAGTATTTTGCATCAAAAGTTAACTGCCTATAACTTAAAAACGCTTACGAATATGAGCCTAGTTTCTTTAGAGGAAATACAGTACTAAATCTAAACAATCCCCCTTTTGAGGAAAGGATCGTCGTGCCGTTCCACCCTGTATAAAAAAGAAACTGACTGACTGAATGACTAACTGACTGACTGACTGACTGACATATCAACGCACAGCCCAAACCGCTGGTCCTAGAGATACCAAATTTGAAACGTAGGTTCCTTATAAAGTCTAGAGGTGCACTAAGAAAGGATTTTTCAAAATTCAACCCCCTAAGGGGGTGATTTGGAAGTCCAAAGTTTTTATGGGGAAACAAGATTAGTTGGCCTATTCCATTTGAAACTTTACAGGGGTATTTATAAAGATAAATGAGGTAGTACGTGTTTCAGGTTTTTTGAGAATTCAACCCATATAAGGGGGAAAAGGGGTGAAAAATTAAAAAAACAACAACATGGGTATCGTTTTCTGGTTTATCGGGTCGCTGATTACAAAAACAACGACGATTTTAAAATCTAACGTGGCGTATTAAAATTCTCATAGCGGGTTACTCACGTCAATAAAGTCGAAAATAGCTCGACATGTTTCGGAACAGTCCGTGTCCCTTATTCATGAGTCATGCGTGTAGCCGCGGCGACTGCTCTACGCACACTGCGAGCCCCAGCGCGGTCAGCTCTCGACTGAGGCAACGACGCGGAGGGAGCGGGCGGCGCAGGCGCGGAGGGTGCGGGCGGCGCAAGCGCCGGCAAAGTTAGAAGCGAGACACTACCATCTCTTTCACACCCATTATCAACTGCACGATTGCACACGACACTCACTACGTCACACTGTACGGCATCGTCCACACGAAGCACCGGCGCAGCACTCAAAACCGTTTTCCAGCTAGGGGGCACCGACCAACCCCCATCGCGATTAAAATTCGGGTGACGACTTATCTCGATAGCCTCCCGTACTTTCCGCGGAACGAAAAACTTTTCCCTCGCCAACACGGTTACCTTATCGAATCTGATATAGTGAGAACCCGAATCCATCGCATGATCCGTCACGGCAGAACCCCGAGTATCCCGATTTTTCATGCTGCGTATATGCTCTCGAATCCTTGTGGAAATGTTACGGCCAGTCTCTCCTATGTAATTCTTCCCACAGGAGCAGGGGATCATATAGATACCAGGGGTACTTAACGGCTCCTTATCCTTTGGGGAGCGCACCAACTGTCGGAGCTGCATATTAGGGCGGAAAATCGTCTTGATACAATATCTACGGCGTAACAAGTGTCCGATTTTATCCGTCACGCCCTTAAGGTAAGGCAAGTACACAGGCAACCTCTCTACTCCAGCCGGCCGAGGACGCGCCGACGCACTCGCAACCCGATTACATTGCCTCCAGTTATACCCGTTGCGCTCCAAGACACCTTTCACATGAACCAGTTCACTCATGAATAAGGTATGACTCATGGTATGACTCATGAATAAGGGACACGGACTGTTCCGAAACATGTCGAGCTATTTTCGACTTTATTGACGTGAGTAACCCGCTATGAGAATTTTAATATGTCTAACGTGGCGATTGTGAAATACCATCTTCCCTGTTGGGGCGCGAGGGGGTCGAACTCTAAAAATATAAATATGGGTGTCGTTTTGTTGTTAATTTCTGGTTCTATAGATTACAAACTTAACACTTAAATTCCTTATAAGGCGTAGGGGTGCACAAACAAAGGAGTTTTCAAAATTCACCTCCAAAGGGGGAGAAATTACGGTACAAACTATGTATGGGGAAACATGATTAGTTAAACTATTTTATTCAAAACTACACAAGAGTATTTCTAAAGATAAATTAGTAAAGACGTGTATTTGATTTTTTGAGAATTAAACCCCTAAGAGGGCAAAAAGGGGTAACAAAGTCAAAAAACATCATGATTATCGTTTTTATGGTTTATCGGGTCGCTGAAATCAAAAACAACAACCATTTTAAAATCCAATGAGGTGGATACACCATCTTCCCTGTTGGGGTGCGATGGGGTTGAAATCTCAAAATATGAGTGTCGTTTTGTTGTTTATTTCTGTTTCTAGAATTTCAAATTTGGCACGTGGGTTTCTTATTAAGGTGTAGGGGTGCATTAAGAAAGGATTTTTCAGAATTCACCTTCTAATTGAGATAAGAAAGAAGATCCGAGAGGTTCTTTACAATGAATCTGGAGCCAAAACTGCGAGAAAAGGCCACCATCAGAAATTTCGTCAGTTATGATCTGATCGTGATGGAAATCAATATCTGAGAATCCGAAAGGTTCTTTCTAAGGAATCAGAAGTCAAGTTTGATCGTAATATGTACTCGGTTGGTACATATCAAAGGGTTCAAGAGGTTCTTTATAACGAATCAAAGCCGCCAACTTGATTTTGAAATTACGTTACGGTTGAACATTTATTTTGTACGGGTAATTCTCCTCCTAAAGGGGTGAAGTGGGATTTGATTGTATATCGAGAAACAAGATTTATTAGACTATTTTATTCACAGGAGTATTCCTAACGAGAAATGAGTAAATACGAGTACGAAATGGGGTGTAAAAGTCAACATGGGAAATATATACAGTAAGTGTAACTTACCTAACGACCTACCTCTGCCTACCTTAAATCTAAAATAGGTCCTTGATCAGAATTGCGAAATGGGGCTCCATCTTGAATTTATTGAGTTTTAATCCGACCTTGATAATAATCGGTATTTGGGGATCCGAGAGATTCCTCAGTAATGAATCTGTAGTAAAAACTGCGAGATCCGGCCGCCATATTGAATTATTTCGATTTTGATCCGATCGTGTTAAAATCGATTTCCGAGAGGTTCTCTTTATAAATAATCTGAAGTTAAAACTGAGATAAACGGCCATCGTCTAGAATTTCTTCAGTTATGATCTGATCGTGATGAAAATCGATATCCGAGGATCCGAAAGGTTCTTTCTAACGAACCACCAACGCCACCATCAACGGCCACCATCTTGAATTTATAGAGTTAAGTTCGTGATAAAGCACATATAAAGGGTTCGAGAGGTTCTTTATAACAAATCAGAGGTCAAAATTGAGAAACAGGCGCCAACTTGAATTTTTCAGTTTGATCACTTTTGCGACAACCATCCATTCCATTTAAATCCGTTCAGCCAACCGCAAGATAATAGCGGACAAACATACATATGTACGTACATACAAATATACGGGCCCAACTAAGAACCTCCTTATTTGTAGACGGTTGAAAATTACGTTTAGTACGCGGGCGAAGCCGCGGGTAAAAGCTAGTAACTTATAACTCTATAAGTAATCATCAACGAATAGGTATTAAACGACGTCAAGTGCCGTAAATAATTAATTTCAAGGTGTCTGTCACGAGACAAATAATTAGATACGTACAAAGATAACAATAAGTATTTAGGCACCTACTGAAGCCCATTTCTCGAACGATATTAAACTAATATTATCAGCTCACTAACTTGGGGTCCATTTCTCAAACCTCAAACGGCATTATACTATAATTATTAGTGTGACGTGTGAACCTATGCAATTTGACAGTTTGCTAGCTAATAATATTAGTCTTATTTAGGGTAATAAATATTTCTCTTTTTTGTGAACATGACGACATATTCCTCTCCTATCCGTTGAAAGCAAAACCGAAGAAAACTGGTTCACGTAAAACCGTTAAATATACAAAATGTATAGATGTGTTATTTCGATAGAAACAAATGGTAATAGGAAGAAACTGCTACTGACCCATTTTAAACAACAACAAAAACATCTATGTACCTATACATAAAAATCATACAAAAAAATGTTTGTTATAGGTATTATATGTGTGTTACATATTTGTGACGATTAGCATATGACAATATTTTTTTTATTTTTTTGCCTACAAAATACTCATGATATATTATCCTTTACGCTAAAAAAATCAGGTATATTATAAATGATTTCCCAAATAATCAAAATTTCCATACAAGCTGTCAGTTCAATGACTGGATTACTCGTCGTCAATTTTTTTGCCATATTAGGTATAGAACGAATGCAAAAACGACGTCGGGCAAATCCCGGGAGCAATAACGAAGTGAATTGTTGCCACCAAACTTTTGAGAACATTCCCAAAGACAGCATTTTTAAAAAGCGCATTCCATATAAAAGTTAAACAACTTGATATTTCGCGTCCTCGCGCTCGTACGCCAAGCAAAAAGCGTAGTTATTATAACGCTTGTCACGTAATATGCGACAAGTGTAAGATACTGTCCTGGATACCCTTATTTGGAAATGCGTCCTTTAACGTACTGATAGCGATAATTACTCAAGCAAGTCATGAGCCGAACTGGAGTTTCCACAGTAGGACCTGAGTAATAGTAATCTGATAAACTTCCTTTTCCTCTAATAATACTTGATGGAATAAAGATATTTTCGTTATTTAAAGGATAAATACATCCTATTTCAGCATTCTAAACAACTGCCAAAAATAGATACTTAATGCGTCAAAATATAAGTACAATTATTATGTAAAAAACCGTAGCATAAGAAAGAAAAGCCAGAGTTGCTTTAATATTTTTCCAGCGATATGGAGCAATCGAATATTCGGTTGGGCAACAGCTGAACCGAATGTTCGGCCAAATATTCGTATTCGGCAAAGTCCGTATTCTCATCATCATCTCTAGTCTCATCAGATCACACCAGGAATTTGTTGGTGACTTTCGAATCGCTATTGACTGAGCGTCGATTATATGCATCTTGCTCGTTCTTAACCGGTTGGAACGAGATGCAAATCCTTTCGAGTCGCGCAGTCGCTATCGAACGTACATATTCATGAACCGAATAGACATTGTGGTCAACATCCTGCGACGTCAACTAGGTGAATGCAGTATGATATCATGGCGACAATAACAAGGAAATTGCTCTGACTCAAGTCGAGATGTATAAAAAACGTCAAGCGAAAATTACCTTGCTGTGCAAGATACCTATATCGCATATTCTGGAATAAATGAAGTACTTACCTTCCAATTCCATTATAAGTATACATAAAATTGTGTCTTCAACTCCATTTTATCAATTTACACTTAAAGATAAAAAACATGTTAATTGACAAGCTGTACCTAAGAGATTTCTTACAATTTAATTTATAGCATCGCTATGAGAGTTTGGCCGGGCCGCACTAGTTTGGAACCCCCATTAGACAACGTACATCCTCCTAATGGGAAAGGTTGAAAAAACACTCCTAAGAATGTTCTATAAAAATATGTATAGATATTATCCTTTTCGGTATCCTACAAAGTTTCTCTTGGGAGTTCTTGGCTTTAACTCCTTAGAAGTCAGACGCAACTCCAGCTTGCTCGTTTTTGCATGTCGAGTTTTGCGAGGGGAGTTGGAATGCACAGAACTGGTGGAACGGCTCGTGAGGCTATTTGTGCCTGATATTAAAAAGATAACCCTTAGGCCTTAGGCCACGTGTGCGGCTCCAGTTAGCGGTGCCAGCGGCGCGGACGGTGGCGCATAGAAACTCGCCGATTCTAAGAACCCTAACTCTGCTGAATGCGCTCCTGGTATCAGCACCTGAATGTGACCTGCTTGCGTAGCGATGGACGGCTGTGTTTTTGCGAGGTGATGGATAGAAGGCAATCCAGTGTATTATGTTAACATTAAGTTTCATCTGTAATTTCACAGTATATTAGTTGTAACTGTAATACTGTGTAAATATATTAGTAAATAAATAAATAATAGTCCTACAGTGGCCTAGGGTTCCAATGGTTGGCAGTACCTAGTCTACATGATATGACATGACTGATGCTATTAGAAGAACTTGTAAGCTTTTTTGCTTGTAGTTCTATTAAATTTTTAGCTAAATTAAACTAATGCGAATTAGTTTTCTCAGTAGAGTTAGTAGTTTTACTGTATCAAAATTGATTAATTACCTATATACTTACAGAGAAACCAAACAAAAGTTATTTCCAATAATCGACAACAAAAAAAACATAAGTATTTATTGTATGCTCCAAAATAACAAGCAGGAATTTGTTAATTTCTTCGTAACCACAGCACCGATTATTATCATACTTCGAGTACTATTATATATACGTTTAGGCTTTGTCCAATGGCTAAAGACATCCAGTATAAGACCTTAAGTAAGATGAATTTCAAAATGACAAGGTTATAATTTCGCGCATCTTATGAACACACGGCCTAAAAGACAGTTCAAGGTCATTAACTAACGCGAAGATGCAAACACCGCCGGCGAATTAAGTCATATGCTCCAACATAAATACTAGACATGCATATACTCAGGCTATACTAAAATACCTCAACAAATCATTCTGCAAGTGATTACTCCATTTGTTACCCGTCCATTACTGCTTCAATTGTGATCACATAATGAAATAACCAACAAAAGCGGCAATGTACAAGTTGAAATGTTGAATCATACACTATTGAAGTAAGAGGTGCGGTCCTACTCGATTACACGTCAGTCAGTTGCCGTTTTTCTCGGACGCCGGCTGTTTGATACAATCCGTGCCTCGGAAACTCGTTTTGCAAAAAAAATAGCCGCTCTGTGGCATCCGCGCCAATATCGGATTAAAAATATAAAATAAACAGTTGTTTCCCGCTATGGATGAAAGGTAATTTGCCTAGTTTTCATGTCATTTCTGTAATAGTTTTTCGATTGCTATTACCCGCGTATTGTTTTCTCTTATCTGATATAGATAATAGCCGTTATAATGATCCATTATGGCATTTATGGCATTCTATGATACATAAAAGCTTTGTAACAAGATAATGTATTTTCATTTTAGTTTGGTGCTTTAACCTTTTGGCCGCCACGCCCGCATTGCAAAATGCGGTCTCCCTGACTTGGTAAGGACTCGGATAGCGAGCGGTACTTTTTTGGGAACTGAGTGCATTTGTTAACTCCTTTTTAAGCGAGATGTCGTTCACCCCGATGTAAGTTGCTTGGGTTTTTGTGCTTTTTTATATTGTGGTTGTAAAACGTCTGCGGTGTACACTAATCAGCATGATTTCTTGGCAAATAACATCATTAAGTGTAATTACTAACATCATTTTAAATGAATGTGTGTTTTATTTACTAACATCAATTAAGGTGTATTCGGATAATTCCGAATGTCGGATAATTCTGACCTATATTTCCACCGTATTAGAGTTTATTTTCGGAACTACCCGACATTTTCCGACATTCGGAATTACCCGAATACGCCTTACCTCGTTTTTAATTTGGACAAAACCATAATTTATGGCGATAACATTTTATGGTAGTTGTAAGTTATTTTATGTTGTAAAATAACTTGGCATTTGACAGCAAGGTTATTTTTTTTTCTACATAATATCGTGTCCAAAGACGGAAAAAAATCGTGGTATGATACTTGGGGATAATATTTTTACTAAGTCATTATTTATGCAAAATAAAATTTGATAACAAAACCGAAATGGATTGATATTAATATACAATGTAAGTAAAGTCTAAGTAAAAAAAAACGAATTTGACAACTGGATTGGTTGTGCCGTTTGGGCGCAGTTAATTTGGCGTTAGCCTGTCCTAAAGGACAAAAAAAAGCAGTTAAGTTTTAAGAATCTGGAGTTTATTTCTTAGACTTTACGTGTTATTACTCTTGTCCTTCTGGTATTACAATTATTTTTATTTGCTCTTGCCTCTGCTAAAAAATTAAAAACCTAATTCAGGTAAATCCATCGCTGAGTGTACTTAAGGATGATGTAACACGATAATGCGCTAGTCATTATTACCCTGACATTGTGATGATATTTTTTTGTCGTAACCGTTTACATATTTAACATTTATACCTACCTAGTATGAGTCATTTTAGTCATTGAAAATTTTTCTTCGCCATACCTACCCGAGATGAGAAAAGAAGATGCAGAGTGTACTAATCTCATACAGAAAAATGCATAAGTACTAAGTGTGCGCCTCAGGAATGCAGATAATGATCCCATTACGGTAATGAGTAAGGGTTTCATTTGTTTTTTTATTGTTACTCAATGTGTATGATAATGTTGTTGGTCTAAGTATTTTAGTGATTGATATGGTGGAAATACCTAGGTACTTAGAATGCCAACAATGAATAACTGAACGCTTTCATTATATAATTTCTTTACATAACTTGATAAAATGATCGGGGTCATTTACCCAATGGTGAGTTATTAGCGTAAGGCACGTATAAGCACTGGTTTTTGCCGAACTTTATAACTGGAAATACCTAGGTACTTAGAATGCCAACAATGAATAACTGAACGCTTTCATTATATAATTTCTTTACATAACTTGATAAAATGATCGGGGTCATTTACCCAATGGTGAGTTATTAGCGTAAGGCACGTATAAGCACTGGTTTTTGCCGAACTTTATAACTCCGGTGCAAGACAGAAAAACGCTGTTCGAATATGCAGGTTGGCAAGCGAGCTAAACTTTACAAAATAGTTATTTGCATCATTCACATTTTAATAAAGTTAAAGTCCTTTACACAAAAATACCTATTGTGAAAACCGAATTAACCACGAATCGAACAAGAAATGGATAGATTTATTTATTGTTGTTTACTGTTCACTTTTTATTGATTCAACATCAATTATCAATACAACTACAAATTACCAATTCATGTCGATTCCTCACTCACCTAATCTCATTGGGCCAAATGGGAATAAATCGGCACTAAATATTCCATCTCATACCATACAACGATGTATCACGGCAGCTTGCAACGTCCTTTTGGATTGGGCTATAGCCCCCACGCTGGCCCAAAGCGGGTCAATGTGCGAAGAGGATACGTTGTCAGGAATAACACGAATATGCTTGCGCGATGGGTAAACTAAGAGATTTCTTGCAACGCATCCTACGCATCTCTATTGCTATTTATCGTAAAACGGTCCTACTTTGCTCCATTTTGCTACAATTTTTGAAATCACAACTAAGTATTTTAAATTTGATAAAAATTACCATACAATTGTAAAGCATGAATTAAATCATTTATTATTTATAATAAATGTTTTGATTCATGTTTTTAAGTAGGCACACTACTATATATAAATTACAAATTGAAAGAGATGTCTATACTACAGAAAAATTGACCAAGGCCCCGGTGAGCAGGGCTGGGATCGAACCAGCGACCCGGCAGACGCCCTACGAAAGCAGGAGTTCGCTGGTTCGATCCCAGCCCTGCTCACCGGGGACCTTGGTCACTTTTTCTGTAGTATATGACATCTCTTTTAATTTATAAAAAACACCATGTATATGAGTAGATAGTAACATCATTATTCCATCATTATGCGACACTTGCACGATAAAATCAGTATGTTTTGAGACAAATATATAAACTTCAATCATAACCCAGTCTTTGTCTAACTTTTGTCCATAAATGAGATTTGTTGGTTGGAGCTGTTTCACCCCTTTGTCTTTAATTTTGCTCCTTACAGTCTATTAATTACTCCTCCATTAATGATATTAGAACAAAGAAAAACCTGCTCTGTAGCTAATCCCGATTATTTTTTATCTAATCAAGGGTGATATTTTCTATTTTACTAAGGCGAAGAAACAGTTGGAGCATTGTTACCAAGTGAAAAGTAGCATCGTTTAACGGTTGGTCACAAGATTTCCCCATAAATAAACCCGGATATACCGTACCCTTGTAATTCCAGCACGCACACCTGCCAGTACAACGAGGAGGATGGCTCCATGCGCATGTACCTGCGGGGTAGGCCCGTGGTGCTGTACGGGCCCTCGGACCACGACGGCTTCGACCCCGCCAAGGTGGCGCCGCCACCGCAGAACAAACTTAAGCTGGAGTGGATCTATGGATACAGGTGAGCTGGTTTATTCAATCAGGATAAAATAAGATTGTATCTCGCAGTAATCTTGATTTGTCTAGGCCATGCTCCTGTTGATTTGTAAGTTTTCGGCTGGTAACGTGCTGTTTCCGAAGCCGAACCCATGTGATTGTTCTAAAGTGGGGACAGACTGATCGTGCAGGGGAGATATAAAGATCGCGACGAAAGACCTTATAGACATGACCAGGTTAGATCAAGGTATTGTCGAGCGCTTTCCATAATGTTGTGTCTAGAACTTTAGGTTTAATCGGTACGAGTAGGACGAGTGTGGTTTTATTTAGTTTCCGATTACGATTTTAAGCCAACATGGTCATTTACATTATAAGATTATAACTATAAAATAAAACGTGGTATTTACTATGTATGTTATGTTAATATCGGGCGCTCGTTGTCGTACAAAAACTATGTATAAGCACTTTTCCCCATTATGTGTGACACATTATTGATTGCCGATAAACACTCAAGGTCGTCTGTAGTGGCTGACCGCAACGGGTAAATAAAATATGTATTTAGTTGTCAAATAAGTACCAATTACCAATTTATGTCGATTGATTGACACGATAACTGATAAGACAAAATAGAGCTTTTATGTTTAAACTTTACGTTTATAGTTGTCGGCACGATCACGATATGTATTGTTTTTTACATTATTGTAATAAGGATATCGTCGCTATACTTACTCAACCTGATATGTACAGCAATCATTTGATGGAAATGTCACCTTTCTGTCACTAGGAAAACGGGTGTTTTCTCTATCAAATGAGATTTGCAGATACAAGGTTGAGTAAGTATAGCGACGATATATTGCATTGCGTTTCAATATCCCAACTTAAAGTGGGTAGATACCGAATACTCGAGAGTTCGAGTCAGTGACCCGAAACATATATTATTATATTTATTAAGTAGTTTTGTCTCACGTTGAGCAAACGCGTGACAAACAAAAGTCAAAACTCAGGCAAAATAGTTTGTTAATAGAAAAAACAGCGAATTTAAAATGAATTTGCATTCGCCTTGAATAATTTGTCACTTTATAACAAATTTCGACTATTGTCGTTGAACATTCCGCCCAACGAAATAGTCCGTCGCCTCTTTCCTAGTAGCTCGCAACGACCCACTTTACCAATTGGCAACCGATTACCACCCACATAGCCATATTAGCCAGATCTCCTTCTAGGGATTTCAGTTTCACCCTTTTAATAGAATCGCGAGCCATCTGCTTTTGATTGCTCATTTAACGACTCAAATGGCGTGTACAATTTTAGCTGCAATCTTGTTAGGTTATTAAGTAAACTCTTAGGCTAAAACTGTATTTTTAGCTAAAATAAAACCAAGGTTTTATATATAGATAAGTAGCATAGATACACCAGATACTTTCGGTTGAATTTCCTTGATCAATGTTACATTATTTACGTGCAAGGAACGCAATAATATCAAAAATTACTTTTAATACTTTGTGGGCAGATAATATTGTCAGTTATTTTATGCCACTAATACTCGCACTTTGTTTAGGCACTAAGGGTATTAACCAAATTAAGTAATTAATTGTATCATACGGTATAGGTGTATTGGGTGTTTTAATTATAAAAGTGTCCTAATGCCAGTGATGGCCACTAGGGACTCACTTGAACTGTTCTATCGTTAATTTAATACATTTACATTTTGACTGGTACACCATGAAAAATACTTGCGATTCAAATATTTGTAAATTTCTTAGAAAGAATAGTAAAAGTGGAAACATTCATGACCTCGGATGTGACTCGACCCCGCGACTCTGGGATACCAGCCCCTCTGCCAACTGCCAAATTTGGTATCGTTCGCAGACGTTTTTGCTTAAAAATATATTGTTTCATTAGTTCAAAATTGCATGGGCAATTTATGAATGAATGCATTCATAAACTGCCCATGCAATTTTGAACCCGTACGTACATACTTTAGTAATGTACTTTTGCTACTAAATTGAGTTTAACTATCTATCTATTGAAAGCACTATTTACAGCACTCGTTTACACAGGTTTTCTTTTTTATAAATTTTAATTTCAGAATGCCCTTCAGGCAATGTATCACTCACTTTATAAGGCCTTCGGGGCGTTGTAGATCAACCTTTGTTTTCGTTTTTTTTATAATGTTGTAATATGTAATTTGAATTTAGGTAGTTTGTACAATTAAATATTTTTTTTTAATTGATGGGGACTATTCTCATTCTCTCAGGCATCAATCATCATCTTAACCCTGGAAAAATTTGTGCTGTAAAGGGCTCGAAACATAACCTACGTTGGTGTTAATAATCGTGAATAATCCATTATGGAGTGTTTAATTTCAATGAATTATAATCGCGGTCATATAAGACGAGAGTACGTAGAAGGTAAGGTGATCATTAGGCATAAATACGTACACAAATATTCAGTCAATGAACATTCTATGCCCCCTTAGCATAAGTTGTCAAAAGGCCTACGTAGTCTCGCACTTCATACAGGTATCTACTCGTATATCAAGCACGACTTGATGTGTGGACTTGCGCCCCTCGCGCAACTTGAATTGATAGTGGTTTGATATTATTCTTAGCGTATTACGTTACGCTCGCACTACGATATTTAAAGTTTGAGCTAGATATACACAATACAATACAATACAATATTCTTTATTGCACACCAACATGAAACAATTAAGAAAAACTTCAGTATACATAAAATTTGGATAAACAATAGGCGGTCTTATCGCTAAAGAGCGATCTCTTCCAGACGACCTGTGAATGTAGGAGATAGCAAAACAATACATGACTGAGTAGGCGAAGCACAGAGCCAATTCATATGAATACTAAGAATAAATCAAATCACTTCACCACTGGACCGAGGTGGAGTCAATTAATGGTTCTTAAGTTATCTCCCGTTCAGTATATTTGCTACGTATAGCCTGACTATGAAACATACACGAAATTAATGAACAATAGGTGTTGTCTAGACGGCCTGCAATCAAAAACGAAGGTCACCCGTTCAGAAGTACTTCGTTACATTACCTACAAAGCTGTACCCATAACCTAATTCTAACACGCACTGGTTAAAATCTCACGCAACTAACTGATCCGTATCGTGGTTATGTTTTTGTCCTTCCGTTTTTTATATTTGTATGAGAATATCTTTTTTTTGTTTACATTTTGTTTTAAAATGTACCCAAAAAAAATTGTAATAAGTTTTGGTACCTGTCCCCATAGTTTACAATATCGTGCAGATGTAATTGAATATTAATAAAATAGTCGCTAAGGCCTAATTGCACCACCCAGGGTTAGCCGCTGACACGGAGTTAAGCTGTCAAACTTCATGCAAAAAAACGCTTAACTCCGGGTTATGTGTTTGACCCCGGGTGGTGCAAGTGGCGCGTAAGTGAGTTAAATAAAGGTCACATTTACCGAGGCTTTCAGACAGATAGACTTATAACTGTCGTCCTTCATAAAAATATTCCCAAAACAGTGCTAACGTTACCATGAGGTCATCACCATCAGACTGAGCCTACCTCATTTGATATCCACCACTCATTAATCATGATAGACCGTAATGACCTAATGAAAGTTCTTACCTTTAAAATCTTTACTCACTGTTTAGTATGAATGCTCCCGCTGTCAAATAATTGCCTAACCTACGACTTATTTAAATAATTATTAGAACTAATTACGTGTCTACGGCCATTCTTTGAATATTTCACGTGACAGTTTTTGAGTAGGCATCACTCAAAGTTAGCCTTCTAGTCTTTCCACGAAACTCTTTATATCTAACATCAACACACTAATTAGTAGGTAAATTTTTTGTCTGTGGACTTCAATTGTTTGTACTGACTTAGATCAAATAATTCTAAGGCAATTACCAACCAGGGAACAAGCAGAAAAGAAACCTAAGAGCGCTGGCCAAGGCCGAAGCTGGCGAAGGCATCTTCTCGGTTGGGTGCCCAACTGTGTCCGGCGGCTTCGGCCGTTCACTTGTCCCCTGACGGAATATTTGACATCTATCTAACTGTCTAAGGCCCACTTGCAGCACCGAGAGTTAGCCGTTAACCCGGAGCTAGCTAAGCTGTCAAAATCCATACAAAAAACGCTTAACTGCGGGTTAGCCCTGGGTGGTGCAAGTGGGCTAACTGACTAAATGTCCTACCTATGAATACAAAATGGCATGAGGCGTTCATATGTTTTTATTATCTCAAGCGTGCCACATAGACAATAAAATTGCAACTAAAAATAAAATGCTGGAATGGTAAACACTGCGAAAAGAAAGTAGGTGTCACTCGCTCTCTCCAATCCGTAACTGAAGACCATGCGGGTGTTGTCACCTACTAACCACCGTGTAATGCTTGTTGTTGTATTTCACTGCTAATTGTTCAACCGGTGTTTCATTTCAATGATATGAGCATTATAACTAAAATGTAAAAATATAAACATGTAAAAAAACTAAAACTAATATTTCAAGTCAGAAACCGGGCGGTAGTAGTGCCCAGTGACAACACGAAAAATAAGAGGGTAGATCGCTATTGCGCGGCTAGGCCACAACTAAAAACTCGCAGTATGACAGTTACCTACTCCGTGAACATGGTGCTTAAAACAGTGCCGAAATATCTTAGCTTAGAATGGTAATATAGCTTTAATAAAAACGTTTTCAGAGGCAAAGACTGCCGCAGCAACCTCTACCTCCTGCCGACTGGTGAGATAGTGTACTTCGTGGCGGCGGTTGTCG
Organism: Lathronympha strigana; assembly: GCA_949128165.1. Lineage (NCBI taxonomy): Eukaryota > Metazoa > Arthropoda > Insecta > Lepidoptera > Tortricidae > Lathronympha > Lathronympha strigana. The sequence goes on from OX421914.1 coordinate 4,796,338, forward strand.
TGCTGTTTAACGTGGAGGAGCAGTGCCAACGCCACTACACCGGTCACACGGACGACGTCAAGTGCCTGGCCATACACCCGAACAAACTCATCGTGGCCAGCGGGCAGTGCGCGGGCCATGACCGAGTCGATGCCAGGGTGAGCAACCTTTGTGGTTTTCAATGTTTAATTGGTTATTTAAAAAAAGACTTGGAAGAACATCGAGAGGTACCTATCAATTATCATAAGGGATTTACATCTCCTGTACCCTAATTGAACTTACGGGCCACGATATTATAGTTATTTGTGAGAGGCAGTACCTAACATATATGTTATGAGTTACTCGTATGTTATGACTGAGTTTATCTCAAGTCGTAAATTGATCACAAAAGACCAATGGGAGGTAATGAAGGCCCGTGAACCGTCAATCTGAAAGTCCTATTGATTGAGGGGCGACAGTTTCTAAGACAGTTTCTAAAACACTTTGAAACAATTATTCTGAAATCAGATCCATACCCTTATTTTATTACCTAAGCTACTCTTCAAAATCGAGCAAAACTTTGAGAACATTTGCGGATTCGTGTAGGGTGTTCGGGACAAGGTCCTGCATTTATTCTGCCTGTCTACATATCCTCCCATCTTTTAACTATAGTGACGAGTTGTTTTCCAATGGATGTTAACTGATAAGTTAATAACCGAGTCTGATTTACAAGAGTACCTACACCACTACGATTCGCGTGTGGCACAGCACTAAGGTTTCACGCATTGACAGTTGAAGATCGCCGGTCATGGCGTCATTTTGAGATTTATCACAAACTAGTCTGATTTGCAAGTTTACTGTACTAAATCCTGTTTTAATTAGAAAACTCCCGTGAGTATCAGACATAATAAAATTCTTCGGGTTACTCACATCAATAAAGTCGAAAATAGCTCAACATGTTTCGGAACAGTCCGTCTCCCTTCATGAGTCATGCGTCTAGCCGCGGCGGCTGCTCTACGCACACTGCGAGCTCCAGCGCGGTCTGAAATCCTGTTGTTGATGCTGTGACATGTAATGTTGTGAACAGCCGCACGTCCGCGTGTGGAACTCAGTGTCCCTGGCGACGCTGGCGGTGCTGGGCGCGGGGCAGCTGGAGCGCAGCCTGGCCGCGCTGTCGTTCTCGCGCGCCGACGGCGGCGCGCTGCTGGCGGCCGTGGACGACGGCGCCGACCACACCATCTCCGTGTGGGAGTGGCAGCGGGACAAGGGACATTGCCTCGCTGAGACAAAGGTAACTGAAACCACAGCGTGATTCCATACAGTGAGGTAACTTCATACACGGCCAGCGGCTCGGCTCGGTGGTCGTGCTGAGGCTCAGGATTGTCAAAAACTATGCGAAAGATATTACAGTCTGATTGGCAAACTAATTTCCATTTTACACCCCTTAAAATAGACTTCCTCCAGAGGAATTTACTCCCCGCCTCCTTCCCCGCGCGCCCCCCATCGATGACCCAGAAATCGGCGGAGTTAACCCACTGTATAGAATACATCCTTACTCTTTACTAAAACCTAACCAGGAATATATGACCGCGCGCCATGTTGCGGAATTTCATTGAAACATTGGCAATCATTTTAATGACAGGTCGTCACTGCCATGTACATGAGTATAACGTTATACTCAGTTCCGTTATGCATCTCTTTCGCTCGAAGTAACTGCAGTAAATAGTGAGATAGGTATAGATTAGATTTTTGCAGTAGTGTGACATGACGTGTATTGAATTGTTGCCATATTAAATTAGAATAATAGCGCCCTCTTGCCAACCGTCATATATTCCTGGTCTAGACTTTAATAATATGTTATTCGGCCGCAACGATTAGTATTCATTTAAACAAAACACAAACTAAAAACTCTTCATTTGTCTACCCTAAACAAGGCTTCATTCTACCCCGCGACAACGAGAGCTGTAAGGAAAGCGGCTCAATTCAATTTAATCCGTCTAAAAATATTAAAAAAATTCTCTTCATATTAATATGAATAGCAAATTGTACTACGCTTTGATAACTGGACTTTGGGATCCGGATTTGCCGCTTGTTCTCGCGAAGTCTTGACCGAAAGCCCAGGCTGCCAACTTGAATATCAAAATGGCACCCGATTTTACCCTGAACAACGTTGTCTATAGTAATTATATTTCGTTTAAATTGTAAAGCACTAATCAAATCATTTACTCTTTGTAATAAATGTTTATGTTTTAAGTAGTCTAACGGCATGTTTTTAAGTAGTCTAAGTAGTTTTAACGGCCTCCTAGCCTAGTTGGTAGTAACCCTGCCTATGAAGCAGGAGGTCCCGGGTTCGAATCCTGGTCAGGGCATTTATTTGTGTGTTTATCACGAATATTTGTTCCTGAGTTATGGATGTTTTCTATGTATTTAAGTATTTATATGTATCTGTCTATTATATATATCGTCGTCTAGTACCCACATCACAAGCCTAATTGAGCTTACCGTGGGACTAGGTCGATTTGTGTAGGATTGTCCCACAATATTTATTTATTTAAGTAGTCGTACTACTATATATATTATATATACATTTCTTAGGTTTCGGACTCTGGCTGCCATGATCGGGTAGCTTAGTAGTAAGAGCGTATGCCGCGAAAGCAGTTTGCTGGTTTGCTTCGAGCCCTGCTTACTGGAGGCCTTGGTCACATTTTCTGTAGACATCTCCTTCAATGTATATTTCGCTTGTTCCCCAGTGCTCCGTGGACACGGTGGTGGCGGTGGAGTTCCACCCGCTGGACCGCAACCAGATCGTGACTTGCGGCAAGAACCACATCGCGTTCTGGACGCTCGACCACACCAACATGCTTTACAAGCGTATGGGCGTGTTCGAGACCCGCGATAAGCCCAAATACGTCACGTGCCTCGGGTTCAACCATAACGGTGAGTAAACTGTGCGCCTCTATGTGTTCTTAGAGCCACGCTGACACAATAATTGCATTGGTTTACAAAATACGTGTCAAGCAATTGATTTCAAAGATTGCGCGATACCAGTTTGAAATATGGACTCGAAACCTAGTTGATTACAGATAAGTGTACCATTTAATTTTCTTCTTATACGAAGTTTTGGATTTTTATAAGGGGAGTCACGAGTAGGTACTATTATTTGAAAGAAAGAAAATGAGTGTCCCTTTTTGTGGTCAGGTTTTTAACTAATTTTTCATACATTTTCTATGGGCCCTTACGAACCTGACTCGTTTTGTTTAATGTAAAGTCGAGAACCGATTTTCTTCAAAATGGTACACTTTTTTCTGAAAACGGCCATAATAAGCAGTATAAATTAACTAACAAGCGTCACTGAACCCATGACAGTACGGGTGATCCAAAAGTAATGATAATCAGAATGAAAGACACATAAAATGTAAAAGAATATAATTTATTTTTCAACATAGTCTCCGTGCAAGTCTACACACTTAGACCATCGTTTCTCTAGACCATGAATTCCTTTAAAAAAAAAATCTTTTTCTTGACTTGTCAAAAATGCCTCCACAGCGGCCATCACTTCACTGTCATCCGTAAATTTGTTGCCTCTAAGATCTTCCTTCAGGCGTGGAAAGAGATGGAAGTCGCTGGGGGCTAGATCTGGCGAATATGGGGGGTGTTCAAGCACTTCGAAGCCTGCATCATGAATAGCAGCCATCGCAACACCGGCCTTGTGGGGGGGTGCATTGTCCTGGTGAAACAGGACACCGGCACGAAGTTTGCCCCACCGCTTTTCTTTGATTGCTTTTCTCAATCTTCGTATCTGGTCAGCGTAGTAAGAGCCCGTAATAGTGGTTCCTTTTTCGAGGTATTCTATCATTATAATTCCTTCGGCATCCCAGAACACGGAAGCCATGACCTTCCCAGCTGAGCTTGCAACCTTAAATTTCTTCAGTGTAGGGGAACTAGGTCGCTTCCACGTCATTGATTGTTGTTTTGTCGCAGGATCAAAATGATGGATCCAAGACTCATCCATGGTAACAAATCGACGCAAAAATGTTTCGGGATCAGCTCGAAATTTTTCAATATTACACTTTGAAATCTTATATCGTATTTCCTTTTGTTCGGGCGTTAACATTCTAGGTACCCAACGGGCGGAGACTTTTTTCATGTGTAGTTCATCAGTTAATATTCTTTGAACACTGCCATACGAGATCCCCGTGAGCTCAACTAGATGCCTGATAGTCATTCTTCTAACTGTTAACACGAGTTTATTGATATTTTTTACATTATCTTCCGTAAGGGCCGTAGAAGGGCGGCCTTCGCGATGTTCGTCTTGAGTGGACGTTCTTCCTAAGTTAAACTCCTTCGACCAGCGTGCCACTGTGGAATACGGTGGAGCAGAGTTCGCTAGTGTCCCCACTAATTCAGCGTATATGTCTTTAGTACACTTTTTTTTTAAACAGAAGTATTTAATAACCGCTCTCAACTCAATTTTCTCCATTTTTGCGGTATTGTTCCGACCGCTCGTGAAAAAACAGTTGCAACTCAATGACAAATACATTTTTTTAATTTTTTTTTTCTTCTTTTTACTGAGGAGTCTCTCCTGCCAGTAACGCTATATGCAATTATTGTAAACCGAGACAAAAAGTATTTAGTTATCATTACTTTTGGATCACCCCTAGTAATTATCGTTAACATCTACAATTACATTTGGTCCTTCGGGAATAGCCGGGTTCTTTAGTTTGACCAATATGGGAAAAGTTCGTGTCATTCGTGATGTAATGTTCGACGTAATCGACTCATAAATATGGTACTACGCTCTTATTACACCGGCATAAGGTGCTGTAGGACATATTTTTGAGTATAATGTGCACCACCATATTTTTTCACTTGACTGTATTAGACGTATGTAGCTACAACTTCATCAGTCTGCATCACTTAAGACCTATCTATTAAAGCCCTATTTCTTCTCGATAGCTTTAAAATTGCAATTTTTTGACTTTGAGAGGTACAGACTGTGCAAGAGGTATTTTGTGTAACGTTCTTTTATTTTATTCCATTGTTAGGTGACGTGCTCTCCGGCGACTCCAACGGCAATATCATAGTATGGGGCCGCGGCACCAACACCATCGTGAAGCTGGTGCGGGGGGTCCACTCGGGGTCCATCTTCTCGCTGCTGGCGCTGAAGGACGGCTCCGTGGTCAGCGGCGGCGGCAAGGACGGCCGCGTCGTCATGTTCGATGCTGACCTGAACGCCACGGGACACGAGAATACTGTAAGTTAAAATTATCTTCTAGCTTTTTCTACCAATTCACACTACAATATTCCGGGCTCTAAAACACAATAATTGTACATAGAGTATCAAGAGTGAGCAATCGGATACATCGTGTTGTGATTCAGCAATGGCGACCGATTTAAATGTGTGCGTGTCAGCACGATTTAAACACATTAAAATAGATACCATGTGATTTTTTTCCCGAATATAATCAAATGAAATTTATGACCGGGGATTCAATAAAAAGTTAAATATTTGTTTTGGTGAAGACTATTTTCCTGCTTATAAATAATTACACGTAAATATATAATATGTATACACATAATTTACTTTAATTTAATTGTGAATATCTTTTATTTTCACGAGTACATATCTGGGTGCAACAGAAATAAGGGCACGCTTTCATACTAAATTAGTACGGAACTGTATGTTTGCGGTGACGACGAGTTGTCTCGTATGGTCTGTCTGGTAGACGAGCTGATGTGGTTCATCCAAAGGTTACAAAATTACGTATTGTATTCGATGCTAAACATTGGTTTCACTAATATTTGTTATTTTCAGATCGAAGGTCATTATGGTGGAGTACGAGTGCTGGCGGAGGGCCGCGGCAGCCAGCTCTTCGTCGGCACCACCAAGAACTGCATCCTGCACGGAGACCTGCACCTGGGTTTCTCGCCCGCTGTACTAGGTAAGTGTCATACAAAACATAATACACAGTGGGCGCTGGAGTCCACGTCCACGGTATATTTTACAAGCAAATAAATTGTCAAACTTTAGTGTTATTTTAAACGTCAAACTTCTATAAAATTGTGATGTTTACTTAACACTCGCAATCTGTGGAAACTTATCATAGACACTCTATTCTAATAAGCCGTAAGATTTTAACGGTACATTTAGAGACTATAATGTCCTATGAAATTATCTGGATTTGGCTTAGTTTCAGAGAGAATTAGTTACATCTTTCTCTAAAACATCATAACTCGTGCAAATCGCATTTGTTTACTGCAGAGTTTAACTAAAATTAGAAAAAAATTTAAGTAGCTTTGCAAAAAACGTCTACCTCATATAAAAAATTTTTTTATTATTATTTATTTATATTATTTATTATAGGCCATGTATAAAAGTATTCAAATATCAATAAAAAGAAAACAAACAATGTTTTTGTAGAGAAATATCCAGTCCAGTCATATACATTTTTAGCGTCTTTTACCGTCAATAATGGTTAAAATATCTCGGGATATTAACGCCCCCGGTGTGTAGTCGGTTTTTTTTTCAGGTTATTCTAGACACTGAATAAATTTTAATTGTGGTGTAGAAATTTCTGAGGATATGAAAGTTGGCATTGAATTTGTTTGCAGGTCATGTAGACGAGTTGTGGGGACTGGCGGCTCACCCCACGCTGCCGCAGTTTGTGACGGCGGGCTGGGACCGGCTGCTGCAGCTGTGGGACGGGCTCAGTCATTCTACTGTCTGGAGCAAGGATATTGAGGTAGTCAGATTAACTTTGTATCTTCAATTTGTATCTTCTATTTTGTCCGTCTTTTAGATTATAAAAAAATATTGTACACGTATTTTTTCTTTTGTTCGTCAAATCAAAAATGACATAAATACAGTGCGTTCAAGTTTCGCGTAATGTCACTACTAGGTACAATTCTTACCTAGGAGTGACGACACAAGCCCCGACCCCAGAACTTTGATGCTCTTTATCTTCGTCAATTTTAGTTAAATTGAAAAAGGAAAAATACGTGTCTAATAATTTTAGATAATCTAACTGATGGACTAATTAGAATGATAGTTTTTCAACCTATTCGTTTGCCCTATTGAATGTGTTTTTTTTTATATACGAGTATATTTATTTCGCATGTCTAAATCGTCCATCCAGTTTTAGTACTGGTTTTATAAGAAGATTTGCGAATTTCATTCAATTAATTTAAAAAAGTCTAACATTTTTATGAATGTGTCGGCTGCATGAACGGAAGTAAGAATTGAATCCCATTTCTTTTTTTCACGTAAAACCAAAATTATTATAAACAGATAAAAAAAAACCATACAAATAACTTAAAGATTAACTAAATATAAAACACCTCACTCAGATCCTCCGCATCCGTCATAGAACCCAGGATACTAGCGGTAATTCCTCTTTGCACTGCCAAACTCAGTCACTGGGCAAAGGAGTGCACTGTGGTCACCCGAGACACCAGGCGTTCCGACATCTTAACAAAGTTTTTGGTGTCGGTTGACCAGGGACCCATAGTTTCGCCCGCAAGCGCCGAGAACTCGCAATCATTCATTAACAATGAGGAATGGAATAACTTAAGCACCTACTTATAATGCAAAGTGTAACCGCCTTATTCATAAAAAAGTTAACAAAAGTTTTAGTTAAATTATGTTTTCTCCCATTCTGACAAACGCGATTGTCAAAGTGACAGATAAGGACCAACAATCATTTAGCTAAAGTGTTGTTGAAGTGCGTTTATGAATAACGCCATGAATGTTTTGTCAGGAGCGCGCGCAGTGCTGCGCCTGGTCGGCGGACGGCGGCGCGGTGGCGGTGGGCTGCCTGTCGGGGCGCTGGCTCGTGTTCGATCCCGTCTCGCGGGACCTGCTCGCGCAGCACCATGATGGGTGACCTATGCTGTTCCAAAATTATATTTATTTATTTCCTCGCAAATGTGGTGAAAAACATTGTATGTATCACAGGCTGTACACGAATTAAAAAATCGTGTTAAAATTAAATTCACATTCGTTCTCAATTTCTTGTTTACCGCCCTTATACACAATGTAGGTACTACATGCTCTTGGTTTATTTTACATCCAGAGATCGTTACTATTATATCGTGTGTCAAGCTTCTAATGCGGTTATTACGTGAATTTTAGGTCCCTATGGAGACAATTAATGTCAGCTTGTACATTTTCCCATAAAAAATCGATTAAGGGCGGATTCGCACTACGTCCGATCCGAATTCGGTCCGTCGTAGCCGTAGAACTATTTCTATCGTAAGTTACTCGGTAATTAGGTCTGAGTTTTCTAGACCCATATTTTTACGGGTTCGGATCGAACTAGTTCGACGTGCGTAAGCAATATCCGAATTCGGTCCGAGTTTACTAGACCGATATTTTCACGGGTTCGGATCGGATTCGGATCGGACGTAGTGTGAATCCGCCCTAACACTCTAATTTGATTTAGTCACACGGCCGCATGCGGCTCGCGACTGTCGCAACTGACGCGAGCCGCACGCTTCAGAGCCGCAAGCTACGGAAGTGCCGCCATATATATCATAGTAGCCATTTTGCTATTACTAACGCGCGGCCGTGCGACTGTCGCTGAGCGTCAGCCGCACGCGACTGTCGCATCGGCCGCGACCCAGTAAAGTCAAGCTTTAGGAAGTCTAGTAACATTTAGTAAACCATTTCACCTCATTACCCAGATCGGAACCAATTCAAACGATCCAGTACTCGCCGGACAACAAGTACGTGGCGCTAGGGTCGCGGGACAACTTCATCTACATCTACCAGGCGGACGACGAGTGCCGCCGGTACACGCGCATCGGCAAGTGCTTGGTACGTATCCATTCCCGTCACCAACACGGATATAACGACGTGTCTGTAGAACTCGGTTCCACCACACCTTAGATTTGGTTGGACTCGGTCCTACCGATCTCTCTGGAGCGCAAACTCAGTAGGAGAATTCCAGAGTAGCAAATATCGTGTGATGTCGCGGAAGGGCCCCCCAGGCTACCATCCCACTTCACAGTCCGTACGCTCCAAAGCTGTGGGCATGGACCTAAAAAAATTAACTGGGTTAGACTGTAGCCCTACCACAAGAGTGCAGTGACAGTATTTCGCGGTGGAGAAAGACAACTGTCATTGCTTAATCCGAACATTTAGAAAATGACATATGTCTTTCTCGCCCGCGAGATACTGCCATATCATTCTTGTGCTGGGGCTACTGGTTAGTCAAAGTTATAAACAGTTAAGAAAAAAGTCATGCTCCGAATATTTCTGATATACCACTGCTGAATACCATACTGTACTACCTCATTCTCTGACTGGTTACACTTTTTAAAATGTGTAAGATGTTATTTCAAAGTAACCTACGCCATTTCCTTACATTGTAACACAAATAATGTAAATGTCACATAAATTGTGATACATAACTTTAACTCCTGGAATTATCCCTTTCCTTCCTTATTTGGAAATAAGTAATACGTAATTAGATTTGTGTAATTACTTTTGGATAGAGTTTAGACACCTAACAAATTTTCAGCTCACCAAAGGTAGCAGAACCAAATAAGGCCCAGTTATTAAGCGTGATAACCTTCGCGTACTCACTTTTATAATACATGTAAATGGGTTTCAATTTTGCGCTGATGCCCGCTTCTACTAATAAAGAAGTAATATTATACAATAAGTCAAGTTCAATATATAGGAAAAAAAAACAGTGGGACTTATTTGGTGCAGGTGCAACCTTATAAAACTCTTCTGTTGGTAGTTCTCTAATAATGATACCTTGTTACTAAGTTAATATGTAGAGTTGTCATTTCACGCAGTGCACGGAGAGAAAACGTAGAAGGGTAACAACTTCCTGCACGATACTATATACATATATACTTCTTTATATTAGTTAAGCTAACATCGCTAACATGCTAGTGCTACGCTAAGACCTGCTACCCCCGTCGGCTGAATATTATATACACATTGTAGATTTTTTCTAAAAAATCTTGTTATTTATTGATTGTTATAGGTAGTACTTTCAAAAATGCTGGTGGTCCACTTATGGGCGTAACGAGTATCGTGGTCTGATTAGGAAAACACAGAAAAAAAATATTGACGCGAAAAGAAAATCTATGGGGCCAGTGATTTTATGAGAATCCATACGATGTGAAATTTCGTTGAGTAATCATATTAGTGTTACACCGTTCGAATGGACCCCTGACAACGATACTGATTAGGTACTCCCTGAAACGGATCATCGGAATTTTTGTTCCATCTGCATGTTGTCATTACGAGTACAGTCAACCAATTGCACCCCTAGAACGATGTCAAAATGACACGCAGTATGAGATATCTTACAATCTGGGGTCAATTGCATAATCATTTGTAACTTGTAATATTAGCGGAACTCTCTTTCTAATAAAAAGGATTGAAAAGAGACTTCCGCTAATATTACAAGCTACAAATCATTATGCCATAAGCCTGTGATTTATAGCGTCATTGTCTTTCACAACACTTTCAGTCTGTGCCATCAAAATCTATAAAACTTGGCATGGGTTTTTTAAGTTAGGTAGTATTGACATTTTTATATTTTTGATTAATTATTTGTGATTTTTATTGTTTTCTTTTTAGATGATTTTATTAATGTGATTTTTTTTTATTTTTGATGCAACTATTTTAATTTTAATATTTTAATTTATTTTAATATGAATTGTATGATTTTATCTATGAGCCTTGAAGCTTGAAATAAATGCTTTTTTTTTTTTTATTTTTTTTTTATAAACGGACTCTATGCATCCTTCCGAATAAAAATCTTTTCAGTTTTGTTATCCACCTTGAGAGCATATCAGCATGTGATAATCAGTCGATGGGAAATATTAATCGATTTTATTTTAGTATGTTCGGTTATGTAGGCTAATAGTATAGTAAGTATATCACGTACCGAAGCCTGTGAACTAAGAAATGTGATCTGAGGCTTTCTTATGTACTGGCCAAGGTCTGTGTATGTTTCTGCTCGACGCAGTCGGCAAGCGGCGAATTTATTTAGTGTAGCGGCCTGGCTGCTTGCCGGCCGGTGGGCAGAGATAAATATTTGTCATTGACTTCATTGTTTAGAAATGTAAATGTAATAACTGCATCGATTGTAATTGTATTGTAGAAATAGGCTTAGTAGAAGTAGTAGGTATTATTTTTGTTCATTTATCAACTTTTTCCTAATTTTGATATTTTTACATATTCTCGCCTGATGCAAGAATGCTGATGCTCTTTAGGATAAGGCTTCCCGTAGATGAATCAATAATTTGTCAAATCTGTTGTGTAAATATTTTTATAAAGTGTTTGCTATAGGGTCACTCCAGCTACATAACGCACCTGGACTGGTCCGAAGACAGCCAATACATCAGGAGTAACTCCGGCGACTACGAACTCTTATACTGTAAGTACTTGACACTTTTTTTTTTAATTATCAGAAACATCCACTACCCATATACCGATACTAGAAAATGAATGATGCTAAGAAATAAAATGGAAATACTGAGGGCCTCGTTATTCTTTTTTATCCAAGAACATTAGGGCTTCCCCCGTCGATCTTCACAAATCGACAAAAAATGTTTTTTTACTTTGTATGGAACAGCTGATCGAAAATGCACATCTCTATACAAAGTGTTTTTATTTGTTCGTATCTCGAAAACTTTCCACTTGCATTGCCTTTAGGGTCATTGACCTTATCAGCTGAAGTATCGTTCGGGACTTTAGTAATATCCTGTGTAACTAAATATTCTGTAAACATTTCAAGCGTATACCTGTTGCCGTTATCAATATCAAGCAAACACGAAAAAAAAATACGTGTGGCACTCGGGGACTGCCGCGGTAAAGCTATTGCATATCATTTTGTATCAACTTATGCAATTACTAGCGCGACTTCGTCTGCGCAGTATTATAATGTTTGGTAGTGTATTTTTATTACCATAAGTATTAAATACCCAATTGACTTGAACTGTAAATTGCTAATTAAATTCCGGGGCCGTATAAAACAAACAACTAACTTGCAACTACAGTAACCTGTTATTCTTTGTTCTCGTTAATAATTCAGGATATACCAAAAATGCTGGTGATCAATATTGTAATCTGATTTGGAAAAAATAGGACTAAATGTTTTTTTTGTCAAACATTTTTTGTTTATTTATTCTCCTAACCACAATTCGATACTGATTAGTGATTACACATTTAATCGAATCACCAGCATTTTTGTGACAGCTGTATGTATCTTTGACCACATATTAATCTTTCAGTGGCTGGATACGCTGTAGATATGCTAAAAAGTACGTCCAAGTTGACATAAATTATCTTTCAATGAAATAAGTAATCAAGGCCGAGTGTTTTTGATCACGGTTTACAACACTGCCTTAAGCTCACTGAATTTAACCCACAGAATGTCAGTCGGTACCTGATTACAACTAACTTCCCAGTGAAGAAAAACATTGCGAGGATACCAAAATAATTACGTCACGCATATAATAATTATAAACTTTCATTAGGTAGGTAAGTATATATTATGTCTCATCTCAACCAAGGACGATCTTATGATAGGATCGGCAGAGGCCTTTATTCGCATTTACACAGGCGTTCAAAAGTGCATGGGCAATTTATGAATGAATTCATTCATAAACTGCCCATGCAATTATAGATTTGACTATTTCACTTGCTTCCTTCCCCTTTGCACCTCTATATAGGATGATTTTCATAACAAAAACTATTCTGTCCTTTCCTAGGAGTCAAAACATCCCCATGCCAAATTTCACCTTAATCCGTTCAGCGTTTTTAATTTAGTGTGAATTGGTAACAGATAATAGTTCATCAAATTTACAATATTAGCATCGCATGGAAATTTGTCCAAAATGTAATTGAAGAAACCGTGCTGGTTTTGTGACAACATCGCTACGCAAGATCAGTTTGCTAGACAACAAAAATAAAATAGATGCCATTATTAAGTAAAATGTATCTAATGAGACTAATGGCATGCCATGATCTAAGAATGTTTTTGCGCAAAGTTAAAATAATTTTAATCAAATCAATTTAACGGGGATATAGGCGATACCTAGTTCCATTAGTGCCATATAGATAGAACTGTAATAAGTGCCATCCTAATCCATCAAGTTGTGCATATTCAGTAATAAGCCGTTTTAGAAAAGTAATCGTACAAAAAAATCTGAGTTTATTTATAAACTATCCTTGTCCAATATTTAATATAAAAACCGTACTGGCTTTGTGACATTGTTCTTTGCGCAAAGGCAAAATCGTTGCGTTTGGCCATTGTACTCCCCTGGGCCCGCTATGAGGTATGTATGTCATCCGCTTGTACAATGCATGGTGGGTGTTGACAGCCATATATACATTGAGTTGCCGTATTTGTAGTGGTTGGATTCCGCGTCACTAAGACCTCAATGATATTGTCCTGAGGTCTCTTCAGTCAGCGGGTGTTCATTCCGTTCTGGAGCCACTGGGTTTAGCCGCACTGACAGCAAGATGGAGTGACCCTGGTGCTGTGGAAAACGGGGCGGTGTTCAGTGTGGGATGTCACATGCGTTAGCACAATTTCGACCACCCATATTACTCGCACTTCCCACGTAGCAGGAGCCTTCTGCCAAAACTCTAGCGGTGGCGAAGCGGCAAAAGTGTGCGCTCCCTTCTGGGATAAGATTCCAAACGGATAGCGTAACGTAATAAGACAACAGTTTGTCACCTTTGTATGACAATTTCTGATAATTCTATACAGTTACTCACATTTGACAGCAATCACCGTCGCACTATCCATGCAACTTGTCTTTTCATGAACTTATAGCATTATCATTATCAGATGACATTCGTGGATAAGCAACTTAGGTCTATAGGACATGGATACAATACATGTTCATGCCTTTGGTTGTGGAGACAGCGGGCTGCTACAAAGTTACCATTATTAGTGATTTTATTTATTATCAAATTTATCACAGCATTAAACATATCATATTTACATAGATTTAATGGATCCCGGCACATTGGTCACTTTTCAACTCATTTCCTAAAAACACAGTTTTGTATTTTTTGTGCACTTTCGTCAGTAGTGACAAATATGTACCTACTTAAGTTTAATTTCTGTTTGTTTATGACACTACTGAACAAAAAAAACTTAAAATAAATATGGGTACATTTTCGTCTGCAGTGAAAGAGAGCTTTTTTATAGGCGAAAAACATACGGTATTCATAGTCTTCGAACACCACAAACAAAATATTTACAGCACGCAGCAATATCACCTTTGTGATTATCACAATATGGAACAAATCTAATATACCAATAGAAAATATTTGATAAACAAGACAAAGGCATATTTCGATACTCTACTTCTTTGTAGGTACTAATATTTCTTATGCCAATGAAATTTCCACTTTATTCCGTTGTGCACTAACGTGCTAAATTCACAAATTTAAAATGGTACTTAGTACGACTTTGCATTTGCACTAAGGTATCGATTAAAAAAACAAAACGATTCGCAGTCTAAATAAAAAATTAGGCGCCTTTTGCCTTTAATTCGATCCAGCCAGTATATTATGCATCGATTACAAAATCGATTTAACATATTTGATTCTGGCGGGAAAAAATAATAGTGTTTATTTTGACATTTGACATCGCCGTATCTCTGGTAATAAGGGCTACTGTCCTCAATATTTTGTATAGAATATGACACTTAGCGACATTCGTATGGAGATATATCCTTTCCCCGATAAAGAACTTTGTAACAAAGTGAATAAAGTCGGTTTCGGTCCGTCGGAGTGGGGAGCGTCAGGTTTTTTTTCGTTACGGAATTTCTGGATTCGGTCCCCGCGCTCAAGGCCCGCGATAGAAGCTATGCAATAGCTTAAAAACATTTTTGTTGTACGGGAGGCTATTCTGTTTTTTAGTATTTCGTGTTACATCGACAACACAAAAACATCATCTGTGAAAATTTAAATTGTCTATCTCTCACGGTATACGCGTATGAGACAGCCTGGTGACAGGACGGATGGACAGCGCAGCGTTAGTAATAGGGTTCATTTATACTCTTTGGGTACGGAACACTAAAACATCATGTTAATGTTATCGCAGGGAACGCGACGACGTGTCGCCAAGTGCCGACCCCGACCAGCTTACGGGACGTGACGTGGGCGACGCACACGTGCCCGCTCGCCTTCCAGACCGTCGGCGTGTGGCCCGAGGCGGCCGACGGCACGGACATCAACTCCTGCACCAGGTAACCAACACTTGTCGGCTATACACGTGTCAAGTGCCGACCCCGACCAGCTTACGGGACGTGACGTGGGCGACGCACACGTGCCCGCTCGCCTTCCAGACCGTCGGCGTGTGGCCCGAGGCGGCCGACGGCACGGACATCAACTCCTGCACCAGGTAACCAACACTTGTCGGCTATACACGTGTCAAGTGCCGACACTAGTCACTGACTAGTTTACGGGGCGTGACGTGGGCGATGCACTTGCGCCCGCTCACCTTCGAGACCGTCGGATGGATATCAACTGGTACAAGAGTTTATATCCTGCTACATGAGGATAATTGGGTTAATAAACTATTTCTTGTAACTACTTGTCATGGTTACGGTTTCCTAAATCACCGTTTTATGGCATTCAATTCATACAACATGATTGTTTTGATAGTTATATTCCCTCCATGACAGGCCATCTACTAAGCATGTCAGTAAAACATACTACGTTTCTTCTAACACACTATGAGCATTTGTCCCCTGGCTGACGGGACATAATAACAACAAGAAATAGTTGATTCACCCAATGGGAGCTACCGTATTGTCGCTCACCAGGCGGCGCCACTCATGCGTGGGAGTATGAGAGAATTGTCAAAGTGACGTTTGAGTCACGCAGGACTCACGATCCACTAGCGCCCCTAGCGGAAAATCGACTCGCGGTAATCATCATTAAAAGTCGTCGGCTATAGAGAACATTCACTCGGGTTCGATGGCGACGGTAGGTGGCCGAAGGCGACCGATGGAACATATTATGTCATTCATGTAGCTATAGCTTGACACAGATACATATATGACACAGTATACACGACGCCGTTAGCCGCCGATACCGATGTGCTTTACGAGATGTATTGTTGCCGATGCAACTTACCTACTACGCCTTTTTAAAAAAGCATTTGTACTTATAACCAGAGCTATCAGCTTAATATTCATCTTGATTTTCCAGGTCTCACGACAGTCGCCTCGTGGCGACTGGAGACGATTTCGGAAAAGTTAAGCTGTTTGCCTACCCCGTCACACAGCCTAAGGTTAGTATTAGTACCTATTGTACCTAATGACAGTTATGACTCAGATGAGAAAACAAATGAAACGGAATAGGGGTGTTTAAACCAGGCTCGAATACTGAATGTTGGCCCTTTAACTTTAGTAGCCAGGGAAGGTATTTTTTTGTTAACTTGCACTCTACGCCACATTAAATATAGCTTCGTGGATTTATGTCACTGACGTATATGTATAGTGCGACAGAAAAAGGTAAAAATAAAAAAAATTGCAACATCGTAGTGTCATTCCGTTTTCTTACATGTATTGATTTGAAAGGGATGAGACAACCATGTTTTCACTTTTTAATGACTATTTTTTCTGTCGTACTGTAGATTCTTCCTAGCACCGCCACTTAAATTCGGTTAACGATCTTAATGATTGATATTCTTTTGATTATCCAAAAACATAAACCTCTTCGACGGCTTGTCAAACAAGTCATTACCAATCATTACCGCTCAGTAGGGAACGAGACGCAATTGTTTTTGTCGCACTAATAAGGAAGAGTGATAGAGAGAGATAACTACTCTACGCAACGGAGCGTGAACGATTAGCATCGTGTCTACGCACCCTGTGGTATGTGGCGGATTAATCTGTCTTTGACGTCAGAAAGCTGTATACCTATAGTCCCCGCAAATATTACCGAGTGACTCAATAATAAAAGTACTATGATTTTGCAGTCCCTGTGCCACCAGTACGGCGGGCACTCGTCCCACGTGACGTGCGTGCGCTTCCTGCCCGACGACTCGCGGCTCGTGTCCACCGGCGGCCTCGACACCAGCGTCATGCAGTGGGTCATCGACTAAACCTTAACGGGACGGAATAAAGCGCATTTTACAACTAGCACGTTTTAGGAAACCAGCTAGTGTTGAGAATCTATCGTCGACCTTTTGTCAATTGTTTTAGACACTTTTCAACCTTGCAGCCAGGGAGTAAAGCGTTTCAGCACTTTTTAATATCGATTTTTGTGGATTACTCCTAAAGTTTATCATCATAAAGTAATGCTTTGAAGATCATTCCATTTAAATGGCAAGAGGAAGCATTTATAAAATGTTAATGATAAGATCTTTCTTGCAAAAATTGGCAATTTTATGGAAATATGGGAATCAAGCATATCAAATCGATGTTACTGTGAAAGTGATATTTGCCCCAAACATTCCAATTATTACGTATCAAATTGTTAATTAAATAATTACACTGCATTGGATCATTTATTAATATTATTGATCAGTTTGTGCAGAGAGCAGATACGCACTAACAAATTTTTATTTTTATTGCAACTTTTAGCAAACTGCTATCATTTTCAGTTTGTTTTTTACATTTCTATGTCTTAAATAATAACAATAGATCTATAACGTAAGCGAAACTTGCACGACGCACTAAGGCCTAAGAAACTCTATTTTACAATTGTGTCATCATATTCTTAAGAATTGTTATGTCTACATTTTAAGGAAATGATTGATTTTATCAATTGTTGAAAGTACTTTTAACAAGTATTGGATTGCTATACATTTTTTTGTGCACGGTTGTGACTAAAGCAAAGAGTTATTTTATTATTAATCGATAAATCGGGGTAAAGAATAATTTCGCATAATACCTATTATTTAAGTTTAATCTACAAATGTTATACTGAATATGTCATAATCGAATTTAATACATCTTTAATTAAATATTACAATGTCTATGGTTGATTTTTCTAGAATTTAATTCTTTACTCTGATCTTATCTTCGCTAATCCGTCACAGTAATGTAGGGTTAAGCACAGCAACACTAAACTTAGTGGTTTTCCACTGGCAACACTGCGAATATTGTTTTTATAGTTATGTATGTGATTGAGCTTCTAGGCTAATTTAAGTATAAGCTAATAATTATTTTTGTGGCACGTTTTAATCATTTACTATAATAATTATTAATTATTTAAGCCATAAAGTTCAAGTTTTACAAATTAGGAATAAATATTTTAATTTTAATGTTGGAACGTGGTTTAAGAAAATTGTTAATTAAATTTAGTTTTAAATAAGTAGTACAAATAATGTTTGTTAGTATTTTTTTACTATGTTTCGTTGATAAAACCTTTATCTTACCAACATTTTTCTCAGACATCAAAAAAGTAAGGTTATTTTATAGCAGTAGGTAAAAGTACCTTCTGAGAAAAGAAAAGTTTCACTTAATACTTAAAATAAAACTATTATGAAAAAATATGTCGAATGTTTAATGAAAGCAAATAAACAGTATTATATAAATCACATTTTGATTTAAAGTTAAAGTCAACACATCCGAGCCGATTATGTAAGTAAACTTTAGATTTGCTTGTTAATAAGGTGCAACAAGTTTACAAGAATACCAGACACGTGTTCGGCGTCTTAATTTTTATTCTTTTCCGTCCTTATTGATACAAAATAATACATAAGAATTTCCTAAAACCACGTTGCCAATAAATTATTTTAAGTGAAGTATCGAAAGCATTCCTTTTGGTGAAAATGGAACGGTTTAAACCTAGTCACCGTAGTTCACTCATTTAGTTTCATCGTAGCGTAGTTTTGTAAGCACTAATGTAGGTGTGTAAATATGGAAGGCGGTTGCCGTCTTTTTGAATGTGCCTCTATTAAAAATCTTTTATCGAAAAGTTGTTTTATTTTATATCTTTGTACTTTCCCTGGAGGGTCAGAAATACCTAAGTACTATTAACGCGAAAATATTAAAGATATTGATTGATATAATTTAAACCTTCGTTAGTCATACTGACATTGAATTGCAATGGTTAACACTCACGTATTTTTATCACGAAGGTGACAACACCACTCTGTCCGACGATGACTGCCCGATGCAGTTGAAACATGTCACGCCTATTGTGATAAAATACGTCAGTGTTAACCGTTGCAATTTAATATTGATTGATATTTCATATTTCAATATTTTGTCTCATCATAATAATGGTCATTCATTAAAAATATTAAACATTGAAAACAGTTCTTATAACTCTGTGTGTATGAAACGGAACAGAGCCTACGAAACGTCTGTCAAAGTAGAGGCGTTTTTCAATCAGGTAAACATGTTCGAAGGCCCTATTAATAGACATGACGATACGATTGGTCACATGCGATTTATTATTTTGTTTAGGAGAAATAATGATTACCTATGAGTTTGAAAATGAGAAAGTAAAGAAGATAAGATAAATATCCACATTTATCAAGTCACATCAATATAGCTGTTAAAGGAATAGAGTCTGCAAAAAAAGAAATAAGCAAAGGAGAGTTATATAAGCTTTGTTATGATCTCTTAGAAAGTAAGTATAGATTAAGTTATAAGATTTTTACTGATGGATCTAAGGAAAAAGATGGTTGTGGAGCCGCATTTTTTGACCCTCAGATAGATATGCATGGAAAGTTTAACATACAAGCCGAAATCTCTATAATGCACTGTGAGCTTATAGCTATTGCCGAAGCGTTGTCGTATTTAGAAACTATAGATCACAACAAGTGTGTAATCCTATCAGATGCAAAGAGTGCTCTTTCACATTTGGCTCGGTTACCCTCGAGCAGTCGAGGGCATCCGATAGCCTACCACATCCTTGAATCCATCTACAAACTTCGATCCCTAAAAAAGGAAGTGATAATTCAATGGATACCATCCCATGTCGGTATCATGGGAAATGAGGAGGCTGACCGGGCAGCGAAACTAGCATTAACTGACGGTATTCCCTACAACTGTTTACCAATATACACCGAGACATTAGGCAAAGTCAAGATAAGATGCAGAGAGAGCTGGAATGAGTATTTTAACGAAAGATCCCTCACAAAAGGAATTTGGTACCGGACAGTACAGTGCCAGCCTCCTCAGATCCCATGGTTTGAAAAATCTCTCAGTCGGAAACACATTGTAACACTTTTTAGACTCCGTTCTGGGCACATTCCATCCAATAAGTTTAAATACCTTATGAAAATATCAGATTCCCCCAATTGCCCTGAGTGTAACAAGTTAGATGATGTCCAGCATGTATTGATGGAATGTGTTCGGAATGAAGCGCTGCGCCTAAATATACCATATTTGGATTGTGTAAATGTAGGGAATAGAATAGCTATGGCCAAAAAAGCTTTTAATACAAAAAAATGTCTATTTAAAGCCAGAATATCTCGCCAAATCAGGAAAAGGCTAATAAAAGTGTACATCTGGAGCATAGCGTTGTACGGGTGCGAGACGTGGACAATGACACAGAGGGATAGAGAACGACTTGAAGCCTTTGAAATGTGGTGCTGGCGGCGGATGGAGAAGATTAGTTGGACCGAGAGAAAATCGAACGTGGAAGTTCTCAACCTTGTGCAAGTGCGGAGGTCCCTATTGCAAATCATTGAGAATAGAAGAGGGAAGATGTTTGGGCACCTATTACGACACGACGAATTCATAAAGAATATTGTGGAAGGGAAAGTAGAAGGAAGGCGGAAGAGAGGGAGGCCAAGAAGAACATACATGGATCAGCTTAAGGAAAAGATAAACGTCGTGTCGTATCAGGCGGTCAAAAGAAAGGCTCAAGAAAGAGATACATGGAAATTGCTCCACCGACAAGAGTTTGACTCTTAAATTTATGATGATGAAATGTAGGGAGTTGTAACAGTTTCCTGGCAGCTCCATTGTCTGAAGAGGCCAGGATGCTGTGCAATCTATATCTTAATGTAATGTAATTACCTATAGCTTTTATCTTTACAGTAATAATGTATAAATTGATCTCAATTACGGGGGTGACATTGTCATTGTGTGACAAAACCCCTTTCTAATTATATTTAATAAAGATTAAAAAAAAAAAAAATATATCCACTTCGCGACTCGTGAAGTAATGCATACTTTCCGCACTAGCATGGAAACGTACTATACATTTTGTAGCTCAAAAAAAGAGCTTATTCATACAAGGTTTGCACCCCGATTTAATCCTCTTAAAATAATCTTCCAAAACGCTTGATTTACTATTCTGTATTCTAATAAGGATTTTCTTACAAAGCTGAAATACTCTCTTATTCCCTTTAGTGAGGAATTTTTCAAAACAATTTTGTTATATTTTAATAAAGAGTCCATAAACAAAGTTTCAAGGCACTAGCTCTTTTTATAATTTTACTCCATCCTCATACAAACTATCTTATTTTATTTTACAATGCTCCGGAATCCTCCCGACGCGACGTCGAAAACTTGGATTAGCCATAACCACATATCACACAGAACGTTTAAAAAGGCGTATAAGTCGTACGAGCTGCGAAGATATCAAATTTTTGTTTTGATCATATAAATTCGTTATAAGAGCCTCTATTGTGACAAACGGTAACCTACGGAACCCTACACTGAGCGTGGCACGACAGGCTCTAGACCGGTGTTTTACCTACAGATTACAAAACAATGATCAACAATCATTCATTAAAAATAAAACAATTTATTAAATTAACAATAAACATAAAAAATAAACTAAAGGTAATTACAAAATAAACATAAATTAATAAACAAAACTCGCCGGACCCAGTGCCTTGCTGTTTACGGCAAAATTGTGCTCATCTCTATTTAAGGATTTTATTTCACAAGAATCATAATGGTAATGATTTTCATATTATTTGTACCTACCGAAGTCGAATTAAGTACTTTTACGGCCACTGCACCACCCGAGGTTAGCCACATAACCCGCGGTTAGGCGTTTATTTGTATGGTATTTGACAGCTTAACTCCGGGTTAGCAGCTAACCATATGCGTGGTGCAAGGTGGCTTAATAGTTGAATTATTGGGCCGGCGTAAAATTAAATAACAAAACATTGATAACTAAGTAACAGTGGTTGTTTGAACAGAAATATATTTTACTTCTCGGTCGGGAACCTAAATAATGTCAACCTGCAATTCCAATTTCATTAAAACTTGCCTATCATATTGATAGAGACAACGCTACGCACTTCATTGAATATAATAATATATTACATGTTCTCGGAGACTTGGGTCCTAATTATATTTATGCTTATATTTACAAATATAAACAGTATATTTCATTAGTCCATGGATCTCTAGGATAGGACGGGAGGGTCCACTGAAAGATATCGATCGTTCAACGATTTAATGCAGCTATTTCTTAACATCTATATTAACTGTTCTACGCTGTTGGCCGAGAGTTCTAGCAGTCTCCAGGCCGCTTTGGGGTTCAACTCCTGCGGGTCCCTACATAGGACCCACACATAGTTGACCCGCATAACCTTGTCGGGGTCTCCTTCAATGACATTGTTCTTGGCATCTCGGACGCACATGATCTGTTGGGACTGGAAGGTGATGACTAGAACGGGACCTTGGTCCATCATTTTGCCCATGACGAGTTCAATTTGCTCGATATCGAGTATTTTTGAGTCGAGTCTGTATCCGAGCTGCTTGCACTGTTTGATGGGAGTCGATAGGATGTTAAAGACACCTTCGTAGCACCAATCTTTGAGTATATCCAGGTCACCCCGGACCATGGCCTCGAGTATGTTGGGGATGATGTCGTTGGCGCAGTCGTCCAGGAACCGTTGGGAGGTGAAACCAGGGTCCACCTTGCAGATCTCGGTGAGGGTCTTGGA
This sequence comes from Lathronympha strigana, assembly GCA_949128165.1. Classification (NCBI taxonomy): domain Eukaryota; kingdom Metazoa; phylum Arthropoda; class Insecta; order Lepidoptera; family Tortricidae; genus Lathronympha; species Lathronympha strigana. The sequence continues at coordinate 4,819,161 of OX421914.1, forward strand.
GAGTTCGGTTTTCTCAAACATGTTGCCGAAGAGGCTGCCCATTTTCTCGGTGACGAAACGCGCGCCGCGGACCACTGGGTTGTCGGATTCTTCATATTTTATCTTCCAATCTAAGACCTGTAAATGAAACAAAATTTTATACAATTATATTATAGGAGCGGACGCGTATTAAATACACTCATTCATCGGTTTACATTAAAAATCGTGACTTACAGATAATCTTCAAATAGAATAGCTATGAACGGTAGAATCGGGATTGTCGGAAAAATTTCAATGAAGATAACCACTCTTATAAAAATCAAAAAAAGGAATAACGAGCCGCGGCCACCTACCCGGTGGACATATGCCTGCGGTGGACATATAAGAAGCCTGCTCGGGAACAAAACAGGCGTCAATCCGGAAGGGAAAACAGAAGAACGTGTAGAGTGGCGAGCGTTGCGTGCGCAAAATAAAGTGCGAGAAAGAGAGAGGAATGATGCTCTCTCTCTCCCACTATTGTTACATAAGTTGATAATCTGTAAAATAGACAGAGTACCTTGTTGACGTACTGGTTGTTGTTCTTGAACTCCTCCCACTGCTGGTAGAAGCGCGAGTCCTTGTGAAGCTCAAGGCCCACCGTCTCCGTGTCGGGCGCGAACGTGCGGAAGTCCTCTGCGATCTGAAAATTTGACTAATTTAAGAGTGCCAAAGTTGTTATCAGACGTCTAAACCTCAATATTCATATGAATAAAACTTCAACATCGAGCAAATATGCAGTCGATCAACCCGCTAGGCGACGAGAAAGAACAGCTAGCACACCCACCGATGAACAGCTGCCAGGCACCCGGATTACTTAACGATAGTATGGCACATAAGTAGAGGGGTTTCGTGGCTCTATAAATTGTACACCTATTTCCGTGGCTAGCTCTCCGATTATCAGCGGTGTGGTGTGCCTTGGATAGGATGCAGCAAAAGTACTCACGCTTGTCGCATCCCATATAAGACACCACCCTCTTTCCCAATAAAGATGAAAATGTTACCTCGACTCGTTTCCTTAACGCGACGGGCGCGATGTAGACGCGGCCCTCCAGCCCGCGAGGCGCCATCTCGTTCTTCACCACCTCCGTCGCCTGAAACATATATACCAATATTAAATTACAGGGGCCCATTTCTAGAACGTTAAGACTAATAAATATTTTAGTGTTGCCATGGAAACGCATAAGATTTGACATTTGGGACACGAAAAATGGGCCCCAAATTGTAAATACTAATATCCGCGACTCACTTGTCAGTGATGGTGAGGTCGGTGAGTGCTTCGCTTCAAGGTGTTTAACCGTTTGACCGCTTTCATATTTGAAAGAAGTGATCAGTCAGACGCCAAGCACGTTACGATAACCAAAAATGACGAATCTCGTAGTGCTGTCCAAAACGATTCTAAATAGATTTCATTCATGATCGAAGTACACCTTAACTGAGACAACTTTAGTCGTTGCTGGCGTCGTGGGTACGACAACACGTCGTGTGTTGTCGTACCTTTAAGCGTTCTTGGCGGTCAAAGGGTTAAGCAATGACTATGTAAAGTACTTTAACTATAAAACTCTCATGAGACTCAAACATATCAAATAATATTTAAAACGGGTCACTCACGTAATATAGTAGATTTTAGCTCGACATGTTTCGATTTTTACGTCATAAGGAGCAACGACCCGCGACAAAGGCAAGTCGTGCACTGCGAGCTAGCGCCCTCTCTACCCTGCGAATTTTCGCTCTTGCTGACGTTCTTAGTAAAAATCGAAAAATGTCGAGCAAACTAGACTAAATTACGTGAGTTAACCGTTTTCAATAGTATCTAATATGTAAAGTACTATTTGATAAAACATTGTTTTACAATCCTCATCATAACGTGATAAATTGTAATCAAATAAAACCCTAGGCTTTATCATACTGAAGTCAAATGAGAGTATGGAGCTTAGAGTCCGCCTAACTAAGTTTCCTAGATTTAGATAGCACAGACAGACTGTGAAGGTGTTAAGTAAACGTCATAATTTCATAGAAGTCTGACGTTTAAAATAACACTTTAAAGTTTCACAATTCATTTGCTTGGAAGAGATAACCTATCTTTGTTAAATAGTTTTCTCATCCATGCTTTCTTTACATCCTGTATGTGTTTTCTTCCTGGTGTAGAGCCCAGGCTCTCCCTGAGCCTGGAAAACGCCAAGAAGTAGAAGACACATACAGGATGTAAAGAAGGCATGGATGAGAAAACCATAGGCATTAGCAACTAATCCCAAGATTTGGTGTAGACACTAGTTTCACAAAAGCAACTGCCATCTGACCTTCCAACTGAGAGGGTAAACTGGGCCTTATCGGGATCAGTATGGTTACCTCATGTTTTCATTCACTAAAATGCAAATTGTGAATATAAATTGATATTTCGTACATAAGTTCTGCTAAACTCATTGGTACGAGCTGGGGCATGAACCTGCGATCTTTGGATTGAAAGAGATTGTTAACCTGTGAGATAGTTCTGAAAGCAGAACTCTGTCCTAGCTTCTGACTCCTGTCCGCTATGCTCTCCGCAGCGTCTTTGGCGGTCTTGGAAATGTCTTCCGTGAATTTACCTAAAACAAACACATTCAATGATTGTGGGTCCAACTCATAAATATTAGGTCCCAACTAAAACATATTTTTATTACGAAATCAAAACTAAACCATCAGTTTTGATTTCGTAATAAAGGTCAGCCACTAACAATGATTGGTTTATACATATGTAAAGTGCTTGAGACCAACACAAACCAAATATCACACTCAACATAGCAAAATGTAAATTTTTCATAAATTTTCATAATGCTTAGCAACATAACAAAGATCTAACTCCCATCCTATTTACTAGGTCCACGTTGAAGGAAGGTAAGTGTCAAAATACATATATGAAATACATTAAAGCTTCATACAAGTTATAATCCAGTCGTAAACGGGCACAAAAAAAGATTATGGATTTCCAAAAAGTATTTTATGAGAAAAAAACAAATGTTTAATAAAGAAGGTTCATTATTATTATTATATATGAGTTTTAATATAATTATATAGTTTATGGGGGTCTATCTTACCTGTGTACTTACATTCATACCACTCATGAAATTAGAAATGCATGCAGTAGTTAAATGCCATTTTGTCAATTGTGTGATACTAAAACTCACAAGCATTTTGACTACACACATTACTGTAACAACCAAGAAGTGTAACATGAATAAAAAACAAAAGTATTTTCTTTAAATGGCAAATTTTTAAGTAGGCACGAGGGACTATCCTTTTTTGCTAATTTCTAATCTTTGATTTCTGACTTCAAACGACTTTCCAAACTCACCAGCTTTTTTTGCAATATCAGTCTTGCCGGCTTCTTCTAAAACATGTTCCATCTTATCTTTGATCCCTCCGAGGGATTCCTTTAGAAATTCCGAGCTCTTGGAAGCCTCAGACTCCACCGCGTGGAACTTCTTCCGCGCCGCCTGCAGCGCATCCGAGTTTTCCAGCTTCTGCGCTTCTTCTCGGAACTTTTTAATATTGTCTTTCATTTCCTTGTTCTTTGCAATATCCTCTTTTATGTTTTCGATTATGGAAGAAAAGAAGCCTTTTCGTGCTGAATAGTGCCGGCATTCTTGAAAGTTGTGATGGCTCTGAAATTGTAATATGATCTCATAATATTTACACATACAACTCAAAGAGAATACAAATAATTTAAATATTAATTTCCTTTAATTTTTTAATAAATTAAAATAATGTGATTTATAATATTTTTTTGGGAACTCTTGTAAACCAGTGACGAAACGATGTGATATATAATATTTTTTGGGAACTACTGTCAACCAGGGTTGAACTTTAGTAGTGAATCATCGTACCTGATCGGTTTTGATAGCGAATGCAGTCGTCTTGATGTTAGCCGGCAGTGCAGTTTTCCACCGTGCCGGGCTGTATAGCAACTGTCTGTATGCATGCTGAAATACATTACAACACCTGTAAATTCACAAGGACACTACTGCATAACCTAAAAAGGGTCTCTTAAAACCGTTGAACATTACCATTTTGTCACAGCACGATATACTATCACTGCACACGGATTATATTATACTAGTTTGATTTATTTTAATACAGTTGTACTACAAAAAAAAACTATTTTTATGACGACATTGAAGAAGATTCATTCATAATCCGTGCAAACTTCTGTCAAAAAGATCACAGACAATATTGATTGACAGGTAGTAATAGAAATACATTGAGAGTTAATGTTGTTTTACATTATGAATTAACATTTAACAAATATCTTATTTTTGAAGCAAGAAACATACCTAAAGGTCTAAAATAAAATTATTTTTCAAATATTAATTTCCAATAAAATTTAAAAGAGAAAAAAAGTGAGTATGTCATAGACTAGGTATTAAAAATTTATCAATTTCCGGTTTTCAATTCATAGCTTTTTCAAAAGTGTCTTACTAAGTTACTATTTAAGACAATAAATCACCAAATTAAATTATTCGTTACTAATCAGCACTTAAATAATTAGAAATGAAATATATTCTCAGTCTCAATGCACTGAAACGAGAAGTAATTTTCTCTGTTGCAAGTTCAAAAAAATGTTTATTTCCGGTGTGATTCAGTTCTAGAAACATAAGAAAGTGTACATTTTCATTTATTTTCTGTCGTCATTTTTAACCACGGTAACGTGTAAGCGATTGTTGAAAATTAATTTTATTTTGTGTTCGTTCGGAGCCGATCGTAAACCGCGTTCTAATTGCGTAGGATCTCCTTTCGGAGAGGTTTCACGAGGTGCTTCGTCATAGATAGTGGAAGGTACGTAAAATCGAATTCGCACACCATGTTGCTATTGTAGATTATTTATGTAGGTATTCTAGATCCGTAGACCACGTTTTTGCCAGCTGGTGCGTGCACTGCGGGAGTAGAAATTGGTTAGAATAATAGTTAATAGTGTTAGAATGATGAAATTAAGTGTAAGAAAGTGTTAACGTTGGCTGTTACAGTGTTTTTTTGTGTATTGCGCCAGGTTCGCGCGGCCGGCGACTGCGGAGCCGTGTTTTCCTGGTGCCAGCTTCAGTGAAGCCAGGATCAACGATTCATCCAGTCTGTCAGATCTCGTCCAGTGGGGCGTTACCGTTTTATATGACTTTAGCAAGATATATAGGTGAGTACAGCCTTATTTGATATTGATACGCTTATTGGAAATCGTGTACAAATTGGTGTTGTTGCCAATTTCACCAGTCGCGAGTATTGCAGTAATGATACTGCATTTTCATCACTGTTTTGTTGTTGAACGTGTTTATCGCTCCTATCTTTGTATATCTAATTGTATATAGAATTAAATTATGAAAAACTTAGCACAATTTTACTTATATCTTGGTGAATTATCTGAAGGACTCAATGCCGTCAATGTTATATATTTAATTTTGATTAAGTATGAATTTTAGCTATCAATTTCAGTACATTATGGCGAAAATGAAAATCACAGACCTTAAAATAAAAGTGTATCAATAGGATTTGATATTCCTTTATTTAAATATTTGAGTTCGGAAATAGATTAAATGTCATTTAAAAGTGGAACAGCTCATAGTTGTTTTTTTTCCAATAAGGACTATGAATTTCTCGTATTCAATTTTTTATTTATAAATAAATAAATATTATAGGACATCCTTACAAATATTTACTAAGTCCTGCAGTAGGCTCAAGAAGGCTTGTGTTACGGGTACTCAGACAACGATATATATATAATATACAAATACATAAATATGTAGAAAACATCCATGACTTGGGAACAAATATCTGTGTTCATCACACAAATAAATGCCCTTACCGGGATTCGAACCCAGGACCATCGGCTTAGCAGGCAGGGTTACTACCAACTACGCCAACTGGTCGTCTAAATTCTTTATTTGTAACTTAAAGAAAGATTGTATACAGCTTTGAGGTTACATTAAATTTTATGTAATATAAATATTTCGTATTGTTCACCAAACCCGAAAAAACAACATAAAAAATTTCATTAAATATTAGTCTGTCTTATCACAGCATTGAAGTATCTATCTCTTTTAGAATATCTTTGGGTAGAGGATGTGATACCTTCTTGGTGATACTGCCTGCAGGCAGTGTTATCTACAATTTATTAGTTTATTAAAGTTATATAACTTCCGGTCAAAACTATATTGTTGACCATTTATTCAATAAGGGAAAAGGATAGCGCATGAAATCATAATATTTTTTGTATGGACAATACCAGGATTCATTAAAAATCCCGGGATTATCATACAATCCAATCCCATTATTGCATGCCCTAGGAATGGATATGGAAATCTTATGTTACCTTAATTGAAGCTAAGATCAGTGATATGGTGGGGCCTATATAATAATAGTATAAATCATTTTTTGAACCAGGAAAGCCCAATGTTGTTATATTATAACTCCTATTGGCAACAGGGTCGGCCTTTAGTTTGGGATGCTACATGTGTCGACACCCTAGCGCCGTCCCACTTGGGCACGACATCGATAAGGGCTGGCGGGGCTGCAGCCGCTGCTGAGGCTGCTAAGCGACGCAAGTATGAAGCTTTAGGGGACAGTTACATATTTGTGCCGTTTGCAGTGGAGACCCTTGGCCCCTGGGGACCAGAAGCATTGAAGCTTTTTTAAAAATTAAGTTACTTGCTTATCCGGTCCTCCGGTGACCATAGGGCTGGATCGTTCCTAGCCCAACGAATCGGCATAGCCATTCAGCGAGGTAACGCAGCCAGCCTAATGGGCACCCTGCCTGGTGGCAGCGGTATAGGGGACGTTTGTACATATAGTTTAGGTCCCAATAGTTTTTAAGGTAGGTTTAGATTGTTTTATTTATTATTATTATTTTTTTGAGCAAATATTTTAGTCTTAAGAAAATTATTTGTTTAAAGTGTATATACCTTTTGAGTTTAAAATAACACAAAGACATGAGAATTAGTTGGAACTTAAAATCTTTTTAAAATATGTGGCTTTAAAAAACATGTTTTAATAATTACATATTAGCAGTTGCCATCTATTCAAATATCACTTATTGAAGTAGACCAGCAACAAGCACTTTTTAATCATTATTTACAAAGAATAATTCAGGATAATATTTAGACCAATAAATTGATGTTAATATGATTATCAAACAAAATATTTATGCTGTACCTACAGATATCAAAATTGAGAATAATAATTTAACAATAGGATTGAAATGTTAACAGAAAAAGATGTATAAAAAGTATTTGTCTAGAAGTTTACAGTATTTTTAATATCAGAATGTAGCCTAATTTTCCAAAATAATATTTAAAAAAATATTTAAAAAATACAAAATTACATAAATAAAATTTATCAGAATATGAGAACTGCCAAGGTGCTAAAATATCTTACCATACACTAGATTTGTGAGAATTGTTGGGATGACAACTAGGTTCAAAAAACTATTATTCTATTTAGTTCATCAGTTAGATTCCATTCTCAAGATAACTAAAATTGACAAGATGAAGAGCATCAAACTCTGGTGACGTCACTATTAAGCAAGAATTATTGAATTGTGACGTCACGCGAAACTTGAATAAACTGTATTTCCGTCATTTTTCAATTTACGAACAAAATAAAAAATACGTCTCGATTTCTCGAATATCAAGTAACAGACGAACTAATTCGTTTTTTTGTCGCGTAGCCTAGTTACAATGTTAGCACTATGGCCATTCTGATTTATTTGATTGTGACTGTACCTACCTGCTGTCAAATTAAATCTGAATGGGAGTATTTAATGTTCTTGTATTGCTCAAGCTTACCAGGCAATTTAAATATGTTGTAATCTAGCAAAAAAACACAAATATTCATTTGGCTAAAGCTGGATTGTCTCATTACATATTCCATACATGATGGCCATTAGCATACTCGGTGTGAATACGGGCTTTGAAAATGTATATTTATGGGATAATGCTGATTTGGCTCTGAGGACCAATCACTGAGCTTTCCCAATTGCTTTTATGTGCAAATATATATTGTATGAAATAATTAACTTTACTACTGATTAGTGAAAATAATACGAAACTAGTTGGCGTTGTATTCTTTGTCTGGAAATGGTACCAGTATTATAATGATCATAACCTTCAGGAAATCCAGAATGATATTTGTAAACATGAAATTTATTTACACATTGAACACCCTAACAGAAGTTGCAAGCGTTCATAGGCTACGGTAGCCGCTTACCGTGAGGCGAACCGTATGCATGTTTGCCATCATTGTTGTATAGAAAAACACTATGTAACTTACAACAGCGAGCTGGAGCCGTGCTGCATCGACCTTGGTTTCCCACGGCCCAATGCTTGCCTTATCACGTGCCCAAGGCCTTGGTTAATTGATTAATGGTAACGCAGAGCAGTTGATTGAATCTCCTCATTCCTAATCAATTGATTCCCTCGTTAGAGAGATTGTTAGCTGAATTTGAGTGGCTTCGGCATAATGAAGTAGCATTCTTATGAAACTTGCGCATTAAAGCAGAAATGCGAAGTACAAGTACCTACCTACTTATTCCAAGTATTGATATTCTAAGTTTACAGCAGTAAAGATAGCAGGCGCATGCTATCTGTCTCTACTGAGTTGAGACAGTGCTATGTAACATCGCTCTGGACATGCATAAAGCTATTTCGCTCGCACACCGCGACCACATGCCGAACCCGCATCAGTGATAGTCGCCTATGAATGCGGCACTATCCACGACTTCGTCAGCTTACCTAAGCCTTTCTTCTAGAGATAAGACAATTTGGAGGAAACAGTAAAACTTTATTTTCTTTTAAGGCACCGCCTTCGAATTAACCTTTGAAGGCTCCAGATGAAGTTCATGAGCCTTTAAAATAAACCTAACCTGCCTAAGCATTTTGAGAGTCCGAGAGGATTTGCTTACGAGAATCTGTTGCTTGCAGGAACACAATTACCAATATACGCCAAGTACTATGCTGCGTTTGTTTTATTCCTTCAAGCCAACAATGCTCATCTTAAAATTGCCCCTGTCTCTAGTGCCAAAAAATATTTTTCCCAACGGTGCTTTTTATAAGGCGACTTTACGTCAAAGCTACTAAGCCTCGGATAATAGAATCATGCCTCTGGGAATCACGCCTCGCCTCTGGGAATCACTTGGTGCGTATTTTCACAAAAAGGCCCGATATTGAATTACCGATGCATGACATATACTGAACGTTCGAGAATTTATTACGTGTGGTATTAAATAATCCTATCAAACGATCAGGCATTTGCATGAAGTCCTTTTTGAGTTCTGAATTGGCTTTTGATTGAGTGCAATTTTCCTTGTTTTGTCTTGAATGATGGAGGGTCAAGAGAGATCGCTGTACAGGCGGGTTTTGTGCAAGGCAACCGAAGTCCAATGAGCGTTAATTGCTTATACTTATTTCACATGGCATTTTAAACTTGGGAAGCGCGTTGTAGATAATAAACTTGTGGCGCGAATCTGTAATTGTCTGTTGAAAATCGGCACGCTACAGATTCAATTCAATCTAAATGAGGCCAGAAATCAGTACCGAACTTTTTGGTCAGACCGTAGCCAGACATTTGACCTTACACGTTTTGACCAAATATAATTTCTAGTCTACTCTTTCGTACGCTACTCCACTTTACCACCTAGTTAAAGTTCTCGTTCCTTTAACTTGGGAAACGCTGAAGTGTCGAACGTATTCGATGTCATATTATAGGACTAACGTGTATCAAACGATAGTTTGGAAGTGTTACCCTCACTCAACTAAACCAGCATAAGCGTGACTTGGAGACTCGTACCAATGGCGAACAGTCAAGGCTCTCAGTTATATTAGTCAGGTTACAGAAATCGAAGCGTTGGTGTTAAGTTGAGGCTGTAGGGAGGCGCAACCAAGATGCGTCGCGTATCGATCGGCGCGGGGATGCACCTACCCGCTTGACACGGCTATGTCGCGTTCGGCTTTATTGTAAACCTGCTACGCATTTTGTAAGTTCTGATGAACTAAACGTGGGTCTGTGGCACGAAAAAATTACTGCATTGTGTTACTAATACTATAATTGTAATGTGCGACTACATAATGGAACGTGTTTTTGAGCAATTGCAATTGAACACCCTTGACTCTTTAACTTACATTAAGTTAATTTCTCAAAGACACTTGTATTCTAATTAGCTCCATTTAGAAAATAACTACTTATTTAATTTTATCTGACATAGTATTTGCAAGTGTGTAAACGAAGTATGAGTATTCGACATGACATTGTTGTCATGGTTGTCACTTGCTTGGTAAAGTTAATTCTAATGCGCCTTTACATTAGCGGTTGATGCAACATGTAATTATTTTGTATGAGAAATTAAAAAAACAAAAACAAAAATAAACGAATTTAATAAAACTAACTATGCCAATTATACCAAGCCACATGACGGAGTTAAAGCAATGCTCAAGAACACCCTGAGACATATCAATGATGTCTGATTATCGTTTTTTTTTCTCAATCGTTACACTCTCGACAGTGGTCGTGAGTGTAACGCGATGCCTGCGAATTATCAATCCAAAGCCAGACGCAACGATTAGGAATTTATAAAATACAGTTTCAAAAAATTTGCCGTAATCTGCACACGTTGTAGTCAATCATGTGATCCCAAAGCAGACGCAATGAGGCCTGTGTGCCACTTGCGAGGCTAGACGAGAAAGGCGGGTCGACGACCGTCGTGACATAACAGCGATTCGGCGACTGTAACATTTGTAGATTTTGTAGGTCCACTCCGGTCTCACCTAGTTCGACGCTGTTTTCCATACCGGCGAACTTGAACCTTATTTATTACTGTTTAAAGTTTATAATATGACATAGAACTCCCTGAGTCACGAAGTCTCGAGAGGCATTCGACAAACCTGCATGCACTTAACCGCATGGCGAGTCTAACGCGAATCACTCTCGCTCTGCACCGCATCGTCACGGTAATAAATATGTAAACCCATAATTTGTACTAATAAGTACCTGAAATATGTGCAGAAAGTACTGAAACTGAATTGCGCATGTGAACCCATGTTTTAGTGAGTACTAGATGAGCCATGAGTAGAGAAACTGCACAACACGTGTGGACTCTTTAAATCCTTTTGTAAAATATGTCGAAAAGTGAATTCATGTTTCCGTGACATGCACTGCAATGACATCGTCGCCATTGTTGTTTGCGACAATAGCCGGCGGTGGTAATATTTGGTTTCTAGCGGTTACATTGACCATCCCAATTGTGCTCTGTAACCAGCCATTCATAACGTTTACTGTTGGAATCAAATACATCTATCTAGCATATCTGCACAGGCGTCATAGGTTGCTCAAAAATTCAGGTGCGGTGCGATAGTGCAGGATTTTCCAAGCCGGGATAAATAAGTATAACCCTGAGATTCGCCAGTGATTTAATAGTGTTACAAGACACAGCATATGACAGGTGTAGGTAAAGGGCAAACAGCTCGCTTCTAGCTTAAATTATGTTCAGAAAAAAAACCTTTCTAAAAAGGTTCGCAATGGCCTGGAAAATTTAATAAGAGGTACATAATATAGTACATTTATGTTAGAGTAACTAGGTGCGTTGGTGTCGTGGTGGTGGACGTTTATTCCGGCCTGAGGCCTATGCAGTATTTTTTGATGACGTGATCTTACAAATTATACCTAATATGTATGTTTACACTTCCATGACTCATCTAATGAATTCAATTAAGAATTCCCAAGTTCGTAATGCAGTTCCAGTCACTTGACAAGTCCAACAAGTAGGAAGTTGCGCGGTGCACGGAAGTCACGGAACCTATTTCTCTTCACGTAGTAGGGAACTGCTTTGACACTAAAGTAAATTAGACTCTGACCACGGTAACTTTGCACTGGCTTTGCGTTCTTGGTAGTGACAATGCATGGACCCATATTAAACGTTAAATATAGACTGTTAAACACATTACCCTTCTTTGCGTTGCGCAGTCGGGTAAAAAATAGGCGAGTGACTTCTGTAATTGGGGTCTAAAACATTAATCCTAATTTAGAGTCAAAGTATTATGTAGGTAGGTAAATAATTAAGTTTTGATAACAAGAATAAAAAATAAATGTAAACTGTAGACAACATTGGAATAGAAAATGATACCTAAACGTGCCTATAACAAAAAATGGTCACCATTTTTCCCTCGCTTCGGGGGTTAAAAGAAATATATCCCGTGCTCGTCTACTTTATTGACAGGTACAGTCAGACGTGTCGAAATTGATAGTGATATAAAGGTGTGACATAATTATTTCCTACGTGTTACATTGCATGCTTGCTTCATTGATTTTTATCTGCATAATAAAGATGGTGCAGTACCTTCTGTTAGATGCACACATGCACAGTAAGATTGCGCTAAATTAAACCCCTCCATGGCCACCATTAATACGTTCAAATCACGGAAGGAAATATGTAAATGTTTTAAGTAAAAGTAACGACTTTATCGCTTGCCTATAAGGCGCTAATGTCATAAAGATTCACTTAGAAATGGACCTCATCAACAAGCAACATATAACCTCTTTGACTTATATCCGAACAAAACTTTATCATACACTTAAAGATAATTATTACGTGTCACCAACATAATACAACGGACGCATAGATAACACTAAAATTCCTTTTGAAATTAATTAGTAAAGCGATTGCATTGCATGGACTTGATAGGTAACATTTGTTCGAATGTTATCTGGTAACACAAAATATCCGTTATGCAAGTACTTTACTGTCCTTTCTAAAAGAGTTACACGCGCTAATCATGGGTTTTTACTGATTTGAGTTGATATTCCTCCGTCGATACTCATATAATAACTTGTGGGACAAAGCTTATAAAATTTAACAACAGTGAATGACATAATGGAACAATCACCGAAATAAATTGCAATGAACTCTGCATCCGACAACGTTTCGGATTTAATCTGATTTAAACCGACAAATTGCTTAGCCAATCTGGTAAAAGGTGACTTGAAAAAATCACAGATTATTCTGTTTATCGTACATTCACCTATAATATGTAATAGTATATTCCGCCAAAAAGGCCGCAAATATATCTCACACGTTCTTGTAGCTATACAAATATGATGTTTGCGGCCTTCTTAGCGAAAGATACTATTGCAGGTTGTAAGTTATTGAGTTGTGATTTAAGACCTATCGCTATTTATTGTTACCTAATTCATTTATATTGCGTACTTAATCAAAAGTAACAAATTATTAGGTATGATTATTTTTCTTCCACCTAAGTGTTGCTAGCATCCGATTATGGTCGTTTTCATATGACCTTATTTTGCAAAATTTCAGTGCAATCGCTTGTGTTGGGTTCCTAAGAAATAATTAAAAATGGTATGCAAAAGTATCTGAAATATGAAACATTAGTTGCTTGCTACCGTATAAAGAGTCCTCTTTCAAAGTTCTATAAAATAAAGTTATGGAACCATAATGTGATCAATATTGGGAAATTAATCCGAGTTTCCATCCCATTTGTAATTGGATTGGAGTAACGCGTTAAATTTCACACGCCGGTTGGCCGCGGAATGGGCTGAGTATAAAGGTCACCCTGCACAAGGATATTCCAACCGCTTTGCTACCATCGCCTCGGTATCTCGCCTGTACCATCAACTTATTACTGCAAATGCATTGATGAGATGCAAAAGCTGCATTGTGTGTGACTATGAAAGGCTATGTTTGTTCCTTAACATGGGAGATTCCTTTCCATGTACCCTTCAAGCATCGGTAATGCGCCGATAGGCTGTGGCCACGCTTACCATCAAGTACGCTTATAACACCGTCGCGCGTCGTGGTTGACAATAGTGCCTTGATATTTTGAAAGCACTTACGCCTTTTGCTTGGACAATTTTTTCACCGTTGATTTTAGTCCCACACTTTCAGCGTTATTTTTTTTGTAGAGTCGGGGAGTTAACTTTTCTTTAATGTTTGCCGATGCCCATATCTTAAGGATATTTTAAAACAATTTTACTGTCATATTTGAATGATCTCACGACCTCTATGTAAGATTTTGTGACTTAGCGAGTCGTTATTTTAAATCAATGCCTTCCAATAAACTGACTGATGTTGGAATGCTTTCCTGAGCTAGGCTTTATAGTGGTAGTTTTTGTACAGAAAAGGGAAGACAATTATTATGAACAGACCTTTAACTCTGACCTGTTTTCACAAAATGATCCACCATCTTCATGTTCGAACATAGGAAAACTGGAGAAATGACGTACAGTTTCGTGATCTTCAGCATCTTTTCGGTTGACCATCATTTCAAGAGAAAGAATCCAAGGCTCATGAAACTTTCCAGAACAATTAGTTATATATAGAGTTTAAATTGGCAGTAAGATATAATTTTTAGTTCATTTTAGCAGTACAAGTCGACTCGATTGTTATGGCGCGACACGTAGAGAAGAAGCAAGGGACATGCAATAATACGTTTCCGTTTTCGTAAAATAACGCATCAAAGGTAGCATAAAATAGCATGCATGTGTCTGTATTGGCAACTCTGCGTTATTGTGTTCCGGAGTATCCCTGCTTGTACCGACACCAACAGTAGTTATGAAAGCATAGTACTCCCGACTCGAAACAAACGCGTCCTACATTTGTTCGTTATGTGCGAAACAAATAGAACGTAACAAGTAAAATTCACGCGTCGGTAAGGCAAGTCAGTCAGTAGCAGCAAGTTTCTCTAAAGTTCGGTGTCTAAAGTTCTGTAAAATTTCATAGGAATAATTTTGGAAACCTTTCATCAGTATGAGTATTCGATGTTTACTGGACATGATTGACCTGTAGTTTTTGTTACAAACGGCACATCTATTTATATTTCCTTGCAAAGTCATGCTATGTATTGTATAGTAAGTTCGTAACAGAATGTCATTCAAAAGTATCGTTTATTGTTCTAAAGAGTCGAGAACAATCCAGCCGAAAGCCGAACACCAAAGATTGTTCCGATTCATAATGTTCATCGGCATTCGAATTATTTTCCAGTCGTATTGTTCCGAAGTTTCGGCCGCTATTCCCTTACCTCTCCGAGCACTTGCCCAAGTGACCAGTGTTGTGTTGGTAAGGCGAGTATTATCAGTTAACATCTTTCCTGTTAACTAACTATAAAATAAATTATTTCTGGAGTCTTGTAAAAAATTCGAAATTAAAAATAAAATCGATACGCATATCCCGTTTATTCCGATGAAACGAATGTAACATATTATAGTATAGTATCGTAGTCTCGAGTTTTTAAATATATATACATAGACTGTTAAGTTCGTGACCCTCCCTGTTGGCTTTGCTGTAGTCCGAGTAAAAACGGACAGGCCCTATTTGAAAAATGTTGGTCTAAAAGGTAAGTCTCACTCGCTCAGGGCCTCAGGCACACAGGCCACCTAAACTAAGTGGCTCGCTAAGGCGGTAGGTTATCAAGCGATGGCATTAAATAAAACCCCTTGTCCCTCTTATTGTGAGCCTTTTCGGCTCAGCCGTAAGGATATCCGGGCTTACACGATTAATCTTATAGCTCCATTACTTTGCGGATCTCGTCTAGTTAATCGCATAAACGCTGTAGAGATTTTCATTTAGAAATTAATTTCTTCTACTTCGATTCGAGACCAGAGATTAACTTCACTCTCCCCTTTTTATTTATTATTCGTGTAAATAAATTGGGAGTGATAACTTTGTTATAAGTGTTATAACTATAAGTATTATTAGATTTAAAATGCTAATAAATAAATGATCTCATCGAATTTTCATAAAAAAAATTGCATAAGTAAATACAAATTTGAAGTGAGGTTACGATTTGGTCTGAATTATTAAATCGGAGTTTAGGGTTCTCTTAAGCCGGATTTCCTCTTAGGTCTGTGAGCGGTGCAAACTTCAATGGCGTCGCTTAACCAAAAAAAGGAAAGTGATACTGGCTTTAGACACCAAGAGATTTGAAAGACTTTAAGTGCATTTTTCTTTTGCCCATGTCATTACATCATCAACTACGGCAGGCATACGTAGAGTCCTTTAAGTCTTAGTGGTTTTCATAGTTTACGTGTGGACCTCAGGTAATTACCATTTTCGGTCTTATCATCGGTTTTTATATTTTTCATGTATCTACCTATTCAGCATTAGGTTATCCTTAACTTACAAAATGTAATCAGAGCGCACTTTTCATTTGCCGAGTTTGTCGCTCTTGGAATTTTTGCTACATTTTTCCGTTTCGGTGAATTTTAATTAAAAAATTTCAGATATTATGTGCGATTTGTTTCTCCAGAGCCCGCTTAGTTGGGATGGAGGCTCTGACCTAAATTATATTACTGAAGTTCAGTAACTGAACATGAACTGGAATTGGAGATATTAGTGCTCAGATAAAATGTTTATTTTTCCAATATAGATTAAAAAATGGTATCCTATTATCTAATAAGTAGTTAGTTAGTTATGCTGGGCGTTTTCCGCAACTCGACATCTATTGTGCCTTTTTTGCGTGATAACTAGGTAGTCCTATTCTAACCATCCTAGCTCCTCCACGAAGCCTAGCATCTTTTTTAGGTTGCTAATTGCTTCCTTTAGTGTTTTTGGAGTTCCTAAGTACTTACTCCTGTATACATCTACCTGTCCGCATTCTAGGAGAATATGTTTAGTCGTTTCTTCTTTTTCTATGCATGCTCTGCACAGCACATAGGACTGTCTGTTATGCCTATGTTATATAAGTGTTTATTTAGTGTGTTGTGTCCTGTGAATAGTCCTACTATTTTCCGCAGTTGGTGTCTGGGTGTCTTCAGTAAGGTTCTCTCGCGTATCTAATAACAATAAGTAATCGCAACATCTACTAAAATTCGAGTTCCAATATTTAATTAAACGTCACCAGTTTTATTCACGTTGTTTTTGCTTTTTCTTTACTGTACAGTCAAGGACTTTAATAATACCCACTTAACCCTTAATTGGGCATAAAGAGTCCATCCTATTTTGAACGGCCTCCTAGCCCAGTTGGTAGTGACCCAGCCTACGAAGCAGGAGGTCCCGGGTTCGAATCTTGGTCAGGGCATTTAATTGTTTATCACGAATATATGTTCCTGAGTTATGGATGTTTTCTATGTATTTAAGTATTTATATGTATATGTTTAATATATATATATATCGTCGTCTAGTACCCACAACACAAGCCTTATTGAGCTTACCATGGGACTAGGTCGATTTATGTAAGATTGTCCCAGAATATTTATTTATCCTAACTTTAGCTTTGTTTGGCAGATTTCAAAACCCTATTAAGGGTTAAGTTTAAGAGTCCTGTCAAAATGTATTGAAATTCAAAGGAAATGTTTGCAAAATGGCTACTAAGTTAAAGACCGTGACCGTACTTATGAAAAAGGTTTATTTATATCGCTGGTAATAATTTGACTGACGTTTTGGTCCGAACTTCAGTCCAAACTTTTACTGTACGAGTATCAATTAAACTTCCTTAATATAATTTCTCATTCATCATAGTAACTCGTTCCTTACAATATTTTCCTATGACGTTAGATACAAGTCAGCTCTAATGCTACGTTTACGAGGACGTCATGTTTTAAGTCTGGGGCTATACCACGAAAATCGAACGATTGCGGATTTTTTATCTCCATCTCTGTCACACTTGCATATTGGAGTGACAAAGAGGTTTTCCCGTTAATGCCAATTTTCGATGTTCGTAGTAGACACTCTGTTACGGCGTAGTGGTCCAGAGGCTCGAATCGATAGCTCGCAGGGCGCATGCTCCGGCCCCCTGGCCGTAGGCGTCCTAACGCTGCGCTCCGTCGCCTGGCAGGCCTTTGCCTACCCCAACCAACACAGCTGGGACATTTGTGCATGTTAATATTTTTTTACAATTTTTCGTCTAATGTACGATCACTAACGCCGTTAACTATCCCTTTATAAGCCCTCTTGCAACGACATGAGGTCTAAAATTGCCGTCAATAATGTAAACAAAAGGCGTCACATGTTTTGTCATTGTTTCTCGTTGTATTTTCACACTACTTCATCAAACACCGCTGAAACCATTCACTACTGAAAAGGTCGTATTATCGTAACATACAACATAAGATCAATGAGTTAATATTGGAGATTTCATTATAAACTTAACTTAGGTTAATTCGATCAGTATGGCGGTTTGTTTACATTCTTAGGAAGTTCCATTGGCAGCTATTTTAGGTACCTACTGATGGTCAGCAAAGGATGTTGCTGTTTGTATTTTACAAGCCTTATTTTACATGATTTTGCAAATAAGATTTAGAGAGAATTTGTCATACATATATGAATATGGTAGTACTAAGTTATATAAGGTGCTAACAATTTAGTCACGGATATTTTTACCGCTGATAGTACTCGGTTCTCGGAGTACATTTAGGTATGAAACATCATAAGTTTTGTTATGTTTTTTTGGAGAAAACTAGGAAACAAATTTGCAACGTTAAAACACCCTGTTAGTGTGATTATTAAATGAGTACTCATTGAACATATTTAAGTACCTCTTTTAACTAACACCTAACTGGCCACTTAACGTCATATCGAATACTCGATTGTCAACGTCATACTAAACATCTTGTCAGTTAAATTTGCACATGGTGATTATTTTTAGACTGAATTATAATTATTATTTTTGTTCGGTAAATGAAAACAAAAAAATTATATACAAAGGTTCCTTAATTATAGTTTAAAGTTAATTGTTTTAATACAATGTATTATCTCTTAAAATATCCGTGACTAATTTGTTAGCACCTTATATATGCAAAATAAAGCTATTAGCCTGTCGGATCCGAATCCAATGTGAAGACTGCCTTACCTTTGTCAACAACATGGCAACTAAATGTAATATAATTAGCGCATTACAAATGCAACCGGCCTTGACTGCATGTCTAGTGTTATTCAAGTAGTCATACGCTACATTGACCGTATGAATTTGGTCGCCTGGACATTGACACTTTTTCTCATCTTATCATCCGACATCCATCCCCCATTTACGTTCCACAGCTGGCATTGTTGTCCTTAAAGAAGCCTTAGGCTAAGTATTGAAGTCCTTTTTTACTTAAGAAATTTTATAGTGATTATAGAATGCCGTTTTCTACTCTAGTAGGTTTTGCTTTGTTAACAAACTATTTAGCCAAGTGACGGCCAAATTTTATAGCCATTTACCTGTCCTTAATCCATAACTAAGTGATTTAGCGAGTCGGGGTTGTCAACATGTTGACTGTTTAATATCCTGTTAGACAATACTCCAATCCTTGGCTCTATAATCAAATCTTATTGCTTATGTAGCTCAAACGATTCGACAACTTTAGATTAACCAGTATAAGTTCCCTTTCTTATTGTTTAGTATAAAATAATTCCAGAGATCACGTTTGACCGGTTCGCCTGAGTTTTCGCCTCGCTCAAAATTCCTGGCCTGAACCGGATTTGTTCACCACTTAAGCTCAAACCGCGGCTAAGTGCTTCTACCCACCTGTGTCCCGTCAAATTTATTACGAGGAGCAAGACGCCCACCGGGACTTGTTCAGAGTTTAATAAAATTAAATCCCACCAAAAGCATAAATGTGAAAATGGAAGCCAAGTTCCATATGATAATATCGTTATTGTCGACTCCGTCGATAAAGATCTGATATCTAAATGGGTGCAAAGTTCTGTAGAAGTTAAAGAATGTGAAGTTACAGATTTGACTTGGCCAGTTTTTACCTAAATGCTGCATTTGACGGGATTTCATCTAGGCAACCACACTTCGGCCTCGAACTGCCGGTCACTTTCACTACGGACTGTCACGCGTCACACGTAAAGGGTGGAAACTTCAAAACTTTACAATATACCCTTAGGTACTTATACTATTGCCTGTTCTTTAATGTTACTCCCATTTTGCTTTGCTAAAATCGACATGACGTCCCGTCCCGTTGGAACATGAGTACCCTTTAAATAAATCATGTTGCAGATATTCGTGCCGAGCTGGCTGCTCGATATGACGCGTCTCTTTGAGCATAAATCTGACGAATCTCAGTACAAGAGTCACGTATGTGAACGAGATAAATAACTCTGATAACATTTTACGTTCGGGATGCAAAGAGAATACATTAGTATATTGTTTTACAAAACTATGCGCATCGCGTAATAATATAGCTTACCGACTAACGTTTAAAACAAGCGAATTATATGACTTTGAATTGAAGAGTTTGTCTTGGCAGTGACATTGTAGTCTGGTGTAAACTGGCGTGATCTGCTAAATTCTTGATCGTGGACTAGAACTTGAATGTCCAAAAACCCATAGTCGGCAACTCACCACTGGTGAATAATTTGAATAGCTAAATGAAAAATGGTATTACTACTGAAAACTACTAAACTATTTTTAGCCTCATTTTTTTGCCCCAAATATTTCCTGTCCATTAAACATGTGTCAGTAACGGAGCCACGCTGAAGACGGTCGCTTTGTGCGGTGCCCGGAAGCCAGCGCACGGCAATATCGATGTTTTGACACCGCTCGCCGCCGGATACCGATACGAGTTGGCGACGTGATACTCATCAGCCCCGCTATTGTGATTGCCAAGCGAGGCACGCCAGTGACTATGCAAAATCGAAAAAAATGCTATTCCTTAGAGAGAGTAATTTAAAACCTACTTGAGGACAGTATCGACAGATAAATACTCAACTTAAAAGCGGTATTCATATCGGTTCAACCGTTTATGAGCCACAAAAAATTACACGTATTTCACACATTCTCCTTCTTTCTTTACGTTAGTTCGAAATTTACGTTTTTCTCTTAGTAGCTCTTGCTGTTGCTATTATCATATTTTTCATCACTCAAGATTGTTTTATTAGCGCTTTTTTCTCCTACTAAAATTGAAAGAGCTCACGATTCTGAATAGAAAACATACTTATAAAAAAATCCAATTTAGCAAAAAATTTCTTTTATACAACAAAAAATAAAAACGCCCTCATTCGCCTTTTGTAAAAAAGAAGCCTAAGTAAATATCTTTCCTCAAGTCAAACACGGTAGGTATACCTACTATTTTCTGATTCTCACACAGAAACCTAAGACGGGATTTGCAAATGGATTATCGATTATGTCAATCCATTACGGCTTAATGGAGAGTCCATTAGTATCCTATGTTATGACCAAGTTTATTCCTATTTATCTATGTCTTGGGGCTAGACGCATTAAGATACGCCATTAGGGTGAATCTGTTTGATGCGCGATAAGTATGCTTAAACAGAAGGGCTTGTTCGTAGGTTATATATAATAATGTAGGTCATATTCTACTAAACGGTATTAATATTGCATGCAAAATGTTTTGTTTTTAACACACTTGTTTAAAAAACTGGTGTGCAGAATGTTTCATTTTGCGCACGGAGTTCTTCCACTCGCCTGTGCGGATCGTGGCAAGATATCTCGGGAGTCGGGACTCATGAAGTAAATAAATAGGTATGGATTATTATGATTCACACTGCCGTCAATTTATCTGGTTTTACACACAACACTTCAATCAGAATCGTTTTGTTAAAAATGAAAGATGATCTAGGACCAACGACAGCAGTTACTACTGCATTCGTACTTTATTAGTAATTAGGTCTGATCTGGTCCTGTGTTGTTGTTCGGATACCTACCATAAAAAACCTCCGCAACAGCTGATACAATGAGTGGATGTCGCGATAGCCGGTTGTATGCTTACAAACACATATTGGAGCGAGTTCCGGTATGTCGCGCACACACCAGTCCGGCGTTGTCGCCTTACTTGCCATCGGACACGAGTGAGGTGCTAGCCATGTGGTGCAAATACTAACTACGCTGACGACATTCACGGTCACGGCTCACGGTCCGATGGCAGATTCAGTAGGTATTTTCAGATGCCATTTTATTTTAACCATCGTGACGTATCAAAATCTTCCGCCACTGCCTGTCGGTCGTGCCGCCGCTAGCCAAACACAGAAGCCATCAATGAAATGTCATCCGCGCAATTAATAACAAGGGATTTGGTAGCGTTCTCTGCTCCACTATAACTATCCTAACCCACAAATCTCCAAAAGTTCGCAAGTTAATAATAATTATCAGGACTATCTTGCCATAGGACACGGTTGCTGATCAGGGTACGTGGATAGGGAGAATCTTGAAACTTGGGCTTATGTACACACGCTTTCAAAATTGCATGGGCAGTTTATGAATGAATTTATTCATTAATTGCCCATACACTTTTTAACGCCTATGTACAATAAAATAATACGTAAATTAACTACTAACTATTAATCATGATATTTCATCTTTTACCTTTAACGATAATAAACTGGTTTTGTGGTATTACATAACACTTTCTTCCTGTGATGTGCGTGCAAATAGTATTTTAGGCGGCTCCCTCTTCCAGCGTTCCACTTTGTTCCATTTTCACCATTCTGGCAATCGAAGGCTCACGCGACCAAGCAAAACTCGGGCTCAGATTGCAGACAAGTTAGGTGTCGCGAAGTCATGGCCGTACATTGTCACTGCTAAGTCCGTGCAAGCTTGGTGTACACAGATATCTTAATAAGTAGTAGGTACATTCTATGAAAAGACAAACCGACTTGACGTTGCAAAAGTTTATAGAAGTAAATATGTTCCTATCTTTCTAGTTGTAGTTGCTTACACTATTTTGACGCTAACACGTCCCTATTACAAGCACTTGACACTGAGTAGGAAAACACAGATTATTTAATTTGCAATATATTTCACACTTTCGGATTCCTTATTATTTAAAATTTATGACTAGAATTGTACCCTTTTTACTATAAAATTTACAAACGTTCTATAAGTAAAGTAAAAGCATGAATGTTCAACGTTAGTAATAGTACCTACTTGTAGTGCCCGGATAAACATTGAATATTCAAGAAAAAAATATTGTTTTACCTCCAGGTTGTAACAGTAACCACGCTATATTATATTATGCCCTCCCGCGAAGAATGGGTTTGGGAAATTTGCTCACCTAATTCCGATCACTGCTAATGAGTTAAGTGTAAAAAAACTCAAAATACACATCACGCATATACATTCCTAGCAGTCGTGTCCTAAAGGCAAGGAATAGGACTTCCAGTCTTACCGACTTAGGCTGCGTTTTACCAAATTTTTATTCCGAGAATAACGCTTACCCTCAGATAGTAACGTCAAATTACTATGGGATTTTGACATTAGTAGTAGTAGGGATGTGTGCGTTCTGTATCAGAGGAGGCCTGGACAGCATTACGATAGTAAAAATTTCAAGTGTACAATAGGCGATGGGGCAACGTGCAAGAGACGTTCTGCTCAAATTTTAACGCATGACGTTTTTTTAGAGGTATATTTTCTTAAACAAAAGCGTGTATCTAGAAACACGTTTGCATTTATGTTTCAAATAACGCCTCAGCAAATGAAATCTTTTGTCCCTTTCATTAGCATGAACCTTCACTATAGCTATTCCCTTCTCTCATGAATCTTTTGTCCCTTTCATTCGCATAAACATTCGCTATAGCTATTCCCTTCTCTCATGAGAAATTCATGTCTATTTAAAACTCATTACCTCATCGTATCCTAATGCTAATCACTATGAAATGCTATTTAGTTAATCATCGTCGTACCTAACTGTAACTCTAGTATGGGTTTTGCTTTTTAGACAAGTAAGATATAAGTGTTTAGGTAAACTGGATATTTAAAAACAAAATACCCAGGAAGAGCGGTTTATTTCCCTTGGAGACAGCGAAAGATCTAGTATTTAGAATCACAAAAGAAATTGCCGAAACCGACGAGTGCAAAAAGTACCATTTTAATACTAAACTATAAGTATGTTTGTAATTATCTTGTGAATAAAATATTTCTTCAACATATTTGAAATGGTTTTATAAGTAAAACTCATTACCTCATTGTATCTTAATGCTAATCACTAGAAAATGTAATTTAGTTAACTAATTAGTTAAACGGGGCTCACGAGTACTTTATGCGTATAAATAGGTCTAACGAATACTGGATGGTCATCAGTAATGCTCAAGACGTGTTATTGAATTAATATTTAATAATCAACATGGATGGAACGATGGAAGACGATGAAGTAGTAAGCACCTTTTTTACGTGTGAAGACAGTTTAGATCACAAAATGATCAACGCATGTCTTGAGGCTGAAGATGTACAATTTGTTAATGATACTTCTCAAAGATTCTGGGAATTGTGTTCCTTTGAAGTAAATTACAATCAAACTGAAAATGAGAATGGTGAAAACAGGTAAGCATTGTAGATTCTCTGACTAATTTCTTAATGTAAATATGTGCATATGTTTTTTCTAGATTTCTTATTATTGTTAATATTGTTTTAGAAACGTTACTCATCAATCTGGCGGAGGACTTAAGAGAAAAGCAGATGAAGCTGAGGTAGACTTAGAAGCGGGTCCGTCAAGAGCCGTTGAAAACATAGAAAATAGAGATGATCAAACATTGTGCGAAGTGTGTCATATTTGGGTAAGACGACGCTATTTTAGTAATCATTTAAAAAGCAATGCACATAAAAACAATGTTATTCAAAATAATAGTCATGGACTTAGTAATGTTAGCTTGATTAACACTGCGTTTGGGTCGCGAATTCGCACTTATAGAATAGGTTCCGATACCTATCAAGCAGATTTCGAAACCCCCGAAATATTCTTCGATGCTATTCAGAATAAAATTGAGATTTTACTTAAGGAATGCCTAAATGAATTGACCGTAATAAATGTTAATTTCATTGTTCAAGCGGAGTTTGTTCAAGAAACCAAGGAATTAAAAAATACGTTTGATTTTCAAACGTTTAACTACAATTTTTGTATTGGAGATGATTTTGAACCTTTGTTGAAAAAAGTTAGAGACATTATTTGCATTCGGATGAGTGAATTTGAAAAAAAAGACAGTGGTTGGACTTTAAAGAAAATTTTATTTTTAGATATGAATATAAACAAGTTTAACCCTTTAAAGGGGTCTTCATTTCTGGATTTACCAAATGACATAAAAAATAAAAAGGCAGTCATAAATGTACAAAATAAGGATAACTTATGTTTGAAATGGGCTATATTGTCAGCTATGTTTCCTGCGTTGAAAAACGCAAACCGAACTTCCGCATATCTACAACACCAGAACAAATTAAATTTCACAAATATAAACTTTCCTGTAAAATTAGCAGATATTAAAAAAGTTGAGGCTTTAAATAACATTAGCATTAACGTATTTGGATTAGAATATAATAGTATATCAAAATCAAATAGCATCGTGGGGCCGTTGTACTTTACGAAATCAAGGAAGGAAACGCATATTAATTTACTGTATTTAACAAATGGTAATACTGGTCATTATTGCTTCATTAAAAACTTGTCACGATTAGTAAACAAGCAAATTACCGGACGCAACGACGCGATTCATATCTGTGATGGATGTCTTTTATATTTTTCGACGGGTCAAAAATTGAATGACCACCAGAAATATGATTGTAGACATGTTGTGACAGAACTCCCTAATACTCAAAAGTCGAACAAAAATTGGTTTAATGAAATTAAACCCAGTAACAAACTTTTATTTGATCAGTTTCAACGAAAACATAAATTACCATTTGTAATTTATGCGGATTTTGAAAGTTTTCTCAAACCCATTTCAACTAGTGAGCGAGATCCAACCGAACCATTTACAAATAATGTTCAAGAACATGAAGTTTACAGTTATGGTTACTACATAAAATGTTCTTTCGATGATAGTCTTTCAAAATATAGTACGTATACGGGGTTCCATTGTGCTAAGCATTTCATGGAAAGCATATGCAAAGATATCGCTCTTATCCAACGGAAAATTTGTTTTCAAAAAACACCAGTATCACTGTCTTCGGTGGATAAAGAAAATATAGGAAAAACAACAAAATGTTTTATATGCAATAATGATTTGCATTTAGACCGCGTTGAGCATTATGAATGGACTACTGGTAGTTTCGAGGGTCTAGCACATTCATTATGTAGTTCGAAGTTTAAGACACCTCGTTTTGTACCTATTTTTTTACATAATTTAAGTACTTATGATGCCCATTTCATAGTCCACGCGTTAAACTTTAGAGAAGGACAGGTTGAAATCATCCCTCAAAATAAGGAAAAATACATTTCTTTTTCTAAAAAAATACAAATACATGGACAAGAGATCAGCTTACGTTTTTTAGATTCTTTTAAGTTTATGTCAGCCAGCTTGGACTGTCTTTCGAAAAATCTTAAACTAAATCAATTCGAAGAGTTAAAAAAACAATTCCCACTCCAAGAAGACTTTAAAAGATTAATAAGAAAAGGTATTTTTCCATATGAGTTCATTAAATCCTATGATGCGTTAAATGTAACATCGCTTCCTACCCAAGCAGAATTTTACAACACCTTATGTGATAGCGCTGTTTCTTGTGACGACTACGACCATGCTCAAGATGTGTGGAAACATTTCAAATGTAAAACCATGCTGGATTACTCAAACTTATATTTAAAGACAGATGTTATGTTACTAACGGACGTATTCGAAAATTTCCGAAAAATTTGTTTAGTAACATATGACTTGGATCCAGCACATTACTATACAGCTCCTGGTTTAAGTTGGGATGCGATGCTAAAACATACTAATGTCGAATTAGAATTATTAACTGATTTTGATAAAGTCGCATTCATTAAGAAAGGGATCAGAGGAGGAGTATCTCAATGCAGTAACCGTTATGCCAAGGCTAACAACGAGTATATTAATGGATATGATCCTACTGAACCAAAATCATATTTAGCATATTTCGATGCCAATAATTTATATGGATGGGCTATGTCACAGTATTTACCAATTGGAGATTTTGAGTGGGTAAATGTAGATACTGATTTTAACATTCCTGACATGTGTGATTATGGTTATATACTTGAAGTTGATCTTGATTATCCTGATTGCTTGCACGACTCGCAATCTGATTTACCTCTTTGCCCAGAGAATATTGTCATAGGTAACAGTAAAGAGCGAAAACTTGTTCCAAATCTTAACAAAAAAACCAAATATGTTATACACGCTTGTAACAAAATGTGATTTCCCACAGCTACTGGGACCAGCAACTATGGCTGTAAATGGATGAATAAAATGAATCATTATTTTTATAATGCAACAAAATAGACTACTTCTATTTGAGAAGGTTACTTAGGGAATAAACACATGTTCAATGATGGAAAGAAAACTATTTATTTTCCTTAAATATGTATCATATATTTCACTCTAAATACCATCTAACAACATTAAATATTTAAAACTAACATTTAATTACAAAATGATACAAATAAAACAAACAGGTATACACAACATTAGTACAACTTAGATTTAACTGTAAAATATAAATATAGTGTGATCATAATATTTACAAACGTTAACCTATACTTATACAAATCATTAACAACTATTGTCTTAAACTATAATGACCCCAAGCTAACGTGTTAGTAGAATTGGGGATAATATATCGTTTGGTATCATTGTAAGAGAGACTTGTTTTATTAATACATTGTGTAAATATAACATGTTTTATAGATCTAAATCTGTACATTTTAGAAAACTGCTTCGTTTTATCAAAAAGGCAAGTTTTGTAATCCTCCATTTTCATCTTTTTCGTTACAGATTTGTTTACACCTTTTGCTTTTGCTACAAACTCATCCTCTACAGACATAGCATACATTTTCGATCGCAATCCTACAAACTCTTTTAATATTTTCCCATTATTTTCATCTTTGAAATAACCTAGCTTCTTTTTATTTAATTGCGGAAAGCCAAAAATATTATTCGATGCATAATCAGATGTATCAAAAAACTGCGGTAAGTCTGGTTTTATACTCAGATAAAAGTTGTCTGTGAAACATTGATAAATCAAGCTGTCTGTATCAGTATATAATAGTTTAATATTATTCGTAAACTTTTTCTTCATATAGTTGTAGTGAAAGTCATACATTAATGTTTTTGATATATCTAATATGCAAAATCCTAAATATATTGGTTTATTGTAATACAATTTAGTTCTATGCAACTGGATAGCTATCAAATTTTCTGAAAATATACTCAAACTATGGAATTCGGGCTTTGCGATTAACGATTGAGCACCTAACACTTTACCTTTGCTTTCCCAGTGTGTTATTAATTTAACATTAACTCTTTTTTCAATGTTTTCCATAGTCTTTCCGAATACAGCGTTATTCATCAGCTTAAAAAAATCTTTTTCAAAATCAGATGTTGCCTGTGTACGTAAATGTGTATTTAAATCAATATATGTTTTTAACCACGGACTTTGTTTAAACCTCAGCACTCTGTGAACTTTGGTTAATTGTAATCCCAAATTTAAACATTGCTTGAGGTTTCTATAGTGTATAACATATTTGGTTTTTTTGTTAAGATTTGGAACAAGTTTTCGCTCTTTACTGTTACCTATGACAATATTCTCTGGGCAAAGAGGTAAATCAGATTGCGAGTCGTGCAAGCAATCAGGATAATCAAGATCAACTTCAAGTATATAACCATAATCACACATGTCAGGAATGTTAAAATCAGTATCTACATTTACCCACTCAAAATCTCCAATTGGTAAATACTGTGACATAGCCCATCCATATAAATTATTGGCATCGAAATATGCTAAATATGATTTTGGTTCAGTAGGATCATATCCATTAATATACTCGTTGTTAGCCTTGGCATAACGGTTACTGCATTGAGATACTCCTCCTCTGATCCCTTTCTTAATGAATGCGACTTTATCAAAATCAGTTAATAATTCTAATTCGACATTAGTATGTTTTAGCATCGCATCCCAACTTAAACCAGGAGCTGTATAGTAATGTGCTGGATCCAAGTCATATGTTACTAAACAAATTTTTCGGAAATTTTCGAATACGTCCGTTAGTAACATAACATCTGTCTTTAAATATAAGTTTGAGTAATCCAGCATGGTTTTACATTTGAAATGTTTCCACACATCTTGAGCATGGTCGTAGTCGTCACAAGAAACAGCGCTATCACATAAGGTGTTGTAAAATTCTGCTTGGGTAGGAAGCGATGTTACATTTAACGCATCATAGGATTTAATGAACTCATATGGAAAAATACCTTTTCTTATTAATCTTTTAAAGTCTTCTTGGAGTGGGAATTGTTTTTTTAACTCTTCGAATTGATTTAGTTTAAGATTTTTCGAAAGACAGTCCAAGCTGGCTGACATAAACTTAAAAGAATCTAAAAAACGTAAGCTGATCTCTTGTCCATGTATTTGTATTTTTTTAGAAAAAGAAATGTATTTTTCCTTATTTTGAGGGATGATTTCAACCTGTCCTTCTCTAAAGTTTAACGCGTGGACTATGAAATGGGCATCATAAGTACTTAAATTATGTAAAAAAATAGGTACAAAACGAGGTGTCTTAAACTTCGAACTACATAATGAATGTGCTAGACCCTCGAAACTACCAGTAGTCCATTCATAATGCTCAACGCGGTCTAAATGCAAATCATTATTGCATATAAAACATTTTGTTGTTTTTCCTATATTTTCTTTATCCACCGAAGACAGTGATACTGGTGTTTTTTGAAAACAAATTTTCCGTTGGATAAGAGCGATATCTTTGCATATGCTTTCCATGAAATGCTTAGCACAATGGAACCCCGTATACGTACTATATTTTGAAAGACTATCATCGAAAGAACATTTTATGTAGTAACCATAACTGTAAACTTCATGTTCTTGAACATTATTTGTAAATGGTTCGGTTGGATCTCGCTCACTAGTTGAAATGGGTTTGAGAAAACTTTCAAAATCCGCATAAATTACAAATGGTAATTTATGTTTTCGTTGAAACTGATCAAATAAAAGTTTGTTACTGGGTTTAATTTCATTAAACCAATTTTTGTTCGACTTTTGAGTATTAGGGAGTTCTGTCACAACATGTCTACAATCATATTTCTGGTGGTCATTCAATTTTTGACCCGTCGAAAAATATAAAAGACATCCATCACAGATATGAATCGCGTCGTTGCGTCCGGTAATTTGCTTGTTTACTAATCGTGACAAGTTTTTAATGAAGCAATAATGACCAGTATTACCATTTGTTAAATACAGTAAATTAATATGCGTTTCCTTCCTTGATTTCGTAAAGTACAACGGCCCCACGATGCTATTTGATTTTGATATACTATTATATTCTAATCCAAATACGTTAATGCTAATGTTATTTAAAGCCTCAACTTTTTTAATATCTGCTAATTTTACAGGAAAGTTTATATTTGTGAAATTTAATTTGTTCTGGTGTTGTAGATATGCGGAAGTTCGGTTTGCGTTTTTCAACGCAGGAAACATAGCTGACAATATAGCCCATTTCAAACATAAGTTATCCTTATTTTGTACATTTATGACTGCCTTTTTATTTTTTATGTCATTTGGTAAATCCAGAAATGAAGACCCCTTTAAAGGGTTAAACTTGTTTATATTCATATCTAAAAATAAAATTTTCTTTAAAGTCCAACCACTGTCTTTTTTTTCAAATTCACTCATCCGAATGCAAATAATGTCTCTAACTTTTTTCAACAAAGGTTCAAAATCATCTCCAATACAAAAATTGTAGTTAAACGTTTGAAAATCAAACGTATTTTTTAATTCCTTGGTTTCTTGAACAAACTCCGCTTGAACAATGAAATTAACATTTATTACGGTCAATTCATTTAGGCATTCCTTAAGTAAAATCTCAATTTTATTCTGAATAGCATCGAAGAATATTTCGGGGGTTTCGAAATCTGCTTGATAGGTATCGGAACCTATTCTATAAGTGCGAATTCGCGACCCAAACGCAGTGTTAATCAAGCTAACATTACTAAGTCCATGACTATTATTTTGAATAACATTGTTTTTATGTGCATTGCTTTTTAAATGATTACTAAAATAGCGTCGTCTTACCCAAATATGACACACTTCGCACAATGTTTGATCATCTCTATTTTCTATGTTTTCAACGGCTCTTGACGGACCCGCTTCTAAGTCTACCTCAGCTTCATCTGCTTTTCTCTTAAGTCCTCCGCCAGATTGATGAGTAACGTTTCTAAAACAATATTAACAATAATAAGAAATCTAGAAAAAACATATGCACATATTTACATTAAGAAATTAGTCAGAGAATCTACAATGCTTACCTGTTTTCACCATTCTCATTTTCAGTTTGATTGTAATTTACTTCAAAGGAACACAATTCCCAGAATCTTTGAGAAGTATCATTAACAAATTGTACATCTTCAGCCTCAAGACATGCGTTGATCATTTTGTGATCTAAACTGTCTTCACACGTAAAAAAGGTGCTTACTACTTCATCGTCTTCCATCGTTCCATCCATGTTGATTATTAAATATTAATTCAATAACACGTCTTGAGCATTACTGATGACCATCCAGTATTCGTTAGACCTATTTATACGCATAAAGTACTCGTGAGCCCCGTTTAACTAATTAGTTAACTAAATTACATTTTCTAGTGATTAGCATTAAGATACAATGAGGTAATGAGTTTTACTTATAAAACCATTTCAAATATGTTGAAGAAATATTTTATTCACAAGATAATTACAAACATACTTATAGTTTAGTATTAAAATGGTACTTTTTGCACTCGTCGGTTTCGGCAATTTCTTTTGTGATTCTAAATACTAGATCTTTCGCTGTCTCCAAGGGAAATAAACCGCTCTTCCTGGGTATTTTGTTTTTAAATATCCAGTTTACCTAAACACTTATATCTTACTTGTCTAAAAAGCAAAACCCATACTAGAGTTACAGTTAGGTACGACGATGATTAACTAAATAGCATTTCATAGTGATTAGCATTAGGATACGATGAGGTAATGAGTTTTAAATAGACATGAATTTCTCATGAGAGAAGGGAATAGCTATAGCGAATGTTTATGCGAATGAAAGGGACAAAAGATTCATGAGAGAAGGGAATAGCTATAGTGAAGGTTCATGCTAATGAAAGGGACAAAAGATTTCATTTGCTGAGGCGTTATTTGAAACATAAATGCAAACGTGTTTCTAGATACACGCTTTTGTTTAAGAAAATATACCTCTAAAAAAACGTCATGCGTTAAAATTTGAGCAGAACGTCTCTTGCACGTTGCCCCATCGCCTATTGTACACTTGAAATTTTTACTATCGTAATGCTGTCCAGGCCTCCTCTGATACAGAACGCACACATCCCTACTACTATTAGTATCCAAGAGTAAGCGTTACTCTTGGTTAAAAAGTTTGGTTAAAACCCAGCCTTAGGCTGCGTTTTACCAAATTTTTATTCCGAGAATAACGCTTACTCAGATCTATCTCAAATTACTATGGGATTTTGACATTAGTATCCAAGAGTAAGCGTTACTCTTGGTTAAAAAGTTTGGTCAAATCCGGCCTAAGTAGGAATATTATCGGTTTACTCGAGGAGTAGACTCTCCCGCCTTTATGTAGACGATGAGAACGAACGGCCAGCGCGTCGCACTGCGCCTCTGTTGGTCCAACTAATTAACTGCGCTCATGCGCTCCGCCCTTTGTCTTTACTCCGGAATAGAGCCGGCGAAAGATGGGGTCGAGTCGACTAATGTGACTATGGCTAGCACACGTTGCGTTGTTTCGCTTGTCTTAAACGAAAAGAAGCATGTGAGACAACTGACTGGTCTGTCTATGTACTGAACATTCAAATTAGCCAATATATATATACAGGTATTTATTTATTTGATTTTGCCTTTTAAAACCAACCTAAAATGAGTATTCGAAGGTTTCGTTTCTGACAATGCCTGGTGGTAGTCGAACTAATAAGTGATATTTTCTGCCTACACCGTCGCACACGCTAAACGCATAAAGTTGTGTTGTCTTTGCAAACACATTTACTATATCTTAGGTACCCATGGCTTTTTATTTTCATGTTAAAAGCGACGTGACACGAAATACGTCACACAACGTAGCCTATTCACGCATCTTGCCTTCGCTTCTATGTTTCTGTTTTGCCATCTGCTATTAACTTTCCGTGTGACGTGAGTGACGTGACACCTACAATGGCATACATTACATATAATTTCTCTGTACAATAGTGTTTGTTTTGGTGACACGCGTGGTGTGTGTAAACACCGCCGTTACGTAGATAATTCATAATAACATTATACAGGCCGTATTTTACATGGATCGAGAGCTACTAGATCATGTGATGTTACGCAAAATAGACTGTTTTTTAAACAGGATCAGAGGGCACTTAGAATACAACCAAGCTTTGGGTATCAACAAAAAATCTTTATATTAATAACGAATGAAAATGACCTATATCTATCTTAACTTCAACAACAATCAGATCTTTGCACGGCAAGCAAATGAAATGTCCAAACGCAGATTATACGAGTATAATAGTTCTTAAGAACAGATATTTACCTGTCATAAGGTAACATACATTACATTACATTACATACATTACGATACAAGGGCGAAAAAGAGGAAACGGAAACGACCGTAGGGAGTGTTTTAAATCGACACGAGTTGCGTATTACCTTTCGTATCGTACGACGTTTTACAGTCATATGGCCCTATGAATATTCGACGCAGGCAAGTAAAGTGCTCATTATCGCCCTAGGGCGGTAATGTAGCACCATGTGTACTGTAAAACAGTTGACGCTCGGCTCTCCTCTCTTCCGCACAACGCTAGGGTTGCCTACAGTTTGAAATATTATATAATAATACGGGCACCGGCGGGCGCGGAATGCGTGGGCAGCCCGTGTCCGTATCGACATAAGACAAAAGACGAGTTCTCGCGGATAATTCTCCGCGATGGAACTCCATAGGTCTGTCTGTTCGAAGACAGTCACACTGCAGAAGGGGACAAAGCACGGAGGACGGGTGAACAAACTTCTTCAAGGCGGTAAGGGATGCTTATCCTAGGAGTGTAGTAGCGTGTTGCGCCACAGGCCACAGGTTGATTGTCGGATTGTCATAAAACGTGAATATTTCCTGCGTATCAAAACGCGTGCAGCCAACAGCGCGCCGCCCAATCACGGGCCGGCGGCCAAGGCTGCGGCGATAGCGGTGTGCAGCCAACACTTTTTAATTTAAACACCGCACATCTACACCAACGGTACAACTAGTAACATACCACCTTTTTAAAATACCTTTTTTAAAGTACTTCCTGGAATACAGATTATTGAATGGTGATAACTGGAGCGCGCTTTTTGAAGTCTTGCTACTTGTAAACAAGCGGATGTCCTTTTAAAAAATATTTTCTGCATGCCACTCAAGTTACAAACACTATAACGGACTTCTAGACGATAAAAATGACTACGCGGAGATTTTCATGGTATGTACCGTGAAGCAGGTATAGTACCAGCCGGTCCCTGGTAGATAATTACTTTAGGTTATTAATGTTTTATACTTGTTAATATAATAAAATGTTAATAACCTAAAGTGACGGCCGGAGACAACATTGTTTGTAGTTCGGATCCGAACCTTGGACCTTTCGCTGTGTTGACGTCAGAAGCGACATTTTATCAGGGTTTATGGAAGAGTATTCATTATCAGGTCTGTCAACATTTGCTTTAGCAAGTACTTACTGGATTTTTGCTTGCGTCAACATTTACATTACATACTTGCCACCGAAATGTGTATCCATGACAATACTGATTAGACATGGCCAAAATTAATATTATGAATTTATGACTGCTTTCAGGTCGGTTATCTATGCTGAAATATTTAATGCTAAACTCGTTGTTTCCTACATGAACAACTAGACTACATCTGCGTAGGAGTTGTTAAACTTTCAATCCTATTGTGGTCCCTTTGGAGATAACCTATATTACAAAGCAATCCTTACTTAGCCGGGTTTTATGTTACTTGCACTGTTAAACTGGACAGTTTGGATGGATGGTCTGTATCTTGTTTTGTATTTTCATTTATCAGTAGTTTACGACGGATATTCATTGTGTATTTATAACTCGGACACGATGAAATTAAACTAGGACGGGGATTGATAACGTAACCTCGTAGTAAGTACAATGGATGCAGTAACCCAATGACTGGCGAGTCACAAACAAGCAAGATAATGCTAGCCACGGGTCATCGAATGATTATCTAGTTATAGGGTAATGTTAATATGCTACTCGTAAAAAGAAATGTCGCCTACATGACTTTATTCACCTAAGAAATCGCCATAACGCATCATATGCAAATGAAAATAAATGTCAATTGCAGATCTAGCCAGTGTCGGATTTAGACATTTGCCGCCCGCAGGCTGTTCGCGTCAGCATCCGACGTCGTCGCCTTGCAGTTTGCCGATTTGCCGCGCCCAAACATTTTGCCGCCCTAGGTTTTCGATAATGAGGAACATCGGCGGCGAACCCAAGCATGATATCCCGTTTTTCTGGGATACATGCGTCCCTCAACTGTTTAGGTCACAGATACTCAAAGTCATAAAAACATCATCCTGTCAGCGAAAAAAGAACGCCTCAAACATACGTTACGAGTACCACGCGCAATCTGAACAGCAAGCACAAGTTATTTACCTATAGCAAAATGTGCTTTAATTGTAGCTAATATTTACACTAAAAGAAAATATTTATGTGTTCCTTTTTAAAACGAAGTAGGAATTTCTTATCCCCATTGGATTGTACGCAAGTCCTCTAAAGCTATAAGGCTGAATGTGCGTTTCGTTTGTTACAGAGACATCAGTACAGTGCGAGGAGAGCGGTCGGTGCGGCGCGGCGACGAGAGCGGCCGGCTGCCGTCGAGCGTGCATGACGCACACAACACTTAGCACTACTGCTCGCAGGTACACACACTCCCCAATCCACGAGAGAGAGAGAGAGAGAGAGAGAACCCGCCCCTGAGTCACAAGTTTAAGTTAGGTTTTGTACAGTCAAGTGTAAAAATATGGTGGTGCACATCTTACTCAAAAATATGTCCTATAGCACCTTATGCCGGTGTAATAAGAGCGTAGTACCATATTTATGAGTCGATTATGTCGAACCATATTTTTGCACTTGACTGTAGCATGAAGTAATTAATCCCTTTGGCGGTCTAAATCAAGAAGGCAATGAAGCTCATAATTTATTGGCATTGGCATAGAAGATACCACTTTTATCTGCCATGGATGGCGAAATAAGTTTCGCGACACTAGAGAATTCATTACATAAAATACGGGCTTGCAATACTTTTATCGGCTAGGCAGCATTGCCTGCCGCAGGCTTCAATTTATTTTACAAGAGGGAGGTAATTGAATCTACACTATACCTACACCGCTACGGATAGGTAAGGATTCTCAATTAAATTTGCTCTTGCTTTGTGGTCGCGGTAGAAAATAGTTATGTTTAATTGAATCTTTTCAGAGAGAATTGGATTTTTTACAATGGCCCCGTTTTCTCAAGACTCAAAAAACATATGAAAACAAATAAAAAATGTGTAAAATAAAGCATTTTTCAATAATATTATTTCTAAAATATGGATTGGATATGTACTTTTCCGTTAACCACGTTTTACCAGCAACCACATTCTATGAGCGACTACCTCCCGGCATGAAAGAAGAGTCTTGCGACAGTAAATTTAAAGAGTCGACTTAGAACATTTTTATTGGATATTCTACAGATGACTTTTGAATTATAATGACTTTGTATATTGTGAGATAAATAAATAAACTAAACTTTAACTTTACTTTGGTATCTAGATGATGGTACCCTCAGGGGTAGGCCAGAGGTATTGGAGCGGGATCTACTCACCCTCCTTCCTCGTTTGCGAGAGTTAGGTCTAGAAGTTAACACGGGGAAATGTGAGTTTTTCCCCTGCAGCTACGATTCCAGTCTGTCGCTTCCTTTACTCACTCAGTTACTTTCCGGGCTCAAGGAGTTATCGGCTTAAACTTTTGAACTTTTGGGTTCTACCTTGGGAAAAGTAGTTATTAATACATTCCATTTGAATTAAAATGATCTTTCGTAATATGCTTAAAAAGTAACAGGATTCATGTTAGTTGCTCCAATATCGTATCAAGAAGTTGCTCAAAGTCGTAAAAAAAGTACCTATACCGGGCTCTTAATATTCTGCTAAACAGAAGTTTCGATGAAATTGAACAAAATGTCTGATGATTTGGACTCTTATAAACATCGGACATAACCTAACGAGTGTGTTCTTGTTTAAATCGCCGCAATGAAGCGCAAATTGAAAGATCTGCCAGATTGGTGAATGGATGAATTGAATGTATACGTGAGCGCCTCGCCACGAGCCAGCGCACGCCGGCGGGATGTAGTGGTACGAAGCACCTGGGGTGCGTGTTCTGTTTCAGAAAATCAAAATTTTGCAGTAACCGCCATCGGAAACTGCTGCCGCTGAGGCAGACGTGACTGCGCGCCGCCCCGCGCCCGCGCCCGCGCCCCGCGCACACACATGCCCCGCTAGCACCCCGCCCGGAACAAGGTACGGTTAGCAACACACATACCTAGTCACCTTTATTCCATTTTTAACCTTCCTTAGTAATAAGTTCCGATACCTTTTGGTACATATTTATAGACGCGTATATATGAGACGCTTTACTTCAAACTCAGGTAAATCCATCTGTCAGATTATGCGATTGGTATTAAGAAAAGGTAATAAGGTAGATATTTGCTGAGAGGGTCGAATGGATTTACCCGAGTTTGAAATTAAGCGACACATAATATATAATTCACAATTCGGTAAATTTTTTACATACCTACCTTAATTTTAAAAACCAGCTATCTGAATGATATGCATCTGTCCTTTTGCGACTCATTTACAGTTGTGGCTAGATAATTAAGAACAAGATTCTTTTCACCATACAAATGCTTACAAATTGGACTTGCACATTTGATGATAATTTAAAAAGTAATTAGGTATTTTACGGAACTTTGCAATACATTTTTGTATACCTTAGTTAAGCATGGGTTAATTGTATGTAATGTTGGCATTTGTATGGGGTAAAAAATCTTGTCTTTAAATATCTGGCCACGACTGTATACCGACCTCATACTCAGTCGCACTGAAAGGAAGAAAACCAACCCAACTAAGCACACTCAAAAAGCTTACCTTCCTACCATAATATCGACATACAGATGGTCCTTGAGCGTTCTTCAAAAAAGTCCCGAAAACTTATTTCTTCCAGATCTGGACTTGCTTGGGCTCATTCGAATCAGGATCACGACCTGATTCGATCCTGATAATAAAAAGTCTAAACAATCCCTTACCATTACTTCACGTTTTTGTATGAAATTACTATGAGCGTGGCGTAATGGAAAATTAAATCATATATGAAAATTTCGGGACTTTCTCTATTATCAGGATCGATCCTGATAATAAAAAAAAACCTCATTCGAATTAGAATCGCTAACTGATTCGAATCAGAATATTCTGATTCGAATGAACCCAAGCAAGTCCAGATCTGGAAGTATCAGGTAATCGGGATTTATTTTGGAAAAAGCTTATTATTGAACTAAAACTTTGTTTCAGGAGCACTGAACAAAAAAAAAAACTCTTACTTATTAAAACTGTTGTCCATTTCAGAAGCAGTGGGTACAGCCCGGTTTAGTTAGTTAGTTGTATACATAAGCACCAGCCATGGGTTCGCTCAACGTGAACCGGAATGTCGCCGACGCGTTCTACCGCTACAAGATGCCGCGCATCTGCGCCAAGGTCGAGGGCAAGGGCAACGGCATCAAGACTGTCATCGTCAACATGCCGGAGGTGGCCAAGGCGCTTGGCCGTCCAGCTACATGTGAGTGTCACTTGTTCTACGGAAAATGAAAAAAACTTAACAAAAAAAACTTGGCTAACCGCTATTTCTCTGGATGCCTGAAGCCTCAGGAGCTCTCATCATCATTTCAGCCGTTCATCGCCCACTGCTGAGCATAGGCCTCTCTTGTACGCCACTGGTCCTGGTCTAGTGTCAACCTCATCCTGAAGTGCCCCGCAACCTTTCTAATCCATCCACCTATCGAGTTAACGGACACCAAGCGCTTCTTTCACCTGAAAGCGGCCACCAATCTGTCAATTGGTCCACCTGCCAACACTGCCTGGCAACATGTTTGCCACATCTAATTTGGTCATGCACTTGTGCGACGTCGGATTTAGACGTTCCTCACTCGGTTTTGAAGTTTGATGCCGAGCATGACGCGCTCCATGGCTCTTTGTGCTAGTCTTATTTGACGCACAGCCTCGTTAGTGAGCGTCATAAGCGTCCTTAGCTCTAAGCTATCTAAGCTCCCCTGGGAAGATTTAGGTAACCAGATAATTATGGATTGTCTTCGGACCAGCTACCCAGAGTGTAGATTTAGGTGTACCAAATAATAATGATATTTGATTGGCCACAGACCCGACGAAGTACTTCGGGTGCGAGCTGGGCGCGCAGACGCAGTTCGACTACAAGAACGAGCGCTTCATCGTCAACGGCTCGCACGACTCCGCCAAGCTGCAGGACTTGCTCGATGGGTAAGGCCAGTCCCACTGTAACACTAGAGTTCGACTATGCTAAGTTTTTGATAGCACTGACTGTGATAGTGTTAAGTAAACGTCATAATTTCATAGAAGTTTGACGTTTAAAATAACACTTTAAAGTTTAAAGTTTGGCATTTCATTTGCTTGAAAGAAATAACGTGGTTGACTCTATGCACGCATTCCTGACCCGAACTTTAAAATAATACGGGAGCCGGGTGTGCGCAAATTAGTATTATTTGGTACCTACACGTTATACTGAGGGCCTACCAAGAGCCACTTCGTTCGTTCGATACTCTATTTCCCTCTCTATTGCTCTCGCATATTCGAGCGATAAAGAGGCAAATAGAAGAACGAACGAAGTGGTTCACGGTAGGCCCTCTGGTTCATAGACTACCATATATAGCATATATATGATTAGTGTTCCTGTTCGAACGCCAATTGTATCAAATTTGAAGTTTTCGTATTTCGGCGTTTGGGATTCACGTGTGCCCGTTCGTTCGTCAGTTGTAACGAATACCAATAATATTATTGAAATAAGCATCAGATTGTTCGATTTTATACACCCAATAGCCCAATTATTTTAGCCACTGCGTGCATCCCATAATATGGCATGTTCAGCGTCCGCCTGGTGTATCTTTTACATTTGATTATACCTATCGTCAAAAGGGCTTCAACGTCTGCACTGTCTATACCTTTAAAGACTCAGAACACTGCTGTTCCTAGACAGAAAAGACACAGGATAGTTTTATTTTGATTGATAAAAAAATGTGTGTGTTAGGTTCATCCGCAAGTTCGTCCTGTGCCCCGAGTGCGACAACCCGGAGACGGAGCTGATCGTATCCACGAAGCGGAACACCATCTCGCAGGGCTGCAAGGCGTGCGGCTACCACGGCACGCTGGACTTCTCCCACAAGCTCAACACCTTCATCCTCAAGAACCCGCCCACCAAGGACCCCAGCACCGAGGTACTGTGGCCCTACACACACATCACATTCTACACAGACATTCTATTATGAAACGTAGAGAAAGAGGTCACCATACTTATATAATCAATC
Organism: Lathronympha strigana; assembly: GCA_949128165.1. NCBI lineage: Eukaryota > Metazoa > Arthropoda > Insecta > Lepidoptera > Tortricidae > Lathronympha > Lathronympha strigana. The sequence goes on from OX421914.1 coordinate 4,859,694, forward strand.
AGGAAGCAGGAACTCTTCAAGTATAAAACTTATTACCTTTTGACAGTTTTTATTAGAATATATTAAATTAGGTACATGAATTACTTAAATTAATTAGGCAAGGTTTCTTATTAAAATAAGTAAACACTTCGACGGTCAATACCAGAATGCCCAGCCGGGCACCAGCTCCTGACCAAGAAGACCACCGTTATGGCGGGCAAATCCAGCTCTGTGATTGGCCCACGACACTTTGTCGCGAGCCAATCAGAGAACCGGCTTATTCTGGCGCCATAAATTCAGCATTTTTTTTTTGAATTTTATGCGCTGGTAACTAGACCTTTAAGCCAAAAAAAGTTGCCATTCTTAAGCAATAATTGTTGCCAGTTTATACCAAAACATCTAAGTAATAAAGTAACGTCTACACTAATTGAAAACTAATTAATTAAAGCAATAAATATCTGAAACCTAACACTTAAGCACTTTTACTTGTGGATTTCTACGTTTCTATGAGCATAAACAACTACCACCCTACACCATTTCACACTACAATATTTCAGGTTCACCCCTAAAACAATAATTGTATATTATTTTAATTATAAATATTTATTTATTAGTATATACCAAATAACAATTTCCAAAAGAACTTAGCCTAAAACATGTTAAAAGGTAATTAAAATAACAACAAAATTAAAATTAGACTTAAACTACACATAAATTTAAATTCCTAAGCTACAAACCTAATCAAATAACCCGCCCCGTACCATTCCGGGCGCAAAAGTGCCCAACACACTCGCTGCGTTTCCGCGTTGAACTGCGATGGATAACCTTTGCACCAGGAATGATCCGGAGCGGGGATCATATCCTTTCTCTCTCAAGCGACCTGCAATTTCTTTGAGGAACGCCTTTGCCTCTGTGCACCAACTACCAGACGTCTCTACAGCCAGCGGAACAAACAAAAAGCCACCCAAACACGCATACTTTTCCCGCTTTCTTAAAGCAGCGATCTCAGCAGCGGCCGCGGCCAATACTGAGGTACGACCGATGTGCGATGCAGCAAAAGTGCTAATGCATGTAGCGTCCCAAAGAAGGCACTTTCCTTTCTGCCATGGCACTAACGTCATACCGTCCGGCCTCTTACCATCCGACCGGCTAAGCCCAGGGGGCTCGAGCAAACACGGCACACCCGCAGAGACAAGCGCCCTGCGAATTACGTCGTTTAAAACTTATTTTAATTAGTTTGGGACTGCATATGTGCGGTGATCGCTGGTTGTCTTGTATGCTCTGTCTAGTAGTTGAGGTGGTCTGGGACACATACAAGACAGTGATTAAGTTGAACTGGTGTAGAATCACATTTTCATCAAGACAGAGTTGTAATATGACATGTATTGATGGAGAATGTTTGCAGGGCTCTTCGCTGACGGAGGGCAACCGCGGCAAGCGCTCCAAGCGCTCCGGGCCCGGCGCCGCCAACGGCAACCACGAGGGCGACACCAACGAGGCCAAGCCTGTAAGCATGGGATACACCGTCTGTATATTCCTAACTGTATTCATCTACACCGGAAGTCTTGCTCGCGAGATATCGTCAGGGCACTCTTGTGTTTTGGCTATTAGTAATGTTAACTGGAGAGATGCAACGGATATCCGGTCACTATCCGATCGGATATCGCGATGCACATCCTCTGCTCCTGCGGACTACTAATGCACAAAAGAAGTATCCACCTCGGTAGGCACGAACTGCAACCTTATGAGATACACAACATTACAGCCCAAAGAATTTGGAACTTACTGGACTCAACGGGAATCAGTAATGAATTATAAAGGGCTGCCACAATAGATCACAACTGGTCGACGCGGCATTTTCATTAGCCTTAAACTACAATAATAATAATCCGATCGGATGGTAACGTAGTCTCTGGCTGGATACTGGATAGTGAATTAGCACGATATTATACAGTAGCATGAATTAAATCATTTATTAATTATAATTTTTCGTCTGCCGCGAAAACAGGAGGTCGCTGGTTCAATCCCAGCCCTGCTCACCGGGGCCTTGTTCACTTTTTCTGTAGTATATGACATCTCTTTCAATTTATAGCACGATATTTACTTCTTCTTCTTTTAAATAATGGCTTCTGTCCGAGTTGGACAATTTTGCCAGTGTCACGTATTATATATTTTAGTATTTGTATAAATATAATAGTATATTGCCACTAGGGCGACGATGTTCGGTAATTGACCTCGCTATATGTTAAGTTCGCTATAGCTAAAAGACTTAAAATATAGCTTCTCAGGGGGCCAAGATCCCGGGATTGCCGCTTGGTGACTAAAGGAGTGACTGAACTCGTTTCAGGATTAATTCTTCATTAGCTGTATACTGCTTCGTTAGTTTACTGCACAATTAGCTATCAACATTACACAATATTCCAGAGACGCCATCGTCAACCCGAGAAACAAACGACAATCCACGATATTTATTAATCAAATTACAAACTAATCAAATAGTATTTAAGGTCAACGTCAGTGTCAAAAAATGCGTACGCGCGTGAATGAATTCTCTATAACTTTTCACTGTGAGAAGCTTAAACAGGCTGGCTATTAATCATTTAAGGTTAACGTCAGTGTCAAAAAATGCGCAATTGCGTGAATGAATTCTCTAGATAACTTTTCACTGTGAGAAGCTTAAACAGGCCGGGAACTGAGTTGCACAATATTGCAATGTGTTACATTTGGTGTTGCAGGAAGGCGAGGCCCCGGCCGCCCCGGCGGCGCCGACGCCGCGCAGCAAGCGCGACAAGCACCGCGAGCGCGCCGACGACGACGACGACGACGGCACCTGGACCGTCGACGTCAGCGAGGCCGCCGTGCGCGCGCGCATGCAGGGTACACACACTACACTACACACACAACACTACACACTACACACACTACACTACACACACAACACTACACACACTACACTACACACACAACACTACACACACTACACTACACACACAACACTACACACACTACACACGCACACAACACTACACACTACACACACAACACTACACACACAACACTACACACACAACACTACACACACAACACTACACACTACACACACAACACTACACACACACACGCGCAACACTACACACACACACGCAACACTACACACTACACACACAACACTACACACACCACTACACACACACCACTACACACACACACACACACACACACACACACACACACACACACACACACTAAACACACACACAACACTACACACTACACACAACACTACACACACAACACTACACTCCCATTCACATGACTCGCTCTGCGTTTTACATACCTATTTTTTTTAGAAGGCGAAGCCTAGATGCTAAGTTTGTAGTCACTGGACTGTTGTCCTCGGGACTTATTGGAATCGGAAGATTAGTTGGTAGATAGGAAGTATACTAGTAGTTTTTCTACTCCAGCACTTTTGTCTGTCAATTAGATGAGTGACAGCGATATTTAAAAGTATACATTATAACTACACCCCGTTATCTAACGCTCACTTTGGGGACAAGTGATGGGGCACTTTCGATAATCTGAATCGATAAAATAATGAAGTTGACTATAAAAACTTGAACTGCTCATTATTATTAATAAACTCGTGTACAAATAATTCAAATTTACCCCCGACGTTAAACTGCTCGTACTTAATTACCGAGTAAGTCGTTTCTGTACTGTTCAATATTGTCGTCCTCCTATCCGATCAAATATATACAGAACATGTAATTACATAAAATAGAACTCATTCATTGCATTTAAAATGAATAAATTATCTAAACATTATTCATAAAAGAAGAATTTTATTTTGACTAATTAATAAATATGAATCGACTAAGCAACATCACTATTTTAGCTTGCCCCCAAAGTGAGCGTTAGATAACGGGGTGTAATTATAACGTTGTCTATGGTATTTCATAAAAATACTGCTACACGATGCTACTATGGGTTTTCATACAATAAATTAGCACTGTTCATTTTTAACTTATTTCTATAGTGGGTATGCAACATCTTCCACATTCTGCCACATTCTGCCACCTTTGGAGATTTTGCTTATATCGCTGTCGTAGTAAAACTAGAGTATGCAACAGCTCGTATTTGATTCTTAATAAACCCATATAATAATAACATGTGGTACTAATACACCCGAGGATTTTACCTACATGTCCCGCGTAAGCATCAACAATATGAATAACGTATTTGCTCGAATAGATCTGACGGAGGGCGCCAAGTCGATGACGTTGAGCGAAGACAGCGAAAAGAATGAGAAGCAGCGCATGGACCTGTTCTACGCGTACATCAAGCAGAAGGCTGCTGCCGGGGATGTCACCTCCACCAAGGCCATCACTGACTTGCTGCACGAGGCCGAACGGTTAGTTATGTCACTATAGGGATGACGACTACGTTTATTATTATTTATTTATTATTTATTATAAGGAGTACCAACAGCTTACAGAAAACATAGTAGTAATAGGAATAAATGACATAAAGCCAATTACAGGTCCTCACAAATAGTAGCATAATAACAGTTAGCGGTTAACACTTATGTACCTACATGCAACATCGTGATCCCAAAATACATGTGGTTACAATGAATACAGTAAACAAAAATTAACTAAGACTTAAAATATGAGAAACAGAAACAACCACTACACACCAAGTTAGGGCACACTCACTTAAAGAAATCATTTGTTAAATTGCGCCTTAAAGTAGAGATTTTACTATTGAAAACATCCACATCCACATTTTTAGATAATTTGTTGAAAAACTATTATTCTAATTAGTCCGTCAGTTAGATTATCTAAAATTATTAGACACGTATTTTTTCCTTTTTCAATTTAACTAAAATTGACGAAGATAAAGAGCATCAAAGTTCCGGGGTAGGGCTTGTGACGTCACTCCTAGGTAAGAATTGTACCTAGGAGTGACATTACGCGAAACTTGAACGCACTGTATTTTTGTCATTTTTGATTTGACGAACAAAAGAAAAAATACGTGTACAATAACTTTTTATAATCTAAAAGACGGACTAAATAGATTTTTTCAGTCGTCTAGCCTATTATACTCCGATCGGTCGACTCTGTTAGTAGAAATTCAAAAGTTGTACGAGTGGTTAGCCATAGACAAATTTTGCACGGTTTTTACTTATACAGTGTGTCCCATTAATGACACGTCACGATGACACAGGAAGTACCTCTTAAAAGGTACCAAACTTAAGAGGTAGTGCCAGTGTGCACTTTGAAAGGTGTCAAGGTTAGTTTTTTTATGTGTACGGTACCATGAATTCTTAATTAAGGTTACAAAAATGGTATTTTATCCAAAAACAAAGTAAAATTAAAAAAATACTAGTTAGATCTTGAATTAATTTACGCGAAACATTAATTTCGACTTTAACCACCTGTCTGTCCGCGAATTATATCATTGACATACCTTCCGCACACACGTAAAGTGATGAATGTTTTTTTTTGTTCCAACGTAAGAGCACAGTGTAAGGACTCTATACGGTGGACAAGGTTCATAAAACCAAATCTTTCGGCGTCTTGGCTTGTTCGAAACCCAGGGCTGTAACAAATCGTTCGTAACATGTATAAGTTATTTTTTTTCATGCTACATCCGCCATTTGAAATTTGATTTTATTATTGTGATTACTTAGAAAATCTCATTGTAACAATATAATACAATATTGTAAGAATCGGTGCCATCTTGGATTTTGTGAGGTTAACTCCGATTTGGATAAAATTCGATATTTGAAAATCCAGCGGGGTTCTTAACATGAATCTGGAGTCAAAATTGTAAAATATTGTAAAACCGACGCCATCTTGGATTTTTAAAGATTAACTCCGATTGGGATAACAATCAATATCTAAGGATGCGGCGGGTATTATAACATGAATATTGGAAAACATTGGTCGGATATCGATCTGACCATCCGGTGGGGGACCATAACATAAATCTAGGGCCAAAATTAAAAAAAAAATAACCGACGCCATCTTGGATTTTGTGAGATCAACTCCGATTTGAATAAAAATTGATATCTGACAATCTGGTGGGGTCCATAACATTAATTCAGAATCAAAATTATAAAATATTGTAAAAACCCAAGCCATCTTGGATTTTGTAGGATTAACTCCGTACAATTGTAACAATTTATAATGGATTAACTCTGATTTAGATAAAAATTTATATCTGACGATCCGGTGGAATCCATAACATGAATATGGAGCCAAAGTCGTAAAAAAATAAAAAACTGATGCCATCTTGGTTTTTTTTTTGTGAGATCAACTCCGATTTGGATAAAAATTGATATCTGACAATCTGGTGGGGTCCGGATTCATGTTAAGGACCCCACCGGATCGTCAGATATCAATTTTTATCCAAATCGGAGTTAATCTTACAAAATCCAAGATGGCGTCGGATTTTACAATATAATGTACCCTGGTTAATGTTTACCACCGTCCGCCTTTAGACTGGAGGTGAAGTCGAAGGCGCCGCTGGTGCTGTTCGAGGTGCTGGTGCGGCCCACGCAGCTGGCGGGCGACGTGCGGCGCCACCGCGCGCTGCTGCTGCGCTTCACGCACGCCGACGCGCGCGCGCAGCGCTCGGCGCTGTCCGCGCTCGACGTGCTGTGCGCGCTCAACCCCGCGCTCGTGCCCAAGGTGGCCGGCGCGCTCAAGGTACACACCTATACCTACACTCTACACCGCGCGCTGCTGCTGCGCTTCACGCACGCCGACGCGCGCGCGCAGCGCTCGGCGCTGTCCGCGCTCGACGTGCTGTGCGCGCTCAACCCCGCGCTCGTGCCCAAGGTGGCCGGCGCGCTCAAGGTACACACCTATACCTACACTCTACACCGCGCGCTGCTGCTGCGCTTCACGCACGCCGACGCGCGCGCGCAGCGCTCGGCGCTGTCCGCGCTCGACGTGCTGTGCGCGCTCAACCCCGCGCTCGTGCCCAAGGTGGCCGGCGCGCTCAAGGTACACACCTATACCTACACTCTACACCGCGCGCTGCTGCTGCGCTTCACGCACGCCGACGCGCGCGCGCAGCGCTCGGCGCTGTCCGCGCTCGACGTGCTGTGCGCGCTCAACCCCGCGCTCGTGCCCAAGGTGGCCGGCGCGCTCAAGGTACACACCTATACCTACACTCTACACCGCGCGCTGCTGCTGCGCTTCACGCACGCCGACGCGCGCGCGCAGCGCTCGGCGCTGTCCGCGCTCGACGTGCTGTGCGCGCTCAACCCCGCGCTCGTGCCCAAGGTGGCCGGCGCGCTCAAGGTACACACCTATACCTACACTCTACACCGCGCGCTGCTGCTGCGCTTCACGCACGCCGACGCGCGCGCGCAGCGCTCGGCGCTGTCCGCGCTCGACGTGCTGTGCGCGCTCAACCCCGCGCTCGTGCCCAAGGTGGCCGGCGCGCTCAAGGTACACACCTATACCTACACTCTACACCGCGCGCTGCTGCTGCGCTTCACGCACGCCGACGCGCGCGCGCAGCGCTCGGCGCTGTCCGCGCTCGACGTGCTGTGCGCGCTCAACCCCGCGCTCGTGCCCAAGGTGGCCGGCGCGCTCAAGGTACACACCTATACCTACACTCTACACCGCGCGCTGCTGCTGCGCTTCACGCACGCCGACGCGCGCGCGCAGCGCTCGGCGCTGTCCGCGCTCGACGTGCTGTGCGCGCTCAACCCCGCGCTCGTGCCCAAGGTGGCCGGCGCGCTCAAGGTACACACCTATACCTACACTCTACACCGCGCGCTGCTGCTGCGCTTCACGCACGCCGACGCGCGCGCGCAGCGCTCGGCGCTGTCCGCGCTCGACGTGCTGTGCGCGCTCAACCCCGCGCTCGTGCCCAAGGTGGCCGGCGCGCTCAAGGTACGTACCTATACCTACACTCTACAGGCTACAGGCTACACCACGGTACAATACTGTGTCCACCGTGTTCGCTTAACTCGAGTGTTTCTCCTTGCTAAATTTACACTTCTTCGTAGGGTAAGCGGTACAATGATTGGCCCTTTAAGTTGAACCCAGGCGATTCGTCTGCTCGTTTGCCCCCTATAGTTTAAAAAAAACCCCTGAATTTCAATATTTTTTCTTCCAAAATTAGATGCTTAATAGTATAACAAACTGTTTTTTTATGCCAAACGATTCCATTCCTGTTCAGGAACCAAAAAGAAATTTCCGGTTAGAAAACCCATAAATTAAAAAAAACTTTCCTTATGCAATTTGTATACAAGTAAAAAAGTTTTTTTACATGTATTTTTTATGTCAATCGATTCCATTTGAGGATAACGATTGGACCATGTTTACTAGTAACCCTAAATGATTTCCCGTCTGTTAATTATACTAGATTGTGTTGTCAACAAAGAAAAATATTAATACCAAAATATTAATAAATAATAATAATAATTATTAATTAATAATGTTCTTCTACCTTTTACGCAAAGGTATATCTTAAATAGATTTCGTGTCGAAGAGGACAATGATAGGAGCGGGTCAAGTTTACTACTGCTTACCCTAAATGATTTCCCGCCTGTTAACTCCCAGCTGCTGTACGATCTGGACATCGTGGAGGAGAAGGCGATCGTGGAGTGGTTCCACAAGCCGTCGCGCAAGGCGCTGAGCAAGGAGGTGGCGGGCGAGGTGCGGCGCCGCGCGCAGCCGTTCCTGGACTGGCTGCAGCAGGCCTCCGAGGACGACTCCGACGCGGAGGACGAGGGCGGGCTGGAGGTGAGCCAACACTCTTGTGTACCTACATTCTTTTAGGACTGCCTATCGGAAAAAGTTTACTTTTCTTTAATCACTGGCTTTTAGGATATTTTTTTTGGAAAATGTTGTGCAAAGTCGACTTTTCTGGTTACTAATTAGGTCGTAAAGTGCTTTGTTTATGGTTAATCAAAAACTTAAACAATAGACATATTGCAGTCTCGGCTTCGCGACAGAAAAGTTGCATAAAACTTCCGTTATTTGTCGAGCTCGAAAGTTTAAATTGGAACTGTCATATAATATGAAGGCATTGACCCTAAACAACCAAAACAGAATGTCGGTGATTATTATAATGTTGGTACATGAACGGGGCTTTATTGAACACGTAATTAGAAAAACACAAATAGTAATAATATTAAAAACATATATCTACTAAATTAAAAACATAATAATTAAACTAAGTTAATAATCCCTATATATAGAAGATTGATTGCTTCAGTAATTCGAATAAACACTCAATGTAGTCGTTAATTTTACATGGATTGCCCCTTTCAATTTTATTTCATGTCTTTTTCATTATCCGCCTTGATTTTTTACATTACCACCGTCACGCACTATGTACCGCGAAAAGCTATCGAAATCGGTCAATTTAAGGAACATTCCTAGGCGTTTATTATAAGATTTATAAGGAGTGTACGCTTCCTGATTATAAGAGTTTGCTACAACGTGTGGTTGTTTATAGATCGAATACAACGACCGCGCGGCCGCCACCCCGATCAAGGCGCAGGTCGCAGCCGCAGCTGCCGCCGCCGCCAAACCCAAGCCGCAGGACGACGACGAGAACGACGTCGACATCGACGCCATCTAACCCACCTCCACACCCACCACACACCCACACACACACCCACACACCCACACCACTCCTGTGTCAGTAAACTTACTACGCTAACATTACACCAAAAAGTGGAAATTCCACTAACACTAAATGCATTTAAGTGCCTACCGACGGATGGAAGACCGTTGTTTAAGTTTACTGGCCGCTAATAACGAGTATATCACTTTAATGAAAAAAAATACAAGTATATCGTGTTTATCAGTAACTTCTCGAATACAACACCACATATTAGGTACCCCAAATACTAATATATGTTCATGACGAGAAACCCGTGCATTTATTTATCTGGGATTTCCGTCTTATGAACACTCGTGTTTACAATTTCAGACACCTCAAACGTATGTTTTCGCATTTGCTTTTTGGCTCACGTACATTTTAAACCATAAGACATGTTTGTTAATATTTTATTAAAGCGATATACAAGTGTATTACTCTTGCGGGAATTCGTTATTCTCCGATGATGTTTATTTGAATAGCAAAAATAATTTATTAACAATTACCCAACGAAAATATCATAGAAAAGAGCCGAAACACTGCGTTAATCAAAACCAAATCTATCCTCATTCCTATAAACATTGAGATGCTTTCTATGGCTAAATACCTATTAACAATGGTAAATAATATATACTAGACATTTTTGAAGAGCGGCGAGGTTACGCATGGCTCAGTTTCTTTGAAACGCTGGAATCAACATTCGTTGAGGGTTTTTGTTTATCACTACTACACTCATTTGTTACACCGAAACTCACACACCCATTCCCGTATTAAACCGACTACAGATTGTTGCTAATTATTTGATCTCGCCACAAAACACGATTGTTTATATTATTTATTCGCTTGGATTGCCGATCTGTTATCAAATCCATATTTTTTACCTTCAATTTATTTCTATGCAATAAATCATTTCATTTTTGATGATATTCTTATAAAGATGTATTTATGAGAGTCAAATTATGTTTTAACGGATGGATATAGTGCGTGTGCGTCTCGTGGAGCGAGAGGTTGGTCCCGGCATGTACTCGTACGTAGCTAGGCTTAGATCGCTACAATATTCTATTACCGAAACCTCGTTCCTGTATCTATGTAGATAATTTTATTTGATATATTTAATATTATATTCCGATTTGTACGCGCGGATTGTCACAAAATGACTGCAAATAAAATGAGATCGAGCATTTTAATGGAATGTATAAATTGATAGACATTGGTTTAGAGTTAATTGTACAGGGATAGGCGCAAGGGGGTTGGCGAGGAAACTAAACTATTCTCTGCACTATACATGGCTATTTTGGAAAATAGACTTAGTGTACCACGCAGGAAGGTTATCTCTTGTGTAACTTGCGCTAGGATTATCTCGCGATATCTTGTAGTGCATTCTTTCTTTTTCCAAATAAAGTCTTTGGCAGGAATGAAGTTAATGTTGACATCGGTTGTTTCAATACATTTTAGAACGAAATTATTAAATAAAGTGTGTTAAAATGACATATTAGCATTACCTGGCAGAGTATTAGAATCACTGTAAAAGCAGTTATTCGAGCAGGAGCCAGGGTTTGAAGGGGTAAAGGGATGGAGATCTAATGGTGGCATTGCAATAGTTTCCCGGCACCACTCGCGCTTTAGCACTTGTGACTTAGGTTAGTTTATTTCCTATCCTCGACTAAAACGTTACTCGGTCACTATTGTTCTACCCATGTTTCTACACGAGTATTTGCTTACAAGTTAAAAAAAACATTCTTCTATAATAATTATGTCTGGTCTAATTTTGGATAGCGAAATTGATTTTCATTGATGGGATTCGTGTACCAATCTTTCGAGCGGCAGGTTGTGGTTGAGTCAGTAAAGTTATCATTTCAACAACCCAAAAACAAATTCCTCTAAAATATAGTTAATCGCCATCGTACCAGCTAAGACTGTAAAAACATGAATGTAGTTGACATTATTTGAAATGAGCTACTTTTAAAACATTCTTAAAATATCGACCTTGTTTTCCAAAGAAGATCCAAATTTGAATGAAAAATCTAATGCTCATTTGAAGTAATGAAGATCGAGTAACGCAGCATTGTAATATAGTTACGCTGCGCGGGCTTGTGCGGCCTGCTCCTAACTATAACTATAGACTAAACTAAATTGTCACCTGGCTACTATTGCGTTTGTTTTGTATTCAATACATTTTTGGATTCTGATATCGGACTTTTATTTGCAAAGATGTGGACCCCGTCTATAGTGATGTGTTCCTGTGGAATATTACCTATGTGGGAATATTCCCGGAAATGTTTCCGGCCATATTCCCACCCAAAAAAAATCATACATATGTGTCACTGGCATAGGAGTAAGAATTTTTTGATCACAGACGCTGTGTCACCGGCGCCGAACGTGTTAAATAAATATTGTGGGGAAATCTTACACAAATCGACCTAGTCAGAGTAAACTCGTTTTATAAAAATTGACATTACATATTACTTCCTGGATTAGGGCAATCGACAGTCACTTGCGCAACCGGACACATTGCGTCCTGTACTCTTGGTCTTGAGCCATACAGTTATTGTAATGTTGCCAAGTAAACTTATTATCCCAAAATATCACACTTTCGACTCCGGCAGCGTTTCACTGAGCCCTTAACACGTCAGTTGTTGATAAGGTTAATTTTTAAATGAATTTGTATATTATTAGCGACTTATCGACAAATGTTATCGCTTCGAAAGGGGTGACACGCTTTGACAGAATGGAAAACATGCCTACTTTTGTGGCCTCAGTTAAATACAGCCCGCGGTAGAGTGAGCATCGTCTGCCTAACTTAACTAATAAACTTATACCGGCACCATGGTGGGCTTGTCCGAAGCTAAAAATGATATTAAAATATTATTTCTAATTTTGAACACGCTTTTCGTGGTAAGTGATCATGATCAATTTAATTCATTTTTTTAATCTTTGGTACCGTAGTTAAAACTAGTTAATACAATCCACTAGTAGAACTTATATATCATAACCATTTATGAATTTACCTACTTTACGTGGGAATCACATATTTTATAACGTAACGTCACATAAAATAAATGTAACGATTAATCAATTATGAATAAAATTAAATATAGACTGCTAAAAATGCTGGCTAAAAATATAAAAAGCAATTAATTTAGAAATCGTTAGGTACTCAAAATTATTCCATAGACGATTAATTTCTTGGTCATCGACGAGCCTTGTTCGGTACATTTCCGTATTATGAAATTGAATATTCATGAAGAACTAAAGCTTTTATTCGATGACAAAGTATTATTTTATCAAATGATTTTTCTTTGAGAACAGAGATTTAATTTTAGCAATCAGAAAATTGTTAGTAAAGTATTATTTGGAACACAGATTGATGATTACAATTTAATTAAATAATGAATGACACGATAATTATTTTTGGGACCAGGATATTGTAATTAGGGGAATAATTGGAAAAGTCTGGAATTAGTGACAAATGTTAATTATAGTCACACCAAAATATAAAGAAAATTACTACGTCATCAAATTTAAATGTATAATTAATTAAGTGTTGATTATTTAATAATATAAGGCCCCTTACACCACCCAGGGTTTACCGCTAACCCGGAGTTAAGCTGTCAAATTCCATGAAACAAAGCACTTAACTCTGGGTTATGTGGTTAACCCCGGGTGGTGTAAGTGGCCCTAATACTTTTAAACCAGCCATCTTCGGTGATCTTGGAAATAAGAGCTCTATAATAAAAAAAAAGATATTTATCATTTATCAAGATTTCGATGAAAATCGAAAGGTTCCATGGAGTTCCTCCCGTAAGGTTTTCTAAGTTTTATCTCTCTATATGAGTGTGTTTTTAATGATACTTATGTATCTTATTCAGTTTGTGCCTGGGTTATTTGCACTCTCCATTGGCATTGAAAATGGAGTTTACATGTTGCCCCGCGGCTATGGGCCTGATGGTTTATTAATTGGACTAGCGATTGGGCTCATCATCCTTGGCGTCACTACGCTCGGCTACCGCGGGGCCATCAAGGAAAACAGGATCATGCTGTGCATTGTGAGTATCGCCATTAGCTGGCATCATTAGTTTGCTGTCTTGGACATGCCCTATGTTCTCAAAATAGGGGTGCAATAAGGTGCGAAGTTGCATCACGGGGCCTGATTTGATGGGTTAGCCGTTAAGGCCTCTTGCACCAACCGGGGTTAGTAAACTAACCCGGATTTAAGTGTACATTTCTAACTCTAGTTGGCTCAAGTAGCACAAAAAAGAGCCGTTACGGGCAACTTGATCCAACCGGGTCTAGCCAATTAACGTGGAGTTAAGTGTTTTTTTGTATATATTTTTCTTCTTCTTTTCGTTCTCTTCGTTTCTTCAAGATAACTTACATGTGGATAAGATTTATAATCGTATGTAGTCTGTATTTTCTTTGCAATAGTGACGGGAAAAAAGTTGTGTTACACTCGGCGGCAAAGTTTGTTCAACTCTCGTGCCTTGAGACCCTCGTAAAGCTTAAGATTCCAGTTATTGAACCACTCGCTACGCTCGTGGCTCTCTCTTGGAATCTTTCGCTTGCTCGGGTCTCATTATAAGCCCGAGAGTTAAACAACAACTTTGCCCCCTTGTATAATAAATAACTATTGTTTGTTATAAATTGAAAGAGATGTCATATATGTACTTAAGAAAAAGCGACCAAGGTCCCCGGTGATCAGGGACCAAAAACATGAATCAAAACATTTATTACATTTAATAAATGATTTGATTCGTGCTTTATAATTGTATTTAATTTGTGTGTTTTTATTTTATGAAACAGTAGCGTCTGTGATAAAGATACTACAATCTAATCTATATTTTAATTAACATAAATTCATTAGGTATAATGCTTTTAATTAGGTATTATGAAAAAACTTATCCGTTCGACACGAAAAAAAAGCGTACCAGGAAACATCAAACAACGTTATACTAAGACTTACATTACATCAAGATATTATATGCAAGGTAGCTAGGACACTGGTATTGGGGAATGGGGAGAAGGACTTTACATGATTTGTTAGTAAAACACGGCAGAAATTAAGATTGTCCCACAATATTTATTTATTTATTTTATTTATTATTTAGTACCGAATAAATATTTAAATGTAGTACATAATAAGTACATAATAACCAGGCGAAGTGCGAGTCGGACTTACCCGCCGAGGGTTCCGCACAAAGGATGCTCCCCACGCCCATGTAAACTTTATCGTCAATCCAGATCGTGCGCCTAACCTTTAAGGATGACTTACACTAGAACGGGACGGGACAGGGCGGGACGGGACGATCTGTTAATTTCTATAAAAAAAACACGTCCGAGCTCGGAGCCCTTGAAGGTTTTCTATAGAAACTGACATATGACATAAAAGTAGTTCTAGTGTGAGTCATCCTTTCCGCGTTTCAGAGATAAAGGAGCAGCAAGGAACTCTCAGTGCGCGGCATTTATACGTTTTTTGTTTTTTCTGGTACTTATGCTACAAGTTCTCGCTTTTTTGCAAAATTTCGTGATTGTAGGTCAACGCGAAGTACCCTAAACATTTTGATTCCCTTTGCCAATGTATGGGAAATGTGACATAAACATCCGTATCTTTTGATTGCGTAAACGTAAAGGTTTGATTTTATGGCTTCAAGGGCCCGCAGACTTGTGTATGTGGTATTAGTTAAGTTGAACTTGTTAGATCTACGCGTTCCTGAGAAGGTAATCGTATAAGGCGGATGTCACACTGGATGCAATTCAATTGCAAGTCATTGTGTGACATCCGCCTAAAGCTTCCGTTTTTCCGTTTGAGGTACAGTACCCCAAGAATTGGCCCAAATCCCTATCAGTGTGGCAGTGTGCATTAATTAATTACTATATTTGTCGCACACAATTCACATTCTATAGGTATATAAATAAAGCCTGTTTTTTTAATCATGTACCTAAACCTACACGATTAAATTAAATAAATGATCGTCGAAAAGTATGATTTACCAACCGAATTATAATTGAATACGCGAGATCTCATTTGTTTTCAATTTGTAGCGTTTTCCCGGTTTATGCCACGGCTAAGGCCCACTGGCACCAACCGGGGCTAGCGTACTAACCCGGAGTTAAGAGTCCACATGCTTGAAAAAAAGTGAGCGGGCTAGATCTAATTGCAAGAGCAAAATTAAAAGGCAATAGTAGGCGGGCGCGTCAAAATAAACCGCATAATCCGATAATTGTTATTTACAACTAAACTACAATATTCGTAGATAAAAGCTTTTCCCAGATTTAAGAACTAGTTATTAACTTATTACCTACTCAAGTATTAATTAAGAATCATGTTTATAAATTCACGGGTTACGGCGTTCAGACCGAAAACAAGTAAAAAAGAATCTAAGTATGTTTGAAAAAAAAAAGTATAGAGGCTTTTCTTAAAAATCAAGTTTTCACGTTTACCAGTTTAAAGGAAATATTATTATGTTGAAGTTTTATGTATGTGAATATCAGGTACCTAATTGTTATAATAATGATAACAATGTGACTAGTTGACCACTGTGGTGGCCTGTTAAGCGTTTATAAAATGGAATGTGACAGTTAACGCCAGGTTATTTGACTAACCCTGGTTGGTGCAAGTAGCGTTAAGGGAGGCCGGGGTTCGCTTTGGCAACCCAATCCTACTTTAATACTAATTTAAAATCAAATTTATTTTAAGTTAAAAACAGTTTTATTACATTCATACCTATACTTACATACTTCAAAGTTAACGTTTACTCAAAAAAGGCGTACCTACTTAAAGCCATAAGAAATTTTCTAGCAGCGAATTTCCGCTTATTTTTTGTTCGAAAGCAGTTACCTCCAATGTGTTCGCGTAGGATAATGGTGCTGAGGAATTAAGGGTGTTTTCTTAAGCAATTTAAGCATTTTCATCCGGAAACCACCAACTCGGTGAAGCAAACTTTATGATAATGATGATAATGTATTAAGACCTGGCTACGGAAAAAGGTGTGCAATTAGTAGAACGACGACATTTTCTAGTTAGTGAGCCATACTATCATTATTAATTGTATGTCATTCACTGTAAACGCTGTTGAACTTCTTAAATAAAAAAATATATTCCGGGCGCCTCGCAGCTGTTCAGCGGTGGGTGGGATAGTTGCTCTTAGTCATCGCCTGGCGGGGTGATTTACGGCTGTATTTTTGCACACATGATTTTGAAGGTCCACTCTAAGAAATCAAACGTATAGGCCCAGACCTTTATCAATTAGGCACTTTTAACCGCACCTTGGACGTCACGTTCTATGCATTGCAACACCTTAAATTATTGGTTTTAATTCCGTTTGTTTCTATCCACTCACAATAATCCTTTAATCCTAATAATAATAATCTTTTAAAAATCCTTTTGTAGCCAGGCGTCCGGATTAATTAATTAATAATGATGGTATGGCACACTATTACAATGCACTTATTTAATTATTGTATGTAATCATTTCATCTTAGTTTTTAAAAAATGACATGTACTTACCTGATATTTCTAGTTTGGATGTATTTAAAAAAAATTTAAATAATTAATAATAAAATATTTAATAATAATCTTTTAAAAATCCTTTTGTAGCCAGGCGTCCGGATTAATTAATTAATAATGATGGTATGGCACACTATTACAATGCACTTATTTAATTATTGTATGTAATCATTTCATCTTAGTTTTTAAAAAATGACATGTACTTACCTGATATTTCTAGTTTGGATGTATTTTTAAAAAAATTTAAATAATTAATAATAAACTATTTTAAAATGTATATTTGCATGTACGAGTACTTGTACGTTAAAGCAAATAAATGATATGAGTATAAGTATGAGTAACTAAGGAGTTTCGTGGCACTACAAGTTGCATACCTATTTCCGTAGCGTAGCTTGCTCTTCTTCTATGAACCCGGGATGACATGAATAACTTAACATCGTCCGAGTTGGGAAATTCTTTTTTCACTTCTCTTGCAGGATAAATTCGACTTTAAGTTCTGTTGAGGGTTGAGGCTAAGCGACAAAAAATCGCTTTTAATGCTCTAGAGCATTAAGTCAAATTGAAGGCAGCCAACACTCGCTGGGGCTAGCTTGTCGTCTGCACTGCTTGTGGCACCTGAGAACGACCGCGCCCAAGCATGGCAAACATGGATGTTTAATTCTAACATTTTCCTCACAATCAAAGTGAAAAGCCGAATGTATATCTCGGGCTCAAATATATCCTCGACTACTATATTGGTCCTCGTTACATTGGGACCAATAACAAGCCTCGGCTAAAATGGGTTACTTTATGCCCTTGTCATTCAATCTACTATTTTGTTCAATTTTGGTTTTTCATTGTTATGTTACCTCCAATTCCAGGTCCCATATAAGTTTGGTGCTGATCTGATGATGGGATCGATAAGGAATTTAGGGAACCCCACAAAAAGGCAATTGGCACAACGTGCAGGATGTGCAGTTGTGTGCAGGATGTTGTCTTCACAACGACAATGGTCGAGGAAGCCTACTGCGAACCACCTTTCTCGCCCGCTCGTCCACCCGCCTCTCTATCACTGGAATATGCAAGAGCGATAGAGAGGCAAGCAGACAAACGAACGAAAGAAGTAGTTCATGGTAGCCCTCCACGTTAAACGGTCGGTCCACATGGACCACCACTCCCAATATGATTTTGTATGACGATCTGGAAAGACGATAAAGGCGATGACACTGGATGGAAACGATAACGATACGATACGTCAATAACGTCAAACATCATCTTTATCGTCGATCCAGATCATTCGTGTAACCGCTCCCAATCTAATATCCCACATATGTATGACTTATGGTCACCCTAATTAGAAAGAGATGCAACGGTCAAGTAGTACTATCTCATGTGGACACACTTTTGTAGTGACATTGCTCAATCCGGATATATCCAGGTCCGTATTTACTTTTTAACTTTTGTTTTTTTTTCGGTTTATGTCTGGCAATGTGGCAATGGTAATTTTATTCAGCCAATTCAACAAAACGTGGTTTAGTAAAATACACGGTGCCAGTGAGCATTGCGAGAGATTTTAACAGCGTATTTCTGAGGCTAAAAGAAACAAAAAATGTCATATTAAGTGCATTGGATTAGGGCTAGTTTCTGAGTTAATTGCATTTTTTATTTAAACATAATTTTACCGCCACTCGGTAAATAACGCATTTCGGAATGTGATAATGCTACTATGTGGTCTAGTCTAGACACAATTTTGACAGACTTCAAAGTGACACTGTGATGTCTTTACAAAACTCGGCTCTACCAGGTCTTCCGTTTGATATTCAAAATGGCGGTTGCGTTTCTTGAATAGTTATTTGTTTTTGTGTGCTAAATGTTGTTTAATGTGTAATATTTATAGCTTATTGTGCAGTAAACTAACGAAGAAGTGTGCAGCTAAAGTGAATGTCATTGGACTTTCAGGACTATGTAAACAAACGGCGTCACTTTGATTTATCACTGTTACTCCTTAAAGTTTCACACCACCTCATCAAAAGTCATTGAAAACATACACTATTAAAATAGCCTTTCTCGTAAAAAACAAATAATATAGGAAAAATTACTTAATCTTGGAAATTTCATTGAAAATTCAATACGATTTAAAAGTGACGTTATTTCGACAAAATGCAATGACGTTTTTGTTTCTTTTATATTCTACGTTTGTCTATGACGTTTAGGGATGTGACTAAACATAGTGACATTGTAATGCCGGTACTCACGGTATCTACCTGATATAGGCATAGTGTACACTACACGGTAAGTAAATGAGTAAAGGATCTTAGCGTAAGGTATAATATACTTAAAATTAAATAAATACCTAAATTCAGATGCGGATGCATGCAGTGGAAGAAATGCGTGGATCATGTAATAGGAGAAGAGCATAAAATGAAAAATTTAGACAGCATCATCGATAGGGTATACCAATGATACATCACACGCCACTTTTTATAATTAAGACTAGTGACTCTAGTAAAACTTCAAGCACCGATTTTTCAGAAGATTGAACCGATTAAAAATATGAAGATGAGATGTGTTTTCCTTTTGGTATTTTAGTAATCGATTTATTTTGACTTAAAATAGCACTTCCCCATCGCTAGTAAATTCATCATTCAAAGACAATTTCAATATGGCGGTTTGTTTACACAGTCCTGAAAGTCCAATGACATTCTCTTTAATGAAGAATTAATCCTGAAACGCGTGTAATCGCGTTATTGAGTCATTACTCGGTTGTCCCGGGATCTTGGCCTCCCGACATATTTATTACGTATAGCTGTAAACGGAATAAATTGTTTTGATTGAAAATACTCAGTGTATTAAATATATAAGCGCTAAGCCCCGAGCGCGATAGCCTTTCTAATATATATATATATTTTTAATATGTTTTTACTTTTTATTTGTTTCTTTGTTTAAAATTCATTGTGAATCTATAAATTATAATTTATTTATTTGAATTAAGATTATAATGTCAACGATTCCTGATCGTATTAAAAAGTAAAAGAAAAGAAGATCGTAGTAAGTAAATACATTTAAGTAGGTACATCACTGTTGTATATAGGTAAAAATGAAACTAACTATCCAATACTTAGTAGTAAGAAAAAAATGTGTCAGTAATTTTTCTTCAACTCATTAATATCGAAGTTCATTGCATGTGCTAACGTAGCTTAGTGCTCGTTATTTAACTTTATGTTAAATGTTGTTGCGTTACTATATGTGAGATCCTATAATTGGCTCTCTGTTGCTACTATTATCACTATTATCATTGTTACAGCTGTTGGTTCTCCATGTATAAATATAAAATAAAAATAGCAAGGCCAATTACCGAACAACGTGGCCCAAGAGGCAATATACTATTTATATAAGATACACTGATTATATTATTATTTTTTTTATTTTTTTTATTTATTTATTGAGAAACAAACAGTCTTATAAAACATACAAGTTAATAAGCTAAGTGCTATCATGTTAAATGGTTATAGACCTATAGTTTCCTTAATTACTAAGTATACAATTACTTAAATAGTTTGTTTTTACAAATAAATGTTTCACCATGATATAAAGGTTTAACTATCTTACAAAAAAGAGAGCAAAAGAGAAGAGAGCAAAAAAGAAGAAGAAGAGAGCAAGCATCCACAAATGCTACTTACAACTTAAACGAGTACTTATGTAACTACTTTAAGGAAGAATGAATATTTTTCTTAAATATTCCTAATGAACTGCCAAATAAATCTACATTAACACATTTTTTATCGTACAACCTGCATGCGCGCTTAATGTACGAATGTTCTGCATGTTTAGTTCTGCTTCCTCCAACACTAAATAATGTTCTACTGCGACAACTACGTTCAGTTTTACGGGGTACACGAAAGCGAATACTGCTTAAAAGATCTGGGGCATCAACCATATTATTAATAATTTTGAATAAAAATGTTAAATCGGTACACGAACGCCTCAGGGAAAGTAGTTGAAGATGATGTTTTGATATTGAGCCCGTGTAACTTTGATATTTTCCAGATATTCGAAGTTCAAGAGCTTTAATAAATATTTTTTGTACCCTTTCTATTCTATTTCTATGTACATCATAGCAAGGGTTCCACACTACAGATGCAAACTCCAAGCGGCTTCTGACATAACTGTTATACAATATCTTATAAGTTACAGGTCTCTGAAAAGGTTTTGCAGCACGTAGAATAAAACCTAGTTGTTTAAAAGCTTTATTTAAGATGTCATCAATATGAGAAGTAAAAGTTAATTTAGTGTCCATTGTCACTCCCAAGTCTATACGTCAAGTTAATACGGGACACTGGGAAAATTGTCCAATTCTCGGACAGAGGCCATATTATAAAGGAAGAAGAAGGCTCTACCAAAAAAAACTTATTTTTTTTTGTATTTTTGGTGGGCCTTTTCTTATGGAAATGAAATTTACTTACCATGTATCAAAGCATATAAAAAAAGAAAAAGTAAGGTTTTTTTTTGGTCGAAATGACCAAAAATCATATGACATTTTTTGTTTTTTTTAGCCTCAGGAATACGCTGTTAAAATCTCTCGCAATGCTCACGGGCACCGTGTATAGTATTACATTATTATTTGATTAGATAATTAAATAGTAAAACATTTAAATATACAATATATATAAATATAAAGTAAAAATAATTTATAAAGTTTTTCTGAACATACAAACTCTTTGGATATCGATGTCGGTCCGACAACATCGGATGCGCTTCCGATAATTGAGTGTCGTATATCGGATGTAGGATCGGACACCCGATATCGGATCGGATAATGTGAAAGCGCTCTAAGAGCATGTACGGTCGCGGTATTTCATTTGTGACCCATTTCGCAAACTTATCTTTAGAAATTCAATACAGTTTGACAGGAATGCTTCACAAATTGCAGTCTGTGACTAAACATTCCTTTTACAAGATATGTTTTATGTATTTTTTCCAGTATTCTGGTGTAGTTGCGGTGGGAGTAGTGGGTGACTTTGTTTTACTCTTGCTGAATGGGCGCCACCTGTATTTAATGGGTATGGAGATGGCGCATTTCATCATGCATCTCATCGGATTGGTAATAATATACTACATTATAAATTGAAAGAGTTGCCCATATACTATAGAAAAAGTGACCAAGGCCCCCAGTGCTCAGGGCTGGAATCAAACCAGCGACATCCTGCGGCAGATATAAATATACAAGATAGGAATATAATACAATATTAAGTTAAGTGGTACGGAAGCGGGAGAAGTTCGCGGTCCTGGCAAACTACCTGTTTGTCCCTCTTGCGGTGGAGACCGCTGGGTGCTGGTGTGCCGAAGCCCTAGCATTTATTAAGGAGGTGGGAAGGCGCCTGAGGGAGAGTGGTCACGATCCTCGCTCCGGGTCTTTCCTGTTGCAGAGGTTGTCCGTTGCGGTTCAACGTGGAAACGCGGCGAGCGTAATGGGCACCTTTGCGTCTGGAGGGGCGCGGAGTGGGTTTCAGAATTAATGTGTTACATGTGTTTTTAGTTAAGGACTTTTTGTAAATTGTAATTTAAGTTTATTTTATGACTAAAAATATAATTTTGTTAAGTGGTTAAATATAATATTAAGTTGTTTCTTATCTGTCTTTTTATAAAAGAAAAAAAAATACAACGTAAATTTTACTGTCAGGAAAAAAATGATTGGACAATCACCTTTTTCTTGCTCTACGAGTAAATTTGCTGGTAGACTGTCTATGATTGCGGTGTTTATTTGTTTAAGATGCATAAGTATATTAAATGTGGTGTATCTAATTTTAAAACACCTTGTATTTCAGTTGGTGACACTGGTGCTGTCTGCTACCCTGGCTCGTCAGGCTCGCAGGAACGTCGGCCAAGGCTCCGAACTCTTTAAACCGACTGCTTACACCCCAAACATTGACAATCTTTAGGCACTTCAAGGACCTTGGAACTGAAGATCTGATAGATATGCATAATTATGTATTTATAAGTATTTGTGTGTGTTTCCATTATTAATTATATTATTATGTAGTGTAGGTAAATGTATATCAGCATATATGTATGTTTTTATTTGTGCCATTTATGTGTTTAGTTTTGTAAACAGTTTGTCATAAATTTACATTGTATAACAAGCTTTCGTTTTTATGGTTCGTTATCTGCCTACAATATGTTATTATTACTCAAAGGTTGACTAACTTTTTAGAGAATGCCCTATGGGATAAAGTTCACCTTTTGTACGATAAGTGTTTATTTTGTGAAATAAACATTAAATAAGTAATCACTTGTATAACAACGTATGCATATGAAACATAATTACAAATTTTTATACGTACCTAAAAGACTATTGTAATAAATCAGTAATTAAAATAATTTCATCGAATCAAACCTATATTAGATGACGATATTTCTCGGCCGTCAGGGCTTATCGCTCCATTCCCTAAGCGCCTTAACTCGTATTACACCTGTGTACCGCTCAAGTTTCTTTAAAGATCCCCATGAAATAGTATACTTAGTCTAATACGGGCATTTAGTCATGACCTAGGAATGGGTACAGTTTACAAGACAAGTTTACAAGTGTAAGTATATAAAATAGTTATTTATTATACAAGGGGGCAAAGTTGTTGTTTAACTCTCGGGCCTATATTGAGACCCAAGCAAGCGAAAGATTCCAAAATTGAGCCACGAGCGTAGCGAGTGGTTCAATAACTGGAATCTTGAGCTTTACGAGGGTCTCAAGGCACGAGAGTTGAACAAACTTTGCCGCCGAGTGTAATACAACATTTTTCCCCTCACTATCGCGAGGAAAATAAAGACTACATATGATTACAAATCTAATCCACGTGCAAGTTATCTTGAAAAAAATCATTCAAAATTCATTTTCATAATGTGACATAGAGTACGCTCCTGGTACTTAGATATCGCCAACAGCTTACCAAGTGCGCGATAAGACTCGACCAATTTAAGGTGTGAACTCCGATTCCGCATATTTACTATGGGCATATAGGACTCACTTATACTGGACGCGTGGTAAGCGATAGGAATTAGATTACTTTGCCCCACATGTGGATAAAATGCGTTTTTCCACGCTAGTTTTAAAGGACAAAACAGCGCTTTCCGAGCTAGTGAGGGGAAAATACATTTTAAGGTGCTTACTACAATTTATGTAATTATATAATTTTAACTTATAATAATACTAATTACAAGTACCTATACAGTAAAAGTAATATAGAGATAAGTAATTAGAGGCACGATTCGTTCATCATACAGCTGTCTCCAAACATGAATTTCCATGATATTTCTAAAACAGTGTTTGTATTTATATCTTAAGCGATATTTAATGCTAATTAAATTGAATATATAATTGCATTTATGAATAATGTGTTTAAATCGTTTTGAGCCAGATTTTAAATATTTTTAGCATCCACTCATAGCACAGCCGGTCTTATAGGAAATATTTTAAGGGCTTTGCCCACAAACTGTGAGATCGCAAGCTTAGAGGATGCTAAAAATGCTTTTAAAATTGCCTGCCCAGGCAAAGACTTTCCAGACAACCCAAAATCACAAAGGAGTTGGGATAATGTAGTAAACATTATCTCTAGCGATTTAACTTACAATACTCTTTTAAATAACTCTCTACAATCCACCACCAGATCACGCGAGGCTTTTAGCGGTCGGATCCCGGGAGCTGGTTACTGGCTTCGTGCCGATCCTTCGCCTAATACTGGTACTTTCTTGGATCCGGCCTCCCTTAGACTGGCGTCTGGTTTGCGACTGGGGGTTTCGGTGTCTGCGCCACACTCATGTCCTTGTGGCACAGACGTGGACCGACTGGGACACCATGCATTGTGTTGTAAAAAAAGTGCAGGCCGTTAGGCCGTTTTTCGAGACATGCGTCTCTTAATGACATAATCCGTCGGTCTCTTGACACCATCAACTTCGACCCCGCAGCGGGGGCGCTGATGTGTACACGGCTCGTCGGGCGGCAAAATTGCAGCGCGCCTTCTTTCGAAGTAGGCTGCGATTTCGTCATCCGGGTCCGTGAGTGTGTGCCTACGTCGCCGGACTGAGTGACCCCTAATCAGTAAATCGTGAGTGAGAAGTTCCGGAGGTGGTGGAGGAGTTGGCAAATAATTGGCAGCATTCCTGACGAGTGGATTCCTATAATGGGAGGCGTTATCAAGGTAACGCCGAGCAGTTTGCTTAAAGAAACCGTACAAGGAATTAAGCTTCATGTCGCGGTGCAAACTGAGGTTCGTCTGGTACCACGGGGCACTAGTTGGCCTACGGAGGAAACGATTTTATACGACCTGAAGCGGTTTGAGGCGTGCCTTACTCATATGGGAAAATACCACACTTGAGTAACTTATTATGGGACGAACACACGTCTTGTAAAGCGTCAGCTTATTTCTAAGTGACATCTTACTAAACTTGCTGAGCCTTCCTAACACGAAGCAATTTCTTCGTACCCTATGGATGTACGGTTAAGGAAAGTCAGTCTACGATCGAGAGTAACGCCGAGGTATTTCACCTCATTGACCCACGGGATGCGTTGGTCAAAAAGCCGAACCGGTGCCACCCTCGAGTCCAACGGGATATTGTCTGGTGGGTGAAATATTATCGCTGCGCTCTTGTCCGGATTCACTTCAATAAGCCAAAGACGAAACCATTGGCCTAGGTCAAAGATTGCGTCTTAGAGGTATTTCCGAATAAGGTCGTAGCGAGAGTGCGTCGTATAGAGCGCGGTGTCGTCCACGAACTACCCTAGTTCGACACGCGGGTGCCTAGGTAAGTCGTTCGTGAACAACGAATAGAGTGAGCATTCCAGCCAGAATGCGTCGCATATTTTATATTAATTTAGAGTGATTTGAAGTGCTGTTTAAGAAAAAAATACTAGAGATAGGTGTACTATTTATAGTTTTTGGATAGAATATGAACTAAACTTAATAAATAAATATATATTTATGTGAAGAGTGCCTGTTTAGCCAGAAAACTTGGCTAATTTTCTTGTATTATTAAAACGTGTATCACCAAAATATTGTGTGAAAATGTCCTAAAGTGTTTCCTTTATTCCTTAGAAGACTATAAGTATACCGAACAAGATAATATTTATTTAATACCTAATATATAATACCTAACGTTTTTCATTTGTTCCATTCAAATTGAAATGATCTTTCAATTGATTTATTAAAACATAAAAATATTGTTGTAACTATGAAAATTCATGGCAAAAAGTAAAACTGAAGGGTTCGTAAACCCTTAATTTCCTCGAGAAACTAATTCCTTTTAGTACACAGCTTTATCCTGAAATGTTTAGTTTTATTACCATAATTAGAAAAGAAACACTGAAATAAAACGAAATAATCGCGTGTTTTGGGCTGTTTACAGCACTCGTTGTCACAGGAATATAATGGAACAGAATGGAATGGAAGGAAGGGATGACGGGGAACAAACGGTGTTTGTTTTCAACCGACTTCAATATTTCAAAAGGAGGAGGTTCTCAATTCGACTGAATTTTTTTTTTTATTTTTTTTTTTTTTTTTAATGGATGTTCACTCATAACTCCGTCATTACTGAACCGATTTGAATTTTTTTTTTGTTTTCTAAAAGTAGACGGTTCCTGGTTGGTCCCGTTTTTTTCAAAATCCATTTCTGATGATGGGATCCATGAGGAACTGAGGGAACTCCTCAAATTTGAAAGGCACATGCATGCTGATTTGGGTGATTTCTTAAGAAACTCGAGCATTTCTTTACGAAAATCATCAATTTGGTGGAGTGGACCTGATGATGAAGACCAGGGATGGCAAAGTGGAACTGCTTCGTAATTCTCAGGACTATGATCCGATTTTAAAAAATATTTTTTTGTCTGTATATAGATGGTTTCAGGATTGTCCCGTTTTTTTCAAAATCAATTTCTGATGATGGGATCCATGAGGAACTGAGGGAACTCCTCAAATTTGAAAGGCACATGCATGATGATTTGGGTAGTTTCTTAAGACACTCGAGCATTTCTTTACGAACATCATCAATTTGGTGGAGTGGACCTGATGATGAAGACCAGGGATGTCAAAGTGGAACTGCTTGGTAATTCCCAGGACTATAGTCCGATTTTAAAAAATATTTTTTTTTCTGAAAATAGATGGTTCCAGATTTGTTCCGTTTTTTTCAAAATCAATTTCTGATGATGGGATCCATGAGGAACTGAGGGAACTCCTCAAATTTGAAAGGCACATGCATGATGATTTGGGTAGCTTCTTAAGACACTCGAGCATTTCTTTACGAACATCATCAATTTGGTGGAGTGGACCTGATGATGAAGACCAGGGATGGCAAAGTGGAACTGCTTGTTAATTCCCAGCTCTATCATCCGATTTGAGACATTCATCTTTTCTTTGTAAAGAAATACCTTCAAGATAGTCCTATTTGATTATAGTTCTATTTTGATGATGGGCTTCATGAGGGATTGAGAGAACTCCTCAAATTTTAACGGCACATGCATTCTGATTTGAGGGTTTCCTTAAGTAACTAAAACAGTGTTTTGGCGGAGCCAAAATTTTGATGAACTTGATCTGATGATGAAGACCAGGGATCGCAAAGTGGAACTGGTTAATAAACCTAGCTCTACTTATTATCCTAGTTGTGACATTCATCTTTTTGATTTGATTTATATTCTGATGATGGAGTTCTAGAAGAATTCAGAGAACTCTTCAAATTTGAACGGCAGGTTAATTGTGATTAGAGGGTGTTCATAATTAGCTTAGGCATTTTCTTACTGTGGCCATCATTTTGCTGGAGTGGACCTGATGTTGATAACCAGGGATGGCATAATGAATATGCTCGTTAATTTACAGTCTGTCATCCAATTTAACACATTGTTATTTTGTTTGTTTAAAGGTCTACAAGGGAGTTCCGTTTGATTATACTTCAAATGTAATGATGGAAGCCCTAGGACATTAAGAAAGCTCCTCAATTTTCAATCGTACACGTGCGGTGTATTGGATATTTGAAAAGTAAACTGGCTAACTCAAACAAATTCTTAATTTCACTTTTACCGGGAACCAAATGAAGTCGGTTTTTTTTTCTTAAAAATTATTTGGTTTAAGGTACCATTTTGCCGGTTTTGAATAATATTTATTTCTAAATGAATTTGTAAATCATTAGCGCCTTATCGACAAGCAATCACAAATGTTATCGCTTCGAAAGGCGCTTTCACAGAATGGGAAAAATTGTGATATTTCTACTTTTGTGGCCTCAGTTAAATACAGCCCGCGGTAGTGTGAGCATCGTCTGCCAAGCTTAACCAATAAACTTATACCAGCACCATGGGCTTGTACGAAGCTAAAAATGATATTAAAATATTATTTCTTATTTTCAACACGCTTTTCGGGGTAAGTGATCAATGATCTGATCAATTTAACTTATTTTTTTATGGTTAAACATTTATTTTCAAAGTATATACTACCTACCTCTACCTACCTTAAATCTATAATATGTCCTTGAGGCACTGTACCTAGGATCCTGGCGGCATTTCCTCGTTGTATCGCAATGCTGATACGTTGAGCGAGGGAGCCATCAGCTCTTCGGTCACTCATTTTTTTAAATGTTGGTACTGTAACTAGTTAATACAATCCAGTAGCAGAACTAATATCATAACGATTTATGAAATTACCTATTTCGCATGTTACGCATTATTTTATAACGCTAATGTATATTAAAAGTAACGATTGAATCAATAATGAAATAGGAATAAGTATAGACTTTGTGTCAAAAAATGTTGGCCTAAAATGTAATAAGTTAGTACCTATTAAAAACTCTTCCACAGACGATTCATTTGGTCATCATCGACGAGCCTTGTTCGGTACATTTCCGAGTTATGAAATTAAATATTTATGAAGAACTAAAGCTTTTATTTCATGACAAATTATTATTTTACAAACGATTTATCTTTGAAAACATATACTTAATTTTAGCAATCAGAATTTCCCTATTTAATTAATTAATGACACGATAAATATTTTTTCATGTATATTGTAGGTAATTGGGGGAATAATAGGAAGATTCTGGAATTAGTGACCGATCTAAATTATAGTCACACCAAAATATAATCTAAATGTATAATTAATTAAGTGTCAATTTTATTTAATAATATCAGCAATATTATTAAATAATAAAAGAGGCATCTTCAGCGCAAAATTGATGTGCGAGGAGAAATACGAACTAGCTAGGTAGATCATGTTTCTGGAAAACGCGGGTTTTCGAGTTTTAACGCGTTTTCCAAGCTTCCCTCCGTCGCCCAGAAACTTTATATTATTAGGCATGTAGTTTTTAGATAAAACATTAGAGTTAACGTATAATAAGGTAAAACGCCAGTCAGTCGTCGGCCACCCTTTAGTAACAGGCCACCTTTAAAAAATAGTACATTTATTGACCTATAAATATAATTCATTTTTGAATGAGGTGGCCAGTTATTGAAAACTTACAATAAAAATTAACTCTGTTAATAGGTAAACAGAGTTCATTTTCAGAATAAGGTGGTCAGTTATTGGACGGTGCCCGGTTACTGGCGATTTACCCCACTTAGGTAGGTATTACAAAAAGCCGATTATATACATAAATAGGTGCCTATGCATTCATCATCATCAACCTAAGTTAGTCCACTGCTGGACGTAGGTCTCTCCTCTTACACGCCACTGAGCTCGATCTTGGGCCTCCCGCATCCAGCCGCGACCTGCTACCATAGAAATATCGTCACTCCACCTTGTCGCTGGACGTCCCACACTGCGTTTGCCGAGCCGCGGTCTCCACTCGAGAACCCGTTTTCCCCAGCGGTTATCGGTTCTACGAGCAATATGGCCAGCCCACTGCCACTTCAGTATGCTGATCCGGTGAGCTATGTCGGTGACTTTCGTTCTCTGCCGAATCACCTCATTGCGAATGCGATCCTTCAGAGAAACCCCGAGCATAGCCCTCTCCATAGCTCGCTGAGCGACTTTAAATTTGTGGACTAGTCCTACCGTTAGTGGCCACGTTTCGGAACCGTATGTCATAACAGGCAGGACGCATTGGTCGAAAACTTTCGACTTCAGGCATTGCGGAATTGGCGACATAAGCACTCGACGTAATTTCCCAAACGCTGCCCAGCCCAGACGTATCCTTCTGTCTGCTTCTTTCTCGAAATTGTCTTTACCCAACTGCAAAACTTGTCCGAGGTAAATATACTCTTGAACAACTTCGAGAGTATTGCCCTGCACAGCAATCGGCTCCGGCCGAACATGTTCATTGAACATGATCTTGGTTTTATCCATGTTCATCCGGAGACCGACGTGTTCAGATGAATCGGCTAGGCTGTTCAGCATATGTTGTAAATCCTGCAACGATTCGGCCATGATGACAATGTCATCCGCGAATCCGCCTATGCATTAAACTTGAATTATGTCCGTATATATATTCCTTACCTTCTTGCAGTTCTCCCGAAAATGTTTCCTAAGTTTTACCTCTCTAATTGAGTGTGTTTTTAATGATATTTATGTATGTTATTCAGTTGGTTCCTGGGTTATACGTACTCTCCATGGGCATTGAAAGTGGAGTTTACATGTTGCCACGCGGCTATGCTTATGGTTTATTAATGGGATTAGCGATTGGACTCATCATCCTTGGCGTCACTACGCTCGGCTACTGCGGAGCCATAAAGGAAAACAAGATCATGCTGTACATTGTGAGTATCGCCATTAGCTGGCATCATTAGTTTGTTGTCTTGGACATGCCCTATGTTCTCAATATAGGGGTGCAATAAGGCGCGAAGTTGCATCACGGAGCCGGATTTGATGGGTTAGCCGTTAAGGCTCACTTGGACCAACCGGACTCAGTCAACTAACCCGGAGTAAAGTGTTCATTTCTAACTCTGGTTGGCGCAAGTAGCGCAAAAAAGAAGCCGTCAAGGGCCACTCCACTACCAGCACATCAGCAGCAACCCATACCTGTCCAAATCGTGGGTACGTCTGTCAGTCCTGTATCGATGTATACTGTCACCGCAGCAGGGACATTGCAATTTACCGTCTGTCATACACGTTACATGCCAATAAGTCCAATGATGATGATACGGTGCTAACAAATAAGCTTCTACTAATATTTTTATATTTTTTATTTCTTTTGCTCGAAAAGTTCGACTTTAATTCCGAGGCTAGGCGACATAAAATCGCTTTTTAGGCTCTAGAGCATAAAGTAAAATCGCTGGCGGCCAGCGCTCGCCGAGGGACACGCCGTGGGTGAGAGCGACCATGCCCAAGCATGGCAAGCATGAATGTTTCATTTTCAACGATTAAAAGATTAATTAAATATTTTACTTAAAATCGAAGTGAAAAGCTGATTCGAGTGTATACCTCAGGCATAAATACCCATTTTATCTTCGACTACTATATTGATCCTCGTTGCACAATCCACTCGGACCAATAAATAGCCTTGGCTAAAATTCAGCGTACCTGACTTGAGTGACGGGTCTACGATCTGAACATAATCAGGCGCCTATACTAGTTACTCAGAGCAGCTGCCCCAACCACCGCAATCAGATCACCGAACAGTTATGAATATTTTACTAATAGTACCTAAGGATCGAGAAAAGTGGCCAGACGCTCAGACTCAGGTCGCTGGATCAGCGCAGTTAATTTAATACTCTTGTACTAAAATCCGAATATTTCAGTTCTGCAATGGAATTTAACATAATGCCCATTTCCATAGAATGAAATGAAGCATACAAAAACACCTTTCCAAGGACCTAATATTATAATACTCGTATGAAATATTATATATGTTTATTAAGGCAAATATAATTTCAATAGATTTATTCCATTAAATTACAATCAATACAATTAAATGTCAAGTCAGAAATAAATAAATTAATATATAAAATAAATGCAATTAATTAGAATAAAATCAAAACTACAATTAAAACTAAACATCACATAAATTAAATAACACTATCAAATACATTTTAGTCAAATTCAATATACATTCATTGTACAGTGCAAAAATATGGTTCGACATAATCGACTCATAAATATGGTACTACGCTCTTATTACACCGGCATAAGGTGCTATGGGACATATTTTTGAGTAAGACCACCACCATATTTTTACACTTGTCTAAAATAAAATAAAATCAAATAAATTGTAGATAAAATCACTTAACTAAATTAATAACAATATCAAAA
Organism: Lathronympha strigana; assembly: GCA_949128165.1. Taxonomy (NCBI): domain Eukaryota; kingdom Metazoa; phylum Arthropoda; class Insecta; order Lepidoptera; family Tortricidae; genus Lathronympha; species Lathronympha strigana. Next base: position 4,892,001 of record OX421914.1, read on the forward strand.
AAAATGTTTTTAATATATCTACCTATTATGTACAACTGAATGGCGATGCCGATTCGCTGGGCAAGATATGAGCCCGCCCTCTGGTCACCCGAGGTATCCACGAGGCGCTTAGCCAGCTCTCTGAAAATACCATAAGCTCTAGGTCCCCACGGTCCAGAGGTCTCTACCCTAAACGGCTCAAACATATTTATTATTATTCATACTGAAGCAAACACTTTTTATAGTTTTCATACACGATGACACTTTCGAAATTTTCGTGAAACAAAAACTGTCATTTCATCAAGGGCATTGAATCCGGTGGGACTTTTCGTGTAATATTAATAATATTATTTAACTACTTAAACGGCACTAAGTATAGCTTCCGGTCGATATTCAAAATGGCGAGGATGTCTATGGAATAGTTTTTTTTTGTTTTTTGTCTGTTAAACGTTGTTTAATGTGGTGATTTTAAAACGCGCCGTCCCGATCAGAGGAAAACGATCAGCTCATCAAGGGAAATCGGCGTTAAAATTTATAACCATTTGAGCCCGGATATTTAGGAGGCTCCTTATTTTGAGCTGTTTATAAAAAGACTGAATGATTTTTTAATCGAATACTCGTTCTACAATGTCTAAAACATTTAAAAATGAGTTAAGAGTTTTTGAATATTCATTTATTAGTTATGTGTCATGAATTTTAAGTCTAATTATGTTATTTTAAATTCTAATTTTAATATTAACAATTAAATTTTCACATACCTGACACCTTTATATTTTGTATATAATTAGTGTAATTTAAATTGTATCCAATTTTTGACATGTGTTCTTTATGGCATTAAATATTTCGAACTTGAACTAATATTGATAGCTTATTGTGCAGGGAACTAACGAAGAAGTGCAGCTCATGAAGAATTGACCCTGAAACGCGTTTAACCACTCTTTTAGTCATCATCCCGCAGGAGTCAAACTTTAAAGTGTTATTTGAAACGTCAAACTTCTATGAAAGTATGACATTTACTTAACACTTTCACTGTCTGTGCTATCAAAGTCTATGAAACTTAGCCTAAGCGGACACTACCGGGATCTCGGCCCCCTTAGACATTATTTGTAACATTTAATAGCTATAATTTTTATTTTAACTACCGAACAAAGTTGCTCAAGAAATATATTATACTCTATGTACGATATACTGATATTTTGATATTGGGCAGAATTGTCCAACTCTCGGACAGAAGCCATTATTTAAAACATTTAAAATCAGAAGAAGAAAACCTCACAGTGTACAGTCACCTGCAATAGTATATGACGCTATGAAGGCCGCAAAAATATGTGACACGCTCTTATGGCGGTACAAACAAGACTGTGTCATATTATTTTGCAGCCTTCATAGAATCCTATACTATTGCAGGTGACTGTACCTATAAATAGATTTTTGTTAACATAATATATACCTACGTTTTATGATTAATTAATTTATTTTGTTTGTGATTTTTTTTTATTAAACCGTAACGTCCGTGACAACGATACCACAATCTAATCTTTATAATAATTAACATAATTAATGTTATGTATTTATATTTCAGAGTTCTAGCCTATCAGAATGTTACATTTTAATGATTTAAATTTTATGTGGGTATTACCAACCTAAAAAAAGTGTATACCGCGTAGTATTTTGCAAACTTTTCTTCTGATGTTCAATATAGTTCGACAGAAAATGTCTTCTCTCTCTACGGAGTAGCAATTGACAGGCCTACTCTGCCAAATGGGTATGACATAGTATCATACTCATTGTATGGACTGACGTTTATCTGACATAGCTATTTGTACGTTACGTATTGGAAATAAATTAAAAGGTTACAACAGTCTTCATAAACATTGTGTTTATAGTTAAGTTTATAAACTAGTGCCTAGACATTCCGTATGTGGCAGCACCGTCAATGCGATGTCTGTGCTGATGTAATTCTCCATTTTGTCTTTTAAAGCTTAAAGGTTAATAAATAGTTATTAACAGAATTCTCGCAGTTTAAAAGCCTGTTGGTCCCCCATAATATTACGTTATACGAATAGCTGTATATTTGACGTGCCCCTCCCCCGCAAAAATGACAGACTTTTATGTATAGGAAATGACAGAAGTTACCAATCCGGCTGATTAAAGTCAAAGTATTGTATAGTATATTGCCTCTTTGGAGACAATCCGATATGTTCGGTAGCTCGCTATTTATAGCTAAACGTACAATAGCGTCCGGGGACCGAGATCCGGGGACAACCGGATCATTACTAAATAATGATTAAACGGGTTTCAGGATTAATAATAATTAATTCTTCATTAGCTGCACACTTCTTCGTTATTTCACTGCACAATAAGCTCTCAATATTACACATTAAACAACATTTAGCAGACAAAAACAAAAAAATATTCCAGAGACGCCCTCGCCATCTTGAGTATCAACCGGAAGTCCCCAATAGGAATGTCAACCCTAAGGGTCAATTGCACCAACCTGGATGAGCCGACTAACGTGACGTTAGCTGTCAAATTCCATACTAAAAACCGCTTAACTCTGGGTTAAATTAGTAAGCTAACCCTGGGTGGTGCAAGTAAGGCCCACTTGCACCAGCCAGAGTTAGCCGCTAACCCGGAGTTGAGCTTCAAATTCCATACAAAAAATGCTTAACTAAGGATTATGTGTGTAACCCCGGGTGGTGCAAGTGGACCCATGTGGGCCACAGATTAAAGTCTTTGGCTAAACACTTATTTTATTACAATATATGTTTTTTGTATTTTTCCAGTATTCTGGTGGACTTGTGGCGGCGGTAGTGGGTGTCTTCGTTTTACTCTTACTGAATTTTAGGTTCGGCCTGACGATGTACATTACGAATCTTATCGGATGGGTAATAAAACTAATAAATATTTTTTTACATAAGGAGAAATACATGATTGTCACTAGGGGGTGACAATCATGTATTCTGCGTCATGTACTCCGCGGCGGTCGGGCATGTACTGGCTCAAAATAGGTAATAAGTTTATGCTATGTGACGGAAAGTGCTGTCGGGTCGGGCGAAATTATTACCTTTGTACGGACCGTACATGCTCCCGGGCGCGAGATGCAAAAAGACAAAATGTTACAAAAAGGACTAGACTTACAAAATTACACAATACAATACATTGATAAAACTTAAGCATAAAATAAACATGCCATCTCTCGGGCAATCGGGTTACTAATTTATACAAACTAGACGGGTTATGAATGTTGGGTTTTCGGGGGTAACTTTTGATCGCGTGAATCGATTGGAATCATTATTTTATTATTAGAAGGAAGATACGTGCAGGATGATAAATTAGGTACTCAAGATAAAAGAAGTGTTTGCATAGACAGTTAAATTACAAACATAATTCAGAAATTATTTTGTACAATTTTTCAAAAACCGTTCAACCAATCAAGTTCAAAATAATTTTCCAAGAAAGTTCTTATTAAGTTCTACCTTTGTAATTTTTTTCATATTGTTTTAACTTATAGTTCAAAAGTTAGAGGGGGGGGGGGACACATTTTTTAAAACTTCTGGAGCGATTATTTCCGAAAATATTAACGGTACGTCAGAGCTCTTTTTCAAAATCAACCCTCACATGGCCCTTTTTATCATCCGTTTCTGGTTATTCACACCGAAGTTCATGTATTTGCTCCGCAGCTGCCCGGTTCGGATATTTCCCTGGATACTATCCATTGACATCTCCCTTCAGACAACACTTTCAAAAATTTTTAAACATTCATTTTCACACAAGTTCGTGGTCCCCAGGCAGTTCTTCCTATAAGATTTGGGGGGCGCGGAATACGCTCTACGGCCAGCACCGCTCTACCTGCTTTCCTGTCCGCTGTATCACAGCGTAAGGATGTATTCTATACAGTGGTTTAACTCCGCCGATTTCTGGGTCATCGATGGGGGGCGCGCGGGGAGGAAATGCCGCCGAATTTTCATACAAATTCGGCGGTCTATTTTAAGGGGTGTAAAATGGAAATTGTACAGGATGTAAAATGGACAGGATCCAACGTCCAGGCTTGCCTCCAAATGGCACAAAATAGAAGTGCCTGGAGGAACGTGGTGTGGGATACAGGCAAGAAACCGTGAATGGTAGTCACGACCCTCAGCAATGAGGAATCGACTAGGAAGAAGAAAATGGAAATTAGTTTGCCAATAAGACTGTAATATCTTTCGCATAGTTTTTGACAACCCTGAGCCTCAGCATGACCACCGAGCCGAGCCGCTGGCCGTGTATGAAGTTACCTCACTGTATGGAATACATCCCTACGCTGTGGCTGTATACAGCATGCTAACTCTCGCCAGTGTCATTTTAAACCATCCACATCAGTGGTCAGTTGAAGCCAGGGAAGCCTGCTGCCAGTCGTACCCGGGTGCGGCTATACCTGTCGCCAAACATGTCCAGTGAGCCTGGGACTCCCACGCCTTAAGGCAGCCCATGCCTGCCTTATTGATAACTGCCCGAACGACTTGGATCGTGCTCGCTTGTTAGCAGTTTCAGCCCCTGAGTCGAGGCACTGGTCACAGGCCCTGCCCTCTAGGCACTTAGGTACTGTTATGGACTTGAATCCAGAATATGCATTCCCCACAAATGCGCCTGCGCCAAAAGTGTCAGTCAGCTGGGCCGCCATGGCCTCTCGTGTGTTAAAAGCGCCGGCCGCTTCTACCGCCACGTTACCATAAATGACCTGGTCCGTCGTTTGCTTGCCACCGTCTCTTTGCCTGCAATCCTAAAACCCGTAGGCATGGCGAGAGAGCACGGCAAGCGACCGTACGTTGACTAACTTTGGTATCATGGAAAATTGGCAGGGCCCTGGTGTGGAACTCAACATGCGTTGACACGTTTGCGCAGTCCCACATCCAGGCGACCCGTACACAGGATGGTGCTGCGGCTGGTCAGGCCCAGGTTCTCAAGCGACGCAAATACTCGTCCTTAGCCAAGGATTACGAGTTTGCTGCGCTTACAGTGGAGACCATGGGTCCCTGGTCAGCGGATATGAAGTCCTTTATGAGAGCCATGTCGGCACGTCTGGTTTACTCCACCGGAGACCATAGGGCTGGCGCTTACCTCTCTTAGCGAATCTCGCTTGCAATACAGGGAGGTAACGCCGCCAGCGTTATGGTACCCATGCCGCAAGTTGATTTGCTGGACGGGGTTTTTCTTTTATATAGGGTATGTTGGTTTGTAGTTAGCTATTATTTTATTTATTATTATTGTAGATTTTAATTTTAATTTAGTCTTAGATGATTAGTCAATCATCTTTTTCTTGTTCTACGAGTAAATTTGCTGGTAAACTGTCCATGATTGAGTGTTTATTTGTTTAAGATGCATAAGTATATTAAATTTGGTGTATCTAATTTTAAAACACCTTGTATTTCAGATGGTGACACTGGTACTGTCTGCTATCCTGGCTCGTCAGGCTCGCAGGAACGTCGGCCAAGGCTCTGAACTCTTTAAACCGACTGCTTACACCCAACATTAACAATCTTTAGGCTCTTCAAGGACCTTGGAACTGAAGATCTGATAGATATGCATAATTATGTACTTATAAGTATTTGTGCGTGTTTCCATTATAAATTATATTATTATGTAGTGTAGGTATATGTATATTAGCACTATAAGTATGTTTTTATGTGTGCTATTTATGTGTTTAGTTTTGTATACAGTTTGTCACATATTTACATTGTATAACAAGCTTTCGTTTTTATAGTTCGTTAACTGCACTGCCTACAATATGTTATATTGTTCTAAGGTTGACTAACTTTTTAGAGAATGCCCTATGGCATTAAGTTCACTTTTGTACGATAAGTTTTTATTTTGTGCAATAAACATTAAATTAGCATATGAAACATAATTACAAAACTCTATACTTACCTAAAAGACTATCATAATAAATCAATAAATAAAATAATTTCATCGAATCAAACCTATATTAGTACTAGTAGTTACTAATTACAAGTATACTTACAGTAATGGTAAGATAGAGGTAATTAGAGACACGATTTGTTCACCACACAGCTGCCTACAAACATGAATTTTCATGATATTTCTAAAACAGTGTTTGTATTGTATTTATATCTTAAGCGATATTTTATGCAAATTAAATTGAATATATAATTGCATTTATGAATAATGTGTTTACTTCGTTTTGAGCCTGATTTTAAATATTTTTCAGGCTGAATAGTTTCTATATCATTAGATAATAGTTATTTGTACAACAAGAGAGCAAAGTTCGTATTTGTTCTGAGTGCCAATTTTGAGTCCTGAGCAAGCGAAAGATTCTATAATAGAATCACGAGCGTAGCGAGTGATTCTAATTTAGAATCTTGAGCGTAGTGAAGGACTCAAAGGCACGAGATGCAAATAACTTTGGTCTCGAGTTGAACATACAACTTTTCACCTCAGCAGGAAGAAAAATAAATTAAAACCAAAATGAACGGACAGGAAGGCTTTATTAATTTAAGAATACCTACTACACATTAGTATTGCTTATACGTGACGTTTTTCGGGTAAAGATACCACTTTGTTGATAAGTTGCTTATGCCATAATGATTCTAAAGTACCTTATCAACAAATTAGTGGTATATTTTACTAAACTGAATAAGTAATTACATATTATATTAACAAAATATTACGTCTTACTAAATTTAAGAACATGAGGTTAGATTTCAAATGAATCTTTATGGCATTTGCGTCCTTATTAACAACCAACAAAGTATTACCTTTACCCGCGATTTGGCCGGGAGGAAACTTAATTCGGCGTTTTTGACCGCTTCTTTCAATTCTTCGGGTGTTGCCGTAGCTTCATCACTATCACTACTAGTATCACTCATGTTTTCAGTTCAGATAACTTTTATCTTTAAAGCAATTCAAAAGAGAAGCTATTGAGGAAATTTTCAAATTGAGGATGACAGCCGAAACACTTTATTATTTTTAATCGCGTTCGAATACTAGATATCGTTCACAACAACGTAAATGGTAAATTGTAGAAATTATTTTACTACAGATTTACGTGAAACGTGAATCAAAAAATGGTTAATATTATACTTATAAATATAAAATAAAAATCATAAAATTTTAAAGTGAGAGATATATAAAAATCATAAAATTTTAAAGTGAGAGATATTTAAAAATGAAAACGTACGAGTTTTTGAACGTGGTTCTGGCTCTGTTTAAACATGATATTACACGGAGCGATTTATCGCAAGCCGTCACTGCCATCGTCCTTCGTGCACTTCCTTCATCTCACATTGCCTATTCCTGTATTGCATAGTAGGGTACGACGGGACGGGCCCGACAAAACGCACTGGGTCCTTGTCAAGCGCCATTAGTATGAGTTAGTATGGCGCGAAACCAATATTAGAATTGATTATTTTTCATTAATGTCCATGTTAAAAGAGGTACATTCAATTCTAACTATTTTATATAACCTCTAAATTTACGTTAAATTAGGGCTGTGTTATTTTACACTTTCAATTTAAAGCTTATTTTATAGCCAAAGTAATATTTTTTTAGTATTTAATGATTCCTCTAAATTGAAATGATTCCTCTATGTAATGATTCCTCTAAAAGTGCATATTTTCGAAATAAGCACGACTTAAATTAAAAACTAATGAGAAATGTACTGAAAATTACATATAACCTCTTTACATAGGACCCACGTTCCACTAGCGCCCCTAGCGGCAAATTCACTCGCGGTAGTCCTCATTGTTAGAAAATTGGCCTCATCTGGCTGAATGGGCCAGGATGCCATTTAATAAAAAAGTTGCATGTCTTGACTGAACATTGTCAATCTGACGTTTATTTTCCTCACGCTCGCAGCAAAATCGCATTTTGCTCACTGGTTTCGCATATCAAAGTAAGCCTTTTCGAGCTGCTGAGGTGAAAAAAATATTGTCGGATTCTACGGGTATGTCACTAGGGTAATGAATAGGTACTCTAAAATCGCCGTTGATTCAACTTGCTAACAATGTATACCAACAATCCAACTTCCCAATAATTCCACTTAATTCCACTTAATCCCACTTAATCCCACTATCCCACTTCCCACTATCCCACTGATACTATAATATCCCATTAATACTATAAGCGAAGAAATTTTCGAGGGTTTTTATATCCCACTACTTCACTATCCCCACTAATACCACTAATCCCACTTATCCCACTAATCCCAATATCCCACTAATACTATAAGCGAATAAATTATTGAGGGTTTTTTATAATAGCAATATAGAGTATTATTTTAAGTAAGTTGGAAGTTGCATTTATGCATGTCGATCAAAACATTTCAATACCGCGATGACTTTGAACCGGCGTCGTATGTCTCGAATACACATACTGGTCGCGCGTATTACAGCTAATGATAATTGCACTCCGCCAGCCGAGTATGGTGCTCAGGGAGCGAATCCAACGTTCCGAACTTGTATGTATGTATGTAAACTCTTTATTGTACAAAACACAGATTAATTAAAATTTACAAAAGGAAAACAGTAAGTACAAAGGCGAGCTTATCCCTTTAAGAGATCTCTTCCAGTTAACATTTGAGTAGATGAGAGAAAAAATGAAAAGAGGTAGACAAATACACCTAATGTACAACAAGGTACCAGATAAATAATAATATAAACTATATATATTCTCAAAACACATAGGCAAAGTATATATATCACACTAACAAGGAAATGTGTGACAACATAATAAACAGAATATACTTACAGATAAATAAAGAGACAACAGCAACCAATCACACAGAAACAGGTAACCACAACTTCTTTAACTTCCCCTTGAGCGACGCAATTGACTGGGACATCCTATACGAGACAGGCAATTCATTCCAAAGTCTGACCGAGCGTGCCACAAACGACTTGTCATAGCCACGAGATTTGTGAAGTGGGATTAAAATAGACTGATTCTCAGTGGACCGCAAACGGTGACCACTGCCTTCAGCCAAAAAATTAAATTTCTCCGAAAGGTACAGTGGAGAAGAGGGAGAAAAAAGCACAGTAAACAAAAGAGAAAGATTGTGTAAATCCCTCCGACGGCGGATAGGGAGCCAATTTAATTGATCGCGGTAGAGGGTCACATGATCATATTTCTTGAGTCCGAAAATATATCTGATACAGACAGTCTGTAACCGCTCGAGCTTATCAAGCAATTCCTCCTTGATATCAAGGCACGCAGTGTCACAGTAGTCCAGAAGCGGGAGAAGAAGCGACCGTGCCAACATAATCTTCGTGTGGAGAGGGAGAAAGTTTTGCAGACGCCTTAAATAATGAAGAGAGGCGAACATCTTGTCTCACCCTGTTTAATAAATAAATGAGGACATTTGAGGAGCAAAGACAATTCAATTGATGTCACAAGTGGGGTTAAAGTAGCGTTTTGTATTGAAGTTTTAATGTTGACATTACAAATACAAATTCATTTATTCGTGGTAATAAAATAAAAAACAAACAAATATTAAAATAAAATATGCAAACAGTTTACCACGAAATGGTCTTGCCTCAGCATAATGCTTACCCGAAAGTAAGCGCTGATCTTCCGGCGATACCAGTTAAGGGCCACTAACGTTTAGTGTGACACGATCTTTTGATATCCTAAACGCATCTGTAGCGTGAGTGGCGTCCCAGCGCCATCTAGTCAAAGGTATGACAATACCGCTGACGTCTGTCTGACATAACAAGCAAAGCCGTGTCGATATGCCAATGAATGAATACTTAAAATATATTAAAAAAAACAATTTACAACATATAACGTAAAAAATATAGAAGTTAATTGTGAGAACTACCTATGTCATTATAATCTACAAATGAAATTAAAATTACTACACTAATCCAAATGTGATCGACTTGTCGAGGTTATAAATTTATACAGAGTAACACACCAAGAAAACAAATTATATGAAGAACACCTACTAATGGTAAAAATAGCTGTTTGAAAATGGTGGATTTTTCAAATAGTGACAATATTGAAAACGTTTTTCATTTGTTCCATTCAAATTGAAATGATCTTTCAAGTGATTTATTAAGGCCGTTCCTGGTCCCAATGACCTCCGATCTGTATCTCTCAATTTTCGAGTATTTTATGGCTTACTACATTAACCCCAACGGCCTTAAGAAAATTTGCTTATCATATTTACTTAAATTTACTGTCTTCGAGATATTCGTCATCAAACTTTGGCAATTTTAGTCCAAAATAACAGTTTTTTGTACATAACTTTTGTACCAATATTTTTACATTTAAAATCTCTCGGTTATTAGAGACTTTAAATAGGAACAGTTATTTGTAGATTGCACATTTACGAGTATAACAGCATTAATTTCTTTAGAATAAGTATCGTACAGCTTTCTTTTTCAGACCATGTTTGAAAAAATCATTAAAAAATAACTATAAGTTTTTTCCGATATCTTGAAAGTCAAGATAAAAGATTGATAAATCGATGACTAATTGTTTAGTAATTGTATTATAAGTATTCGTGGCGAAATATCGACTCAAAACTCGTAAAAAACGTCGATTTCCGCGTGGAGCCCCTTAAAACATAAAAATGTTGTTGGAACTATGAAAATTCATGGCAAAAAGTAAAACTGAAGGGTTTGTAAACCCTTATCTACCATTTCCTCGAGTAACTGATTCCTTTTTGTACACAGCTTTATCCAGAAACGTTTGGTTTTACCCCGATTTTAACATAATTTACACATTTCTGAATCAATTTTAGTTCGAGGGAAATAATTTGAATATGTAAGTACTAATTTTTTACATAATTTCAGTTTCGTTACATTTGCAATTTTATAACTGAAAGAAATATGGAAAAATTCTCCGCGTCGAGCGGGATTTGAACCCACGACCTCTCTGAACACCGGTCAGATCGCTCTGCCAATTGAGCTATCGACGCCCGATCGACCCCGGCGAATGTTTTCACTACTTCTTTCATTTGGTTATAGGCCTTAGGGATACCCGTAGTGACATCTACCGCAACTGTTCAACAATTGTACGGAATCGATGTTCTAAGACATTTTAGAAATCATCAATAACAATGCGCTACCCCGATGCGATCTGACCGGTGTTCAGAGAGGTCGTGGGTTCAAATCCCGCTTGACACGGAGAATTTTTCCATTTTTCTTTCAATTATAAAATTGTAAATTTCGTTTGCAGACGTCTCTGCTTAATACAAAATTAATTTCGTTACATTTGATTAAGGAACGATACTGAGATTTAGCTTTTTTCGATATTTACTTCTCATGTTTGCTACGAAGTCCAAAAGGTGCAAATCAAAAGTTCACTTTTAATATGCGAATCCCATAGAAATCAAAAGATATATTTATGTATGTAGGTACTCCGGCTAGCGCTACGGCGGATAGAAATGGATCTAGGTACCTAGAAATGAAACATTTAAATAAAACTAAATAATTGCGTGTGTTGACTACATTCCCCTACGTTTCGAGTTCTTTACAGCACTCGTTGTCACAGGAATATATAAATGGAACGGAATGGAATGGAAGTAAGGGATGGCTAGGAACAAACGGTATTTGTTGGTATAAGGTACCACTTTGCCGGTTGTTGATAAGGTTCATTTTTAAATGAATTTGTACATTATTAGCGACTTATCGACAAATGTTATCGCTTCGGAAGGGCGGACACGCTTTGACAGAATGGAAAACATTGTGATATGCCTACTTTTGTGGCCTCAGTTAAATACAGCCCGCGATAGTGTAAGCATCGTCTGCCTAACTTAACTAATAAACTTTTACCGGCACCATGGGCTTGTCCGAAGTTAAAAATGATATTAAAATATTATTTCTTATTTTCAACACGCTTTTCGGGGTAAGTGATATTTTCAAAGTATATACAGTAAGTGTAACTTACCTCGCTACCTACCTCTAACTACCTTAAATCTATAATAGGTCCTTGAAGCATTGTACCTAGGGTGCTGGCGGCATTTCCTCGTTGTATCGTAATGCTGATACGTTGTGTGCCACCAGCTCGTCGGTCACTTATATTTTTAATTTTTGGTACCGTGAAACTAGTTAATACAATCCGGTAGCAGAACTTATATACCACGAGTAGTATTAAAAATTGTAGATAAACGGAAATAGAGTTTATAAAATACAAAGAAATCAAATTAGACAACATTTATTTCTATGGAACAATATACCTACATACCTAACACACTGTCCTAGGTTACTTAATTAGGTAATAAGGTCTTTACGTCTTAGCTCTACTAGTCTTTTAAAAATAGCGTAATATTTAGAAAAATTAAGCGTGTCCCCAAGAAAGTGTGTGAATATAGTATTTTAATATTATTCGTTTGTCACCATTCGACGATAGGGCTACTTGATTTGTGTAAAAAATTCGTGTTTTATAGACTTAAATACAGCGTTCTTTTTTATTAACACGCTTTAATTAGCTTCACTTGTATTGTAACTATCCTCTTGGATCCTCCGGTCCTCGCTTGAGGACATAAGATCTTCATGTCGAACATGACTACGAAGAGTACACAAACACTTTACTGGTGGTTCATGGACACCACTCTCAGGCCCACGGACTTTATATGATGCTATTCTACTACGGAAAGCACTGCAAATTTTTCAATATCCGGAGTTAATTCAACAGAATTATTATTTTTGTGCAAGTTAGAACGTAAGTGTGCAGAAAAGGCTTTACGTGGAATAGGTACTTATGTCACACACTGAACAAAATATCGAACTATGACGCATTTTACCAATAGGCTATTTGCATGTACCTCAAAAAAAGTATGCAAGTTGACACCGGAATAAACTGCGTTTAGCTAAGACGTAAATTAAAACCTTGTAGGATTATTGATCCGAGAAGGTTCCTTCCTCTGTAAAGTCGTCCTTATAACGCTTTAGAATCTTATTTATTCCATCTTACAATAACTGAATTGGAATCCACACGATACTTGAAATTAACCAAGGCTTTCTCCCTACGAGCTTTAGATGGAACGTTTTGAACATCTCCTACGTTATACAGTTTAAGATCAATAAAAAGATCACCGGGTAACGAAGCTGTGCGGCGCACGAATCCACCGGGGGGACGCGACGTATCAGCACGGACGCCAATGGGTTGACAGCGGATGCACGACGTTATGTTCAGTTCCTTAATCGCTCTTGCTCTTGTAAATATAAAGTTAATAATGCAGTTAAATAGTGTTTTTGCTAGGAAAGTTGTGGGGTAGTTCTGATTTTTATCATTTCATATGTAGTTTGGGGTGCTGAATCCGAATCTGTGGTTTGCATACTAAATTTCGTGACGTTAAAAAAAACTAAAAAAAAAGAAAAAAATCGCCTTCTTTCCGGTGTTTTGCTTAAAACTCGAAAACCATTAACTTTCCGTAAATAGTCTGTTTACAGAAATTAAAGTACAGAAATTAAAGTACATACAATTTTCTACAAATATCACTATTTAGTTTTTTTTTCGAATAAGCCGTTCGGTCTCAAGTGCGCGTTAAACATTGGCAATTTTCAGCGGTTTCTGCAAAACTCACTTTAAACGTTCCAAAACTATTTTTTTTTAGTTAGATCGCAGTATGGAAAAATTATATGAGCCGTTGTCGTTTAAAAGGTCCCGGCTGAAGTTCTTCGGTGACGTTGGGTCCTGGTACATATTCTGCTTGACCTGCAAAAAAAGAAGTGGAGTCATTTCTCAAGGAGAGAGAGGAGACAGAACGGATGAGGATTACAAAATTGATTGTGAGATTAAACATACCTTCCGCATTTTGCTGAGGTTTTTCGATGGCATCAGGTCCTGGCTCAGGGTCTGAGTGCGCCATTGTCAGCGTCGGGGGTTCTAAAAGATAAAAGAGGCGGTGAGACACTGACTTGTGATCATATATCTAGGAGAGATGAATGATTACAAAATAACTTGTGAGAATCGACATACCTCTGTCTTCTGTCTCGTCTACGTATATCTCAGAGCTGTCTTCCGGGGGCGCAACGTTGTCACACAGTCAAAAAACCGGAAAAACATAGGAAACATCCATAACTCAGGAAAAAATATTCGTGATAAACACACAAATAAATGCCTTGACCAGGATTCGAACCCGGGACCTCCTGTTTCGTAGGCAGGGACGTACACTACCAACTAGGCTAGGAGGTCGTTGCAGTCAAATATCCAATCGAATGGCGTAACTGTACAATATGTCATTCAAGATGACTATGATGAGTTGTTAAATGCAACTGAAGGTCTGGTTGAAAAAAATGTGAAAAAGTTGAGTGAAGTGAGCAGTTATTAGAAAAATCAAAGTTATAAAATGTGATTTACAGTTTTTATCATTTTTTGTTTTTAAATTAGTCGATATTATTTTTGTTTACTTGGAATATTTCTCTTTACTTGTCTTAATAAAATGGTTCCATGTCAAATTCGTTGTTTTATTTTACCACTCACCATATTATATTTAGAATTAAAATAGTATGTTAAATCATCTGCAGATTTATGTATACCCCCTTGCCACAGAATAAATAATAATACACCCTTGCATACAATCTTAGTACACGTATGTATAACTCTGACCGTGCATTGTAATTATTTAGTTGATTAGTATGTTTTATATGATAAACATAGGCAATGAGCAGCCAGGTACGAGTAGACTGACTCGAATTACAAGTAAATGCGTGTTAGCAATTTCATTAGACAGTTCAATGTAAGCCATGCTTTCAAACGCATTATAATCCAGATTTGCTATTCTAATGTGAACCTTACATATTTATTAACTAAAAGTTCCGTTTGGCAAAGAGTATTCTAGAACATAAGCTTTAATTGATATTACAATATTTGTTATTGGAATTAAGGAAAAGTATTTTTAATAAACGTTATTTTAAGACATATCCGTAAAAACCAATAACATAGCTGGATCTACATCGCGCTTGTGAAGTGTTTATAATGCTTCATATAAATAAAAATGTTGATGTGTAGTATGTCGGGTTGTGACGACCGAGCAACCTCAGCACGTAAACCATTCCTTGGCTTGGCCACCTCAGTCAGTGCGTTGCGTTAAGCTTTTGCAATTTAAACTTATTTTTTATCCAAACGTAAAAAGGAGACTGTCCGTGGTTTGGGAATGTCCTGCCCCACGACGGCGGAGGTGAGCGATTAATAGTTTTTAATCACTAGTAAACCCATTGGGAGTTTCAAATCACCCGATAACCTTGTTCCGAGATCTTGTTTCTGGAAAACGCGGGTTTTCGAGTTTTAACGCGTTTACCAAGCTTCCCTCCGTCGCCCAGAAACTTTATATTATAAGGCATGTAGTTTTTAGATAAAAAAATAGAATTAAAGTAATAGGGTAAATCACCAGTCAGTCGCCGGTCACCATTTAGTAACTGGCCACCTTAACAAAAAAATTATTGACCTGTAAATAGAATTCATTTTTGTATGAGGTGGCCAGTTATTGAAAACGTACAATGAAAATGAACTCTGTTAATAGGTAAACAGAGTTCATTTTCAGAATAAGGTTTATTGGACAGTGCTCAGTTACTGGCGATTTACCCTACTTAAGTAGGTATTACAAAAAACCGATTACATACATAAATAGGTGCCTATGCATTAAACTTGAATTATGTCCGTATATTCTTTACCTTCTTGCAGTTCTCCCGAAAAGGTTTTCTAAGTTTTATCTCTCTAATTGAGTGTTTTTAATGATATTTATGCATCTTATTCAGTTGTTTCCTGGGTTATACGTACTCTCCACGGGCATTGAAAGTGGAGTTGACATGTTGCCACGCGGCTATGCTGATGGTTTATTAATTGGATCAGCGATTGGGGTCATCATCCTTGGCATCACTACGCTCGGCTACTGCGGGGCCATCAAGGAAAATAGGATCATGCTGTACATTGTGAGTATCGCCATTAGCTGGCATCATTAGTTTGCTGTCTTGGAAAATGCGCTGTTCTCAATATAGGGTTGCAATAAGGCGCGAAGTTGCATCACGGAGCCGGCTTTGATGGGTTAGCCGTTGAGGCTCACTTGGGCCAACCGAAGTTAGTCAACTAACATGGAGTTAGTCAACTGTACATATCTAACTCTGCTTGGCGCAAGTGGCACAATACAGAAGCCGTCAAGGGCCACTACCAGCACATCAGTATATAACGGTCCGTTTTTCTACTACAAATTTCCTATCCTAATAAATTACATTTCCTTGATTTTGTGTCAATTTGGCCAGTGATCGCAGTGGGAAAACGTTGTGTCGCGTAGTAAGCTAGGTTCTTTTCATTCGATAATATTGCCATTATTTATTTACTCTGCCTTCTGCGCTACCACATGTATTTTTAAATACGCTATGATCAAGTACTTTAATCTAAATTTGGAACCTAACATGAAGGGATTGTAACCGTAGAAGATAGACGTGTTGTCCGGTAATGTTATGTGAGGTCAAGCTGTAGGAAGGGTCAGTCAAAATAGTATCGCTCATATTACTCAAAATTATGTATGTCGTTTATCTCATCTACTCTGAACCCGAACTCCAACTGTCTTGCCTGCATAATGTGTGTCTATGAGAGTCTAGTCAGAGTTCTCGTAAGACGGTAAATGTAGTAGATAAATGCAACATACTATTTAGGGAAACTATTGATTCAGAGGGGAGATCTTAATTCCATTTAGTATGTTACTAAAGATAGGGGGAGTATAGGAAGTATATTGTACAATATAGAGTATTTAGAATCTAGATGTGTAAGTACTTAGATTTCGATTTCGGTTTCCTTATTGCGATAAAAACATATCCTTTGTCTTATTTTGAATCCATCTATCCTTCCAAGAATGTAAATTAGTATAACTTCTCGTCGCTGGCATCATACATCATTTAATACCTTTTAATTTAATTTATTAATACGAAAATAGTATATAATGAGAAATTCGTGTTTTCTTAGAGGCTTTGTTTGTCATTGACAGGTGATTATTCCAAATAATTCAAATATCGCTGATTTCAGATTTAAAAGGCATAGAGCATTAAAACTTTTGGAGCATAGACGAAATTAGAGATTTAAGGCAGCTATACACTATAGCTTATAGCTCTATGCCTTTTAAATCTGAAATCAGCGATATTTGAATTATTTGGAATAATCACCTGTCAATGACAAACAAAGCCTCTAAGAAAACACGAATTTCTCATTATACAGGGTGACTTCAAAATCGTAATACAAAACACTTGGTTGTGGCTCAGTTAATGCCAAACTATATAATACATGCACCCCGTTGTTAAAATTAGCTGTATTTAATTATCGCTAATTTTCTAACAAAACAAATATTTAAAGTCCCGAAGTGTTGTTACACTACATTCAATACCTGACTGTCATACCTGTCACTCGATGTTATCATCAAAGCAAGTTATTATCGATATCACTATGAGTGACAGTCGTATAATTGTTTGTTCATTGAAATTAAACACTTTAGAACGGATTAATCGTGTTTATTAACACCATGATCCTACGTTTAGAGCCCTTTACAGCACTCGTTTTCACAAGGTTAAGGCACATGTCGTGTTAAGCTGCTCAGTCATCATCTTAACCCTGTGAAAACGAGTGCTGTAAAGGGCTCGAAACGTAGGATCATGGTGTTAATAAACGCGATTATTCCGTTCTAAAGTGTTAAATTTCAATGAATAACAATCGCGGTAACAGAAGACAATATTAACTTGTTTGTTGTTTAGTTTTAAGTACCCTGATAAATTTGTGAAAATAATAAAGGATCGTGCAAAGTGGAGGAGAGGATGTAGGAAAGCGGACCCTGGCAAGGGCCGGGATAACGCTAGGTAGAAGAAGAAGAAGAAGAATAAACGGAGCTAGTTTAAATAAAATCATTTATTAATGTACCTAAACTACCGTAAATTACAAGCTTAAAATATCTACGTTTAAGTAGATAAGTGCCCAGCAAACATTCTAAGTGCTTTTTCCCAGGCTCTAGAATATATTACTAATTTAGGTAAAAATTACATCATACGCACCACATAAATTCACATATCGTACATTTATACTTCCGGGGGAAAATATTGAACCATTAAAACGTAAATTTCCCTTAATCAATACACCATAAGGTCAGATACTTAAAGGTTGAGAATGAGCAAAATATAAGGTAAAATTAACTTCGAAACTCGACCAATAGTTAATATATACTTGTAGGTGCATATTAGGTGTATATGCGACGTCATTTTTTCTTACACTGGGGACCTTTAGGTTGACGATTTAAGTAGCTTTTGCTACCAATTTTGTAGTAAATATGACCTTCCAATGATACCAAATTGAGACTATAAAGTTAAAAACACTTGTAAGGTACTAAAAATACCATAAGGTTTCATTTAGATAACCTAATAGTCAAATTAACCCTAAAAAATTACTAATAAGTTGAAGTTTGCGAGGCGACTTCAGGTCAAGTTGGTTTTACTTACAAATAAGTCATTTCTCGGTAAAATAGGACGTTTTTCCCCGATAGTTATTTCGTTTTTAAATCAAAAGTAGTGTTGAATTTACAATGGCCAAAGACAACAAAATATATAGACATTCCAGCAGTAACTATAGGAAGTGTAAGGCTAAAATGAAAATTCAAAGTGAAATTCAAAGAAGAACAAAATTGTGAATTACCTTTTAATTCCAGTTTTCATGGATATCCAACTTTGTGTCAATCTACTGATACTGATAAGTACCGTTTCAATAATACATACAAGCAAAGATCTTGAGTATAAGCATTCGTAATACGAATGCTTAGATGAGATGAGAGATGGCAATGAAATCGGTGCAAATAAAGAATCATAAAATGAAGGCACTGGAGATGAATACATTAGAAATGAAGACTGCTCTAATATGAAATCAATAAAACTTATGGAAGACCTAAGAAAATGGACAGTAAAGCATAAGCCCACCAACTCATCTCTAAACGACTTGTTAGTTTTAGTGACTGAATACGGATATAAATTGCCAAAAGATGGACGAGCACTTTTAAAAACTGACGATGTATTTATAGAGCCTATGGGCCAAGCCAAGTTTTGGTATCAAGGTGTAAGCAATTGCTTACAAAAAACTTTGTCAGATATGAATATAAGTACTATATCCAGTATTGAGTATGTCTATTTTTAACAGTACTGCTTCCGAAGTGTGGACTATTGCTATGGCAATATATAACATGCCAAATATAAAGCCGATGTTTACAGGAATTTTATTTTATGGAAGTGGAAAACCACCTTTGGAACTTTATTTACGACAATTTATAAATGAGATGAATAAAATAATAGCGAAAGGCATTAAAATAAATGAAAAAAGATATTGATTCAAATTAAATGTTTTATCTGTGACACTCCTGCTAGGGCCTATCTGAAAGGTAAGATGGGTACTTACTCATGTAGGTACCTACTTACTTACTGTTTACTGTTAACCATAGTTAAACATTTGTGGATGGATTAATTATGCATGTAATTATGTGCTAGTGAGCATTGCGAGAGATTTTAAACAAGAATTCCTGAGCTCATAAGGAGTAATAAATGTTATACGGATTTAGGTCGATTTCGCCATTTTTTTTTCGTTTTTTGCAATGCTATCGGCTAAAATAAATTAATACATTTTTATTCGTAAAAAATGGAATATGCAAAGTATTCCTTGGCATTTTGATATCCAATTAAATATTATTGATTTATCTCATTTTTATTAAGTGGAAAAACCACAGATTGGACACAGATATCCATTATAATGAAATAATCAACCATGGAGAATATTGGGGCCTAACAGGATACGAACCTGAGACCTGAGACCTTCGTCCTGTCAGGCCCCAATGTTCTCCATGGTTGATTTTATCATTAAGTATAATGGATATCTGTTTCCAATTTGTGATTATGATATCTGTCAATAAGGACGTCTAGATTGATCTGAGACTGTTTAGTTGCCATTAACTCTGAAACTAGGTAAACCCAAAAAAGTTTATATGACATTTTAATCTCCAATTATGACAAGGAATACGATGTTAAAATCTTTGGCAATCCTCACGAGCACCATGTACCTATATGTGTATGTACATGTAAACATGTATTCGTTTTAATCATTAGAATAGGTTTTTACAAAATAAAAAAAATGTAAAATAAAATAAAGTAAATATTTATTACTAAAAACATTAATGACTCGAAAAAGTTTCAAAATCTTAATTGTCACATATAACTTTACCAATTAGGGAACCTCTGTGCGTAATATTTATCCTTGGCACCTCTGATCGTAAGCACACCGCCTGCGAGTCGCGGTCACAGCGACGTTGTGATGGCGGTCGCTTCAACCTTAAACGGTTACTCTGCACCATTAGGTCGCAGAATTTAGTATATATTACGTAAAACTGACTTAAATACCAGTAAGTCGTATTTTTAGGTAAATTTTAACTTCTTGGTCGAGCCGACATTTTGTTTTGTTATAATTAGGACGTGTTATTCCAAATTGCATAATTTAGGTATTTTAAAATACGTAGAAAAATAAAATCTAACGGCACTTTTATTGTCATTTATAGAAAAAAAAATATACAGTCAATTTAATGTGTTTACAAACACCGAACACAA
Source organism: Lathronympha strigana (assembly GCA_949128165.1). Classification (NCBI taxonomy): domain Eukaryota; kingdom Metazoa; phylum Arthropoda; class Insecta; order Lepidoptera; family Tortricidae; genus Lathronympha; species Lathronympha strigana. Next base: position 4,912,538 of record OX421914.1, read on the forward strand.
ATTTACGAACCCCAATTACAAGCAATACATACTACTTATGAGCTTAAAAAAAAGTAATACTTAAGTATTTCGAAAGCCCATCAGTAGTTTTGAATAAAAACCTAACATACTGCACGAGAAAATTTTCAGCGCACAAGATTTCATCGTAATTCCTGCGTATTCGAAATAGATAATTATTTTACGCCAAGTAATGGCCGCCATTCTCGTTGCAAAACTTAAGATTCATTTTTAGTTAGACATTTTGTTTGTGAGCGAAAAGATAATACTCTCGTTATATATTTGTCTCTTTCTCTGCATGCTATTTCATAAAAATAACCTTTCCGGGTAATTAAATGGTAAAAAACACGTTGAAATCATGTTGAAAAATGGTAAGTCTTACCAATTTTGGACATTGCAACCACATGACACGTCGTGGCGACGTTTATTCCACGTCGCAAACGTTACCTATGTAGTAACCAGTAGGTCGCAATGACTAAAATTACGTGGAATCGACGTAGCCGGCACGTGCTTTTTTTCCCCACTTTGGTGGATTCCACGTCGATTCCACGTCGATTCGAGGTAACTCATTTTGGTCACTGTCAGATTTGCGACCTATAATAGGTGGTTTTATCGTTATTTTTACCAAAAATGTTTGCTGGGTGTGAACCTACTTTTCCTAAACGTATTTTAAGATGTGTTCAAAATGACCACCGCCTTCCCGGACACATAAGTCCGCCCGCCGTCTATGGTTGATCTTAAGTCTGCCTAGAATAAATTCATTGGCTTTTACTGAATCAAACGCCTGAATTATCTTTTGGCGAAGTTCATGGACGGTATTAGATTCCCGTGTGTACACTCTCCTTTTGATTTCGCCCCACAAAAAGAAGTCGAGTGGCGTCAGATCGGGACTTCGAGGCGGCCATGCGACTGGACCATTGCGTCCAATCCATCTCTCAGGGAATTGTCTGTCCAAATAATTTCGCACACTTAGAGCAAAATGTGCTGGTGCACCATCTTGCTGGAAATAAAGATTATCCAAATTTTGCTCCGGCACATCTTGTAGCAAAATCTGTAACACGTTTCTCAGGAAATCTTCATATTTCGGTCCATTTAAGTTCCCGTCAATAAAATATGGGCCAATTACACAATTGTTCAGAATGCCTGCCCAAACGTTTACAGAGAAACGAGTCTGGTAAGAGTCTCGGCGAGTTACATGAGGATTTGCATCACGATCAGCCCACCAGTGTTCATTGTGGACGTTAAACATGCCGACTCTTGTAAAAGTTGCCTCGTCGGTCCATAAGATATTTAGGTGTAAGTTTTGCTGCAGCCAACGACCAAAAATAACTCTTCTAGGGTAATCTGCTAATACGATATCCTGAACCCTTTGAAATTTAAACGGATGTTTTGCTTCAGCTTTCATTAGCCGCCAAATAAACAATTGGCTCGTGCCGAATCTCGCAGCAGCGTCCCTTGTGCTAGCCTCTGGGTTGCGGTTAAAATACTCGAGCACTCGTCTCCGAAAAGCTTGTGAATACCGCGGCCGTCGGCCTCGAGCTTGAGCATGCACCGGAACTGCAAACTGACCATAGTCTCGTAAATTCTGGATGGTACTGTTTATTAACACACGTGTAGGTGTTGGACAATCAGGGTAACGTTCGTTAAATAATACCTGAGCTCGCACAGTACTTCGCGATGTTAAATAAAAATCAAGCATATCCATCTTTTGAATATTAGTATAAGGATAAGGTCGAGGCATTTTATTTAATAGTGAAATCAAAATATTACGGTAAATCTTATTTTCTTTGACAAGTGTCACTTAATAATCAAAACACGTTTTCTTCATAAATACCATGGTAGGTGATTGACAACTAAAGAGGAAAGTGATTTTTTAAACTTCTTTGTTAATTATTATGGTAGGTTAACCATGTTAAGTCAAACAAAATAGGATAAATGAAAAATTTAAAAAATATTCTTACGATTATTTTAAATGCATGATACTTAATTGAGAGGCTTAGTTTAGGGGAAATGTGTGTAAAACATTGATTTTGTATTACCATTTTGAAGTCACCCTGTATACTATTTTCAAATACGCGTGTTTCTAATAATGAATATGAAATAAGTTAAGGGGAATTGTAACAAATGAATATGTAATAATCATTTATGTAAACGGGAAATGCATCCTGTTACGAGTACCAACCCGTACCTGTCCAAATCGTGGGTGCGTCTGTCAGTCCTGTATCGATGTATACTGTCACCGCAGCAGGGACATTGCACTTTACCGTCTGTCATACACGTTACAGGCCAATAAGTCCAATGATGATGATACGCTGCTAACAAATAAGCTTCTACTAATATTTTTTACTTCTTTGGCTCGAAAAGTTCGACTTTAAGTCCGAGGCTAGGCGACATAAAATCACTTTTTAGGCTCTAGAGCATAAAGTAAAATCACTGGCGGCCGGCTCTCGCCGAGGGGCGCGCCGTGGGTGAGAACGACCGCGCCCAAGCATGGCAAGCAAGGTTGTTTCATTTTCAACGATTAAAAGTGAAATAAAACCTAATATTTTCCTTAAAATCGAAGTGAAAGGCTGAGTTTATACTTCAGGCATAAATACCAGCTGCCCCATCCGCCGCGATCTGATCACCGAACAGTTGTGAATATTTTACTAACAGTAAGTACCTCGTCTTCGCTGGCTCGGAAACCTTGAGCGAATAGAAGAGGTTTGGCAAGAGAAGAGAACAGCATACCTTGGTCGACCAACTGGACGTCGTCGAGTCCTTTCGAGCGGCCAAAGTACCGTTGGATAGATCTGGTGGAGGCGGTTCTGCGTGAACTCGAAGCAACAAACTGGCGAAAGATATTCACACAAACACACGCTCAGACTCAGGTCGCTGGATCAGCGCAGTTAGTTGAATACTCGTATTAAAATACGAATATTTCAGTTCTGCAATGGAATTTAGCATGATGCCCATTCCCATAGAATGAAATGAAGCATATAAAACACCTTTCTAAGAACCTTATATTATAATATGAAATATTAATACAATTTTAACATATATTCAGTGTACATAAAATCACTTAACTAAATTACCTAATTATAATTATATTAATAACAAAAACATTTCTTTTAAATACATATAACTATTTACAAATAAAAAATGGGAGTTAGCTCAGCGCCAGACGGTAGGGTGCCCCGAAGGCTGGTGGCATTGCCCCGCTGAATGGCGATGCCAATTCGCTGGGCAAGATATGAGCCAGCCCTCTTAGCCAGCTCCCTGAAAATACCATGAGCTTCCAGGTCCCCAGGGTCCAAATTTATTATTATTATTATTCAATCTCAAGAAAACACTTTTTATTGTTTTCATACACTGCTTACGGTGACACTTTCGACATTTTCGTGAAACGGAAGCTGTCAATTCATCAAGGGCATCGAGTCCGGTGGGACTTTTCGTGAAACGGAAGCTGTCAATTCATCAAGGGCATCGACTCCGGTGGGACTTTTCGTGAAACGGAAGCTGTCAATTCATCAAGGTATCGACTCCGGTGGGACTTTTCGTGAAATGGAAGCTGTCAATTCATCAAGGGCATCGAGTCCGGTGGGACTTTTCGTGAAACGGAAGCTGTCAATTCATCAAGGTATCGACTCCGGTGGGACTTTTCGTGAAATGGAAGCTGTCAATTCATCAAGGGCATCGACTCCGGTGGGACTTTTCGTGAAACGGAAGCTGTCAATTCATCAAGGGCATCGACTCCGGTGGGACTTTTCGTGAAACGGAAGCTGTCAATTCATCAAGGGCATCGACTCCGGTGGGACTTTTCGTGTAATATCATTTTACTACTTAAATCTCATTCCACGAGAGTCAAACCACGTTATCTCTTCCAAGCAAATGAACTGTCAAACTTTAAAATGTTATTTTAAACGTCAAACTTCTATGAAATTTTGACGTTTACTTAACACTTTCACTGTCTGTCCTTTTTTTTTTTATGCTATAGGGGGCAACGCTCTTTTCTTGAAGGTTTGAAGGTCGTATCGGTCCGGAAACACCGCTGGCGACAGTTCGTTCCACAGTTTAGCTGTGCGAGGCAGAAGGTTTCGGGAAAAGCGCACAGTTGAGGACTGCCAACCATCTAAATGGTGAGAGTGGAAATATTGTCGCGTAGGGCGATGGCGGAAAGAAGCGGCAGGGATTAATCCGAACAACTCCTCGGAACACTCCCCATAATACATGCGATAGAAAATGCAGAGTGAGGCCACATCTCTACGCAGCGCCAAGGGATCAAGCCGATCAGAAATACGTTGGCAGTTGACAATTCGAGCTGCTCTCCGTTGGATGCAGTCTAGAGGAAGAAGCTGGTACTTAGGTGCCCCTGCCCAAAGATGAGAGCAGTATTCCATATGCGGGCGAACCTGCGCCTTATAAAGCTGTAGGCGATGGGCCGGCGTGAAATACTGCCTCGATCTATTGAGCACACCGAGCTTCTTCGAGGCCAATTTGGCCTTACCCTCTAGGTGGCCGCGGAACTGTACTTCACTCGAGATGTCAACGCCAAGGATTCCAATACTGGCTGTGGCAGATAGGGGAGTGCTCTCAAAATAAGGTGACGCGACAAACGGAAGTTTTTTCGCGGTGAACGCGCAAACCTGTGTCTTTGTAGGGTTAAAACGGACCAAATTAAGTCGACCCCAATCTGAGACTTCTTTTAGGGAGGTCTCAATTTCGGACACAAGTGTCCTATCAAAGTCTATGCAACTTAGCATAGACGGACACTACCGGGATCTCGTCCCTCTTAGACATTATTGTTTAATAATGTTATGTTATGTTAAATGTTATGTTAATGTTAAAATTAATTTAATAGCTCTAAATTTTACAAATAGCGAGGCCAACTACCGAACAACGTTGCCTAAGAAATACACTATACTATTTATACAATACATATACTGATATTTTGACATACTTTGACATGGGCAAAATTGTCCAAATCTCGGACAGAAGCCATTATTTAAAACATTTAAAATCAAAAGAAGACCTCACAGTGTACCTATAAATAGAATTTTGTTAACATAATATATACCTACGTTTTATGATTAATTAATTAAATTTGTTTGGATTATTTTTTATTAAATAGAAACATCTGCGACTACGATACCAATCTAATCTATATATTGATTAACATAATTAATGTTATGTATGTTTATTCATTATAATACTTTTAATTATAATGAAAACTTACCCGTTGGCCACGAAAATAAATAAATAGCGTACCAGGAAACATTAAACAACGTTATACTAGGACATACATAGTTAAGTACATTACATTATATGCAAGGTACACAATGGTATCGGGGAGGACTTCACATGATTTGTTTATAAAACACGGCAAAAATTACAATATAGGTACGTAGTAAGTAAACTACATCTACTACTTCCATAAAAACATACCTACTACTCGTAACTTACTAAGATAACAAAACCGCCGAGGGTTCCGCACAAAGGATGCTCCCCGCACCCATACCAACTTAATCGTTCATCCAGATTATTCCAGATCGTGCGTGTAACCTTTAAGGATGACTTACACTAGAACGGCCCGGTCCGGTCACGTCCCGGCTCGTTCTAGTCATCCTTTACGCGTTGCCGAGATAAAGGGTTTTGTTTGACAACTGGTAGCAAGGAACTCTCTATACGTTTATCGGATTTATTCCAGTACTTATGCTGCAAGTTCTTGCTTTTTTATCAAATTTCGTGATTCTAGGTCAACGGGAAGTACCCTAAACATTTTGATTCCCTTTGCAAATGTATGGGAAATACGACATAAACATCCGTATCTTTTGATTGCGATAACGTAAAGGTTTGATTTTTTTATGTCTTCGAGGGCCCGCAGACTTGTGTATGTGGAATTAATTAAGTTGAACTTGCTACCTCTACGCGTTCCCGAGATAAAAAGAGTCTTGATAGACAGACGGAGGGACAGACAACAAAGTGATCTATAAGGCGGATGTCACTCTGGATGCAATTCGCACCGCACTCGGGTTTCTGAATGAGGTAACGCTACGCGCGTGTATAGCGCTGTCCCCCTTGCACACCCGCGTGTGGTGCGAATCGCATCCAGTATGTCATCCGCCTTAAGCTTCCGTTTCGGTTTCCTTTCCGTTTGAGTTACGGAACCCAAAAGATTTGACCAAATCCCTATCAACGGGAAGTGTGCGTAAATTAATTACTATATTTGTGGCACACAATTCACATTCAATAAATAAATTAGGCCTGTTTTTTAAATCGTGTACCTACACGATTAAATTTTTAATGATCGTCGAAACGTATTATTTACCAACCTAAATTTATTTACAAATATAACTAACAAAATATATTCTGTAAGTGTAACTTCCTACCTAAATCTTAAAACGTCCTTGAGGCTTTTCTGCCTAGGATGCTGGCGGGTGCTTAGTCTTATGAAAACAGAAAAACTTAGTTTTTTTTGTGTTTAATGTAAGAAGATTCTGCTTTCGCCACTTTGACACCATTGAGATTCCATGTTCAGCAGTATCAAAAACGTTCTCCGAAAAGGAACCGTGGAAGACAGCAGTGTCGTCGGCGTAGCAAAAGATGTCGGCGCTCAAAATTGTTAGGTAGGTAGGTACTATCGCACTACTTCTGCAGCGCAGGCGACCTTAACTTAAGAGGTACTGCTCTAGGTTGTATACGTGGGCATTTTCAGAAAAAGTGCACCTTTTTCAACGAAGTTGGTCCTCGATTTTCCATACAAAAAAAAATGGTCAGTTTTGTAACGGCCCATACGAAATGTATGAAAAAATGCGTTACAAAGCTGACCAAAAAAAACGGGACACTCTTTTTCTTTGTTTAAATCAATAGTGCTCGTGATTCTGGTTATAAAAAACCCAAAACTTCCTATATTTTCAAAAAAAATGAAAATGGTGCCCTATTTTTGAAAATGCCCGTGTGTGTCGTATCGTATCGTATTTAATCTAACTGAAACAACAAATCTATAATGATTTAGATATCGCGCAAAGAAATGTTATTACGAAGAATAATAAATATATTTATATGTACATGATGAGTTAAATTTACATGAATGAATTGACCAAGGAGGTTTATGTTTATTAAGTGTTTAAACATATTTTTATTTTAACCGACTTCAACAAAAGGAGGTTCTAAGTTTGACCACTATGAATGTATGTATGTTTGTTTCCGATTATCTCATGTTTGGCTGAACCGATTTTAATGCGGTTTTCACTCCTTCGAGAAATTACGCCATATAATGAATTGTAATGGTACTGGTCCTGAAAACGCCTGAAAATGTGTTTTCAGATTATTGTGCCCTCTGGTAAAGGATGGTCTGAAACGAACTGAAACATTTTTCAGGTGCCTGAAAACAACGGCAACTGGGGTAAATTTTGAATCATCTGGTATGTAAAAGAGCTACCTCTGAAACGGCCTGAAATCACTTTTCACCCTGCTGAAAACGCTTCTAAGGCATGAAAAATCACATAAAGTTGCTCTCTCTCTCTAAGTTTGCTCAATCGCATTGCACCGAGACAAAGAGTAGCATAGACATTGAGAGACGACCAAGCAATCTTCAGCCCTGATCGCTCTTTGCATTCTCTTTGAAGTGTGTCGAATCGCGGTGTTCTTGGCCTTGGTCTTCAAAACAACCTTAAAACACCGTGCTGTGGTCCAACTTCAGGTGCAGGGGCATACTCAACCTACTTGCATGTACTCCTTAGTAGTACATGCAGGTCAGGCAGGGTGTTCGATGAAAAGAAAATGTAAGCGCCTATAAAGATAACTGCCGGTTTGAAGCAAGGATGCCTCCTTCCACCACTATTATTGGTAATTTTTATCGATGAAGTGATCGAAACACCAAAAGGCATTAATTAGGAACATGAAAAAGCTGGAAGAAAGATCTTCGAGCATATTTTTTTTATTAAAAAATCAAAACACCCGACTGCTTAAAAACAGAACTGAAAAGAATGAAACAAGTCAAGTATCATAGCCAAAATGTATAGAATAATACTGGCCTTTATTTTTGGGTTAAGGATGACTCACACTAGCACGGGACGGGACGGGGCGGGACGGGGCGGGACGGGGCGGGACGGTAAAATCTGTCAATTTCTATAGAAGGAATCACGTGATAGCTCGGAGCCCTCGGATGTCACGTGAACGTGATTCTTTCTATAGAAATTGACAGATTTTACCGTCCCGCCCCATCCCGTCTCGTCCCGTCCCGTGCTAGTGTGTGTCATCCTTTAGCTCTACCTCACACGATTTTAAGTATTATTTTATATATTTTAGCTATGATACTTGACTTGTTTAATTCTTTTCAGTTCTGTTTATATGCAATCAAGTTTTTAGATTAATCAATAACTTAATTTTTTTTGCTATTTTGAATTATAAAACAATCCAGGGGCCTTACCAAGACGTCTTAACGCGATTCAGTTAAGAACCTGAACTGAATCGCATTAAGACGTCTTGGTAAGGCCCCTGATATACCTGCACTGGCTACGTACGTATTTAAGTTGTTGCGGGGTAAGTACGAGTAACACACAGAACACTAGGGCTGGTGGTGCCGCGAGGACCACGACGTCACCGCCGCGCCTGTTTGCACATCCCACCGCGCGCACTAACCTAGACATAAAGGTACTGAACGGAGTCTCTTCAAACTAGGGCATTAATACCGGAATTCCGGAATCTCGGACGATTTTTTTCGATATTACAATACCCGTATTCTATTCTAAATAACCAATATCGAAATATCGGAATTCCGATATTGGGTTTCATTCAAAGGAAAATAGTTAAATTTAATCAATTATTAGTCTTAAAATCAACATTAAGTATTTGTAATAATAGTAAAAATACATTCTAGTTATTATTGAGTAAAACCAAGGTTATCTATTCCAAGTAAATGAACTGTAAAACTTTAAAGTGTTATTTTAACGTAAAACTTCTATGAAATTGTGGCGTTTACACTTGTGCAGTCTGTCCTATAAAATCTATGGAAATTTAGCTTAGACCGACTCTATTCATGCTATGTGTGACTTAGGGTAGGAAAGATAACCCGATTTTGCGATAAATGGCTAACGGAACGGCGGCTGATTGGTCGCTACGCTGTCGAACTCTCGACTCGACAGAAGTTGATAAGCGGGCCGGTGGCGTAGGTCAGTCATTGTTTTACCTGCACAGGATATTTCGTTATACAATGTATGTTTTATGTATTTTTTCCAGTATTCTGGTGTAGTTGCGGTGGCAGTAGTGGGTTTCTTCGTTTTACTCTTGCTGAATGAGCGCCGCCTGTATCCGATGGAATTTACGAAGTACGTCATCATGCATCTTATTGGAATGGTAATTAAACTAAATAATAATTAATATGCTACATCATTTTTTTACTCAAGGAGAAATACATTGTCACCCCCTACCAAGCTCATAGGGGGTGGTATGCGGGACTCTCTCTCCCAAATTGGAGAAGAATAAGCATTAAAAATTCCTGCGGGCGTTACCTTCCTTACCGTTATGGGGAACATTATAGGGACGCTGACATTCTACCCCAAGTATATTATACCTAATGTAAGTATATAATAATACAGTACCTTCTTACTTTTTATTCATCAATAATACAAAATTGTATTTAACACATTATACCTACCTATTACATAATTACAGTAAAATATTGAACCAAATAATGATTAATCGACGGTAATTTTTTTTCATAAGTAGTTAGATATACAGGTTAACCTTAGCCATTGGACAACCCATGAAATCCCACATCGGGCTACATCCTAATAATGCTCAATTGTAAATATTTTCTTGAATAAAACTGAAAAAAACCGGAGATGGTTTCATACTCTTCTATGAGGAATCATTACATCTTGAGTTTTAGTTGCATACAGGGTGCTCCAAAGTAACAAATAGTAATTTACATTTTTAATACATATTTTGGATTTTGATTCATGTTTTTAAGTAGTCACACATATAAATTATAAATTGAAAGAGATGTCATATACTACAGAAAAAGAAGCCCCGAGCACTGGAGGCCTTGGTCACTTTTTCTGTAGTAGGTATATGACATCTCTTTCAATTTATAAATAGTAATTTGTTAATTTCTTCGTAACCCCTACACCGATGTTATGATTATTTGTGTACTGGTTCTAAACGCCGTAACGCATATATACGTTTCAGTTTGTTTGCGCCTGCATTACATAGTTTTTTTATATACTTATTGTAAAACGGGCATTACAATTAACTTTACCAAGTAAGTGACAACCATGACATATCAATGTCATGTCGAATACTCATACTCCGTTTACACACTTGCAAATACCATATGAGATAAAATTAAATTAGTACTTAGTTGTTTTCTAAATGGAGCTAATTAAAATATCAGTGTCTTTGAGAAATTAACTTAATTTAAGCTAAATAATGCACCCTTTAATTTAAGGCAAATGCTCTAAAACACGTTGTATAAGCATACATTTATTAAAATACAAGTTTTTTTTATCAGATATAGTCGAAGAAAAAAAAAGATAAGTCAATCATCTTTTTCTTACTCTACGAGTAAATTTGCTGGTAAACTGTCCATGATTGGGGTGTTTATTTGTTTGATGCATAAGTTTATTAAATTTGGTGTATCTAATTTTAAAACACCTTGTATTTCAGTTGGTGACACTGGTGCTGTCTGCTACCCTGGCTCGTCAGGCTCGCAGGAACGTCGGCCAAGACTCCGAACTCTTTAAACCGACTGCTCACACCCCAAAAATTAACAATCTTTAGGCACTTCAAGTACTTTGGAACTGAAGATTTCATAGATATGCATAATTATGTATTTATAAGTATTTGTATTTAGATTTGCATAAGTAGGTACAGTTTGTCATATATTTCCGTTGTAAGTATAACAAGCTTTTTATATATTAAAATTCTCATAGCGGGTTACTCACGTCAATAAAGTCGAAAATAGCTCGACATGTTTCGGAACAGTCCGTGTCCCTTATTCATGAGTCATGCGTTTAGCCGCGGCGACTGCTCTACGCACACTGCGAGCCCCAGCGCGGTCAGCTCTCGACGAGCTGTTCCGAAACATGTCGAGCTATTTTCGACTTTATTGACGTGAGTAACCCGCTATGAGAATTTTAATATGTCTGATACTCACGGGAGTTTTCTAATTAAAAAGCTTTTTATAGTTCGTTAACTGCACTGCCTACAATATGTTCCTATTCCTCTAAGGTTGACTATGTTTATAGCTCTATGGCATATAGTTCACATTTTGTACGATATTCTTTTTATATACCCACATATGATTAGCCCTCTATAATGCATTCAAAAACCGCATAATAATAAACTCTTTTGTTAAAGCAAGTTTCTTATCTGTGAAATTGTTATTATAGCTAATTCATATTATCGAATTCGATTTTTGTTTTTTTTTAACATCTCTGACATACAAGGAAATTTGATTTGACCTCTATTCTAATATCACTCGAGATGACGTTTACTTCAAAACGAAGTGTCAATTGCAAACAATGTCGCACGCCGAATCGTTTTCAAAGTCCGAAAACTTTTCATTCATAAAAGCCATAATGGTTGATATATAGGTACGTGGTTTGAACGCATCATGGAAAGCTCAAGATATGTGTGTATAAGTATAAATCAGTGTATGTAATTGTAAATAATTAGGCATTAAAACATTTGTGTGATGCTATTATGAACCCAGGCCACATTCGACTTTGAATGCCTTTTATTAAATATATAATCACATAAACTACTAATTTTGTGCAATAAAGATAAAATAAGTAAGCAGTTGTATAACAACTTACGCATATTATGCATAATTACAAAGCCCTTCTTACCTAACTTACCTACATACTTACTTACATATTATTTTTAATATTTCACTTATGAATTAAGTATACAGGACATCAAACTTTTAATTAAAAGAATATGTCCTTACATAAAATACTATAGATCATCATAAATAAAGTAATTCCATCAAACCGATATTTCTCGGCCCTCGGGGCTTACCGCTCGATTCCCTAAGCGCCCTAACCTCGTATTACACCTGTGTACCGCTCAATTTTCTTTAAAAGGTCCCAAGAAAAAGTATAGTCTAATACGGGCATTATGTCATTACCTAGGAATAGGTACAGACTACAACAGAAGTTTACAAGTGTATAGGTAAGTATATAAATTAGTACATTTCGATGCTAGTGCGGAATATGTCATTACTTGACAAGTCCTGAACTCACGATGTATCTTGACATGAGCCGTAGGCGAGTGAATACTCAGGACGAGTGAAAAATTACATATCCGCACGTGTATCGAACGACGTTTTTCAACACGGATGCGAAAAAAATTAAAATACATAAGAACGAATTTGAAAGTTTTATTATTATTTCTGTAACGCTATTGTAATGCAGTTGAACTGATTAAGAACATCTTCAAAATGTTTATCTTATCTTCTTTTCTCATTTTCAATCTCACAATCATTATTTCTCATTAACAAAATAATAAATCACATGTGACATATCGTATCGTCATGTCCATAGAGCCTTCAGACGTGTTTGCCTGATTGAAAAATGCCTCTACTTTAACAGACGTTTCGTTGGCTGTTCCGTTTCATACACACAGACTTTTGAGAACTGATTTCAATGCTTAAGATTTTTAAAGAATTAACGGTAAGGTTAAATAGCAATAAGACTCTTCGGTTAGCAGTCATAAATTGGAACAAAACTAAATTAAAAAAAAATTTGGGAGGTAAAAAGCACTAGTTCATAAAAACTAACTTAGCGCACGCAAAACAATAAAAAAGGGCACTTTTTGAGCTACTGTATTGGAAAATATATTTTAAGGCACTTATATAACTACTTAAATCTATGTAATTTAATAATTATAACTTCTTATAAGAATACTGAGAAATCAAAGACGTGTCTTCCGTGCACCATTTATTCATAGACAAAAAGTCTCACGCTACCCACATATGGGTGATTGTTAGGTTACCCTACATATACAACACCTCCACCCTTATTATAATGTACAGGTACATTCTTAAATCCAATATAGTATATAATAGTACTACATTTTAATGATGAGCGAATAACCAATTAAACTTACAGTAGCCCAACCGAACTGCACCTTATTTGCACCTTATTTTAAGTGCACAAAGACTAACTGTGTGAACTTTATTCATTCAAATTAGAACTATTTATAAAGATAATCATTTAGACCTATTATTATATCTAAGTACAGTAAGTATAAAAGTAAGTTTGCAACTATCACACGTTTCTTATCTTACATACAATATTTTTCTCAACGTTAACTTAATCTAGGTACCTACTACGTATATTACTATAAGTCAGAAGTAGTCTTCAAAACCGAATCTAACTGGGGGTTTCACTAACCACTTGGATTGTACAACTTTAGGTACGTTGGGTAACGGTGCTTTCGTGATTCCTACATCCCCTGCTGCACCTTCAGCATGAACACTGTTGTCCGGCACCTCAGCCTGGGCCGGCTCCGCCGACACGGGACCTGCCGGCGCTGCCGGTGATTGGGTCGCGCCGCGCTCGAGCCTGGCGGCCGGCTCGAGCGCGGCGCCATCGGGCCTATCTCGCTATTTACCTCCAAACCTGGCCCCTCCTCAGGCAACACAAAAGAGCTACTCGGGCGACGTTTCGCGGTTTCTGGCGGTGTACGTGTATTTACAGTTACCTCGGACACTCTACGTCTTAACTGATCCACATGTCTATGTATTCCGGTTCCAACATTAGTTTGAATATTATAGTCAGTACTGCCTAATCTTTCAACCACTTGCCCCGCGAGCCATTTATCCTTCGAACGATAGTCGCGGTACCACACCGTGTCGCCCGGGCACAGCTGGCGGCGCGAGCCGCGCGCGCGCGACTCAGCGCATTCTTGGCGCTCAGCGATACGAGCTGCGCGGTCTGGTTTTAATTGATCCAACCGCAATCGCAAATTACGACCCTGCAAAATTTTTGCTGGGCTCTCGCCAGTCGTGTAATGTTCTGTATTCCTATAAGTTAACAGGAACCTATTTAAAGCTACGTCCACATTGACGCTCTGTTTTAGAGCCTTTTTAATGGCGCGTTTACAAATTTTTACGGCATTTTCGCCGGCTCCGTTAGAAGCTGGGTGGTAAGGGGACGAAAAAATATGTTCGATTCCATTCCGCTTTAGAAACTCTTCGAATTCATAACTCGTATACGGCGGCCCGTTATCACTAACTACCTGCTTAGGAAGCCCAAACCTTGCCCACATCTCACGTAATGCAGCTATTACCGCCTGCGCGCTGGTCGTTTTCATTTTCGTAGCTTCTATCCATTTCGAGCAGGCGTCTACCGTGAATATGTAAGTCAAACCCGTAATTGACATAAAATCAATATGAAGTCGCGCCCAAGGACGGTCCGGCCACGGCCACGCACACGGCACATGCCCGGGCGGCGCGTCGGCGACGCTGGCGCACACGGCGCAAGCGCGACACCGCAATTCTACAGCCTCATCAACACCCGGCCACCACACGTAACTCCTAGCTAATGCCTTTGTTTTTACTATTCCCATATGAGCCTCGTGTAATTCTCGTATAACCCGTTCCCTGCACGACGACGGAATTACCACCCGACGGCCCCATAATATACAACCGAGTTCGCAATACAATTCATTCCGCCTATTAAAATACGGTTTAATTTCATTAATTTCTATGTCCGACGGCCAGCCATCGGAAATGTAGGTTAAAACTCGGCTTAAGATTGGGTCATTCGCAGTTTCTCGTTTAAGGGCTTTGTAATCAAGTAACAACGCGTCCGTTGCAAAATGCAAGTAAGTCTGCTCGGGCAGTTCCTCCTCGCTAGCAACTGCCTCCTCTTTATGTGTTTTAATTAAGCGCGAAAGAACATCGGCCGTATTTTTATCAGTACGGACATACTCAATAATAAAATCGTAAGCGGACAATTTAATTGCCCACCTTTGCAACCTACTCGCTGCCGTCACGGGTACACCGTTGTTAGGGCCGAAAATGCTCACAAGAGGTTTATGGTCAGTACGCAAAATAAATTTCCTTCCGTACAAGTACTGGTGGAATTTATCCATTGCGAATATAATTGAGAGTGCCTCCTTATGAATCTGGCTATAATGTTTTTCATGCGCGGTAAGCGCGCGCGAAGCGTAGGCAACGACGCGCTCACCCTCGCCGGGCATACGCTGCGCCAGCACCGCGCCCAGGCCGCGCGCTGACGCGTCACAGGTTACCACGGTTTGACGTGACATGTCGTAGTGCGCTAGGATCTCCGTGCTGCACAGCAACTTTTTGACGTTCTCAAAAGAATCGTTTTGTATTTTTCCCCACATAAAATGCCTACCCTTTTTGAGTAACTCATATAATGGAACAAGATGCTCTGATAGATTCTTTACAAATTTACCATAAAAGTTGACCATTCCTAAAAATTATTTTAGCTCGGTCGTATTCGTCGGATGGGGCATTTCCACGATTGGTTCAATTTTGTCCGGATTAACTCTCACGCCGTTTTCATCAATAATGAACCCTAAATAATTTACCTGCTTTGATAAGAATTCGCACTTATTCTTCTTCAATTTTAACCCATTAGTTTGTAATATCGAAAAAAACCCGTTCAATAGCCTTGACGTGACTATTTAAGTCCCTGCTCTTTATTAAGATATCATCAAAAAAAACAACAACGTCAGGAATATCTCTTAATAAATTAACCATGAATTTTTGGAAAATACCCGGACTCGACGCGTATTTATTACCGTGTAAGCCCGAGAATCATCATCTAAAACCAATTGGTTATACGCCTGAGATAAATCTAGTTTCGTGAAATATTTATTATTACTCAAGCCACTAAACAAATCATCTAATTTTGGAACCGGATATCTATCGACTTGTAAAACACGGTTAAGAGTTACCTTACAGTCCGCACAAATGCGTATACCGCCATCAGCTTTACTCGCTATTACCAGAGGAGTGGCCCAGTCCGAGCGGTCCACGGGCTCGATGACGCCGGCGCGCAGCATGGCGTCCAGCTCGGCGTCGACGCGCGCGCGCATGGCGTAGGGCAAAGGTCGCGCGCGGCAGAAAATAGGCTCGGCGCCCTCGCGGACACTCAGCCGCACCGGCGGCCCCGTGAACCTGCCCAGCGTGCCGTCAAACAGTGATTCATGCCTGGAAATAAGGTCGTTTATGATTACGTTTCCATCCCCTTGTCTATTATGCAGTACATGGGTTACATTTATTTTAGGAACAGTAATATCTAACTCATATAACCATTGTCGACCAAGTATATGGGTGTTTACACCGTTGTCTAAAACATACAGATCCAGTTCCTTTGAAATATTATTTAGTTTAACATTCACCTCTATAAAACCCTTAAGTTGTACTAGAGACTTATCTAAAAACTTAAGGTTTAAGCGACAAGGTTTCAAAGGTAAGTCATTAAAGTATCGCCTATACGTATCGCCGCTGATACAGGACAAAGCCGATCCCGTATCAATTTCCATTCGGAACGGCCTATTATGTATTATAAGTGACATACACACCGGTTTATAGTTTGACAAGGACATCTGGTACATCGGTTCCTCGTCATCCTGATCACCATCATCATCATCACTATAGGCAGCAGTCATACCCGACTGCTCCAAAGGTTCCTGCGTCCAGTAAGCACCAGTGCGCTTGCGCCCGCGCGCTCCGCCCTGCCCGCGGCCCCCGCGCCCGCGCCGTCTGCCGCCACTCCCGCTGGATCCGCGTGATACGTGGCTGGCATCCTCCCCCGCTTCATAACGTCGCCTCAGATGCGACTCTTGACCCGTCGTATGGTTTTCAGGACACATTCTCCGCAAGTGCCCAACCCGTTTACACAGACTACAATCATAGTTCCGGAATTTACAGCTTTCCGTTTTATGCTGAATATCACCGCAAGCCATACATTTAACCATTATGTTAATCTTGTTAACTTGAACGGGGGTGCCGGCATTTTGGTCTACCGCGCTGGCGTTTCGTTCGGCCGCCTCCAAAGTGCACGCTAATCTCACCGCCTTGCCATAGGTTAATGTATCGTCCTCCGCAAAAAGTCGTTGACGCGTATTTTCACTTTTTATACCGCACACTAGTTGGTCACGCAAATTGTCCTCTAACGTAGTTTTAAAATCACAATGTAACGATAACTTCTTCAGTTCAGCCACGTAATCCGCTACCTGTTCGCCCTCCATTTGCCGTCGCTGCCGGAATTTGTATCGTTCAGCCAAAATAGAAGGTTTAGGCTGCAAATGTTTTCGGAGTAGATCGACGGCGTCCGCGTAGGCTAGCTCTGAAGGCTTCCGGGGACTGGCTAATGTTGATAACAATTCGTAAGCCTCCTCTCCTATGACCGCAATCAACGTGGCTAACTTAACGGTATCGTCGACTTTGTTCGCAACGAAGTAGCACTCCACTCTCTCGCAATATGCAGTCCAGTTGCCATTTTTCACGTCAAATTCCTTCAACTTTCCCACAGACATTATTTTAACAAAGTTCGAACACAATTACACCGTATTTCAGATTAATTTTCACCTCGTTCGCCACTGAGAAATCAAAGACGTGTCTTCCGTGCACCATTTATTCGTAGACAAAAAGTCTCACGCTACCCACATATGGGTGATTGTTAGGTTACCCTACATATACAACAAATACAAGTATACAGTATTGGTAAGAGAGGTAATTAGAAATACCAATTTTTCCCCATACAGCTGCCTACAAACATGACTTTCCATGATATTTCTTAAATAGTGTTTGTATTTATATCTTAACCGATATTCTATGCTAATTAAATTGAATATATGATTGTATTTATCAATAATGTGTTCACTTTGTTCTAAGCCTGATTTAAAAAAAAACTCTATACTTATAGATAAAAGAATATCGTAGGATTAAATTCACTAGGGTAATGAAGACTCCATAATCGCCGTCAATCCAACTTACAATGTAAAGAAATCGCCATATTGCTCGTGATAACGGCTCCAATTATGAAGAGTCATCCCGCACCAGTATGGATAAGGAGGCGTTCACACTGGTGGAAAAGAAGAGCAAGGCACGCTAGGCGCCTCGTAAAACTCAGTGTGGCACTGCGGTCTGGCCAGTACCGATTGCGACACTGAGTACAGCGCTCTACGTGTCGTGCCTGCATTTCTGTGCCGTAGCCGATGAGGTGGTACGTCCGCCAGAAAACCAGCTATAACCTGAGGGTGCACCAGCTGCGGTCGCGTGTACTTCAGCTCATTTGTGGTGCGCGTGCCGCGGCCGCTGATGGGAACCATCGCGAGCCCAGACTTCTGGCCGAAGGGTGTCGTGTTTCGGCGGTTCCGGGGATCCTACACCTGATCAGACGACGCAATGGAGCCACGTAGTTACGTCGCCTAAATTAAATTATAAGTAGTGTTAAGTTTTATATGTTTTGGTTTTATTATTTGATGGTTGCAGTGCTTTGGTTTTTACTGTTATGCTGTAAACTGTTTTTTGAAATAAATAAATAACCCAATTTTTCAGTTTTTCAGTTTCAATTTAATCTTTAGGATTAATTTATTTATCTTATGTTTTGTATGTTAAGATGATACGACCGTTTCAGTAGTGAACGGTTTCAGTGGTGTTTGACGAGTTAGTGTGAAAATACAAGGAGTAATAGTGAGAAAACATGTGATTCCTTGTGTTTACATCCGTTCGATTGACGGCAATTTTACCTATCTTCATTCTAACCTATGACAAAGAGTAGGTATGCAATAACATGCTAAAAAAAGTTTCTCAGGGTGATTTCTCAACAGCATGTATTTTTAATACTACCTCAAACTTAACTTAGGCGTTAGTACTTTCAATGGAAACTTACTTTTTAACTATATATTTTTTCCTGATAAAATAATTCAGCACGCAATGTACCTATCACTATTTTGTCTTACTGGCGTGAAGTCACAACTATCATAAGTGATAACTTTTAACTGCTGTTAAATAAGTGTACGCAATACATATCTGCTCGATAAATTTTCAAAAATTAATTACGCTTTTGTGGTTATATTGTGGTTGAAATATCGGTTCATTATACTAAAACCTACCTACAACATCGAAACACTAAGTATGATCTCTATTCATAAAGTTATTTATTTGGCAGACATATAAAAGAAACCTAATAGAAACATACATAGAATAGAAACCTAAGAAAAAATAATTTGAATAGAAATGTAAACAACGTACACTAAAACTAAATAAAGCTAAATATACTGATCTCTATTTAGACTTGATTTAAACACGTTTTGTCGTCTCTCGCAGCACTCCTGCTCGCACTAGAATAAGTACGAGCGAGATGCAACATTAGTGATATCAAATCAACAAAACCGGCCAAGTTGGACTCGCTCACCAAGGGTTCCGCACAAAGGATACTTCCCCACAACCCATAATTATAAGGTTTTCGGATTTCTTCCTGTAGGTACTTGTGCTATAAGTTCTTTTATTTTGTTGACGTAACCATTTGGTGTTTTAACAGCTTCAACGGACCGCAGACCTAGTATGTGGTTAAGTGTAATTACAACTTGTTACTTCTACGCGTTCCCAAGATAAAGGGTCTTGGCAGACGGACTGTAGTCTCCTGTAGAGCTGTAGGACTTCCCATAGGGTTTCTTTTTGTTATCCTTTTGAAGTGCGGAACCCTAAAACTGAGCTCAAACAAAGATCAAGTTGACTTCGAGTGCGGCTTCTGTGTTATCATTGAAATGATTTCAGTTGAAATAAACCCATGGTAGTGATAGTCGCGAGTCAATCTTAAAATAATAACCATGGGTTTGCTTGGAGTTCAAAATGACATTAAAATATTATTTCTCATTGTTAATTCACTTATTGGGGTAAGTACAAAACAAATGATTTAATTGTACTCTACTCATCGATGCTCGCCGATTTTCAAAACTAAGTCCTACTTAATAAAAAACATGATGAAATGAAATCAGATAACTACTAAATTTTTTTAATGGTAGCTGTTGTTTCCACAGTTTTGGGAAGCTTGTGAAGTTTTCGACACAAAAAGCGTGATTTAGAAAACTGACTCACGTTGATTGGAGTTCCTTATTAATTCTACTCTAGACAGATACAAAATCTCAATGTGCGACAAAAATGTTGTAGGAAAAAATTGTGGGACATGCCGAGAAATTGGGTCTATCTTGAAGAGAATAAGGAACTCTTTTTATTAGAGGTTGCGACTTGAGTGGGGGTGCAACTTACCGAAATATCTGGTTCTGGTTAAAATAACTTTTTTCCTTGCCGAGTAGACATGCTCATATTAAGGCGAGAACAATTCTTGGTATCACAGTTTATTTAGGATCCTTTATGTTATTTCTTCAGATTAATTTTATAATATTTGCATGCATGTGTCTTTTTATATTTTATCTTGACATTAAGTGAATGACAGATTTTCTTATTATGTTCTTCTTGCCGGCGAGTTTATGAATCCCCGACAAGGAGGTCAGTATATTAGAAATAGTTTTTAAGTGTTTTTAGTTGCGAAACCATTCCCCCGGCCTTGAAAGGAATAGCTTTCAAAAGAGTTAACAAATAAATTATTTACTACATAATAGCATCCTTATTGCTCAAAGAAAACTAAATTAACGCAAATAAATTAAGCCTACGTACATAAAATAAACACAAAGAACGAATTATATATAGAAATAATATAATTATTATTATTGAGAAGGCAAAGGACATAATTTTACTAATGGTCTTTTAAGTATACCAGATTTAGTTTTAACCATAGCTACTCTGGCAATACCATCTTTGCCTGATATTAGTTCAGTTATAAGACCTAACGGCCAATGTAGAGGCATAACGTTTTCTTGAAGGATGACTACAACTGTCCCTTCCTTAACAGGTTGAGAAGGAGTATTCCATTTTTGTCTGGTTTGCAGCGTGTGTAAATACTCATCGCGCCACCTCTTCCAAAATGATTGCATTAAACGATCTAATAATTGATATCTTTATAGTGTACGGCGTTCAGGGGTTATAATGATAACACAAGAGTCGAGTGAATACTGAATACTGAATCTATTGGTAGAAAAGCGCTGGTCTTATATACTAAAGTTTTAACAAGCTTAATCGAGTGGAAGTTATGGCAATGGTCATAAAACCATTGTATAGTAAATTACAATAAGTCAAGGTTTATGGCATCGTTAACTTAATGTTCTGTAAAGTAGTAAAATACATATGTGGGAGATCAGCTGCATCAAGTATCAGCTGATCAGCTGTGTATGGACTGTGACCACACTACAGCTTTCCCGTTTTTTTTTTGAGACAAAAAATATACATTTATTATTATTTTTTGGCTTAAGTGAACTTATATCTATGGTATACATATTTGTTCTTAAAATTCTATTTGGAATATAATAAAAATCTTAATGCTATCTGGATATACAATTCGCTTACATTCTAACATTACATGTCCCTTATGTGGTTATGAAATACATTGTTGCATTGACATCTGTTTACTTTTATTGAAACTGTTAATATGATGTTTATTTGTTTGTTTTATTTGATTATGTGCGACGTTTTGCACCTCTCGTTTACTCAGTTTAATATGGTGCTATAATTTAATCTTATTCATTTTATTTGCTACTTAGTTTTGTTCCTAGTACTCCTAATTTTACTCGGATACGATCTTTTTTACTAACTTGCTATGCACAAGTAGACACTCTACATTATATTCTTTTCATGGGTAAACCTATGCCATAGTTTTATTATTGGCATTTATACTAGACTTCACCGTAGCGATCCGTGGAAGTCAATCACTAATGAGCCATAATACCATAGCTGCATTGTGATTTATGTAAGCTTCTTCGTGATACTTGTCACTTTTCTTTTCAAGAGTACAGAGCGCATTTTCACGCATTTGGCCGGCCGACCTTACATACATATATTATATTTTATTCAGGATACAAGAGTATTACTTGTTATAGCGCGCTTTTATTTACTAGGCAGTTATTTTCACACATCGGTGTACAATGACTTTCCGAGTGCCCAAGGACCTTTACGATTGAGGCTCGCTCGAATCGAACTGTTTTGGTTTCAAGGGTTCCGTGCCTGGTTTGTATCCTGGTGTACTCTGCTTACATTTTATTTATTAACACAGGCAGTTCATTTAACACTTCCATGTGTCCAAGGGTCGTCACGGTTGGTTCTCGACCGAACCATGATCCGATTTCCAAGGATTCTCATGCCTGCTTTGTGTCCTGATATACCCTGGCTACACCGTATCGCTCAAGGCCGCCTCTCGGGCCACCGAAGATGCGATAGGCATATTTTTTAACAATCACATTATTTCTGTATATTTCCCCATCATTACCGAAATTCATTCAAAATTCAATCAAATAATTCATCATACCAAGAAATCTTTAACATATAATAATTTCAACAACTCTTAGGTGATCAAGCTAATCGTTCTTTGAAAAACGTACCTATCTGTTTCAGTTTCGCCATTTTTCATTTAAATACCACTCGCAAACCAATGTACCTACCTAAATTATTATTTTTTCTTAACACCATTTCTAAACAACAACAAACTTCAATTCCAAACTACATAATTATTACAAAACTGCTAACGATAAAAATAATCCCTATGCCAACACAATAAATTCGTCTTTACTTTTACATATTGTCACGATCTTTACTTTCTATTTATTCGTTAAATTTTCACTTCCATGTATAAAATTTTCAAATCCGGTACATTAACACGGAAAAAGAAACAAAACCATATAAAATTCTAACTATAAAAATCCTAACTTTTATTAAATAAACTAATAAAACAATAAATCTAGCATATGGTTTAAAATCGAAATCAATCGTAGCAAACTGTTATAAGTATTTGAAATTGTATTAAAACTATTCTAAATGTTACCTGATGTTCTCTAAACTTAATTGCATTATAATAAATTTTAAATCATCTAAGTCAGTGCACATAGGCTACGAAATTTGAGATTAAATGACAGACGTCGCATGCCAATCCTTAAATGGAGAGTATGCGGCGCTGCCACCGCGACGATGCGTCTTATTTGTAAATTGTAATATCCAATCATGTTATATACCTACGTTTGAACTAATTAAAATTTTAAAATAATATTATCTGAAAGGATTTATGTGTTAAAAAAATGCTAAAATTACAAGACATAAACAATTTCTTAACTTTTGAATATTGGTCATAATCTCATAATATTCTTATGAATTTAGATGGTACGGACATATTGCATACAACAATAATTGAAATCGGTTAAACACAGTTATGCTTATGTACCTCTTAACATCATATGGTCGTTGTTGGATACTGGGGGTGGTAGTAGCGACGGCTCTGGTGCTGGTGACGCGCTGTAGGTGCTGGGTAGTGGCGGTGGGTTGCTGAGGCTCTTCCTAGACGCTCTGCTCTGCCTTGTTGGTATTGCGCATTATCGTGGCTACTGCTTGTCGCTCAATTTTCCTTGTTAGACACTTATGTATCTTCTTCCATATGGTGTATGCAAAAATGATGCATACAATTACTAACACAGCTGTTGTTATATATGTTGCAACTGTGCTGCTGTCTGCCTGTTTAGCGCTGGCGTTATTGGCTGCACCGTTTTGTGCAATAATCACCTCTTCTTTCTTGTCGTTTTTGGTGCACTGGCTTCCCATTTGACGGGTTTGCGTTCGCTGGTGCTGCGGGGCTGGCTGGCTGGCTGGCTGGCTGGCTGGCTGGCTGGCTGGGCGGCGTCTAAGCTGGGGCTGTCTCGAGCAGCCCGACTGGCAGGGTCGCCATATAGCGTCTATGCTAGGGCTGCCTCGAGCAGCCCGCCTGGCAGGGTTGCCATATAGCGTCTATACTAGGGCTGCCTCGAGCAGCCCGCCTGTCACGGTCGCCATATAGTGTACGGCGTTCAGGGGTTATAATGATAACACAAGAGTCGAGTGAATACTGAATACTGAATCTATTGGTAGAAAAGCGCTGGTCTTATATACTAAAGTTTTAACAAGCTTAATCGAGTGGAAGTTATGGCAATGGTCATAAAACCATTGTATAGTAAATTACAATAAGTCAAGGTTTATGGCATCGTTAACTTAATGTTCTGTAAAGTAGTAAAATACATATGTGGGAGATCAGCTGCATCAAGTATCAGCTGATCAGCTGTGTATGGACTGTGACCACACTACAAAAGATGATCAGATGTTACTTCCGCAACAGACGTAGCTGGTAGATATTTCAATGGAGTAACATTAAGAAAATGAGCTGGAGTCAATGCAGAAAGTTCAGATGG
The DNA here is from genome assembly GCA_949128165.1 of Lathronympha strigana. NCBI lineage: Eukaryota > Metazoa > Arthropoda > Insecta > Lepidoptera > Tortricidae > Lathronympha > Lathronympha strigana. Next base: position 4,936,826 of record OX421914.1, read on the forward strand.
ATCAGAGCTTAGAACGGATAGAGGTCGAGAATTTAACAAAGCCTCAATTTGACTTAAAACTGTCATTAATTCTTCAAAACACAATATTTGTTTACCTATGGTACGAAACAAGTGTGTCTTGACGCATTTGACATTACTTTCCCAACATCTACAGAAGAAAAATACCCGGCAGCCGAATAGGAATCATTGACTGCGGGAGCATCACCTAGTATGATGTATCCCAATGTAGTTTCCAAAGCATCAGGCAGACCAGGTTCGTTCTCAATTTTATCGTTGATTAACAATTTGGTGAATAATTTAACACCAAGAAGCAAGTCAATTCCGCCCGGGGTTGCCCATGTATCATCTGCTAGATGTAGATTATCAAGCAGATTTGATGACGGTAGAGTTGATAGATCAATATGACAGGTAGGTAAATCGGGCGTAATTTCGTCTAGAACAAGCGCATCAATGGTATATTGACATTTAGGATCGTATCTTGACCTAAAAGTTAAGCATACAGTTCCTCGGATGGGTTTTGTAATTGCTGTTCCACCTAATCCACTAACTGATGTCACGGGGCTACTGTGTATAGGAAGACCTAAATTCTTGCAGCTCTTTAGTGTCACGTAATGTTTCTGTGAACCTGGATCCAGCAGACATCTCAAAACCTTGTCCTTGCCGTTACGTCCACTAGCGAGTACCTGAGCAGTGGCGAGAACTTCCGTCGTGGGTAACTTACTCTGTCCCGATGCCGATAACGTACATACAGAGGCACCGTTGTCCGTTACAGATGAACTTGTGGTAGCTTCACTATCATTCTTGTGTGAGGACTTGGACTCGATTGTATTCGTAGTAGGTTTCGGGGTATCAAAATGTAAAGTTGTATGATGTTTGCCTTTACATTTACGACAAGTTTTCTTTGAGGAACATTTAGATGAAGTATGTTGCATGTTCAAACAATTTGTGCACGCGTGAATTTCCTTAACGAAATTAAATTTTTCGTTAGGCGTCAGTTTTATGAAGTTATTACAACTGTAAAGTTGCGAGTGATCATTACTCTTGCACATAGCACATGGGTGTCCGTTCCCATGCCCTTGCGTGCTAACATACGCCTGGGGCGTGCGAGGAAGAGGAGCTCGCACGTCGCCAGAACTGGCAGCGGAGCTTTCAGTCTTGCATGGTGCACGTTGCGAAGTCCGATATAAAATCTTCACTTGTTCCCTAACGAAACGAATGAATTCATCATATGTAGGCATTTTAGTAGAATTCCGAATAGACATCTCGAAATTCTTTGTTGTATCTGAATCTAATAACTTGAGACCCAGGTGAATGAAAATAAAATCGCTTAAGTTCTCGAGCTTGAGTTGCCTTATTGCTGAAATAGTAGCAGCAAAAGAATCAATTGTTTTCTCTAAATTAGATGCCGAAGGACCGTTGACATTGAGAGGCTTCATTGAGAACAGCTGGTTTAAATAAGACGTAGCTAACGCCCGTTTATCATCGTACTTCTCGATCAAAGCTTCCCAAACTGTAATATAGTTTTCTGCGGCAGGTATAACTCCCGAACAAATGGACTTTGCTTTTCCTGTCAGATGACTAAATAGGTAATGAACGCGCTCGGAATCCGTAAGTTTTTTATTTTCATGTATAACACGCTTGAATGTCTCATAAAATAATGGAAAATTTTTAATGTCTCCATCGAAGGAGGGCAGATCAATCCGTGGAATTTTAATAGAGTCATCTTTACAAGAGTGACTTGAATCCCTGGATGTCGAGAAGCTCGCAGCAGGTGCGTCAATTTTTGTAATCTGACATTTAATTACGCAGTAGATATCTTCAAATGCATTCATTGCACTATAGTTCACGATATACTCCGGGTCCAACTCCAAGTTCAGAAGATTGACGTCATCCATCAGCTCTATAAATTCTGTCCTCAGTTGATCCACCAATCGAGCTTGCGCGATGAACTGCGAAAAAATCTTCTTGTCGCTGCTAAGCTTCGGAATCATATCATAAATGCCTTGAAGACGCATGAAACATTGAGCACGTTTTGCTTCCGCGAGTTTGAGTCTCGCTTTAGATTTTTGCGTTGCCATGGTTAGCTGTTATAATGACAGCTCAAAGAAAATGAAGAAAAAAATGCCTAAACCGCACAATTAATATAAATTATATTCAACTTGAATAATATCTTAATGCAAGTCGAAGAAAATTAAATAAATACGAACGTTTACCTTGTATAATAGCTTAATACAAGATAGGTCGCAAATTGAAACAATTAACGTTAATTACAGTTGAAGAAAAAACTGAGGCTTTGAGGAATAACTTACCCGTATTTATCAGTTTAACTCAATGTATTTTTAACTTAAATACACTGAAATTGTAAGGCAACATGACATGCAAAAATGTTCCGTGAAACAATATGACAATATTATATAATTTAAACTTTCGTGAGACATATTGATATTAAATTGCAACGGTTAACACTCACGTATTTTTATCACAATAGGCGTGACATGTTTCGTCTGCGTCGGGCAGACCTCGTCGGACAGACAGAGTGGTGTTATCACCTTCGCGGCTAGGACATCACGACGAGGTCTGCCCGACGCAGACGAAACATGTCACGCCTATTGTGATAAAAATACGTGAGTGTTAACCGTTGCAATTTAATATTAATATGACAATATGTCGAATTCAAAATATTAATTATACATAATGCATAATTTGTTAATATGTTAGCGCGATGAATAATCCCACACGCTACGCGTAAACAAAATTAACAGACAATATCAATAACTTAGATTGACTGTACATAAATGTTTGAAACGAATACGAAACATTTGTATGAAATTATAGATACCTAAATAAAACCGATATAATATTGAACCGCTATTCAATGAGCAACAAGGTTGAATTATGGTATTAAATTAATAAATAGATATAAAATCCGGCTCTATATGGCCATTTTATGGGGGTGCAACTTACCGAAATATCTGGTTCTGGTTAAAATAACTTTTTTCCTTGCCGAGTAGACATATTTGTAATATAGCGGGAACAATTCATGTATCGCAATTTATTTAGGATCCTTTATGTTATTTCTTCAGATTAATTTTATAATTTTTGCATGCATGTGTCTTTTTATATTTTTCTTGACATTAAGTGAATGACAGATTTTCTTATTATGTTCTTCTTGCCGGCGAGTTTATGAATCCCCGACAAGGAGGTCAGTATATTAGAAATAGTTTTTAAGTGTTTTTAGTTGCGAAACCATTGAGGTTCGGGCCATTTAATTAAATTTTTACAAACACAGATTACAGACAAATGTATCTTACATTATCTCCTTATTTAAATAATTCTGTTTATCTATAAATTTACAGTTAGTCCCTGGATGTCTGACGCTCTCCTATGGCGTGGCATTTGGAGTAAACTTCGGGCTCCAATTCGGGCCGTTCCCTATAGTTCTCGTCGTGTTCGGAGTCATAGTGCTCGGGGCCGCCGCCCTCGGCTACTGCGGGGCCATTGAAGAACATAGGATAATGCTTTATATTGTAAGTATTGCCTGACCTTTTATAATCCTTTTATAATCTGTCGACCTTATGCAGTTGCAATAAGTGTGCTTTTACCATCCGGGACTATATCCGTCAAACTCCTGCCAGAGTAATGGTAGGAGTGAGACGGACGTACTGACGAGCGCCGCAGTCGCTATTGAATACAGCCACGGGCAACTCATGGTAAGCACACTTATTGCCACTGCATAAGGTCGACAGATGCTCAGTTGTCATCGTGAGGGCCAATCTATTTCTCTCTCTGTCTCTCTGGTCGGTCCCTCATGTCTGTGGATCGTGGTCAGCATCATTGTTGGATCTCGAACGAATAGACTGTCGCCATCGTTTTCTGTCCAGGTTGCTACACAAGATACCGAAGATAACGATTGTTAACGCTCAGTAGCAAACGAAACGCAACTGTCTTTGTCGCACTAATAAGGAAGAGTGATAGAGACCGACAACTACGCTACGCCATCCTGTGCGTTTCTTACGACCGAGTAGAACTTGGATGAAGATGAGTCTGTCACTTGGTCTGTCCACCTTTTTGGTGAACAACCATGAAATCTTTTGCCTTCGGTGTTTCCACCACAATGAGCTTCTGTACTTCTGTAGGTAAATTTTATCCGCTCTGTGCATTGTGTGGCCAAAATATTACAAAATGTTTGCATATCGTATGGTAGACAGTCAGGTACGATCAGGATCAGGATCGATGCATTGGTGCGTTTCGCAGTCCAAAGCATTCGCCTCCAGCACCACATCTCGAATGCATCAATCCTTTGTCTTTCCCGGGCTATGATTGTTTCTGAGAATTTATGTGTAGGACAGGTGAAATATTGACCCGGTGCCTAAAAATAGGCCATGCGATTTTAAAACGTAAATTCTAGTTGTAGTCCAAAAAGTTGACTTTTCGGGTCAAAATACCGAAATTTTGTCGTCTTAAAAATAGAAAATTGGGGTATGGATGACTCACACCAATCCGATCCGATACGATCCAGGACGAGTCAGTTTCTATACAAAACGTCACGTGACCTCCGAGGGCTCCGAGCTATCACGTGATTCTTTATATAGAAACTGACAGATCGTCCCGGATCGGATCGGACTGGTGTGAGTCATCCTTTATGAGGAAGGATGTCACGAAAACGAGTACTGTAAAGGGCTCGAAACGTAAGGTCATGGTTATAAATAAATGCGATTAATCCGTTTTAAATTAAAGTGTGTAATTTCTATAGTTAAGAGTTTTTAAGAGATTTGAAAGTTTCGATATGTCCTATGAAGACTTTATACTTAATAAAACAACATGACGCTGTAGGTTTATTTGCTTGTAAGTTACGTAAGTTGATAGTTGGGTTTTTAACGCGGTTATCACAGCGATGCGGATTCTTAACGCCCTAGAGTGTGAGCAAGACAACGCTATGCCGATATGTAGCGTCGTCCAGCTTACACTGCGGTTACCGCATACGAGGAGACCGTCATGTTTACGTGCGGATTTATAGATACTTATCTAAAATTCGCTGCCGCGCGGTAATCATACCTGTAGTGGGTCGTGTTTGTGTTAAAAATGTTGTATTATTTGTCTTATTTAACATACTACTGATATGCTTAGCTAGCTATGCTTACTTAATATTTGTTTTATACGCAGAAAGTATTTATTATGAAACTGATAATACTATGAACAATAGTTCATTACATTACATTACTAATTTCAATTCGAAAACACCATGGCCGCATATCTTACAGAACATTCGGTCTGCTAACGCCATCTTTGGTGAATGTATTAAATGGTTGTTCTGCCATCCAAACATAGATGGCGCTATAGTTTATGATGTTAAACACGGAAGATATTTCAATTAGTTGAAATTTTCCGCAGTCAGAATTGCCCCGCTACACCTTAGTGCCATCTTTTTTCCTCTATAACTCAAAGCATGCAGTTAAAAATTTTAATGGATTAATTGATTTAAATCACCTTGGAGTTTGGTTCCGACCGTTCGTGAGCACGCATCCCGGGAGACCCTTCGATTGCTTTCAATAAAGGACTGACCAATGACCATACTGTTGCCAGACGTAAGGTTTCGGTTGCGCAGACCGCGTTACGTTTTACTTGACCGCGTCGCTCAGATATGCGCAAATGTTTACGTTTTACTTTTAAATGTACCTTCGCGGATAAAAGCTTGGTGTAGGCCTCAAAGTGTTTCAAAAGTGCGCGTACGCCGAAATGTCTATAGCATGCGGAAGCCCCACAACGAAACCAACAGCAACAACGAGTTACCGGTGGGAAATTTCCGATTTAAGGATGACTCACACTAGAACGGGATGGGACGGAACGGCAAAATCTGTCAATTTCGATAGAAAGCGTCACGTGACATCCGAGGGCTTCGAGCTATCGCGTGATTCTTTATATAGAAATGACAGATTTTCCCGTCCCGTCCCGTGCTAGTGTGAGTCATCCTTTAAGACTAGGTATTGTAATTGTTTAATTAAACCGCCGCAAGAGTGTTTATTATTATGTACCTTAGCGAGCATTACCTAATTGTAACGGCCTTCTAGCCTAGTTGGTTGGTAGTGATCCTGCCGTGAATCAGTGAATCAGCTCCCCCTCCTCTCCGGACCATCTTACCCCTCGCCTCCTCCTCACGCCCTCTTTGGCAATCAGCTGACAACATTCCTATACTTTGTCGAAGGCTTTATCTTTATATAATTGTATTATTTTCCAGTATTCCGGCCTAGTGGGGGTGGCAGCAGTGGGAGACCTCGTGACTTACGTGCTAATGGAGCCTACGAACCCTAGGGTGGACCCCACACTGTTGGCTACGCCACTGGTGCATCTTGGCCTAACGGTAAATGTTTACTTCTAGTGCCTTCTACACGGATGCCCACATAGCTCCTGATGGAGTAGGCTTTAATGTTTTAACTAATGGTTAAGTTTTTAGATCTATGCAATGGGGTTGGTACTGTTGGTAGTGTAAGTAAAACGCTGAACTTGTCGATATATTCTTATCGACACATCATCATATCAGCCATAAGACGTCCACTGCTGAACATAGGCCTCTCCCTTGGACCTCCTTATGTACCGGTCGGAAGCGAGCTGCATCCAGCATCTCCCGGCGACCTTCATACGGTCATCTGTCCATCTTGTGGGCACATAGCCGTGACTATTTTTCTTTTGCTATACCTGGCAACATTTTGCCTGACAGTCATTTGTCAATTTTGTCCATCGAACTGTGTACTTGAGTTAAGCGTATCTACGATGTCAACTCCTGGTTAGGTACGGGTTTTTTAGTCGAAAACCCTGACTGTTTTATGTATTAGATGTCTTTGTGTTTTTTTTTGAGGGGATTTTTATTGAGAGTGGTATTATTAGCAAAAAACATACAACTGCTGATTTTAAGTTACCTAACCATATGGACGCCGGCAATTCTAGTGTTCATACGCGTTGCCTATCCAAGTTTCTACCTAATACTTAATAAAATATTTGTTTCAGCTGTTGGCGCTGGGCCTGGCGGTTACTCTAGCGCGTCAGTCCAGTAGGGTTGTCGACATTGACGACTAAAACCAGTATGATGGTGGTGATGGTGATGGTGTTTATGTACTTCGACCTCTCGTTTCGAACTGTTTAATAAGCAGTGAAAAAAATTGAGTAAGCTAAAATGGGTTATTCTCAGTAGTTACCACCAACTCATTCACCGGTTCAATAATTTATTATGGTTGTAACTACTTGCGGAAAACCCAATTTAGCTCACCCAATTCCTATCGCTGGTTCATTGAATAAATCAAAATAAACCCAAACGACTTATTTACTTTTCGAATTGATGCCCCATTTATTTTACTTAGCCGTATTAGGAAGAGGTTACTCATCTCATTACGCTGCTTCTATGGGTATCTCTTATCTACTAGTACTCTACTAAACCCCTAATTTAATTTAGTATAAGGAAGGGTTTAGTAGCGGTAAGTACCCCCTTTTCTGCAATTTTAAGCCTACCTATATATCGAAACGATATATTGGATATATTATAATAGATATCATATACTGCAGAGAAAGTGACCAAGCCCCCAGTGCCCAGGGCTGGGAACGAACCAACGGCCTGTTATATGCGCGGCAGAAAAAATATTGTTTTGCCTACCTAATACAATTAGGGTATGGCCTCGGAGGCGAGCCCGTTTTGGTGCAGTTAAACAATCTGCGCGGCGTCTACTGTGGCCACTCGCATTATGTTAATTAGACTTTGTTCCTTCACGCCACACCACATAGCTCACCACTCGAGCGGCGACCAAGTTCCACTGATTTGGGGCCTTACCATGACGTATTTCTTAACGCGATTCAGTTTAGGTGTTCTGTGCTCAGTGGTATGGCAGCGACTCAGTTTAGGTCATCAACAGAATCGCGTTAAAACGTCATGGTAAGGCCTTTGTTCAATAATTCTGAGATTAGTGAGAAGTAGCTGTGTACAAATATACCTAAGTAGGAAACAAATAAATTATCATATAAAATATATATATATATATATATATATATATATTTTAAATCTCTTTATTTACATACACCTTAAATAACAAGAATATAATGACTAAAAATAAACTTAAATAAACAATAAAGAAAATACTATTAAATTTAAAAAATTAAAACCTACCTCTAAAACCACCCACACTGCATAGTACCCGGCTCAAAGGTTCCTAAAATACCTGCAGCATTCCCCCGCTGCACAGCAATGGAAACCTGTTGAACCAGGTACTACCCTGACCGAGGGTCACAACCCCTTTCTCGGAGGCGACGCCCAAGCTCCTTTATTAAATATTTTGATTTTTGTTGTTGAAGAAGTACCTGAAGTACTGCGTATTACTTACTTAAAGGCTGACTCACGCTTGACCGGCCGTTTTGTATCAAATTATAGAAAGTGTCACGTGATCATTGACACATCGGCCCGGCCCGGCCACTTACCAGTCCGCTCTACAGTGAGTCATTCTCCCTATATAGCCTACCATATACACTAGCCCTAGCTTATGATCTCGACTTCTTTCGCGTATAAATATTTTAAAACTTTCAACTCATGGTCTAAATATCCCTTAGATATGATGAAACGTCACTGCCGCAACCATAACCAAAGTAGCCTGTATTGAAACGTCAATATAAACATATATCGCTATAGAGCCATTTATTTTCGTACCATTTGGGGTCGAAACTCCTAGGTTCATGGGGTCCCAGCGCACGCAAGTTATTCGTAGAAACCTCGAAACGTCTAGTTGATGTAAATGTAACTGGTGATCGAAGAGCTGGTTGCTTCCTCGCACAACGTATCAGCATTGCGATACAACAAGGAAATGCCGCCTGCATCCTAGGTAATACCTCAAGGACATGAGGATACACTAGTATTTTACATTTAAGGTAGGTAGAGGTAGAGGTAGCTAGTTAAGTTACACTTACTGTATATATTTAGAAAATAAATGCTTTTTTTCGATTCACAAACGATATAACTTTTCTTTATAAGAATATACATAAAACTTAAATAACAAGATAACAAATTAAACTACATAAACCTAAACTACAAAAATTAAAACTATGCTAAAAACCTATAGACAGAAAATGGGCTATTGGCTCGTTTTTAGCATGTATAAAATTAAATTTCGAAGTATTCAACGGTGAATCCAACAACCACCACGACGAGCACCCCGTAGCCAACATACTTTATGCAGGGTGCAAGGTTCGAGCGGGCCTGTGGCGTCTCGACGTGGGGAACCTTCTTCGACAAACAGAGAGCCGACGCTATGGAAGCCAGCTGAAACAAAAGACGTTTGCACTGACGCAAATGGAGACAAATGTTTTGTTTGCGTCTGAGCCGTGACAGTGTTTGTACAGGATAGGGATGGAGTCTCTTTTGAAGAATTTTCGAAGTCCAACTTCGAAAATTCTATAATTCTCGTTTGAAATTCAAAATTTGTTACCCGGCGGCCAACAGCGGGGGTGGGAGGAGAGTCCGCTCCATAGCAAGCAAATATATATAAATACCCATACCTGCATAAATACCCATACTTGTTTTCACCCAAGATCCACTAATACTTTTAGTTCGATGTTTGACTACTTACACGATTAATCAGTGTCCACTGGTATCTCTTCTCTTTTAACTGTATATATAGGAAGATTAGGAAGATTGTCCATGACAATGTATTACTTACTATTATCGGAGGTTATGCAATCGCGTTCCCGAGACCTCATCCCAAAAAGCCCACTGTAGGGTTATGTCATAGTGACGCTATCTATGAATCAGATTGTAAGAAATCGGTCCCTAGAGTGGTCAACAATTGTTCAGCGCTTACAGTGATGCCGATGTGGAAGATGAAGAAGAAGTCGTAGCCTTGTCGGTCGCAAAAGCCAAGAGGTATCATATCAGTTGCCACGAGCAGCGTCTGCATGACCACCGCCAGACCCATCAGCGCAGTATACTGCAACAATATATTACGTATATTATACATAGGTATATTCCCAGCTGAGCCTCTTAGGCTAGGCGTTCAGAAAACGTTGGCGTCCAAGCGTAGCAGCAGAAAAACCAAGATCAAAGTTTACAATACCGTCATAAGGCCGATCTTGAAGTAAGGATGCGAGGCTTGGACGCTGACCCTGAAGGAGGAAAGCAAGCCATTGGTGGCAAAGAGAAGGATCTTCACGAAGATTCTGGGACCCACACGGAGAAAAGATGACAGACGTTAAGAATGTAATCTGCTATTTTGTCCGTAATATGACTCACGATAGTTTAAATTGCATGTACAGCCACCAGGAGAAGTAGCGGAACGAATGGGCCGTTTAAAATGATATTGACACAACAATAAGATGTGGCCAAGATAATTTTGACCACCTGGCCCACTTAGCTACTTCTGTTGCTAACTGCACATGAATAGCAGGCAGTGTACTCACAACGTTCAGCATTGTCTTATTCTCTTTAAAAGCCGCGTAGTAGCCGAGAGACGTGACACCAGCTATTGGTACTCCGATCGCCATAGCGGGGTCCATCGGGGGTTTATTGTTGTGAGCGCGCATCATTGCCATGCCCAAAGACAACGGGAATAGCCCACCTACCAGCTGAAAATACATAACCAGAGATTAGATCTAATTTAAGAGGAAAGCGCGAGAGTGTGCGACTTTCAATCCGAAGGTTCGGCACGGGCTCAACCCCCGTCTTGTACCAATGAGTTTTCCGGAACTTATGTACGAACTTACGAAGTATCATTTGATATTTACTAGAGATGCAATGGATAGTGGTTTGGCCGAATACCGAATATACGGCCTTCGTCTCCGAATATCCGGTATCCGGCCGCCGAATGCAGCAAACTTTTTTAAATTAACTAAATCGTTTCGCGCGCGTGCGCATTTTTGGCACAGGTAGAGACTCATTTCCAGTTACAGGCATGTCTTTTTTACTTAATGACAGTGTATTTTAAATATATTGTTTACGATTTTGTACTTTCTGAGAGTTTTTGAAACATTAAGCTGACCTTGACTTTAAATACTATTGAATTTGATAGTTTTTACCTAAACTCATCGGTATCCGACCGGATACTACGCTACTATCCAATATTCGCCCTTGTAACGGATATCCGCCGCATCTCTAATATTTACCAATCGCTTTTCGGTGAATAAAAACATCGTAAGGAAACCGGACTAATCCTAGTAAAGCCTATAGTTTACCCTTTGGGTAGAAAGGTGAGATGGCAGTCGCTTTCGTAAAATTAGAGCCTACGCCAAATATTGGTATTACTTGGCAAAGCCGACCCCAGCCGTGGCATAAGCCGGGAAAACGCTAGGAAAAAGAAGAGGAAATACGGGTTGATATTTTCCCCTCCAAAATTGGACCTAACTATATGTATGATTGCTTATGGCGTACTGGTTTGATATAGTACATTACCTAACTAGTGCGGTAAAACAAAGAAAGGCCGAGATCGCAGATGTTTGCGACACGAGCTGCAAGCGAGGGAGGTAAATATGCGATCAAGGGCTTTATTTATTACCTCACGTGTTAGTTACATCATTTTATGCCTACAATTGGGCAGAAAGCGGGTTTTCTGCCCAATTGTAGCAGCACTTTATGTCAGGTGTGGCATAAAATGTTTAATTGACTGATTTACTAACGCTTATACCTCCCTGAAAATGACAAACTTCACTACCGCTTTAGAGCATAGAAAATAGTTGTGACCTTGTCTGATACGTTCGGCCATATCCGCCGGATCGGCCAATCAATGTATGTCAAATTTGTCCGGCGGATGCCCAGCGGACATACCAGCTATGCAGATCCGACTTATATAACCCGAACGTATATGACTGGCTATAATTTATAAAGCAGAACCACATAATTGTAGGCACTTACCGCATTAAAAGTGTTTGCAATGAGGAATGTTGTTTTTACATCATTTTTAATGGTACTTTTAACACTGTGCTCGTCCATGTTGACCTGTTTAGTTTGTACTCGCACGCTGACTGTTCGCAGGACTGTCTCCGTATGAATGAGTGAAATTTTCCCAGATCCCAGAACACATATTCACAGGTTGTCTAGGCTACAACACCACTGGTAGCGAAACGGGTTGCTACAAATTTATTGCTCAAGTGACCAATACGCAAACCGAATGAATATATCGCGAATTTGTGCAGCCAAAATCTGAAACACATTATGTGATTTTTCGACATAAATATCTGTACTATGTACTATGTAATCTATACTATGGATAGTACAGATTACACATAGTACATAATAATAATGTAATATGTACTAAATATGCAAAATATGCTTAATATAAGGTTGTCTGGAAGAGATCGCTCTTTAGCGATAAGACCGCCTGTTGTTTGCCTCTTTTTCATGTGTAATCTATACCAGTTTGTGTTATTTTTGTTGTTTTGAGGTGCAATAAAGAGTTATTGTATTGTATTGTAAATATGTGTATAGGTCGTATACACATATTTTGTATCAGGGCGGATTTTTATTTTGTTGCCTTTTTTTTCACGTCAGATTTGAATGAAATTTGGAAGGTAGGTAGAGCTCTTTATTCTCTTCAAGATAGACCCAATTTAAAAGTATGTCCCGCAATTTCCCAAATTTTGAACAAAATTGTGGCACATTGAGATTTTGTATGCTAGATCTTGGGATTAATTGCCAAAGCGGGCCCTATGCTCTCTGAGCCGCGGCATAAACCGAAAAATGCTGGGGAAAGGAAGAAGACACATATTATTTAAACTAGTGTCGATGTTTTAGTCCTTACAACGTTATTAGGGTTCCGTACCTCAAAAGGAAAAAACGGAACCCTTATAGGATCACTTTGTTGGCTGTCCGTCCGTCCGTCTGTCTGTCAAGATCCATTATCTCAGGAATGCATAAAGGTAGCACGTTGACAAAATACATACACAAGTCTGCGGTCCCTTAAAGCTGTTCAATAACCAAACCACTACATCAACGCAATCGCAACGCTGTTTAACAAGTTGCCGGTTGAGCTTAAGTCAATAACGAATATTCACATTTTTAACAGGAAGTTGAAAGCTTTCTTGCTGGAGAAGTGCTACTATTCTGTCGATGAATTTGGAAGGGATAATGGTGGTAATTTATATTAGTAATCTATTTTGGGTCAGACATGGATTTTTAGTTTTGATATTTAATTGAATTTTTTTATTTTATTTTTTAAATTTACGCGTTGACATACAATAATTTTTATCAATAGTTGCGACATTTATTTTGAGATTTTTGGCTTTGATTATGTTTTTGTTGTATTAATGGAATTAATTGTTTTGCATGCGCCTAGTTTTTAAGTCCTTTATTTCAAACACAATGTAATATTGTAACTGAATTAAATAAAAAAAAAAAAAATCAAAAGATACGGCAGTTTATGTCGTATTTCCTATACATTTGCAATGGGAATCAAAATGTATAGGATACTTCCCGTCGACCTATAATCACGAAATTTGACAAAAAGCAAGAACTTGTAGCACAAGTTTAGGAGAAAATCTGAAAACTGTATAATTGCCGCAAACTGAGAGTTCCATGCCACCAGTATTTTTAAATACCTAAGATCATAATGGAGGCAGCATTCTCGAGGCGGAACCCTCGGTGGGCGAGTCCGACTCGCACTTAGCCGGTTATTTTAAACCCGTATTTTTTGTTTCTCGTTTTCCCAATGTGCAAGATGACGAAGACTATATTTTTTAAGTATTTTGACCAAAGTAGGTACTATTTTCCGGTAAAAACACTGGCAACACTAAAAGCTACGGCCATCCTCTATTCACGTAAAACTATATTACAGCTTGCATTGGACAACCGCCGATACTTTTTGCACTAATTTGCGCCGTTTTGCGCTAATTAATAAAGATGACTACTTTATTGTAATGACCTCCAATATCAATAGGATGTAATTAGTCAGTTTAGTAGTTTAATTTAGTAAATATGGTAATTTGTATGGTTAGTGCTCGTTGGTGGCGCAGCGGGTTCAAATCCTACATGCCGGCTCGTAACAATGAGTTTTTCGGAACTTATCTACGAAATATCATATATTACCACTCGCTGAAGGAAAAAATCGTGACGAAACCGGACTAGTCCCGATGAGGCCTAGTTTACCCTCTGCGTTGGCAGGTTCTAGTCTTTTTTTTTATTATATAGGTACTACGACGTTGACAAACAAGCATACGGCCCGATGGTAAGCGGTCACCGTAGCCTATGGACGCCTGCGACACCAGGGGTGTTACATGCGCGTTGCCGACCCTTTACAAAAAAGGGAGGATTCGCTTTCGAGCTAGTCGGGTTAAAGTGTAAAAACCCCCTAAAATTGCACTTAGTACCTATACGTTTAACTACCATTATCATTGTGTGTCTTGTAGAGCCGAAGCGAACTAATAGTTCAAGTTAGCTGTTAGTGTACCTATTAATAATTTGAGTTTTTCGGAACTCAATATCATTTAATATTTACAGATGGATGGACGAAAGCAGGCGCGAAAATTTTGAGACTGTCATTCATTTCATAGACATTCCGAGCCAACTTTTGTGAATCGATCCCGATCGCTTTTCGGTAAATTTCCTTCATCGTGAGGACACCGGACTAATCCCAATAAGGCCTAGTTTATGCTCTGGGTTGAAAGGTCTTATGGCAGTCGCTTTTGTAGCGAAGCGAAGCGTAGCACGTAGTCGCCGCTCACTCCGGAGTACAGCAGGCCTACCACGAACATCGAAAATTGGCATTGACGGGAAAACCTCTTTGTCACTCCAATAAGCAAGTGTGACAAAGATGGAGATACAAATCCGCAATCGTTCGATTTTCGTGGTATAGGCCCTGTGGACTGTGCTACTATTACTACACTACCGCTAATAATAATTGTTTTCTTTATCTGCCTAGAAAGTTTATATTTCCTCGCAAATGCGATGAAAACCATTACATTGTATGTATCACGGGCAGTGCAAAAATTACGAATTCGTGCTAAAATTATGCCCGAGTCGAAGACGAGGTAGAGTTGAAATTCACACTCGTTCGTAATTTCTTGTTTACCGCCCTTAATAGGTACACAATGTACTATTTCCTATCGCATACACTGTATTGCATGTCACTGTATTGGCAAAATTACCCATCCTCTCAGACTGACCAATAAATTCACATAAAAAAAAACAACGCTCTTTTTCTTACTCTCTGCCATGGGATTCCCAACGAGTCTACCTAAGTGATAACATAATAGTCAAGCGTGACCCCAACTAAAGACAAAAAAAGTCTCGTGACATGGTCACGTGGTAATGTATGAGATATGTTGGAGTTGTGACATATGTCAGTTTAGCACGTTCGAATCGGTCCCCTGAAGGCCTACCACGAACCACGAACGAAGTTTCACCTCTCTGTCCCACTTGAGTGAGAAATCACAAGTGCGAAAGGGAGGTATACTTTCGTTCGCGGTTCGTGGTAGGCGCTCTGTTGTCCAGCTTAGCATGAGTTGTACGTCTAGCGAGAGTTGTGAGTACAATTCTTGTGCCGTAAAATATAACTTTAAGGGTATCATTTAATCGGGCGGCAAATATTTGTGTTGGTAAGCATTATGTATTTGATCAGCAAAAATAGTTATTCGGGCGGCAACTTATGGTCAGCAACATTTATAAATTAGTTCGCAATGAATGTCATACTGAACTGCTCTAAATTAATTTGGCCAGCAAGTTAACTGTTTGAGCTGCATGAAGCGACTCACAATTTAAAAAATATTGGTAAGTATATCAGTGGGTAAGCAAAATATTTTGAATGACCCAAGAAAAGGCAACCCAATAATTTGCGACAATGTAATCCGTGTACATCATGGACGCGGCAGTTTTGTCGCAGTTCAACCTAACACTCCTCCTCGCTTCGCTAGTCGTCGTACCTTTTTTTTTTAATGGGGAGGAAAAATCCGTTATGGATACTTCTGCACCGCAGGGACAGTGCAGAAGTTATGTCGGAGTCTCACCGACTAAAAAACCCCCCTTTTTCCTCTTCGACGCAATTAGGGTGGCTCTGGGATCTCGATAGAACTCGCCAGTGCCACCCTTGCGTCACGCCGCTGAGGGTTCCCCCTTGTTTTAGGACGATGGCAGTCCCTAGCTGCCATCGTCTACGACCCCGAGGACTCCTTTTAGTCGCCTCTTACGACAGGCAGAAGATACCGTAGCCGTATTCTAATGCCCGGGCTACAGAACGGTAACACTGGGAGCTTGTGTTGAGTCAAATAACTCAGGCTCTGGCGCTTCGCCGACCGGTGCCGCGGCACATTCGCTTCGTTCACTCGGCTCGCGCACTATTTGGTCGCAGTTTAACCTAACACTCCTCGTTTCGCTCGTCGTCGTACCTAACGGTGACTCCGGGAGCTTGTTATTAGTCAAATAACGGATCACGGGGAAATGTCACCCTTGAAACGTCGGAGGTTAGTTTTCAAAGTTTTACAGGAGTAGGTAAGTTTATATCGGCTTTTAGCATGTTATTTCTGCTGACCAATAGTGAAACCTGGCCGCCAAAAAAATAATTTTGTAGCTCAACTATTTATTCGTCTCACAAAGTGATAATACAAGCGGATTGAAATTGATTGACTTGTTGACCATTTGTAAATTATTTGGGGAACGAGGGCTGCAACCCGGTTTTTATTTGTTGCGGCCAAATATTTATATGCTGGCCAACTCACTTCCCTAATTTCAATGACATAAGCTGTCAAACCAATGTGGTTGTTTAGTAAAAGGTACCATTTTGTCAGATGCCGATAAAGCAAGATTCGTTTAGAAATCAGTCTTACTAATACTAACAAGCGAAGAAGTGGTACATTTTTCTAAAAACAAGCACAAATATTGTCAGTAGCAATAGAAAAATAAAAACTACTTACGCCCAATTTTGGGAGTGATAGGGAAGGGATACCAATAACATAAAAAAGTCAAGTCAAGTAAAATATCATTTATTCAAGTAGGCGTAGCAACCAGCACTTTTGAATCGTAATTTACAAGCAATATATTAAACTAATATTTGGACTAATTTATTGATGCTATTATTATTACCTAAAATGTAAGTATATTTATGTAGGTAAGTTGTAAGGATGACTCACACTAGAACGGGATGGGACGTGACTGGGCCGGACCGATCTGTCAGTTTGTATAGAAAACGTCACGTGACCTCCGAGGGCTCCGAGCTATCACGTGATTCATATCGTCCCGTCCCGCCTCATCCCTTTCTAGTGTGAGTCATCCTTAAGCGCTCGGTTGTTTTGTGCGGTAATCGCAGCGTTAGACGGAATTCGTGTGCCCCGTATGTTTCACTCGTAAGGGAGTTACCATGAGGGCCTGCGCGATTCGACCGTGTTTGCATCTTGCTCGTTCCTTATTGGTGGAAGCAAGATGCAAACACTATTGAAAGTTCTATGAACGCTTAGCTACTGCAAGCCATAGACACGATTCTCTGGATTAAAAATGAGGCTTGATTCAAGACTACTCGTAGAAGCAGTGACAGTTATATGACAGTAGGCGCGCTCGGTGCCGCAACCAAGGTCACAGGAGCAGTATTAAGGTGTTTTAGAGGGTGCTTAGCCAAGGTCATGGCTAGCAGCGACGCTGACACCTGAAAGAAAGTATCTAGGTGTTAAAAAAGGGAAGAAACATATAAGGATATCGGTCTCGAAAATATGAAAAGTTATGTTGAAGAGATGCGGTGTAATGGATACTTCATGGATTATAATGTTACAAAAGAAAATAATTCACGTGATCATATATTAAATTTTATCAATGACGTTGTCAACTTTGTGTTTTTCGTCACGATTTCAATGTTTGACAAGCATTCTTGTCATATTAGTTTCTGTGCTTGGAACAGATTACGTGGTTTGAGTCTAGATAGCAGGCGAGAGGGCGTGACAAACACCTAAACGTTTTACACATGACCGTGCCTCTACATGCTCGGGCTCTCGGCCGAATGTTTCGGCCATGTTAGTACACGATCATTCGAGACAGACTATATAGAGAAAATTTAAGCCAGACCAGAGACAATTTAAGTACTTTTTTAGGTAGTTTGGTTGAGTTAAAAGGTGTCTTAAATAATTTCACTTCGGGTGAAGCTATTTAAAGAGTGTCTTAAATAGTTTCAATAACCAAAGCTATTTAAAACACCGTTTAACTCACCTCACCTGAAAAAGCTTAAATTGTCTATGGTCTGGCTTAAATTTTATCTATATAGTCTGTCTCGAATGAGCGTGTACTAGGGTGCATTCGCCCGCGGCCGAATCATTCGGCCGAGAGCCCGAGCATGTAGAGGCACCATTATATTTGCCATGAGTTGCATGCCAGAGTAATTGTAGGAGCGAGACGGACATATTTTCGAGCGCCGCAATCGCTATCGAATACAGTTGCGTGTAACTCATGGCAAGCACAGTAATGGCCCCTCGACACAATGGGCCTGATTGGCGATGATAAGGGACACAGTTATGAGTAAGTAGGGTTACGCAATACTGCCATCCATGATGGCCCATCGTGTGGAGACTGTGGAGCGGCCATAATGAATATATTTTCGAGCGTAGGTACACGTATGTACCTACAGGCAGAAATATCAATAATTAATATAAATCAAAGAAACATTAAATAACTTAAGCTTACCGTTACGACAGTATGAGATATGCCAAAGGCTTCCCAAACATACGACTTAGGTAATGACAACAGCTTTACCACCAACACTAGCGCAACGACTGACATCAACCCCAACACTGCTGCGTACTGTAACGAAATATAAATGTAAATATAAATATAACTTAAACAGGTTGATTTTTTATAGATAACATTTACTTGCGATGTCACAATTGGCAATTTTTTTTTCAACGTGTCTATTTTTTGATCCGGTTAAATAGCCACTAAAAATCTGAACCAAGCTTCTCAGTAAATTTAAATTTCACGAATACAATCTGTACTGCTGTATAATATAAAATCTGAAATTTTACAAGAAATCGGGGTCGAGTCGAGTTTAAAAATTAAAAATACTGCATCAAAAAATAGACCAGTGAAAAAATTAAATGTTGTCAATTGCTTCACCAGCTTACATTTTTTGAATTCTGGCATTGTATTATAAGTTTAAAAAACTGGCTAAGTGCAAGTCAGAACCGCGCTCGAAGGGTTCCGTACCATAAAACGGCAAAAAATCACGTTTGTTGTATGGAAGCAAAAAGTGCAAATGTCTCGAGAACCAGGGAATTTTTATTGAACTTAAAGTCGATTTTCTGGACCATCCTTAGGTGCCCGCTTCGTGGTGGCTTGTCCGTTAATTACCGGACACCGGGTATACCGTAAATTGCAGAGTAACGAACTTCCTCCTCCCCCTGCATAAAAACGTCCAGATATCCATGGGGGCTAGCTCGAGAGAGAAGATAGAAGTTTATATTAGCTAGAAAGAAAGAAAGAAAGGAAAGACTTGACGACCCGATGTGCTTCCATTGGATTGTGGTTTTAAAGAAAATTAGAAGATGCATTGAGACCCACAAGCCACCCACAAGATGGACAGATGACCTTATGAAGGTCGCCGGGAGACGCTGGATGCAGGTCGCTTCCAACCGGTACATAACATATGGAGGTCCAAAGGGGAGGCCTATGTTCAGCAGTGGACGTCTTATGGCTGATATGATGATGATGACGATGATTAAGAACTGAGGGAACTCGTTAATTTTACAAATATATTTATGCCACATCTGGCCATAAAGTGCCTTTTTCCGCACGCTACGCGTACGGAAAAAGCCGATTTCTGCCCAAGTGTAGGCATAAAATGATGTACCTAACACGTGAGGTAATAAATAAAGCCCTTGATCGCATATTTACGTCCCTCGCTTACAGCTCGGGTCGCAAACATCTGCGATCTCGGCCTTTCTTTGTTTTACCACACTAGTTAGGTAATGTACTATTTTACCTTTTTGGTACAGGAAATCTATACTCACCATCACCAGCCCTGTCTTTCTATTCGTAAAAGCTCCAAAGTACCCGAGCGAAGCGATCCCGAGCGTGACGACGCCCACCACCAATAGCACAATCAGCTCCGAGTTTTTGTTCGCGAGACCCCAAATCGACGTTGCAAGAGACGCCGGGAACAAGCCAATAGACAACTGTAACAAATGGTAGGTACTTATTTTAATAGTGATTTTCAGAAGAGCAAAATCGTGTTTTACTGCCGTCCTAATTTTGACGAGCGTAGCGAGTACTTCAAATACCAGAATCATTAGTGCCGCGAGGGTCTCAGGGCATGAAAGGTGAACAAACTTCGCTGCCTAAGGATAATAAAAACTGATTATTGAAATTGAAACTATCTGGATGCGTTTTCATCCGCTAGTTTAAACGGATTTTAAAGGACGGCTTTGCAACCTAGTGAGGTAAAAATATGTATTTAGTTAATATTATCAAAACAAACTTTTTCAGAATTGCTAAAAGGAAAACACACTTTTAAGTACTTACCGCGAAATATGAGTTTACTATTAGGAATAAGGTTTTAATGTCATTTCTATAATAAGACGCCCCCATACTGTACTTATGTTCTACTTATTAGTTTAAATATGAAATATATCCTGCACGTCCTCTTCGCTGCCGCAACTATTTTTGAATGAACGCTCAAAATGTGTTTAATTGAAGTAATTTTTTATTTAAAAAGCTACTTTACCAGTGCTGGCATAGATATGGGCGGCGATGAAAATGTTTTCTCATTTTTCTATGTATACATTCAATCTTGTATACATCGAATCTTCATAGTTAGCATAGGACCTAAATAGCATATCCCTTCTTTCTTTCTAGTGTTTTCACATCTTATGCCACAGCTCTGAGCGCCTACCACGAACCGCGAACGAAAGTATACCTCCCTTTCGCACTTGTGATTTCTTACTCAAGTGCGACAGAGAGGTGAAACTTCGTTCGTGGTTCGTGGTAGGCCTTCTGGAAGCCTTGAGACCGCTTTGGCAACTAATTTAAAGATTTGTCTTTTGTAGGCGCTAGTTTTACAAAAGCGCCTGCCATATCTGACCTTCCAATCCAAAATTGGCCTTATTAGCCTGGTTTTCACCATCCTCCAATTAAACTTGTTCACCGGCCCACAAAAGATTTTTGTGTAAGTTTATAATTTTTTCACAACGACGGCGGTAGACGGGTAAACAAAAACGTTTTTTTTTTGCAACTGATTGACCAAATAGTCGATGAATAGACGAAACACGTGCAAGTAATTAACCCAGCCCTGCTCACCGGGGGCCTTGGTCACTTTTTATGTAGTATCATTTTTTGTGTGTAGCATCTCTTTCAATTTATAATTTATATATAGACACTACCTACTTAAAAAAAGAAATTGAATCAACACATTTATTACATTTAATAAATGATTTGACTCGTGCTTTACAATTGTATAATTAATACAAAACAAAAGCGTTGGTCGTCATTGGTCAACAAAATTTGAAACATGAGCAGAGGCCTATTGCATAATGACTTGTAATTTATAATATTAGTGGAAGTCTCTTTTCAATCCCTTTTATTAGAAAGAGAATCCCGCTAATATTACATGTTACATACGATTATGCAATTGACCCCTTGACACAAAATATTGCAATTGACACAAAATATTGTCCGTTTATCTTGTCAACTACAGGTTAGGTTAGGGACGGGGTTCGGCCTCATCTGCTTGCTAAGCGAATCTTTCTAAAATGTGTCGATGCGTCGCTGCCCGCGACTATGTATACTACACCATTTTATAGTGGTGAACATAGATATAGGATAAAATAACTGGATACCCAATCAGCCGAAAAAAATGACCCCGTAAAAGTGTAGCAGTTGCGACTCTTTTTCATATAGTCTTGTTACGAACGCGCGAAAGTGACGTATAAAAAACAGCCTAAGTATAAACTTTTAAAATGTATTAATTTGACACTTAATGCTTACTTCATTAAGCTCTTTTCCGTACGAAACGTTTAACGTAATGTCATTCTGACCCACATTTTTTGACGTTTTAATTCAAATTCAAATTTATTTATTTATAAGACAACAATTTGGTCCACAATTAAAAATAAAATAAAATAAAATAGTTAGGTTTTAGTTCGGCTTTGTGTGTCTATTTTTAATAAGTCAAGTCAGTGGTGGTAAACAAATAGCTTCGCGGGCAGTGGGCGCTTGCCGATGCAATAATTACCTAGTTTTTAATGAGCATAAACGAATTGATTAGTTGACTTCATTAATATAACCTTCAATATCAATGTGACATAATCACCCAAATATACTATTTTTGCGAAGGCTCTGAGGCCTATTTCTAGAACAGTACCTAGGTATTGCATTAATAGACCTATTGATGTATTGTCATAAAACCCATACGATATCATAGGCCGTGGTCTAACCAGGGACCCATTTCTCAAACGGTACTAGACTTAAGATTGTATCGCGATTAGCATTTCCCTACGTTTTGGGCTCTCTCAGTGCCGTAAAGGGTTCGAAATGTGGTTAATATACTTGATTACTTAGTCCGGTTTAAGGGGACTTAGTTATTATTATTACTTGGCCTTGGTAGTGTCTTATGGGTTTCCAAAAAAACACATTAATATCATTATTATTGATTGATTAGCCTTCAAGCAACGCAGGGACGGAGTCGGCATACATACTGTTTCCCCGCTGACGAGGTACAAGCCCAAATGGGCATACGTGTCGTACACTAAAATATATCGAAGTGTGCAAGATTTGTTAGTGTAGTTGTATCATTTTCTACCTATGTGTTAGTGTCGTCATTACAGATGGTTTTTTGTATGTAGTGTGTGAGAAGTGCGACTGTGTGCGCAAAAGGTGACAGAATAATATTCTGTCACCTTATTATATTATATTATAATATAATAATGTGTACCGTAAGATGTCGCTCTGCGGTCTCCCTTCCAATTTGTTGGAAACCTGTGTTGCTCGAAGTGATCGTGACCTAGTATCGTTTAATTGAAATTGTTCGTCGAAATCTACACATAAGTATTATGTAATGATTTTGCAATACAATTAATGAGAAAAAAATATACATTCAAAGTATCTATTCGAGACAAACTAATTGGCAGTTTAGAAAATGATTTTACAAATTGTTAATTTCTCTTATTTGCAATTTTATCGCGAGCTACTAAAAAACGCACGGAAATTCGCGATCCTCTAGTGCCATATTATGATTATGAACTCAATACTTAACTGTTTTTCCAGAAACATATGTGACGTTATCTGGGAAAAGGGACCTTATGAGCGATATCCGTATACGAATGTCGTTCATAACGCCGTAAGCGCCACCGACAATAAGGTCCCTTTTCCCAGATAACTTCACATATAGTTCAGCTTGTTACAAAACAGGCTCACAGTCCTTATTCAGGGGTTTAAAACAACTTGACGTCATTCGAGATTTAAGTAGCCACTTTACATACCTACAGTGCGACAAAAAAAGGTAGGAATTAAAATCTGGCCAAGTGCGTGTCGGACCACGCATAATGGGGGTTCCGTACCGTTATACTATGAAAAAATTGTTCAAGCAAAAAGGCGTAAGTGCCTTCATAATATCAACGTAAGTACTTACAACCTTTCGTAAAAAAATGTTTTTAGCAAAAAGTGAAAAACGGTTGGACCAAATTTGTTCAAAATAATTTTCGTGATAAGTTCGTCTTATCTCAATTTTTTCACATTTTTTTGGACCTACCGTTCAAGTTCAACTTCAAGTTCAAGTTCGTGGGACACACTTTTTCAGACTTTCTTATTTAATCTGTATCCTCCCACTTTTCTTTTCGTACATTGCTCTATATCTTGGAAACTCTTTATCTGAGAAAAAAGCTTCGGGTTCAGGTCCGAGGGGCAAGGATTTTCAGTATATTATTTGTCTCCTAACTATTTTTAACAACATCTAATAGTTAAACATTCTGCTAGTTTTTTTGTCGTTTTGTTTTATGAAATATATTTGAAATTGTGGAAATTGGCAGAAAAGACGCAAGCGGCTCAAAGGTCTATGGCGCTTAAGACCATATACTCGTGAGATCTTTGCCACCACTACCACCCCTTTACTGTCTGTCTGTCAGTCACATCGTTAAATATCTCAAGAATGACTTAAGCTAGCGATTAGAAATTTGGAATAGTTACTCGTATATTTTAGTAAGGTTAACCCAGACACATTGAGATTGAGAGAGGATTTTTTATACATCATAATTAATTTTTAATGAAAATTGCCCGATAAAAGAGAGGACAAAATTTAGGTCATGTGGGATATTATTTGGAAGAGCTTGATTTGCACATTCTAAAACAATATTACATACTTTATTTTTATCTCCGAAGTTTACAAAGAAAACAAATCTGAATTTTTTACACAACGTTTACATTATCATAAATATGACCGGAAATATATAATATTGACCCAATCAGATAGTAAATATAAAAAAAAACTTTTCAGTACAAAATTTGAAATTTGATCCACCTTAGATTGTTTTTTTTTCTTTAAAACAACGACATCATGCTGTAAGTACCGACTTAAAAATAAAGTTAAAAAAAAAACGGTTTACGTTATAAAAAATGTCAAGGAACAACAAACTCGCACACTAACTATATGCCGTGCAAACGCATGGGACTGGCGTCAAATATTCTACTTTTTAAGTCAGTTGCAACTCAAAGTTTGTACGGAATCCTCGGTGCGCGAGTCCAACTCGCACTTGGTCGGGTTTTTTTTCTAAGTTTTAGTTAGTAGCTTTATTACTGTCGGATGACGAACGAATTTGTCAAAAGTTTCTTCATCCGGTAGGTATCACATAAGTCATATAATGAAATGAAACTGAATACATGCCTTTGTTTACCAAGAATTTGATAGCTTATCGTAAACAAAATGTTGGGTAAGCGTTCTCAGAAACCATGGTACGTCCTGTGGCATAGTGCTGGCGAGAAAACTTACAATATATCAAATACCTATTAAAAAAAATAGTTTGTTCGCATTTATCATATTCATACAGGATGTTTTTTGAGTATTTAACCTACAATATCAGTAATTGTTTTTAGTAAAAAAATACCACTTTGGTGGATGCAAGGCGCTAATCCAAAGAGTCTATACAATAATAAGGCCCACTTGGACCATCCAGATTTACTCGCTAACCCGGAGTTAAGCTATCAAATTCCATACAAAAAAAACTTAACTACAGCACGCCTACCACGAACATCGAAAATTGGGATTGACGGGAAAACCTCTTTGTCACTCCAATATGCAAGTGTGACAGAGATGGAGATACAAATCCACAATCGTTCGATTTTCGTGGTATAGGCCCAGGTTATATTGTTTACACCGGGTGGTACAAGTGGCCCTTAGGGAGCTAAAATTGTCGAAGCGCCCATCAACTACTTGCTCGAGAAGATTTTCGAGTTATTTGGGTATTTTATGCGCTCCGACCAGCACAAGCTCAAAAAAATCATCATACAATACAACGCCTAACAAATGGCGGGTGGCCCATGAGGCTGATAGCTACCAGATGGTAGCGCCATGGAAAGACCTTGTGATTCCATGCAGAGGGCACATATCCCTTGATCGCACCAAATGGAAGGCCATCGTAAAATCGCCGTCAACTGAACTTGCTAACAATGTAAACAAAAGGCATCATATTGTTTTGTCACTCTCTTTGTCCTCTTGAATTCTCACAGTACCTCATCAAACACCACAGAAACCAAACACTCCTGAAACGGTCGTGTTACTGTAACATACAAAACCATAAGATAAACATTTAAATTAATCTTGGCGATTTAAAGACATGAAAAGCTTGAAAAGGTAGGTTTTACTATTACAACAATATGGCGGTTTGTTTACATCGTTAGTAAGTTCGATTGGCGGTGATTTTAGTTGGTCACGATCCTCAGCCATGAGGGAACAACGAACAAGAAGAATTGGTTTTGCCAAACTATACTTACGTATACTTTATTGCTACAGCGATATCGCTGGCAGTGGTGCTCTCCTATCCAGGCCATTACCGTAAACAAGGGCGAGTCGAACTCGCTCACGAACTGCACCATTATCGCTCCCCCAATCTACTAGGACAATTCTTCATTCATCGCGTGCCTGCTATACAGCCACATCTAAAAAAACATTTTTAGCAGCTTATTTCGGGGCAGTAAAAAGGGTCTAACTCCTTTAGTTTTAAGTCAATGCATTATCATTAATATAACTTTGTTGCAGTAACAAAGACTGTAAGGGAAAATCAGTGTATGTTTAGGTAGCTTTAATATGTAGGTACAGTAGGCGCTCTGTTAAGAGGCCGGTATATAAATTAGGCCGATTCAGCTGAACTCTATGCGATGAGTTTTCATAGTTACTAAAACCTACCTACCTTGGGAGATCTAACAATTATGTAAGTGCGAAAGGGACGCATGGCGTGATAGTCGATAAAATGACAACCATGCTAGCTCGCCGTGACAGTTGCCTATTGTTTCGAGGACAGGGATGCGTCCGCTCAGTCTTGGCGTCTGAAACCCTTAATAGTACATTACTGCAGAGGCCGGGAAGTAAGGACTTGCAGGCCGAATAGGTATATGAGGCCTGCAAGTCCTTATTCACGCCGAAGCTTGTATAGTGCTTTTTTCAAACATGCAATGAAATAAACAACAAAAAAATCTAGGATTTATTTTTGGAGAAATTATTAGTAAACACAAGACAAAAACTAAAACTAACGTGTGTTTATTAATATTTAGCTATATTTTATCTTAGTTTTAATAGAAAATAATTTTTTTATACGCATTGGTATTGGCAGAATGATGTCATGATGCCTGTGCCACAAAATGTGGAATGGAAATTAAAAAAGAGGACTTTTGCGGCCTAGACCTTCAACATTTGTATGAAATTCCATTAAGAATCTCTTGCCTTAGCCGCACCTGAAACGCCATCCTTCACGGCCTATTATAAGGAACATAAAATCAATATTTCATTGCATGTTTGAGATAATATATTTTTTATTCAATTTTTAGTATTTTTTATAGCGGCAACATTGCACAGCATCTGTAAAAAAGTCCCCTGGACAATATGGACCCTGACAAAGCTCGCTACTTGAGAATCACTTATAGTATAACGCTTAGTCGGTAAAGATAAGCCGTCACAGCAACCCGAACGTAGCGTTGTGTTCAGTATCTTGACTTCTTGAGCAGTGCGTGGCTTAGAACAGTTTGACAAAAATGACTTCGGATAAGTGTAAAAATGATGTTAAAACATTATTTCTTATATTCAACTCTTTTCAGGTGAGTGATGTTTTTATTTCTCATATGTACCTATACAGGGTGTAAGTCTAATATGGGTGATAAATTAAACCAGACACATAATTGAATAGTGTTTTTCAGTTACTTAATTATTACCCCATAATTATTTTTTGCTTTTTTTCCAGCCGCTCTGTGCTGTAAACATAAACTGTCAAAGTTGTGTTGCAGGCCTAATTATTATGTATGGGTAAAAAATGTATTGCAATTCTAAAAGTTATATAATTACATTTCTTATGTAACTTAAGTACTTGGTACCAGAGCTGGGCACCGTTAATCAAATAGTTAACTTCGTTAATCGCTAATCCGTTAAAAAAAAAGTTAACTTCGTTAATCGTTAAAGCGCTACTTTTCTGAAGACTTAACGGAAGTTAACGTTAATCGTTAATCCGTTAACACGTGGTAAAAAGGGCATCTTTGAGTTAGTGATCTACAACGTATAGTTAATCAGTTTCCTTCAAAAATTTCCAATTTATCATCCGAGTACCTTTGAAAATTCAGGAGTTTTCTTAATGTCTCATGACTTCCATCAATTGATCTGAAGTAAAATCAAATGCAACTATCTTGTAGACCTCCGAGGTCACAGACAAAATAACAATGTCTCAAGTTGGAGGACAGAGCTAGAAATTATCGATCAGTTTCAATATACCATCCCTGTGGCCTTACCATGACGTCTTAACTCGATTCAGTTTAGGCTCAGTTGTATGGAAGCGACTCAGTTTAGATCGTCAACTGAATCGCGCTAAGATGTCACGGCTAAGGCACGGGTAAGGGCCTTAGCCCTTGGTGTTCAAAATCAGGTCCACTGCAGCAAATTGATGGCTTGATTATGAAAATACCCTAACTAATTATGAAAACCCTCCAATCACGTTGGACGTGCCGTTCAAATTTGATGGTAGTCTGAATTTCTCAAGAACTCCGTCAGCAGAATATAAATCAAATCAAAATTATGAATGTCTGTTTTTACCGACCAATTCCACTTTGCTATCCCTGGTCTTCATCATCAGGTACACTCCACCAAAACGTTAGTAACCCCCAAAAAAAATTTCAAGTTTATATGGAAACCCTCAAATCATAATGCATGTGCCGTTAAAATTTGAGGAGTTCTTTAATTTCTTCATGAATTCCATGAATTCAAAATATGAATGTCTCAAATAGGATGGGAATTAACAGACAGTTCCACTTTGCCATCCCTGGGCTCCATCATCAGCTCCAATCCACCAAATTGATGGTTTTCGTAAAGAAAAATGCTCGAGTTTCTTAAGAAAACACCCAAATCATCATGCATAAGCCTATTAAATTAGAAGAGTTCCCTTAATTTCTCATGGATCCCATCATCAGAAATGAATTTTGAAAAAAAAATGGGACCAATCTGCGGGACCAATTGATAATTTAAAATCGGTTCAGTATTGACGGAGTTCTGACGTAACAAACATATAAATAAGGAAGAATAATAAAAAAATCACATGAATTGAGAAATTCTTTTTTTTTTATTTGTAGTCGGGTGGAGGAAACAGGTGTATGCGCGTGGCGCAGTATGTGCGGTATTTTTTTGGTAAGTATTTTGGAACTGGATTAACGATTAACGGACTTGGGAAAACTTAACGGAAGTTAATGATTGCGTTAACATATTTTAAAGTTAACTTAAAAGTTAATCCGTTAATGAAAATGTTAACTTCGTTAATTAACGATTAACGGATTAACGAGTTAATGCCCAGCTATGCTTGGTACTATTCGCCCGTATTAGATTTACACACTGTAATATAGCGTAGGGGCACAAACGCCATAAGATATATAGGTATAATATGTGTGGCGTAGGTGCGCAAAATTTCTGAACAAGACTAACGCTTTGACAATACGCTTTGAAAACCTGAATCAAAACATTTTTACATTTAATAAATGATTTGGTTCGTGCTTTACAATTGAATAGAGGCGTGTTCGGATATAAGGTAGGTAGTGTTGTATATTAACTTAATTGATTGGTAGAAGTGACATGGAACATCAGTGGAAATACAAATTAAATTTATAATTTATATGTATTACATTTATAACTGACCGAGTGAGCAAAGCGAGCAAGCGTACCCGTTTCAGTTTGGGAAAAAATGCTTTTGTGTGTCTGTCCATTTGTTCTCCTCTAGGTCGCATTTACCAATCAATTCTTATGAAATTTTGCAAACAAGTTTCTTAATTAAGTACTTACATATAATTTTTAGTTGATTCAATTTTAGAATTTTTTCAAAATGGCGGGAATTGGTACAAAGATTCTAAGTGCCATAGACCCCAAAGGCGCTTACAAACTTTGTACTTACCAATATTAGTACCATCTCACGAGTTCTACAGCTCAGAAGGCCTAGTATAAAAATTGTACGACATTAACTTCTCGACCGCGTTAGCGTATCGAGAGTTCAAATTATGTTTGCCGTTTATTTAAATCACCCGGCAACTTTCATATTTTGACCCTTCGATACGCTAACGCGGTCGAGGAGTTATTGTCGTAAAATTTTTATACTAGGCCTTCAGAGCGCAACTAGTACAAAAGTTCTAAGAGTAAAGAGTTCTAGACTTGAAAGATCTAATTTATAATTAATTTTCTAGTGATAACTATAGAACTGTAAGTAGAATCATAAGCTGACATTGTAAATAAATAACTAAATATTATATGTCACAATCTTACACAAATCGACCGGGTCCCACGGTAAGCTCAATAAGGCTTGTGTTGTGGGTACTTGGCGACGATATACTCGTATATAATAGACAGATAAATATAAATACTTAAATACATAGAAAACATCCATAACACAGGAAAAAATATTCGTGATAAACATACAAATAAATGCCCTGACCAGGTTCGAACCCGGGACCTCCTGCTTAGTAGGCAGGGTCACTACCAACAGTGATTGGTTCTAGTAAATGGTACTCGACCACTGTGTCGGTTGCCGATATGGCGCTAATCTCATAAACAATCATTTAGAAATGTTCCTTATCAAGTTATCAGCTAGGGACAAAGTGGTACCTTTTTTGAGTAAAAGGTAACTTTTATGAGTTAAAGTTCAAAATAAGCACAATTTTTACATTCAAGACTTGTTTTTTTTTCAGTTTGTCTCTGGTTTGATCACGTTTGTTACTGGAGTGGGAGAAGGAGCCATCATTGGATTCACTGCTTGGGATATTATATCTTCGATAATAGCTCTTTTTATAATCCTTGTGGCCCTGGGCGGATACACTGGCGCTATCGAGGAGGACAGCAAAACGTTGAATTCAGTAAGCTCTAACAATTTATTATTTACGATTAGGTACTTACATAAGTATTATATTATTCTTACCTAATTGATATGAAACCGTTTAAAACGGATTATTCGCGTATATAGGCTATATTTTTCTAGGTTTCTGCCCTTTACCCTGGGATAAGTGCTATCAAAGGCTCGTCAATATGCAATTTCAGAAAATATTTTTTTTTAGATTGGTGCAATCGCGCCATGTACTGTACTGTACTGTACTGTACTGTAACGGTACTGTCGGCTTCTGAACCCATTTTAGAGCCCTGATAATTTGTGTATAGATAAAGCAGTGTATACAACTGTGCATACTTAGCAGGGATCGGAAATTTGGATGCTTTTATACCTACACGCTCAGCAAGAATGGAGTCGGCTTAAAAATGTTATTTAATTATTTAAGTTCGGGGATTCCGGGATTGTAAAAAACACCAGGTAATAGTGAAATTGTCAAAATATTTAGGTTATGAATATTTTTGGCAATATCGTCAAAGTACTATACGTTGGTGAACAGTTTTAACTACAAACAGGGTGTAACAAAAACATCGTGGTGAATCGTTTAAGGGCGTAATAGGTGGGGTGTTTTGATTACGGAATATTAAGAAAAACTCTTTCCAAAGTAAAAACATTTTTTGGTAAACTAAATTGTGACATCATTAAATTGAGTCGGCCTCCATTACATGATATTACTCAAAACCAACACGGTGTGAGGCTGAAGATTAGGTATAAAAGCTTCCGGATTTCCGATCCCTGATACCTAATAGTGATATTTAACTACTACACTACTTAAACTACTATATTAAGTGCTAAAATACGCCAGTAAGGTTTGCACCAACTGACTAAAGCGCCCGGTTGTTTTGTGCGGCAATCGCAGCGTTTAGACGCATGCTATTAACGGAATGCGTATGCCCCGTATGTTTCACCTCCTGCGTCAACCGCGTAAAACAATAGTACATTACATACCAAGGCCGTTTAAGTGGGAAATGCCTCGGATCCCATGTAATTGTCGGCCGAGGCGAAGCCGAGGTCGACTAACATGTGATCCGAGGCTTTCCCATTTACCGGCCGAGGTTTGTATACTATTTTTCAGCCCGACGGAGCCGGGAGGCGCCTATTTAGTTTTGCGTAAAGTGGCGCTTACCGGCCGGAGGACTGAAAAGGTCTATTATTATATTACCTGATTTGAAATGATGTGACGCATCTATGACGCATTGCGTGTAACGCAGCGTTTATCGCATAAAACAACCGCGCGCTTAAATAACGTGGTATTTGGCGGAATAGCTTAGCTATATTGTCGTAATTTATACTTGTAGTTTTGACGTTTGAAGTTTTTATTCCATACAGGTTGGAAATTTTCTGTGATTTTTCCTAAAAGGTAATTAAGGTTAAGAAAACGGTTTGGTGTTGATGACACCCCTGCTGCTTTATTTACATTGATGTGACAATTAAATGACATATGTATATGTCAATACTTCACTTAAGGAGAATATTTACACTATTTACATTCAAATTACGAGTATTACATCACAATTTACATAATAACCTTATCTTGATGACGTCGTCGCCCGTATAACTAATTGCTAGGGTTGAAACAGGTGGATTTTTGCACTAAAGCTTAATAAGCTTTCTCGAAAACGGTACATAATATTGACATGGTTTACTGGGTAAATATAAAAGCTCTTGGGGTGAACAATTCAACGTTTTCGTAAAAATTCATCGTTCTGTTCCAGGCTGTATGCCTGCCGCTACCTGTATACCTACGAGTAGTACCTATAATCTCTGTTTAGACCTATAATATGTACGTATCATGTACATTTTCAGTACGCATCGATGATGGCAATAATTGCAGGAAATGGGATTATACAACTATTCAGAATCAAACCCGCACCACGTACCGCGAGCAATGGACATGATCCGATGACAGATGCCGAGTGGAGTTTCTTGATCCTTATTTTCTGGGTAATATTAACGGTAAGAACAATAAGGCATAATTCTACAACTTCGAATTTGTTACGTGGCCGTATTCAATAGCGACTCGACTGCGGCGTTCGGGGATATTCCGTCTCGCTCCTACCACTACTCTGGCAGGAGCGAGACAGACATACTGTCGAATGCAGCAGTCGTAATCGAATGCAACTCAAGGTGTTACGCATACTGGTCTAATGGTAGGAGCGAGACGGACAATTTTCGCGCGCCACAGTCGCTATTGAATACAGTTGCGTGTTAAGCACACAATAATAAACATTACACGACATTCTTACACAAATTGACTAAGTCCCGCAGTAAGCTCAAGAATTAAGGCTTGTGTTACGGGTACTCAGACAACGATATAAATAATATACAAATACATAAATACATAGAAAGCATCCATGACTCAGGAACAAATATCTGTGTTCATCACATAAGTAAATGCCGGGATTCGAACCCAGAACCATTGGCTTAGCAGGCAGGGTCACTACCAACTAGCAACTACGCCAACCGGTCGTCAATACACACTTAACGGGCTGACAACGGCCAAGTCAGCGCATAATGTCTACTTGTATTTATTTATTTTATTTATTTGTATCAGAGTAAACGAGATCGCTCTACCACCTTCCAGTCTAGTTTGAGAAGTAAAAAACACGGAAACTATTAGAATAAAAATACCGCTGATTATTCGGAAAAAGTGCAATTATTTCCTAGCTAGACAAAAACCAGTGACGATTTCCGCTGGTTTCAGTTATTGATATTTTTATTATTATAAATATATTTTTGTGAATTATTTTTATATTTTATTTTATATCACATACACCCATACTTGACACTTTCTTTCGTGT
Organism: Lathronympha strigana; assembly: GCA_949128165.1. Taxonomy (NCBI): domain Eukaryota; kingdom Metazoa; phylum Arthropoda; class Insecta; order Lepidoptera; family Tortricidae; genus Lathronympha; species Lathronympha strigana. The sequence goes on from OX421914.1 coordinate 4,970,146, forward strand.
AACTCTAAAAGATCTTTTACAATGTAATTTTCTTTTATTTTGTAAGTATGAAAAAAGAAAGTCCGACACGTGATCATTCTCATGTCAAAAACTACCGATTTTTTTTTAAAACAACTTGTGACAATTGTAATAAAGTTTTCAGCAAAAAGTATCTACTTATTGACGATACATTACGATTTTATTTAAATATCGAATTAGTGGCTAACAAACACACAACCCGTGCGATGGTGAACGGTTTTCCATATCCTATGGATGACTGTAACGTCTGTAATTTCACACTTGTCACCGTAATGAAATTACGGCCAGCAGGGCTATGATGCTCTATCACATGTCACAATGGTAATCTGATAATGCTATAAACTGACAGATTGCGTATGTGTTACACGAATATCGCTGCGGTTATAAAAATGACAGGTTTACAATTTTACCGGCAAACTGTCACCTTACCAGCCAATGACACAGCAAAAATTGATCATATAGGCCTGCTGGCGGCTCGTCTTTTACCTTAACAAATGCAAGTATAAATATTTTTACATTACCTACATATTCTATTTCAGCTGGTGTCGGTGTTGCTGGCATTCGCTCTGTCAGACCTAGTGAGCAAGGACGCCACGGATGCCACGGACACTGCCAACGAGTCCAACGACAAGGACAAGCTTAACACGGTGTAGGCAGAACCGAGGCTTTATTGCAAGATGGTTTTCATACATAGTTATAGTGTTTTATGAAAAAAACCCATGTGACTCAGTCTTTGAGCCCATGATTCCACTTCCATAGGAATGCAAAATATTGTATGTAATGACAATTACATTAGTATAGGTTAAGTAGGTTTAAGATGGTTTAAGTGTGTTCGTTTATATTAATTAAGTATCCTGACAATTTAAGGTAGGCATTTTACTTATTCTTCTCTTCTTATTCTCTTTTTTTATATATTCAATAAAATACTGCGTCTAGTTGCAATTTGTTTTTTTTTTTTAAGTTAAATAAAAAATGTGAGATTTTCCAATGTGTACTAGGCTTCTACATAATGGCCTATAATGAGCAATGATAAGATAAATGCAATATTGCCATCTCGTCCGTCTAAATTACTGGTGTTGTTTAAGTCGTTTCGGTCATTTTAAACTTTTTGTCGCCAATGACAAGATATCAAGATAGAAGATATCAAGTCCCTAAATTGGCACACATCACGACTTCATATCAAGTAACCTACCTATGAGTTTACCCGTATTTGTTGCTTGGCGATGGTGGGACTTTAATTATCTTTTTAATTGGCGGCGAAAAGGTTTAGCCGACCATATACTCGTACATTCGAGCAATCCATCGGATTTGACAGATCCGTCGGATACGCCCGAACGTATATAGACGGCTATTCTCGCGAGGTGTATAAGCTCATAAAGCTACTAGATTAAGAGAAACGTAAAATAGGTACCTCACTCAATATGCTGTAGGTATACATGATGCCGTAAGATATACGAACAGCCTGTGCAAATGTTTCAGGCGACTTTTTTTTTATAAGACATTTTATACAAATCGATCTAGTCCCAAGGTAAGCTCAATAAGGCTTGTTTGTGGGTACTACAACGATATTTATAATGGATATAGATACTATAGATAGACATACAAAATACTTAAATACATAGATAATATCCATAACTAAGGAACGATTCGAACGTCCCAGGTTCGAATCCTGGTGGATTTGATGTTGTTCCCGATTTATGGATATTTTCTCATACTTTGTACGCAGGGTCAATAACGCCTAGGCTAGGAGGCCGTTTAGACTAGAAGGACTTTGTATTAATTTTGCATGTCTCTAAAATTCTAAATTTAAGTATGACTTGGGTTAGAATGGGACGGGACGTTAAGATGTGTCAACCACGTCCCGAAGCGATTGCGCGGTGACGCTTTCAAAATTGACAGACAGCGAAATATAAAATTTCGATCATTTGATTTTCGTGGTAGTAGGCCTAGTTGTGGCAAGTGGTGCTTAAAGAGATATCCTGTCCTGGATAGCTCCTTCCTTATCTAATAATCATTATGAATGGTAATTAATTAGTTTGAACTCTGAAACCATAATTAATGAAGCGCCTGTAAGGAAGCGTTCGGCAACGAGTACCATTTCAAAATATCCAACATTTTATTTTTTATGTCAAAAGCGCGACCGTGGTTACCCATTAACCCGGCAATAACTATCAGATTCTGTGCTATAAAATAAACGCTTAACTCTTATTAAGGCTTAGCGTATTCCGTCTTTATTATTAAATAAGTTTCTAAGGCTGGATTTGACCAAACTTTTTAACCAAGAGAAACGCTTACTCTTGGATACTAATGTCAAAATCCCATAGTAATTTGACGTTACTATCTGAGAGTAAGTGTTATTCTCGGAATAAAAATTTGGTAAAACGCAGCCTAAAGAAGATTTGCAGAGCAGAGAGTAAAGTTGATTTCATATAGGTACTGATTTTTTTTTTTTAATTTAGAACACAAACAGTCATAAAAAAACATGAGATAACGTACATATAGTGTACAGATAGAAACACAACAGTAAAAAAGACCTGGAGGTTCATAAAAGAATATCAAATGTTGTTAACCAAAGAAAGTATAGGTAGTTGTAACAAAACAGTATCAAACAAAGCGAAAAGTTATACTAGAATAATTTACGCTTAACTAACGTTTTAAGACAGAAACAGATCGAATTATGAAAGGGATCAATATTAAAAAGATGCTTATTATAGTAACTTGGTACTCGTCTGAAAAAGGTATGTCTGGAATAATTCTTACGAGAAAAACTAATATGAAACAAAGATCTAGGACGTAAGGAGCTATATGGACAGCTAAAAGAAACTAATTTTAAAAGATCTGGACAATTGATGACGCCTTTAAGAATTTTAAACAAAAACATGACATCTAAGTATTGCCTACGATTAAGTAAAGAAGGGATACAAAAATGTTTTGCCGCCAATGCAGAATTTTCGAAGTAAGTACCTGTTCTGTAACTTAATGATTTTAGGAAAATGTTTTTTTTTTAATGCTATAGGGGGCAAACGAGCAAACGAATCGCCTGATGGTAAGCGATTAACGTCGTCCATGGACACCCGCAACACCAGAGGTGTCGCAAGTGCGTTGCCGGCCTTTAAGGTGGGAGTACGCTCTTTTCTTGAAGGTTTAAAGGTCGTATCGGTCCGGAAACACCGCTGGCGACAGTTCGTTCCACAGTTTAGCTGTGCGAGGCAGGAAGTTTCGGGAAAAGCGCACAGTTGAGGACTGCCAACCATCTAAATGGTGAGAGTGGAAATATTGTCGCGTAGGGCGATGGCGGAAAGAAGCGGCAGGGATTAATCCGAACAATTCCTCGGAACACTCCCATAATACATGCGATAGAAAATGCAGAGTGAGGCCACATCTCTACGCAGCGCCAAGGGATCAAGCCGATCAGAAATACGTTGGCAGTTGACAATTCGAGCTGCTCTCCGTTGGATGCGGTCTAGAGGAAGAAGCTGAAGAAGCAGGTGCCCCTGCCCAAAGATGAGAGCAGTATTCCATATGCGGGCGAACCTGCGCCTTATAAAGCTGTAGGCGATGTGCCGGCGTGAAATACTGCCTCGATCTATTGAGCACACCGAGCTTCTTCGAGGCCAATTTGGCCTTACCCTCTAGGTGGCCGCGGAACTGGACTTCACTGTTTTAAATCCTTTCCAAACGGTCTATATGAACTTGGTACTGAGGTGTCCAGATTACGCAGCCAAATTCAAGTATACTCCTAACGAAAGAAAAGAATAATAGTTTGTAGGTATTAGGCCGTTTGAACGGCTGCCCAACACGAAGAAGCATACCTAACTTTTTGTAAGCACGCTTACATAACATATCAATATGCTCATTAAAGTTTAATTGCGAATCCAAGGTTACACCTAAGTCTCGAATAGAGAACACCCTAGTAATGTTCTTACCGGAGAAATTATAGTTATAAATTATTGGGTTGTTTTTTCGATTGAAACTTATAACAAAACACTTATCAGTATTTAAAAACAGGTGATTATCAGAGCAATATAAGAAAAAGTTATCCAAATCAGCTTGTAATGAAAGGCAGTCAGCTTCCGAGGATACGGCCTTATAAATTTTTGTGTCATCCGCGTAAACGAGATGTTCAGCACCACGGAAACAAGCCGCCATGTCATTCACATACAAAATAAAAAGTAACGGACCAAGGTGTGACCCTTGCGGTACTCCAGATGGGATGGGGAGGAAACATGACGTGTATCCCTTTAAGGCCACAGCCTGGCTACGGTTGGACAAGCATGATTTTATCCACCTAGGAGGTCGCCGTGTATACCGAGTTCGAGGAGTTTCTTGAGCAAATGGTTATGATTAATTTTATCGAAACATTTCGAGAAATCGGTATACACGGCATCCACCTGGCAACCAGAAGATATCCTATCAATAAAAAAATCGGAGAAGGAAAGAAGATTAGTGTCAACGCTGCGGCCTTGACAAAAACCATGCTGACGGGGCGCAAAATGTTGATAATAAAAAGTAGCTGTAATTTTACAATAAACAATTTTTTCCAGGATTTTTGCGAATATATTAAGTTTACTTATAGGCATAGCTGGGCATTAACTCGTTAATCCGTTAATTAACGAAGTTAACATTTTCATTAACGGATAAACTTTTAAGTTAACTTTAGAATATGTTAACGGAATCATTAACTTCCGTTAAGTTTTCCCAAGTCCGTTAATCGTTAATCCAGTTCCAAACTACTTACCAAAAAGATACCGCACATACCGCGCCACGCGGCAAAACACAGACATTCATCTTTTTTATTTGATTTATATTCTGATGATGGAGTTCTTGAGAAATTCAGACAACCTTTAAATTTGAACGGCACGTCCAACGTGATTGGAGGGTTTTCATAATTAGTTAGAGTATTTTCTTAATCAAGCCATCAATTTGCTGCAGTGGACCTAATTTTTGAACACTAGGGATGGCATATTGAAACTGCTCGATAATTTCTAGCTCTGCCCTGTAACTTGAGACATTGTTATTTTGCTTGTGACCTCGGAGGTCTACCAGATAGTTGCATTTGAATTTACTTCAGATCAAATTTTGGAAGCCATGAGACATTAAGATAACTCCTGAATTTTCAAAGGTACTCGGATGGCAAATTGGATATTTTTGAAGGAAACTGATTAACTATAAGTTGTAGATCACTAACTCAAAGATGCCCTTTTTGGCACGTGTTAACGGATTAACGATTAACGTTAACTTCCGTTAAGTCTTCCCAAAAGTAGCGCTTTAACGATTAACGAAGTTAACTTTTTTTGTAACGGATTAGCGATTAACGAAGTTAACTATTTGATTAACGGTGCCCAGCTCTGCTTATAGGTCTGTAATTCGTCACGGTGAGTATCCCCACTTTTGTGAATCGGTGTTATCAGAGCTTTCTTCCATACATTAGGAAAAAGTCCAGCTGACAATGATTTCCTATAGATGTGAGTTAGAGGTAAAGTTAATTCTTTAGCGCACATAAAAATGAAATAAGGGTGAATCATATCTGTGCCGCTACCTTTCCTCGTATTTACTTTCATTAAAAACCTAAAAACACAATCCTCCGAAATATATATGCTACTGAGGTCAATAGTTGTGTTCTCAGGCACAGGTAAACTGTCAGGTGAAGGTGCGACAGAACAATCAGGAACAAAGACAGAGTTGAAATAATTATTTAAATAGTTACTTATAGTATTTCCATCCTTAGATGTATCATTAAGATAAGACATTTGGTCAGGTATGTGATTACTCAGAAATTTTGACTTCATGAAAGACCAAAAATAAGATGGATTACTATGTATTTTATCCTCAGCCATCGATATATAAGTATTATAACACTCAGTACTCATTTTATGTTCCCTAGATCTTAATAAAACGAATTCAGACCTGTCCAAGGGATTTCCATACATTTTCCATCGTCTATGGACTGCCAGTTTCTGCCTACGAATTTTAATAAGTGCACGAGAAAACCACGGAGGATACCCACTCTTCTTATTAATTGTTCTATGGGGAATATACTTTAAAATAAGTTTATTGAGAATGGAATAAAAATACGTGACACATTCGTCTACGTTCATATACGATAAAAGTGACCAATCAGTCTCAGATAATTCCTTACGGATTAAACTGTAGTCACCACGATGGAAAACTTGCTTAGTAGTCAGATTTGGTTGTAATTGAGGTAAGTAATGCGTTAAATCAAGGGCTAAAGAAATGTGCAATGCTTTGTGCTGAGGATCCTCTGGCGTAAGAGGGTAGGAACTTGGAGTAACCTCACAGTCCACGTTAGCCATAACTAGGTCGAGCACTCGCCCGTTAATATTATAGCACTGTCAGGGCAATAAAATCAGAAAGAACGATTGTAGTTGAGTCGACACTAGCCTCAATACTAAGACGATTAGAGTTCACACACGAAGCCCATGAGGCATGAGATACACTGTAGTCACCTACCAAAACAAAAATGTCGTCCGGGTGAGCGTGCATAATCCTTAATTATAGGTATAATTTAATATCGCGGTTAGATGGGGAACCATGTTACTATTTTTTTAATTACGGGGAGGAAAGCGACTACAGACTTTTTAAAATGTGAAACGAAAATCATCACACGGAAATTTCCGAGCGTGTCATATATGTACAGCATGCCTACCACGAAAATCGAAAATTGGCATTGAGGGGGTCCAATATGCAAGTGTGACAGATGGATGGGGAGGATTGAAAAACAAATCCGCAATCGTTCGATTTTCGAGGTGATTTATTTATTATTTTAACTGTTGAGATTTTGTAGTAGGTATATATGTACAGTTGCCTCTGAAATAAACAATTGCAATTAAAATCATCTCCCACCTGCCCATAACTTGTTAACTATAACCAGGAATCAAAACTTGCGTGTTCATTAAAACTGAATTTTTATTTCATATGGACAATAATACGTGAGGATCAGAGGCAATTTTGTATGAAAATCGGTTCGTCTTACTAAAGCATCGGCAACAAGTCTTTTTTGGGTGTATCATGAAAATAATGACAATATTTTCGCACACAGGAACACTTAATTACTAATTTCTATATTGGTGCTAACAATAGGCCTTACTTATTTATTTATCTATGAATCACGCTCGTTTCCTAGCACTCACCGGCAAGTGATAAATGATAACTTATCTACTAATCAGTCGGTAGATGATGTGTAATCACATAGGAGATAAAGATGGGTCGTTCACAGACAGGAAAACGAAACATAATATATTCTTTATTTCAGTGTGGTTAAAGAAGTTAACACAGAACAAATGGGGTTAATGATCGAGCGACTAAAGTTATTTCTTTGTTTATGATAGGGCAACATGTAGGGTGTGGTCACAGTAGCGTTTTTTCGGCGTTTTTAACACCGCAAATGATAAAGAAGACAACGCACGTTGCGGCGTGCATGCCGCGTTCAAAAAGGCCGGCAAAAAACGCCAGTGTGGACACGGTCTTAGCTATGCGAAAATAATATATGTCAATTATTTATGTTATCTACAGGATGGTCCAGCATTTGACTCCAAGAATTTTATCTGCAGAGTTGAAAGAACCAATAACTATATAATTGACCCTATTTCAGCGGTGTAGGTCTCTATACGACGGTCTTCCTTTAAAAACTAAATGACATTAAATGATTTTTCTAATACAAGCGATACAATTTTTCAATTAAGGGATAAAACGTGACAAACAATGCGAACATTTTAAATCCAACCTTTATTTTATGGGCTTTCATTTTGTATTTCGAGTATATTAACTGATATTAACCAAGGTAAGGTACATCGCTAATCAAGGTACATCGCTAATCAAGGTATTGTCACACTTGCTCATTACTAGCATGCTCATTAGCAAGTGGGTAAGTGGGCAGGGCCCCGCTCCCAAACCCTCCTAATCCTCCTCTCTTGCTAATAAGCATGGTTATCAGCATGCTCATAAGCACGAAGTATGCTAATAATGAGCATGTGTAACAGTATCCTTATCCTTATAGTGAAGCCACTTAACCTTGACAGAGTGTCGTAGTATTGGAAACGGCCTTTCTAAGGATGGCTCACACTAGAATGGGCCAGACCAATCTGTCAGTTTCTATAGAAAACGTCACGTGATCTCCGAGGGCTCCGAGCTATGACATGATTCTTTCTATTCTATAGGAATTGATAGACCGTCCCGTCCCGTTCCGTACTGTCCCTTTCTAGTGTCACCCTTCATCACTCAAATAGGAACGGGACTCTTCATTCCAGTTTAATTATTCGTTAATAAGTATCTCCTCCTCCTTCTTCTTCTTTATCTTCTCCTTATCCCATTATTTGGGGTCGGGTCTCCTCACTTTTCTGCGCCAGATCATACGATCTTGGGTTGTCTGTTCAGGCAATTGGGCTTTTTTGAGGTCTCTATCAATGTTTTTCCACCAGGTGGATGGCGGCCGTCCTCTACCTCTCTTTTGTTCTGGTAGGTTCAGTGCAATTTGTACCACGTGGTCTTCTTCTCTTCTTTTAACATGGCCATACCAACGAAGACGGTTTTCCAGGATTTTATCCGCGATTGGAGCATTCGTTTTTCGCGATTCGTTAATAAGTATAACTACATTAAAAATACATAGCATGTAATGTACAATTTAAAACGGAAACAATTATTATATAACTAGCTTTTACCCGCGGCTTCGCCCGCGTACTAAACGTAATTTTCAACCGTCTACAAATAAGGAGGTTCTTAGTTGGGCCCGTATATTTGTATGTACATATGTATGTTCGTACGCTATTATCTTGCGTTTAGCTGAACGGATTTAAATGGAATGGATGGTTGACGGAAATGTGATCAAACTGAAAAATTCAAGTTGGCGACTGTTTCTCAATTTTGACATCTGATTTGTTATAAAGAACCTGTCGAACCCTTTATACTTGCCTACCGAGCTTTATCACCAACTTAACTATAAATTCAAGATGGTGGCCGTTGATGGTGGCATTGGTGATTCGTTAGAAAGAACCTTTCGGATCCTCGGATATCGATTTTCATCACGATCAGATCATAACTGAAGAAATTCTAGACGATGGCCGTTTTTCTTTATTATTATCAAGGTCGGATTAAAACTCAATAAATTCAAGATGGAGCCCCTTTTCGCAATTCTGATCAAGGACCTATTTTAGATTTAAGGTAGGTAGAGGTAGGTCGTTAGGTAAGTTACACTTACTGTATATATTTCCCATGTCACCCCATTTCTTACTCCTATTTACTAATTTCTCGTTAGGAATACTACTACCGATATACAATCAAATCCCACTTCACCCCTTTAGGAGGAGAATTCTAAAAAATCCTAGCTATTTCCCGCAGCTTCGCCCGCGTACAAAATATGTTCAACCGTAACGTAATTTCAAAATCAAGTTGGCGACTTTGATTCGTTATAAAGAACCTCTTGAACCCTTTGATATGTACCAACCGAGTACATATTACGATCAATGTTAACTTCTGATTCCTTAGAAAGAACCTTTCGGATTCTCAGATATTGATTTCCATCACGATCAGATCATAACTGAAGAAATTTCAGATGGCGGCCTATTCTCGCAGTTTTGGCTCCAGATTCATTGTAAAGAACCTCTCGGATCTTCTTTCTTATCTCGATTAGAAGGTGAATCCTGAAAAATCCTTTCTTAAAAAACCTATGTGCCAAATTTGAAATTCTAGAAACAGAAATAAACACCAAAACGACACTCATAATGATATTTTGAGATTTCAATCCCATCGTACCCCAACAGGGAAGATGGTGCATCTTACGTCCACCTCATTGGATTTTAAAATAGTTGTTGTTTTTGATTTCAGCGACCCGATAAACCATAAAAACGATAATCATGTTGCTTTTTGACTTTGTTACCCCTTTTTCCCCTCTTAGGGGTTAATTCTCAAAAAATCAAATACACGTCTTTACTCATTTATCTTTAGTAATGCTTTTGTGTAGTTTTGAATAAAATAGTTTAACTAATCATGTTTCCCCATACATAGTTTGTACCGTCATTTCTCCGCCTTTGGAGGTGAATTTTGAAAACTCCTTTCTTTGTGCACCCCTACGCCTTATAAGGAACCTAAGTGCTAAGTTTGGATTCCTTAGAACCAGAAATGAACAACAAAACGACACCCATATTTATATTTTTAGAGTTCGACCCCCTCGCGCCCCAACAGGGAAGATGGTATTTCACAATCGCCACGTTAGATTTTAAAATCGTCGTTGTTTTTGTAATCAGCGACCCGATAAACCATAAAACGATACCCATGTTGTTTTTTTTACTTTTTCACCCCTTTTATGGGTTGAATTCTCAAAAAACCTGAAACACGTGCTACCTCATTTATCTTTATAAATACTACTGTAAAGTTTCAAATGGAATAGGCCAACTAATCTTGTTTCCCCATAAAAACTTTGGACTTCCAAATCACCCCCTTAGGGGGTTGAATTTTGAAAAATCCTTTCTTAGTGCACCTCTAGACTTTATAAGGAACCTACGTTTCAAATTTGGTATCTCTAGGACCAGCGGTTTGGGCTGTGCGTTGATATGTCAGTCAGTCAGTCAGTCAGTTAGTCATTCAGTCAGTCAGTTTCTTTTTTATATATTATATAGATAAAAACACCTTTTTTGTATTTTGATGAGAAACCTTTACACATAAAATAAAGTCTCTAACTAAACAGAAAACCTTCCGCCATACAAACTTTCAACACCCTTTTCACCCTTATAAGGGTCGAATTTTCGAAATCGCTGAAATTACTTTTTGTAAACTCTAATGAGGATTCTTTTCACAAAGTTTGTAGTCTATAACGAAAAGGGAAACGCTTCCGCCATACAAACTTTTAACGCACTTTTCACCCCTTTTGGGGTTGATTTTTCCAAAACGCTAAAATTACTTTTTTTGTATTTTAATAACAAACCTCTACACCAACTTTCGAGTCTCTATATAAAAAAAGAAACTTTCTTCCATACAAACTTTCAACCCCAAATTAACCCCCTTAGAAGATGATTTTTTCAAAACCCTTTCTTATTCGTTACCTTCGTTAAACACTTAACGCAATGTGAAAATTTCAGGATCATAGCGTTTAGTAGTTTCGGCTGTACGTTGATCAGTGAGTCAGTCAGTCAGGACTTTTCCTTTTATATGTATAGATAGATGTATAAATATGATATAACCTCTGAACTCACCCAAACACATGAATGATTTTGATTGAGCATGATTACTGTCATAATATTGTTATTTGTATACGCCACCGTCATGGCCTCAACAATTAAATTGTTACAGATATCAGATAAGCAAACCCAAGTGGTATTTGTTCAGCCTGATAAATATCATACAGGTAGTGTCCTCTTATCAGTGTTAGTAGTGCCCTCTAGCTTAGAAGGGGAGTTTATTTCCAAATAATTTAGTTCGAATATTTGTTAAAATGTGTCTCGCGGGTTTTGTAGTGAAATATGTGCTGTTCTTTGCGAATGTTGTATTTGCTGTAAGTAATTTATAGAATTTTACTTATATTCATTGACACATCATGATTAAAGCGACTGTGATTGTCCACTAGCTCTTTAAATTTCGACAGGATAAGAAAATGCCCCAATGTTATTTTTCCTACGGCATTACTTTTCCTTCCCTTTCACGCTTGAGAGGAGGCCTGTGCCCAGCAGTGGGAGTGGGACGTGTATAGGCTGAATTATTATTTATATAAACCGCTTCCTAGCCTAGTCCTAGACGCTGGAGGTCCCGGGTTCGAATCCTGGTCAGGGCATTTATTTGTGTGTTTATCACGAATATTTGTCCCGACTTATGCATGTTTTCTATGTATTTATATGTATTGTATTATGTACCTACATTTGCATTGTCGCTTAGTACTCGAGAAAAAGAAAAAGCTTTAGAAATCAACACGGTTAATATGTATTTTTGAGAAATGCACTTATAACACATACGAGTAGATATTCTATACTCCGCTGAATGTGTCATTGGTTTCTTTGTAGTGTCCGACCCCGTCTAGCTTGAGTCATCCTTAATAACTCTCATAAATTCATCGTTTTATGGTCTTCTGTATTTTTTTGACATAGGCGTCTAAACTAAAACGGGGCTTAATCGTGTATAGATTTTGAAAACAAACCTCCGACGTTTCAAGGGCGACGTTTGTCAAGGGGTTGTTTGTGTGTCGGAGGTTTGTTTTCAAAATCTATACACGATTAAGCCCCGTTTTAGTAAATACATTATGTGTGAAAATCGTGAAAGTTTAAATAAGTGATAGGCGTCTAAAATTAAAATCGCAATTCGATTAACTCATATCTAAACCGCCACCGAGTCACATTTCATTAATAGTAGGTTTTGTTTAGTTTTCGTGTTCTTTCTAAAACCAGGGGCCTCACTATGACGTCTTAGCGCGATTCAGTTTAGGTTCTTAACATGGTTAGGCCACAGACCGGCCGGTGATAACCGGAAGTGAGTGAAAATCGAACCGTAAGTTACAGAGCCCGTCACGAAAACAAAGACATAAAGACAAGATACAAAGTTCGTTTCGTATCAAGATTGTATCGTAACGCTTGGTTTCATGTTCATGGAATATACCAATAGGTAAAACGTATAACTAGATCATTTCTTCCTTTGGCACCTAATTACTATCGGTGTTATCCTTGGCACTGTTTAAAGAAGGACAAAGTTTGTTAACTTAGTTAGATTTGACTAAGATAACCATTATGCCAAAATAGTTATATTCAATAGTCTTGAGCATAAAAAGAACCAAATATGATGGTGGATATAAGGTTTTAGATGTCGTTAAAAACGTTAGTGAAATGGGCCCTACCTTGCCTATGACTTACGGAGAATGGGACCAGTCAATTCATATGTAAGGCATCATATGATCACTGATGAAATTGACACATCGTCTCGTCCAGGCCCATCCCGTCTCATTCTAAAGTGACGTCATCCTACGTTTCACGCGCCGCTACTAATAAATAATCATATTTTGTCATTAGCTAGCCGGAGCAGCCCTGATCGGCATCGGCATCGCAGTACTAGTGCAGTTCTCAGACCTGGTGGAGCTGGTGCCAGAGGCCATTAACACCATTCCCATCGCGGTGATCGTGGTGGGCTCCGTCGTGTTCCTCATTGCCGCGTTCGGCTGCTGTGGGGCCATTAGAGAGTCAAGATGTTTGCTAATCATGGTGAGTCAGCTTCGCTGAGACAGGAAGGTGTTAATTGTGTGGCCTTCAGTGAGTCAAAATATTTACTTATCGCAAGTGAGTATGAGACCTGTCGTGGAGCGCCAGGGAGTCAAAATGTTGGTAAGATGAGTATGCGGTTAAGTATGGCAGTGAGCTTAGCCTATCTTGCACAGCTTCATCCCAAATGGTGATTGCGATGTTTCAGATCTTTTGGAATTTGTGTTTGTGGGATTGAGCGCTCCATCCTGACTCTAAATGTCGTAATGGACTTCATCTAGTGTAAAGAGACAGTGAAAGCAAGTCCGGCAGGGTAGTGACTGCTTGGAGTGTGCATCGCAGTACTAATGAAGTTCTCAGACCTGGTGAAGCTGGTGTCAGTGGTCATTAACTCCATCCTGACCTCGGTGATAGTGGTGGGCTACGTGATGTTCCTCATTGCCGTAATCGGCTGTTGCTTGGCCACATGTAGTCTGGCGTTTAGCTTGAGCGTCGAGTTCTGGACTATAACCAAGAAAACCGAAAATCGCACGAGCAATTGTCTCGGTCACTATCGTACGTCTTATTTGGAGTAACAGAGAAATATGCCCGAAATTTGGGATTTCTGTTTTCGAGGTTATATTATAACCTTGAGCACCGTGTCGCATAGCTCTATAATACCCAATACAGAAGCGTTTGGCCTAACTAACGAAAGTTTTTCCTTTCAGTACTCAGTGTGCATGATGATCCTGGCTGCCGTGAAGATCTATCTAACAGTAGTGATCTTCCAAAGCCTGAGCGACATTTACAACGTGGTAGAAGGCTGGATCCGAGATGCCTTCAACAACACTAATTTAAGAGAAGCATTCCATGTCGTTGAAGCTGCTGTGAGTATCCTACAGATTTATGTATTTAAGGAGATCAGTAGGGGAAAGTCCCCCAGTAGCGCACATTCCGCTCCTGGTGTCACACTGCGCGCCTTAGGCAATTCGCGTCCTGTAACTCGGTACCAGGACGTCACCCCGCACCCCTGTCATTTGTTTTTTAAATCGCTCGCGTTGTTAGTTATAATATATTCGTTTGTCCGGCGCTAGGTGCCGTCTGCGGCTAGGGGACTTCCCCCTATCAGTCATATCGATTTGTACTGTGTGCCTGTTAGATTTTCAACCCACGCAAAGCAGTAGTAATTGTAAAGATAAAACTCGCACACATCTACAGCACACACACTTGTATTTCGACGCCGACGACGAAATGTTAATGTTCATTGTATGGACAGGAAATCTTCTTCTTTTATAAATAATGGCCTCTGTCCGAGAGTTGGACAATGTTGCCAGTGTCACGTATTAGTATATCATATATTATATAAATAGCATATTGCCCCTTGGGTGACGTTGTTCGGTAATTGGCCTCGCTATTTATTAATACGTAATAAAATAGTTTCTCAGGAGGCCGAGATCCCGGGACAACCGAGTAATGACTCAATAACGGTTACACGCGTTTCAGGATTATTTCTTCATTAGCTGCACACTTCTTTGTTAATTTACTGCACAATAAGCTATAAATATTAGGTACACATAAAACAACATTTAGCACACAAAAAAAAACTATCCAAGAGACGCCTCCGCCATCTTGAGTATCAAACGGAAGCCCGACATGAGATCTATTCGAACTTGCTAAACTGACATTTGACATATCCACTTCATATTCCCTACGTCATTAGCATGTCATATTGATAATTTCAACGAAAGTTCGCATCGATATGCCACTTAAACACGTTCGAATAGGTCTGATGTTTATCTAACATAGCTATTTGTACGTTACATACAAATATTTGCCGATTTTTGTATGAAAAATTACAGACAATGCCAGTTCGGTTGGTTAAATGGTCTAAACAATATTCATATCTTTTTTATTTTATGCTGCGGAAGACACATGTTGTACCTACCTTATATTCATTTACTTAATATTTTTTATCGATAATATCCGGCAAAATATTTACGGCATCATAAAGGACGATAATTAATAATCATGATAATTGATAACAATAAATTGTATTGGTATGTAACTAGAAAAACCCACTAGATTAGATATACATATTATCTTACTCGTAACTACCTAGGTAAGTCGTAAGAACTTGTACACGTGTAAAAAATACCTATATATTACGATGTATCTTTAAGTATGTATAGGTACAAAATGTTTACATAGTAATAATCCAAGAAAATTAGATAACTTAAAAGTGAACTTTTTCCCAGCAAGCTGGGTATCGTTTGAATACCTGCATTACTGAGTAAACCAATATTATTTTTTTTACTTTAAGGATCCTCTCAGCTGGGGTTGGTCCGTTCGTCACAGCGGTTTTATTCAGTAACTGTAAAGTTTATTTTGATGATATTACAGCTAGAGGTGTGTTTTGTGTGCCGCTACTTACATTGTACTTATATAAATTGCGAAAAACAATATTTTTAGGGGGGCACCCCATATATATAACTATGTAAATGTAATTTTTTTTATTTTCTTGCATTTGTGTACTTGTGACACATCATCTAATGGGTTTTTAAAAATGAGTTAAAATTTTCTTGAACAAGAATTTAATTAGTCCAATATAAAAAAAATAACTTATTGCTCTAAAAGCATTCTGAAAAATTAAAAAAGCGTGACGCGGTTTTGTTTTATTTTGGCTGTAACATTACACCCAATCATCGCATTCGACCGTCTTTAATACCTGAATGACTTTCCGTCCAACGTACCATTTTCTAGCTAGACGCAAAAAACTGAAAAATGGCCGAAAATTTGGCAAAAGTCAAGCTCAACTCCTGGAATTTTGCTAATTCGGTTTACTCGTCTTTAGGACCCAATGAAGGTATCAAAACTATAGCTATCTAGCTTTCTGGGAATTAATTCCTGGAAATGCTAATTAAACTTCAACTCTCTCGTTCCACATCTTACGCAGTTGGGAAGACAAACTAGATCACGTGAAATTGTGTAATATTTTTCAATGTGTCCCATTAAGAGTGCACATATCCGAGTAAAATAGAGCGGGATAGATTTAATTGCAGGAGCACAAGAAAAAATATATTTATTTTTTGCCAAATTTTTGTAGATAAAAGCTTTTACAAGATTTAAGAACTCAACTTTTTTACTAAGAATAATTTAAATAATCTCAATGGTTTCGACGATCTAACCAAAAACATATAAAAAAGGGGCTTTGTTCGAAAAATAAAAGTATCGAGGATTTTGTCACTCATCGTGTTTACACGATTAAGAGTTTAAACTTTAAAGGGAATATATTGAAGTTTTATGAATCATAAGAATGTCAAGCATATAGTTGTCATACACAGATAGAAAAGATATTTTAATTTAAGACGGAAAACCCTCTCACACACTATTTTTCAAATAGAATAATATAATTCTTCATCTAATTGAAAGTTCTTCAGCTAAAGGGATATTATTAATTCGAGGAAGAATCAAAATTGTTCAGACCCATCTTTATATACATTAGGTGCAAATTGGACAGATTTGAGTTAAAAAAATATTTATTTGGGACAAAATACTATCGAATTTTAGTATAAATATGCTAGTTCTTAAAAAACGTACTTGTTTCAAGTAACCTTCATCAAAACATAAATGTTTCCATATTAAATGAAGATCCACCAAAATTTTTCTATAAGAGTTTTTAAGTTTTTAAGAGTAAATCATTCTTTCTTAGTTCGATATTTAATATTTAGAATATAGATGTAACTAGTTCAAATAAAAAAATACACGTTTTTACGTCAAGATTTAGTTCACTCTTGGCTTGATTTTAATAATTCTTGGTTTGATGTTTATGAACTCCATTCGAAATTGAGGAAGCTCTTAAAACAAAGAATACCACGGATTTGCGTCAAGATTTGTTACATTCCTGGCTTCATGTCACTAATTCTTGATTTAATGTCCATTGAGATCAACTCGACAATCAACAAGTTTAAATCAAAAAATTACCAAGTTTTACGCCAAGATTTAGTACATTCTTGGCTTGATTATACCAAATCTTGGTTTGATATTCTTTAAACTACATTGAAGACTCAAGATATTTAAATAAAAAAAATAATACTCCATTAGAAAAGTTGCGTCTTAAAAACGGAACATTTAAAACGTTTAGAGTTTCTTGCATTTTTCATAGTGTTACCACTGCAAAAAAAAAAAATTGGTAATCGCGATTGCCGGTTTACTTTATATCTGATTTTTTTATTAACACTGCATAGATAGAGCGTTCAGTGGCGCCCTCATTAGTAGGATTGTGTTTTCTACGAAACCAATCTATTTCTGTATATCTGCTACTTTATCTGCTGTACTCCTACTCATTCCCCAACTTTTGTCTTAGTCACATAGTTTCATTTTGCTTTATTTTTGCCTACTAATCTAAATGAATAATAGTGGCCGCCATTTTTCGTAGTACACAGCAGATAAAAAGCAGATAGGTATACAGAAATGGATTGGTTTCGTAGAACGTAGAAAACACAATCCCCCTAATTAGGGTGCCACTGGATGCTCTATATGCAGTCTTAAGGCTCTACCGGAGTCACTGCTAATAAACCACTTCCCATACAAACGAAGTTACGCTCTCATTTTTAAACGACACGTTGAAATAACATGAAACTTTTGGCATAAAGATTTAGTTCACATATATCTATGTCGGGTACTATATTTCGTTGCTTAATATTGCAATTCAAATAAACTAGAGCGAAAAAAACGTTTTGTATGTAAATCTTTTACTCGCTTTATTTTCTATGTATTGTAATTTTTAACAAAATAGTACGAGTAGTGATCACTGTTATATTGGGGTTATTTTGTTCATCCATATTTTATACCGGTTGTTTTTGAAAGGTTGTTTACGAATAATTATTAAAAATATATATGTGTTGAAGTTTAGTAAAACGTCCCACTTTGTCGATTGGCATATATAAGTACGCTTTGACAGATTATTCATACTAAGATACAAGCATGTCTAGTTTTTATTGTAAGCGACAAAGTGGGACGTTTTACTAAACTTCAACACATATATAGGCAGATAATACCCCGTTCACAAGAACAATTGAATTGCCAATTTGGCCAGTCAATTCCATCAGCCACAATCTCATTTTTGCGTCCACACGTATCACCAATTTCATACTCTAACTCGTCGTGATCGAGTAGGATCGGCCGCCAATGTCCTTGGTAATTTTTTTCCGTCTAGACCACAAAATTCAGCAACCAATGTAGTCAAATTGGTAAAAAAAAACTCGTTTGGCCTTAATATTCGCAGAAAATTGAAGTTTAAATAATAATACAATATTATGCACCTACCTACATATTTACATATATAGTCGGCCACACTTCGATGATTGAAATTCTTATTCCGTCAAATAAAATAGATCCCTTACTAAAAAGACTTAACGGGGAGGCGGGAAATCAAATTTGTGAACTGGCAACACAACACTATACCTACTGACGTT
This sequence comes from Lathronympha strigana, assembly GCA_949128165.1. Classification (NCBI taxonomy): domain Eukaryota; kingdom Metazoa; phylum Arthropoda; class Insecta; order Lepidoptera; family Tortricidae; genus Lathronympha; species Lathronympha strigana. The sequence continues at coordinate 4,988,804 of OX421914.1, forward strand.
CTTTGAGACGCTTCGAAGTTCGGTTTTTCGTTTAGTTTGTTATTTCATTCATGTCTACGCCTGTCGCTTGCCGCCTGCCGGGATTTAGATTTTTGGTTTGGTCATTTAAATTGCAAGTGTTCCTAGTTTGTGGATGCGACAGAGAAAAAAAGTATGGAAGAAACCTCCCTACTCTATTCATGGGGGATGCCACCCGAAGTGGTAAAGAATTTCCTTGGTAAGTTTAAATTGTCAAATTACTCTAGTAAAGCTGAGAACAAATTATCGGACGCGGCTCACAGTCGCGACTTATAGGTATCTAGATAATGAATATACACTGAATTGTGCAAACTATCGGAGGTAAGCCGTGGACGTAACCTTGAGTCGGACATCCGACAGAAATCTCGCGCTGTATGTTTTTGTGCACCCGTCAGTCGCGTCCGATAATTTGTTTCCAGCTTAAATATAAATGCTTTGTCACACTGCGTAAGCTGGCCGCAACGGAAACGCTGCGCGACACGGGTGCGGTCAGCTTTCATTGCGCCCGCGTCACGCGTCGCGCTTACGCCCGGGCCACCAGAAGGCCTAGTATAAAAATTGTACGACACTAACTCCTCGACCGCGTTAGCGTATCGGGAGTTCAAATTATGTTTGCCGTTTATTTAAATCATTCGGCAACTTTCATATTTTGACCCCTCGATACGCTAACGCGGTCGAGGAGTTAATGTCGTACAACTTTTATACTAGGCCTTCAGGCCATCATCGCGCCAACGCACGGTGGGCTGCGCGCCTAAGTAAGGCGCTCATAATTAATTATTTACTCAATTACTTGTTTTTTTTTATTGGAAATATTTTTATAATTTAGGGATTTAACGATTATTAAAAAAAAACTCAATTTGGGGAATGCTACACATAAATGTATTATATAAAAAATAGCAAAAAATAAGTATACAATTATTAAAACTAAACAGCAAACTTAGGGTATATAGATTGTTAGTTACAGGTGTTCTATTGTATTAAAATCTAACAATAATTGTTCTATAAGCTATATTAGTAAGTACAAATAATAAAATAAATAAATAAATTAAGTAATATTACATGGACATGACATGTAATATTATTTAATTTTTAATTTTTAATTGAACAAAAATCTAACAAACTTATAACGTTTACAGACAGTAAAGTCTTCTTTTTCTGGGCAATTGCCTCATGGATGTGATCAATGGGTCTGTGTTCAGTAGAAGTCTGTTTAAAAGGTCTGTATTTGTTAAGACTCGTGACATTTTCCTGGCATGATTGAGCCTAAACGCCTTTATATTTTTATTATTTTTATTAGTTGATTCTGCAGCCTCTTCGGACAGCTCACCAATAGAAACTAATGCGTTTTCTAATACTATAGCACCGTGTAAGAGCATTTTATGCACAGATGAAGGTAAGGGATACCATGGGTATGCTGTCACGAGTTGCTTGGCCGTCTCTTTTGCGTATTCATCAAACTTATTTATAATTATATTGTAGCCAGATGACATACACTCCAAAAGAACTCCACACCTTTCGATAAGGCATTGTTAGATACCTGTCATTTCAGCAGGTACAGCCGGATTTTTAAAAAACTTGCGTGCCGTATTTCCGTCATTTGACGTACCACTACCGCCGCTCCGCGGTTTGTGCGGAATATCACGTGGCGTATTTTTGTTTAATATGGATAATTTCGGTAGATTTACACTTTCTTTCTCACTCAGCCATTAAGAATGTTTATTCAGAACAGTACTTTTTTTCTGAGAAGTAGATTTCCATAAAACGGAAAGTCGTTGGCAAACATACTTGATAATCGGATCCAAATTGGCAGTATCTATGTTGTCTACATTCGGCACCATGTCCATGAACTGCTGTAACACTTGAAGGTATCTTTCTGTGTCTGAACCACTCGTAGACAGCCATAGTTCAAATATAAAATCCCTTAAAAAGGATCCAATGTACTGCCCATCTGAAAAAATAAAACAAAGTCAATAAGCATATTTGAAACATTGTCGTAGCGTTGTTACGCTTCGGCCTACGCAGGCGTAGCAGGCTTCTAACTAGACAATCCGCAAATTTCCGCAGACAAAAGTTTATGGCCGTTAATCTAGACACATTTAAGTTCTTCATTAAGAAAAAAACATCGTTATATTAGATTAAGAACATAGTTAAAAGTTTAAGTGAATTATAATTTTGAACTTTTTTTATAGAAAATAGCTCGTGTCGTAGACCCGTTGTTATATCTATATTTTCAATGAACATGACAAACAAGTAAGATAAAATGAAACAACATACCTGATTCTTGAAAGTCCACTATTATAAATGGTCACTTTTATTATTAACTTCTAAAGATAACCGCTAATGAACGGTCACTTAATGAGTCACTGATAAGAATGCGCGTGCAAACGTAAGTTGTGTTCACTTTCGAGTTTCCTTAAGGAATGAAAACGATTAGCTATCCATGATCTATTTATAGTTAATTACAGTATATTTATCGGCCAATGACATGACAGCATTCGATATTTAAAATTAAACCTTCATTTTTTTGAATTATGAGTACTAGCCAGACCACCGTGCAACGCCGCGCTGCGTTGCGCGTCGCCCCCAGTTCACTCGCCATCTACCATCGCGCTATATAGTTACTTGTCCGATTATGTTAAAATTTGGTACACTTGTAAAATAATGATTTTATATAAAAGTAGGTAAGCCACAAAGAAGCTGTCTATATACTTACTGTTTTTTTACGTTTATACTTGTTTAATTTCAGACTTAGCGTTAGATGATGATGTCCTCTGGTTAAATACTCACACCGATCCATGGGAAGAAGTTGTGGGAAAATGGAACAAAACTCTACATTACAGAGTTAAGCTCAACAGCACCGTAATAGCCACTGTTGATGAAGTACTTCAGAAATGGACGATACTGAAGAATCCTAAACCACATATATTGGTAAATAAACAATTCTTGTCACATTCGTTTGTGCAATTGATAGCAGTATAGTCTATACCATAAATATCTGTAAATTTCTTTACATACCTGAGTTCTAGTAATATGTTATTGATAAAAATTTAAAACTGAAATATGCAGTATATGACATCAAATAAAGTTTTTAATTGAGTACCTAGTGTTACTGCTAAAATACCAACAAATCAAAATATTTCATAAAATAAATTGATTTGTTCCCTAGCCGATGTTATTGATAATCATGAGTTTTCGTATCTTAATTGTTGTATGTCTGTATACAAGGTTTACATTTATTATTTTTATTCAAATTTATGATTTTTTTAGATAAAAAAAAATACCAGTGCAGATGCTTATTAGGGTATTTAGTACCACCTAAGGGCGCGACTTTCCAGAAAAATTAAATTTTCTTCAGCAGAAGCAACAGAAAACCTCTTGGTACAAATCAATGCATGTAAGTTGAAATTCTTCCTTGCCTAAATCTTTGAACATAATGAATGATTTTTCTTCTTTTTCAAGCTGGCCAAAGAATGTCTGACTTTGTGCTTATAATTGATTTAAGTAAGTATTCTTTGTTTCCAGATTTCTGGTGATATTGACAAACATATTGCAAATCGAAAAGCGAAGTGTGCTAGCCGAAAGCAACCGGTCCAGCCTTACATCCTCGTACTAGGGAGCTTGCATAACCTATCTTCAAGTTTTCGGTTATTATTATGTCGGTATCCATAAACTTACATTAGACAGGCCAAAAATATTAAAAATACACGTAAAGTATTAAATAGCACATTTTTATATTTTGTATAAAAGTTTAAAAAATAACTGTTGTAAAAAGTTTTAAATCACCCTTTAATAACTATTAAATTTACCCTTTAATATTGTCTTTGTGAAAGGGGTATTATCTATGTGTTGAAGTTTAGTAAAACGTGCCACTTTGTCGCTTACCATAAAAACGAGACTTGCTTGTATCTTAGTATGAATAGTCAGTCAAAGCGTACTTGTGGCAATCGACAAAGTGGGACGTTTTACTAAACTTAAACACAAATCTTGAACTGATAATTGCCATAACATGAATATATTAACTTTTAAAATTTGTATTATTTAAATTTTACTCTTTTCCTTTGATAATATTTTGTGTACGAAAATCACAGATTTGTATCGTCATATAAGCTTGTTTCCATACTTTTGGGTGTACATAAATGTCGTAAGATTAGTTATTACTCCGTGGTTTTATGCCTAATGCCCGTAATATAATTGCTTTTTCAACTACTAATAATATGTTTTATTATTACTGCTCTCCATATTTTTTCTGTTATTCTGGATTACTTGGATTCAATTATGTTGCGTAACGTAGATTGCTTCTGTTGATTGTGACGGGATATGTATTGTAATAATATTGTAACCAAAATTCGCTACTGTTTCACCAATAGGTACCACTAATCTCACTTACAGTTTGCTCCAACTGCAATGGTGAACCTGAAAACAAAGGTAGGTTGTGTCGTGTGGCTATCTACTATACAGCACGATAAGTAGGTGCATTTGTTAATTAGACATTTTTTTCGGTACGAATTCATAAAGAAGTACTTTTAAAGGTCGTCCTGCATGTACCTACAGCATATTACACGTATATTTACCACACGAGACAATCTACTATTTTCAGGTTCACCCGATGTAGCTAAACGGCAAGTGGAATTATTGGTATAGTTTTAATTGTTGCGAATTTCAAAGAGTGCGTCGACCGTCCAGTAGCGCCTTCATTGGGGGATTTTGTTTTCTGATAAACTATTTTATTTATCTAGAATCCACCCGTCATTTCTTGTAGTACTATTAATTCCCGAACTTTTCATCTGTGTTATATTAATTACTTTGACTTGATCGCCTAAACGGATAAATGTGGCATTTTTTCCGCTTAGGTGATCAAGTTAAAAGTAATTAATGTAAATAAGGTATATCAGATCAAAAGTTGGGGAATTAGTAGGACTACAAAGAATAAAAATGGTGGATTATAGATAAATAAAATAGTTTATCAGAAAACAATCTCCCCAACGAGGGCGCTACTGCACGTTCGACGAAATCTTAATGTTTCTTGAATTGAAGATTTCCGGAATTACAGAAATATATTTAACCCTTTGCTTCAAGTAACTATCAACTTTACACAAATAATAATGCATCTTACTTTAAGATACAAAAAGTACTAACGAAATAAAGTTAAATCTCTACACAAGAGTCATAAATATAGTATCAAAAGATTTCATCACTTGTTTTAAAAGTTTAAAGATATAGAAGGAAGATATTTAATATTTCCATTACATACACGTTTGTGTGTTTCTTCAAGATGCATACAATTTATAATTAAGTATCGTAAATATACAACCAAGACATTTTGTTCCTTGTTTACAAAGTTTTAAGAAATTAATTCAAAAGACAAGTATACTCAATATAAAAAAAATTACAGTTTGTTATAAGAAATCATATATACTTATCTTAAGAAATGAGTGTCTTCGGTATAAGGTATTTATTGTTTCACCCCAAGAAACATTAACTCTTAACCAAGAACCGCCATAAGTCTTAGTACAAGCATTATTATCTATTGCAACCAAAAAAGATTATCCTTGTTCTTAAGAATTTGCTGATCTGTTTGTAAGTAACTATTATCACTGAACAAAACGATTACGCTCTTGGAATAAATAAAAAAGTTTTTAAAAACAGTTCGTCTTATAATTCATATTAAGATATAAAATGATTAATTTAAGTAATAAACTTCGAAACATTTTAAGTCTTATATTAAGTAATTAATGTTTTCCTGATATGGGAAACTGGATATCTCTTGCCTCAAATAGGTTTCTTTGGCTGAAGAGATTTTTTCTATCTGTGTACTTGTCATCAATATTGAGATCTAGACGACTGAATAATTAATTGGCCAAAACCTAAAAAAAAACATGAATTACCTAGTTACTATAAAAAACAAAAACTACTAAGATCAAATAATTGAAACAATGTAAATCTTAAAATAAACACATAAAAACGAAAATATAAACTAAAAAGGTCCGGTCCTCCCGGCATTACGCAGGCAGCATTTCCGCGCTGAATAGCTAAATGATAACAACTTAGCAGCTATGGCCTCTTAATGACTTGCCCTGTTTTTCAGTTCCAGTGCTGCGGCGTGAACGGCCCCGGCTCGTATGACGGCGTGTACGACGCGCTCCCGCCGACCTGCTGCGCCGACCCCGCCGGCGGGGGCACCTGCGCCGCCGCCGACGCCTACGGCGGCTGCGCGAACATCGTCGCCAGCTGGTTCAACACGTTCGGCGACGTTGTTGGCATCGTGATGATCGTGATCATCGTCGTTGAGGTGAGGACATTTACTTTTCCTCTATACGATTTCAAGCTAATATAGTAATACATTATAATTACTATATACTTTTCCTTTTTTTTGTTGCCTCTGATATGTTATTTCATCATTATCATTTGTTAACCATCCAGTGTTGAAACGCTTATTGGCATCTGCTTCAATGGTTCTATCGGGTTACATGTTCGAACCAAGGTACTTGAAGCTTGTATAGTATGTTTTGATATTAGTTCTGGGGCGCCGCTAATAAACCTATATACTTCGTTTTTTTTAGGATTAGAGTAAATCGTGCGATTGACGACGTGTGATTTTTAGGAAAACGATTTAAAAACTAGCATATCCGCCTCTTATTTTCTTCATCGGATCATTAATAATATAAATAAGTAAACTTACTTTAATATTTTCTAGAGATGACTGATAGTTGAAGAAACGTAAGCAAATTCGACCGTTATTACTCTAATCCTAATAAAACACGAGGTATATGTATTATGAATATTTTTTACACACAGGATAACGAAGATTTTATACCTGGTAGGTAGTCAGTTGACAACCGACTGTTCACGTGCATTTATTTTTATTTCAGTTGGTGGCCATGATCTTCGCACTGTTCCTCTCGAATAGAATCACAAACAGAAAACGCTCGCTCTAAGCAAATTTAATTTAAGATGACATTTTAAGTGACTTAGTGCCAGTTTCACCAACCAGGCTTAGTCAATTAATCCGGAGTTAAGCGATTTTAGCTAACCCTGCTTGGTGCAAATGGCCTACATATTCATTGAGATTAAAGTATTTTTACGTTGTTTTTATTTTATTGATTTCTATAATTTTCACATAATATAAAGAAAGCATTTTTAACGAACTTGTCTGAAACATTCTGACAAATACTAACGAACTTATTAAAGTCTTCTCGAAGAGGTAAAATTATTCACAATCCGCTAACCCAACTTTACAGAAGGTCAACATCAGTGTAGCCCGACTCGCACTTTACTGTTTACATGTGCGCTGAAAACACGATTAGTAAATATTGGTAATGTTACTAAAGATGATTTCACGAAAGAAAGCGTTCAGGGAAAGTGGTGACGCCATTCCCGCTTATCCATTTATCACGAGTTACCTGGGTGCTAATATATGATCTGCACGCCTACCACGAACATCGAAAATTGGCATTGACGCGAAAACCTCTTTGTCACTCCAACATGCAAGTGTGTCAGAGACGGAGGTACAAATCCGCAATCGTTCGATTTTGGTGGTATAGGCTCTGAGCGAAGCAAAGCGTAGTTTTACACCTCATAGGCTACGGGTCTGGAGCAACGATAAGGACGACGTGTGACGTCATCTGTGTTACGGATGCCACCCCATACATGTTACTAAATGTAATTTTTAAAATTATTTTCATACCTTCACTTGTGGCACATCATCTAATAGGTCTATAAAAATAACTTTGAGGTTTATAGAACAATAATTTGATTAGTCGAATATTTAAAAAAAATCGCATAGACTAAGTGTGACGCGGTTTTGTATTATTTTGGCTGTACCACAAAACCAAATTTGAAGTTTAAGATTCGTACTCGTTCGACGTAGAATTTAACCGTCTTTAACAACCACCTGAATGACTTTTCCGTCTGACGTACCATTTCCGAGCTAGATGCGAAAAACTGAAAAATTACCGAAAATTTGGCAGGTACTTGGCTCTCAAAAGAGAAGCTCAACTCCTGGAATTGTGAAAACTCAATTTACACGTATTTTGGATCTAATGAAGATATTAAAACGATATACAGCTTGCTGGGAATTAATTTCTGGAAATGTTTTTTATTTATCTAGTTTACATTCACCCCCCTCTCCCCTAGCTCGAGGAAATAATTTGTTTTCCCTCACATCTAAAAGTAGATATTTTGACATCCTATAGCTTTAGTACAAATTTCAGCGCGGAATTTTCATCGATTTTGTTCTAGCGGCGACTCTATATACTATACGTAATTGTAGGTTAGTTAGGTATCTTTAGACATCCGATGGGCAAACTACACAGAAATAGGAGCTCGAAAGCTGGGGCCCCGACGAAGTGAGTGGTTTGTGAATCTTGCAATTGTGAAATTTTCCGAGTGGTTAAAAAACCTTCCAGAAAAATGACGTCATTGTCAGGCAACGCCACGAGTGTCAAAAATGGGAACTAAAAGCTGTCAAAGTGACGGATAATGACGCGTTGTACGAGTATTACATTATGGCTAGCTGTGTTGAACAACGTTTGACGCCGAATACATTCCGGCGGATTTTCATTTAGTCGTATTCAATCCGGCTAATCGTAAAACCACCGCATATCAAACCAGCACAATTTTTGATAACAGCTAGCTGAAATGTATTACGGCGGAATATACGCTCCGCCTGCGACAGATATACCATGCTTAAAATATACGTATAACGTATTAACTCAGTAATTTAACGTCATTTACAAAGCACGTGCATTTTATGATGTTTTTAATTGTCTGTAGACGGAACACGAATGGCGTAATTAACTATGTGCCACTCACTGTCAGTTGTCAATTTGTTGTTCATATTTAAGTTTCACCTAAGTTTTTACAAAAACAAGGTACTGAGTGAAATCGATATATTATATCTTCAAAAATCAGAAAAATGAACCGGAAATTTCAATTTAAATAACATTAAACATATCACGGTTGGTTTGTCCTAGTGTGTAGATTAATAATAGATATGTGTCAGGAATAGCGTTTAAGTAGGGTATTTCTGAGAATGGCACATAACTACTCAGGAAACCCCGATCTTCCGTCCTTCATAGCTGTTTAAGAAATAAAATATTTTTCATCACACTTGCTCGGTAAGGGTGTTATAACGCGCAGGCGTATAGAGCGATTAGAGCCGATTTAGTCCCCTCGGGAGTTATGGATTTTAGTACAATATAACTCCCGAGGGAGTTATGAGTTTGGTTTTAAAATATCGTACGTCATTTCACTTCAGACTAAGGAGGTTTTGCATCAGCTAAGGCTTATTTCAAATCTTCAAACTTGGCTACAAACCAACTTTACTGTGTAATTGTACTATTACATATACAAATTTAATAAATATATTCATTTGTATATTTGTTTTTTCCCTTACAAGTGTGATGAAAATCATTTTTGTTAAGTACACCAAATTTATTATCTGTGAAAATGTTATTATAGCTAATTTATATTATAAAATTTGATTTGACCTCTATTCTAATATCAGTCGAGATGTTCGAAACGAAGTATTAATCACAAACAATGTCGCACGCACGCCGCATGTTATTTTATATCGATATGAAAATTGGGGCCAACTCTAGTTTGTCTCTGAATTTTAAAAATATAAATGTCAAAATTGTATGTCAGAAAAGTTTTAATTTATGAAAGTCGTAATGGCGGTCAATATAATAATTATATGCGGTTTGAGCGCATCATGGAGAGCTCATAATATTATGTGAGTATATAAAGCAGTGTATGTAATTGTAAATAATTAATCATTAAAACACTCGTGTGATGTTATTATGCAACTCAGCTGCCGCCTCATTTCATAAACCCACGCTCGGGTTTTAATGCCTTTCATTATATACAATCACATAAACTACTATAACAGTACACATGGTGCTAGACTACCGCCCTAGGGCGATAATCAGCACTTAATTAGCCTGCGTCTAATATTCAAACTTTAAAACGTCGTACGAGTACAATACCCGTGCGAAGAGGTAATTCGCAACTCGTATATCGTAATTTATCGCCCCTGTATCGTAATGAGTTACGTACATAATTTTTCGAGACTACAAAATAAAGAGGATTTGACATTACGTGTATCATTTTGCACGTGTGAGGTTATGAGTATCCGAAAACGCACAAAAATGATAGGCATGGATCACAAGATCATCAAGTTAAAATGAGCTTTGGCCGGGCATCTGCGCCGACGTCAGGATGAAAGGTGAAGTAAGAAATCTAGGCAGACCTGGATGGCTCGGTGATCCATTGACATAAAGGTGTTCACCCTACTCTGCTTTATTATATGTAGAGATATAGATAGATTAAGCCTGTTTTTTTGGAGTTATGTCCGGTTATAGTGACTCTTTTCTCATTTTCGTGATCTACAACGATGTTAGTTGCGCACGAGGTAAGTATTTGAAATCACAGTGATGTGTACCATAGAAAAGAAAGATGCAGACTGAAAGATGGCAAATCAGTATGGATTGCGCATCATAGGAATTTGATTATTTTCTTAATATGCGTTGACATCCGGTTAGTATGACGTATTTGTCATTTCCCTTCGATATAATTCGGTTCAGTATAAGCGGATTCTACTGTATTTTATTTCTATTAGAGACAAAACAGAGGTTCAAGTTTCCTTAAGTTCAAGGCTCTACGTTAATTAGTCAGTGACGCGTGCATTCACGTACATATCCATGTCTGACTAGTTATTTTCCCACAGACAGGTTAAAAGAAATTGTCAACAAAATGATTGTATTTAAAAACAGCATCGGTGAACATCGTCTTTCAGTCTTCATTCGTTTCACAGTTTACAGCTGCTTGTAATTAATAAAATTGTTTTGAAAATGTTGAATCTGTCTAAAGTACTGATTTTAGGTGTTCTTTTTATTGACGATGGACTTGCAAAGATACGTGAGTTTTTTTTAACTACCCACTGAGAGTGTCCCACTGCTCTCTCCATCTCTTGGATCTTCATACCTCCCTATGTTTTTTTGATCAAGCCAGTTATTAAGGAAGGCGTTATTGTTAAGTAACATTTATTATTCCACAAAAACCATTATATACCGTACCGTCGATCGTAGGTTCAATGAGGGTAAATTTCTGCAAAACGTTACAAAAACATAACGCTACTCCTACCCTAGGTACTCATTACGCTCGCCAGGCTCTCGATTATTATTTGAGTAGGTACTATTTAAAGAACAGACTTCTACATATCTAGATAATAGTCTGGAAAACATCATATAACGGTTTTAACTACAAACACAACAAAACAAAAGCCTGTATGTACATATAATATAGTGTTATACACATTTTTTATACTGCCGAAGCTATTATTTCTGGAAATATACTCGTATTAGATCCGTGGGGGGTCCTGGCACTCACATTAATTTTAAATATTTATAGAAGCGCCTAATAGATGCTTCGGGTGAATGCTGGAATGCTGGATCATACCTCAACCTCAACGCTCAAGGCCTTGCTGTTTTGGGAACCATACCGCTGAACTCCGAATTTTTTAGCATTGCTTTATTTTTTGGAGTTTAGGTTTATTTTGTTTAATTTATTATCTTGTTATTTAAGTTTTATGTATATTTTAACCAAATTAAAGTTTTCTCCTTTATAAAAAAATAGTTTTTTTTTTAATATTTATATATATATTTTATATTTAACTATCAAACAAAACGATAGACTTTTTTTTTATTTTTTTTTTGATACTTGAGGGTTAAGACGAAAAAATCACCCACCACTTTAGGTGTGGTACTTCTCTTAGTTTAGCTTTAGTACCCTCTTAGTTTAGGTTTTCGTCATTCGAAAAAATCATTCATATAGGTTCGATATTCGAGGTGGAAATAGGGGACCACGAGTCCACGACACCTCAAAAATAAACATTTTTGTATGGAGCGAACGCAATCGAGACCATGCTCCCATCAACCTCTTAAGAAACACCAAACTCAAATTGATTCACTCGGGAGCCACAATGATAAAAGACAGATAAACTAACAAATTCACGCGTTTTTATAACAAGTAGGTAAAGGGCTTTTTCGTTCCGCTAAAATTCTTTACAAATTTAATCTTTACCTTTTCCAGCTGACTTCATACATCCATGTGAAGTAGACAACAGCGCGTGCATACTCCAATCAACTATCGATGCTCTCCCCGAGTTTGTGAAAGGTCTGCCAGACATGGGGGTGCCTGTCTTGGACCCCTTCGCTATTGAGAAGCTGTCACTTCCGCTGCCTGGACTCAAGGCTTTCGTATACAACGCCAAAATAACCGGGTTCAAGAAGCTAGTACTGGATAATGTCATGTGAGTATTTTTATTTTCGCACGCGTAATTAATTATTTTCGACTTGACTACCTACTTATCTTCGCCTAGTCTAAAAAGTTGAAGTTATCGCCTTACTTTGTGGCAGCACAAAAATCGACTAAATAGCAATTATCTAAAAACATGCTACACAACAGTCTGCCCTAAAAATGAACGACGGGAACATTTTATACTTATATACATTTTTTTTTTTTTTTTTTTTACTAAGATAGGTCAAAGATCTTTTCGATACGTCACTAAAACATACGAACCAGGAAAGTACGTATAACTTTGGGAACTTTGCTAGCTAGATTTGATCTAAAAAAAAAACCGGCCAAGAGCATGTCGGGCCATGCTCAGTGTAGGATTCCGTAGTTTACCGTCCGTCACAATAGGCAACCTTAAAAAGTGTTTTAATAAATACACCCGACCCGACCCTATCAATTCCGGAAAAATCTTAACAGCGCGAATTGGGTTAAGTATTAAGTAATTTATACAAACTAGACGGATTATGTGTGTTGGGTTTTCGGGGGTAACTTTTGATCGCGTGAATCGATTTGAATCATTATTTTTTTATTAGAAGGAAGGTAAATGATGCGGGATGATAAATTAAGTACTCAAGATAAAAAAAATATTATTGCATATACGGTTAAATTACAAACTTAATTTAGAAATTATTTTGTAATTTTTTTCAAAAACCGTTCAACCAGTTAAGTTCTAAATAATATTCCAATAAAGTTCTTATTAAGTTCTACTATTGTAATTTTTTTCATATTTTTTGGATCCATAGTTCAAAAGTTAGAAGAAGGGCACATTTTTTTAAACTTCTGGAACGATTATTTCCGAAAATGTTATCTTTATGAAAAACTGTTTCTAAAAAACCATCATTATTTTTCAAATACCTATCCAATGATATGTCACACTCTACTCTCACAGGTTTGAAACGAAAAAAAAAATCACCCCCCACTTTACATGTACGGGAGGTACCCTAAAAAAGATTATAACCACTTTTTATTTGACTAATTTGTTGGCGTGACTGATATACTTATTCGTACAAAATTACAGCTTTCTAGTACTTACAGTCACTGAGATTATCCGCGGACGGACAGACAGACAGACTTGGCGAAACTATATGGGTTCCTAGTCGACTACGGAACCCTTAAAACAAACAATAGATGTTAGTAGCGAAACGCAAATTATCTCTTACAGCATTTACGAATTTCTTTGACGTCATTGAAAGGTTACGACACATGTGGCGTTATTCATAAACGCACTTCAAAAACGGTTTAGCTAATTGATTGTTTGTCCTTATCTGTCACTTTGACAATCACGTTTGTCAGAATGGGAGAAAGCATAATGTAACTAAAGCTTCCGTTAACTTTTTTATGAATTTAATAAATGAATACCTGTCAATTAGACATACCTAGATAGAAGGTACTGTTACACATGCTCATTACTAGCATGCTTATTAGCAAGCGGGGAAGTGGCAGGGGCCCTGCTCCCATCCCGTCTTGCTAATAAGCATGCTTATTAGCATGATAATAAGTACGAAACATGCTAGTAATGAGCATGTGTAACAGTAGCTTCACAGACGTAATTTTAATAGTGGTTTCTTTTTAAATGACTTAAATTTTTAAAGGAGGCTAACAAAATCAGTTTTGAACTTTTTGGTACTTCACTGTTACATGTTTATATTCCATCTTTTAAAAATAAATAAGTAAATGATCTCGTAGGTTAATTCAACTTGTTATAGATGCGTAACATTTTCCCTCATATTTTCGTTAGTACTATTAGTTAGTTATTCTGTTGCATTTTCACAGAAAGGCCCGAACCTGTCATGCTATTTCAGTCAGTGTTAGTATTAAATTAAAAGTACCGAGGTCGATTGAAGTAGCATGACAAATACGAACGTTTCCGACAAAATACGAGGGGAAAAGGTTTAAGGACTACAATGACATCTATAAAAACAAAGTTAGTATACAATGTCAAATTCGACTAAATGAAAATAAAACTATGGATACACGTTGTGTAGTCATTTCAGTTGAACTAAAATAACAATAGAAAAAAATACAAAAAAACAGTATTACTTGTTTCTAAATTCATGTAAATAATTAAATATAACGGTTAAACTCGCGTATAATTAGTCACTACGCGCAACATTTTTCGGAGACCCTAGGTCTCAATTTACAGCAACAAAGCCGATCTGCGATATTTCCGTTGTCGGTGCGCCGCCTACTTATACTTAATAGTAGTTTATGTGATTGTATATAATGAAAGGCATTAAAACTTGAGTGTGGGTTTATGTATGAGGCGTCAGCCGAGTTTCATAATAACATCACACGAGTGTTTTAATGCCTAATTATTTACAATTACATACACTGCTTTATATACACGACTTATCATGAGCATGACTCTCCATGATGCGTTCAAAGCGCATATATATCGACCGCCATTGCGACTTTCAGGAATGAAAACTTTTCCGACATTCAAGTTTTGACATTAATATTTTTTAAATTCCGAGGCAAACTAGTTGGCCCCAATTTTCATATCGTTTGATATCAAAATAACGTGCGACTTGCGTGCGTCATGGTATGCAATTGACAATTCGTTTCAAAATAAACGTCATCTCGACTGATATTAGAATAGAGGTCAAATCAAATTTTCTTGTGTCAGATGTGTTTGAAATTTGAACAAAAATAATATTATCGAAATCGATAATATTATTTAGCTATAACAAAATATTCACAGATAAGAAATTTGATGTAACAAAAAAGTTTATTATTATGGGGGCCATAATATGCGATTTTTGAACGCATTATTAAGGTTATTTATTTATTTATATTAATTTATACTATAAATTAATAAATAACCTTCTATTCTTTGCAGAGCAAATTCCAAAAAGCACACATTGACAATGGAGTTCCACGGGAACTTGACAATGAAGGGTTCTTACAAGGCCCAGGGAAGGGTCCTGATCATGCCCATCGACGGAGATGGAGACCTGAAAATAAAATTAAGTAAGAAGTCAATTTTTTTTAAACAAAATAATAGTATTTATAACCGGGGATGGTTGTAAGGGGTTCTGTGATTTACACGAAACAGCAAAAATAGGCAGAAAATCACTCACTTAAAATTATGAGGTATCACGCGCGATGCATGTTCAATGCAAGACGAATTCAGACTCCCTAATATGGCGCACGCGAGGTGATTGAATGAGTGATGAGTGAATGTGATGAAGGGTGAATGTAAGAACATTAAGGAATGTAACAGACGTGTGTATGAAGGTGTGTCTACACGTCTGTGTAGTATAAGGCCGTGCTACAGGCTCCCCCTTCGGGCCATGGAGACGTCCTCGTCCATGGGCCGACACACAGGTTGCTTGCGCGGTCGTCCTCTCTTCCTCTTCTCACCAGTAGTTGTAGGTGGAGCAGGCGCAATTTTTGTCTGCTTAGGTGGTCTACCTCTCCTTCTCTGTGGTATTACAGGTTCTACGGGTTCATCACCACTCCTCTGATGGTAGGTAGTCAAGTCTGATACATGATATTTACCAACAGTTTCACCATTATTTTGTAATAAGTAAGTTGTAGGGCTAACTATCTTGGAAATAGCGTATGGTCCGTCGCGTCGGGGTGCAAATTTGCTAGTAATCCCCTTAGCTTGGTTGCTCAAAACGTGTGTTTTCAAAAGAACCTTGTCTCCTACTTTGTATCCTTCGTGTGGTCTACGCTTTTGGTCGGCGTAGCCCTTCCTGCGGTCCTGTTCTTGTAAGGTATGCTCTCGAGCTTCGGCAAGATTGTCGCTGAGATTCAACAGGTACGGTGTTATCTGAGGCACGAAGTTCTCTGCTTCAATAACAGTTCGCAGGTCATGTCTGACTTCTACGGGTGATCGCATCTCTCTCCCGAAAGTGAGGTAAGAGGGCGACTTCCCGGTACTCTGTGTAACAGCGCTATTCATGGCAAAGCGTATAGCGGGTAGTGCACTCGGCCAGTTAGTGTGGTTATTCTCAACTATTATAGCGAGTTGGCTCTTGAGGTCCCTGTTTTTTCTTTCCACTGGATTAGCTTCTGGATGATATAGGGGAATGAGGTTCTGCTCTACTCCTAGGGTATGCATTGCCTTCTGCATGACTTGTGATACGAACTGAACGCCGTTGTCAGAAATGATCCGCCTGGGGAATCCGTACCTAAGGAAAACTTCCTCAACCAGGGTTTTAGCACAAGCTTCTGCAGTTGCTATGGTCAATGGGAACAATTCAACCCACTTACTAGTAGTGTCCTCTACAATAAATATCCATTTCTCTTGGTTTAGACCAGTAGGCAAGGGCCCAAATAAATCCATTGCTAGTACCTCAAATCTTTGAGCCGGTACAGGTGTCTGCAATAATCCTGCAGGTTTTAAATTGGATGGTTTGTAACGCTGGCACTCATTACAGTCTCTTATATATTCTGTTATATATCTTTTCATACCAGGGAAATAATAGCTCTTGCTCACCCGTTGGTATGTTCTTTCAACTCCAGTGTGTCCGGCTGTAGGAGAGTCATGAAGTTCTTTTAAAATCTCCTTTCTCATGGACTTTGGTAGTACCAGTTGAGGATCGTCACTCTCGACGTCAGGGTTAAAGTGGTATAACACTCCCTGTGACATATAATAACCTCGCTCAGTCCAGCGTGTGGCAGCCTCAATGTTGTTGTTCTCGAAGTCCTTTGCAATCTTCCAGATCTCTGGGTCTTCGGTCTGAGCCTTTCGTAAAACTGAAGGTGACATGTGTGGTATATCTACTATGACAGTACATAGGCTACAAGAGTTCTTGGTGGTGTCATCACATACAGGTCTGCTCAAAGTGTCAGCAACAACATTCTTTTTCCCGGGTTGATATTCAATTTTCAGGTTATAGGCCTGTATCTTCAGAGCCCAACGCGCAAGGCGTCCTGTCGGTGTCTTTAATGTTAAAATCCATTTCAAAGGTTGGTGATCAGTGGCAAGGATAACTTCGGAGCCTTCTATATATCCTCTGAACTTGTCAAGGGCCCAAACTGCTGCAAGAGCCTCTCGTTCTGTTGTTGTATAGTTCCGTTCAGCACTTGTGAGTAATCGGCTCGCATATTCCACTGGTCGCTCATCATAGCCTTCTCCTTGAAGTAGTACTGCACCTAGAGCATAGCCGCTTGAGTCAACCCTTAGAATAAAAGGTAGTGTATAATCGACTTGCCGTAGTATTGGGGCAGATGTGAGTCTCTTCTTCAATTCTCTAAATGAATTTGTCTGGTCTTCTCCCCAGATCCAGTTCTGATTCTTTTTGAGTAACATTGTTAGTGGTCTTGCTATCTTTGCAAAATCTGGTATAAACTTGCGAAACCAGGAGCAAGTCTGGATGAAAGTCTTCAAATGTTTGTCATTGTGTGGTTCTTTCATCTCATTGACGGCTTTGATCTTCTCATTGTCAGGTTGAATCCCTTCAGCGGACAGGATGTGTCCGAGGTATTTCACCGATTCACAGGCAAAGGTGCTCTTCTCTCTGTTCACACGCAGCTTGAATAGTTTGAGTCTCTGGAATACAGCATCAATATCTTGAAGGTGTTTCTCGAAACTGGCTGACAGGATCAAAATGTCGTCAAGGTAGGCTAATATGGTCACTCCGGGGAGGTTGGAACGAAATCTGTCCACTAGTCTTTGGAACGTAGACCCTGAATTCCTTAGTCCCATGGGCATTCGCTTGAAGCGATATGTTCCAAGGGGGGTCACAAAAGAAGTCTTGTCCCGATCTTCTACTGCAACTGGTACCTGCCAATATCCGGCTCTAAGGTCTAAAGCAGATATGTATTTAAACTTACCAGTTCCATGCAAAATATCATCTACTCTTGGTAGAGGGTATCGATCAGGTTTGGTTACTGCATTTAGCTTTCTATAATCTATGCAAACTCTTATACTATTGTCACGCTTCGGTACTAGTACCACAGGAGCCGACCATGGAGACTCACACTCTTCGATGATGTCATCTTTCAGCATCTTCTCAAGCTCCAGTCGCAGAGCTTCCTTCTTTGGCTCTGGTAATCTGTAAGGTGGTACAGAGATAGGTTGAATATTCTTATTAGTCAACTCAATGTGATGGACGGCATAAGGAGTAGGCTCTCCCCCTAGATTGAAAGTGTCCCAGTAACGGTCAAGGAGTTGAGTCAGCTTGTCACGTTGATCAACATTAAGTGTAGTGCCTTCATTATGTCGAAGCGTCTCAGTAGGTTTACATGCAGCTATAGGTACAGGTAACTGTTCATATTGAAGCTCATATTCAATATGTGGCTCATCCTTGAAGCTCCAGGTATGGTTTCCATAATCGGTCTTAAGTCTAGCAGAAAATAGAAAATCCATGCCTAACAGGGTTTCATTCTCTGTAGCTTCAGGTAAAATCATAAAAGTTGTAGGAATTTCTTTTCCTTTCAAAGTGACTGTAGTATCTATAGAGAGTATATCTTCTATTCCAGAACGTCCATGAGCGTATTTAATGTTTAAAGTAGAAGGGGTAAAAGACTCACCACAGTTCTTCATTAAATTGAATAGGCTTACACCTGCCATGCTCCTCCTCGCACCTGAATCGATGACTGCACGACCTTCGCGTCCGCAGACCGTAATGGGAAGAATAGGTCGTGGCCTCTCCGGTTGTTGTCCAACTACAAAAAAGTCACTTGGTGTGTATGTGTTAATGTGTGTATGTGTCTCGCGCGCGCTCATATCGACTGGTGTAGAGGGCATCGTCTTCGATGTTGTCGCAGTCGCGTCATCTGATGAGATTGCACAGAAAGCAGCACCCGCGCCGCTCCCCGCAGCACCGGAGTCTCCCTTGCATCGCGAGCAGTTGGCGCGTACCACGCCGGGGGTACCGCAGCCAAAACACGAAAACTTTTCACTTTTAACATTGTCACTATTACCATCAGAAGAATTAATTGTCGCGTCCGAACGTTTGGCGAGTAACCATTTGCAACTGTCTTTGTTATGTCCAAATAACTTACAATAATTGCAAAAACGGCTTGGTTTCGGTTTCGCGTCAGAGTTATTGTCATTCTGCACTTTGGTTTCATTAGCAGCACTTTGTCGTGTAAAGGTTTTCTGCTTCTGTTGTTTGTTATCAACAAACACGTTGTTTGTTGTTTTAATTTCACTATTCCGGTCGTTATTTTTCGCGTTTGACGTATTTCGGGTGACAGGTCGGCCATTGACAGCGTTGACGTTTGGTGCGTTCGCGGATGTCGTTCCGTTCTTTTCGTTCACCTCGGCCAGAGAGTCTTCAACCGATCGGGCTTTTCGTAAAAGATCGTTAAACGTCGCGACATCTTCGCGCGGGATTCGTTTCCGGATCCGACGGTTCAGCAAACCATAAACCATGTCGATTTGAATGTTTTCTTCTAGCGAATATGGTAGCTGTGCTATCAATGCTCGAATTTTGCAAATGAAAATGTCTGTCTTTTCGTCATTTTGTTCTTCGCTAAAGACCTCTCGAAATATGAGGAAAGGAGCCTTTCGTTTTCCAAACGCATGTTGAAGGTCAACGATTGCTTCGTCCCACGTTTTGACATTTTTACGAACTCCGTTCCACCATGTTGCCGCGAGTCCGGTTAATAAAAATGACAATCCGCGTAATGCATTGTCGTCAGATATCTTGGCACAATCTTTGTATGTTTGGATGCCGTCGACAAAAACCTCTAAGGCGTCTTCGACCGAATCTTCAGTTCCGCTAAAACTGAGCTTACAACCGGCGAAGTGTCTGTCGCGTTGAGGTGATGCAGCCTGCGTCGCTAGCACTAACTTCTCACATAATTCAACGTGCGATAATTGCATCTGTTGCAATAAAATTGTTAGGTACTCTTGAGGCATCGTCAAATTACAAGATGTCGCCGAAACGTTTTCGGTATTTGAATCGGCGGCGGCGGCCATATCTTTTTTCGGTGGCATTTCGCACGCGAATTTTCGCCAAATTTACTGTTCCACAACACAATCCGAACGCTGGGCGCCACGTATAACCGGGGATGGTTGTAAGGGGTTCTGTGATTTACACGAAACAGCAAAAATAGGCAGAAAATCACTCACTTAAAATTATGAGGTATCACGCGCGATGCATGTTCAATGCAAGACGAATTCAGACTCCCTAATATGGCGCACGCGAGGTGATTGAATGAGTGATGAGTGAATGTGATGAAGGGTGAATGTAAGAACATTAAGGAATGTAACAGACGTGTGTATGAAGGTGTGTCTACACGTCTGTGTAGTATAAGGCCGTGCTACATATTTATATTAAGCATAATAAGACATAAAAAGTGTATAATGAAATTTTGCGATAAGTTGGCTGGGAAGTGATGTTCGACAAATTATTTTCGGCGATAATTTAGAGAACATGCCTTTAATCCCTTGGTTAACAATTTACTAATGTATCTTCGCAGCTAACTGCGGAATGAAGGTCACGATCAACACCGCCGTAGTGGCAGATAAAAAAGGAGTGAAACATTATCACGCCAAGAGCTACCAGTATACCATCACATACGGTGACGCCTCGTTCAATATGACCAATATCTTCAAAGGCAACACAGAATTGAGTAAGTATTAGGAGTACAAAAAACTACAGGGGTGTGCAATATATTGCCAGGCCCCGTTATCAGTCGTGAACATTTATAAACAAGTATTTTTTTAAATGAAATCTAATTTTTTTTCGTCCAGTCAAAAACATACGCTACCATGGATTTTATATAAAACAATCAAGTCATATCGGTGGTATGTTCATATATCGGTGAAGGAAACCGGATTAATCCCAGAAGGCCTAGTTTACTCTCCGGGTTGTCACTTTCATAAAACTAGCGACAAATCTTGGGATTAGTTGCCGAAGCGGACCCCAGGCTCCCTGAGCCATAGCATAAGCCGGGAAAACAGCAAAAAGAAAAAGAAAGAAGAATCTTGTCATTTAACTTCCTTTTCGATGTCAAACAGCTACAGCTTAATTCTTTCTAAACGTATTCAAGTTTCAGTTGCTAGAATTGGGCTTGTTGTTTCAGGCAACACCGTGTTGAAATTCATAAACGAGAACTGGAGACTGATGGTCGACGAGCTCGGGAAGCCGATTATCGACTTGGCGACGGAGACGATTGTACGGTCCATTGAGAAGTTCTTCTTTGCCGTCCCCATGGAAGAGTTGATCGCTGGACCAATACCTCATTATGATTAAATGGCTTCGAAGGTCCGCACCAGTCGATATCAGACATATCGGAGGGGCCCAGGTGTTTTAAATATTTTATACACCATTTTAACGCTTTCCTTGGCAAATTAAAAAAAAAAGTTCCTTGCTCGCTTGCGCGAGATAGCGCAAAAAAAGATCTACAAAAAAATACAAATAGGGGGTATAAAAATGTGTAGGTATCTTATAAGATACGGTTTCAAAAAAAAGGATAACGCCTTGACAAGTGAATCGTGTTTAGATATTTATTACCTTGGCCTCTCCGATATACAATGGCTACTGGCCGACTATGACAGACATGCTAAAATGGTATATACCCTATCATATCTCATTATTGTTTTTTTTTTCTATTGTACTGTGCTATGAATAAATGGGATACTTGTTTTTTCAAATGGTCAACATATAAAAGTGCATCAATTAAAGCATACAAATTCAAATAAACTTTTCTCGTATTTTTAGGTACTTACATGTGAAATAATGGACATCGTTATTGTTATTTACGTTATGTCATGTCTATGCACGACTAGATGACTAGAGGTTGAACTCTTTGTGTTTAATAATGTAATAAGTTGTATTTTTTAGTTTTAAGTTTGCTTTACCTAATGTAGCTAACTCAGATGCACAACTCAGATGTCATTGGTTCAGGTCACCGCGATACAGGCGAAGCCTAGTGCGGAGACCCTTCTTAAATCCTGTAAAACATTTTTGCTAAATAAAGTTATTTGTATTTGTATTTGACTATTTTACAGGCTGATTTTTTGGACACTGACCAAACTCTAGGTTTTGGATGTTTAAGTCATACTGAACAATTTTTGTTGTTTCATACATCACAATTTGTTTCCCAATTTTTGCATAGGCCCCACAGTAAAAGTAGTTTAATATGATCAGTACTTAGAGTTTGGCCAGTGACAAAAAAAGCATCCTGTCTGTAGGACGACACACAAACCGTACCTTTGGCGTACAAACTACTTTTTGCAAACCGATATATCAGATGTAGAACTCACACGAGAATATACGGAATGAGGAATGGGGATAACTGGACTGATTCCGGAATCAAGCGACATTGATTATAAAAAACAAATTCACACAAAAACCCGTCCGAAAAGTTTCGCCTGCGCCGTGTAACGGGACGCGTGCGCAGGGCCGGCACGTATGACCCGTTCCTACTGTTCATTTTGTTTTGAACTTTACTTTTTTTTTGTAAACGTACCTATGGTATTTTGAAGACTAGCTTTAAAGAATTCCGATCGGCGATAGTATGTATGTAATTATTCGATACTTTTATATAGCCTATAGATACTTTTTGGCGGATTGCAATGAGACGTCTGATTACCACGAGTTTGAAATTTATTGTACTATACGTCAATTCACTGTGCTCGCACTTGTCGGTGGCAGCGAGATGCAACTCGCGGTACGCACAGAAGTGTCATTACTCATTAGGTTCGTCTTTGCTGTAGGAGTAACATACGGTAGGTAGAGTCAAACCACACTATTATATATCTTCCAAGAAAATTAACTGTCAAACTTTAAAGTATTATTTTAAACGTTATTTTTTTATAAAATTATGACGTCTTCTTAACACTTTCACAGACTGTGCTATCAAAATCTAGGAAACTTAGCATAGCCAGACTCTCCTTTATTTAAATTGCTCACTAGACTGCACCTACAGCGCGACAGAAAAAAAGTAGACATTGACGGAGAGCGCCGCTGAACTTTGTCATATTGATCTCATTCTGTCGCAAAAGTGCGAGCAGTAAGTTTACTGTTTAACAGATATGACGTTTTTAGGCTAAAGGTACCACATTGTCGGTTAGCGATAAGGCTCTACTGTCATAAATAATCACTTAGAAATCAACTTTATCAACAACCTACAATGTGGTACCTTTAACCTGAAAACGCCACAGATGTTTGTTTTCGAAAATAATGACATATTTGACAAGAGATCTGGTGTTGCCACTGTGGCTTGATATTGTATGCAGTATTTAATAGTTTAAATATCTACTTGAGATAGATTTCCACCGAATTCCATCAGGATATTTTGCTGTACTGCTTCATATTTAAAGCCGAGATAAATATTATATCTGTGGCTGCGGCTCCGACCGCACAAGATACCTGTGTCACACGAATATGAAATAAAACCAAAACATGTTATGTTGAGCAAGCGAACACACGCAACCTGTCATTCTAATAGGCATCTATTGTTCGTTTGAGAATTTCACCACGATATGTCACGACGTTCTAAAAGTAAGTATGTACCAGTTATGGGCCATAACTTGTGATACGAAACCGTCGATGAGGAAAATATATAAGCTATGCATTAAATGTAAGAAATAAGCATGCTTGGTGTCTGTTTCTAGTTTATAGATGGCGCTATACTGGTTACAACAAAACATAAAGCGCTGTACAAGCGCCATCTGGTTAACGTCTAGCACAACATTTTGTTTAACTTTGAAGTAAACTTGATGTTAACAACATGCAATAGATAAAATGTACCTATCTCACTCTTACTTAGGTCAATAACACCCCATTGATAAATTGCGTTGAAATTGTTGGATTGCATCTGTAGCTCGCTCTGGTAACCCTGTCCGATGCAACGACAGGTCAACGCTCTGCTTGAAAACACGTCAACCAGTTACCAATGAGAATTAATTAATCGGTTGTCTGGAATTGTCATAAAATCGGTTTGTATTTTTGTTTATTGGTTTATCGCCTTTTATCCTGTATATGGAAACGATATCAAGGCACGACACTACCTACTACAGAATCTACGGAGAAATAGAACTATTTAGCAATATTACAAGACAAAGACAGCGGCAAGTATCAGGTCACTAGAATAAACTACATACCAAAGATCAGTAAACCTAGAGAGAAGGGGAAAGTTTCGGGAGGGGGGACCATGCAGTCACCTAACTAATATCTATTATACACCCAGCATAGTATCTATATTCCCCACGCTGGCTTCACGATGCCATGTATTCGGGTCAGCTCTAACCTGCGGTCTCTCCTAAAACTTCCTGACTGCTCACCCACACTCCTGTCCTATCTACTTGGTGCTCCAGTGTCTTGGGCAGGTTGCTAGTGCCTGCGGTGGGGCGGCGGAAGCTGATGAGGCCTGATTGACAGGAGGGCTCGCATACCCAGCTTGATCTAATTAAAGGTTTGGTCGGTTTTGACATACTCCACTGATTCAACCGATCATGCTAGATCAAGGTATCAGACGAGCCCCCAAAGTTGTTATTAGTCTCAACACCTCTTCCCTCTCGTAGTCACTGCTTTCGAGTCCTTGCTGCAGAACTGCTGGCTGGAGTTACCACCAGAATCAGAATCAGAAAAACAGTTTGTATTTTTGTTTATTGGTTTATCTATCGCCTTTTATCTTGTACATGGAAACAATATCAAGGGTTGGTCGCAAACCCAACCCAATCCATACCGTCTGATAACGTCATAGTTAGTAATTGTTTAGAGTTGTATGAAAAGTTGGGACTGCTATACCGCCATATTTAGATGTTAGACGCCAAATTTTTTTGTTTGTGGTGCACCCCGCTTAGTGCTAAAAGCCATATCGAAGCGAGACTGAAATAGTAGTTTCAGATTTTAAAATATTAATTTGTTATGATAATGATAGGTTCGTTTATTGGTCTGCGAATAACATAACGTGTATATAATCATAACAATAAAAGACAGTTTAAGTTAGAGTTGGCCTCCTCATTGTCTACCGATGGTCAGTTAAGGGGGTTGCTATTTCAAAGTCAATTCTAAATCACCTATACCGGGTGTGGCCTACAATAGGACCAATAAATTTAATCGTAGGTTCCACTCCTCAAACGGAGCAACTTTTATTCAACAACTATTTAAAATTGTGTAAGATGTATGTATTTACTTTTTCATACAAATTAATTAGTATTTTCAATGTACGTTAACATCAGTCTAATTGACGTCTCTTGTCGTAGTACAAATAGGTCACACTTTGCAGTACATTGCGTCTTCTAAAAAACTTTTAAGTGTAATAAAATTCTAAATCCACGTTATTTTTTAAGTCACTGAACAAATGTTGTTCAGTATGAGGAGTACAACCTACGATTCAATTTATTGCTTTTATTGTCACACCCGGTATAATATAAGAAGATATGTATTAATTTTGCTCCAGTTTTAAGTTTTAATAATGTGTTCACTGTTTTTTTTTTCACTCTTTAAGTGCCCCTTAATTTACATACTGATTTGATTTGATAGATTTTTATGTTGATAACGCTAAACAATTCGATTTCGGTATACTCGTATTAATGCCGTTTGTAGATAAAAAAAACTAGTTTTGTAGCGGACCTAACGGTTTTACATAGTCATTTAAATGTTTACCTACATCCCAATACTAGGCCACGGCATTCTCCAGTGAGAATACATTTAAATACAGTTTAGAGTTCCGTTCCCTAAGGGTAACAATTGGTATCTCATTTTTTTATAGCCTTATCCTGTTGTGTCGTGGGACACATATTGGGCAAAGGCCTTCTGGCGCCACTCTTTACGGCTCAGTGCATACTGCAGCCAGCCTTAACATGTCGTCTTAACGCGATTCAGTTTAGGTTCTTAACTGTGGTCAGTTGTATGGCAGCGACTCAGTTTAGGTCCTAAACTCAATCGCGTTAAGACGTCATAAGTAGTAAGGGGGCAGGTTATCTCACCCTCTTCTACATGGTCTGGTCATCTCCTGCTTCAGTCACCCTGTATGGTCAACTCGGTACCTATCCAATTTGGTGCATCGTTCCGGTTGTATGGAGACATGTCATGACATTTGACCTGCGTTTTCTTTGACATATGTCGGAAAGATGCAATCTGGTGGAAATTGAGTTCTATGGACGCCCCTCGCTAATAACTGGGTATATAGATTGTAAAAAAAAAAAAATACGGAACCTTTCTGGCGCGGTTCCTATCTCAAACTCGCCCGGTTTTCTTAATGCGTACAATTAATTTACCTAAACTATGGCGAACTTGGACGACACGGACGGTCAATGAACTTTACATTTAACATAAATGTACTTAATTAAGACCTGCTGATCTATTTGTATTTGTCGTCGATATTTGCTAACGCTAAAGGTGTCAGAGTTGTTTGTTTTACACCATAGGTGTCGCTGTTACGGTATATTGTTTGTTTGAAACGCGCTAACGGATACTTATACACGCGCAGATTTAAAACTAACCCAACCCAGGATAAAGTATTCAATTTTAAACTTAAATTCGGGAGCCTGTCACATGAACAACATGAGATACCTACAGGTAAAGTTTTTCAGTTGGAAAAAAATGCCAGAAATTGTCTCATTTCTAGGCATTCATCAAGAAAAAACGACATAAAGTCATGCAAAGATGCCAAACTTATAATATTAACACATTCAGTGACCCGACTAGTGGGTTCTTACCGTAAAATGGGGTTGAGACGATTTCGAAGACCAAACCTCGATAAAAGTTTATATTTATGTGGCACGTTAATTTATATAATATGCACAGTCGCGATCAGTAATATCAGAGCGGCCGAGGAGTTCACAAATATCTGAACATGCACTCTGACGCTTTGATAATAGAGAAGTGTTCAGGGCCCTTACCATGACGCCTTAACGTGATCCAGTTTAGGTTCTTAACTGGTGCTCAGGAGACTTACCATGACGTCTTAACGCGATTCAGTTTAAGACCTAAACTGAGTCGCTGCCATACAACTGAGCACAGTTAAGAACATAAACTGAATCGCGTTAAGACGTCATGGTAATGGGGCAGTATTTCTGAGCACCTCGGCAGCTCTGATACCTACCTTAAAAAGTGTTCCGGTTGTATGAACTTTAGTTTTTTAATGATAATTAATCTTTCATTTTATTTCATAGATTTTACGATAAATATAAAATAGTACGAAATCCCAGCTTAACCCATCCATAGTTGGGCTTAAGAGGGATAGGAACTGAGTGTGATGGGACAATAATCGCTAGAATATCACAATAGGTTAACTTGCCAAGAGAATAAAGTATTTTTTTAACAATATGACAATATGATTTGTGTGTCCATCTCTGTCACACTTGCATATTAGAGTGACAAAGAGGTTTTTCCGTCAATGTCGGTCTAAAAATACTAAGGTTGTTGACTTGATACGCTTGATACTACAACTTAGTTAACTTACGAGTACCTATATTAAACAATCCCCATACAAAAACTTAAAATGACTCGTCCTATAAAACAAGGGTAAGGTGAAGATACTTCCTTAATGTCACAAATTGACATGTCAATGACACTCATTGTGCAGTCAGATGTCACTGCGCATCCTTGGATTGAGATTCATATCGCAAGAACAGTCTCACCAGTGAGCTTGCTACAAATGCGTGTGACGATTGACCAGTTTTTAATATTACCTGCGGGGCTAAGATGCCAAGCTGATATCCTGATAATTGCTGTATAAGAGGATAGTTTTTCGGCACGTTCTGACAATTTCTGATAATTTTACAGTTCTGTCAAATGTCTTTGCATTTGGCAGCTGTCATCGTCACGCTATCCGTGCAACTTGTCAGTTTATCAACTTATAGCATTATCTTATGACATTTGTGGATAACCATCTTAGGCCCGCTGTGCAATATATTTTTTCGTTATTAAATACCTAAATATATAGAAAAAAAACACAATGCAATATAATGGTGCTCCCCTTTAATTTTTAATACCTACCAGGGCCAGGGCCACGGTAACAAGTGTGACAATTGTCAGCATCTTTGTAACTGGCATTGCAGGTGTCTATGCGCTACAGGCGCCGCTTACTATTGTGCAGACTGTATGCGGGTTTGCCATCATATGTCATTTATAAATAACATTTTTACCACTAAAAACTAATGCATTTGTGAAGAACTCTTGACTATTGTTACAAGACACACAATGCCACGAAATTCCGACACAGAAAGAGTTTCATGTCCACAACTACCGAAAACTCTTCAATACACTATTATTTCTCGTGACATAAAGGCGTCACCAAAAATTACGATTTGATTAAAGTTATCGAAATGGTGGCATACAAGTACACAGCCCGCGCGATGGAGACGGACGCCTGAAACGCAAGTGATTCAGTAATTTTAGAGATTGTCACAATTGTCTCGCTTAACTTCAAACTCGGGTAAATCCATTCGACCCTCTCAGCAAATATCTACTTTAGTACCTTTTCTTAATACCAAAATCGCATAATCTGACAGATGGATTTACCCGAGTTTGATGTTAAGCAACTCAATTGTCTTGTCATCGTGGTAACATAGGGGCCTGAGCGAATCTGAGAAAACTTTCAATACGTATCACGGAAGCCCACGTTTCCTCAAAGATAAGACGACGCGAGATCGATTTAAGGATGACTCACACTAGAACGGGACGGGACGATCTATCAATTTCTATAAAAATCTTCACGTGTCCTCCGAAGGCTCCAAGCTGTCACGTGATTATTTATATAGAAATTGACAGATCGCCGCCCCGTCCCTTCCCAGTCTAGTTCTGTGAGTAATCCTTTATCGCCCCTAAAACCCCCCATATACCATCTTCATCCAAATCTTTAAAGCCGTTTCCGAGATCTTCGAAATACATACATGAAGCTAATGTATGGTTTGATATCGTTTGTGTGAACGATCGGCCATTAAGAAAATAGACGCACTGTACTTAGTCTGAGCCGCTTCGCTCGGTAACCGCCGATAACAACAATCCTGAAGATCACAAAGAACTTTCCCTGCGCGTGCGCTGCATATTCATGCGCGACCTCCGACCGCGTCAAGGTCAAACGAAAGTCGGATATCCGACTTGATCGACAAAGGCGACTATAATGACGTATACTGACCTAGCAGCGTGTGGCTATGTTTGACACTAACATATCTAACAGAAGGTGCATAGACATCACAAAATGCCAAACGTTAACGCTCAGTAGCGAACGAAACGCAACTGGCTTTGTAATAATAAAGAAGAGTGATAGAGAGAGATAACTACGCTACGATACGGAGCGTGAGCGATTGGCATCGTTTCTACACGCCCAGTACTCTAAATTTAATGATACACTACGATTTTGACGGCCTCCTAGCCTAGTTGGTACTGACCTTGCCTAAGCAGGAGGTCCCGGGTTCGAGTCCAGGTCAGGCCCAGCAAACATTTTTGGTAAAAATAACGATAAAACCACCTATTATAGGTCGCAAATCTGACAGTGACCAAAATGAGTTACCTCGAATCGACGTGGAATCGACGTGGAATCCACCAATGTGGGGAAAAAAAGCACGTGCCGGCTACGTCGATTCCACGTAATTTTAGTCATTGCGACCTACTGGTTACTACATAGGTAACGTTTGCGACGTGGATTAAACGTCGCCACGACGTGTCATGTGGTTGCAATGTCCAAAATTGGTAAGACTTACCATTTTTCAACATGATTTCAACGTGTTTTTTACCATTTAATTACCCGGAAAGGTTATTTTTATGAAATAGCATGCAGAGAAAGAGACAAATATATAACGAGAGTATTATCTTTTCGCTCACAAACAAAATGTCTAACCAAAAATGAATCTTAAGTTTTGCAACGAGAATGGCGGCCATTACTTGGCGTAAAATAATTATCTATTTCGAATACGCAGGAATTACGATGAAATCTTGTGCGCTGAAAATTTTCTCGTGCAGTATGTTAGGTTTTTATTCAAAACTACTGATGGGCTTTCGAAATACTTAAGTATTACTTTTTTTTAAGCTCATAAGTAGTATGTATAGCTTGTAATTGGGGTTCGTAAATTTGTGTTCGGTGTTTGTAAACACATTAAATTGACTGTATATTTTTTTTTTCTATAAATGACAATAAAAGTGCCGTTAGATTTTATTTTTCTACGTATTTTAAAATACTTAAATTATGCAATTTGGAATAACACGTCCTAATTATAACAAAACAAAATGTCGGCTCGACCAAGAAGTTAAAATTTACCTAAAAATACGACTTACTGGTATTTAAGTCAGTTTTACGTAATATATACTAAATTCTGCGACCTAATGGTGCAGAGTAACCGTTTAAGGTTGAAGCGACCGCCATCACAACGTCGCTATGACCGCGACTCGCAGGCGGTGTGCTTACGATCAGAGGTGCCAAGGATAAATATTACGCACAGAGGTTCCCTAATTGGTAAAGTTATATGTGAAGATTTTGAAACTTTTTCGAGTCATTAATGTTTTTAGTAATAAATATTTTAACTAATTGTATGCTTAGTTTAAAACATATCTGCGTACTTAACCCATGTACGCAATATAATCCTGGGCACAAATTCGATTGTACATTGAAATATAATACAGAATGTTAATTTTATAACTGGAAATATTTTGTATCTTTTAGTATTGTTTGTCCTTGTCTATTGTAGGATAGGTACTAAATACCTACAATGTGACATATCATTGGAGGTATTTAAAAAATAATGAGGGTTTTTTAAAAACAGTTATTGATAAAGTTAATATTTTCGGAAATAATCGCTCCAGATGTTTTAAAAAATGTGTCCCCAGTCCCCACCCCTCTAACTTTGAGTTAAAAAAATACGAAAAAAATTACGAAAGTAGAACTTAATAAGAACGTTATTTGAAAGTTATTATGAACTTGATTGGTCCAACGGTTTTTGTAAAAATTGTACAAAAGAATTTCTGAAATAAGTTTGTAATTTAACCGTCTATGAAAACATTTTTTTATCTTGAGTACTTAATTTATCATCCTGCATGTATCTTCCTTCTAATAAAAAAAATAATGATTCAAATCGATTCACGCAATCAAAACTTGCCCCCGAAAACCCAACAAACCAATCTAAATAACCAATCTAGTTTGTATAAATTAGTAACCCAATTTCCCGAGAGATGGCGCTGTACCGTGGTCTACTTCGCGCTGTTAAGATTTTCCGGAGTTGATGGGGTCGGGACGGGTGTGATCGAAAGTATAGGTAATCGAATTGTTAATTATTATAAGAATATTGAGCATGTTATCTATTAAACACTTTTTAGGGACGGACGGTAAACTACGGAACCCTACCCTGAGCATGGCCCGACATGCTCTTGGCCGGATTTTTATATTTACTTTATTTTATTTTACATTTTTTTAAATTTGGAAAAAATCTATTCTAATGATTAAAACGAATACATGTTTACATGTACATACACATATAGGTACATGGTGCTCGTGAGGATTGCCAAAGATTTTAACATCGTATTCCTTGTCATAATTGGAGATTAAAATGTCATATAAACTTTTTTGGGTTTCACCTAGTTTCAGAGTTAATGGCAACTAAACAGTCTCAGATCAATATCCATTATACTTAATGATAAAATCAACCATGGAGAACATTGGGGCCTGACAGGACGAAGGTCTCAGGTCTCAGGTTCGTATCCTGTTAGGCCCCAATATTCTCCATGGTTGATTATTTCATTATAATGGATATCTGTTTCCAATCTGTGGTTTTTCCACTTAATAAAAATGAGATAAATCAATAATATTTAATTGGATATCAAAATGCCAAGGAATACTTTGCATATTCCATTTTTTACGAATAAAAATGTATTAATTTATTTTAGCCGATAGCATTGCAAAAAACGAAAAAAAAATGGCGAAATCGACCTAAATCCGTATAACATTTATTACTCCTTATGAGCTCAGGAATTCTTGTTTAAAATCTCTCGCAATGCTCACTAGCACATAATTACATGCATAATTAATCCATCCACAAATGTTTAACTATGGTTAACAGTAAACAGTAAGTAAGTACCTACATGAGTAAGTA
Organism: Lathronympha strigana; assembly: GCA_949128165.1. Lineage (NCBI taxonomy): Eukaryota > Metazoa > Arthropoda > Insecta > Lepidoptera > Tortricidae > Lathronympha > Lathronympha strigana. Next base: position 5,021,121 of record OX421914.1, read on the forward strand.
CCCATCTTACCTTTCAGATAGGCCCTAGCAGGAGTGTCACAGATAAAACATTTAATTTGAATCAATATCTTTTTTCATTTATTTTAATGCCTTTCGCTATTATTTTATTCATCTCATTTATAAATTGTCGTAAATAAAGTTCCAAAGGTGGTTTTCCACTTCCATAAAATAAAATTCCTGTAAACATCGGCTTTATATTTGGCATGTTATATATTGCCATAGCAATAGTCCACACTTCGGAAGCAGTACTGTTAAAAATAGACATACTCAATACTGGATATAGTACTTATATTCATATCTGACAAAGTTTTTTGTAAGCAATTGCTTACACCTTGATACCAAAACTTGGCTTGGCCCATAGGCTCTATAAATACATCGTCAGTTTTTAAAGGTGCTCGTCCATCTTTTGGCAATTTATATCCGTATTCAGTCACTAAAACTAACAAGTCGTTTAGAGATGAGTTGGTGGGTTTATGCTTTACTGTCCATTTTCTTAGGTCTTCCATAAGTTTTATTGATTTCATATTAGAGCAGTCTTCATTTCTAATGTATTCATCTCCAGTGCCTTCATTTTATGATTCTTTATTTGCACCGATTTCATTGTCATCTCTCATCTCATCTATATACGAATGCTTAAACTCAAGATCTTTGCTTGTGTGTATTATTGAAACGGTACTTATCAGTATCAGTAGATTGACACAAAGTTGGATATCCATGAAAACTGGAATTAGAAGGTAATTCACAATTTTGTTCTTCTTTGAATTTCACTTTGAATTTTCATATTAGCCTTACACTTCCTATAGTTACTGCTGGAATGTCTATATATTTTGTTGTCTTTGGCCATTGTAAATTCAACACTACTTTTGATTTAAAAACGAAATAACTATCGGGGGAAAACGTCCTATTTTACCGAGAAATGACTTATTTGTAAGTAAAACCAACTTGTCCTGAAGTCGCCTTGCAAACTTCAACTTATTAGTAATTTTTTAGGGTTAATTTGACTATTAGGTTATCTAAATGAAACCTTATGGTATTTTTAGTACCTTACAAGTGTTTTTAACTTTATAGTCTCAATTTGGTATCATTGGAAGGTCATATTTACTACGAAATTGGTAGCAAAAGCTACTTAAATCGTCAACCTAAAGGTCCCCAGTGTAAGAAAAAATGACGTCTCATATACACCTAATATGCACCTACAAGTATATATTAACTATTGGTCGAGTTTCGAAGTTAATTTTACCTTATATTTTGCTCATTCTCAACCTTTAAGTATCTGACCTTATGGTGTATTGATTAAGGGAAATTTACGTTTTAATGGTTCAATATTTTCACCCGGAAGTATAAATGTACGATATGTGAATTTATGTGGTGCGTATGATGTAATTTTTACCTAAATTAGTAATATATTCTAGAGCCTGGGAAAAAGCACATAGAATGTTTGCTGGGGGGCATTTATTTGTGTGTTTATTTATTTTTTATTTAAGTTTTCTGGTCTCTATCTATTATTTAATCGTGTAGTACCCACGACACAAGCCTTAAGGATTACTCACACTAGGACGGGACGGGACGGGACGGGGCGGGACGATCTGTCAATTTCTATAGAAAGAATCACGTGATAGCTCGGAGCCCTCGGATGTCACGTGACCGTTTCTATAGAATACAGCGTCCCGTCCCGTCCCGTCCTGTCTCGTTCTAGTGTAAGTCATCCCTTATTTAGCTTACTGTGGAACTAGGTCGATTGTCCAATAATATTTATTCATTATTTCACGCGGCTTGGCTATGGGCTAAAATAAAAACAAGTGGCTTCATTTTAGATAAGTATCCTATGCTATAAGAATATTAAGCATATAGTGTGACGACAGTATATTTATAAACCTAATATTGCGCCTACAGATATTTTCATACAATTAACTTCGAGAAACGGCAGTTTAAGAAATAAAAATTTACATAAGTAGTCAATAAAGATAATGACTGTATTATTTAAATAATACCTGATGAGATTACGCTGATTTACAGCATCAATACGGGATAATGTCAGGGCGGTCATTCTCAGCCCACAACGGCCTACGCGACTGATCGCTTTAAGCAGACCACAGAAATGTGATCTCCGAACACGCATAGTTACACTACGAATTTCCACGTGATTGTTGTAATGGCGAATGCTCGCGAGCGCACTACAAGCGGCGAGAGTGCACGGGCAGGTCTGTCGACCGGCGAGTAAACACAAGACCGTTAGCCGCCGTATAAAGGCCTGTTGCCGGTCGCCGCCGGCAGTCCGCGCTCCGCAGCCATGCGTTTTCTCGTGCTTGTACTCGCCCTTGCCGCGCTGCTGGCGCCCGCGCGCTCCGCCTCCATCATCAGAGAAGAACCCATCAAAGATGTCCTCGACACAGATGCACAAAAAGTCCCCGAGGAGCCCATCGACCAAGTCAACGCGATTAAGGACATCGATAACCAACTAAAAAAAATCGAACCGATACCCGTCGAAGTTGTCGTCGAGAATATCGAACCTACGCCGGAGGATTCTGAAAATACCGTCAAGAGGGTCGAAGTAGACCTAAAGCACCCCGGTGAACCCCAACGCCAGGAACACGAGACGCAGAACCCTGAGCACTACGAGCATGATTCGGCTCCCGTAGCCACGATCAAACAGATGATCAAAGACTCCCAGGAAGTTTTCAACCAACGCTTCAAAGATGTCTGCGAACATGTTGAAGAATGGCTTCGCGATAACAAACCGGAAATGTCACTTAAAGATAGCATCCAAACCTTACAGGAAACATTTATGGAACATATGGACAAGGTGAACTCCACCATTCAGAGTTACTGGAACCAAGAAAAGGCTGATTCGGAAAAGAAAGAGGAAATCAAGAAAGTGCAGTCCGGTTTGAAAGTTCTAGAAGAGAAGTTTGAAACTGGAGTTCAGGATTTGAACAATGGTGTGCGGGATCTCGCCGTGTTGAAGGTGGCTCGTGATGATGCCAGCACCACCGCCAAGCCTTCCGGGCCATTCCCTGCCTTCGTGAGTAATTTCTGGACCACTGTGACGCAAGGCTTCGGTAATGTCACGAACCAGTTCCAGAATATAATCGGACAGGGCAACGGCACGACTGTCGCCTCGGGTGTGCAGGCCGACGAGACTTCCGCCTCCACGTCCAAGCCAAGCGTGTTCCAAGCGATTCAAACCCAAATCCAAGGTATCTTCCAGGGAAGGCCTCAAGGTGCTCAAAGCGACGAGCAGCCCGCCCAAACAGGACCATTCGCACAAGTAATCCAAAACGTTCCCCTGCTTCAAAACTTCGTTAACTTCATCCAACCCAAACCCCAGTCTAGTGAGCCTAACAAACCAGGACAACCCGCTCAAAGCACCAGCAGCGAGGGAAGCAACGTTGTCCCGGCCGAACCTGCAAAGCCGACCGAACAGCAGCAGAAGAAGCCCGACGAAGCTCCCGCGGCCGCCCCCGCCCCCGCCCCTGCACCCCAGGGCCCCATCCAACAAATGATTCAGAGGAACCCCATCGTCCAGGGTATCGCTGGTGCCGTCCAGAAAATTCAGCACACCATCACCAACCCTGAGAAGCCTAGAGAGGAGACAACAGAAATTAAAGGTAAGCATACGACAGCGAAGAGGTCCCTTAAAAATCGATGTTAAATTTAGGCCCACAAAAATTTGTAAGAGCGCCACATTATTTTTATAGGTATTTCTTAGGTATCATAAATAGTACGACAGCTCTTATAAACTACAATTTTTTAAACAAAAATATTTGTCCCGCCTCTCAGAAGGAGGCAATTTTTAAACAGGAATTTATCTGAACTATGCCGCAATGTTTGAGTTAAGTTTATTCGTGTTTGTTTTGTCTAATATAAAATGGTTTCTTCTTGGTTCTTCTAAAAGGCATCGGGAAGGCCGGGTTCTATCCCTACGGACACAGGCCACACAGGCCTTCAGACGGTATGTACCTAATGTACCTATCTCAAACATTACAATGGATTAATATTTAGGAATTAGCTTTTCATCTAAATACACTCATATAACATGCAAACAATCATTAAGATCACACTAGAGCATTATTGTCCAGTATTTATTTTCTCCTGATTATTACACATTTTATTTTATTTTTATTTTAATATGCTACTACTTAAGTTTATTTTATCATTGTTACAACCTACTTTCTATTTGTTTACGTAACTTTAGTTAATAAGTATTTACTTAACTTAAGATTACTGCTTATTTTTGTTCTTATGTTTACTATGTTTATGTACCTAGACTACTTATTTATAACACTCGTCGCTCCAGACATAGACATCCCATTTTGAACTTTACAACTTTCTAACACGTTTATATTACTTTTATTATTATTTAATCCTTCAGGTCCTTACTGACATTTAATTTAATACTACTACTACAAATTTTATCACATTGGCTATTGTAGATGAAGCCTTTGCTTCTTTCATGTAAGTTTACGTCACCCATTTTATTCACCATGTCACTCGCCGCTCCATGGCCTACACCACGAAAATCGAACGATTGCGGATTTGTATCTCCATCTCTGTCACACTTGCATATTGGAGTGACAAAGAGGTTTTCCCGTCAATGCCAATATTTGATGTTCGTGGTAGGCATGCAGAATCAACATACTCATTTCGCACGCGTCTGTGGTTACACAAGCAATGCACTAGATTTACCGTACCGCACCGTTATCCCATAGTGGCTGCCTGGCAGGCGTTCGTAACCGGTCTGGTAGCCACCATCTCCACGGCGGTTAACAGCGCCATCACCACGCTCACTAGCGGTATTGAGGTATAAGCAGTCCGTTATCTGATAAAGAATGGGATTAATTACGCTTTTATTTAAATAAGTCCGGACTAACATGTTTCAAAAGACACTTCATATATTTTTTTATTCGGGAAAATTTCCATATTTCATTTTTAAACGGAATTTGCAATAAAACAAATCACCTGTTCGCTTATACTTTTTCCGAATGCACGATTTTTTTATCTTCATGCTTCATAAAAATATCGGAATTAAATCCATATTAAAATGTCGTTTTTAATCCCAAGCTTTTGTTCGTTTTTGCAGCTTTTGTGTTTCGTATCGCAGTGTCCTACGTTGTTCATATTTGCTTTGAACGTGTGTAGAAATACAAGTAATTATGATCTAAATTGGAAATCAAGATCAGCACGCTTGGCACAAAAATGTCCGCGAGATATCTCGCAGTCGAGAAAGACACTTGTCATGGTCTTATCTTATCCGAACAGAGAAAATGACTGGTGTCTTTGTCGACCTACATATCTCGCGGCCCGTCTTGCGTTAATCGTGTATATGTCTTCTTTTTCAATTAATTCACATTATTGAAAAAGATAAGACTAACTTTGCATTGATTTCTATAACTTTGAGGATTTTTTGGTTGTATTGTCTTGTCTTAACTACTTGTCGTGTCAATAATTGTTCTTTGTTGAGCTTTCTGTGTATTTGTTGTTGTTGTTTTGACGTTGAATTTATCTAACCAAGGTCTAACCCTATTTGTTTAGTGTTGCTAATATTTTGTTAATTGTTGGGAAGTACCTAAGTATTCGACAGTCTACATTTATAATGGAGGTGTCAGTTACTACATATATAAGAAAAAGAAATCGTTATCCTTGTTTAAAATTATTCAAACATTTTAGAATTTCAGTAATCACGTACTAAAGACGATCATAGAACGTGGCTAATTTAATGTAGACTAAAAAATGGATGATAATTTGTCTATTGACCAGCGTCTATTCAGATATTATAAAACTAGCTTTTACCCGCGGCTTCGCCCGCGTACTAAACGTAATTTTCAACCGTCTACAAATAAGGAGGTTCTTAGTTGAGCCCGTATATTTGTATGTACATATGTATGTTTGTCCGCTATTATCTTGCGTTTGGCTGAACGGATTTAAATGGAATGGATGGTTGTCGGAAATGTGATCAAACTGAAAAATTCAAGTTGGCGGCTGTTTCTCAATTTTGACCTCTGATTTGTTATAAAGAACCTCTCGCACCCTTGTATATGTGCCTACCGAGCTTTATCACGAACTTAACTCTATAAATTCAAGATGGTGGCCGTTGATGGTGGCGTTAGTGGTTCATTAGAAAGGACCTTTCGGATCCTCGGATATCGATTTTCATCACGATCGGATCATAACTGAAGAAATTCTAGACGATGGCCGTTTTTCTCAGTTTTAACTTCAGATTATTCATAAAGAGAACCTCACGGATCCTCGGAAATCGATTTTAACACGATCGGATCAAAATCGAAATCTTTCAAGATGGCGGCCGGATCTCGCAGTTTATACTACAGATTCGTTACTGAGGAATCTCTCGGATCCCCAAATACCGATTATTATCAAGGTCGGATTAAAACTCAATAAATTCAAGATGGAGCCCCTTTTCGCAATTCTGATCAAGGACCTGTTTTAGATTTAAGGTAGGTAGAGGTAGGTCGTTAGGTAAGTTACACTTACTGTATATATTTCCCATGTTGACTTTTTCACCCCATTTCGTACTCCTATTTACTCATTTCTCGTTAGAAATACTCCTGTGAACAAAATAGTCTAAAAAAATATTGTTTCCCGATATACAATCAAATCCCACTTCACCCCTTTATCTTTAAGAGGAGAATTCTAAAAAATCTAAGCTATTTACCGCAGCTTTGCCCGCGTACAAATTATGTTCAACCGTAACTTAATTTCAAAATCCGGAGTGCGTAGCCAAGATGCCAATCGCTCACGCTTAATAACGTATGGTAGCTACCTCTCTCTATCACTCTTCCTTATTAGTGTGACAATGACAGTTGCGTTTCGTTAGCGACTGAGCGTGAGCGATTGGCATCTTGGCTAAGCACCCAGTTGGCGGCTTTGATTCGTTATAAAGAACCTCTTGAACCCTTTGATATGTACCAACCGAGTACATATTACGATCAATGTTGACTTCTGTTTCCTTAGAAAGAACCTTTCGGATTCTCAGATATTGATTCCCATCACGATCAGATCATAACTGAAGAAATTTCAGATGACGGCCTTTTCTCGCAGTGTTGGCTCCAGATTAATTGTAAAGAACCTCTCGGATCTTCTTTCTTATCTCGATTAGAAGGTGAATTCTGAAAAATCCTTTCTTAATGCACACCTTACTACGCCTTACACCTTACTTACACCTTAATAAGAAACCTACGTGCCAAATTTGAAATTCTAGAAACAGAAATAAACAACAAAAGGACACTCATATTGATATTTTGAGATTTCAACCCCATCGCACCCCAACAGGGAAGATGGTGTATCTTACGTCCACCTCATTGGATTTTAAAATGGTTGTTGTTTTTGATTTCAGCGACCCGATAAACCATAAAAACGATAATCATGTTGTTTTTTGACTTTGTTACCCCTTTTTCCCCTCTTAGAGGTTTAATTCTCAAAAAATCAAATACACGTCTTTACTCATTTATCTTTAGTAACACTCTTGTGTAGTTTTGAATAAAATAGTTTAAGTAATCATGTTTCCCCATACATAGTTTGTACCGTCATTTCTCCCCCTTTGGAGGTGAATTTTGAAAACTCCTTTCTTTGTGCACCCCTACACCTTATAAGGAACCTAAGTGCTAAGTTTGGATTCCTTAGAACCAGAAATAAACAACAAAACGACACCCATATTTATATTTTTAGAGTTCGACCCCCTCGCGTCCCAACAGGGAAGTTGGTATTTCACAATCGCCATGTTAGATTTTAAAATCGTCGTTGTTTTTGTAATCAGCGACCCGATAAACCATAAAACGATACCCATGTTGTTTTTTTTACTTTTTCACCCCTTTTCCCCCTTATATGGGTTGAATTTTCAAAAAATTTGAAACACCTGCTACCTCATTTATCTTTATAAATACTCCTGTAAAGTTTCAAATGGAATAGGCCAACTAATCTTGTTTCCCCATAAAAATTTTGGACTTCCAAATCACCCCCTTAGGGGTTGAATTTTGGAAAATCTTTTCCTGGTGCACCTTTACACTGTATAAGGAACCTACGTTCTAAATTTGAAATCTCTAGGACCAGCGGTTTGGGCGGTGCGTTGAGATGTCAGTCAGTCAGTCAGTCAGTCAGTTTCTTTTTTTATATATAGGTATAGATAAAAACACCTTTTTTTGTATTTTGATGAGACCTTTACACATAAAATAGTGTCTAACTAAACAGAAAACCTTCCGCCATACAAACTTTCAATACCCTTTTCACCCTTATAAGGGTCGAATTTTCAAAATCGCTGAAATTACTTTTTGTAAACTCTAATGAGGATTCTTTTCACAAAGTTTGTAGTCTATAACTAAAAGGGAAACGCTTCCGCCATACAAACTTTTAACACACTTTTCACCCCTTTTGGGGTTGATTTTTCCAAAACGCTAAAATTACTTTTTTTGTATTTTAATAACAAACCTATACACCAACTTTTGAGTCTCTATCTAAAAAAAAAACTGTCTTCCATACAAACTTTCAACCCCGATTTAACCCCCTTAGAAGATGATTTTTTCAAAACCCTTTCTTATTCGTTACCTTCGTTAAACACTTAACGTAATGTGAAAATTTCAGGATCATACGTTTAGTAGTTTCGGCTGTGCGTTGATCAGTGAGTCAGTCAGTCAGGACTTTTCCTTTTATATGTATAGATGACAGATATGTCATATAACTACTACAGAAAAAGTGACCAAACCAAGGCCGCATTCGCGCATTTATCTACTGATAAAAATAATTTATCTGCTATAGCGCAGTGATTTCGAAAATAAGTTTTTGTCACCACATTGTAGGCGTAAAATGTAAATGTTTTTACGTCTGAGGTTAGGTCGAAGAAATTCGTTTCTACCATTGACAATGTCAGTTACTATGGAAACAATGGCTACTTTCAACCACCACCACAAACGGTCACAGACAAACTCGGTCGAAAGAGAGAACTGACACAGTGGTATTTAAACTGTCCTTTATACATGTTATTTTCCATTTAGGACGCTTTAACGCGTCCATACAATGTACATTGTCAAGGAATTGTCTAGTCCTTGTTCAGACAAATGACAAAAGGTGTAAAAAATGCACAAATTGTGTATAAGTTTAGAAATATCCTACCTGTTGTCTGAGAACGTATTAATTAATTCATATTTTAAATAACAAGGAAACGCACTGAGCGCTACCTAGGTACTAAAGAATGACTCACACTAGGATGGGACGGGATGGGATGGGACGACACGGGGCAAGACGGGACGTGACGTGATGATCTGTCAATGTCTATAGAAATAATCACGTCACTCGCCGCTCGGAGACCTCAGATGTCACGTGACGTTTTCTATAGAAACTGACAGATTGTCCCGTCCTGCCCCGTCCCGTGCCGTCCCGTCCTAGTGTGAGTGTGAATCATCTCTAAATCTGACAAAGCAATGTTGAAGTTATTTAACACTGTGTCTAAGGTAGCAGAACCAAATAAGGCCCAGTTATTAAACGTGATAACTTTCAAAATTTTATACTTTTATAAGTGTAACTGGGTTGAATCAAATGTTGTGCTAATAAAGAAGTAATATTATGCCATAGGTTGTATTGAACATTAGAAAAAAAACCGTGAACCTTATTTGGTACATACCGTATGTCTTAAAAAAGCTTGTTTTGTGTTTAGGGTTCGCCAGACTGATTTATGTTTTGCGCAATGAAAGCTAAAGTACCGACCATAATTACATGAAGTAAAGGTGTATAAATTGAACACCAAAAAAACGAAAACGCCATCTCTTCTCAGGTGAGAGTAGATTGGCGTTTGCGTTTAACTGCAAAAAAAATACCCTTTTACTCATCATCATTTCCGCCGAAAGACGTCTACTGCTGGACATAGGCCTCCCCCAAAGATTTCCACAATGACCGGTCCTGCGCCGCCCGCATCCAGCGGACTTTCCTCTCCCTTTTACTCAACTTTTTTCATTTACAAGCGTGTAACGTAAAAATTTGCATACACATGTACTGCGTAATGATTTTCCCTCGTATGTTCTCGGAAACGCTCGTATTTGTCATGCTACTTCAATCGACTTCGGTATATTTAGTACTGATACTGACTGAAATAGCATGACACGTTCGGGCGTTTCCGTGAACAGAAAACACCAAAATAAACAATACTGAAACACAATTTTTTTTTCAGCTCTGATGTATCCTACATAGGCTACATAGAACTCAATTCCGCGGATATCACACTGGAGGCGATTCGCTCCGCACTCCGGTTTCTGAGTGAGATAACGCTACGCGCGTGTATAGCGCTGTCCCCCTTGCACGCCGTGCGGTGAGAATCGTATCCAGTGTGACATCCGCCTAAAGGTGTGAGAGATGGTCAGGCAATGGAGTCCTTACTCATAAAAAAAGAAAACCCGAATTACCCCTAACTTCATTAATTTTTAATGAAATTTACTTGCGCAAAATTTAATCAATAATGGTGGACTCTTTTCGAAATAGGTACCATATTTAATAATTCATTATTTATTTCCACAGGGAATAATAACAACGTCGACGTCATCGTAAAGGCTCCCGTGGAGGCCGAGAAGCCGGTAGAGGCCCCCGTGGTCCCTGAGGTCGCCGAGGTCCCGGAGAGTCCCGTCGCCCCTGAGGCCGTCAAAAAAGACTGAGACAGTCACTGTGTGATACAAGTCGTATAAGCTAGTATTTATTATTTAGTGTAAGTAAATGTAAATAAGATTAATAATATAAATTATACCTGATTTAAATGTTGTTTTATTTTATATTACCTACTGTTTAAAATCAGTACAAAATTAGGTATCTACTCATCACTACATAATACAAAACAAAGTCGCTTCCCGCTGTCTGTATGTATGTATGCTTAAATTTTTAAAACTACGCGATGCGGTTTTTGCAATAGATAAGAAGAAGAAGGAAGGTTTATATGTATAAGAATAACCCGTGAGAAGCCGGGGCGGGTCGCCAATATTTAATATTTGAAGCTTCTAGGCCTGCTAGAAGCCTGCCTTAGATTACCTATTGACCGTCGTGAATGAGTAACAAAAGTAAAAAAAACTTTGAAGTGCCATAAATCATAATTCTTAAACTGAACGTTTGAATGAGGACTACCGCGAGTCAATTTTCCGCTAGGGGCGCTAGTGGGACGTGGGTCCTGCGACTCCTGCGGGAACATTTCAAACGTCATTTTGACAATTCTCTCATACTGACACAGGACCCATTCATGAGTGGCGCCGCCTGGTGAGCGACAATACGGTAGCTCCCATTAAATGTTATTGGAAATACATATATGTCAAATCATGTTATGGCCTACATTGGCATCAATTGATTAAAAAAAAAACGCTGTTGTTAACGTTTGTTAATTCCGGGATCTAGCATCAGGCATTCAGGCGGTATGAAATTACAAGAGAGGTTTACAATGGACGAAATAACTTCCCCTTTACCTACGGTACCTACGACCGTGCCTTTGTTTTGTTCGACTTGATGGGGGGCACTAGTATTCTCAGATTATTATGGGATATAAATCTATGCGATCTGAGTTTTATACGTAAAGTGCAATAAGTCCAAGAACGCCATCTACCGGTAAACGGTCGCGTCTGGGCGAGAAAAGACAAAGTCAAGACGATAACGGTTAGATACAAAACGCAAGAGGTGGCGCTAGGGGGCAGTTCTCTCAATCAATTCAATATTAATTTTAGATATATAAGATACGGACATTGATAAGCTAAAATCACCGACTGTAGGCCGGGTTAGGGCGTGCGACTTTCAATCCAAAGCTAAAACCCCAGCCGTGTAAGGGAACAAAATATGCCCCTGGCAGTATCAGCCAATGAGTATATCCTGATCCTGTGCATTGGTTATAACGCCAGTTATTAATCGGCCAAGTATTATGTCATAATTATTGACAGTTTCCTAGAAATGTCACTTAAATGTTTTTTTACTTTCATAAATATTTTCAAAACTACTGGTCCCATTCTTTTGTGATTAAAATATGTTGTTAATGGCTTGAAGAGGAATATTAGAGGAATAGCAGAAAACTAGACGTCTCTATAGTCAACATTTACTTGGTCATTGATGTCAAATGTTTCAAACTTTTTTTTTTATGATTCTGTGTGAGCGACACCCGCCATTTTTTTAACACTTTAACAGCAATATTTAATCTTTTTTTTTTTTAATATTATGAGACAATCTTACACAAATCGACCTAGTCCCACGGTAAGCTCAATAAGGCTTGTGTTGTGGGTACCTACTAGGCGACGATATATATAATAGATAGATACATATAAATACTTAAATACATTAGAAAACATCCATAACTCAGGAACAAATATTCGTGATAAACACACAAATAAATGCCCTGACCAGGATTCGAACCCGGGACCTCCTGCTTCGTAGGCAGGGTCACTACCAACTAGGCTAGGAGGCCGTTAAATAAGATATCTAGTCGCGTTAAGTTACTTGACTGAAATCTCAATTCATTTTCAAAAAATTGAAAAAATATTGCAAGTACGACGAAGTAGCTACGACTACTACTAGTACGAGTAGTACGACTTATAAATATATACTCAGGTAAAGGATGACTTACACTAGAACGGGACGGGACGGGACGGGACGGGGAAATCTGTCAATTTCTATAGAAAGCGTCACGTGACATCCAAAGGCTCCGAGCTATCACGTGATTCTTCTTATAGAAGATCTAAATCATATTTTCTTTGCGTGTCCCTTATATAATCATGATGATTTCTACGCTGATCTCATATCGCTCAAAATTCCATTTCCAACACAGATTTCGCAGTTGATCCAAATAAAAAATAATACCCAGAGTAAGGATGTCCTGATGGCTCTGGGTACTTTTTGTTACATTAATAAAATAAAGCTATAATTATAATGTATGTAAATAAATACTTACTTACTTACTATACTTTCTGGTTTGTATTAAATGTTTATGTGTGTGTACTAACCTAGTAGTTGTGTATCGTCTTGTTTTTTTTTAACCTTTGATTTTCAGGAATATCTATTATGGATATGGAGTAGCAACTTTCGCGTTCCCGTATGATTTTTTATTTTATAAGAGAAAATCGACATGACACTGGCTAATTAATAAAAGCCACAAAAAAAAGTGACAGATTTTCCTCCCGCCCCGTCCCTTCCCGTACTAGTGTGAGTCACCCTTAATACGTCGAATAAATGAATTGCAATATTTGCAATGTGTAGTAGTTGAGTCACTTACAATAATTTGAAAGGCGAATCAGCTATGAAGTGACATTCGTTAAATAGTATTTTTAAGCAGTAAGAAAAATAGAAATAAATAGTAGATATAACAAAATAAAGCCAAACAATATTAATAGTACTGAAGTTTTGATGAATCGTTGTCGATGAAAATAATCGATGAAAAGTTTGTACGTAATCGTAAAGCAAGGGTACACCGCCCGAACGTACCTATATGGCCGGCTTTACTGCATAGACTTCGCCAGTAATATTACGTTTATTATACCTACATACGTAAACGTATGTATGTTGAAAGCAACGAGAGATAAGGTTATGTTGTCCCGCTTCAGTCTGAAACTATAATCAGAGGGAGTAACTTCGTGATAAAAAAATCAGAAAAAATCAAGATGGGGTGCGGTGAATTCCTAGTCAAATATATACTATTTTTTGCCAACTTGTTCTTTGCGGTAAGTTTTAGTTTTTAGTACTTTTCAAATAGTGGTGTAAAATTAAAGTTTTGACAATAAAAATCTAAATACCAGAGACTAGTCTTTGTAATTAAAGGAAGTAGATACACTACATCTATTTACCTTCATAGATTCAAGTGGTTGTTCATTATTTTATTAATTTAGGTAGGTAGGCAATTATATTCTCTATGTAGGTAGGTATCCTATGTATAATTTATATGTTTATATATACCTACGTATAAATATTTTTCATTCGTTCCGCGTAAGGTTGCAATCATATTCTTAATTTAGAGTAGGTACGAGAAATATTCAATAGATTATTCAGGAGTATTATAAAGTAGGTACAATATAGAGGAATAATAAGTATAAAGGAATAAATACAATCCCTTGTATTTATGCAATTGTATCTAGATAAGGTTATTTTCATGGGTTCCAAATAATACGCAGTTTGTTACTTCCTACGTTCTAAATTTTGTACTGAAGTTTTATAAACAAAGTCCTTGGTTATAGGTATTGCGTTTAAATTTTGCTTTTTAATTTATATGGGCCAATTAATACGGGCGGATGCCCATGGAAATGCTAAAATAAACTCAATATTTATTTTATTTAGGGCATAGATAATTATCGTAAATTAACATTAGCATCATATCACATTTATCGCTTTAATAAGTGTCACATAAAAGGAACCTAATTACACTCATACATTTTAGTTATCTGTGATGATGATAAGTTGAATAGCAGAGCGTCGGTGGCCCAACGGCAAGGCGAGCGACTTTCAATCCGCAGGTTGCGCGTTCAAACCTTCCAAATCAAATATTATTTGATATTTACCAATCCCATCTCAAAGAAGAATAACATCGTGAGGAAACCAGACTAATCCTAATGAGGTATAGCTTTCCCTCTGGGTTGGAAGTATTTCGTTGGTTTGCCAAAACCAGGCTCCTAGAGTCGTGGCAATAAGCTGGTAAAACTCTAGGATAATGACATTTGACAGAGGAAAACGAATATTTTTCCTCGTATTTTAGTCATTACTTGATAAATAGCAGTTAAAGGTGTGTAGTATACACATTGAGGGCCCGGACAACGGTCGGTTGGTTTAGATAAGATAACAAATGAACACACTGATAACGGCTAACAACAAAACTGGGCGTCGATACTGTGAAACACGATAAATGATTTCAAGGATTTTATAGCCATTTGTAATAATGCAAATACGTTGATAACTTCATTTTTATAATCTTAGTTTTTTTTTTTCATATAAACCATTATTTCATAATTTTATTTTGATTTTATTTGAAAACGTTTTTATTTACTTTGATTTAGATTTTTCATGTCAGTCTTATCAACAACTTCCATTGCACAATGTATCACTTTTGTTTATTCATAAATTTGAATGAATCATCGGTGAATCAATATTTATTCTGAAAAGTTTTAGATTAATAAGGACAGGGGCCTTACCATAAACGTCTTAACGCGATTCAGTTTAAATAGGACCTAAACTGAGTCGCTCCCATACAAGAGCACAGTTAAGAACCTAAACTGAATCGCGTTAAGACGTCATGGTAAGGCCCCAGGTGCCTAATCGTGCATACCTAATACCCATATATGTTATATTCTAGTAACTACTCATTTTATTCCGTTAAAATTTCGTTCCATCCTAACCTCAAACCTGATCATTAACCGAGGTTTTGAAGTCCAAACTTTAAGTTTGCGAATGATGGATCGTAGTATACTAGGTGTTCGTAGTTCGTAGTACCTACTGATAAAATCAGAAACATGGAACTACGCTCCAGAACTCGAATAGTAGACGTAGGTGTCAAGACCACAAGGCTTAAATGAGACTGGACTGAACATGTCTGTCGCATGCACCTGAAGACGTGGGTCAAAATGGCAACTGATTGGGACCCCCGCTATACCACAGACTCTGCAGGCTGTCAAGGCAGACCGAAAAGGATATGGTGGGACCATTTGGATGAGTTCTGTGCAGAATGGAAGGGGTATTCTTGTAATAGGGTAGAGTGGAGAAAAAAGGGGAGGCCTTTGCCCAGCAGTAGGACACTAAACCAGGCTAATAAAAAAGCATGGGAATATGTACATATACGAATTATGCGTTATTTTTATTACTTTAAAGGACAGCTCACTCTACCTATAGAACGGGATGGGCCTTGGCGGGCTGGGACTAGGAAATGCATAACCGGTTATGATTTGTATCTAAAAAAAACGGTTATAACCAGTTATATCCATAAAAAACAACCGGTTTTACATTCCCTAGCTGAAACATCCCGTTTGAGACGAGGCTAGTTCTTCTAGTCAAAGAAGAATGAACTGGCAGAAAATGACATATTATATATAGAATGACATATCCTTTTGTGCGATGGTTTTTTTTAATTCAGGCAATATAGTTCTATAAATACATGTTTTTATTTCACGATAAAAATTATAATTTTAAAAAGTGTACTTTAATCGTGTTTATTTTACCTTCCAGTTATCTGGGCTTGCGCTCCTTGGAATCGGAATAGCCATCCAGCTAAAGGTGACGGAGGTGACGTCCCTCATCGATGGCTGGTACGAGTTCGGGCCCATCGCCAGCATGGTGGTGGGGTCCATCGTGTTCCTCATCGCCTTCCTGGGGTGCTGCGGGGCTATTAGGGAGAGCAACTGCATGCTAGTCACTGTAAGCATCGTATTGATATAATTATTTAGCGAATATGCCAATATAAATTAATATAGGTATGCAGATTTGACACAGATCGACGTGGCCCAAACTAAACAAAACTTTAGGTATTATGCGACGATATAAATACTTATATACATCTTCCTACCCTATAATACCTATATTCCGTAAGGGTACACTCACAGGTTAATTAAACGAAGAACGACGTGACTCTACTCAGTAAAGTTGTTGGGCCAAATCCTGCTCACATACCTATGTTTATTTAGTTTTAAGTACTGCAAGTCAAATCGCCGCTACAGGCGCTAGTGGAACCGTGGGTCTGCCGGAAAAATCGAACATAATTTTGACAATTCTTTCATATTGACACAAGACCCACGCATGAGTCTCGCCGCCTGGTGAGCGACAATGCGGTAGATCCTATGATCCTATCCAACTCCAATGTATATTGACACGAGTTATTAATTGATTCCAGTACTCAATCTTCATGATCATGCTGATGATACTGAAGGTTGCTCTAGCTACGGTGGTGTTCGTGAACGCCGACTCTCTGGCAACCAGTGTCAAGTCAGAATTCAACCGTCTCTTCCATGATAGCCAGGAGAAATTCCACCAGATTGAAAACACGGTAAGTAGGAACCGAGTGGGAACGAGGAATCGGACACATCTTAAACACGCATCCCTGAGTTTAAAAGCGAGAGAAAAATATTACGACGAATAAGTAAAATGTTTTTTTCATTTATTTTTCAGGAAGAATTTACAAGTGTCCTTTATAAGTTGGATGTATGTCAGTAGCTCAGTAGATATGTTTCAGCCAACTCACATAGTGGCAGCGTCACAGCCAAAAACGCTGTTTTCACTATTAGTGATAACTCAGTAAAAACAAAAATTATCATTATCCATTATCGAATTCTGAAAACTTAATGTGACATTATAGTCCCTAAATGCGGTTAGGTCGGTCAGGAATACACCCTTAAACTTACTCATTTCCACCGGGTGCCTTTGAATTAACATACACACAAAATTTCATAATATCAAGTACCTACCATACGAATGAAATACATAATGAACGTCAAAATGTATAAATTGATTTATAATAATGTTCAATTAGTATAATATTCATTTATTGTAACAACATTTTCTATAACGTATATTTGGACTAATTCTATTTAAAAAAACTTTATAAAACCAGTGTTCAATTAATATAATGTTCATAACAGCATTTGCTATACGTTTTTATGTTAGGAAACTAAGACGAAAGCGAAACAAATGTGGGAAGGAGGGGCGTAGGTCCCCAGACATGGGGCTCGAAGGCAGAGCCCCCCGCATTTATGTTATAATAACCCACGACCGCTATTTCTACCTAGGTAGGTTTGTGAGGTATCTTTTACCCTTTAAGGTAAAAATTGAAGCGGGGTTTCGTCGAGTAAGTAGTTATTATATGTGACAATATTTTAAAAGTTTTTATGCGTTATGTTTTTATGCAAGTTAATAATTATTAAAATGAAAGTATGGTGATTGATAATCATAATTTATGAAATGATTACAAAAGTTTTAATGCATTTTATTTTATGCAAATTAACCACTTATACAAATTAAAATTATGCAATTTGATGTTAATGCGAAATGAAAATATACCATTTGTTTGTATACAAAATATTACACACACGTTTCCAATCTGTATTTAAGCCGTTTCATTGCGTTAGAATCGTTAGATTCAAAATTTAACGAAAGTGCAGTATACGTACCTACACCTTCGTACGTATTTGTCATAAAATATATGTATGTGCGATTTGGTGATAAAATAGTAGTTCACTCATTTATTATTTATTCCTTCCAGCTGAGCTGTTGCGGCCCCGAAGGCCCGACTTCCTACGGCCTGAACGTCGTTTCCCTACCGCCCAGCTGCTGCGCGACTGGAGTGACCAACTGCAACTTGCTGAACGCGTACCCTGGCTGCAACTCGCTCGCCGCAGACTTCATCAGTACTTTCAGCACGGCGATTGGTGTTGTGTGCATCGTCATCGCCGCAATAGAGGTAAAAATTTCACATCAGCAAGATTCCTTAAAATTTTAACAGATACGTCGTCGTCGTCATTAAATACATAGTGTACAGTGCGACTGAAAAAATAGACATTTAGGTACAGTTCGACACTCAAAGGTGGAAATGAAATAGAGTGGAACTAAATGCAAACCACAGTGGCAACACCTGTTATCTTGTCAAATACGTCATTATTTTCGAAAAGAAACATCAACAAACACGGCTAACCACTTAAAAGTACAAAGGTAATAAGTGTAAGTAACATATGTACAGGTACATATATGTGGCTTATCACGTGCAAGCGAGGACCAAGACACCAAATGACATGACGCGCGACACGCTGTCGCGTTCATAACAAATCAATATTTTAAAATCCGAATACCACCCCAACACATTTTAATACGCGCGTGTGTTGCATTTCATACATATATTATGTACTTATAAAATATTCTGTAGAGTCAAACAAACCACGTTATCTCTTCCAAACAAATGAACTGTCAAATTTTAAAGTGTTATTTTAAACGTCAAACTTCTATGAAATTATGACGTTTACTTAACACTTTCACAGTCTGTGCTATCAAAATCTAGGAAACTTAGCTTAGACGGGCTCTATTACAGTGGCGCCGTCCTGGCAGGTAATATTAGTAAGCTGACAGTTGACAATTGTCAAATCGTAAAGCAACTTTGTCCTCTTAAAGTTTATGACTCTCGGTTGATACTCGAGATGTGACGGCGACGATGTTTGTCTCCAGAATTGTTTTATGTTTTGTCCGTTTAGAGTTTATTATGATTAATATAGATAGCAGTGAACTAACGAAGAAGTAACGAAGAATTACTCTTGAATTCTTGATACGCGTTTAACCACTCTTTGGTTATCACCCGGCAGTTCCGCGGTTCCGGCTGCCTGGTGATTTTTTAAAGAAAACTGTCTTACCAAAAGTAATGCCTCTACCTAACAACGTCGCTCTGAGACCCATTTTTTTTTAACTCACCGTTCACTTTAGCCCCAGTTGCACCACTGGACAGAAGCTATTTTATTTATGAAACGGACTCCAATTTTTTTTAACTCACCGTACCGTACACTCTGGCCCCAGTTGCAATATACCTTGACACTGGCGAAATTGTCCCACTGGACAGAAGCTATTTTATTTATAAAACGGACTCTTAAATTTTACATTTATCCTATGCCGTGCTCTATCTTAGAATATCTCCTATGTCCCACCAAACACTTTGCAAAGCCAATACCGTGGAAACTAATGTAAGTTTTCCTTTTCAGTTGGTGGCGGTGGTGTTCGGCCTCTGCCTCGCGAACCACGTGCGGAACAGGGACAGAAGATCACACTACTGAATATCAGTTTCTTACTTCATACTACGGCGAGAGAAGAAGCAAATGGGTCTTCATGTCTATTATTTATAGGTGTTATTTTAGGGCCATTAAGTTTAATTTTAGTAGACATGTTGTGGTTAAATATAATATAATATGTATACATAGTACCTATAATAAGTTCAAGTACCTACAATTTTGAAAGATGACAATTTTATATTTCTCATTTAGTGCGTTTCACGTGTTTCGTTACTGATTTTATTTCTTTAATTTACGACTAAGTATTTAAAAGAACAAAAATATTTTTTTAGAAATAAATACATTTTATTTATACAACCTTAACATTTTTGTTTTAAATAAGTCAACTACTACTTCCTACTACTATATATACATTATTGATTTAAAAATAGATGTCATATCCTAAAGAAAACGACCAAATCCATCGGAGGCCAAGCCGAGGATCGAACACTGGTCTTCAGCTTACGCAGCTAATGCCATAACCACTAGGCCACTCGGTCTCAGTCTATATTTAACTACCTCATATTTATTACACACTACTAAAGTTCAATTCTGTATATGGCTTCACGGCTCCATACATCATGAGCAGCATCCTCTAACGTAATTTTAATGAACTAGCTAGCTGCTGCCGCTCGAGTCAAGCGACTTGGCCAAGTTAAACAGTAGAAGACTTTAAAGTTCGGGACATGCGCTGTAGATGGCGCTATTATCAATTATAATACTTTTCATTTAATCAAGAAATTCACTTTATGTTGGATTGAATACAGAGATATATATGGAGTGATATACACAGCTATATGATCGACCCGAATACGGTTATGCGCTGCGCCTTATTTCAAAGGATGCAGTCTGCTGCAATGCTGCACAGCAATACTAATAACTAATGTCATGCAGTAGGCATAAATGATAAAGTGATGAATTGATGATGGCGTGACCTACGTCATTTACACAGCTGAAATATTTTGAAAAACTAGCCAAAAGTATGTCGGGCAATTCTTAGAGTAGGGTTCCGTAGTTTCCCGTCCGTCACAATAGGCGAACCTTAAAAGTGTTTTAATATAAACCATGCTCATTACAATTAAAAAGGAGTATCTTCGCAACTCTTACGACTAATATACGCCCTTGTAACCGAGAAAAACAAAAATGGCTGGCAAAAACTGACCAAGTTCAAAATAGTAATTTTCCTTGAAAGTCTTCATAAAGTTCTATTTTCTCTTTTTTTTCATATATTTTGGACTTGCGGTTCAAAAGTTTGAAGGGGGGACATAATTGCTCAAGATTTAAAAAAAATTACGAATATATTCACTTTATCCAAAAGTGTTTTTTTGCGAACCCCTATTCTTTTTTAAATACATATAGAACGATACCTCACACTTTAGGGATGAACCGAAAAAAAAACATCCCTACTTTACATGTATGGGAGGTAGGTACCTACCTACCCAAAAAATAAGTTTTTCGAATTTTTATATTACCACTTTGTTGGCATGATTAATATGTAGGTGTAGGTATCACTAAACAAAGCTGCAGACGGACGGACGGACACACATACATGGCGAAACTATAAGCTTTCCTAGTTGACTATAAAACCCTAAAAAGTGTGTTTTTTTTAAATTTCAGTGAAAAGATTTCTTAATTTCCTTCTCTCCTTTAATCTCTCTAAGTTTCAGGGCAGTTAGAAACCCAATAAACTCTTCATCAGTGTTGGGGCGACTAGTGGTGTAGGTAAGTACAATGGGTTAATAATACTTCAGTTCGAGATTTACACATTTTTATTCATCGGAATAATCTTAATATTACGATGATCGCCCTTAATCGGGCGCTGTTAAATATAATATATTACAACTCTAGTGTAGTAAGTACTGGAGACAATTTTACACGTTTTTAAAACAGATTGTGACATAGCAATGTCATTTGAGTGAACAAGCAAAAGTTCTATTCAAAATTCACAGTGTTGATGAATTCGTTATCGTGGTCATTGCATGTCACAAGCTGTCAAATAACAATGTGAAATGAAGCCCCTGAATAAGTACATCGGTAGGTACATGTTTCCAGACTATGACAAGTTCCAAGTGACTGTTTCTAAGTAAGTGAACGCAAATAAAAACAGAATGAAGCACAATTTCAATATAATATAGGTATTTGTATTTGCACTGGTGTGATAATCGCCTTAAAGAAGCAGTTATTGTAGTGTTTTTGCTAAATAGGTACCTAATATTCGATGTCTATAAGACTGCTACTACCTATAGCGGTCGATCCGAAAAGAATCTTGGCCTCCAAAACGAGAGAAATTGGAATTCAGAATTTAAAAATCAGTTACCTATTGATAAGATCAGATAATTCTTTCATTAAAACTTTATTAAGCTTGTTTATTGATCGGAGCGCGTGATACAAGATAAAATAAATTAAGTGCAAACATCAAATCAAAAACAGATTTAAATTTTGAATCCCATTAAATTCTGCAAGCAGTAAAACGTTTTCTGGACGGTCAGTTCTGGGGTCCAACCGCGAGCATTGATAAATTTGAATTTTGTATCTGGAACCACAGAACTATGTACCTATACAAAGTTAAAACAAAAAAGTTCATCAATTTGCATACATTTTTAGGACATAAAAATGGAAGTTGACTTCTTCAACTTGATTGGTGGTTTTTGAGCAGTTAATTAAGTATAAGAATGAGTCAAATATTACTTCTTAAGGAAAATGAGAACCTTATATTTCCTTCTCTTTCTCCTTCAATTTTCTGTTTTAAATCTGACGACGCACGCAGTCTGCGGTCGGGAGCGGTCTGAAGTTGGCGGCGAGAAATGGAGCCACCAGTTTTGGCAGCGAGGTAGGTACATATACTTTCTGGTTCTATCTCAATATAGTTCCATGTCTGGATCGCTCGCTCGATACACAATTAGTACGAAAACAGGGAGAACAAATTGTCGATCTTTGCGATAGTTAAAATTATATAACATCGATGTAGATTGTTTTTTGATCTTTGCGGCAGCCACCTTGCGAGTAAACAAGTCTTAGTATCGAATCTCGATGTGTTCGGTTCAAGTATTGATCAATAAATCGATGAAATAACAAAGCGATCGTGAATGATTCGATGTAGCATTCGATCCTAGAAACAGAGTCACTTGAGTCACATAATTAGGCATAAGTAGTACTATCCAATAAGCTAAGGCAAGATACGGCAGCATAAAACATATTCGTTGCTAATTCAATTCGATTTCGGTAAACTTTTGAGGTACTTTTTGGTTTCATTGTCAGTTTAGGGCCAAATTGAAGACATCACATGCCTAATAGACTAATATAGTTATCATACAGAACATAAAGTGCCAGACGAAATCGGAGAAGTCACCGCATTCGTATTGTGATTTTCCAAATCCAGGACATGTTTTTAGGCCGATTTAATGAACCGGTAAGTAACTCATGGATATTAAAAATTACCATGCGAATGTAGCAACCCCTAAATAACGTTATACAAGTCAAAAATCAGACTGTACCCAAATTCATATTTCGATAAAATGAATGAGAACCTTTCAACATTCAAAATACTTACACGCTAACATTTTCATAAATTTAGTACCGTTTTAGCCTTGCCTTGAGTTAAACTGATCTATAACGGTCAAGATTACTTACTTACAACTAAATACCGTTAGGTATACAATAATATCTAAGTGCTGGAACTTTTTACAACGCCTATAATAACACAAGCTACACACATAAATACTTAACTAAATGTATTGCACGAAAAATAGGGATTTAGTTAAATACGCTTAATAATTTACATAATTACACTTAACACATTTGAACGTAACGGTCTTTCATATCCACCAATCACAAGACTCGGTAGTTAACCGATCAGCGCACGTCGACCAATCACAGAGCTGGAATGTAACGATCTTTTCAAATTCCACCAATCACGAGTGTTCTCAACCGATGAGCGCGCGTGTATGACCAATCGCGGGGCTGGAATGTAGAGGTCAGTAGAGGGAGGGAGGGGCGTGGGGGTCGAGCGGGGGCGGCTCGGTGCCGACGTCGATGTCGACGGGGCCGTCGTCTTCGTGAGGTGTACTGGGCGTCCGTGCTAGACCTCGGACCTGTAACGAGAAACATGATGATTAGGCATCAATCGAGATCATAATTTAGTTCAAAACCTTTTAAAAAGCCAGAGATGCACTGAGCAATTTAAAGCCACATGTTTTACGTTTAGTCTTACAGGCTGTGCCAGCTGACCATTAATTCAGGGAGGATAATTTTAGGATTTACTAGAATTTTGGTCCCCCCAAGAGACTTTATATTGCTAAACAGCTTTGGAAACAACGGTCATGCTTTCAAATTCCTGGTTATACAACGCAGCCTTTTTGCAAATAAGCTTGGCAGCTTAGTCAGGCGATCTTGGTTCTTATAGATATCGTACTCGCAATTTCGAGTTTGATCTTGCGAATCAAGTCCACGCAACTAAAATTATATATAATTATCATCATATTATGAAGTCGGTTGTGAATTGTAAGCCATCTTTCTCTTCGTCCTTTTTATGATATCACTTGACTATCTAGATGTAGATAGTTGAAAACTTTCGTCTTGTATCCGATTTACATCAAACGGGAGCCCTCTCTTTCACATAAAATCGGTTGTCATATTTTCACTTGGCATAACAAGAATGGCATAACGTTATTTGGCATAAATGTCATTATAATAATGCTACTTTTCGCATAATAACTATTTTGCCTAACATGCTATACGCATAACATTGCTTGGCAGTATATAAAATCGAATAAAATTCTATAATCCAAACATTAAAGTGAATGAATGAATTTCTACCTATTGTACTCTAAGTTTAGGTACGACAACGAGCGAAACGAGGAGGAGTGTTAGGTTGAACTGTGACCTAACAGCGCGCGAGCCGAGCGAGAGATACCTACGAATTTCGAAACATGTAATGTTCTTTCCAACAAAAATATATGATCAAAATTTCTACTTAGTAAGCGTTCTGCGAGTTTATCATTCTATGAAATGATAAATATGAGACGAAGAGAGAGGAGATGAAGAGGAGATTGTGAAAATGCTGATGAAAGTTGAAACATCTAAGACCCTACCTGAAGTAAGATGTTGTTGGAGAGGATCCTGGCCTGGTGTTCCTGCGCCTTGGCCCGTAGACACGCGATGCTGTTGTTCCTGAAGGCTTCGGGATCTTCATAGGAGGCGCCCTCTGGTGAGGCACGCCCCTTGGCTGAGGACGAGGCTGTGGTGCTGCTAGCGGGGGAGCTCTGCGCCTGAAGATTTATAAAGAAAGGGTTAAAACTGGTGTTAATCACATATTTATTTATATAGTCAGAAATTAGTATTGGATTGACCGAATGTGTTGTTTCCTGTCATTTGTATAAAGAAACAAAAGCTTGCAATTAAGCTAAACTGACATAGGGTTCCACAAGGGATGCAAAGTTATGGTGATTACTATGGGTTTTAATGGATTAAATAACGTAGCGCTTCCTTATAACTATCGAATACGAGTAACATACATCGAATTAGCATACTTACGCTTTGAGTCAGACCTAATGAACCCAATCTCCATCGCTGTTTGCTGGCAGGGCACAACGAGAAACGAGACCTTCGCATAAAGGATGACTCACAGTAGTCCGTTCCGTTCCGATCCGATACGGGACGATCTGTCAGTTTCTATACAAAAAGTCACGTGACGTCCGATGGTTCCGAGCTATCACGTGATACTTTTTATAGGAACTAACAGATCGTCCCGTATCGGATCGGAACGGAACGGACTACTGTGAGTCAGCCTTTAGTGTTACCTCGTGACGGAGAGATCTTTTTCACTCACAGAATGTTAGGATTATTATTTATTAATTACTGTGTTTATTAATTGTTATAGTCTGCCAAAGTAATTTTGTCAATAGCAGTTGAAAGAAAAAAGCTGTTCACTTTTTTGATTTGATACTTGAAGAAAATAAAGATTCCTTCTGACCAGTATCCCCACTACAGTCACCAAACAATAGTAATAATAAAGTACCTGCGCATCATGGTTGTCGTGGTGGTCATGCGGCGAGGCGGAGTGCGCTCGGTCACCCTCTGCCTCGGAGCCCTCGCGCTCCGAACCCGACTCCTTCAGGTGGTGAGCCGCCTCCAGCGATTTGCGGTGCATGCCTGGAACAAATATCACTTGTCATTTGTGACCAATTATTAGGACTTCAACGAATCTCGTGGAAAATGCTTGCCATGGATATGGATATATGGTATACGATTTTAAGTCAACTGTGAAAGAGAGGAATAATTTAAAACCAAACATACATTTAGAAAGTAATTCTTAAAAACAAAGTTTATATCTATTTATTAACATGAGCAAATTTCTTTTGCTTCACATAAATAGGTGCCTAACTCCAGCCGATTTCTCCAAGCAACCCCAAAATTATAACAAACATTTTATCTTTATTCTCTCACAAAACGATATTAAAACATTCTCATGGACGGATATTCTTACCCTCAGCATCGTAAATGGTCATAAAAAGTTAAGTAACTTGATTTGCTACAACCGCGGGAGCCAAATTAAATTACTTACAGCAAAATGAAATCGTAGCTCCTGCCGCTGTCTCGATAAATTCTCATGGTATTATAACGGTAACTACAAATAATGGTAAATAAACAACAGTATTTTACTATAAATGACTTGTTTTTATATCCATCTCAGTTGGAATTTGTAAAGATTTGGAAATTAACAGGATTATTGTTTTATATTGGAGGATGATTGTAGAGAAGTATTTCGATGATCACTCGTATCGTACCAAATAAATAACACAATTTAATGGTGTGTGGGGAGATTTTCATGTGTACGTAGATGTTGTAGGCGTTGAGGGATCGTAAAGTTTTAAAAGTAAGTATCTTACCTTTCTTTTCCGAATGCATCAAGTTAGTTAAAATACGATGCCGCCAAATGTGGAAAGAGTACTTTGACGAAAGGGCAAAAGAAAAAGGTATTTGGTACCGAACGATCCAGCCAGAACTTATTAATACACCATGGATAGATTGCTCACTTAGACGGCAAGAAATTGTGACAGCACTGAGAATTCGTTCGGGGCACATTCCACTTAACAAGTTCGGATTCTTGATGCGCAAAGTTGCTACACCCAACTGCTCAGAGTGTGATATGGTTGAAGATGTTTACCATATTTTAATGGAATGTGTACGGAACGAGTCCTTTAGGAGCCAGCTGAAAACATGCTATGATATGTTTACTAATGTCGGTGGCTGCAATAGTGCTCTGGCGTATCCTCTGTCAGATGAGGCCAGAGCACTGTTCAAGCTAGTTAATATAGGTATAAGTAATCGTAGTTAAGTGTGTTTGTGTGATGATTATATGGAGCGACATAATCGCCAAGCGATAAAGCTCTTTAATAAAGATTTAAAAAAAAAATGTAAAATGTTCCCCATAACATTATTCCTAACGCTAGTCAAACCCGAACATACGCATAGTATGCAGTCAGTTCTTCAAGGATCGCCATAACTCGCTGACTAACATCATCCCACAATGTCGGATAAGCGGGATAATAAAGAGGATCATTCATTATGCAGCTAGATCGTAAATGCACGATGCGACGTGATGGTAATCGCATTACGCCTTCTGTAGAGCTTTAGTACGCGACGCGGGTACAAGAGCGGGTGTCAGTTCAGCTAGAGTTGAATAGAATTATAACATTGTTATCCATTTTTGCATTTATATGGCGTTAGATATTAGGTTTCCTACTCCGTCATATCAAGACCCGATTGGGGTTTCTTACATTTAGGCGAATTTCGTAACATAGGCTGTTTCTGTTAATCAAGTTAGTGTGTGAAGTTTAAACACACTTCGGAGCGCTCCAATCCAATCCTTTAATACACCTATACTTACAAACACATTTCATATTAAGTAGGTGGTGGTATGGTTCATGGTGCACACTGCTACTTTACAGACAAAGGATTGCAAGACTTCAGAGAGAAGAAGCAAAATCTAAATTTATTTCAACATCTCGTTTGCTCGATAAATTCAAGTATGTTAGAAAAAGAATTACAAAATTACGATTCATCTATCTTTGACATTCTGATTAGACCATCTGATCCATGTGTTGGAAAAGTAGTATTCTAGTCTTCAACGTGCTACATTTATTCATAAGCTTCTGCAATGCATCTCAGACTGGTGTCCTAAATGCACTGGCGTCACACGCTTCGACAAGACGCGTGCACGACGTGACTAGCCCTCAAACTGCTAGATCAGGCTTCACAGACTTCAGATGAAAAATATGCAGTGTCGTGAAAATATTTTAATGTTGAGTGATATAAGTTGGAACCTAGATTCTTGTAAGGAGTTAGGAGTTTTTAGACAATAGGAAACTAAGCATTCCACCAGAGTAAATAACGTTTGTGTTGGAACGACTGCAATCAAACACTTTCAATTCACATCTGTTTTCTTAAAAAAATTAGTGACGACGCCGACCGCGACTGACGTGACGATTTGTAAATCGATGAAGTGCATTTCTGTGACTCAATTTATCGAAAAAATTGGCAGGGTGTAATCGTACGTTCCTGCATCCGCGACTCGTGGAATGTTACCTTTTTACAACGCTCATGAATTTAGACAATTTTCGGGGTGATTTATCTTCGTTTTACTCATTAAATAGTGTTATTGTGGTCTCATAGCATACAATTTATATGTAATTCACTTAATTTATATCATCTTACTTCCAAAGCATTTGAAATTGAACAAAATTGAGCAAAAATTGGTTTTATCCGTATAGGTATATTGTTACTCGAAATAAATGTAAGTACTAATATTGTCTTCTATTACCGCGATTGTTATTCATTGAAATTAAACACTTTAGAACGGATTAATCGCGTTTATTAACACCATGATCCTACGTTTCGAGCCCTTCACAGCGCTCTTTTTCACAGGGTTAAGATGATGACTCACTAAGTACTAATTTTACTCTTTTACTACTTCAAATGAAGATCAGGGTATTATAAAGTTACATCTGCCAAATTGTTAAATTACCAATATTTTTGGCATCATTTGAGTTTAAGTATTTTTCAAAGGCAGGCTCTTTTAAGCATTAAGCTAGAAGAATTCTCGTTTTAGCCAAAAAATTATAATCCAAACTTCATAAAAACACCGACGTCAGATTATCATAATTTGAGGTAAACTACCTCTACAAATGATATTGTTTTTTTATCGCTTGACTAAACGGATACTAGCGACTTTTTTTGTAGATACCTTTTATATTTAAAAAAATAATGTTCAGAATTTCGGGGCGCATGAAAGTACTCGTATACAATATCACTCGTACATAATATCTGTAGACGTACCTAAGTTAGTGTTCCGTATTCAATTTTTTAAGAAGATTACACGACTTATTTATGACCTAGAGTCGTCGACAAGCTTTTCTTCTTGTTTTCTTTTATTACTTATACAATCAGGTAAAGCTTAGTACAATGCTTTAGAGTCATAATCGAGTTTACTGTTGCATAGACCAGTAGATTTGAATCAATGATTCGGATAATTCGGTAGCAAGCAAGTTGATACTGGAAAGGTAAGGTTAGGTTACCAATATTAGATCTGAATATGGATATTTAATCTTGTTATGATATTCATGATTCACATTGTAGCAAAATAATTAAAATTAAAAAATAAATTACTCGTAATTTACTCACACCAAACTAAGGAAGGCTAGATAATTAAGTCACGTAAGTACTAAGTATTTTACGGTTTATTTAGAATACAGAAACTGGGCTCCAAGACGAAAACGATATGGCGTGTCCGATTATAAAGAGTAGAATCTATGATTTAAAAAATGCTTTAGTACCGGTGTTTATCGATGTAAGTGATTAGTGCTACTTTTTAGACATGGAAGGAATCTTTCCGCTGAAATCTTCATCTTAAATCCGAAATATTTTAACACTTTCCAGCTTAATCCCTCTCCATGTCTGCTTCAACAAATGATGATGGACGTTGTAACGCTGATGATTGATAAAAT
Source organism: Lathronympha strigana (assembly GCA_949128165.1). Taxonomy (NCBI): domain Eukaryota; kingdom Metazoa; phylum Arthropoda; class Insecta; order Lepidoptera; family Tortricidae; genus Lathronympha; species Lathronympha strigana. The sequence continues at coordinate 5,050,852 of OX421914.1, forward strand.
GGATCAGTCATAAATGAACATGAATGATGATGTTCAACCCAGAGATTCAGATTTCAAAGGCTGAGATACACATATAATAAGAAAGATATTCAAAAAAGAAAAAGAAAGAGAAAAAAGAGAGAGAGAGAAAGTTATTCTTTAGAAAGAGATTCTTCTTATAAGATTTATAAGAAGGAAAATGACAAAAATTGCCTTTCTACCCGATGTCACATACATATCACGTGAAAACTTCCACTTACCGAACCATGACGCTATTAAACGCTATCTTCATTTGTCACTACATACATTTCAGCATTCACAAACACATCGTGTACTGAAAAACCAACAAAATTTAAAATTCTCATCAGTCTGCGTACGCGGGGCCCCGGGCGACATCTTCCCGGTTTAATATCTCAGCTCAGTATTTTTACGAGATTTTTAGTGCGCAGGCCTCCTGCATACCTAATCAGGGCGTTATTTACTGCGTATATACTTTATAGTGGCGCTGTACTATGATTTATAAGTGGTATATAGCGGCGGGCGTGATGAATATTTAGATCGGAGAACTGCCTGCGCGGGATGATAAATGTAGCCAGCGGTGTCATGAGCTCATGAGGATACATGTTGGAACATAATCTTTTGCATGGTTATAAGAGTTATAACTTATAAGTAGGTACCATTTACATTTGATATTGATCTAGAGGTGCGGAAATGTATTAAATTAAGTAAATTTAATTATAAATGTTCACTAGTTTGCTTGTAATTTGAAATGGCGGGCACCAAACAATAATTAAAGGCGTTCTGACGGTTGAAAAATTCAACGTTTACTGCAACGCCTTCTAATACTTTTAAGGCAAACACGTGATACCTCCTGCTTTCTACCGTGATGTAACTATATTAGATACTTCTAAACGCGTGTAAAGACTGTCATTTCATTAAATTAGCCATGTTTTGCAGAAATCACACGACTTTAAATTTTACTCCTGTAAGAACGAAGTGATGGAGTTAAAATAATCAAATTGTATGGAAATATTAATTTATTTATTTAACCTTTATTGCACAATACAAGAAAGTACAAATGGTGGACTTAATGCCTTAAGGCATTCTCTAGTACATATCTACATATATACCTACATATTATATTTATATGATTAAATACATATTGTTGTACCCATGCACAACCGTTATACAGATTATGAACGTTTAATTAAATTAGAGAGGAGTTTTCGTAACTTGCGTTTGAAGGAAAATTTGCTCTGTGTCCAGATCCAGAGGTCTCCTGTCACCGTGCGCGTGAGATAGACTACCTGTCTTTTTCTTACTGTTTTGTATTGAAAGAGGCGTGTGTAGCCTATCATACTGTTGCACCACTTTCGCTAGGGTTACACTTGTAAATAAAAACCTGATGTTAGTGACCCGAAACTTTTGCTCTCGAGTGTATGTACTCGTAATTTCCTCGATCTTCGAACCGCGAAGGACCAGCAAAATACTTACTCAACATAGCAGGCTGAAAAAGAATCTTAAGTACCAAACCCTAACAGCCCATTCTTCCAAAAGTAACTAAAAACTAGTGCTCCTGGTCGTGACCGTGTTTCGTGAACCCGTAGCCGAATCTCCGTTGCTGTGTTACTCGGCAACGGAGATCCGCTCCGTTTGCTCCGTGTGATTCGGCTACGTGTAATTAAGATACGTAGCTACGTGTACACGGAGATACGTATCTTATTTATACGTAGATCGGATCCAGTCGTGACCGTGACGTTAAGTGTAGATTTTATGCGTGTTATTAAACCCCCGAATGTAATGCAAGGGGCGAGTTTTTAATTTCAGTTTCCATACTTTTGCATTTTAAATAAAAAATTAAGAGATCAAAAATAATTAGATGCAAATATTATGTTGGAGGCAAAAATAATAGACCAGTACAAATTGTAAAAGATGTGTATTAAAAGAAGCCGAGCGGAACCGAAGCCGAGATTCGCGGGAACGTAGCCGAATCCAGAAACGGATACGTATCTTTGACGTGACCGTGTAGTACGGGATCTTAGCACCGCCGGTGCTAAGGCTACGTAGCTACGGTTCCGCGTGTAACACGTATATCACAAGCCCTACTAAAAACATCCATAACTTTGTATTTCAAGCAATTAACCCTCCGAAACCCCAATCACTCAACTCGCCCGTTAACTGGTCATTACCATACGATCTCGCTCAATAATGGCCTGATTTGCCCGGCCATTAGCACTACAACTTTGTCCATTAGTCCCGGGACCGGGCGTTCCCGGTAGCGGGCATTCCCGGGTATAAATCCTCTTGATTTACACCCCCGGATGTAGTTGTGATCAATTAGTTTAAGGAAATTTATTGTGGATATTTAAAACTTAGCGTCCAAGCTAAAAGTATAGTGCGCTAATATCGGTGTTGTGGCTTGAGGAAGACAGAAAGTGACTTTAAGACTTAAAGTTTAAGCAGACTCTCTGAGTCCTATTTTCCGTAATATGTGCCAACTTTGCCACCAGAAATATCTTTGCCCAAATAGACATTTGTTGTGTAAAGTGGGTGTGGCAACGTATCCTCCTCCTCCTCCTCCTCCTCCCTCCCATCCCACCTCCTCCTCCTCCTGATCCCATGGACCGCACGCCGCACAAACGTATCCATAATAGCCCAGATCAAACTGGAAAATTAACCGAGACTATCTACCATTTGTCTTCAACGTCACATAGCTTGCAGAGACCACGGCAACTTGGAGAGACTTGTGATGGGAAAGATGGATGGTACACGCCCTAGAGAACAAAGTCCAACGCGATGGTGTGACCAGATATCGGCCCAAATGGACATAACACTGAGCAACGCCTTCCAAAAAGCAACCGATAGGGAGAAGTGGAGAGCGGCAGTAAAGGAAATTAGAAAGCGGAGTCACGATTCTAAGCAGTGGGGGACCGAATTAGAAGAAGAAGAGAAGTCATTTGTTATGATGGGCATTGTTGGCATTTACAAGTCACAACATTACTGTTTTAAATTGTATGCCGTCATAAAAATATTTATTTGGACGAAAATATCCCCTGGTGGCAAAGTTGGCGCATATTACGGTTTAACTTATATGTATCAAAATTAAATACCAAACAGAGTTTGACGGTTGTGTTATTCAATAAACTTGAACCCTCGGAATTTATCTGTGGAGTAACGATCGTGTGGAAAGATTCAGAAACTGACAGTAGCTTAATTGATAAATACATTGGATTATATTGGGTTACTTTTTTAATTATCATAATATGTTAAATATATATAAAACTTATTGGAGTTCAAGCATGTGACCAGGGTTTGGAACCGGCATTGTTTTTAAAACCCCGAAATACCCATAATGAGAATTATTTTATGCTCTTTATGTAGAGTCACACCACGTTATCTCTTCGAAGCAAACTAACTAACTTTAAAGTGTTATTTTAAACGTCAAACTTCTATGAAATTATGAGGATTAGTTAACACTTTCACAGTCTGTTATAATATCACAATCTATGAAACGTAGCAGATAACAACTTCGTATTATTGTTATTGTGCATCCAATTTAAAATAATAAATATAGTGCTGGAAAAGAACCTAAATAAACCGGTATTTCTGTATGGAGAAAGTGCCGGTGTCCAAGCCTATAGCATGACATAAAAAGCATATTTGTTCTTGATTGTCCTTTTAAACATTCTTTGTTCTACCTACTTACTTACTTGGAAGCCGCACTTGCAAATAATCGTCACATTTATCCAAGTTTTGAGTAGCACTCCGCTCAGTGAGACGATTCACTTACTTCTTTGACTGTGTAATTATTATCAATTTCATATGTCGAGATGCAAAATCAAAGCAAGTGCGGATCCCATAAAAGAATTACCTAGTCCATTATCTGATTTTAGCCACGACTGAGTTGCGGACGCTTGAAAACCTTTTAGCGCTTAAGGTTCTGAAGTTAAAGTGGTAAATTCAATGGCTTTTTGTTTGCTGATTGCGTTAGATGGCCGATGGTGTCATTTAGGAGATGAAAGGGATGCACAAAGCGAGAGGGTAATCGCAATTGTGCAATCATTGTGCATTAGTGTCTCTACCATGGGTAGATTTCGAAGGAAGATTTCGACAGGTTATCAACAGTTGCCTCCCGCTTTCATCCGCAAGTGCGAGAAAGATGCATTGATACTGCATTGGCGTAGACGCTAGCGACTATAGATTTCTATAGTAGATTATAGATTCCATTAGGCTGGCGCAGAGCGGCGGCACTAGTCGACAGAAGCAGACGGGGAATGGTCGTAATTATTAATTCGTTTTAGCTAAATATATTCTTAATTAAGTTGTTATTAATACATTTTAGCTTAGAGAACCTCTAAGGTTTTACTCAGGGCAACCAAGTTTGGAAAATATTTTTTGAATTCTGTTTATTACAATGTGCTACTATCTGTTTTAAATGAAGCTTACATTATTTAAAAAATAATAAAAGCTAAATTTAATTAAGTAGGGAGGTAACATTCAGTATGTTCATTATAAAATAACTGGCAAGTGGCAAGTCGAATTGGATGTTAATTTAATTTTCCTCTTGTTTTTCAATATGAACATTTTTTAATTTAAAGCATGTTTGCATGAATGTTTTATAAAATTAAGTCTACAATTAGTATTATTAACATTTCCATGTTTTGAAATAAGCTAAGTGCAAGAAGCTTTTACCAAAACAGGTTTAAGAATATTTTTGAAGACGCGCGATATTTTAGGATAATATATATTATAACATTGATAATTATTTAAAGGTAATTTGTTAAGTAGATTTATGCTTAATATACCTTCTAAAGGTATGCTTAATTACTCGCTATAATTCAATTTTTTACTCGACTCTTAGTAATTATGAAGTTTAGGTATTACAAACGTAAACTTAAGAACACACCTCTTATGTATTTTGTGATTATAAATATAATTAAAATTTTCAGATAATTACCTAAGTAGGTACTTAATGAAAATGTGTAATTAATTGTACCTATACCTATAGCCATTCCTAGTTACCTACTTAAAAGCTAGACTAAATATACAAAAGGAGCTCTATCTAAATATAAATTAAATGAAGATGTTATTATAGTTCTGAAATTGTTATTATTCATGAAATAAAGAGAGGTAACTTATTAAAAAAAAATTAAGAGCTCAAAATCTTTAGTTTTTCTAAACACATAGGTAGGTAAGTCATATTGATTTTAATTGTAACATCATAACTATCATAAGCGATTCTGAAAACTTTTGAATATTTATAATTACATAATATAGGTACCTATCTAACATAATTAGGCCACCATTACAACATTCCAACAAGCCACTCCACTCACAACCACAACAGTAAATAAAACGCCCTCATTAAAAAACTCACCGGCACAAAACACAGACTACATAGCTCAATGCTAAGTATATAATTAATATGTACGCGGTTTAAATCCTTAATCAAGCCTTAGACAATGCGGCCGCCATCTTGCCCCCCCGCCCCCCGCGCCGCCGCGCGCCCCGCCCCGCGGGTGGCACTCGCGCTGATGGAGTCGCGTTTTTGATGGTCTGATTTGATTAGTCTCTACCATTTTTTTAGTTTTTGTTGTGGGTGTAGTTTTTAGTTTTAAGGTCGTTTATTTATGTTGTTTTATATGGCCCCGGGATTCGAATCCTGGTAAGAGCATTTATTTATGTGTTTATCATGAATTCCTAAATTTATTCCTGAGCTATGGACGTCTTATATGTATTTATGATAAGTACCTATGCATATAGTACCTACCTACCTACAAGCATTGCTTAGTTTGGTACTAGGTCGATTTGTGTGAGATTGTCCCCAAATAGTTACCTACTTATTTATGTTACGTCCTACGCATTTGTAATGATTTCAGACAATAAGCGTGGAAAATGATCACGAAAGAGGAAAATATAGATAGGTACTAACTTTTATTACTGAGTAATATTTTTCCTCATAAACCGTTAACACACTTTTTTACTGTCGAATTATTTTTCAAAGCAAATAGGTTTAAGGCCCCACTGATGCGTATTCAAAACCAAATATTTTTGTGTGCTAAGTATGTTTTTATTTCATGTGTAAAATATACATTCAGATGACTCAACAGAGTTGATATTGAGCTATGTACAGTCAGCTGCAGAGTTAAGTGTTCCCCCCGTCCCCGTCATACACGTTGCACGCATGCATAGAAACTCAGCATAAATATTCTTCACCGTACAGTCAAATGCAAAAATAAGTATCGGCAAAATCGTCTCATAAATCTGGTAGGTAGGTACTTCGCTCTTTACACCTGAATAAGATGCTGAGACATATTTTTGAGAATTTTGAGTATGTGTTTACCCATATGTTTATGGGTACTTGACTGTACCTAATTTCGCTACCTTACCTACTTACGAGTATGATACTGAGTTTCTTCCTCTGTAGGGATGTTGTTATTTAAAACTTAATTAAATGATCTTTGAATTTTCCTGAATTGTTGATAATCAGCCAAACACGACAACCAACAAAAACCTAACTCTGTCGCATAATTCCTAATTGTGACAAAACGTGATTACGTTATAATTGTTCTAAGCCGAGCGTTCCTGGCGAGCTCCTTATAGGCCTTCCTATTATACACCTTAAGTACAAAGTCATAGAGCCTACTTCACGTTGCCAAAGCGCTGAAGAAAAGGCGCCATTGTAAAAGCAAACTTAATTTCAGGTGGCACGGTGTGTTTTCCTTTGTCCGTTTGGTGGTTGGGTGAAAAATGAGCAAGACTTGTTGGGATTAAAAATTATACTTCCTTTGTGTTGTCGTGATTTACGGGTGTTATTGTTTTGGCGAGATTGTGGCGACGCCTAGTTGGCTCCAGGTAGAGACAAGGGAATAAATAGACTGGAACTGGACGTCTCGATACAAAGTGACCATGTTGAAAAGACTCTGGGCTTCGAAGTGACAGGAGATCTTCTTTTTCTTTTCCCAGTGTTTTCGCCACGGCTCAGGGAGCCTGAGGTCCGTTTATGGCAATTGGCAACTAATCCCAAGATTTGGCGTAGGCCCTAGTGTTACAAAAGCGACTGCTATCTGAATTTCCAACCCAAAGGATACTACTAGCCCTTAATGGGATCTCGTGTCCGAATATTTAGACAACTAGGAAAAAAGTGAATTAGTAGCATGAAGCGAAGGGCAAAGCGCTATACTCATCAATCTCATCATATTACTGTCCCATGTAAATGTGTCTATGATTACGCCGGGCGCCTCCTCTGTACATAGGTACAAACCTCATCTCATGACAAACCAACCTTCTACTCTTCTTACTATACTTTCTAATTTATGACTCATATAACCTACTGACTAATAACATTAAAGACCTGCTGACCCCTCTGGTCACAGGCACTTACTGGTCCCCGGGTTGACCCGAGGGGCGTCCGCTTGTGGACTTTCTACGATCCAATACCGCAAAAAACTAACCCGGAGTTAAACCATTATAAGCATGAAATTCGACAGCAAACTCCAGGTTAGTTAGCTAACCCTGGTTGCCGCATGTGGCCCTAAGAATCAGGAGTTCATGAAATGTAGGGGAAGTCTGCAATGTTTTTATTATTGACACCCTTTATTGTTAGCTTGTCGTTGCTGTAGATGAGTGCAAGACTGGACTATTGTTTCTATCGGTCACCGGGCACTATCCCCAAAGTAATTGTTTTCTATACTATATCTCAGATTTTGTGAAGATCCTCGTACTCTACTTATTAAACTTGTATTGTTTTACATGAGCAGTAGTAATATCCGAGTGTAGTGAAAAATGATAATAAGTGAATTCGTGTATAATAAAATCCTAATATATTTTCAGTAGCTTGATTTCCCTTACACACCTCACATTTGATTAGACTCTGTCCACAAACTGGAGCACAAACTCAGTCTTAGGAGTATTCCGGAATAGTAAAAATTATGTGAGGTCGGGGAAGGGCCCTTGATAATTCCCAGGCTCCCTTCCCACCACACCACGGTCTTGTAACTTCAAGGCAAGTGCATGCATGGAGCCAGCATGAAAAAAATTTAAGAAAAGTGCAACGGCATGTTTCAATCCAACTAAAATGTGTTTATCTTCTCCAAACTTCGTCAGTTAAGAATAACACTATAAATTGAATTATAATTAATACATATTTGCATTCATGCTTTACAATTGTATGAATAACAACACAATTTAAGTTATTTAATTTCAACCTACAGATTTGATTTGGGTAATAGACAATAGTAGATTACGTAAGGAAGCATGTAAAGTAAGAAAGGTCTCACGTCTCGTGTAGTTCAGTTCATGTTCATAAACATGTGATCTGAGGCTTTCTTATTTACTGGCCGAGGTTTGTACATTATTCTTCCACTCGACGCAGTCAGCAAGCGACGAATTTGTTTAGCGTAGCGGCCTGCAATTGGCTGCTTGCCGGCCAAAGGGCGTACAAAGTTACGTTGCAAGACTTAAAGCTAATTACACCCTATTAAAAGAATGTGACAAATACAAAATACTAAATCTATATGAGCAGTGTCAGGGGAGGGCTATATATTAATTGCTTGCCAGCTGGTGCACTGATTTATTCTCAGTTTCAGTATGTTAGAGAAAATAAGGTCCAGTATCCTTAACTTTGTAAGTCAGTTATCCTTCTGGAAGCATTAAGGTATCTGCACACGCAACGTGATGGAGACGGGGCAGGAGAAATTTTGTATGCGGTTGTAAGTGTTGTCGAAGGCAGTACGCCCCGCGCCGCACAATCAAAATCGCCCCCGTCCGGCTAAAATCACGTAGCGTATGTAAAGGCCTTTAGTTAGTTAGTTAGACTCACCGGTAGGCGGTCTGGAGGGAGGGGGCCGTGGCTACGGGCGCCCCCCACCCGACACTGCGCTCGATTCTTAAACAAAATCATCACGGTCAGAGCGTCAACGGCTAGCACATTGTGAATTTTATCACTTGTCATGTTATCGACAGCGGCGACTCAAACGCGATAAGATTCATAATTATAAAACTCTCTACAACACTACACTTTTGGTGACGCTTTTTATCATCGGCATAGAAAGTAGGATTTAGAAAGAACTGAAAGAAGCCACCAGAGTAGACAAGGTAGGATTAATTTTATGTACATAAAGACCTTGATAAGTGAGTTAGATAAAATACTAACGACGACCTAATAAGTAGTATTTGTATTTGTATTTTTCTTTATTTCTATTTTTCTGCTCGTCGCAGTCGGCAAGCGGCGAATTTGTGTAGCGTAGCGGCCTGCAATTGGCTGCTTGCCGGCCGGAGGGCAGACATTAAAATAAAACATCTAAGACTAAGTACAATACACAACTTACCTGATGACAGTGATGATCCTACTATTTCCGTAGGCACTGTCTTTGTGGAGTAGGTAGTACGAGCAATCTTGAGTATTACAATTGTAAAATGTCTTATACTAAGCGACAGATAATCAAATTTTATTTTGATACACAGAGCTGATTACAGGGTCAGTTGTACAAGCTCTATTTCGGATAGCTAGAAATTTGGACGACGACCATAATTTTAAAGAATCGTATGCTCTTGCATGCATTTCTGTGTGCCTACCATGAGTTTTACGAGCCACAAGTCGATAGCGACTGAGCAAATCGAAAGCATTTGCAACTCGCTCTCATCAGTTAAGAACGAGCAAGATGAAAATACTTTCGAATCGCGCAGTCGTTAGCGATTGTCATTCTACAGCAACTCATGGTACCGGTGCTGTAATTGTTAGGTACCTGCTAGAAATCAGTGTCTTTAATCTGTCTTAAGCTTGACACTAGTCGCGTAGAAATAATATAGGTAGGTACCTATTTCATATTTAAAACTGATATGAAACGACATGTCTGTCTTGAAGATACAGTACTAATTATGTAGGTATGTAAAGTCATATTGTTGCGTACAAAACGTCTTACAACTGAGGTTTGGTGGACGACGGACGTGAGCCTGTGTTGTGCATAAAAAATTGGCAGTTAGCACTGAAGAAAAAAAGGAAAGGAACGGAAGAAAAGAGGAGGAAGAGTATCTGATTGGAATGCTTCTTACCGGAGTTCGTATGTATATTTTCATGATTATTTATTCTTAAAGGTAATTCAAACTGCCCAAGACTGAAGCAAGAAGAAGCCGATGATTCGAACCTTAAAACCCCAACGCACGTAGGAAGCAAAATAAAAAGAGAAGAGAGACAATATTTCTATTTCTGATTCCTTTAAATTTGTATAGAAAACTCTTAACTGTAACCGTGAACAGATAGGCTTTTGTTTCGCCTGTTTGCCTCGCCCCTCCAAAAAACAAAATGGTCTCACCAAACTCACCAAGTAGCCAGGGCGCGACGGTGTCGTTCTCCTTAGCTGACTTCAGTATGGTCTCCGGTAGCGGCAAGGAGTGTCGCACCATGGCGCCGTACAGCCCGTATTCGGCCATGATGGTGGAGCGGCCCCAGCACTTTTCTGTCTTGCGCCATTTCGCGCGTCGGTTCTGGAACCAGACCTGTTGAAGAGCAGACGGTTGTAAGATCTCAGGCTAGTGGAATTGATACATTGAATTGTTTTACAGGTAAAGTAGGAGCTTTTAAAACTACATTCAAGTTGCCAAACTCCAAAAAACCGGCCAAGTGCGAGTCGAACTCGCCCACCGAGGGCTCCGCACAAAGGATGCGGTACCTAAGGTCATAAATGGAGGGACCCCATTTATGACCTTAGGTACTTAAAAATACTGGTGGCACGGAACTCTCAGTGTGCGGCAATTATACAGTTTTCGGATTTTCTCCTATACTTCTGCTACAAGCTCTTGCTTTTTGCCAGATTTCGTGGTTCTAGGTCAACGGGAAGTACCCTATAGGTACATTTTGATTCCCATTGCAAATGTATGGGAAATGCGACATAAACGGCCGTATCTTTTGATTGCGTTGACCTAGAGATTTTTTTTCACAGCTTCAAGGGACTGCAGATTTATGTATGTGGTATTAATTTCAACTTGCTACCTCTACGCGTTCTCGGGATAAAGGGTCTCGCTCGACAGATAGACAGACGGACGGACAACAAAGTGATCCTATAATGGTTCCGTTCTTACTTTAGAGGTACAGAACCCTAAAACTCAACTTAAAGTTACATTTCCTGTGCTGTGTGCAAATACCGTATTCACTTACTCGTTCAGAAACAAATTTCAGTTTACTCAGCACAACTTAGTTCGCTTTAAAATACAATAAAGTTACTTATAGTTAGTTAGTTCCTGCTACAGGCGGCAGCGGGCATAGAAAACAAACCAATTAACCGAACAAAACGCATCTAAATTAAATTTTCAAATTCGGTGAGCCCGCTTAGGGTTGTCACTGCACGGCATAGGGGATATTTGTTGCGTAAGATTGTAACGCTTTGTAGTGGGCTTAGGGATACAAGTAAAGAATAATTCTAAGTGGGGGATCATGTTTAATATGTCAATGTGTTCTTGTTAATTGAGTAATGTTCTAGTTTGTTGTTGATTATATTGCGTTTTAGCTACTTTGTTATTGTTTAATAGTTTTAAAGTAACAACCTTTACTTATTTCCTGACGGTAAAAATAGTTTGATATTGTCTTGCTATTTGCGATATATAGAAAATCGAATATAAAACTGGCATTTTACCTAACATTTAATATTATTAAAAGAAACAAGAATAATACTTATTTTATTTTATGCTATTACGTTTAATCGATTATAGCCATGTACAAAATAGGACCATATTTTTCGATCTAATAATTTGTTAGTGTATGTTTACAACAGAAAAGACATTAATGTATTACCAAACAAACTTAACCAGAATTTGTATAAAAAATGAATTTGTATATGTACCTATAATAAATTTAGAAACTAGTAAACATCGTAGTCTGGTAAAATATATTTTTCATATAATCTGCTTTTTAATAAAAGCATCCCTTATCAAAACCCAAGCGCGGCAGCCCTGCGCTCCAAACAGTTAATTTCTAATTAAATCCGTTAATTACGCGATCCGCTGCAAATTAATACCGCACCGACTGTACATGTCTGGGTTTAAAGCGGCTATATATGCTGCCGACTATACAGTCGTAGGTACATAGCTGCCGGGAGTTACAACAGGGCGATCCTAGTATAATAATATCTAAGGTAAACCGCCCAATGGATGACACTGGCCCAGTGGATGACTATTTTCAGTTTGTTTGAAAAAAAGATATCGCTATATTTGCTATTAATATAACCAAAAATAGACAGCTTTGCGAATTGTGTTCAAAAACGTCAGTCGACTAAATAAACAATTTACTATTTAAGGGACAGTTTCCGTAAATGGGTGTTTTTAGCGAATCTTTTAAGAACTTTTATCGTTAAAGTCAAGATCATAACCACAATTATGCGTGTTTTTAGTCAATCACTATTAAAACTTAAATAATTTGTTAAACTATTTCGTGTTATTTTGATTAAATTACTATTTTGAAGATCGGTTGGCGGGTAGAGGGAATTCGACTGTCATTCATTAGTCCAATTTCAGAGGTAGTAGAAAACTGAAATAATTTGACACTGGTAAGAATATAAAACATTTTATGGTCCTCATAGCACGCAGAAAAAAGTGGTTTATATATTTGCATGCAGTAGCTATGTAGCTATATTTGATAGGTCAGAAGTTATTTGTAAAAATGTATGAATATTGAATACCCTCCCTAAAGTGTCATCCACTGGGCCGTTTACCTTACGGCTGTATATATACGTATATTACTACACAATGGGAATATGTGGTGTTTCTGTGTACCTAATGATCGGAATAACAACTATTCACATATTTTACTGGATATAACAATATTTGACATAATGCTACTACGATAATGTTTGCATCTTGCTCGTTCTTTGTGCGTACCATGAGTTGTTTTCGATTGCGACTGCGTCATTCGAAAGTATGTCCGTCTCGCTCTACCACTACTCTGGCAAGACCGAGACGGACATACTGTCGAATCATTGTAAGCACACTAATCTGGTGCCTACGAAGCAGGAGGTCCCGGGTTCGAATCCTGGTCAGGGCATTTATTTGTGTGTTTATCACTAGCCGTAAGACTAGCTCGATTTGTGTAAGATTGTCCAATGATATTTATTTATTTATAAAAAAAGCCAAAGCTAGGATGACATTAACGCAGAGTACCTACATACTCGCTTTTTCCTAAAGCACACTCGCGCACACAAATTAATCACAGATACGTAGTTATTAAGGGCTACAAAAGCGGACAAACAATTACCTTTGCGGACCAATCTGGCTGATAAGATTACGGCATTATGTTGGGTTAGACGTTTAATCACAGGAAGCTTAGCTCTGGGTCTGTATGATTGCCGGTTAAATGCATTAAGAGGAAATGCAGAACTGACCACAGAGTTGTGCTTATCTCGAAATATGAAACATTTCAAATGCCTGAAATAACTGTGAGAGCGTCATATTATAGTATGTTTCTTTCAAAAAACCGAACCGAGAGATAAATAAAACCGCACCCAAAGGGAACAACATTGCCACATGATGTCACACATAAAAATTGGTACAAGTCAAATTTATAACGCAATAAAAAAATACCTGCGGATGGAAATCTGAATTTGATTTTAAGATAAGATAAGATAAGATGTCATTTATTGTTTAAACTGTGTACATTCAGATGTCATAATATAAAATAAAGTTTAGATCCAACAGTTTGCCCATTTCGGACGTACAATTATAAACTTAAAACTAAATAAACAATAACAAAAACATTTCATTAAAAAACTTAAGCCATGTGCATAAAATATTCATTTAAACTATAAAAACTCTTAACTAATAACCACCTCTTGAGCGTGTTTTTGAACTTAATCCCGTTTTGCGACTTTATGTGTTCAGGTAAATGATTATAAATATCAATTCCAGAAACGTATGTGCTCTTCCCAAGTATGAAGCTGGAGGCTTTAACCGTACAAATATCGTGTTTATATTGTGTTCTGATATTATCCTTAAGCTCACTCTTTTTGGTAAAAATGTCATTTTGCTCCTTAACTAATAAACAAATTTCTAATATATAAATGCATGTCAGTGGTAATATATCATTGTCCTTAAATAGTTCTCTTACGGATTCCAGAAACCTAAACTTAAATATAATTCGTAAGCATTTTTTTTGTAATATAAATGTTGATTCAACATTTACTGAGTTTCCCCAAAATATTATTCCATACTTCAGGTGGAGATAAACATTTCCATAGTATGCCTTCTTTGCGACGTCGGTTGAAGTTATATTCGTCAAGATTGATAATGCATAGAATGCGCTGGCTAATTTTTTATTTACTTTCTCAATGTGGCACTTCCAGTTTAGGTTGCTGTCTATTATGACACCTAAGAAATTTGTACTATTCACTTGTTCGACTTCTTTACTATTAATTACTATATTAATATTTTTTGGCTTCTGGTTATAGTTTACAAATTGCACAATTTTAGTTTTGTCTATGTTCACACTTAAGTTCAATGTTGACAACCAATCAATTACAAGTTTCAAGGTATTATAAAGCTCGTTAGTTACATCCGATTTCTTATCCTCACAGATGAAAATAGTAGCATCGTCGGCAAACATGACACACAAGTGTTTCATTATTAAGGGAAACTCGTTTACATATACCAGAAACAGCAGAGGTCCCAAGACACTGCCTTGAGGTACTCCTTGAAAGGTGATTTCGTATTTAGACTGTACTTTTGTCACTGTCTTTGTATTCCTATCATAAGAGTCTAATACCGTGGCTTGTGTTCTTTTATTTAGATAAGACTCTATTAATTTTTTCGCGACTCCCCGTATCCCAATATGCTCTAGCTGCTTTAACAGTATCTCATGAGAAACGCAGTCAAAAGCCTTTGACAAATCTATAAATAATCCAATCGAAGTTTTTGCTTTGTTCATATCTGTCCAAACTTTATGTAAAATTTTGAAAATAGCTAATGTTGTATTTTGCCCTTTTCGAAATCCAAATTGATTAGCATTCAATATTTCATGTTTGTCAAAAAACGATACCATGCGATTTAATATAACCTTCTCAAATATTTTTGAGAAATTAGGTAACAATGCAATGGGTCTATAATTATTCATGTCTTGTTTGGACCCTTTTTTATGTAAAGGCCTTATTAATGCCTTCTTAAGGTCGTCAGGAAAGATTCCATTCTCTAATGTTAAATTTATTATATGAGTTAATGGCCCTGCTATACAGGGCGTCCCAAACTTATGGGACATGAAGGGGAAGTACCTTAAATATCGTAGATAGTGAATTTTGCTCAAAGAAGACTTTATGTTATTTTTAAAAGTTAGTAATTCTGCATTCATAGATTTTCTAAAAATTACTTGCTTCGTCTGGGAATCGAACCGACTAAAATGTGAAAAAAAAAATCACCCTTTTTTTATGATGCCAATCGAAAGAACAGCTAAAAAATAATAACTCTGCTTAAGTAACATAGTATTTTAAAAGAAAGGAACAACGTGAAATTAATCATTTTAATCAAATAAAAAACATACATGAAACTGCCGTAGTCAATTAGTTAAGTAGGTATTTTTTTGTAAATTAATTAATTAAATGCTCAAAATGTGATCCCTCTTGTCTTACGCAAATCGCCAATCTTGTAATAAGCCCGCTGCCTGTTGATTTTCTTATCATTTTATGGTGAACACTCGATGTGATATGGCACAATTCTGTTTGCAACTCGCCTACGTTCTCGTATCGCTTTTTGTATAGCATATCTTTCACGTATCCCCAAAAGAAGAAATCTAATGGTGTGAGGTCCGGGGATCTGGCCGGCCATCTAATCGGTCCATTTGTACCAATCCATGTAGGAAAACATTCATTTAGAAAATCTGCTGCTCTCCGACTATTATGAGCCGGAGCTCCATCTTGTTGGAAAATTAAGTTTTCTTGCTCCGCCGCGGAAAGGTTTCTTATCTTATCCCTTAAAATTTGAAGTATTCCTAAATACTTTTCTGTGTTCAAGGTTCCTTGGTAAAAATGGATTAAGAAAACCCGGTTTTTTAAAAGTCCGCACCAACAGTTAAGTGAAAAACGCACTTGGTTATTAGTTTCAGTGACTCGTAGGGGATTTTCTTTAGACCAAATACGATTATTGTTGCGGTTATACATACCGTTATTGCTAAAGTTAGATTCGTCTGTCCAAATAATATTATCCAAAAAATTTGGATCTTCGAGCAAGCGTGCCTGGATATCAAGACAGAAATTTTTTCTCCTTTCTGTATCGCCCGGAAGTAACTTTTGAACCAATCGTCCTTCAACATAACTCTTAAAACCGTGTTTTTTTAATACACGGTGTATTTTACTTTTTGAAACTCCAATTTCCTGTTCTCCTTCTCTCACCGATGCTTTCGGAAAAGCCGAAAAGTAAATTAAAATACCAAGTTCTTCGTCGTTGATCGTATGGTTTTCTTGCTGTGGTTCTCTTGGGCGTTTATCGAAACGTCCCAGAGTTTTCAAATTGTTCACAAGCCTTTTCAAAACTTTACGAGACGGTATTTGTCTATCAGGATATTTTACGCCATACCACCGCAAACTTCTAGAGATATCTTTATCGTTCAAAAAATATGCTTCTATTAGATCAAAACTTACTTGATATGCCATGTTCGCAATAAATTAACACAATAACACTTGTGTAAGTGAATTAAGACTAAACAGATCAATATCCGAAAAACTAACGCTTGCACAGACTGTTCCATTTTCAAATTTAAGAACAACATTTAAAAATATCACTTCTTTTTAAAATATCTTAAAAAGTATGCATTCAAACAAACGCTGTCATAAACTGTTCCATTTTCAAATTTAACAATTATTTATTTTTGTTTTAAATTTGCCTTCTGTCTAGCTTACAGAGGACGTATTGAAATACTAAGTTTTATCAAATTATCATTTTATCCACACGTGCACTTATAATAAGGAAAACTTATGCCAGTACCTATTTTATGAAGTGGGTACTTATTTACGAATAATCAATGCTATCTTTAGAATGATAATATCGCTACTTTTCGAACGTCGTCTTCGGCAATAAATAACTTTCTTGAAATTTGACTCAATCATTTTATGGTGTTCCTTTCTTTTAAAATACTATGTTACTTAAGCAGAGTTACTATTTTTTAGCTGTTCTTTCGATTGGCATCATAAAAAAAGGGTGATTTTTTTTCACATTTTAGTCGGTTCGATTCCCAGACGAAGCAAGTAATTTTTAGAAAATCTATGAATGCAGAATTACTAACTTTTAAAAATAACATAAAGTCTTCTTTGAGCAAAATTCACTATCTACGATATTTAAGGTACTTCCCCTTCATGTCCCATAAGTTTGGGACGCCCTGTATACTCTATACTCGATTTTATTAATGTCATAGGTATTTGATCATGTCCAGTGCTATTTTTATTTTGTAATTCTTTAACTATTTTAACTATTTCATCAATGGTCGCTGGTCTCATAAAGATGCTAGATACGATAGGCGGGACAAGTGTTTTATATTGAGGGTTACTTACGTTACGACTGCTGTTTAATTTTATAAAGAATTCATTCATTGTATTAGTAATGTCCAGAGGATTATACCGGGTGGAACGGCTCGACGATCCTTTCCGCAAAAGGGGGATTGTTTAGATTTAGTACTGTATTTCCTCTAAAGAAACTAGGCTCATATTGTAGCATTACCTTATGTTTGTTGTAAGCTTCGGATTCATTGAGCGTCTTTCTAGCTCTATTCCTTGCACTTATCTTTCAGTTCATTGTATGCTTATGCTATTTTATAGTTGATTAAACTGCATTTTGAAGATCTGAAAGAATCCTGTTATTAACTTCAATACGTAGAACCTTTCACACAATGGTTTGACCTAAAATCTCCTAGCGGCTTACCGGCTTATATGTATAACATTCTTCCTCTTCAAGGATAACAGCTTATTTTTGTGAAATTTATCATAATTACTTATATTTTTCCGTTTGTTTACACTTTTTGATATATCTATTTATAAGTATCCATGGTTACATACTTTGTTGTAAATTGTCAATTTCTAAATTTCTTACCATGCAGTTTAGGTTCTCTACATCTTAATAAGTTTGTTTGATATTTAATACTGGTACTTTGTAAATATTTAAATTTAAATTTAACAATTCTAAATTCTCGAGCTGGGGTATAAAACCCCGGCAGCCGTCTACAGAAGTCAGTCTTTCGTCAGCTCTAGTCTTGAGCAGTTTCGAAAATTGAGGCCTGTGCGGGGTCTAGGCAGGCCCCGCACTCTCAAGCGACCTCCCTTCTTGGCCCTCTTCTTTAACTAATCTCCTGAGAAATATAATTATCTTCGAGGAAGCTATCCTACTGCTGCTTGTCGGTTTTACTGACATCTACGAGTATCTTCAATTGACGGCACTCGGCGCAGGCGAATCAACGCCGCCCGAGGTTCTCTACGCCTGACGAACATCGGGCCTGAAGACATCACTTCTGGTGTCCCATTTCGGTGCAGGCGTACATACGCCGCCCGAAACTACCTTCACCTGCTAATACTATTCCTGGTAACCTGTCTTGGAACTCACGCCTTCCGGAACTACTTCGCCCGCTGCTGACTGACTCTTCTTCTACATCCTGCCCGAACCTACTTCAGCTTCACTCCGTACTTACCGCCATAGTGACCTTATGTTTACCGGCTGAAAATAAAGAACCCTAACCCTAACTTTCTTTCTTTTTCTTCCTTTCCTTACTCTAAGTTACGTATCCTCTTTAACGTCAGTTACGGGAGAATACGTAACGTGACAGTTTGGCGCCCAACTCGTTATTTTCAGCTTTTTTTTTTTCTTTTCCTAAATTCAAAAAAAAAAAACTCGTGTCTGTAAATTTTACTTTTTTCGGCTTCTTTTTGGTAATACACATTTTTATTTAAGATTAACTCAGGTCACTATGGCATATCCTAAATTTTTCTTAGATCTGTTTTACTTTTTGTTAACTCTGTTTTAACTTTTTTTTTGTTAATTCTATTTTGACTTTGCTTAGGCCTATTTTAATGTTTTGATTTTTTTTCTTTACTTACAGTGGATTTTAGGTCAAGCTATACCCTACACTTCCAAATTAAAAACTAAACTCTCATTACATGTGATGTCATTCCTTCATCATACTTCACTCTCATCTTAGATTTTACTTCACTTCATTCCATATCTTTTATATTTTATTTTTGTTTTATTTTCTGGCAACTACTTTGCCACTTTTCTCTCTTATTCTTCCTTTTCCTTTTCTTCTATTCTCTTCCCTTCTCTTCAGAGCGGTAGACTAACTCTCTAAAAAAGCCACATAGTCAAAATCTTATAGAGCGGTAGGTCAACTCTTTAAATAAGCCATATGATCAAATCTTTGTATGTTAGGTAGACTACTATTGCTACCACATACTAAAGACTCTTCTTCTACCGAGCGCCTACTCTCATGGGTTCGGTCTATTTTATCTAGTCGGCTCTAAACCGGCTGGGCCTTGTACATAATCTATTTCATTTTTTGTTTTTAAGAGGAGCGGCTGACTACTTCTACAAAAACAAGCCTTAGGTCATTGGGGGAATTCCCTTAGGAGTGTGCGTCATAGAGTGTGAACCACATCCCCTTATTTTGTCAGAGATGTATGTATGAAAAAGTGACAGAGAAGCATGGATGTGTAGGTAATTCCTTATATTTTATAACATTTTTTTAGCACTTCATCACATAACATGCACTTTAGTTGTATTTATGTATTACTTTAACATCACTTAATAATAATATAAAAAAAAACTTTCACGTCTAGTTCACGCAAAAGTTTTTTTTTCCGAGGTTTTTGGGGTAATGTAGCATTACCTTATGTTTGTTGTAAGCTTCGGATTCATTGAGCGTCTTTCTAGCTCTATTCCTTGCACTTATCTTTCAGTTCATTGTATGCTTATGCTATTTTATAGTTGATTAAACTGCATTTTGAAGATCTGAAAGAATCCTGTTATTAACTTCAATACGTAGAACCTTTCACACAATGGTTTGACCTAAAATCTCCTAGCGGCTTACCGGCTTATATGTATAACATTCTTCCTCTTCAAGGATAACAGCTTATTTTTGTGAAATTTATCATAATTACTTATATTTTTCCGTTTGTTTACACTTTTTGATATATCTATTTATAAGTATCCATGGTTACATACTTTGTTGTAAATTGTCAATTTCTAAATTTCTTACCATGCAGTTTAGGTTCTCTACATCTTAATAAGTTTGTTTGATATTTAATACTGGTACTTTGTAAATATTTAAATTTAAATTTAACAATTCTAAATTCTCGAGCTGGGGTATAAAACCCCGGCAGCCGTCTACAGAAGTCAGTCTTTCGTCAGCTCTAGTCTTGAGCAGTTTCGAAAATTGAGGCCTGTGCGGGGTCTAGGCAGGCCCCGCACTCTCAAGCGACCTCCCTTCTTGGCCCTCTTCTTTAACTAATCTCCTGAGAAATATAATTATCTTCGAGGAAGCTATCCTACTGCTGCTTGTCGGTTTTACTGACATCTACGAGTATCTTCAATTGACGGCACTCGGCGCAGGCGAATCAACGCCGCCCGAGGTTCTCTACGCCTGACGAACATCGGGCCTGAAGACATCACTTCTGGTGTCCCATTTCGGTGCAGGCGTACATACGCCGCCCGAAACTACCTTCACCTGCTAATACTATTCCTGGTAACCTGTCTTGGAACTCACGCCTTCCGGAACTACTTCGCCCGCTGCTGACTGACTCTTCTTCTACATCCTGCCCGAACCTACTTCAGCTTCACTCCGTACTTACCGCCATAGTGACCTTATGTTTACCGGCTGAAAATAAAGAACCCTAACCCTAACTTTCTTTCTTTTTCTTCCTTTCCTTACTCTAAGTTACGTATCCTCTTTAACGTCAGTTACGGGAGAATACGTAACGTGACAATATTCGTAAGCGTTTTTAAGTTATAGGCAGTTAACTTTTGATGCAAAATACTGCAAGTGACAACCCTCATTAGGTTCAATAACATTTAACAATAACACAAAGGTCAGTGACATTTACCAAAACAACATTTCTACCCCATAATATTTCCCAGTCAATATTACAATTGTGTGAACTACCCACTTACAATAATCTAACTAACCATAGATAAATTAAGACTAAGGGCAGTTATACATGCAGAATCGTAGAATTGAAAATAATATCTTCTGAAGCCTTTATTTTTATAATTCAAATAAACATGTTACTTTTGCATTTATTTCCATACAAATCGGTTAACCAACAGCATTTTCTAGCTTCCACGCACCCCGCCTAGTATGCTCTTCTGGCGGTGTATTATGGGCTTTATGAACCTATTTATTGTAACTGCCCTTAGTCTCAATTTCTCTATGGTTAAGTTAGATTTTTGTAAGTGGGTAGTTTGCACAATTGTATTATTTTGTTTGGGAAAAATATTAATTTTTACTCAGTCTTACCCGTGATAAAACAGTGACGCAAATAAATTGCAAATTACGTGATAAAACCTATTTTCAAAATGCCCTTGGGAGCCCGCGATTACCTAAATTTGCTTATGTTATACGGGGAGTGTAATTATAATGCCGCCGAGACGTTACGACGCTATCGACAAAGATATCCTCCACCACACCCAACTAGCCGTATGTCAATTTTACGGGCCTTTGATCGCGTGGCAAATAATCAGCCCATAGTACCACAAACGGGCCAAAACGACCAACGGGGAGGAGGTGTAGTTCACATTGCACCAAGGTTTGAAGAGCGAGTGCTGCGGTATGTCGAGCAAATTTTTGTAAACATAAAGTGTCACATTACAGTTACATGTAGGTATAGTACATAGTAATAGCAGGGTTGTCACTAAGAAGAACATTAATTAATTTTAATATTTTTACTGATTGTTCGTAACAAAAATATAAACATTACTAATCGATTCTCCTTCACTTAAACTAACCCCCCTTTGCGAGAAGGATCGTCGTGTCTTTCCACCCTGTATAAAATGGTGTCGTCTTTTATTATAGACTCTACTGTATCTCGTATCGCATTTAAAGGTGTTGTGTTTTGTTTTATTATTTGCCATGTAGCTTTGCTTTTGTTTGTACTCTGATTAATAAACTTATTATTTGTGTTGCGTTTTGACTGTTTAGTTACTCTTTTCATGATCCGGCAATACTCTTTGTACTTATTTCTAGCAATTTCATTATTCGATTTTAGAGTAAGCAGATATAATTGTCTTTTGCGTTTACTAGAAATTACGATCCCTTTAGTCTTCCAGTTTGGTTTCTTCTTGTGTGTTATTTTAATTTTTTTAGTTGGTACGCAGAGGTCATAAATAAGACTAAAAATATCAATGAATGTTTTATAGGCACGATTTGGTTCTGTTGAAGAGTAGACATCTGAAAAACTGATTTCCGCAATGTATTTCAGAAAAATTTCTACATATCTTTCTGGATTTCGCTTGTAAACATACCAATATTGTTCTTTAAAACCTAAGCCTGTTGGTATCTTGATAATCTGACAGGTATGATCGGACAGTCCAAGGTCCAATACTTCAACCTGAGGGTGCACTGCATTAGTGAAAATATTGTCTATGCACGTTTGGGAATAAGCAGTTATCCTTGTTGGTACTAAAACTTTGGGCTTAAGTTTGTATGCGCGAAAAGTGTTTAGGAATAATTCACTTTTCTTATTTTTCTCTAAGATATTGACGTTGAAGTCACCTAAGATGAATATATTTTTAAAGCTATTTCTTTAGCTTTTGGTGACCGCCTCCAATCACACGAGCCGTTTACTTGATTGCGCGATGGCAAAAAACTCCTTAAGAGTGCACATATGCGAGCAAAAGAGAGTGGGAATTAGTGATGTGCCGTTACTGGTAAATTTCTCAACACAGTATGGGCAAAAATCCCAAATGGTCAATTTCCCACTACTGTTCGGAAATTTACCGGGAACGGTGCATCTCTAAACGGGATAGATCTGATTGCAGGAGCACGCAAAAATGGAAAAGGCGCTAGTAGGCGGGCGGCGTCTCAAAATAAACCGCGTAATCAGATAATTGCTGTTTAGGTACAACTAAATAACAATTTTTGTAGATACAAGTTTTTACCAGATTTGAGAATTTGTTAGGTACTATTACAACTTATGACTCAACATTTTAATTAAGAATTATTAGGGGCTATGTTTGGAAAATACAAGTATCGAGGCTTTTGTTACTAATCGTGTCGTTAAACAGATCAGGCAAGTAACGATTTGTGATAAAAGTATCTAAAACTCTATCAAACAGCATTAGATACCTTACTTTAAGAAACATTTTCTTGAATTAATATTATATTGATTTGTTTCAAAACTTTATACTGTTCGTGCCACTTCGTGCTAATAATTACATACCTCATTTGAAGCATTTATTTAGTCAACTCAAAGAAAATCTGGATCCTTTAAAGGAAATATGTATTGGTTCAAACGAATAATAACATAATGTTGACAGTATAATATTTTACAAATACAAATACAAATAATACAAATATAATTGTATTTGTATTTAATATTTTCTTTCTCCCTTCTATACTATAATGTATTGATTCAAAGTGATATAAGTTACTTGACTCAAGATATCCTTAACGTCATGTTTTAAGAGTATTTTTCTATGGGCGAATGAATATAATAGGTTTTTTAAAGATCAAGAACACGCGATCATTTTGGGGGAGAAAAATATTTTGGATGAAGTAAATAAATGATTTAGACAAGCAAATATATTCAAGGTGATATATTATCTCGCTGTGAGAATATCTCCAAATCTTTTTTTTTCAGTGTACTTGCTACAACTCTGAATGAACGTCTGAATGAAAACAACTTGGGAGTTGTGGCCTCTTAATAATTTTCTTAAAATTGATCTCAAACGCACTCTACTCAAACAAACATTGATGATGATGCCGGAAATATCACCGGTAGTCGCTAATTAATTCGGACCGGCTTACATACTCACGTAAAACGTAATGGGAGAAAAATATAACCCTAAGCGCGATATACTCGTATGCTTACAAAGACGTGATAAAAACAACCACCATAACTTTGAAATCTTACATTGATCAGTGTCAAGTAGACTCCAATCAAACTAATATCGCAAGTCTTCCGGAAACATCCGGTCGTCGCTAATTGATCCGGCACCGGCCCCCGGCGCGGCTTACCGGCTTACAACATAATGGGGATAAGGGGAAAAATAGAAACATTGTGGATCCTAATCGTTCACGGCGATTAGGCGGAGATTTAGAGCTTAGTGGAGTGATTGAGGAAAAGAAAAGGGTCGGAAAAATTTCTACAGAACATGGCGAAAAATGGTAAAGTTGGTAAACATTTAACCTTGACGAATTCAAAAAATTGTAGTAAATGTTCAGTTGTACATGATTTTAAACATAATTATTAGACGTATGTACGTGAAAATAGTCATAAAACTGTCATGTTAACTTTTCTCTAAATATACGGTTGTCCCGATTTTCATACTGGATAATTTACACTAGTCATAATTAAGTCATAAGTCATTTATTCATAAAACCAATTTACACGTTAAAAAGAAAGTAAACATTTAAATATGTCGTTACATTGGCATACATTTCGAGATAAAATCTTATTATATAATATTTTTATCACTTAAGTGAACAATTTACGAACTCCTCATAGTCATAGAACGAGTGCTCTATAAGCCAGCGTTTGAGTCGACCTTTAAAATTGTCCAAGCTCTGGGCGCTGGTGATGTTCTCGGGCAGCTTGTTGTAGACGGTGGGCCCCATGATATGAGTCAGCTTTGCTGCCTTGGCCATCCTGCAGCCCACACCGGCAAGCTTGAGGGCATTACGCGTATTGTAGCCATGTATCATGCCGTTTGTCTTGTAGGCTGTTAGGTTGGCCCTCACATACATCGCTATCTGAAAGATTACTATTGCTAGAACGGGCTGGATCTGTCAGATTCTATAGAAAACGTCACGTGACCTCAGAGGGCTCAGGGCTATCACGTGATTATTTTTATAGGAATTGACAGATCGTCCCGTCCCGTCCTAACGTATTTCTATAGACTTGGTTTGAATCAAATAACAGATGAGCATAGAAGTAGTTACCTTTTTTTGTATAATACTGCTTCTGTTGCGAAGCATTATATCAAATAATCAAAACGAAGAACGCTGTCGTTGACAGCACAACTCACTTAATATGCAACGAGAAAACCGTCTCATAAATATGGTACTACGCTCTTATTATATACCAAAGAAGATGATATCGGACATCTTTTTGGTACTTTTCCACTTGACTGTACACATACATTCCTTCCAAAACACTTTCCACACACTCCGAATATCCAAAACAACCCTTCCAGCCACCCTAATTATCGCGCGTAATTGTTAATTTGCCGACGCGTTGGCGGCCCACGATTTATTGACCGAGGGAAAAGAGGAATGAACACCTATGGCAGCTGTGTGGAACTCACAGAGGAAGAACCAAAAATTGGGAAAATCGCTGGTGCAAAGTAATTTTAGTTAAATACATATTTAATACTGAGACCGAGAGTTCCAACGTTTCCGATAGTCATAGCAAGAGGATCAAAAATATTTTTCAGCGATACGAGGACCTTAACGTACAAAGGCTAATAATCTATGCGACCGAGTGAAATATGAGTAGAGCAACACTCACCATCGTCAGGAAATTCAGCTCCAATACACGTAATTAATTGAGTATATAATTATTATCTTAATTTTAAGAGCCTCGCTCTTTTCAGTGGAGTCGCCATTGTTCTTGTCTCCCCATCTGTCTACCCGTCTTGCCCTTCATCTCTCTCTCTTCTTTTTATATTTTCGTTTAACTACGTTTTTTATGTAATCGTCATCAGATGCACCAACATGTTTCCCCTTCTGTTCTCTATCGTTTTCAACAGGTTTCTTTTCTCAGCTACTAAATTTAACACCTGTTCGTTTGTGCATCCCTCTCTCCAGCTTATACCTTCCATCCTTCTCCATATCCATATTTCGAAAGCACTCAATCTTTGTCTATCACGCTGAGATTATCCACGTCTTGCTTCCATATATTCCGCCAGATGTAGGTTTTAATACTTTTGATGAACCGCTTCCTGATGTGGCGAGATATTGTTGATTTAAATAAGTGGTTTTTGTCATTTAAAACTTTCTTGGCCATAGCTATACGAATGATGATGTCCGGAGTACAACAGGAGTTACTTTTAATCAAAAATATAACGTAGGCTAAATGCCTGTTAATTGATCGACTGTCCCACATTGAGGAAACTTCGGGAAGCCAGTGGAGTCACCAGTAGGAGCTTTTACTTTAGGACAAAACTAGCTTTCCGCCCGCGACTTCGTCCGCGTATAATAGGGTTCTTCCTACAGAATTTCATACCTTGTTTTATCTTTTTAAAATGTGACTTGATATAACCTACACATATATAATACAAATATTTTCTATTGCACTCCGCAAAAACTAATTAATACTACTGATAACGTTTAAGTTTTTATTAGGTAGATGTTGGCAACAGGCAGTATTATCGCTATATGTACTAAAAGGAAGCTTTGGTAAAAATTTCAAGTTTCTAGTCGTAGCCGTTTCGGCTGTGCGATGATCGTAGATGAGGACAACCTCTTTTATATATATAGATTAGGCTGAATAGGCCACAGATACCATCTAGTTGGCGTAGCCTGATATTTTATGGACCGATAGACAAACCATTAAATGGACTTTTCCAAGATTTCTTCGCCAGCAAAATATTGTGTTTAGGCTTAGTACACATAATTTTATAATCAACACAAAACTCATCCTTAATCATTAAAAATCCCTCACACTTCGTAAAACAAAGGCTCCGTTATAACCAGTTAATTAAACGCATACCTACATGACGGCAGCAATTTATTAGCACCCCCACACGCTCAAACAAAACGACTTATGTGCTCATAAATCCCACGGCGGTTACGCCCTTCTTACAATTACACAGGGCATATGTGACCCAGCGTAACTTGAACCGCGGTTTCGTTGTTATCACGGGGTTTCGGGGGTCTGGTGGTCATGGGGGCTGGAAGGTATGCGCAGTAATGCTGGTATTCGGTAATTAACCCCCGAATGGCTGTAATTTCGAACGGAACGATGATTTTCTTTAGACAAACAGATAAATTAGATGATGTGTGAAAATTTACACCCCTTGAAATGTACGGATCCTAATTAAACACTGTCTGCAGGTACCCGTCTAACTGTAGAGAGAGAGTATAATTGTATATTCATCCTCTCTTCTCACTTATCTGGAAGATTGGCTTAAAATGAATTAAAAGATCACTTCGTTTCTTATCTACTCAAAAGTTGAAGAGATCCCTTAAAGGTATAATAAGGTTTTGTTCCTCTCTGTGCGTAATAAATGTAAACATAGGTACATAAATTGTTTACTAGGTACCTACCTACTAGGTACTGTTAAGCGCTTATCATATATAATCCTCAAACTGTTAACTAATACTAAAACCGGCAAAATTACACACTGAAGGCTGTTGGCCATCACAGATTTTCCTGTTTTTTTTTTCAATAACATCTCCACTAACACTTGTATTATTTTCGATACCCGTGTGAGTGTGACCCTCGCGTGTACTACATTATAGTGACAACAGCTCTATTAATATTAACTCTGCACTAACCGAACCGCCCCAATAGCAATTGTGTAGGATGGTCAAATGCAGAAGGGAGCCAGTTGGGTTGAATATCAATACAGTTTTTTTTATTAATTTATCAGTTCATTAGAACCCGTAAAATTTGCTTTTCAGTTTTAGAATTAGTATATCTCTGTACTTAAATGTTAGGTAAGGTGTTTAAGTATTGTATGATCCATGTCTAGGGAAAAGTCCTTATCTGAAAAGTGTTTTTCATCAGGTTATGGACGGCACTTACGTTTTTCCGATATAAAAAGAAATAAGTTGTGTATGTTGTAACAAAAATTCTAGTACTGCGTTTAAGGGGTTAGATTACTACCTTTAATTAGGAAGAAGTACATACTAAAAATTTGGTAAATCTAAAATTTAATTAATTTCATAGGAAAATAATAGTTGTATGACTCCATTTTATCCATAGCGGGACGCGGACGAGATTCTACGTGATCTCAAGTCCCGATCCGAAAGAA
The DNA here is from genome assembly GCA_949128165.1 of Lathronympha strigana. NCBI lineage: Eukaryota > Metazoa > Arthropoda > Insecta > Lepidoptera > Tortricidae > Lathronympha > Lathronympha strigana. The sequence continues at coordinate 5,078,971 of OX421914.1, forward strand.
CCCGACTTAGACACTAATTCAATCGCCAATTGCTTGTTTACTGCATGTTTCTATTCATAACCACATTTATTTATTCAATAATATCTAGTATTTAAAACCCATTAAAAGTTTCAAATGACCTAAAATGGCCTCAAAATTAAACAATCGCTACTAAAAAAATTGCCAATTCTGAGATGTTGATCTTAATTTGTTGATGAGGTTAATGTGTCTAAAATTTAACATATTCCATTGAGAAAATGATAGTTGTATGACACCATCCAATCCATACCGTGACGCGGACAAGGTGCTAAGTGATCCCGGACCCCGTCCCCGAGGGACTCGACTTATCTCCACACTAATTGAATCACCAATTGCTTGTTTCTATTGATTCCGGAGCGTTACAATTAATTACATTTATTTATTCAATAGTTTCGTTTAGACAAAATCACGGACGAGTCTGAAATAGAGTAAATATACCTACCCGTCTTTCTGTATTTAGTAGTATTGTTTCGAAAAGATGGAAGCCTATCTCGCGCGCGATATACTCGTACTGTAATCAAAGCACAAGACATCTCGCGGCCCAGAAAGACACTGCCATTTTCTAACTGTTCGGATTATAATTAGATACTGTCAGTTGTTTATCTCGACCGCGAGATAATGTCCCAGCATCTCTTATGCTGGGGCGACAGTTAAACCACGATATCTCTTCTCAGCAAATGAACTGTCAAACACAAAAACAATGTTTTGTCAATTGTCACAGTCAAGTTGTTGATGTGTCACGAGTAATTTTTCTGTTTATACACGTTAGTTATTTATAATTCAAGTGTTAATCATGGGAAAACTACATAAAAGTGGTAAGCGAGAACTATTATTTCGGATAATTAATAATTTTCATGCTGTAAAGCTACAGCAGGAGTCCATTATCGCTAAAAAGTGGCAATGTTTACAAAGCAGTAATATTAACAAAGCATTTTATTGATAAAATAAACATTAATTTATTTGATCATCCTGAAAAATGTTGGCATGTTTTCAAGTAAATGCCAGTACAATCATAATTGATGCTGTTCCGAATTACAGTATGTAAACTTACTAAATACAAGGCAAAAGTCCTCTTTTCAAGTTTGCACTTATTTTCATATTAAAATACACAAGTATCAAGACTAATTAGTGCCCTATATTCAGTGTTGTCATATACCGAATTACAGACCAAAAATAAAAATTGCTTGGGTAAAGATATACTCGTAGACACACTCTAGTGGCAATCATATTTGTGTACATGGTGTTAATACAATTACTTCTAAATCAAGGTGGCGAAAGAAAAATCAAAAATGACATACATTTTAAGGCAATCTATCTCTACCAGTCGACCAATGGTTTATAGAGAAATATCAATACTTATATTTAAATCCTCAGAATAAATTATTCAAATCGCACAGTTAAATAAAATAGCTTGTAGGTCAGTGTATTCTGAACAGACATAAAGTTTTTCACAATGCCTTATGAATTTTGCAAAGTAATGGCGACGGTATTGATTTTGTGCCACAGCCGAACAAGCGAAGAAAATAATATTTAACACTTCAGAGCACTTGAACGATTTATTTAAATAACTTATTTATGAATACATATATTCGAGAAATAAGTACCATTACATTTATAAACTTTAAAATGTTAATAAAGTAGACAATTTTTGTATACAATTAAAAACATTTGCTGGCCATATACGTTCGAGCAATCCCTCAGATCTCCGTAGTCTGGTATATCCGCCGGACATCCGCCAGACTAATTTCCCATACATTTATTGGCAAATCCGGCGGATATGCCCCAACATATGTGGCAAGCTATTTATCTACTGCTGATCCGAATACAACTCTACGCATACGCACATAGTGTATAATAAACTTTCGTTATTTATTGATTACTAGCGACCCGCCCCGGCTTCGCACGGGTTAAGGATGACTCACACTAGCACGGGACGGGACGGGACGGGGCGGGCCGGGAAAAAAATTACAAGTTTTTGATCAAAGAGATTCCTTGAACACGAGTGCAATATTAGGTACAATGTATTATCCTTCTTCTTCGTTACATTCTTTACAGAGTGGTCGTGGCCATCATGTAGTATTTTGAGTTACTTAACGTTACGTCGTCATTCGGCACACATTGGCTTTACTTTGAGTAAACACATTGAGCGCCGGGAACCCGCTAGGGGAGTTCTCAGTGGGTGGTCGCTTTCCGCTACAAAGCGGGAAAACCACGGAATCGGCTACGAGCGTAGCGCGTAGCACTCGCTGGCACTCAATGTGTTAATAAATTGAAAGAGATGTCATATACTCGCAGGGCGTCTGCCGCGAAAGCAGGGGTCGCTGGTTCGATTCTAGCCCTACCCACTTTTTCTGTACCTAGTGTATGACATCTCATTCAATTTATAATTTATATAATAATAGTGTGACTACTTTAAAACATGAATCAAAACATTTATTATACCTAAATACTAACCGCCTTATTCATAAAAAAGTTAACAGAAGCTTTAGTTAAATTATGTTTTCTCCCATTCTGACAAACGCGATTGTCAAAGTGACAGATAGGGACAAACAATCATTTAGCTAAACTGTTGTTGAAGTGCGTTTATGAATAACGCCATAAATGATTTAATTCATGCTTTATAATTGTTTGAGTCAAATTATTAAGAAACTGACTAAGTCAAGTAGGTATTTAAATCCCTACGCCTTACTCATTCAATTTATAATTGTAACGCGTGCCTTGTCCAACCAACCATTAACCAAAAAAGCGTCGATACAAACCAATTTACCGCGAGTTAAAGCGACATCGCTAAATTGAATAATAACCTGTTAACAGTGACGTCATTGTTGGATAAATTGCTAGCAAATTGGGAACAGGCATTACATTCACAATTCCCTACAACCCAACTACGTACTAGCGCCAGTATAACGAGACCTCTCACCTCACCATAGGCGATTGACTTACACTTACAGTCGCGTTCAGATACACCCGAGCTGCTAAGGTGCTCAGAAATATCTGAATATGCCTCTATTGCCAAGGCATTAGAGTGCATGTTCAGATATTTTTCAGATGTACCATCGTTACCATTGTTAAGTGACCATTTTTTATAAAGTCTACTGATGTTTAGTTAAGTTGTTGCTGTTTGTTCATGCTTAAGAGGCCTTACGCATTACGTCTTAAACTTAAACTCAAATTATGACGAAAGTAGGTATAGGTAATTTTAACCAACTGTTAAATATTATGATACCCTGATCTTAATTTTAGGTAGTTAAAGAGCCAAAACTTGATTTCATTTCGTAATTATATAATTATATGTAATTATATAATTATATGTACGCGGAAAAAATCGACATTCGATTCGAGTGATTTTTGTAGTGAGATTTCTCAATAAAAAAATCACAATACATATAAATTGCCCTGTTCAAGATACTAAAAGAAGGTAAATATTATGATTGAAGTTAAATCAAACCAAAAAAGTAGTAGAGCGTTTTTAAAGTAGTTTATTGTAGTAAATTACTGATAAAATGTTAGTGTTGGTTGTGAACAGCTGCCAGGAACGCCTCGCCTGCGTGTGATTGGTCCCGCCCTGCAAGTAATGAAATTATGCACCGCGGCTTTATGCCGTGCCTTTGTGGCCCGTGTTTGAATTTCGAACTAGTTACGGAACGGTTAGTTTACAACGCTGTTTATAACGTTTTCTTTATTGAATTAGTAATTTTAGTTCGTTGGAGATGGGACGGTGCCAGCGTGTCTACACAGGTAGCATCCCACACTAGCATCCGTCCCAAACTCCAAGGAACCAAGGACACCCCATCAGGTCTCTTGCCATCATCCCTGAAAATGCCAAGGAGAGCAGGCACGTTGATGGTGGCAAGAGACCGACGGATTATGTCATTAAGAGATGCATGTCTCGAAAAACGGCCTGCACTTTTTTTACAACACAATCCATGGTGTCCCAGTCGGTCCACGTCTGTGCCACAAGGACATGAGTGTGGCGCACACACCGAAACCCCCAGTCGCAAACCAGTCACCAGCCTAAGGGAGGCCGGATCCAAGAAAGTACCAGTATTGGGCGAAGGATGGGCATGAAGCCAGTAACCAGCTTCCCGGGATCCGACCGCCAAAAGCCTCGCGTGATCTGGACCTGTAGAGTTATTTAAAAGAGTATTGTAAGTTAAATCGCAGTAAACATTATCCCAATTCCTTTGTGATTTTGGGTTGTCTGGAAAGTCTTTGCCCGGGCAGGCAATTTTAAAAGCATTTTTAGCATCCTCAAAGCTTGCGATCTCATAGTTTGTGGGCAAAGCCCTTAAAATATTTCCTATGAGACCGGCTGTGCTATGAGTGGATGCTAAAAAGGCTGGGGATGCCACACTGGAAATTTTGCGAATTCCTATACCCCCGAACCGAATAGGGAGGGACGCCTGAGACCAGGAAGGCTCATTCAGCTGAATGTTTAGAATCATCTCTAAACTAATTTTGATCAAATCATCTATAGGTTATAGTAAATTTAGATATTTCCAAAAAGGACAGCATCGGAGCACATACGTAAATTTAGGGACAAAAAGACAGAATTTAAGAATCACAAGAGCATAATGAGGGCTAATTTCGAGTATACGATCCGTGTGACTTTTGAATTTTGATATCGAGTTAGAAATATAGTCGGGAAAAGATTCTTCAAATATAGGGGAGCCTAAGAGGCAAAGAGAACGTTTGTCTACTAACTTGATATTAGGAGCCAGATCGTCAAATTTGTGTTTTAAATGGGCAAAAATACAAGATGAATTTTGAATGAAGAGTTCGCATTTTGCAAAATCCAGTTCTAAACCAATATTTTTGAAACTACTCTTAATAAGAGACAAGTCAGAGAGCACAGTATTTACGTTGCCTCCTAGGGTCCCGTGATCTAGGTACCAGACATTGAATTTTGATTTCAATTTTTGGATGATTGGATTTATAGCCAAACTAAAAATTGCTGGGCCGAGAGGGTCACCCTGCTGACATCCAACCTCAGAAGATAATGCATTGGTCTTGTACATTAATTTAGAAGAATCCGAATAGCAAAAGAAAAGGTAATTGTACAGTTCAGGAATTTTGTCCCTAATTTCTGTCGGCAAAGTGTCCCTATTAACCGAGTTGAAAGCATTTTTAACGTCAATTTTGACTACAATTTCGCAATCATCAGAGGAAAGGTAGGTCCTTAGGGCATGGACGGCTGCCTCGCACCCACCTTTCGTGCCAAAACCCAGCTGTACAGGTTCAAAAAGGCCCTGCAATTTTGATCGAATGTGTCTAACCGCAATTTTGGAAGCAAGACGTCTTATAGTAGACCCCACCGCAATGGGTCTCACCCCTCCGTCCGTTTTGGTAAGGGCGATCAGGTTTGCGCCGTATAAAATTGGGACAATTTCAGTATTAATTTTGCCTGAAAACATAAAATTTATTAATTTAGTAAGGGAAGATACAAGCTGCTCACCTGCATCGCCCACGGAATGGGGAATTAGTAGGGATACAACGACGATACTTTGGATTATAGAGAAATGGAAAGGTTACTCTTTATTATGAGGGCGCTACTGGATGCTCTGCGCCCTCTTAAAAGTTTAACCTGCCTTCCACCCGGGGACTTTGTCACTTTTTCTGTAGTATATGACATCTCTTTCAATTTATAACCTACCTACTAAAAAGCCAGCAAAATTGCAATATAAATTTCGTAGTTATCGATTTCCTTTTTATATCAATTCTCAGTATATCAAACAAAAGGAACGTGCCTAGCAAAGCTACGCAAAACTAGTAGCAATTTATGAAGCTCGTGATATTAAACACTTTAAGCTGGGTCCACACATGTATAATTTTGCCGTATCGTATCTACATCGCGTAGCTCCGACGCGTCTCACGATCTTTAGATTTTCTATACGATACGGCCAAATCATACAAGTGTGAACCCAGCTTGACAAACACCAGATATTATATCCACTGCAAATTTCACAGAGCGCAGAAAATCAATATCACCCCGGACTCATACTTTACCTACTTGGTAAGAGAATTTATCATCCCCGCTAAGCCAACTCGGTCGAGTCGGCCGGCTCTAGTGATGTACACAATCCGGGATTCCAGGGAAAACCCGGACGTAGATAATAAATAAATACTCTGGGACAATCTTACACAAATCGACCTAGTCCCATGGTAACCTCAATAAGGCTTGTGGTGTGGGTACTAGACGACGATATATATAATAGATAAATACATATAAATACTTAAATACATAGAAAACATCCATAACTCAGGAACAAATATTCGTGATAAACAAATACAAATAAATGCCCTGACCAGGATTCGAACCCGGGACCTCCTGCTTATTAGACAGGGTTAGTACCAACTAGGCTCGGAGGCCGTTATAGATATGGAGGAATTTGTAGTCTATCATACTTTAAAGTGCTTTCGGGGGTTACATGTACCATGGCCAAAATCTGAATATTTCTCTTTAATAGCAAAATGTTCCCGAAAACATTGCCCAAAATAAGAGAACAAAATATGAACTTTAATGCGCCACCACCGATCTACGATCCTTCCTATTATCAAATGGGCATGACGCTACCCATTGGATCAGTTTCAACTGACCGTGTGCCGGAGTGGATTGGCACGGGTCGTAGATGGCCACCATAACAAAGTGTAATTTTTTTTTTGACAAAAACATAGATTTGATGACTCTCTGGTAGACCTATTGGTGGGAATGTCCAAAGGAATGGAAGAACCCCTAAATTTTTCGCTCAAATGCGAGGCAAGTTTTTTTTTTCGCGGTAGGCGCTCAGTCTCGCTGTACATCACTAGCCAAGCCAGTACACGCATTTAAGCCGAACATAAGAGGTTTATTTATAAGCCAAATTGAATTAAAAGAGTACTGTATGAGATCTCCATTTGACATTTTTAAGTCGAATTTGCTAGAGTGCACGGGAGGAGGCGTAGAGCCAAGTTGCCTCGTTTATTTGTATAAAAATTAGACAAATATAAGTAAATAATTACTTTAATATGCTACGATTGTATATTAAGGTTTAATTATTGATAGTTAGTTACAAAAAAATAAAGATATATTATTAATTATAAGGTATTGCCGATGTAATTCATTTACAAACATAGGTACATATTGATTTATTGTCAATTAAATGGTCGAAATCTAAGAACCTAATGTATATAAGTGAAGTAATTTTTTTTACCACCTTTGAAATACAGAAAATTATAAAAATGTGAAATGTGAATGAAAAAATAATAACGTAGGTACATTGCACATTCAGCATTGAATAGGTTTTGTTTCTCTTACTTTTTATTCGGTCAAATTATGCTTTTTTGTATTTTGTGTAACATATAGCATTATTATCAAAATTGGGAGCTTAATTAACTAAAGTATAGGCGTTATTATATTTATTATAGAAAAATAACAACCGACCTAATAATAAGCAAACAGGGGAAAACGGAAGCCACTAAAAAGGCTCCAATTTACCACAAAAACTCATACGCAAGTCATTTCTCTAACAAACGCGTTTATTGGTTCATAGAAGACAGAATGGCAATATAGAGAGACTTAAGTAGTATTAAATATTATGGTACCTAAGCCCTTTTTAGATACGAAGGTAGAATATGATGTTATTAGGAGAGAAATGAGGCGACATCCGACAGGTTGGAAAATAAACATGACTGTCGCGGCAAATTATATGCTGACAGGTGACAGAACGAGCCACAAGCGGACGCGGGCGCGGAAGAGACAACACATGCATAAGTACTAACGTGTTCAAAATTGCATGGGCAGTTTATGAATAAATTCTTTCATAAATTGCCTATGCTTTTTTGAACGCGTGTGTACATACAAACACCGAATTCCATACCAATAAGGTTGTGTACAAATATTTTGTGCAAAAATCGTATCGATAATTTAGACGTTTACGAAATAATATTAGGGATATTTTGTTCAGCTGTCAGTGTCAAGATTCAAGTCAAAATATAGGCATGTTTTACGTTAAATCTTGGTGCTTAGCTTTAAGTATTCACCACCTATATGCAATTATAGGTAACCACGATATAACCGATAGGTACAAGCGTGTGCTTACTGGTGCGTGGTGTGGTTACACGTGCGTTATTATTTTACTTTTAGATCCAAAAAGACATACAACTTTACCTAGCAGTCTAAAAAGACGTAATCAATAATGTAAACAATATATTAAACAAATAAATTATCAGCTCCTTATACTGTTAGGACTAAAATGAAATTATAAATAGTTAATGTTGTAAATTTATATAGATGTCATATACTAAAGAAAAAAATCAACACCATCGGAGGCCTATCTGAACTCGGGTTAATGTTGTTGGGGGGAGTTAATGTTGTCTTCTATTATAAATACTTCTTTTTTAGTGACCCTAATTTTAATACTTGTTCATTAGACCAATGGCCACATCCCGCGCCGCCAACTCTTTTAACTTGAACCCCATCGACAGCTGCGCTAACTAGGCAACTAGTGAGCGTGAATAAGCGATTTCGGGCAATCGGCATCGGCAAGTAATTGCAGTAATATCTCTCCAATACGACATATAGCCGTATAACGCTCCTATACGGGCACTATTCAGCGCGTATTATAATCAGTTATCTAACTGACACGAGCTAACGCTTTTAAAACGTTAATTGATGACCTTTTAGGGTAGCGTTTAGTGTCCAAGTTGATCTTACACTTCAATGACCTGTCTGTATGCTTTCCAAAGGTTTAATTATGATATTTACGGTGGCCTGCTGATTGAGATACATATTCAAATAAAACATTTTAAAACGGATTAAATGCGTTTATTAACACCATGGCTACGTTTCGAGCCCTTTACAACACTCGTTATCACCGGGTTAAATGATGAATGAGAGAATTAAAAAAAAACCGTTCTATGATTCACCATGTTCGCGTTAAAAATTGCATGGGCAGTTTATGAATGATTTCATTCATAAATTGCCCATGCACTTTTGAACGCGTGTGTACATGGTTTTTAACATGAATGATTAAAAATAAGAAATAAATAGGTGTGAGTAAGAGAAACACCTGTATGGGGTTAATGGGTTTTGTATTCTCTATCCCTTACCCCGAACTTAATAAAAACTACTACACTACCCTTACCTAGTTTAGAATAATTTATAACGATTATTTTTAAGCAGAAAAATCTGCGAACGATACCAAATATTTTAGAAAAAAAAGAAAAGTGGACAAATTAATGAGCATCCCCCAAGGTGCATACGAGGGATACGGTGGAGAAATTCGACGCCACGGTTGTGGTCTCGGTAGCTCAGTTGGCAGAGGGGTGGGCTGGTATCCTAGAGTTGCGGGTTCGAGTTCCACTCAACGTCATGAATTTTTCCATTTTTCCTTTCTTTCTGAGTAATTTATAAAAGATTTACTGCTAGAATATGTGACATCAAAAAATTCCTAGTATACCAAAAGCACTTATCCAAGCACTAATTCGTTAATTAGTATAATTAAGAGGACTTATAACTGAATTACCAATAACAAATTACACCGTATCAATACATGATATGCTTCATAACCAATGGATCAGGGTCTTAAACCTGCTTGTCTATATTTCTTCAAAGCCCAAAGGGTCTAATATGATTTTTAATTACTCCATCCCGCATTCAATCATAACCAGACTCCGGAATAGTTGGAATCAGCTCAATGCGGCATTAATACGGATTATATAAACCGTATCATATTGGTTTTTAATGAATTTATTTATTTCATCCTTTTGAGGGACGCAGAAATTTGTCTACTAAGGGATTATGCATGATTGCAGTGTGTTAAGCGAAGGAGATGGACAGTTTTATAAGATTATAAAGTATTATGAGTCAGGCTATGCAAAAATAACAAATTTGATGCAAAAACGAAGGTACTTACTTTAAATCCGTTTACGAATACTGTGCGACCAAAAGGTAGACATTTTTGGAGGGCGGGGCGCCACTGATCTTAAGCAGGCTACATTGTATATTGCTTATCCCATTTTGTCGCATAAGTGCGAGCAGTATTTGACTATTTGACATGTCTTTGTTTACGAAATTAATGAGATATTTGACAAGAAAATACTGGTGGTGTTGCCACTGTAGTTTGCATGTAGCTCTACTTTATTTAATGTCTACATTTTAACCATAAGCAAAATATGGAATGCGTGTTAAATAGTAGATTGTATATCAGGGACATAAAGTAAACCATTTTTGCTGAGGTTGTTTATTGGTCCGAGTGCAACGATATAGTAGTTGAGAATAAAATGGGTATTTATGCCTGAGGTAAACACTCTGCTTTTCATTCCAATTGTAAGGAAAATATTAGGTTTCCTTTCACTTTAAATCGTTGAAAATTTAAAATTCATGCTTGCCATGCTTGGGCGCTTTCGTTCTCACCCGCCGCGTGTCGCCTGCGATTTACCTTTATGCTTTAGAGCATATTAAGCGATTTTATGTACACAGCTAAAATAGCGAAAAAAGCAAAATCTCAAAAGGTGGCAGAACGTGTAACATGTCGTATGCCCAATTAAGAAAATAAAACAACACAGTGCTTCTATATTGTATTAAAATCCATAGGAGCAGTGTTCTTATGGATTACCATAGACAACGTCATAATGTATACTTTTTTAATATCGCTGTCAGTCATCTAATTGACAGATAGAAGTGCTGGAGTAGAAAAATATTTCACAATACCTGTTAGATTAGATTCAACGCCTATTATAGTGTTACCTATTTATCAAACATTACAAAAACCAACAGCATATTTTAAGCTATTATAGGAGCACAATAAGCTCCTTTTTTTAAACGAACCGTGTCAAACGTCTTCGTCGTCTTTAACAATATCCAAACATCCATCCTATTCAAAAATTTAATCAACATGTCTAGAAGACTATTATAATTTGACCTTGATATCTATACATTTTTTTTCATAAGTCAAGGTGGTAATAGACTGGTTATTTGACGATGTTGCGGTAATATTCGTGAATAGTACCTACAGTCAAACAGTGGTAATATGGCGTGGAATGTGGAACACTTGTGCCAACATAATCAGCCGGGTATTGGACTAATTCTTACATTGTCGACGATGTTTGTAAAGTGAGTGTTTACAGTAGACCGAGTAGACGTAACATTTGGTGATCGGTTAAGGTTGTTAGAGGAGTAATGAATAGCTGATACGGAGATTTCAAATTAGCAGTAATAGCTTATTTAAAAAAAACTGAAATACTTAGCTGGTGCTCAGTATTAAGCGGTAGTATTGCCATCATGATTTTTTGTTTAATTCAGAAGCCTCTCTAGTCGCACATAGTAGACAAAAACATGAAACCAAAAAAAAAAAAAAAAACTGTTTATTTAACAATGTTAAGGCATCGTAAATTTTTTTTTGGATTACTTGTCTATGTCAATCACATATTTAAAATACATGAAAAAAAAATAGTGTAAGTCATTAAAATAACGGGAAATATACACACAATGGCAGTACATAACCTAGGTAAACGCCATGCGCGCGCAGTGTGACGCATTACCGTGCGCGTGAGCATGACGCCGCCATGTTGGACTGACGGCTGTTTATGTCAAATTACGCGTAGCAGGATAACTGCAGTGGAACCGATCGTTACATGCCGGAAACGTATGGATAATAGGGAGTGTTTCATGAAAAATAAAAGGAAATTTAATCACTAATGTGTCAAATATACATGTTAATGTATATTTATGCCTGGCGTAAGGAGGTGCGGGATACGAATTAAAAAAAAGTGAGTGCCACTCAAAAAAAGTGAACAAAAAACATAGAATGTCCCGCAATCGATTCCTAACCCTGACTCTCATTCGGTAACGACTGAGAATAAGAAAATGTTTCAAAAGTTTTCGTTTCTAGGAGTTATAGATATAACTAAAAACTAAATGAATTGTAAACGTATAACATATTTTTGAAATTAACCACCTAATGCCATTCGTCATAATAACCATCCATACAAAATCATTGTAAAAATAAACTTCAATTTTATCATTCTATGTATGGTAGGTTCTTTAACACTACATATTTACTTAGCATCCTAATAAAACACTTTTCGTCGTTAAAAAACCATCCATAATCACTCAACACTCCTAACTAGGTAATCGCTCTTAAATAAATATTATTCGAAGCGATCGGGCCTTAATGTAACACTCGGTAACGCGGGCCACACGCGAGTGCCCAACTTGGCGCGCCCACTTCACAGCACACTAATAAATTACGAATTCATTTTCTTTCAAAATAAAACCTGACATTTCGAGATGCATCCCCTGTCACTTATATGCAGCGGCACTCTTTCTTTTACCATCAAAATTGTACCTTAAGATTGAATGTCTTAAGGCATAAGGATCAAAATATAATGATTTAAATTGAATTAACAGAATTTATAAGCTTGTCGGTCGAGAGGCACACGCTCATTAGTGTCTTGTAGATACAAATAATGGAGGTCGGGCATTGTTGCAATAGTACAACAATATTAAAATAATAAGGCATAATAAGGCCCTTTGTGGCGCGAACGGGCCATAATGGTCTGGGCATTTAATAATAGATTTAATAAGATGTGTGAAATTTGGAGTTAAGTGTTGGCTAAGTAAACATCCATAGGCGCTTGTGGGTGGAGAACACTGTCCGAGACGACTAACAATAGTAACAATAGAAAAAATAAATGTAACAATATAATACCTACCTAATATTAAAACCTACTTGACAGATTTAATTGACAGATTTAAGTGCTGGAGAAGAAAAACGTATAAATAGACAGACGGAAAGTTAACTGGTAGGTAATCGAAATACAGTGTGTACCTAGTGCTTATGACAACCACTCAAAAACTGCTGAAATTCTCTAAAGTTCGTATAATTTAAGAGGGGGCAGAGTGTTTTCAACGTAAACGACAGTTACGGTTAAGACTGTGGCGTCCTCAATTATTTGCAAAGACATACAAGATGCATGTAATTATTATCTCAAAGAGTGTGTCTACCATATTCGTGTATTTATAATCTACAATAATGTACAGTTTAGTAAATATGTCTACGCAAAGACGCAGCAAAATTGAGAAAAACGCGTGTCAGCGTTTATGCCAAAGTGAATGAAAAATCATTTGCTTTATTTTTAAAAACTAACTCTATCCAATCTCAAATATACAAGCTACTGAATTCGTGTAGTCTTATTACATAATACTGGTTCATTAATTAATTATGATTTTTTTAAAACGTCCTAAAAATCCGCCATACAAAATTACTATGGAATCTGATCGTTGAAATATAAGAAGTGAGCAACACTCGAAATAGTCAGTCGGCCCCGAATATTCGAAGCGACACCACGTCTCTCTGCGGAGCGTCTACATCTTGAAATAAATCGATGTTCATTGTGTACGTATACTGCGTTATAGGTAGCAAAACGGTATAAGAATTTTTTTACCATTTTTTGTGTTTCCAAAGGAAATAGGCAATAGCAACCAGTTCAAAATGAATGACATACAGAGTTAGTTTCGTTTATACCTCATTGTATATAGTGTCACTTGGACCATAGAAGATGTCCAAGGTCTGATGACGGAGTAGAAAGGTGGCCACCGGAACTCAGGAAGTAGTTGATGTAATACCCCCGTGTTTGGACTCATTTGTATTGTTTTGGCGGGCACTTGGACCGTGACTGGTGTCCAAGGTCTGATGATGAAGCAGAAAGATGACCACCGGAACTCAGGAAGTAGTTGATGTAATACCCCCGTGTTTGGGCTCGTTAGGTTTGTTCTGGTGAGCACTTGGACCGTGAGTGGTGTCCAAGGTCTGATGATGGAGCAGAAAGATGACCACCGGAACTCAGGAAGTAGTTGATGTAATACCCCCGTGTTTGGACTCATTTGTATTGTTTTGGCGGGCACTTGGACCGTGACTGGTGTCCAAGGTCTGATGATGAAGCAGAAAGATGACCACCGGAACTCAGGAAGTAGTTGATGTAATACCCCCGTGTTTGGGCTCGTTAGGTTTGTTCTGGTGAGCACTTGGACCGTGAGTGGTGTCCAAGGTCTGATGATGGAGCAGAAAGATGACCACCGGAACTCAGGAAGTAGTTGATGTAATACCCCCGTGTTTGGGCTCGTTAGGTTTGTTCTGGTGAGCACTTGGACATTGAGTGGTGTCCAAGGTCTGATGATGGAGCAGAAATATGACCACCGGAACTCAGGAAGTAGTTGATGTAATACCCCCGTGTTTGGACTCATTTGTATTGTTTTGGCGGGCACTTGGACCGTGACTGGTGTCCAAGGTCTGATGATGGAGCAGAAAGATGACCAGCGGAACTCAGGAAGTAGTTGATGTAATACCCCTGTGTTTGGGCTCGTTAGGTTTGGTTAGGCGAGCACTTGGGCCGTAGGTGGTGTCCAAGGTCTGATGATGGAGCAGAAAGGCGGCCACCGGAACTCAGGCAGTAGTTGATGTAATACCCCCGTGTTTGGAGTCATTTGTATTGTTTTGACGAGCACTTGGATCGTGAGTGGTGTCCAAGGTCTGATGATGGAGCAGAAAGGTGTCAACCGGTACTCAGGAACCAGTGGGTGGAATACCTTCGTGTTCAGACTCGTAGATTTTGTTTTGACGAGCACTTGGGCTATACATGGTGTCCAAGGTCTGATGGTGGAGCAGTAAAGTGTCAACTGGTACTCAGGAACCAGTTGATAGAATACCTTCGTGTTTAGACTCGTTAGTTTTGATTCGACGAGCACTTGGGCCATGCATGGTTTCCAAGGTCTGATGATGGATGTCTTGCAGATATTTACAAATATATTAAAAAATTATAAATTATATTTATTACATTAATATTTATAAATTTTGTAAGGTTGACTCCGATTTGGATAAAAATCGATATCTGAGGATCCGGCGGGGTGATTAACATGAATCTTGAGTCAAATTTGTTAAATATTGTTTAAACCGACGCCATCTTGGATTTTGTAAGATAAACTCCGATTTGGATAAAAATCGATATCTGACGATCCGGCGGGGTCCTTACCATGAATCCAGAATCAAAATCGTAAAATACTGTAAAAAGCGACGCCATCTTGGATTTTGTGCGATAAACTCCGATTTGGATAAAAATTGATATCTGAGGATCCAGTGGGGACCATGACATGAATCTAGGATCAATATTGTAAAATATTGTAAAAACCGACGCCATCGTGGATTTTGTAAAATCAACTCCGATTTGGATAAAAATCGATATCTGACTATCCGGCGACCCTTAACATGAATCCAGAATCAAAATCGTCAAATATTGTAAAAAGCGACGCCATCTTGGATTTTGTGAGGTTAGCTCCGATTTGGATAAAAATCGATATCTGAGGATCCAGCGGGGTGATTAACATGAATCTTGAGTCAAAATTGTAAAATATTGTTAAAACCGACGCCATCTTGGATTTTGTAAGATCAACTCCGATTTGGATAAAAATTGATATCTGACGATCCGGCGGGGTCCTTAACATGAATCCAGAATCAAAATCGTAAAATATTGTAAAAAGTGACGCCATCTTGGATTTTGTGAACTTAACTCCGATTTGGATAAAAATCGATATCTAAGGATCCGAAGGAGTGATTAACATGAATCCAGAGTCAAAATTGTAAAATATTTTAAAAACCGACGCCATCTTGGATTTTATAAAATCAACTCCGATTTGGATAAAAATCGATATCTGACTATCCGGCGGGGTCCTTAACATGAATCCAGAGTCAAAATTGTAAAATATTGTTAAAACGGACGCCATCTTGGATTTTGTAAGATCAACTCCGATTTGGATAAAAATCGATATCTGAGGATCCGGCGGGGTCCTTAACATGAATCCAGAATCAAAATCGTTAAATATTGTAAAAAGCGACGCCATCTTGAACTTTGTGAGATTAGCTCCGATTTGGATAAAAATCTATATCTGAGGATCCGGCGGGGTGATTAACATGAATCCAGAATCAAAATCGTAAAATAATGTAAAAAGCGACGCCATCTTGGATTTTGTGAGATCAACTCCGATTTGGATAAAAATTGATATCTGACGATCCGGCGGGGTCCTTAACATGAATCCAGAATCAAAATCGTAAAATATTGTAAAAAGCGACGCCATCTTGGATTTTGTAAAATCAACTCCGATTTGGATAACAATCGATATCTGACTATCCGGCGGGGTCCTTAACATGAATCCAGAATCAAAATCGTAAAATATTGCAAAAAGCGACGCCATCTTGGATTTTGTGCGATAAACTCCGATTTGGATAAAAATCGATATCTGAGGATCCAATGGGGATCATAATATGAATCTAGGATCAATATTGTAAAATATTGTAAAAACCGACGCCATCTTGGATTTTGTAAAATCAACTCCGATTTGGATAAAAATCGATATCTGACTATCCGGCGGGGTCCTTAACATGAATCCAGAATCAAAATCGTCAAATATTGTAAAAAGCGACGCCATCTTGGATTTTGTAAGATCAACTCCGATTTGGATAAAAAATTATATCTGACGATCCGGCGGGGTCCTTAACATGAATCCAGAATCAAAATCGTTAAATATTGTAAAAAGCGACGCCATCTTGGACTTTGTGAGATG
This sequence comes from Lathronympha strigana, assembly GCA_949128165.1. Classification (NCBI taxonomy): domain Eukaryota; kingdom Metazoa; phylum Arthropoda; class Insecta; order Lepidoptera; family Tortricidae; genus Lathronympha; species Lathronympha strigana. Next base: position 5,095,583 of record OX421914.1, read on the forward strand.
AACTCCGATTTGGATAAAAATCGATATCTGACGATCCGGCGGGGTCCTTAACATGAATCCAGAATCAAAATCGTTAAATATTGTAAAAAGCGACGCCATCTTGGATTTTGTGAGATTAACTGCGATTTGGATAAAAATCGATATCTGAGAATCCGGCGGGTTGATTAACATGAATCTTGAGTCAAAATTGTAAAATATTGTTAAAACCGACGCCATCTTGGATTTTGTAAGATCAACTCAGATTTGGATAAAAATTGATATCTGACGATCCGGCGGGGTCCTTAACATGAATCCAGAATCAAAATCGTTAAATATTGTAAAAAGCGACGCCATCTTAGACTTTGTGAGATTAGCTCAGATTTGGATAAAAATCGATATCTGAGGATCCGGCGGGGTGATTGACATGAATCTTGAGTCAAAATTGTAAAATATTGTTAAAACCGACGCCATCTTGGATTTTGTAAGATCAACTCTGATTTGGATAAAAATCGATATATGACGATCCGGCGGGGTCCTAAACATGAATCCAGAATCAAAATCGTAAAATATTGTCAAAAGCGACGCCATCTTGGATTTTTTGAGATTAACTGCGATTTGGATAAAAATCGATATCTGAGGAGCGGGCAGGGTGACTAACATGAATCTTAAGTCAAAATTGGAAAATATGGTAAGAATAGACGCCATATTGGATTTTGTAAAATTAACTCTGATTTGGATAAAAATCGATATCTGACGATCTGGCGGGGTCCATAACATGAATCCATGGTCAAAATTGTTAATTAACGTCAACACTGACGCCATATTGGATTTTGTAAGATAAACTCTGATTTGGATAAAAATCGATATCTCATGATCCGGCGGGGTCCTTAACATGAATCCAGAATCAAAACTGTATAATATTGTAATAAGTGACGCCATCTTTGATTTTGTGAGATTAACTCCGAATACTCCGATTTGAATAAAAATCGATATCTGACGATTCAGCGGGGTCCATAACATGAATCCATAGTCAAAATTGTTAAATAATGTCAACACCGACGCCAAATTGGATTTTGGAAAATTATCTCTGATTTGGATAAAAATCGATATCTGACGATTTTTATCCAAATCGGAGTTGATATCACAAAATCCAAGATGGCGTCGATTCTTACCATATTTTCCAATTTTGATTCTAGATTCATGTTAAGGACCCCGCCGGATCGTCAGATATCAATTTTTATCCAAATCGGAGTTGATCTTACAAAATCCAAGATGGCGTCGGTTTTAACAATATTTTACAATTTTGACTCAAGATTCGTGTTAATCACCCCGCCGGATCCTCAGATATCGATTTTTATCCAAATCGCAGTTAATCTCACAAAATCCAAGATGGCGTCGGTTTTAACAATATTTTACAATTTTGACTCTGGATTCATGTTAATCACCCCGCCGGATCCTCAGATATCGATTTTTATCCAAATCGGAGCTAATCTCACAAAGTCCAAGATGGCGTCGCTTTTTACAATATTGAACGATTTTGATTCTGGATTCATGTTAAGGACCCCGCCGGATCGTCAGATATCAATTTTTATCCAAATCGGAGTTGATCTTACAAAATCCAAGATGGCGTCGGTTTTAACAATATTTTACAATTTTGACTCAAGATTCATGTTAATCAACCCGCCGGATTCTCAGATATTGATTTTTATCCAAATCGCAGTTAATGTCACAAAATCCAAGATGGCGTCGCTTTTTACAATATTTAACGATTTTGATTCTGGATTCATGTTAAGGACCCCGCCGGATCGTCAGATATCGATTTTTATCCAAATCGGAGTTAATCTCACAAAGTCCAAGATGGCGTCGCTTTTTACAATATTTAACGATTTTGATTCTGGATTCATGTTAAGGACCCCGCCGGATCGTCAGATATAATTTTTTATCCAAATCGGAGTTGATCTTACAAAATCCAAGATGGCGTCGGTTTTAACAATATTTTACAATTTTGACTCAAGATTCGTGTTAATCACCCCGCCGGATCCTCAGATATCGATTTTTATCCAAATCGCAGTTAATCTCACAAAATCCAAGGTGGCGTCGCTTTTTACAATATTTAACGATTTTGATTCTGGATTCATGTTAAGGACCCCGCCGGATCGTCAGATATCGATTTTTATCCAAATCGGAGTTAATCTCACAAAGTCCAAGATGGCGTCGGTTTTTACATTATTTTACAATTTTGACTCTGGATTCATGTTAATCACTCCGTCGGATCCTCGGATATCGATTTTTATCCAAATCGGAGTTAATCTCACAAAGTCCAAGATGGCGTCGCTTTTTACAATATTTAATGATTTTGATTCTAGATTCATGTTAAGGACCCCGCCGGATCGTCAGATATCAATTTTTATCCAAATCGGAGTTGATCTTACAAAATCCAAGATGGCGTCGGTTTTTACAATATTTTACCATTTTGACTCTGGATTCATGTTAATCACTTCGTCGGATCCTCGGATATCGATTTTTATCCAAATCGGAGTCAACCTTACAAAATTTATAAATATTGATATAATCAATTTATAAAAGTGACGTTTTCTGGGTAAAGAAAGATACCACATTGTCGCTTATTGATAAGAATGATAAGGCGCTTCTGTCATAAAGAATCACTTGGAAAACCTTATCAACAGGCGACAATGTGGTACTTTTACCAAGAAAACGACACAATTTTTTAACGATTTCATAATATGTGACGTTTTGCGGTGAGAGGTACAATACAACAATACAATACAATAACTCTTTATTGCACCTCAAAACAACAAAAATAACACAAACTGGTATAGATTACACATGAAAAAGAGGCAAACAACAGGCGGTCTTATCGCTAAAGAGCGATCTCTTCCAGACAACCTTTGGGTAGAGGAGACACTACACTAAGAAAAGTATACATACAGTAGGTGGTGCAAAACTGGAAAAAGTATTATGTGAGAACCAAAATATATGACATAAACAGAAAAAACAAATCTACAAAAAAAGAAAAAAACAAACACACACACAATTACATATACATACATATTATATGTTCATACCAAAATACATAAATATATAAATACATATATACAAATACAAACTAATTAAGCGAAATGATGATAGCAGATTACTGATTTTACACAGTCAAATTAAAGGAAAACAATAGTTACATGAACAGGAACTAAGGAAGTGATAAATAGTGCTTTTTAAGGAGAGATTTGAAAGAAGCAACAGATTCAGCACGCCTTATATCAAGAGGGAGAGAGTTCCACAGCCGGGTTGCTTGAAAAGTGAAAGAAGTATTATAAAATTTAGGTACCTTATGGACGATCGGCGCTTACGCTGTTAACAAAGACGCTGATAATAATGCGTTGCAACGCGACGTAAGCGCCGACCGTCCATAAGGTACCTTTAGCCGTAAATAGCCACATATGAAATCATAAAAAATGTGCTTTTATTTAGAAAAAGGCACTTTGCCATTCTGCCGGTTGTCGATAAGGCGCGAATGTCATAAATATTAGTTTAGAAATGAACCTTATCAACAACCGACAGAATGGTACCTTTATTTAGTACTAAATACAAACACAAATAATAAAATCATTTGGAAAAACCGAACAAATATTAGGTGAATTAATACAATATCTGTATCAAAGGATTATAAAAATGAGGAATTCTAAGATTTCTAAGTTATAACCTTTTAACGCCCGAATAATGACGCGCGGGTGTAGTAGTGTGCGTGCGCGCACGCACACAGATAGCGAGCAGTGCGGGGCCGCTAAATGCCTATTTCGTGTCCGCGGCAAACACTCTGCCCGCTCTTAAGTGTAGAGCAGAACCCTACAAAATGGTTGAGTGTGGGGTGTGATAAGACAATTTATAACCCTTACGTCCCCTTCTGTAAAGTGCATGTCATTGTACAAGATAATGGGCAGGTACATAAACCGAATGGCATCACTTTAAGTTGAAAATAAGTCATTCAAATTATATCGAAACACCATTTTTAAAATGAAACTTTTAAATTAATAACACCGCCATCTAGCGAGTTAAAATATTTATATTATAGATCAGTTCTTAGTGTAATAGACAACTTTTTTTTCAGTTTATGGTTAATCGCAAACATGGCTATTACAGCATTTACAGCGAACATGGAGCGATAGAAAATTTGCATCTTCCTCTCTATCGTACTTAGTTATTCGAGCAAAAAAAATGAAGATAAGTACATAATTTTAAATATCCGACGTTCGAGATAGGCCCTCATGTCTTCACTATGCAAAAACAAAGTTCCTTTTAATAAACGGCTGAATTATTCACTGCCCTCGTACAAAAACTGATCGTAACTCGGGTTTTATTTAACAAACACAAACCAAGACTTTTCCAAGAAAAACCTAAACTTATTCCTATTCTAAAGTAGGCTATTAAACCGATCCCGTGCTCGAAACTCCAATTTGCCACGGACGTGGTCCAAAGTCCACTTGTAAAGGTCATAAAATGTACGGAACTAGAGCGAATTTACTACCTTTTACTTTTGGCAAATAAAGTAGAGGGCTTGAAGAGCGGACCCGCAAACCAGTGATAGGGTTTACTCTTGACAGAGGTAAGTAGTTGACTCCTTTGGATATTTGACTTTAAATAAGGTTAGAAAGTGCCTTTCTAGTCATTTATTTATTCTAAGTGTCGAGCGAGGCGTCCGCAGAACTCGATTATTGACAGTTCACAGCTTACCTTTTATACCGAAGGTATTTTTTGCAAAATGCATTTGAAGAGGTAGAAAGGCAGAATATATAAGGTCCTAAAAAGAAATAGCTTCAAATGTTTCAATGGAGAATATTGTTTAATTCAAAGACTAATACAGATACGATGCCCATTTAATTTCCTATCAAATCATCTCGGTCTTTTATATTTGTTAAAACGAAACAGACCAAAAAAACTGCGGAGTTTCTTTTTAAAATCGAATTTCGCTCGCTCTCCCACCAATGCATCAATGGCGTTGTTTGATTTCTGGCGTAAAACTCACATTCCTTCTGTTCACAATTTAAGGGGCACTTTTCAAGTTTTTTATTTATTTATGGTACACTGCGTGAAAGGGGATAAAATTGCAGTCCTCCTCACATCATTATCCTATTTCACGTGTTTTCGGCGTGACCCACTCGAGTCGGTTGGAGAGGGTAGTTTGAAACTAGTTTGATCCGGCGTGAGGATTTTCACAACTTTCACAAGGCTTGTTATCTTGTAAACAAGAGCAAAGGGCAAATGTGTTTGGACTAGAAAAGACACGTATGGTCAATGGTCATACGGCTATTTTTACGTAACTTATTAGTAAGTATCGACAGAAATATATTTTATACTTATATTGATCCAGCACCGTAGAGCCTATATTTTTTTTAAAAGTACTTAGACAATGTAGAAGCTTGTTATATTTTACTGTTGGCTACTTGTACATAATATAATGATGACTACTTAGTCACTCATTGCTTAATTTGTATGGTATTAGGTATTTATTGTTTTTAGGGTTCCGTAGCCAAAATGGCAAAAACGCAACCCTTATAGTTTCGTCTAGTACGTAGGTACTACGTAGGAGTATAAAACATATTGTGTAGCTAGAGGTGTATTACATGTAACTGTGGGACATCATCTGATAGGTCTTCGGAAATAACATTAAGGCTTCTTGAGCAACAATTTCATTTATTAAATATTGTCATAAATAATCGCTCTTAAAGTCTGTAAAAGTGTCCCCGAAACCCACCCCCCTTTTTCGGAAGTTAGTTAAAATTTCAAAACATTTAATGGCCTAACATTAAATGACAAAAAAGAAATTTCCAATAACCGTGGCTGTACCTATAACACAAGTAAAACAGTTGCGTAGCGCTTCCAGGTAAATGATTGCGTCTATAGGTAGGTAATGACCGGATGCTCCCGCGCATCTGTGCAAACATCGCCGTGTAGTAATTGGCCACCGGAGTTTAGCTGGAAATTTACCGTGTGGATAACTGCTTTTTCTAGAAATTTTTATAAATTAAAAACGTTAAAAACCCCGAGAATATTGGAATATACCTACATTAAATTGCTTTACTTCTAAAACTAATCTAAACGTAAAACAATATTTTTGGCGTTTAGTTTCTGTATTGGATAACATCTTGTGGCTAGTTTTAATTTGTGCTAAATATCTTGAAATAAAATTAAGTACTTAATTTTATAATTATACTTATGTGACAACACATGTATAGCCACCAATGGTAAAAAAATTAATACCTATATTTAAAATTCTTAGAGCCTGAGCAAAAAAAATACTTCAAGATTAACTATTGCCACATTTATGCTGTATTTGCTTTATTTATCTCCACCAAACATCAACCCCAACTACAATACATTCTTTACATAAAAAATAAGTTCCGACCAATTAAGTAGATAAGATTCCAACCTACGGCTCTAGAATTTAAAGACGATCCCGATACTATAATTTCTGGTAGCTTAAATAAATAAGTCACAATATAAACTCATGACAATAAACAATCATGACGAATAGCAAGTAAATATACTTGCCAAAACAACACATAAACTATAAGTTGCAGAGCTTGGAATGCGTGCTGCGACGTTAACGGCTTGAACGGCTTCTTTAGTAGTTATGCTTCTGTCGTTGTTTTTATGTTTATTGGTTTTGGATATATTACAGTCAGATCAGTTTCATCTAAAATAGCTATCTGACTCGTGATCTGAATCTCATGTTCTCCGTTTTACCATTATTTTCTTTTTACATTTGATTTTGGTACCTTTGTTTTTCCTGTTATTTTTTCGTTTTATGTCTTCGGTGCTCCCCGGTGTAATATATACATATATATGCTCTTCTTATGATATTAACTACTGTTTTCAGTAGGTAATGTGAAAATACAGTTCCGGTTATTCTTACTGGTTTTTCTGATCGCATTTTAGAGATAAAAATTAGTAGTGCGTAAATAAAAATTAATTGTATTGTATTTTAGATACAAGTTACATTAGCAAGCTATATTCTGCCGGACGCTGTTCACCGATAAGCGGTTATTCGATCACCGGGCATTAACCGGGATCACCGGGCGTTAACGGGGAGCCGGACGGAGTTGTTACCGGCCGGTTCAGAGCAAATTGCATCGGTAGCGGGGAGTGTTGCACTTCGGATGCAATAACTGTGATAATACGGTTTTGTATTCCTGTGTACCTTTTACATACAGTTTGCATCAAAGATAGAGGTGAACTAGTAAGAGTAGTTTATGCTACTACTGTGTAAGCCGGCGAGTTTCATAATAGGATCACACGAGTGTTTTAAGGCCTAATTATACGCATTTGCATACACTACTCTATATACACACATATTATAACTCGTGTTAATAGTGATGGCGTCGCGTCGATACAAAGCCAAAAAAGTTAATTTTCTTAAATTATAGACAAACAAGTAAATGACCGGAAACGAATGAAGTCTTAATTCTCATATCGTTCGAGTACAGAACTTAAATTGTGCTGGTTTTGACAGCTGTACCGAATTATCTCTAAAAACTCATTACAGTACTAAAATGTATGCGGTTATATGACATTACAGTACTGGTTCATACGTTCCGGGACCCGCCGGGGGTCCTGTAATATTGGTAAATTTGGTAATTTCCTACTATTTATGAACGCAATTTTGAGCAATAACAATATGTGTGGAGATAAATAGTACATTACATACCAAGGCCGTTTAAGTGGGAAATGCCTCGGATTGCATGTAATTGTCGGCCGAGGCGAAGCCGAGGTCGACTAACATGTGATCCGAGGCTTTCCCATTTACCGGCCGAGGTTTGTATACTATTTTTCAGCCCGACGGAGCCGGCAGGCGGCAATTTAGTTTTGCGTAAAGTGGCGCTTACCGGCCGGAGGACTGAAAAAAAATGTTTTCGAAATGAAAACAGGATAAATTAATCGAAATTGCAAAATCATCGCATTTATTTTTTATTGTATTTACTGCTTACTTAGGTACTTAATATTTTCTTTTATTCGTACAATATATGCATTAGTTATTATTTATTTTACTTTACTTTTAATCTATTTTTTTGAGATGGCCGCGAAAACTTGATGATGATATTGAATCTGCATAATAAACTGTATTGTACCCCGTAATTACAAAATTACTAAATCGGTAATTCTATCCGTCGATTGATGAAACAAAAAGGGTTACCGGTGACGACGGTGACAGTCACCCGAGGTTACCTACATGCCATTTCCTCATTACGGTTATTCGATTTAATAATTAATTTACGACAGAACACGCATTAATGTGTGTATGGAAATTAAGAGACATAATCGATAAAATTTGGTGTGTCAAGGGCGTCAAGGTCATAAGATAAACAGATGAATATCGATAATGATTGTTATATAAAGTATGATACAAGGGGTACGTTACGTACTTATAAGAATAAATAGAAAAGCAACAGAAATGTATCAATATCCAATGAGAGCTGACAGTTTTTAATACTTAGGTGGCAAGCAATCGTATCGCCCACCCTGGCCAATATAGGCGTTTACAGTAGCCTATTAACACTTGGAAATTCAACAACTACCCTACAAAAAAGGTACAATGGATTACCAGTTGCGGAAAAGGCCTAGGAAAACTAACTAACTATCCTACTAATATAAAGTATTTTTAATCCGATCAAGTACCGATTGTATAGTTTTGTCAAAACAGAATCATGTTAAGTACAAAAGGGGATAGAATCAATAGTCCGCACTGAATTAATGGTGTAGTTGTTAAGTGTGTTACGCTGTAACGTGAGAATGCGATACCATATGACGCTTCTTTATTGACATTAAGACCAAGTTGTTTTACTCATACAATGTACCTAATGGTGTCTAGGAAACTAACTTCAGTAGAAGCTAGAAGGAGCAGTGGTGGTCAGTAAAATCGCCGGCAATGGAACTTCCTAAGAATGTAAACAAAAGGCGTCACAAGTTTGTCACTGTTTCTCCTTGTATTTTCACACTACCTCATCAAACACCACTGAAATCATTCACTACTGAAACGTTCGTATTATCTTAACATACAAAACATAAGATAAATAAGACAATCTTGAATATTTCATTAAAAAACTTAAAGTTAGGTTATTAGTTATCAATATGGCGGTTCCAGTGAACGGAAATAAACATGGAAGCATTCCTTCAAACAAATCGTCAACATAAACCTGGGTATAAATCTGATATACGCATGTCCGCTACACTGCCAATCAAATTCATCAAAATATCAGTCGGTTTTTTATTATAAAATATCATAAAACATAATTGGTCAACGTCAATATTCTTTGTTCTGATTGGCACTAGCGCTGACACTTGAATGTTGCAAGAATAATAGTGACATTGGAAACGCACTGTCTGTAGACGGATTGATGCAACAAAGAACAATTTTTACATGCAATATTTTTCTTGTGATAAGATTAAATAAAATTTAAATTAGAAAATCACTATTAATTTTATTGTTCTGTTGATGTGTTCGCCACACGGTTATTTATGTAGGTAACTTAACGTCTACGAGTATGGAATAATTGTAGGGTTCGATATAGTTAACGCTACCATGATATAAATATCATGTTCGTAACTATCCCTATAGGCAGTCCGCTCCAGATTTATTGTTATATTGTAGGTACGGCATAAGTGGAAAGAACCCATCTGAAAAATTCGTCAAGAAGGACAGCATGGTAATTAGCACTAGCTAGTGTGGATCAGAAACGCCTTATGCCCTGCACCACTACCCTCCGCTATCGACTACTGACCATCTATTAAACATCTAATTTGATCTGAACATAAGGAGCCTGTTAGTCGATACCAAGTACATACATAAATTAAATGTTTGATTTGGTTTATTCAATCATCAATATTAATCTGTCTAGTAGCGCCCTTATTAATGGATTTAAATTTTCTGATAAACGAAAAAAAAGGCATAAAATATTTGAAGATAATATATTCAAAGGCGTAACACACAGTTTTCTGTCCATAAGTTTCAAGTAATTTGATAACAATAGTGACGAAGGTTGTCGTCGATGGAGTATCTCAGTTGAATTTTCCGCATCCACCTGATCAGGAACACCAAAATGATGTCCACAGCTTGGACACGACATCTAAAAAGTAAAAATACAATGTAATATGACATAAGTAAAATTACATTTCCAATTCGAATAATTTACCTTAAATTGACGGAAAAATCAAGTACCAAACACGTTAAAACGGATTGATCGGATTAAAAATAATAAAATATGTCTCATTTTAATGAATTATTATTGCGGTACCAGAAAACATTATAATGAAGTAACAGTTAAAGAATTTCGTTGAAATTTAACAACTAAGATATCCTTACAAAATATATTACTACGGTAAGTACGTGTATTTAAATAACTGACCATTCGACGTTTCTGAGGACTTTAATTTTCTGCATAGTCATTTTTTTTATTACTTATTTTGAGCGGCAGGGTTGATGATCTATCTGGCTGCCTCATTCCCTATTTAGTAATTGGTAGCGACGTTTCACTTGAAAATACCATCTGAAAAAATTCAAATTCATCAAACGAATTTATTAACAAATATTGTTTTCATACACCAGTATTTAAACCAAAGAATATTTACAGTACAAATTGGTATAGCGGTTTTAGCAAGCTGCGTGAAGCCTTTTTTAGACAAATAGAAATCTTCAGCTTTGAAGTGCATGGAACAGACTCTAGATGCCTTGGTAGGCATCCAATCTGTTTCATGCCTCTCCAGTTGGACAGCCTCTATCAATCGTTGACGACGGTTAGGATACTGTGGGACTCTGATTACAAAGGAAAACGTAGTTATCAACGTAGGTAGAACATCAGGAATGATCAAATATGATTAATATGAATTTGAAATAATTAGATTTGTATAGCACCATTCCATATAAGGTAGGTATTAGTAAAATCCAAGTTTGTCAGTTAGAGTTTATCATTATAATTTATAATACATAAAATTATAATCGCACAAGTTAAGAAAATAATCTTCTGCATTTAGCATAACATCATCCCTATATAGAAAATGTCATCATATATTTTTTTAGTTTTCGCTGAATTTATCTGTTTACTTACCTGTGAAATGTGATTCCACTAGTCTTGAAGTGATCAGTATGGTTTCTGCACCACTTCACCACACATGAAGGCATTTTTCATTGTAAAATACGTTGTTCTGGTAACTAGTTTTAGGCATCCGTCACTCACTGACACTGACATCGCGGTCAAACAGAAATCGCGCCCGGTACCACCGTGCACCGTTCATAAGGACCGCCTACCGAGGTACCAATGTCCGTGGTGCCATAATATAGCAGACATAATGCTTCCATGCTTTATCTGCGTTCACTGGGCGGTTCGTTTACATTGTTAGAAACCGTATATTATTTAAAACTATACTAGAATAAGAAAAAAACATTGTTTTGAGTGGTTATAATCAGTTCGCACCACTTACAATTATCTGAGCACACGTTTTGAGCAGAAGTTAATTACGTTTCTATACTTATTATACTTCCAAGATAGCAGCTGGTGATGCTTATCTCTTTTGGATGTTATCTCAATAGTTTAAAAAAACATGATTTTCTCCCCAGTTACAAAAACCGTTACCAAACGATACTTTACTATTATATTGTATTTTAAAGAATTCTGTAAAGTCAATTTATAACGGGTCGTATACTTGTTTTCACTGGCATGTTATCAAATATTATAAACTAGCGACCCGCCCCGGCTTCGCACGGGTTATTATTATACATATGAACCTTCCTCTTGAATCACTCTATCTATTAAAAAAAAACCGCATCAAAATCCGTTGCGTGGTTTTAAAGATTTAAGCATACATAGGGATATAGGGACAGAAAAAGCGACTTTGTTTTATACTATGTACTTAGTGATAAACGTATCAGACTTTTGTTAGCTGCATATTGCATTTCTTACCTACATTACAATACAGCTGCAGTTTAAATACAGATGCCAGCAAAATAAACGCTCTTTCATTTGGTTATACGCCATTTACCGAAAGTGTTAGACACAAACATCGATGTTCAAGACATTTTGGAAATCACCGATAACAATGCGCTACCCCATACTAAATTATTTTTCCATTTTCCCACTTTTCTTTCAATTATAAAATTGTAAACTGGCTCACGTTTTATGAACACCTCTTAAACCCACTCTTGACTGAAAAGTACAAACCTGTAATTGGGTCATTATCCAGATGTGCCTGCGTCTCACTCAACTCTCAACTCCATTAACTCATACTAAATGTATAAAAAATTCGAAGGAGTTGATGCCAACCGCATCTGAGAATAACACAAATTAGAGTTTTATGTAATCTCTATTTGTGACGCAGGCCAGCGTCCTCAATGTCACGGACCTGTTATTTTGAGGACCTACTGCGAAGACAGAAAGGCACAAATGTTGTATCTCGCTCTCTATCGTACTTATTTAATTGAGCGAAAGGAATGAAAATACGAAATTCCGCTTATTCACTATTAGACGTCGATTTCACTGAGCAATCTTAATCAAAATAAATGCGTAGTAAAAAAACAACGAATTTAAACTGTGCATTATCAATGTATCAGATAATGGGTAATAACGTAGTTAATCAAACTTACGACAGCGGCATTGTCCGGGAACGAACCCGCGATAATCGATTACGCGGCGGCAACTGAGTCAATAAAACATTATATTAATTAATAATTACTTTGCGGCACCTGTCACCGAAAACTATAAGAGTCAGCCTAGTGGAAATATAGTCGATGTCGGTTCTAATATTCTGCCGTAGCCTGTATTAAACATAAAATCCATAGTAAGAAAATACATTTTCATTAAGTTTAACAAGTTTTCATTAAGTTATTATTTTAACTGTATATTTGCATGTATATTTGTATACTTATGGCAAATAAATGATTTTGATTTGATTTGATTTGATTTCTGTTAAGGAAAACCGCAAGTAACAAGGAAATAGGTATTCAATTCAATTTAGTTCGATTCAATTCAATTCATAGCATAATTAAATCAAATTAAAAATAACATATGAATTAATTAAATTAGACGGATCCTTGCAATGTTTCCGGTGCGCAGTTGCAACTAGGGATCCGGATCGAATACAGGTATTTCCTCCATATATACAAAAATACCGGTAATTTTATCGGTTTTTTTTTTGTTTATTATCTCATTATTGGTCAATCTAATAATTCGAAGTTATTTTCTAAATAAAAATTTAATCCGACATAAAGAGCTTAAACAAATTAAAATATTGATATTTTTTGAGGGTTTTAAAAAGTAATGGTTCAATCCCTGGCTGCAACGCTTCAATCGAGAACAAAATGTTATCTTTATGTTACGTTGAGTTTATGGCAACCCAATCATGATGCTACGGTAATACGCTAACGGTAAATAAAAAAAAAAGTACATCGTTCGAACAACACTCGTGGGTAGCTTAGCTTTATGCTGGCCATATTCGTTCGGGCATATCTGCCAGATCTGCCAGTAAACGTATAGGAATTTTGTCTGGCGGATGCCCGGCGGACATACCCACTATGGAGTTCTGACGGAACGCCCGAACGTATAGGCCCGACATAAACCATGTAATCACCACTTAGTCCGGATAACGTAGCTATAAATCAAAATGCAATAAAAACTTTGCCATATTCATATTCATATTCATTTATTCGTATTAATCATACATTGTCGACTTACGGCTATTATTATATACAATGTTTATGTCCAATTTTGTCCAATGCCAACGTTATCCAAGGAAGTATTTATGTACCAACTCTTTGATATTGTAAATTGATTGGCAATTCAAATTATTTTGGCCATGGTCTGTACTCATTCGTGCATACTCAGAAATAATCATACCTACCGTCTTTTTCTTATGCTACCACCCCAAATTGTATTCTATTGTTAATGCATTCGTTGATTGGCCAGACTATAATTCCGATCCTGGTTTAATATTAGCTAGCTTGTTCCTCTAACTTGGACGATCGAATGAGTACCTACTCGATATGGAAATCTGGAGTCTCTAAAAAAACACATCTTCATGAATCAGAAAGACTATTTGTCATAGCTCGAGGGTGGGGGGGATGCTATTATCGGCTTAGTGCCGCACCATTTGCGCGCCGCCGCCCGCCGAGTGAGGAGCTCCATCGATCTAGTGGCGACCAAGTAACAGTTATTTGTCATTGGCATTTTATAACGTTCTTGTTTGTATTTCAATACTCAAATGACTCCGTAGTATCTTTGTGGCAGAGGCGTACGTACTTAGTTCCTATTTCAAATTCAGTTGCAGTCGTTGGTTAAATAATTGGTGCACGCTAAAGCTAGACTGGTCACACAATGTCGAAAAACTGATTAAGTGTGGACTAAAATAGGAATCCAAAAGCAATGTAAATAAAACATGCTCAAAACTCAAAATCGAAAATCAATTTACATTTCAATTTCTAAGGAATAAAGAAGTCAGCAACTGTACTGGCAGTCGAAGTTATAACTGCCTATCTATTTCCAGTGCATTTTATATTGACTATGATACCATCATAACTTAACCTCCAGCTCCGTAAAGATTATACGTCGTCGGAGTTCACAAATGAACTGGTTTCAATACATTTAAAGGAAGAAAGGGGCGTGTAAACAGTGCGCCAAGTTCTTGCTGTTAAAACTTGCGCAGGCAAATAGGAGCAGGCGATTGACTTCCACTCGAGTTTAAGTTTGGATTGGTAAACTAGTACCAATCAAAATAAAATGTCAGCGAAGGTTTGCAAGTATTTTGTACTGCCTGTTTAAGTCGTTCAGGTATTTTGTGTTACAAATACTTATTGTAAGCGAGTACCAAGTACAATGTACATACATGTGTTTTATAGAGAAATCTCTATAAACACATTAGATTTACGTAATTCTGCAACCAAAATTTTTATTTCATTGTATAGCAATAGTTGTATAGGTACGAGAGGGAATCAAAGTGGTACTTCTAAGCCTCTGCTATTAAACATGAAATAGATAAGATCTTTCTATTAGTATAAGTAGTTATCTTAGTTAATATCAAATTAAGTTTATAAATACCATTAGTGCCGTTTACAAGCAGACGACCCAAATATAGTTTGCTCAATGTTGAATAAGTAACAAGATTGCCCGGACCAAACGTTACGAGCAAATTGTCTAGCGATGCACATGCAGACGTAGGTATACTTAGGTACAGAACGCTGACTGGAGATGTATGTGACCGCAAAATGGCTCGAAACTGCATTCTGAGGCTACAGAGTACGAACAAGTAGGTACCAATGCTTAGACAACTTGAAGGAGCTGAATTTTAAGCGGGCCGTATACGTAAGGGAAATCATAGCGTTCATGTCTGTCGGGCATCCGCCGGACAAATTTGATGACTGGCAGTTGTAATTTTGTTTAAATAGTACATAATGTTCATCATCATCATCATTAACCTACTTTTGGACAATGCTCGACGTAGGCTCAATGTTGTAAGTGAACATAATGTTATGGAAATTCGATTAGGTATTGCTATAGGTACCTGAAAGAGGAGTATGATAAAGTTTTTGTTTCTAATATAAAACTATTAAACATTCGTCTTGCGTTGAAAGTAAAAAGATGTTTTGAGAAGCTTTATTTATAAGATAATATGTAATTCGCAAACTGTTACAACTACGAGTACAGGAAGTATAAATCTATTAGGTATTATAATTAAGGAAACTCAATAATCTGGAAAAATAATTCCAAAATCAAATACAAAATTCCTTCGCCATCCTTTCGTAGTACGTAATTGATTCAAACGATTAAATGAAACGCCAGAAGCCCCGAACCGCAAGTCACAATGAGCATTACCGTGATTCGATGAAAGTCGTAATAAATTAGAAATGGGTTGGTCAGTAGGGCGTATAACCAACGCTTATCGGGATCCTTACCTTTACGGACCAGTACAAATGGGGCCTTGATATCAGTAACATTTGCACGTACTTCTATCTTACAAGTATACTGGTTTCAAGAGACGATGCGCTGTATGTCTGGTAGATCGCCCCTAAGTATTGTGGGCGCGACAATGGTCGTCTCCATCGCGGCTCTTATTGTGCCCTAACTGGATTACATCGTCTAATAAGTTAGAGTGACTTGGTATCGGTTCTTTTAATACGATGACCATTAAGATTAATTGTCATTCGATTTTGGAGTGGTATATTCCGATATTTGATGTGAGGACAACTAGGAATCTTTCTATCTACTATATTATATAGAATATTCTATTATAATAGTTAGGTTAATTGTCCTTTAGGTTTAACAGTACCATTATGCGTTCATTTTTATCATTCTTAAAAAAAAATTCTGACTGGAGCCATTTTCGCACAGCTCATAATTGCTTTCTTCCTGCTCCGAATTTGCTCTTCTTTAATTAGTTGTGGATTACGTTGGACGCCGTTTTCGGTTTGATTGATAAACACCGGGATATTTTCAGTTATAGTAAGATCTGGTGACATCTTCATGAAAATATATCGTTACACGTTTAAAATCTTAAATACGGAACAAATACTAACTTATCCGGAAAAACACGTCGTTATATTCACGATGGTAAAAAGCATCTAATAGGCGACCAACAAAACCCCTCACATTTAACAGCAATCGCCGATACAATCCGGTTAAACAAGCCAACAATGCCTCGCAACAAAGAGCATTATATCATAATTTGGCCACAACAATGTGTCCACCCCAAAAAACAAACTAGATAAGTTGAGAAATAACATTTAATAGCGCGCATCGCAGCGGGCGGGCGGGAATCTCACTCGTTAGGTTTGTGTCTCGTGTCGTCAGGCACGCGGAGGGCACGTGCCGGGCACGTAATCGGCAATTATGGCAAATGAGGATTTTTTACAGCACGTCTCTGTGTCGCCCGCGGCGGTTTGTGTCAGTTTAGAATTAAGTACAGTTGGTAATAAGGTGCGAAAGGGATTGTAATAAAGGGTTCGTAATTATTAGTCATGTTATTATTTAGCATGTGGAAATTATTAAAAACACATTTTTCTTTTTTTTCATACTTGTTCACGTGTTGCAATTATTAAAAGCTCTTACATGTAAATAACGAACAACAAGACACGTGTGTATACTTAAGCGTATAATTTTGCTGGCCTACATTATTTAATATAATTATGGGTATATATCAGGAATTCAGGATTCAAAACATTTTCTAATTTATGCAAATATTCCTAAGTTAGTAAATTATCAAGGTTGGTAAGTAACTGTATTTATGAATTGTGTAAATACTTTCATTAAAATCTCAATCTTATCGTCATGAATCATTATATTAAAAAACTTGACCATATTTTACATCAGAGACTAACGAACTGAACGAATAAATATTTTATTTTAAGAACCACAAACAAGAATTTAAGTACTTCAAGTCCCACCACATCGCATTTACTTCACGCGCGTGTGGCGATGGCTAATCCTTAGAAATTACTACTTATATCGGTATACCGGTAATAATCTCATAAGATTAGGTGGCACCCTTTTGGTAAAATATTTCCAATCCGGCAAATTGGCCATCCGTCAGATCTCCATAGTGGGTAGGTATGTTGTCCGCCGGGCATCCGCCAGATAAATTTCCCATACCTTTTTAGGCAGATCCGAAACAAAAAAAAGATTTTATATCAATTAAAAGAATCTTATACGTACAAATATAACGAAAGGAAGACTGTTTATATTTATTAAAAGTTAACATTACATTTAATAATGAATAATTCAAATATAAAATACATATTTAAAACATTATCAATCTGAATAAGATGACATGACATTAGCGACACAACACAAGCTATATTCATATGCATACACGTCATCAAATCAAATTATACTTTTTAAAATGCATAATGCGTTTAAAATCCGATTTGTAAGTCGCATAACAGATATTAATAGTTCACGATGGACGCATTATTGCGAGGGTCCCGGACTTGGCCGTGACACTTCATTTAGTTCATTTCAATGCATACTTACGAAAGGTTGTATAAGTTTAATACTTGTATAATGTATTTTGTATAAAAAAAGTTAAAGTAGTATAATAAATATATTTTAATTAAAATTATAATAGGTATTTGGGGGCTGAAAAAGTTCTCCTACCGTTTCTATAATTAAACATTTATTAATTGAAAATGAATAAGTGTTTAGTTATAGAAATGATCTGTTGGAAAAACAATAGGTATAGGTCAGGATCATTTTGCGTTAGTTAAGAGTATCAAATACCCCTCGTACATATTCATATTCATATTCATTTAATCCATTGTTATCATGTTATCATGGTCATAAAGGTCTTACATTTTACTCTTAGTCAGTACATGACATATTATTCCTTTATTTTTTATTCTTAGCTGGTATACTTAAGCTTGTTTATTCTTTGAGCAATTTATTTTTTGCTATAAAAACTTTTTTTCACTGACCCTAAGTCCTTCGAACACTTAACAGATGAGTAACATAGCAAGTTCCCACCGAACCGTTGTCAGCCGTGGCGTGGTGTAATCGGGCGACATGTCCCCAGGGCGCGTCTCACAGGGGACACGCTCTAATGTTGTACAGGGGACATTTACACTGTCGCATTAGTAAATTACTGCTAACTTTTTATTTTAAAGAATATTTTAACGATATTTTTGTTTTATCTATTTTGTACCAAGACGGTGACAAACATACGATACGGCCTGCCTGATGATGCAATCGTTGGCGACTCCCTAAGAATCACTTTTATTTTGGACAACTTTTTGGAAAACTTGCACCAATGTTACAAAATTAAATAAGCCATGCTCGGACTAGATACCTATACAATTAACACCCAATATAGGTAAGTGTGACCATGATTTCATGCTCCATTTTTATACTTTTTAGAAAAGGATCTTCAACAACAAAAAAAACCTCTAACAAAAGTCCTGCATAGCAAATTTAATGTCTTTCGGTTGAAGTAAAATAACTATAAGATAAATTAATAGCCACGATCAAATTGTAACAAAACATTAACTTCATAAACAAATACAACAACGAACGGTCCACCGAGGGCCGCAAGCGCCGGGGGCGTGTTACCACAAGCTCTCTGCTGCTGCATCAAGCTAAAACCCACCCTATTTGTGAAGCTATAAAAGCGATTAAAAGTGAACTTATAAAAGTGCAGAATGACCAAGAAGCTTTGACATTCTGTATGCAATAAAACACTCTATTGCAACGGAATAAGGGTGGATGTGGCTGTAAATAGTATGGTTGGCATAATGTATAGTTTGTGTAATAAATTGATTACTAAGGGTATAAATCAGTTATAATCAGATCAGTCGTTCTTGCGGTATGATCTGATTGTTCTTAATGTTTCGCTTTTACGAGGACTTGCGTCATGTCGCCAATCGTTTGTTTTAATTATGTGACAGTAACTTAATTTGGCTGAGATTTTATTTTGGGATAATGTCGACATTTTTGAATATCGTTTTACATTGTAAGGGTCAGTCTTTTTATACGATTTTAAGCTAACATGTCATTTATAATGATAATTACTATTTAAAACGAGATATTTAGTATGTATATTTGTTTTTGTGTAGCTCCCGATAATTCGGCACTACAAGCGCCATGTTAACGGTGTAACTTCAGTATTTTTAATGATGAATGTATGTTAATTACATATTGGATTGTAAAATGGCTAATATGTCATCATGTTCATGAAACATAGTTTTTGTGAGTACGAATTTTCAGGATCGTTTATTTTTTATCAGTATGAGGAAAATATAAGGATACTTTTTCACTGAGATGTGGCTATTTGCATATTAGTAGTCGTGTATCCTCCTAATAACAACTCAATACCTACAAATATGTATAAGTATTTTTTTCTTCACACATAGAATATGTTTTAATTAACTAGGTACCCTGCTAACGAAATATCTTTAGCTATAGGTAAGGCAAAATTTACTCCATAAGTATTTATTTTCCACTGTGACCTGCTAAATTTCATTACAATACCTCAACAGACCCCATTAAAACCAATATTATATCGTCAAGTGGCGCCATAAGGCGTTTTAATCAAGCCGGGTGCCCACTTGTGGGACTAAGCCCACGGATTATCGAGGGCCCAGGAATGTGGGGTTGGTGGGTAATTGAATTTTAAGAATGATCTGTTGCGTTTAGCAAGTGTTTCAAATGTAGAACGTCAGTTTGCGTCCGTCGCTTATTATTTATAGTATTCATCTTAAAATGAATAGGTAATATAGGTGCATTGTACATTAATATTACAGAAAATTATGCCCAACAATTCTTACACAGAAATAACAATAGGAATGTAATTAATTTGGATTATAAAACAATAAGAATGGTAATTGAATGCCAATGTCACATTTGAGAGTTTTAAAATGTCTATCTGATTAGATAGATGGAATAGGTTCATTTGTACTTCATTCGAGCTACTTTATTTTGTTGCAATTTTTTTAAGAGTTCAATCATTGACTTATTAAACGAAATAGACACACAAAGCAGAACAAAAAACGTCAAAAAACATGACATTAGCGAACTTGCATTGGTAATGATACAAACGCGAAATGTTTCGTACGAAAAAGAGCTTACTGAAGCAAGCATTAAGTGTCAAATTCATACACTTTATAGGCTGTTTTTCACTTAACGAAACGTGACGTTCTAAACAAGCCTATATGAAAAAGAGTCGCAACTACTACACTTTTACTGGGCCTTTAGGCGAAGTAGGTCACTTTCATAAAAAGTCACTTTCGAGATAGGTCATGTTCTGAAGATGCCACTCTCTGAGGACGCCACTTTCTGAGAGCGTCACGTTCTGAGTACGTCACTTTCTTTATTCACCACTTTCTGAGTTCGTCATTTTCGGAGTTTGTCACATTCTGACTTCGTCACTTTTTGCATTTTGCGGCTGTTCTGTACATTGCCGCAAGTTGGCTCCTAAGACACTATTGATACAGGATAGATATGGGATCGATTGGCATTAAAAAAAAGAATGTTAAAAATAAAATTTTCCTTTTCATACTAATTGTATGGGAAAGGTTAAGTTAGGATGAATAAAGACAATTATGAATTTTGATTGAGATTTTAACGGAATATTTTCATAAACGACCCCAATATTTTAAAACTTTTCTTTGAGAATCCATTTTTAATAGATTATGTAACATGACCTACCCATGACCTTTGTGAGTCAGTGTGGGCAGCTACCAGATTGCAGGGGATCTGCTACGCCAAACCATCCCTCGATCGTAAATTTATGAAGATTGACGTTTACAAATTTTAGAAAAAACATACAGGTTGCGAGAAAAAGGTAATTTTTGCCAACTTAGTTTTGATGTAAATTGGTCTCATTTATATCCAGGGCTGCAGGGTCAAAAGCTTGTGTGGAGCAAAAAAATCCTGCTAGGAAAGCCACAATTCGAAAAAAAAACTTTCCCATACAATTAGTATGAAAATAAAAATAATATTTTTACGTGCCGATTTTTTATGCCAATCGATCCTATTCCTGTCCTGTATCAATAGTTTCTTAGGGGCCAACTTGCGCCAATGTATAGAACCGCCGAAAAATGCAAAAAGTGACGAAGTCAGAATGTGACAAACTCCGAAAATGAGAAAGTGGTGATTAAAGAAAGTGACGTACTCAGAACGTGACGCTCTCAGAAAGTGTTGTCCTCAGAAAGTGGCATCTTCAGAACACGACCTATCTCGAACGTGACTTTTTAAGAAAGTGGCCTACTTCGCCTAAAGGGCATCTATTTTTTTTCTTACTCATAAGTATTGAAAAAGTGACACAGGAGACATTAATTAAAGCATGGCAACGAGTTACAAGAGACAAAAATATTTGACACATCGCCCATAACACGCACATCAAATGTACTACCGCGTTCAAAATTACATGGGCAGTTTATTAATGAATTTATTCATCAATTGCCCATGCACTTTTGAACGTGTGTGAACACAACTTTTCAGTTTAAGATTTTCTTTCAACGCGAATGATTTTTCGTAGCACCACGCCGTAACCAATAACATGTATTTCCCGCTTTGTAGCGAAAATGGCGCGTAGAGGCATAACGACAACGTGTCGTGATTATCGCTGAATGGGTTAATAATGAATTTAACGTACTAAGATATTCAAAGAGTACTAAAATATTCAAAAGTGTTATGCTCCAAATACCTGCGTTTTCATACAAAGCCCAATTATTTTCTGATAATAAATCATTCTCATTCTCTTCTCAGATCTTTATTTCTTAGTAAAATCGCCGTCAATCAAACTTAAAAACAATGTTAACAAAAGGCATCACATGATTTGTCACTGTTTCTCCTTATATTTTCATTTTCACACAACCTCATCAAACACCACTGAAACCTTACTACTGAAACGGTTGTATTATGGTAACATACAAAGCATAAGATAAATACCTAACTTAATCTTGGAGATTTCATTAAAAACATAAAAGTTAGGTTATATTATTACGATCAATATGGCGAAGGAAGGGATGACGGCGATTTTATACACCTTGTTCTACGAATTTGTAGAAACGTTGCAATATCTAAATCCACCATAGTACCTATTGACATACAGTATAGTAGTAGCGAAACAAAACAAGGATTGCCTGGTGGACACACACATCCTCATCTCGTACGTGATCGTATACATGTACGGAGAAACAATAGTGCAATTTGTGAGTCAAAACGAATCGTTTGTCATAGTTTTGCGAGCGAGAAACGGAACTGCCATGCGTTTTTGAACTCCACCCCGATATCTGCGACTGTCGAAGAAGGAACGATGCAGAGCAGCAGTCGTTCTTTAAATATACAATTTGATTCGATATTGACATGCCAAGAGATCAATATTAGAGACACCCATACCATACTTCGTCCGCGCGGAAATGTGTCAATTTTAAATGAGCGTCTTCTCTCAATCTAGAACCATCTTACGATGACTAAAGGCGTCCTTACGGTCGCCATCGCCATGGCAACGGAAAACAAACAAACATTTCAAAATCTTGGTACACTTTTTCCCTTTGAAGGCGTCTCTATCTACTCTTCTATCTCGGTGTTGACATGAATTATTTTCAGTGCCTCTCGTCCGCTTACATATGTATATGTCGATGTCAGTGAGATGCAAAGAGAGTATTGTTAAATATCAAATCAAAATAAGCTTTTTGAAAGTTGTAATGCAGATCATGTTAGGTACTATTTTACTTTTTTCTTGACAATGATCCATTTATAGCAACGTTAGCAACTTCACCGTTACGATAATATTTTTTTAAGAAAAATTATGAATTAAATAGTGTTACTTGGTAGGTAGACTAAGTAGTTTCCAAAAGTTATTTGAGAAAATAAACCACATTGCTTTAAAAATGGACGACCTGAGTTTTTCATGGATTCCAACTTAAATAAGAGTAGAGCCTAAAGGATGACTCACACTAGATGATCGGGCCGGGACATGACCGGGCCGGGCCTATCTGTCAGTTTCTATAGAAAACGTCACGTGACCTTCGAGGGATCACGTATTTTTTTATGTAGAAATTGGCAGATGGTCCCGTCCTGCCCTTTCCCGTCCCGTTCTAGTGAGTCATTCTTAAATCCAAAATAACCACTAAATACGATTCATAACTGACAGTGTGATTGACAAACAAACACAATCACAACAAAAAGTCAAATGATAAGCTTATAAAATGAACCTAGATTCGTCACGAGATGACACTATTCTATCTTCCCGTATAAACTCGCGTTGTGTTTCCAGAGATGGCGCCACCGGCCACAGTCGGGGTAGTGATTACCTCGCTGTATGGCGCGTGGTGGCCATGCTTCATGATAAAATATAGGACAACTTAAAAAGAGGACCTCATTACTAAGGGCCTCTTGCTCCATCCTGGGTGAGTCACATAAACCGGATTTAAGCGTATTTTTGTATGGATTTTGACAGCTTATCTTCAGGTTAGCGGCTAACCTAGGGTGGCAAGTGGGCCTTAGTGGGTTAGTTTTATAAATTTATATGTTTCGCAATGTTAAAGGTTTGAAGCGATTTTAGCTAGTGATTTTACATGTAGGTACCTAAATAGTTGAGCATAATAAAATTTTACAAATAAAGTTTAACTGAGTTGTTGGCCATAAATTTTATTGGCAAATAATAAATGTCTATGTACCTAGTGTTTAATTCATAACATATATATTTAATGACATTCACAGTCGTATTTATTAAAAGATCTTTTTCCATTTAAGTTTTAACATAATAATAACAAATAAACTAGCTCGGTCCAAAGTCTATTAACAAAGCTAATTTTACTGTGCGAGTTTTATTTATCGTGAGGAAAGCCCTGCTAACCCTAGCACCATGGTGTCCCTAGCGGGTGGGGGTGGGGGTGTGTATGCAAATGAAGACGTACTTACAGATTCGCAGTTTCATTGCGTTGTTATTAGGCGGTCGATATTGCTGCCGTTTCATGAAGCGGATTCGGACAGTAAAATATTACACTTACAAATTTGATCTTGATAAAAAAATGCCTATTCGAATCTTGGAATAACAATAACTTATGCAAACGTAATTTCTGCTCAAACCGAGTACCCAATATTTTTTAAGAAAAAAAAACACACTTAATTTGGCCTTCCCAGTGGACTGGACGTAGATATGCAAAAATGTTCCAATTCTAATCCACATGAATCTGCCATTTTAATTAGTATTTTACTTGTCATTATATGGTATTAATTAGAATGAAAAATGTGGGTTGGAACGTTTTGCGTATCTACGTCCCAGTGAAAGTGAAATTTTGAATTTGTTTGAGTTATAAAGTGAAAGAGATGTCATATACTACAGAAAAAAGTGACCAAGATCCTCGGTGAACAGGACTGGGATCGAACCAGCGACAGACGTGATCATGAGGATGATGTCATCAACTCAACCCTGTGAAAACGAAACGAAACGTAGGGTAATAAACGCGATTAATCCGTTCTAAAGTGTTTAATTTCAATATATATGATTTAAATTACTATTTGAAATTTCGATTTATTATCTCGTCCTGTTCAATATTCTCAATATTTTTACTTAAATGTCAGTTTAACATCAAACGTTTTCAAGATTTATTGAACTTCTGAATTTACAAGCATGAATAAATCACATTGTTTTATTTAAATCTACAACATTGCGAGATAATTTTAGCTGATTTATAATTAAAAAAATGTCTAGTTTAACAGTTTTGGTCAGCTTGCTTGCTCATCGGTCTAATCGCATCGCAACTTAGAATTAAAGTTAAGTATTTGGACTCTAAACTAGACCAACAAGCGGTGAAGTTATCTAGTAATGTTCCAGACATTAAAGTGTTTTTAATTTAGTAACCAAAACTGTTACCAAAAAAAACATAGGAGCATAGACATACCCTTCGTCATTATGCAAGTAAAAAAAAATTCATACCTATATGTAGGTTCAATATTGGATGAGAAAATAAGGGACAACGGTGTACCGTTGTCTCTTACATCAAACATGCAACTTTGTGTATGGAGTGAGCACAAAGAACCCATGCTCCCATTTCCTCTTAAGAGGCCACAGTGGCCAAGTTGTTATCATTCAGACGTCTGGATCTCAATATTGATAACAACTAGGTACCTGATATTCATATACATAAAACTTCAACAATTATTGCCTTCAACCTGGTAATCGTGAAAACACGATTTTTTACCAAAGCCTCGATACTTTAATTTTTCAAACACAAGCCTTTTTGTCCATATTTTTGGTAAGAACGTTGAAATGAAACCCTTGAATTTATAAACATGATTCGTAGTTAAATAGTTGAGGAATAAGTAGTTTTTAAATCTGGTAAAAGCTTTTATCTACTAAAAATGTAGTTTAGTTGTAAACATCAATTATTTTACTACCCGGTTTATTTTGACGCGCCCGCCTACTATAGCCTTTTCGTTTTTCACGCACTCTTGCAATTAGATCTACCCCACTCTCTTTCGCACGAACATGTGTACTCTTAACTCTACGCTCACATCTTATCCGCTTCACTGCTCCAGTTAACTTCGTTTTATAGCCCAGACTTCGCCGTGCAGGCACCATGTTTCTGGTGGAAATTCAGCCTGAGTGAGCTTTTAAACGCGAATATCTAACAGGCACGATGATAGCCGTGTTGGCGCCTACTTGCCAAGAAATGTATCGCTTGCGGATCAACGTAAAGCCACTTGTATTTAAAGCATTTCTAAAGTAGGTAGGTATCCCGCTGTTGAATTATCAGTATTAAGATTTTAATTTTCTCGTCACTAACAAAAACAAAACTCCTCTGAGG
This sequence comes from Lathronympha strigana, assembly GCA_949128165.1. Classification (NCBI taxonomy): domain Eukaryota; kingdom Metazoa; phylum Arthropoda; class Insecta; order Lepidoptera; family Tortricidae; genus Lathronympha; species Lathronympha strigana. The sequence continues at coordinate 5,121,861 of OX421914.1, forward strand.
CAAGAGCTTGCCACTATTGTAAATGTTTGTACACGCAAATGCTTTAGTGCAAATAATATAATGCTTATTGGCTTATAAAAGTGCCCTTGACGCCTTACTTGAAGAATATTTTTTTTAAATTTTGAATTTCGAAACGAATGGCTTGTCTATGCTTTAAAGAACAGATTAGCATTCCCCTCAAACAAACATTATAAATATGAAATTTTTAACCGGCTTTAGTAACTCTCTTACAGGAAATTAATTTTTCAATACAGTTGCTCAAAAAGTGCCCTTTTTTTGGCTGTTTTGCGTGCGCAAAGTTTGTTTTTGCGAACTAGTGCTTTTTACTTTTCCAATCTTTTTAAATTTAGTTGTGTTCCAATTCATGACTGCTTACCGAAGAGTATTATTGTTCGTTAACTTTACCGAGCCGTAATAAAACTAAATACCTACTATTAACGCAATAATATTAAAGATATTGATATTTCATATTTCAATAATTACTTCTTCATCATACTAATGATCAATCATTAAAAATATTAACATTGAAAACAGTTCTTATAAATCTGTGTGTATGAAACGGAACAGAGTCTACGAAACGTCAGTCAAAGTAGAGGCGTTTTTCAATCAGGTAAACATGTTCGAAGGGCCTCTAAGACATGACGATACGATTTGTCACATGCGATTTATTATTTTGTTTATGAGAAATAATTATTATGAGATTTAAAATGAGAAAATAAAGAAGATAAGATAAACATTTTGAAGATGTTCTTAATATATCAACTGTATTACAATCGTGTCACGGAAATAATTAAAAAACTTTAAATTCGTTCTTATGTATTTTAATTTTTTTCGCATCTGTATTGAAAAACGTCGTTCGATTCACGTGCGGATATGTCATTTTTCACTTGTCCCGAGTATTGCCACTCGCCTACGGCTCGTGGCAAGATACCTCGGGACTCGTGAAGTAATGACATACTTTCCGCACTAGCATCGAAATGTACTATTATAGTTCAGCAGTTCGGCGATCACATTTTTAAAAAACTTTTGCGAACGTTATTAGGTGAGATATGTTTTGATACACCCGACAGGTAGGTATTTCTGAAATGGTTTTCACAAAACCGAAGGCTGTAAGTATAATTATTTTGCACCCATTTAGAAGTCGAAATATCGATGCGTTTCAAAGCATCTGAACGCTAGCGAATTGAATGATTTAGCGACGTAGTAAGGTTGTTCTAATCGAACGACCACTCCTATAATATATATAATAATCTATATACGCCTCATTGCTGGGCACAGGCCTCCTAATATCCTCCGAGACATGAGGGGACTTTACTTACTGGGACAATCTCCTAATTAGCCCACGATACTGATTACACCAATAAACAGATCACAGTATTTTTATTAGGTGCTTCAACTTGTCATTTTCAAGATACAAACGCTACATTTTAGGTAATCTAAGGTCTATCCAATTTAAAATAAAGTATCGTTAAGAGTATCTTTTTTGCGATTTTTATTATATCAATTTCAGTACCTATGCGAATTAAGTATCTATGTGATAGAACGAACAAACGAGTAGGTACATCATCCGGTTTAAGTCTAGTTTTAAAGGGGTTCATATACTTAATATGAGAAGCACACGGTCATTAGCTTGATGGATCGCTGGTAATGGTAACGTAATTATAGGAAACTCGAACACGATGCTTCCTTTAGGAAATAACTTGATTCCGGCACGCTATTCCGTCCATGTGGCTGAGTATGATGGCTGTTTTTGTACATCAGACGGTAAAAAGAACGTTTATTCTATGAACATACTACTAGTAAATAAGGACTTCGATTTATCACTCGTTGTAGGAATTTATCACCTCCGCGCCACTTGGTATTTTCAGAAATAACTTTAACCCTCTACAGTTCTCCGTCCTCTATTATAGAATGGATAAAGTTCATGTTATTGTTAATCTTCTGTTTTAAATAAAATAAAAACTTAAAAAGGGTAGTAGTAAAACGTCCGAAAAAATACTAACCTTACCTATGAAATAACGAAACGTTATACTGACTAAAATCACGGTAATAGTACCTACTCAAGTACAGAAGCTTCTCTTTCTTACATTCGACGTTAAGCTTGCCAAGCATGCAAACTTCAAGATGACATTAACATTAGGGTAGTCACCATGCTGTCAGGTGCGTATGGTGGTACAACAATTTGTTTAAACATAAATTATAGGATCAAAATATCTATCGGAAAATTATTTGTATTATGAGAACACATTTTTATTAATTATTTATTAATATTGGTATTAATTTGTCGAAGTATAAATTAGTATACGGTGTTTGAAATATAAATATATCTGAACGCACCCGTGAGATAATACGCGATGCGTGAACCCTGACAGTTTATGCCACCTGTAGGCGGAAGATTTTGTGTCAACGTAAAACGCGGAGTGCTGAAATACTAATTTTGCGAATATTCCTTTACTTTTTATTTGGCCAGTTAGCATTTTATTCGTATGTTCAGTTTTTCGGTGTACCGGATTATTATTGTCCAAATAAAAATAGAAACGACGGTCAATGCCCGCCTGACTGACCCTCGCCCAGTTACTGGTCACCCTACAAAATTACACGTCACAAGACGAAGTCATTCCCACCGACACCCGACGCAAAAGAACAACACACGTACATACGTGTACACACGACCTACAAATGTGTGCACACGTCACGGAAAACCGACGCAAAAAGACGACCCAAGACAAAAACCGGCCGCCATGCCGCTAAGAAGGGCGGAGCTAATAAAACAACTCGCTCGCACACCGGCGCGCCAAGCGCTCAAATAACCTACTCAAATATAAACCTTATGCCAACTAATATTGGGTTGAGATTTGATTGAGGGTATGACCTAGTTGGGACGTTTCGGAGCGCCGGAGGGGGGCAGAAGTGGCCAATCAGGGCGCGGTTGCCATGGCTACGGTTGCGCGGCCGGCGCACAGATGGCGCTGATAATTAATTTGGCGTGTATTGAACATTTCAATCGAGACGGCTTTGTCTGGCGTTAATTGATTCGTGTCTCGAATCGGACGGGCGTGCTTACCGATCGGTAATCCGTAATCGATTAGTTATTGGACGGACGTGCTAGGATCTGACTTAGAGAACTCTGGAAGCCTGACTATGTTTACTGGCATCAATTTTAAGCACAGATAGACTTCGTACTAAGTATCTTATTACTGTTGCCTACCGCTTAGAAGTACATTTTGGGCCCATTTCAAGTTGTCAATTATTATTATTATAAGTAGTTGGTTTTGTCTGCTGAATACCTTAGTGCATTTTTATGGACTATTTTTTTTCCTTGGTGATTTCGGTTTATAAGCCATGTGTAGTGACATTTACTGACAAATGTCATAGTATTCTTATACTTATACCAAATATACATATGATATAATGGGCATAATGTTGGCTGGCACATTTAGTACTATCGCGTTCAAAATTGCATGGGCAGTTTATGAATTCATTTATATATTCATAAATTGCCCATGCACTTTTGAACGCGTGTGTACCTAGACGTAAGTAGTAGTAAGTAACCTAGTAAGGTGGTTTACATACAGTCGCCGCAACCGGTCGCGGCAACGGTGTGCAAGCGTGACAGCGCTATTTATGACTATAACTCTTCCTGTCTTGCATTAATGCAAGACATAGTCATAGTCATAGTATTTTTATTCATGAACAATACAAGATTGTGTTTGAATATTACCTAAGACAGGAAGATTTACAGTCATAATTCACTTCAAGGCACTTGTATATGGATTCGTTCGTAATGACGACATCCATAGGTACCTTCCTGTAGATAGTATTTTAAATACTTACTATTAGGCACCATTGGAATCTGCCTAAACGATAGACGGAATTTCTGATTTGCCTGACCTTAATTATGTAATATTTAGGACTTATATTATATGATAGCGTATTATTACAACATGTAAGTTACCCCGCGTCTCGAGGTACGTTTGATTGCATAACGATCTATTTATTACGGAACCCCGGGAAACCTAATCCCTAGCCGGCCATTATAACGAAAATTCAACCATCATTCATAACCACCCTCTGCAACACGAACTTTAAAACAAAGGAACAAGCTTCAAATTCGTTTGATAACACGCAAGTTTTCCTTTCCAGGAAAATTAAGTGGCAATCAGCCTTAATGCTTTCAGATTAGGGTCTAGTTTGGTTTGTAAGGTTAGGAATGAAATTTTCATAAATGCGGTGGGGGTGCCAGGGGTGGTTTGAGGGGGGAGAGCATGTAACGGACGGGAACTAGGGGCTCTAATTAAAATAGCATTTACAAGAATAAACGGATTGAAACTTACAGAGGGAATGGGATCTGGGCCTATACCACGCAAATCGAACGGTTGCAGATTTGTATCTCCATCTCTGTCACACTTCGAAATTGGAAAGACAAAGAGGTTTTCCCGTCAATGTTAATTTTCGATGTTCGTAGTGGGTATGCTGTATCCTGCATACCAGAATAGATTTTAAAAGTAAAAGCAGGTATAGGTACCTGCAGTATTATTTAGTTTGGTTACACACTTTTATCTGTAGAAGTAGAAAAAACTATATTCAGGACCTATTGGATATACCTACATAGTCCCATATATTATTAACCAGTAAAAACGCAATCAAAATAAATTAAAATAGTCGTTCTGTAAATTGGCATAACATCTGATTTCGCGTTTAACAGTTCAACTTCTTTTTTAAACGTTGTGAGCTATTGTGCAGACATCGACGAATTACGGAACAATGGTAATCAATCATGCGCAAATCGCTTCCTTCCGCGAATCTTGCGCAGATTCGGTTGCAATGGTGTCGGGTGACGGCGGTCTACGACTATGGTGACTATGTTTTATGTTTAAAGTTCGAATAGTCCACGTTTCAGCCCGGGTACACCTTAGGGATTTTCGAGCGAACGGAACAACGGATAATGGTTCGTCGGAAGACGCTAGGCATGCCCGGACTTTTACTGTTTTTTTTGTCAGAAACGCAATATGTCAAAAAGTCCAGTCCAAAGAGTCAGATTGCATTTGAATCGGTAGAAGTCAAAGGTAAACTACAATGAAATGCTCAAGGCGCATTTCCCTTCTCTCTAAGTCGCTTCTTTAAGTCTATACCTTAGTCTAGTCTCTTGAGCTATCTTGAGATATCCTTTCGTGAAATGTCAGTACCTACTTATCAGTGGCAGGGCAGGGTTAATAGAACTCGATCCCTGCCGGCTTCCCTTGCGCGAGTCAATCTAGCACATTTTTCCTTAGTGACTCAAAGAAAAGGCCATCTCAGATCCGGCTTGCCCAAAAAATATTTTGACGCTGCGCTACTGGATACTTATCTATGCTTACTTGGATAAAGATTTTTTTTTTACACTTTGTTTATGAAGATTTTTCTTACAAACTTTTTGTGAAACGGTAAAGTTTTTGAGCATACAACTGAATAGACTGACTCATAAAGCGACCAAAGGTTTTATAAAAAAACTAAAAAGAATTGCCAAAGACCAGGAGACCTATCCGAACATGCTAAACTGACATATCCAGTACATATTCCCTACGACATTAGCATGTCATATTGATAACTCCCTGAAGTTCGCATAGAAATGTCACTTAAACACGTTCGAATAGGTATCTAGATAAGATCCTAATAATTTCATGTACACCCTACACAGAGGTTGGCAATGGGCCGTTCGTTGGCGCAACAAAATCACGCGTTGCCAAAAAAACCGTTCACCCTCGAGCAACCCTCGAACGCGTCAGGTTACCTTTATCCTCAATTGACGTACGTCGATGCCATTGTTAAAATTTGTTGACAGCTTTAATGTGCTTTGGATTTGTGGTTCAAGATTTTGGAGATTGTTATTCAGAGCCAATATCAAAGATATCGATTAGTGTTAGAAGCTAATCTGACGTGGTGGAAAAAATTCACAGGCATAAAAAATAGTCATTAGTAAAATCGCGACTTAAATTTGAAGAACGTGGAAAATTTCAATAGTAAAATTGTTCGCAGGAAATCTGACTGAAAAAGTGTACCGGTTTAACTATGATATCTTTAAGGAACCCTTCCGAACGTTCTCTGGAAGGTCTCAACCACATCAGAGTCACTGAATTAAGCAGTTAATATATCAGACAAGAATAGAACAGAAGGGTCCTAGTCATGGAGCTGGACTGACCAAGTTCCTACTGCAGTCTTCACTAAGTTGCCGAAGTAGTTCACCCACCGAGAACCCGAACAGATGTCTAGACATCGTACAGGAGAAAATTTTGCCTTAATGGAGCACGAACCCCAGCGCTGGTACCGCAAAGGGGATACAAGCCAGTGCTATAGGTATGAAAAATGTAGAACTCACCTGTATGCGGTCTTCTGGTAGGTCTGTCTTAAGGGAGAGCATCTCGCGCGCGTACACGTCTGGATAGTGTGCGTCTTTGAAGGCCTTCTCTAGCTCGTCTAGCTGGTACGATGTGAAGATCGTTCGGCTGCAATATACATGAGCTGCTTAGTTCATATAATCCACGTATTTCACCTACAAGTAAGTTAGTTAGGCTCTACTGATCTTCTTCAATTACCGCTAAAATAATCAATGTTTGCATTAACTTAACGGATTTCCGCTTAATCTAGACCATCATCAGAAGCAACCTTTAGTTCAGATGATCACGAGTCCTCGCCTGATGGTTCAGGGCAGTGTAGACGACACCAGATCGCGTGAAAGGTCCCCCATGAGGTGGGCTGACCGAATCAAGTCGGCTACAAACTGCCCTTTGCACGAGAACACCAGACGGTCTGCGGTGAGAGAAAAATGGCGCGTGTGGTGAAGCTTTCCACAGAAAAAATTACAGCCACGACCACTCTGCCAAGAGTGTAAGAAGGAAGAAGAAGAATTAGTATAAAAAATCAGGATCACTCCCTAATTTTGACGTTCCATTGTTCATATAGTTAACTGACCAATCCTGAATATAATGCGTTCAGTTGTAACACTAAACGCATCATTGTTACACATTGACGACATTGACGGAAGCGACAGAAAAAGGTAAATATTAAAAAGTGGCACCATCGTAGTGCCATTCCTTTTAAATCAATATAGTTACTTATGTGAGAAAACGGGACGACACTACGATATTGCCACTTTTTAATTTTCTCCTTTCTCTGTCCCACTGTAGAGTTAGTACATTACCTGTGCCGGCGTTTTTTCTTCTTCTTCTTCCCATTGTAGCCCGTGAGCCCGTCGACAGTGAAGTCTTTTGCCGCCTCGAGAGACGACACTCCTGTCGACAATAATAATTCTTTTTACTTCGTTTACAACCGAAATTTATATCCAGATTTATTGGGATGCTACAAATTGTATAGTATGTCCACTCAGGTGCGATATGGTATGCAAGACAAGATTTTTTTATTTTTTTTTATTTACTGTTTTGTACCTTGTCACAGTTACAACAATGATATAGCTGCTAGGGACGTTATTGTCACTGTGAAAAGTTACGACTGATACATAAGTTATAATTCGTTTTTTCGTCGATATTTGTTGCCTACAATATTTCTGTTCTTTTTTATCGTAATCTCAATAAAAAATATTTAGTCGCTTAAAACCGATGTATACTTACAAGTACAAAAATTATACAGCTACATACTTAGGTGTATGAACAGTGCCATATTATTAATCAGCTAATAAATATACACAAACAAGGAATGAAATACAAATCTTACGTCCCTTGAACATAACATCGCGACTCAACCGCCCGCCCGCCTAAACATAAGCCCTTAAGCCTTCAAGACCCACTTCGCCTGTAATCCACTTAGCGGCGGATTGTCGTACAATCGTAGCGGGTTCGAACCCGGACGAAGCTGTTGCAAATAAGTAGTTAATCTTGTTTGCTTCGTATTATATATTTTTTGTGTAGCGACATAAATTAATATAAGTAAACCAAAAATCTACGAACAAAACTCTTAATTAATGTTTACTATCTTCGTAGAAGAATGTTTTTTTTGTAAAAACTCAACAAGGAAAAATACCTACCTACCTAAGTATTATTAGGTATTAAAAGAAAGTAAATACCTTAACCAGTTAAGAGGGTAATTCTTAGACCTCTTCTTTGCTCTTAATCTTACACGAATTTATGCACAAGAGGTATGGATGCCGCCTTCTATAAAGAACTTATAATTAGGTGCAAAAAAAAGCGGTGCCCTATTTTGCCACAGATCAGAACCTAAATAATAAATTGGATTCCTTCAAGAGGTGTTCATCACGAACAAAAAAAATCAAAAAGAAATGAATAACGGAGTCACGTGACAAACATACAAAAAAATGGCGTTTAACCCAATTGCGAACCTGCTCATTTCTGAAAAAATATTTTGCTACCCCGATGATCAGTCACTGAATAAAGCAATGCGAATATACTCGTCTTACTCTGCCCTTGCTGACAGCTACGACATGTCCCCGGGCAATTCAATTTTCAGTGAATGAGCCCTGGATCACCGAATTCTGCTGTAATGTCCGGCTAAAGTCACATAAACCGGTTAGTTTAAATATTACGAACCTTTTGATCCCTACACTAGTTTGTATTAAAGTCCAAAGTGGTCTAGGATCAATGCAGTGTATCTGTTAAAGTTATTTGGCTGAGTTTTCGTAACATATAATATCTGTGAAACTACTCGTTTCACTCTGCGCCTGTTTCGGACAGCTACGCGGCCCCGGGCAATTCAATTTCCCGTGAATGAGCCCCTGGATCACCGAATACTGGAGTTAATGTCCGGCTAAAGTCACCTAAACCGGTTAGTTTGCTGATTACGGACCTTTTGATCCCATTACTAGTTGGTGATGAAAATATCTAATCTGTTTAGTTCTAGTTTCCTGGTCCTTTTGATCACGACTATGTTGTGTTTTATGGAATAATAGTAGTTTAGGTACCGAGGCCAGTAAAGTAAAAAATGTCTCAGATCTCGAGTAATTGTCGTCCGAAGCGATGCTGAGGTCGACAAATATGTGATCTGAGACTTTCAAGCGGCGAATTTGCTTAGCGTAGTAGCGGCCTCCAATTAGCTGCTTGCCGGCCGGAGGGCGGAAATAGTAGATTACGTACCGAGGCCTGTAAAGTAAGAAATGTAACGAGTAACTGTCATTCGACGCGATGCTGAGGTCAACAAACACGTAATCTGAGGCTTTCTTATTTACTGGCCAAGGTCTGTAGACTATTTTTCTGCACGACGCAGTCGGTAAGCGGCGAATTTGTTTAGCGTAGCGGCCTGCAACGGCCAGACGGCAGAAAAGGTTTTGAAATCGAGGCAACTGGCATTAACTTGTGTCGGAGGCCAACACTTGGTAAGTTCGTTTAGTTTTAGTTAGTGTATGTATTTGCAGTTATCCAAAAAACACTCACCTAGTAAAAAAACTTTCTTTTCTATGTATTAAGTCTATCGTTGTGTCGTTGTGATAAGATAATGCACTGTATCGTTAGAGCATCAAAAAACAATCGATCAAAAACGTGTTTATTTTGGCGATATAGGTATGTAGTTGTAGTTGCAGAATTTACAAATTCTGAGTTACTGTTAACGATTTTCTATTCCCTATACAGAAAAAGAAACCGAATTTTGGAGAAAGAAATAAACGGACCTGCAAAATCCTTTGACATTATCGATTAACAATTTGTCCAACTACCGTCACGGTTCGGACTACATTCAAACGCGAGGTGCGACGAATGCGACACAGGGGTGTCCAAAGGGTTATGTTATAAAGCCCTTGGACATTCACGGGTTAATGTGATAATGAGGGGGTACATCGATTGTAAGGCCGGCAACGCACTTGCCACCACCCATGGTGTTGCGAGTGTCCATGAACGGTAACCGCTTACCATCAGGCGTTCCAGCTGCTCGTTTACCTCCTGTCATAAAAAAGGACAGTGAAAATAAGCAATGAAACCTGGCTTTGTAAGAAGGATCCGAGGCAGGATACGATTTAAAATAAAATTTAAGTACTTAATGTGTTTTAGACTAGTAACAATTTTAAGTAGGCAACTTGGCAATCTTGATATTGAATTACTTACAGGTTGTGTGGGAGAGTAGATAATTGACGAGGATAATTTCGACGATATACCTATATTCCGACAAAGCTATGTTTTGAATTTTGATAGCACAGATTGTTCAAGTGTTAAGGTCATAATTTCAAAGACGTTGGACGTTTAAAATAGCACTTTGTTAATGTTTGGCAGTAAATTTGCATGGACGAGATAACGTGGTTTTACTCTAGTTTTTGTTTGAGTTTCATTTGTTTATTTTTGATTTGTTTTTACGAGTTGTCAATAAATGAGTGTGATAAAACGTCGGTTGATTTTGCTTTCGTACTTTCAAATCCAGTTTGAGCTATCGAATCCTGTACAATAATAGTTCGTTGAAATCAAGAATCCGTTATAGTTATTTGTGAAACTCGTAAACGGACATGTACTCTAACTAGTCTCATTCTACCAAAAAGATGCAATATGCAATCGATATAGCGTAGGTATATATGCGTATCTGAAATAATAGGCACTGAAATTAAATTGATATTGTCATTACGATCCAATTGAATGTGATAATCGATATTTCAAAACAAAATACACTTTCATAAAATGCTCACATATGTCGGGCCAATATAATTTGAAATAATAACCGAATTAACTTGTCAACGTCACATTATTTCCAAATCGAGAAAGCCAAGTTACTTCGACTGTCCTATAGAGATATGACCTTTTAGTCTTGACAAATATTTCTGGCGCTTTCACGCATGTGGCGATTCGTCACGTGACGGGGGCCGTCCATCGATTCGTCACACTAGCTAGGATACATTCCACTTGGCAGTTTGATGTTCTCGATATCGCAAATATTTTGCCGTATCATAAAATTAATCATTTCTAACTTTTCTAACATCCAATGACTTAGGTATATATTTTTCTCTTTTTTTTACATATTTTCGGCGTTTGGGTTGAAACCCCGGGACCGTGGAGGCCAAGCGCGTTTCGACTTTAAAGACATTGATTGCCTCGCGCCTGGTTGACGCTTCTGGTGACCAGAGGGCTGGCCACTATTTGGATCAGCGTTGCTATCCAACGGGGCAACGCGACCAGCTTTCTAGGACTGCCTAGCTCGGAAGACTTGGTCACCTATATTTATTTATTTTCAGGTAGTTTTTTTTATGTATTTGCTTATTTGTTTGTGGCGTAATAAACAATATATAATTTGGCATTTAAGAAGGTAACATATTTTTTTGTAAAATATATTTTGGAATTTATTTATGTTGTATTCTGGATCTTAAAGGATTTTATGCTTAGGACAAGAAGAGTAAGTGATGCATTTGGAATTCACAACAGATTTTTACCTCTACCCGTCTCAAACCTACTCAATCCTAATTAAACAAAATCATTAATGTTGATGTTAGTGTAAACTTTTATAAATGGTTTCTATTGTCTATATATATATATTATCTACGTATGTTATTCAATCACTTTTGCTTTCGCCAAATGCCTGGTTTCACTGATTTGTCTAGCTACTTAATAGCTAACGTACTTAGTCATTTTTGAATCCAGTTAATATACTCTTTATGTCACGATCTAATAAAAAAACTGTCGAATACCCCTCATCTATTGGTCACACTGACAGTTAGCGAATTGTGATTAAGGTGAATAACTGGTTCAGCGGCCAGCGGCGCAAATTAATTTATGTTATGACGTGAAGAGTTAATGTTTTACAAAATTAAAAAATATATTATTGCCAATAGGTATATAGTTTCTCTTATAGTACATTGTGCATCTAGGGCGGTAAGAAGGGCATTACTTACGAGGGTCTATTGAAGCCCGACGCCGTAGGCGGAGGGCTTTAAATGACCCGAGTTAGTAATGCCCTTACTGCCCGTGGTACACACAATGTTTTTCATCACATTTGCGAGGAAATAAATAAACTCTATACAGTTAAAGAAACAATAATGATAAGCGGTAGTGTAGTTGCACAGTCCACAGTACTCCGGAGTGAGTACGTGCCGCGAGCGCGTGCGGGGCAGGTCCTCCGCGAGCTCCAGGCGGGCGGTAAAGTAGTATGAGAATCCTTTAAAACCATGGGAATAATACAGCTCTTTAAGTGTAAGTATGCTTGCATATAATATCACCATTTACGAGCAGGTGTGATGAAAAATATATTGGTTTTTATCTACTAAAACAGTTATGGTTTCAGAGTTTCAGATAAAACACATTTGCGTTATTAAGAGCCTATAAGGACAGGATCGCTTCTCCAAACAAATGTTATAAACGTTCTCGACTGTTTGCTCCTTGGTTTTTGAAGCCAGAGCAATGGTTTTTTCAAAGATAATTTTATTGTTATTATCTATGTTGTACTGTTTTTCTTTTTTTTATATATACCTACCTACATACTTGTTTAATATATATACCTATATCAAAATAGTACGACAGATATACTGATAACATAATTCTAGTAAAAAAATCATGGAGGAAACAGTCCGTTCCCTACGTTTATATGGAAAAATGACCTGTCTCTAATCGATCTTAAAGAAACCCTTCATCCATTGACATTCAACAAGAATACTTACAGAATATTTATAAGAAAAAGGAACCTAATCAGTAATCATTCATCCAAGTATAATAAAATTACAAGTGAAACAAAAATATTAAAGTAAAGCCACAATAAGTAATATGAAAGATAATTACTTAAGGATCTTGCAAATATAAGTTTTAAATAAAAACCTCGATTATATAGCATCATAGTCATGAGAAGATGCGTTGTTAGAATTTAGCCCTCGCCCCTCACCCTCGGACATTATCCAGGTAGTCGCCAAGAGACATTCAACTTTCGAAAGGTAGTCGACTACCTACTGTTTTAAGCAACTGAAGGCCTAGTATAAAATTGTACGACATTAACTTCTCGACCGCGTTAGCGTATCGAGGGGGATCGGCAAACATAATTTGAACTCTCGATACGCTAATGCGATCGAGAAGTTAATGTCTTACAATTTTATACTACTCCTTCTGGTGGCTTAGCGTCCATAAAGAACATGTTTTTAGCTTTGTCAACAGGATGCTTGTTAATCGTGGTACAAAACTACAAACAACATGTTTTTAGAATTTTATAAACATTTTGTGAAACATGATTAATTCCGGTCCGGAACCTAATACAATCTAATTAGACAGATAGAGTTTTGTTAAACAAAATATTCTAATGTACATGCATTCATTTATCGTCTCGTACACTCGTCAACAAAATCGTTTACTCCTCTCTAGGATATTATCTGGAATATAAAATAAATATTCATATGTTTCTATCATTTACATATGCAATTAAACAATCAAAACCTAGGCCGCTCGTCTAGAACTCTAGATTTCTTACTCTCAGAGCATAAACAACGTTCACGTAAACATAAGCAAACATAAACATAAACACGGCACATTTGTTATTATGTGCTCAAAGTGGCAGCGAGAGGCTTCCCGAGCCTTCAATTATACCCCTCCAGACCCTCCACTCAAAAATCGACTCTAATCTTTAACACTTAAGGTTCAAGTCGGGTCGTGGCTGGAGTCGTGTTAACGCATACATTATTGGACGGGCAGTAATGGCGGAGGTTTTTTTTTAAATGTTTCCGTTAGGTGGGGGTTTAATTAGGTAGTTGACATGTAGTTATGTGTGTTTTGTATTCGTGAGTGCGCGATGAAAAGGTTATAAGGTTTGTAGAATAAGAATTTCATATTTCCTGTGTGCGTAGCCAAGATGTCAATCGCTAAGGCTAAGTCGCGAACGAAACGCAACTGTGTCACACTAATAAGGTAGAGTGATAGGGAGAGACAACAACGATACGTTTTGGAGCGTGAGCGATTGGCATCGGCATGATGTTCGGAAAATCTGATTTTGTTGAGCAAATAACCCGGTGGAAAATAGCTTTTCCTACCTTAGGGTGGAAAACAATTTGTTTCTAAAGTTACTTTGAGCAACCGAAAATAGGCTTATGCTATATAAAAACCGGCCAAGTGTGAGTCGGACCCGCGCACCGAGGGTTCCGTACAAACTTTTAGCTGCAACTGCATCTCAAAGTAGAAATTTGACGTCAGTCTCATTTATCGGCAAATCGTATCACTCTTTTTCATGACATTGTAATTAGTAGACAATTTTTTTTTCGTTTTTTTGAGTTTGAGTGTGTTTCTCGGGTGAAAGCACCCATCCTTAATAGGTCACTTTCAACCCTTGGTCAACAATCTTCTATTTTTGTCTACACAAGTACCTATAATCCTGTCCTAGCCTGGGTAGTTACATCCTTATAGTTGACACATGAAATATGGCTACTAAATCTTGCCACAAAAAAGTGAAATTAAATAAATTAAAAAACAGAAGAAGATATTTTGAATGTTGCCCCTGTTTTTCACGCAATCGATGGCTGAGTTTAGGTTTAGTTTAGGCTCAGTTGTATGGAAGCGACTCAGTTCAGGTCGTCAACTGAATCGCTTTTAAGACGTCATGGTAAGGCCCCAGTTAATAATTCCGGTGTTTGGCCGAATACTCGTAATGCGCACTATTCGGCCAAATACCGAATACCTTAATCCAAAAAGAAGCAGAAATAATTATGCTAGATACGAGTAGGTATACCTATCACTCATCATCGCTCGACATCTACATTTAATTTATGTATCCTATAGAATGTCGCAATTTTCAATTAGATTTAATACAACATTGCTTTTCAATGTGTTATTCAATCCTGCTTCTCCTTCTTATCTATCTGAGAAATTCAGTTTCCTGGCTTCCGGTAGTGGTCACCGTTTACGTTCTAGCACCAACCTTTCTCTCACTTTTCCGTCCAACAAGTCGCGTATTTACAAAAGATCTTTCACTGTCCATGCCGTAAAGTTGTGGAATGAGTTGCCGGTGTCTGTGAGGCAATCGCAATCTGCAGCATCGCTCAAGGAGAGGCTAAAGAAGTTGTGGCTTTCCGACCCTTGATTGGAGTTTGTCCTTTATGCTCTGTTTAATAGTTTATATATATATTTATTATTTAATATATGTATATATGTATTGTTGTTTAGTGTATATTTATATATGTAAATATTATATATATATATATATATTCCATGATCAATGTTGCGTCCACTATGGGCTTTTTTACATTTAATGTGACGTCCACCTGCTTCTGACGTCCGATATACGGAAGTCAAATAGGAGACCGGTCGCATTTGATTCCCCTCACGCTACAGATACTTAAAAAAATTTAAAAACAAAAAAAATTTGGAAGTCACTTTGCTTCCATTTTGACTGATTTGAATATTGCTGTAGTTCCGCGCGTTTTTGTTGGCAATTTCGGTGGCGCTGCTGTCTTCAATCGCAAGTTCAAAGCGCGCCGCATTTGGCGTCCGGTCCGTACTTGTTTAATCACTCTCGCGCATTCTTCAAATTGCGTTGTTGCCGTTACGTGCGCTGTGGTATTTTTATAATTTCGAAGAGTATATCTTACTATATTCAGTTTGTGATGTGTTTACTTTACAAATTACAATTGAAATGCCGTCCTCGAAGAAAAGAAGCCACCGTTGCTCAATAATAATGAAGATGGTTCAAGGAACGACGGGTAAGTTTTTGAATACTGTTACATTAAGTAATAACACTTTTTTGTGTCTGTAAGATAAATTAATTATAAAAGTGAACGTATGTACCTACTAACGGCTGTACTTAAATAAGTACCTACACACGTAAGTGTGTACAGTTACAGTATGAACGTACGTACTTAAGGCCGTACTTAGATAAGTACACACGCAGGTATGTAGAGTAGTTTCTAAAAATATGTTACACATTACGGAACTTATGTAGTAAGGTTCAAAATGGATTATTATTTTGAAATGAAAAGAAGTTTACGCGTTTTTACTACCTATGTGATGCAGAGTAGGTACCTAAAATGATAGGATAGGTACATACTCAGCTATGTACTCTTGCTACCTATAGGTAGGTACTGACTGCGAATCGATAAGAAGAAATACCTATAAGGTTCCGCCCAGAAAGTGAGTTGATGAGCGATGATGTATTTAGTGTCAGTAAGTAGGTATACTTACCGCAAAATTGCCTGATTGAACATAAGCATTTTCTGCCGAAATACATTTTGGCTTATGTTGTTTTAGTATTGTTCAATTCTTTCCGTTACAAGGAGCAAAAATGGGTGTGGTATAAAATATCGTAAATTTTCTAGCAGCCATGAGCAAAATTGCAGTATTTTAAGGTAAGAGAAAGAAATCAAGTAGGTAGTTAGTAATGTTTAATGTAAAACATGTCATGCCAGACAATTGACGTACGGACCACACCTATTGAAACAAACTAGAACTGTAAGGAGAGGTGTACCTAATTCGTGAGATCATAGTTGTGTACCTACCGTTTGTCCACTGAAGTACCTACTGATCGGGCGGCTGATTACAATATTTTTTTAAAACTAATACCTACATTAAAAATGAGTAGAATCCCATCTATTGTCGATTCTGACTGAACACACTATTTTCGGGATTTGCGTTATTTTATTTACACGTATTTTTTTTATTTCAAAGTTACGAGGCACATATTTATACGGATGTCGGTTTGACACGTACTATTCATATTGAACGATATTTAAAGTCCGTATATTTGAATTTATGGCGCTACTTCAGAGAAATACACGGTCGTCGAATTAGGGGCGGCATGAATAGTATACAGATAACTGACGTCCGTATCTAGTTTCGTATCTGCAAACTACATATACGGATGTCGGTTTGAAGCGTACTATTCATATTGAACGATATTTGACGTCCGTATATATGAATCTATGGTGCTTCTTCAGAAAAATATATGGACGTCGAATTAGGGGCGGCATGAATAGTATACAGATAACTGACGTCCGTATCTAGTTTCGTATCTGCAAACTACATATACGGATGTCGGTTTGAAGCGTACTATTCATATTGAACGATATTTGACGTCCGTATATATGAATCTATGGCGCTTCTTCAGAAAAATATACGGACGTCGAATTAGGGGCGGCATGAATAGTATACAGATAACTGACGTCCGTATATAGTTTCGTATCTGCAAACTACATATACGGATGTTGGTTTGAAGCATACTATTCATATTGAACGATATTTGACGTCCGTATATATGAATCTATGGGGCTTCTTCAGAAAAATATATGGACGTCGAATTAGGGGCGGCATGAATAGTATACAGATAACTGACGTCCGTATCTAGTTTCGTATCTGCAAACTACATATACGGATGTCGGTTTGAAGCGTACTAGTCATATTGAACGATATTTGACGTCCGTATATATGAATCTATGGCGCTTCTTCAGAAAAATATACGGACGTCGAATTAGGGGCGGCATGAATAGTATACAGATAACTGACTTCCGTATATAGTTTCGTATCAGCAAACTACATATACGGATGTCGGTTTGAAGCGTACTATTCATATTGAACGATATTTGACGTCCGTATATATGAATTTATGGCGCTACTTCAGAGAAATACACGGTCGTCGAATTAGGGGCGGTATGAATAGTATACAGATAACTGACGTCCGTATATAGTTTCGTATCTGCAAACTACATATACGGATGTCGTTTGAAGTGTACTATTCATATTGATCGATATTTGACGTCCGTATATATGCATCTATGGCGCTTCTTCAGAAAAATATACGGACGTCGAATTAGGGGCGGCATGAATAGTATACAGATAACTGACGTCCGTATATAGTTTCGTATCTGCAAACTACATATACGGATGTCGTTTGAAGCGTACTATTCATATTGATCGATATTTGACGTCCGTATATATGCATCTATGGCGCTTCTTCAGAAAAATATACGGACGTCGAATTAGGGGCGGCATGAATAGTATACAGATAACTGACGTCCGTATATAGTTTCGTATCAGCAAACTACATATACGGATGTCGGTTTGAAGGGTACTATTCATATTGAACGATATTTGACGTCCGTATATATGAATCTATGGCGCTTCTTCAGAAAAATATACGGACGTCGAATTAGGGGCGGCATGAATAGTATACAGATAACTGACGTCCGTATATAGTTTCGTATCAGCAAACTACATATACGGATGTCGGTTTGAAGCGTACTATTCATATTGAACGATATTTGACGTCCGTATATATGAATTTATGGCGCTACTTCAGAGAAATACACAGTCGTCGAATTAGAGGCGGCATGAATAGTATACAGATAACTGACGTCCATATATAGTTTCGTATCTGCAAACTAAATATACGGATGTCGTTTGAAGCGTACTATTCATATTAATCGATATTTGACGTCCGTATATATATGAATCTATGGCGCTTCTTCAGAAAAATATAGGGACGTCGAATTAGGGGCGGCATGAATAGTATACAGATAACTGACGTCCGTATATAGTTTCGTATCAGCAAACTACATTTATACGGATGTGGGTTTGAAGCGTACTATTCATATTGAACGATATTTGACGTCCGTATATATGAATTTATGGCGCTACTTCAGAGAAATACCCGGTCGTCGAATTAGGGGCGGCATGAATGGTATACAGATAACTGACGTCCGTATATAGTTTCGTATCTGCAAACTACATATACGGATGTCGGTTTGAAGCGCACTATTCATATTGAACTATATTTGACGTCCGTATATATGAATCTATGGCGCTACTTCAGAAAAATACACGGACGTCGAATATGGGGCGGTATGAATAGTATACAGTTAACTGACGTCCGTATATAGTTCCGAAGCTGCGAGACACATTTATAATAGATGGATTTATTAAGTCTGCCAGACTCTGTTTCAGGATGACTCACACTAGAACTTGACGGGACGGAACGGGACGGGGAAATCTGTAAATTTCTAAAGAAAGCGTCACGTGACATCCGAGGGCTCCGAGCTATCACGTGATTCCTTTTATAGAAATTGACAGATTTTCCCGTCCCGTCCCGTTCTAGTGTGAGTCATCCTTTAATCTGCAGATTTTTCATGGTCTTCATAGTGGAGGTTACAAACCCCTGATCTGTTTCTGGAAGGTTTTTATTTTGCACCTAGACCACAGACTAGATAGACTGACGCAGTGATGTTATTATCAGAAGGCCTAGTATAAAAGTTGTACGATCGCGTTAGCGTATCGAGAATTCAAATTATGTTTGCCGTTTATTTAAATCATCCGGCAACTTTCATATTTTGACCCCTCGATACGCTAACGCGCTCGAGAAGTTAATGTCGTACAATTTTTCCATTAATTCAACCTATGAAGTGATATCAGCTTATACAAAGTTGCGATCATTAATGAAAACTTTGTTACAGTGAATGAGGATTCTGTTGAATCCCGTATAGAGACGAGGTCTCGAAAGCGAACTCTTGGCCAAGAACGACGTCAAATGTCATTGGTGAGTTAATTAAAAAGGACATAAGTCGTTTATCATGCCTGTAAAATAATATGTACTTAATTATTTTTGACAGAGACCCAGATCTATTCATCCACAATATGCGTCACTCGAAAGCAGTATAAACAACTCGATTGATACCATTAATGAGAAGAACAGAGATGAAACCTTCATTCCTAGTACAGATGATGAAGATGGGAATTCATCACTGTCTTTTAACAATAATAAGTCAAGCGATTTAAACGAAAGCGTATTTTCGAATTGCAATACTAATATTAATGATATATTAAGTAGCACTGGAGATAATGCTCACCTAATTAGTGGTAATGTGCCTTTGCCGAATCCCACGAGTGTTACAGAAACACCAGAACACACCTTGTTGTCAGATTCACTGGCTACTTGTAGTCCTCCTCTATTGGATGTGGCAATCAATGTCACATTAGAAGAACATGATGTTAACGAATCTCTGCCATTCAACTTGATACAGCAAATTAATTCACCTGACGAATTTTACTCACTGCCTGACATTCATGCCAGTGATACTGACACGTCATTTATAGAGAATTCAAGGGAGATGGAATTGAGTCATGCCAGCAGTGTGTGTATTCTTCCTAGTGATAGCGATTCCAATCTCGCCATTAGAGATCGAGAATCGATCGATCGATCGTTAAACGGTTTACCTAATACAACTGACAGTTTGGGTACAGGAAATTCACAGATCTTGCAATCCTGCGTGCCTGCAACAACCGACGTCTGTGTTCCTACTAGCGACAGTGAGAAATCTAATTTCATCATGGATAACCAGGGATCAAACAAACTTCATGAACTAACAACAGCTCCAATAGAAGAAAAAAATCAAATAAGATGTCGGTCTCCAACTTTTACTCCTCCAGCGATAACACCGTATTCTTCGCCTACTCGCAATGAAAATATGATTCCCTTAGGCCTAGAACTGTCCCCGGGTTTAAACTGCACTACTGAAAACACAGATTTAGAGTCTTCTATTGGATCCGTCTCTGAGTGTTATGATAGTGATCGAGATAAAACTTATAATCCTGAATTCGAAAAGTCATCAAGCAGCTCAAGCGATGAAGAAGATTTGGTCGAAAATATGGAGCACGCTGAGCTTCATAATTTAAAAGAACCCCAGGTGAAATTACCTCTTTACTAATTATAGGTATTATCAGATGTAAATGTGTCCGTTGTTAACCCTTATACACATACATATTATCGAACCGCGATCAGAGTACGATTGAGCACATACCTACCTATGTCATTTTTGAATTAAAACATGAAATGACATTGTCAATGGTACAGTGTGCAGATTAGGGTGTTTCACATTTGTATGGTAAAAAAAAAATTGTGATATTTTTTCAGACTTTGCTCGGCTTCCGGGTCCAGCTTATCTTAAACGCATATATACCAGAAATCAGGGAAATCTGACAAATTTAGAGGTTGCGCACTGAGGCAACTTTTGTTTGAAATTTTTTTTAATATCAACTTTTTCATACAAAAGTTGCCTCAGTGCGCAACCTCTAAATATTGCCCGATTTCCCTGATTTTTGGTATATATGCGTTTTAGATAAGCTGGACCCGGAAGCCGAGCAAAGTCAAAGATAAATCAAACATTTGGAAAATGAAACACCCTAGTGCAGATACATGAAAATGCTTATTTCTGTACTAAGAACTTCTAAAACTTGTGAAAAATATATTATATAACCAATTAAATGAAATACATATAGGTACCTACTGTAATTATAATGTTTAGGAACACCATCAAAATTATTCTTCCATAACACAATCGTCTTCAGAACTGTCTGACTGTGCGAATATGAACACAATGACAGATTTTTCAAATACTTGAATGACTTAAAAAAAATTATAAAACAAATGACATAGCATTTACCAGGAGTGACTGATTATGATCAAACATATATTGTAAATCTATTATCTAGGCAATTTCATTTATCCGTTTCCCCAATTAGTGAAAAAAAATAACTCGCTGCCAGTTTTGTAACGACAATTAAGTTTTTATACACACTTCAGTTCATTTTGCATAAATATTTTATACTTAATTGTCGTTACAAAACTGACAAACTAAATTTTGTAAACGTTTTTCGCTAATTGTGGTGACGGAGTAATGAAATTGCCCTATGAATATGTCCTAGATTGACTGATTATATTTATTCATTATAAGTACTGTTGTGCTAACGGTACTTTCGAACCGACCGACCGACGCGATCTACTTCTGATCGCGGTTTGATAATACATACATAATCTCAAGCCTGTAGTCCCAAAAGGGGTAGGCAGAGGACATAGAACTCAAGTTTAGTGCCACTTCTAGCAATTGTGGGCTCAAAGATCCATAAAATGTGATATTGCAGTGGCAGCTTGCTAGCCCATAGCCCACAATACATTTGAACCCTAATCCGATAGTCGACTCACACGACACCCACGGGAAAAAAGGGGGTGGTACAATTTTCTACAACCCTTCTTACTACTCCACTGTCACATCGTGATATTCGTGATTGACGAATGACAATAGTTATCTAAAGTTAAATTTTATAATATGACCATTTTCTAAATATTATTTCATTAACACTGCTAGATGTTATCTTATGATAGTTATAAATCAGTTCAGTTCTCAGTGATTTCTGTTCGGCCTGCTATTTTATTTTTACATCTGTTAAGTCTCATTTTAGGCCTCAACATCAAGTAATAAAGCTTGTAAACCAAAATACAAAGTAAAGAAGTCGTCTCGTAACTCATCTGATGAAGAAGCAATAAATAGTAATAGCAGCGAAAAGCAGCTCGACATCTCTGAAGAGCGTCAGGTGAGTTTACTCATATTAGGTTAATCTACTCAAATTCCAATTGGGTGATTAATTCAATGAAATAATATAATACATATTTTTATATTTTAGTAAGAGACGATATTTCATTCTTCAAATAAATGTATCCGCGAGTAAGGATTGTATTCCTTGTTTTTCATTAGCGGGGCCAAATTTTTATTTTATTTTGTTGTTGATATTTTATTTTGTTTCGAATCCGTTTATTCAAAATAAATAAATTGACCGGTTTTCTCCCGAACTTAGCTGGGAAGGGGAACAAATTATCCGACACGTCCGTAAGCCGCGGCTGATGGACGCGACTTAACAATGTGCACAGCGGCAACGCCAGTCATCTCTACTCAAAAAATATCCAGCCGGCCAGCGATCCGGACGTCCGCAGGCTCAAAGACGGCACAAGGTCACGTCCGACCGATAGTTTGCACAGCTTACTTTATTTGTACTATCCAAATAAAAGCAAGCCGCGTCCATCAGCCGCGGCTTACGGGCGTATCCGATAATTTGTTCCCAGCTTCACAGAGTGATCATACTGATCAAATATATAGATAATACAAAATGAGTGTTTCCGACGTAGTTAACGATCGGTAAAATTGAGATTAGCGAAATCACAGCCAACATTTATTCAACGTATTAAACATTTTTAGGTACGTATACCGGGTACAGCAACTGATGAATACCGACAGAAGTCAACTCGCATCAGGGCCAAGGACTTTTGTTTCTTTTGTGACACTGAAGTTTTAAACTTTGGAAGACATGTAATTCGTAACCATGCATTGGAAACTGAGGTACAACAAATTCTATCATACCCTAAGAAAAGTTTGACTCGCAAAAATCTTTTCACCAATTTACGTAAAAAGGGAAATTATATAGCAAATGTCTCAAAATGTGTAAAACCTATGAAAAAGAGTGACCTACACAATGATTACTTACCGTGCGAAAACTGTTTAGGCTTTTACTCGCGGAAGCAGTTATGGAAACATAAAAAATCTTGTCAACCAATGTCTAAAACAACTCATTCACAAGTTGAAGCACAAAACTTTATGTTACGAAATTTGAATGTAGACAAAAAACTCAAGGAGGAAGTATTTTGTAAAATGAGACCAGACCGCATTTCTTTAGAAGCTAAGAGAGACTCGTTAATTTGTGGGTTTGGTGCGCAATATCTACGTATACACAGGGAAAAACATTTTATAAATGTTACCTCGCGCAAGATGCGTGAGCTAGCCAAGTTATTAATTGAATTAAAGAAAATTAAGCCTGAAATCAAAGACCTCATGGATTCTTTAAAACCTCAAAACTATGATATAATTATCGCAGCCACAAAAATAGTTGCAGGTTATGATGATAAATTAGATCGCTATGGTGCCCCTACATACGCCATGAATATCAGCACCAGTCTCAAAACATGCTGTAATATAGCTATTATGAACATCTTAAAGTCCGGTAGTACCGTACAAACTGCAACAATGCAAGCAGATGTTAAGACGTTAATTCAGCTTATTGAGGCAAACTGGAAGTTCGATGTCTCCAGTCAAGCATGCAGCGACTTAAATCTAAAAAAATGGAATAAAATAACAATGGTTCCCTTAGCAAGTGACCTTAAACTTTTAAAAGATCATCTTTGCGAAAGGGCTAAAACTGCGGCATCTAAATTAAGTCTTGCCGACTCAACTGATGTAGAAGCGTATACTACTTTGATGGAAACAGTCTATTGTCGCGTGATACTTTTAAATAGAAGAAGACCTGGCGAACTACAAAGACTGTTACTCAGCACGTACCAGGAGTGCAGAAATGAAAATAACGCGTATGAAGAATTTGATCGCGCCATTTCTGCCTCGGAAAAACTATTGATCAATAGTTTCAAACGCATTGTGATAAGAGGCAAAAGAGGTCGAGGTGTACCAGTTTTGTTCACTGAGGATACTCAAAAGGATATAGACTTGCTGCAGTCTGTTAGACGTATGTATATACCTGTTACAAACAACTTTTTGTTCGCCAAACCTGGATGTGAAAGTCCATTATGTGGTTACAAAGTTTTGGAGAAATATGCTAAAACATGTGGCGCAAAAAATCCTAAAGCTATTACTACGACAAAGCTACGTAAACATTTGGCCACGCTTACGCAGATGCTGAACTTAAAAGATTCAGACATCGAACAACTGGCAAATTTTATGGGACATACGCAAGCCGTACATAGACAAAACTATCGATTACCTGATGATGTCTATCAGACGGCAAAAATTTCAAAGCTGCTATTACTTATGGAAAATGGTAAAGCTGATTCTTACAAGGGTAAAGCTTTGGATGACATAGATCTGGATTTAGAACAGGATTTATTACAAGAAACAGTAAATGACAACGAAAATGGTGATTATGATGATATAATACCGGACGAAGAGCTCCATGACATGCTCCCTAGTGGGTCGAATACTGACATTGGTATAACAGACAAAGATGTCCATCTACCCCTTTCCGATGTTACCAATGCCAACACCCCATGTACACCAACCGTTGTTACAGCAAAGAAAAAAAGAAATCTAGTACCTTGGACGTCGGAACAAAAGAAAATCGTACTGGCTTTTTTTAGCAAACATATAAAAACTAAGCGTCCACCAAAACGTTACGAATGTGATGAAATTCGCGGTCTGCATCCTGATGTTCTCCAAAATAAAGACTGGCTAAAAATTAAAGTTTTCGTTCAAAACACGTACACTAAAAAATCATAATCTAATCTAATTAGTTAAGTACTGTACTGTTGAGGATCTGGAACCTAATATTAATTTGATATTAAAATGATACGGGTAATAAATTAATAATGTAAGCATTTCGATTCAATTAATTGTAAGTCACAGGCAGCAAAAAGAATAATATATGGACGTCATATTATTGTCTTTTGGTGATCTTCGAACCAACAATTGCTAAAAGTGGCACTGAAACTTATGGTTTCATGTGCTCTGCATACTCCTTTTAGGAATACAGGCGTGAGTTTATATATTCATATTCTTGTCTTTAATGGTTAATATCTTACGACTAAATGATGTCATGTAGGACGATGTCAACGATGTAATGTAGGAACTTAAAGAGGTGATACACCGGACCCTTTGGAACGTTTTGGACCCTATATGTCTTTGACCAATCTGTGATAGTTTTTGAATCGATATTTTCTATATTTTTTATTTGTACCAAAATTTCAACAATTTTTTTTCATATTTATTATTAGTTAACGTCTGTATTTTTTTATTATCAAATAAAACAAACCGCCACTTGAGATACAACAAAAAAAAAAACTTTTGTACTACACAACACAATAAGATGTATTTTCTGCCAAAAACAAACTTTAATTAGCTGTAACAAAAACTTCTAAAGATATCACAATAAAATTTACATAATTTAAAAACATTCTTACTAATCAAACATGTTTTTTTAAGTACTTCTTTGAAGATGATGATGCAAAATAAAGTACTTACTTACTTTTTTTTAAACCACTTAAAAATATATTTTTTAAGTAGAAAATGAACATTTTCATACAATCCGGTACAAAATGAAAAAATTGAAAATCGCGACTCTAAAAAGAACTATCACATATTGGACACTAGGACAGGCATATATATGGTGCAAAATTTTCTAATTGGTTCAGTGTATCACCTCCTTAAGTTCCTATATCGTTATACCAAAACACACCGTGTATAGTATTTATTTGTTTGCATTACGACATGATAATTTATTTGCACTAAGCTTAATTTTACGCAGCACTTAGCCTTACCTTATGCGTCTAACATTATTGAACCCTTCCCAGCACGGTTAGCACAGGACGGCCCGTGAGATGTGTCGCTGGCGAGATAGAGAGACATTTGTCACTTTTTTATTGTTCTGATTAGACAGTAACAGGTGCTTCTCTCGACCGCGACACATCTCGCGGGCCGTCCCGTGCTGACAATGCTGTGTGCAGTATTCCACCTGTGTTTGTTTATACTACCGCTTATAAGTATTTAGGCACTCGCAACTTTCTCTATATATTTATATGGGAACAAAAACTTTAAAAATGATACTATCAAATCACAGAGAATGGACAACTTCAAATGTTGTTTACATTTTCAACTTAGATAATTAAGCCTCTAATCGGTGCAAAAGAAATCGATTTCTTTATGCAACGCTAACGATTTGAAAATATATTTTTTACTAGTTCATACAAATTAAAACAACTTCGTATTGAAAAAAGGAACAAAGGAACATTAGTGTTTGCCAGCTGGTAAATAGAATATGTACAAAAATATTCTACCCACCGTTTTAAAGCTCGATATGTTCACCAAACAAAAAGCGCGAAACTGTTAAGCGCGCGGTTGTTGAACGCGTTTAAAGCTGCGTCAGACGCAGTGCGTTTGACAAACATCATTTTTGCAACAGAAGGCCTAGTATAAAAAATTGTACGACATTAACTTCTCGACCGCGTTAGCGTATCGAGGGGTCAAAATATGAAAGTTGCCGGATGATTTAAATAAACGACAAACATAATTTGAACTCTCGATACGCTGACGCGATCGAGAAGTGTCGTACAACTTTTATACTAGGCCATCTGGTATACTGTTCCACGCATTATGTTACGCGGTGAATGCAGCGGTAAGCGCATCATGAGATGCAGTGCGTCAAACGCACATAAAATAGTACATTTCGATGCTAGTGCGGAAAGTATGTCATTACTTCACGAGTCTTCATGTTTATCTTATCTTCTTGAAAATGAGAAAGTAAAGAAGATAAGATAAACATTTGGAAGATGTTCTTAATATATCAACTGTATTACGATTGTGTCACGGAAATAATAAAAAAAAACTTTAAAATTCGTTCTCATTAAAATACATTTTAATTTTTTTCGCATCTGTATTGAAAAACGTCGTTCGATTCACGTGCAGATATGTCATTTTTCACTTGTCCCGAGTATTGCCACTCGCCTACGGCTCGTGGCAAGATACCTCGGGACTCGTGAAGTAATGACATACTTTCCGCACTAGCATCGAAATGTACTATTATCTTCGTAGTATATGAAAGGATTAGACTTGTTTATTGCGCTAAGCGCGTCCGATCAACGGATGCGTTTGCGCAGTGTTATGCGCATAAAACAACCGCGCGCTTAAAGTGACTGCGACTTGGTGGTTTAATGTACAACATTTCAAATTTATACGTCGGCCTTTTTTATCTAGATTTATAGACTCAATCAATTTTAAAAGTTGTATTAGAATTTCAATAAGCGCGTTATGTCATATCTATAATGCTACTATGGTGCTTTGCTACTTTGCTGACGTTAATTCCTGTTACCCAGACATTGCCAATAGGCGTAAATTTGGTGTTATGGTACGAGCGGCGAAGAGGGGATTTTTGGAGTCACTTGAGCGCGGCAGATTATCATAAGAGAGGCAACCTTGCACCTTGTGAAATACTCCCACCAAATCTGAGCCCTCTTTAAGGCGGAACGGCTAGGGCAGCCGATCAAACATTTAAAAAACGATATCTATTCAGAAGAACTCGAGCGTGTCCGGTTATTTTATAATTTGACTGATTGACTAATTTCCTACAAAATGAAAAAAAATAACAGCCCTCGTGAATGTAGGTACAAGTGCCGTATTTTCTTCGCCACTTTATCAGTCTCCTTTTTCCTTATGTCAAGTTCAAATTGTCAGATTATTGAAATAAACACGTATTTAAGTTACTAGTAGTAGAGTTTTTCTGACTAAGTATCAATTTTTTAAATATTTATCGGCTGCCCTAGACGTTCTCGGCCCTATATATAGGGCTCAGATTTGGTGGGAGTTCTTCACAAGGTGCAAGGCTGCCCCTATTATGAGTGACTCCAAAAATCTCCTCTTCATCGCCCGTACTATTAAGTGCAAATAAAATAATAAAATCGTTGTTTCTTCATGGAATAATGTACTAGTGCATAAATACTTATGAGATGTTAGTGCACTTGTGCTGTGTGTGTATATATATTACTTATGCATATGGACGTCGAATACTGAGCTATATGGATAGTATTCGACCAGTCCTCGTCATTCGTCAACCCGCGCATCCATGGTCCAACGTAAACTTAACCAATGCGTGTCATGCCGAGTGGATTTGTATTCGTATCGGCTAACAAACTGAAATTCAATTTATATATTTGCCCTATTGTTCTTCAACAAAAGTATGGTGGTATTTGCAGATATTGACATGTTTTTGGAGAAAAAGTTATTTTATCGTATCATAAAAAACAAATTGAAATGGCCTTGGCAAGAAGTTCATTTTATAATACGAATCAAGTGTTTCAACTGCCAAAACATGGTTGATAATTATAACCATGAATATCCTCATCATTTTGTTGCTGACATGAATGTTCCCGAGAACTCAATATTTCTACTTCAGAACAGATGTTTTTGGTGCTCGCTTTGTGATTTTGCTGTATATGAACATTTTCCTACAGATGAATGCGTAGTTTGTGCTTATTAATTGGTGTAAAGAAAAAAATGTTAACAAACACTACAACAATTATAACCTTTTGTAATTTTTTGTATTAGAATCGTATATTACATTTAAAATTAGAAGAATGTGGGTGTGTGTGTAACATTAAAATTTTGGTAATATGACCGAGTAGACCAATTAATCAGATTAGAAACGTTTAAGTGGCCATGGTAGAGGCTGGAGTCAACCATATATATGTCACGGTGTGTGTTGGGATTGTGAGAGTATCGTAGTGAAATATGTAGTTTTGTGTTTTTTTAACGTACGGACGTCAGATTATTTTTAAAGGTCTAAAACTATTGACGTCCATTGAATTACCTATAATCAACGTGACTAGATATTTATAGTATGTAAGTATTTTTTACTTGTTTGCTGTACGACTTGTTATGTTTGCGTTGCGCTTAGCGCAATTTTTAAGCTTATTTAAATGTTCTCAGTAGGGATTTGTATCTTAAAACTAATGACGTCCGTATATTATTAATGTAACTCTGTTTAGATTTTTTTAATTAGGTACTAGGTACCTACACGTTATTTTTGTTTGGAATTGCACTATGCGTAATTTTTGTTTTATTTTAGTGTTCAGTTGAATTATAATAAAATATAGTAAAGTATTATAAATGAATGAGTATTATGAATGAAAAACATAGGTCCCATGACCTATTACGTCCGTATAATACCTACGAGTACCGATTATATAATGATAATCAGGTACGAGATGTTGATAAAATTATTACAATTTAGAGAAAGATATATGGAAAGTTTTGTATTATACCACAAATATGTATGCTAATTACCAAGGACTTGGCCAAAGGTTGTTACTAAAAGATTAAAATCTTTTGATTTAATTAATGATCTCTTTGATTTTAGGTATTATACCGAATTAATAACGAAACGAGCGTCAGTTGCCGAAAATTTTCACAGTGCTCAACATTCCGCATCCGTGTAACTGGGTACAACATATTATTATGGACGTCAAATATTGAGGGGTATGACAGTATTCGTCCAATTGACGTCCATATATACACAATCAGCGCAATTCTAAGTTCAAGCGAATTATTATTAAGCGAATGAAGATACCATGTACTATGCTGTACATAACACATAGTAAGTACTTATCTCCATTCGGCTGCAATATTGCACCCTGCCCAATATTCCATGTAAAAAGTTGTGCAGTATATACACATCCGGATGTTGAAAATAGAACTGTGTGAATAGTATTCTACCAACTGACGTCCGTATACATAGGTATATTTCGCGCAATTTTATGATCGCTGACAGTCATCAATTATTAAAATAAATATTAAACTCAAAAGCAGACGCTATGACTCGTTTACAATAGTAAAATTGCGCGATACACTTATGCCATGAAAAGCATAACATTCTATTTTATAATTTGCTGACTGATTAATTAAAATTGTTTTTAGAAGCAAAACAGTGTCATAGATTAATTGATTATCGTACGCTCGTATTAACCATATTATAAGTAGACCGGTACTATCTGTGACGTTCATCACTAACACAATGTTGTTATTTCTGAAATATTTAATAAAGTAAGGCATCTGAAGTTTGTTTTTATTGATTAATAAAACCTTTTTTTCAATAATTAATGTGTATTACAGTTACTTATAGTAAAACGATATGGTAATATAACTCATTGACCATAATTATTATCTTTTTCAATAAAATCTTATTTTCTCAATAAAGAGTATACCCGTGTTAGGAAGGCAGTTTCGCCTATACTAATACATATATATAACATGAACATTTTAAAATCAAATCACGGCCTCCTAGTTTAGTGGGTAGTGACGGTTCTCAGGAAGCAATGTCCCAGGTTGGAATCCTGGTAAGGGCATTTACATATTTTCGATTTTCTTTTTGAAAAGCATCCTTAACTATTCACATAATTTTAAATTTCAAGAAAATCAGTCCACTAGTTTGGTAAAAAAAATTAAACGATTTTCCGTTTTCTTAATAAAAAATTAACACTGCCATTTTGGGGCTAATATTTGGTGAAATTACAAAGTAAACAAAGACATATTATTATTCGAGTAGAAGGAAAATCATTTTCTCGCCAAAGGTGAAACTGCCTTCCTAAACCCTTTGGAAATTAATATCCATACTTAGGTATTTATGCACTACGTGGCAACGTCGCATACTAGCGGACCAGCTTCCGTCGGTAATGTGAAATACTAAGACAAAATATTCGCCGGGTGTTAAATAGGCCGAAATGTAGAGGGGGGTTGTCATAGCTATTATTGTGCTTGGTAATATACATATATTTGTATATCGATATGCATTACTTTATGGAAAAACTAAGGAAAACACTATAATAAAAGGCAATTTAGCAACTAATATTCACCGACAAAATCTATCTAAAACCAGTTGTAGTGGTGGACGCTGCAATAATGCCAAATAAAAGGACGCTAATTCGGTACTTGGATGTATATATATATATATATATATATATATATATATATATATTCCATGATCAATGTTGCGTCCACTATGGGCTTTTTTACATTTAATGTGACGTCCACCTGCTTCTGACGTCCGATATACGGAAGTCAAATAGGAGACCGGTCGCATTTGATTCCCCTCACGCTACAGATACTTAAAAAAATTTAAAAACAAAAAAAATTTGGAAGTCACTTTGCTTCCATTTTGACTGATTTGAATATTGCTGTAGTTCCGCGCGTTTTTGTTGGCAATTTCGGTGGCGCTGCTGTCTTCAATCGCAAGTTCAAAGCGCGCCGCATTTGGCGTCCGGTCCGTACTTGTTTAATCACTCTCGCGCATTCTTCAAATTGCGTTGTTGCCGTTACGTGCGCTGTGGTATTTTTATAATTTCGAAGAGTATATCTTACTATATTCAGTTTGTGATGTGTTTACTTTACAAATTACAATTGAAATGCCGTCCTCGAAGAAAAGAAGCCACCGTTGCTCAATAATAATGAAGATGGTTCAAGGAACGACGGGTAAGTTTTTGAATACTGTTACATTAAGTAATAACACTTTTTTGTGTCTGTAAGATAAATTAATTATAAAAGTGAACGTATGTACCTACTAACGGCTGTACTTAAATAAGTACCTACACACGTAAGTGTGTACAGTTACAGTATGAACGTACGTACTTAAGGCCGTACTTAGATAAGTACACACGCAGGTATGTAGAGTAGTTTCTAAAAATATGTTACACATTACGGAACTTATGTAGTAAGGTTCAAAATGGATTATTATTTTGAAATGAAAAGAAGTTTACGCGTTTTTACTACCTATGTGATGCAGAGTAGGTACCTAAAATGATAGGATAGGTACATACTCAGCTATGTACTCTTGCTACCTATAGGTAGGTACTGACTGCGAATCGATAAGAAGAAATACCTATAAGGTTCCGCCCAGAAAGTGAGTTGATGAGCGATGATGTATTTAGTGTCAGTAAGTAGGTATACTTACCGCAAAATTGCCTGATTGAACATAAGCATTTTCTGCCGAAATACATTTTGGCTTATGTTGTTTTAGTATTGTTCAATTCTTTCCGTTACAAGGAGCAAAAATGGGTGTGGTATAAAATATCGTAAATTTTCTAGCAGCCATGAGCAAAATTGCAGTATTTTAAGGTAAGAGAAAGAAATCAAGTAGGTAGTTAGTAATGTTTAATGTAAAACATGTCATGCCAGACAATTGACGTACGGACCACACCTATTGAAACAAACTAGAACTGTAAGGAGAGGTGTACCTAATTCGTGAGATCATAGTTGTGTACCTACCGTTTGTCCACTGAAGTACCTACTGATCGGGCGGCTGATTACAATATTTTTTTAAAACTAATACCTACATTAAAAATGAGTAGAATCCCATCTATTGTCGATTCTGACTGAACACACTATTTTCGGGATTTGCGTTATTTTATTTACACGTATTTTTTTTATTTCAAAGTTACGAGGCACATATTTATACGGATGTCGGTTTGACACGTACTATTCATATTGAACGATATTTAAAGTCCGTATATTTGAATTTATGGCGCTACTTCAGAGAAATACACGGTCGTCGAATTAGGGGCGGCATGAATAGTATACAGATAACTGACGTCCGTATCTAGTTTCGTATCTGCAAACTACATATACGGATGTCGGTTTGAAGCGTACTATTCATATTGAACGATATTTGACGTCCGTATATATGAATCTATGGTGCTTCTTCAGAAAAATATATGGACGTCGAATTAGGGGCGGCATGAATAGTATACAGATAACTGACGTCCGTATCTAGTTTCGTATCTGCAAACTACATATACGGATGTCGGTTTGAAGCGTACTATTCATATTGAACGATATTTGACGTCCGTATATATGAATCTATGGCGCTTCTTCAGAAAAATATACGGACGTCGAATTAGGGGCGGCATGAATAGTATACAGATAACTGACGTCCGTATATAGTTTCGTATCTGCAAACTACATATACGGATGTTGGTTTGAAGCATACTATTCATATTGAACGATATTTGACGTCCGTATATATGAATCTATGGGGCTTCTTCAGAAAAATATATGGACGTCGAATTAGGGGCGGCATGAATAGTATACAGATAACTGACGTCCGTATCTAGTTTCGTATCTGCAAACTACATATACGGATGTCGGTTTGAAGCGTACTAGTCATATTGAACGATATTTGACGTCCGTATATATGAATCTATGGCGCTTCTTCAGAAAAATATACGGACGTCGAATTAGGGGCGGCATGAATAGTATACAGATAACTGACTTCCGTATATAGTTTCGTATCAGCAAACTACATATACGGATGTCGGTTTGAAGCGTACTATTCATATTGAACGATATTTGACGTCCGTATATATGAA
This sequence comes from Lathronympha strigana, assembly GCA_949128165.1. Lineage (NCBI taxonomy): Eukaryota > Metazoa > Arthropoda > Insecta > Lepidoptera > Tortricidae > Lathronympha > Lathronympha strigana. Next base: position 5,155,461 of record OX421914.1, read on the forward strand.
TTTATGGCGCTACTTCAGAGAAATACACGGTCGTCGAATTAGGGGCGGTATGAATAGTATACAGATAACTGACGTCCGTATATAGTTTCGTATCTGCAAACTACATATACGGATGTCGTTTGAAGTGTACTATTCATATTGATCGATATTTGACGTCCGTATATATGCATCTATGGCGCTTCTTCAGAAAAATATACGGACGTCGAATTAGGGGCGGCATGAATAGTATACAGATAACTGACGTCCGTATATAGTTTCGTATCTGCAAACTACATATACGGATGTCGTTTGAAGCGTACTATTCATATTGATCGATATTTGACGTCCGTATATATGCATCTATGGCGCTTCTTCAGAAAAATATACGGACGTCGAATTAGGGGCGGCATGAATAGTATACAGATAACTGACGTCCGTATATAGTTTCGTATCAGCAAACTACATATACGGATGTCGGTTTGAAGGGTACTATTCATATTGAACGATATTTGACGTCCGTATATATGAATCTATGGCGCTTCTTCAGAAAAATATACGGACGTCGAATTAGGGGCGGCATGAATAGTATACAGATAACTGACGTCCGTATATAGTTTCGTATCAGCAAACTACATATACGGATGTCGGTTTGAAGCGTACTATTCATATTGAACGATATTTGACGTCCGTATATATGAATTTATGGCGCTACTTCAGAGAAATACACAGTCGTCGAATTAGAGGCGGCATGAATAGTATACAGATAACTGACGTCCATATATAGTTTCGTATCTGCAAACTAAATATACGGATGTCGTTTGAAGCGTACTATTCATATTAATCGATATTTGACGTCCGTATATATATGAATCTATGGCGCTTCTTCAGAAAAATATAGGGACGTCGAATTAGGGGCGGCATGAATAGTATACAGATAACTGACGTCCGTATATAGTTTCGTATCAGCAAACTACATTTATACGGATGTGGGTTTGAAGCGTACTATTCATATTGAACGATATTTGACGTCCGTATATATGAATTTATGGCGCTACTTCAGAGAAATACCCGGTCGTCGAATTAGGGGCGGCATGAATGGTATACAGATAACTGACGTCCGTATATAGTTTCGTATCTGCAAACTACATATACGGATGTCGGTTTGAAGCGCACTATTCATATTGAACTATATTTGACGTCCGTATATATGAATCTATGGCGCTACTTCAGAAAAATACACGGACGTCGAATATGGGGCGGTATGAATAGTATACAGTTAACTGACGTCCGTATATAGTTCCGAAGCTGCGAGACACATTTATAATAGATGGATTTATTAAGTCTGCCAGACTCTGTTTCAGGATGACTCACACTAGAACTTGACGGGACGGAACGGGACGGGGAAATCTGTAAATTTCTAAAGAAAGCGTCACGTGACATCCGAGGGCTCCGAGCTATCACGTGATTCCTTTTATAGAAATTGACAGATTTTCCCGTCCCGTCCCGTTCTAGTGTGAGTCATCCTTTAATCTGCAGATTTTTCATGGTCTTCATAGTGGAGGTTACAAACCCCTGATCTGTTTCTGGAAGGTTTTTATTTTGCACCTAGACCACAGACTAGATAGACTGACGCAGTGATGTTATTATCAGAAGGCCTAGTATAAAAGTTGTACGATCGCGTTAGCGTATCGAGAATTCAAATTATGTTTGCCGTTTATTTAAATCATCCGGCAACTTTCATATTTTGACCCCTCGATACGCTAACGCGCTCGAGAAGTTAATGTCGTACAATTTTTCCATTAATTCAACCTATGAAGTGATATCAGCTTATACAAAGTTGCGATCATTAATGAAAACTTTGTTACAGTGAATGAGGATTCTGTTGAATCCCGTATAGAGACGAGGTCTCGAAAGCGAACTCTTGGCCAAGAACGACGTCAAATGTCATTGGTGAGTTAATTAAAAAGGACATAAGTCGTTTATCATGCCTGTAAAATAATATGTACTTAATTATTTTTGACAGAGACCCAGATCTATTCATCCACAATATGCGTCACTCGAAAGCAGTATAAACAACTCGATTGATACCATTAATGAGAAGAACAGAGATGAAACCTTCATTCCTAGTACAGATGATGAAGATGGGAATTCATCACTGTCTTTTAACAATAATAAGTCAAGCGATTTAAACGAAAGCGTATTTTCGAATTGCAATACTAATATTAATGATATATTAAGTAGCACTGGAGATAATGCTCACCTAATTAGTGGTAATGTGCCTTTGCCGAATCCCACGAGTGTTACAGAAACACCAGAACACACCTTGTTGTCAGATTCACTGGCTACTTGTAGTCCTCCTCTATTGGATGTGGCAATCAATGTCACATTAGAAGAACATGATGTTAACGAATCTCTGCCATTCAACTTGATACAGCAAATTAATTCACCTGACGAATTTTACTCACTGCCTGACATTCATGCCAGTGATACTGACACGTCATTTATAGAGAATTCAAGGGAGATGGAATTGAGTCATGCCAGCAGTGTGTGTATTCTTCCTAGTGATAGCGATTCCAATCTCGCCATTAGAGATCGAGAATCGATCGATCGATCGTTAAACGGTTTACCTAATACAACTGACAGTTTGGGTACAGGAAATTCACAGATCTTGCAATCCTGCGTGCCTGCAACAACCGACGTCTGTGTTCCTACTAGCGACAGTGAGAAATCTAATTTCATCATGGATAACCAGGGATCAAACAAACTTCATGAACTAACAACAGCTCCAATAGAAGAAAAAAATCAAATAAGATGTCGGTCTCCAACTTTTACTCCTCCAGCGATAACACCGTATTCTTCGCCTACTCGCAATGAAAATATGATTCCCTTAGGCCTAGAACTGTCCCCGGGTTTAAACTGCACTACTGAAAACACAGATTTAGAGTCTTCTATTGGATCCGTCTCTGAGTGTTATGATAGTGATCGAGATAAAACTTATAATCCTGAATTCGAAAAGTCATCAAGCAGCTCAAGCGATGAAGAAGATTTGGTCGAAAATATGGAGCACGCTGAGCTTCATAATTTAAAAGAACCCCAGGTGAAATTACCTCTTTACTAATTATAGGTATTATCAGATGTAAATGTGTCCGTTGTTAACCCTTATACACATACATATTATCGAACCGCGATCAGAGTACGATTGAGCACATACCTACCTATGTCATTTTTGAATTAAAACATGAAATGACATTGTCAATGGTACAGTGTGCAGATTAGGGTGTTTCACATTTGTATGGTAAAAAAAAAATTGTGATATTTTTTCAGACTTTGCTCGGCTTCCGGGTCCAGCTTATCTTAAACGCATATATACCAGAAATCAGGGAAATCTGACAAATTTAGAGGTTGCGCACTGAGGCAACTTTTGTTTGAAATTTTTTTTAATATCAACTTTTTCATACAAAAGTTGCCTCAGTGCGCAACCTCTAAATATTGCCCGATTTCCCTGATTTTTGGTATATATGCGTTTTAGATAAGCTGGACCCGGAAGCCGAGCAAAGTCAAAGATAAATCAAACATTTGGAAAATGAAACACCCTAGTGCAGATACATGAAAATGCTTATTTCTGTACTAAGAACTTCTAAAACTTGTGAAAAATATATTATATAACCAATTAAATGAAATACATATAGGTACCTACTGTAATTATAATGTTTAGGAACACCATCAAAATTATTCTTCCATAACACAATCGTCTTCAGAACTGTCTGACTGTGCGAATATGAACACAATGACAGATTTTTCAAATACTTGAATGACTTAAAAAAAATTATAAAACAAATGACATAGCATTTACCAGGAGTGACTGATTATGATCAAACATATATTGTAAATCTATTATCTAGGCAATTTCATTTATCCGTTTCCCCAATTAGTGAAAAAAAATAACTCGCTGCCAGTTTTGTAACGACAATTAAGTTTTTATACACACTTCAGTTCATTTTGCATAAATATTTTATACTTAATTGTCGTTACAAAACTGACAAACTAAATTTTGTAAACGTTTTTCGCTAATTGTGGTGACGGAGTAATGAAATTGCCCTATGAATATGTCCTAGATTGACTGATTATATTTATTCATTATAAGTACTGTTGTGCTAACGGTACTTTCGAACCGACCGACCGACGCGATCTACTTCTGATCGCGGTTTGATAATACATACATAATCTCAAGCCTGTAGTCCCAAAAGGGGTAGGCAGAGGACATAGAACTCAAGTTTAGTGCCACTTCTAGCAATTGTGGGCTCAAAGATCCATAAAATGTGATATTGCAGTGGCAGCTTGCTAGCCCATAGCCCACAATACATTTGAACCCTAATCCGATAGTCGACTCACACGACACCCACGGGAAAAAAGGGGGTGGTACAATTTTCTACAACCCTTCTTACTACTCCACTGTCACATCGTGATATTCGTGATTGACGAATGACAATAGTTATCTAAAGTTAAATTTTATAATATGACCATTTTCTAAATATTATTTCATTAACACTGCTAGATGTTATCTTATGATAGTTATAAATCAGTTCAGTTCTCAGTGATTTCTGTTCGGCCTGCTATTTTATTTTTACATCTGTTAAGTCTCATTTTAGGCCTCAACATCAAGTAATAAAGCTTGTAAACCAAAATACAAAGTAAAGAAGTCGTCTCGTAACTCATCTGATGAAGAAGCAATAAATAGTAATAGCAGCGAAAAGCAGCTCGACATCTCTGAAGAGCGTCAGGTGAGTTTACTCATATTAGGTTAATCTACTCAAATTCCAATTGGGTGATTAATTCAATGAAATAATATAATACATATTTTTATATTTTAGTAAGAGACGATATTTCATTCTTCAAATAAATGTATCCGCGAGTAAGGATTGTATTCCTTGTTTTTCATTAGCGGGGCCAAATTTTTATTTTATTTTGTTGTTGATATTTTATTTTGTTTCGAATCCGTTTATTCAAAATAAATAAATTGACCGGTTTTCTCCCGAACTTAGCTGGGAAGGGGAACAAATTATCCGACACGTCCGTAAGCCGCGGCTGATGGACGCGACTTAACAATGTGCACAGCGGCAACGCCAGTCATCTCTACTCAAAAAATATCCAGCCGGCCAGCGATCCGGACGTCCGCAGGCTCAAAGACGGCACAAGGTCACGTCCGACCGATAGTTTGCACAGCTTACTTTATTTGTACTATCCAAATAAAAGCAAGCCGCGTCCATCAGCCGCGGCTTACGGGCGTATCCGATAATTTGTTCCCAGCTTCACAGAGTGATCATACTGATCAAATATATAGATAATACAAAATGAGTGTTTCCGACGTAGTTAACGATCGGTAAAATTGAGATTAGCGAAATCACAGCCAACATTTATTCAACGTATTAAACATTTTTAGGTACGTATACCGGGTACAGCAACTGATGAATACCGACAGAAGTCAACTCGCATCAGGGCCAAGGACTTTTGTTTCTTTTGTGACACTGAAGTTTTAAACTTTGGAAGACATGTAATTCGTAACCATGCATTGGAAACTGAGGTACAACAAATTCTATCATACCCTAAGAAAAGTTTGACTCGCAAAAATCTTTTCACCAATTTACGTAAAAAGGGAAATTATATAGCAAATGTCTCAAAATGTGTAAAACCTATGAAAAAGAGTGACCTACACAATGATTACTTACCGTGCGAAAACTGTTTAGGCTTTTACTCGCGGAAGCAGTTATGGAAACATAAAAAATCTTGTCAACCAATGTCTAAAACAACTCATTCACAAGTTGAAGCACAAAACTTTATGTTACGAAATTTGAATGTAGACAAAAAACTCAAGGAGGAAGTATTTTGTAAAATGAGACCAGACCGCATTTCTTTAGAAGCTAAGAGAGACTCGTTAATTTGTGGGTTTGGTGCGCAATATCTACGTATACACAGGGAAAAACATTTTATAAATGTTACCTCGCGCAAGATGCGTGAGCTAGCCAAGTTATTAATTGAATTAAAGAAAATTAAGCCTGAAATCAAAGACCTCATGGATTCTTTAAAACCTCAAAACTATGATATAATTATCGCAGCCACAAAAATAGTTGCAGGTTATGATGATAAATTAGATCGCTATGGTGCCCCTACATACGCCATGAATATCAGCACCAGTCTCAAAACATGCTGTAATATAGCTATTATGAACATCTTAAAGTCCGGTAGTACCGTACAAACTGCAACAATGCAAGCAGATGTTAAGACGTTAATTCAGCTTATTGAGGCAAACTGGAAGTTCGATGTCTCCAGTCAAGCATGCAGCGACTTAAATCTAAAAAAATGGAATAAAATAACAATGGTTCCCTTAGCAAGTGACCTTAAACTTTTAAAAGATCATCTTTGCGAAAGGGCTAAAACTGCGGCATCTAAATTAAGTCTTGCCGACTCAACTGATGTAGAAGCGTATACTACTTTGATGGAAACAGTCTATTGTCGCGTGATACTTTTAAATAGAAGAAGACCTGGCGAACTACAAAGACTGTTACTCAGCACGTACCAGGAGTGCAGAAATGAAAATAACGCGTATGAAGAATTTGATCGCGCCATTTCTGCCTCGGAAAAACTATTGATCAATAGTTTCAAACGCATTGTGATAAGAGGCAAAAGAGGTCGAGGTGTACCAGTTTTGTTCACTGAGGATACTCAAAAGGATATAGACTTGCTGCAGTCTGTTAGACGTATGTATATACCTGTTACAAACAACTTTTTGTTCGCCAAACCTGGATGTGAAAGTCCATTATGTGGTTACAAAGTTTTGGAGAAATATGCTAAAACATGTGGCGCAAAAAATCCTAAAGCTATTACTACGACAAAGCTACGTAAACATTTGGCCACGCTTACGCAGATGCTGAACTTAAAAGATTCAGACATCGAACAACTGGCAAATTTTATGGGACATACGCAAGCCGTACATAGACAAAACTATCGATTACCTGATGATGTCTATCAGACGGCAAAAATTTCAAAGCTGCTATTACTTATGGAAAATGGTAAAGCTGATTCTTACAAGGGTAAAGCTTTGGATGACATAGATCTGGATTTAGAACAGGATTTATTACAAGAAACAGTAAATGACAACGAAAATGGTGATTATGATGATATAATACCGGACGAAGAGCTCCATGACATGCTCCCTAGTGGGTCGAATACTGACATTGGTATAACAGACAAAGATGTCCATCTACCCCTTTCCGATGTTACCAATGCCAACACCCCATGTACACCAACCGTTGTTACAGCAAAGAAAAAAAGAAATCTAGTACCTTGGACGTCGGAACAAAAGAAAATCGTACTGGCTTTTTTTAGCAAACATATAAAAACTAAGCGTCCACCAAAACGTTACGAATGTGATGAAATTCGCGGTCTGCATCCTGATGTTCTCCAAAATAAAGACTGGCTAAAAATTAAAGTTTTCGTTCAAAACACGTACACTAAAAAATCATAATCTAATCTAATTAGTTAAGTACTGTACTGTTGAGGATCTGGAACCTAATATTAATTTGATATTAAAATGATACGGGTAATAAATTAATAATGTAAGCATTTCGATTCAATTAATTGTAAGTCACAGGCAGCAAAAAGAATAATATATGGACGTCATATTATTGTCTTTTGGTGATCTTCGAACCAACAATTGCTAAAAGTGGCACTGAAACTTATGGTTTCATGTGCTCTGCATACTCCTTTTAGGAATACAGGCGTGAGTTTATATATTCATATTCTTGTCTTTAATGGTTAATATCTTACGACTAAATGATGTCATGTAGGACGATGTCAACGATGTAATGTAGGAACTTAAAGAGGTGATACACCGGACCCTTTGGAACGTTTTGGACCCTATATGTCTTTGACCAATCTGTGATAGTTTTTGAATCGATATTTTCTATATTTTTTATTTGTACCAAAATTTCAACAATTTTTTTTCATATTTATTATTAGTTAACGTCTGTATTTTTTTATTATCAAATAAAACAAACCGCCACTTGAGATACAACAAAAAAAAAAACTTTTGTACTACACAACACAATAAGATGTATTTTCTGCCAAAAACAAACTTTAATTAGCTGTAACAAAAACTTCTAAAGATATCACAATAAAATTTACATAATTTAAAAACATTCTTACTAATCAAACATGTTTTTTTAAGTACTTCTTTGAAGATGATGATGCAAAATAAAGTACTTACTTACTTTTTTTTAAACCACTTAAAAATATATTTTTTAAGTAGAAAATGAACATTTTCATACAATCCGGTACAAAATGAAAAAATTGAAAATCGCGACTCTAAAAAGAACTATCACATATTGGACACTAGGACAGGCATATATATGGTGCAAAATTTTCTAATTGGTTCAGTGTATCACCTCCTTAAGTTCCTATATCGTTATACCAAAACACACCGTGTATAGTATTTATTTGTTTGCATTACGACATGATAATTTATTTGCACTAAGCTTAATTTTACGCAGCACTTAGCCTTACCTTATGCGTCTAACATTATTGAACCCTTCCCAGCACGGTTAGCACAGGACGGCCCGTGAGATGTGTCGCTGGCGAGATAGAGAGACATTTGTCACTTTTTTATTGTTCTGATTAGACAGTAACAGGTGCTTCTCTCGACCGCGACACATCTCGCGGGCCGTCCCGTGCTGACAATGCTGTGTGCAGTATTCCACCTGTGTTTGTTTATACTACCGCTTATAAGTATTTAGGCACTCGCAACTTTCTCTATATATTTATATGGGAACAAAAACTTTAAAAATGATACTATCAAATCACAGAGAATGGACAACTTCAAATGTTGTTTACATTTTCAACTTAGATAATTAAGCCTCTAATCGGTGCAAAAGAAATCGATTTCTTTATGCAACGCTAACGATTTGAAAATATATTTTTTACTAGTTCATACAAATTAAAACAACTTCGTATTGAAAAAAGGAACAAAGGAACATTAGTGTTTGCCAGCTGGTAAATAGAATATGTACAAAAATATTCTACCCACCGTTTTAAAGCTCGATATGTTCACCAAACAAAAAGCGCGAAACTGTTAAGCGCGCGGTTGTTGAACGCGTTTAAAGCTGCGTCAGACGCAGTGCGTTTGACAAACATCATTTTTGCAACAGAAGGCCTAGTATAAAAAATTGTACGACATTAACTTCTCGACCGCGTTAGCGTATCGAGGGGTCAAAATATGAAAGTTGCCGGATGATTTAAATAAACGACAAACATAATTTGAACTCTCGATACGCTGACGCGATCGAGAAGTGTCGTACAACTTTTATACTAGGCCATCTGGTATACTGTTCCACGCATTATGTTACGCGGTGAATGCAGCGGTAAGCGCATCATGAGATGCAGTGCGTCAAACGCACATAAAATAGTACATTTCGATGCTAGTGCGGAAAGTATGTCATTACTTCACGAGTCTTCATGTTTATCTTATCTTCTTGAAAATGAGAAAGTAAAGAAGATAAGATAAACATTTGGAAGATGTTCTTAATATATCAACTGTATTACGATTGTGTCACGGAAATAATAAAAAAAAACTTTAAAATTCGTTCTCATTAAAATACATTTTAATTTTTTTCGCATCTGTATTGAAAAACGTCGTTCGATTCACGTGCAGATATGTCATTTTTCACTTGTCCCGAGTATTGCCACTCGCCTACGGCTCGTGGCAAGATACCTCGGGACTCGTGAAGTAATGACATACTTTCCGCACTAGCATCGAAATGTACTATTATCTTCGTAGTATATGAAAGGATTAGACTTGTTTATTGCGCTAAGCGCGTCCGATCAACGGATGCGTTTGCGCAGTGTTATGCGCATAAAACAACCGCGCGCTTAAAGTGACTGCGACTTGGTGGTTTAATGTACAACATTTCAAATTTATACGTCGGCCTTTTTTATCTAGATTTATAGACTCAATCAATTTTAAAAGTTGTATTAGAATTTCAATAAGCGCGTTATGTCATATCTATAATGCTACTATGGTGCTTTGCTACTTTGCTGACGTTAATTCCTGTTACCCAGACATTGCCAATAGGCGTAAATTTGGTGTTATGGTACGAGCGGCGAAGAGGGGATTTTTGGAGTCACTTGAGCGCGGCAGATTATCATAAGAGAGGCAACCTTGCACCTTGTGAAATACTCCCACCAAATCTGAGCCCTCTTTAAGGCGGAACGGCTAGGGCAGCCGATCAAACATTTAAAAAACGATATCTATTCAGAAGAACTCGAGCGTGTCCGGTTATTTTATAATTTGACTGATTGACTAATTTCCTACAAAATGAAAAAAAATAACAGCCCTCGTGAATGTAGGTACAAGTGCCGTATTTTCTTCGCCACTTTATCAGTCTCCTTTTTCCTTATGTCAAGTTCAAATTGTCAGATTATTGAAATAAACACGTATTTAAGTTACTAGTAGTAGAGTTTTTCTGACTAAGTATCAATTTTTTAAATATTTATCGGCTGCCCTAGACGTTCTCGGCCCTATATATAGGGCTCAGATTTGGTGGGAGTTCTTCACAAGGTGCAAGGCTGCCCCTATTATGAGTGACTCCAAAAATCTCCTCTTCATCGCCCGTACTATTAAGTGCAAATAAAATAATAAAATCGTTGTTTCTTCATGGAATAATGTACTAGTGCATAAATACTTATGAGATGTTAGTGCACTTGTGCTGTGTGTGTATATATATTACTTATGCATATGGACGTCGAATACTGAGCTATATGGATAGTATTCGACCAGTCCTCGTCATTCGTCAACCCGCGCATCCATGGTCCAACGTAAACTTAACCAATGCGTGTCATGCCGAGTGGATTTGTATTCGTATCGGCTAACAAACTGAAATTCAATTTATATATTTGCCCTATTGTTCTTCAACAAAAGTATGGTGGTATTTGCAGATATTGACATGTTTTTGGAGAAAAAGTTATTTTATCGTATCATAAAAAACAAATTGAAATGGCCTTGGCAAGAAGTTCATTTTATAATACGAATCAAGTGTTTCAACTGCCAAAACATGGTTGATAATTATAACCATGAATATCCTCATCATTTTGTTGCTGACATGAATGTTCCCGAGAACTCAATATTTCTACTTCAGAACAGATGTTTTTGGTGCTCGCTTTGTGATTTTGCTGTATATGAACATTTTCCTACAGATGAATGCGTAGTTTGTGCTTATTAATTGGTGTAAAGAAAAAAATGTTAACAAACACTACAACAATTATAACCTTTTGTAATTTTTTGTATTAGAATCGTATATTACATTTAAAATTAGAAGAATGTGGGTGTGTGTGTAACATTAAAATTTTGGTAATATGACCGAGTAGACCAATTAATCAGATTAGAAACGTTTAAGTGGCCATGGTAGAGGCTGGAGTCAACCATATATATGTCACGGTGTGTGTTGGGATTGTGAGAGTATCGTAGTGAAATATGTAGTTTTGTGTTTTTTTAACGTACGGACGTCAGATTATTTTTAAAGGTCTAAAACTATTGACGTCCATTGAATTACCTATAATCAACGTGACTAGATATTTATAGTATGTAAGTATTTTTTACTTGTTTGCTGTACGACTTGTTATGTTTGCGTTGCGCTTAGCGCAATTTTTAAGCTTATTTAAATGTTCTCAGTAGGGATTTGTATCTTAAAACTAATGACGTCCGTATATTATTAATGTAACTCTGTTTAGATTTTTTTAATTAGGTACTAGGTACCTACACGTTATTTTTGTTTGGAATTGCACTATGCGTAATTTTTGTTTTATTTTAGTGTTCAGTTGAATTATAATAAAATATAGTAAAGTATTATAAATGAATGAGTATTATGAATGAAAAACATAGGTCCCATGACCTATTACGTCCGTATAATACCTACGAGTACCGATTATATAATGATAATCAGGTACGAGATGTTGATAAAATTATTACAATTTAGAGAAAGATATATGGAAAGTTTTGTATTATACCACAAATATGTATGCTAATTACCAAGGACTTGGCCAAAGGTTGTTACTAAAAGATTAAAATCTTTTGATTTAATTAATGATCTCTTTGATTTTAGGTATTATACCGAATTAATAACGAAACGAGCGTCAGTTGCCGAAAATTTTCACAGTGCTCAACATTCCGCATCCGTGTAACTGGGTACAACATATTATTATGGACGTCAAATATTGAGGGGTATGACAGTATTCGTCCAATTGACGTCCATATATACACAATCAGCGCAATTCTAAGTTCAAGCGAATTATTATTAAGCGAATGAAGATACCATGTACTATGCTGTACATAACACATAGTAAGTACTTATCTCCATTCGGCTGCAATATTGCACCCTGCCCAATATTCCATGTAAAAAGTTGTGCAGTATATACACATCCGGATGTTGAAAATAGAACTGTGTGAATAGTATTCTACCAACTGACGTCCGTATACATAGGTATATTTCGCGCAATTTTATGATCGCTGACAGTCATCAATTATTAAAATAAATATTAAACTCAAAAGCAGACGCTATGACTCGTTTACAATAGTAAAATTGCGCGATACACTTATGCCATGAAAAGCATAACATTCTATTTTATAATTTGCTGACTGATTAATTAAAATTGTTTTTAGAAGCAAAACAGTGTCATAGATTAATTGATTATCGTACGCTCGTATTAACCATATTATAAGTAGACCGGTACTATCTGTGACGTTCATCACTAACACAATGTTGTTATTTCTGAAATATTTAATAAAGTAAGGCATCTGAAGTTTGTTTTTATTGATTAATAAAACCTTTTTTTCAATAATTAATGTGTATTACAGTTACTTATAGTAAAACGATATGGTAATATAACTCATTGACCATAATTATTATCTTTTTCAATAAAATCTTATTTTCTCAATAAAGAGTATACCCGTGTTAGGAAGGCAGTTTCGCCTATACTAATACATATATATAACATGAACATTTTAAAATCAAATCACGGCCTCCTAGTTTAGTGGGTAGTGACGGTTCTCAGGAAGCAATGTCCCAGGTTGGAATCCTGGTAAGGGCATTTACATATTTTCGATTTTCTTTTTGAAAAGCATCCTTAACTATTCACATAATTTTAAATTTCAAGAAAATCAGTCCACTAGTTTGGTAAAAAAAATTAAACGATTTTCCGTTTTCTTAATAAAAAATTAACACTGCCATTTTGGGGCTAATATTTGGTGAAATTACAAAGTAAACAAAGACATATTATTATTCGAGTAGAAGGAAAATCATTTTCTCGCCAAAGGTGAAACTGCCTTCCTAAACCCTTTGGAAATTAATATCCATACTTAGGTATTTATGCACTACGTGGCAACGTCGCATACTAGCGGACCAGCTTCCGTCGGTAATGTGAAATACTAAGACAAAATATTCGCCGGGTGTTAAATAGGCCGAAATGTAGAGGGGGGTTGTCATAGCTATTATTGTGCTTGGTAATATACATATATTTGTATATCGATATGCATTACTTTATGGAAAAACTAAGGAAAACACTATAATAAAAGGCAATTTAGCAACTAATATTCACCGACAAAATCTATCTAAAACCAGTTGTAGTGGTGGACGCTGCAATAATGCCAAATAAAAGGACGCTAATTCGGTACTTGGATGTATATATATATATATATATATATATATATATATATTTATTGCGTATTTATTTATAGAGTAGTTACAATGTGTCTTCAAAATTTACTTTTTATTTGAAGTTTTGTTACTGTACAATTTTTGCTCTTAGTTTGTCTTTCATCGTTGCCTGTTTTTATCTAATTTCCTCAAAGGTTAACTGGAAGAGATCCCTCATAGGGATAAGTTCGCCTTTGTTGTATCAAATTGTCTATGTTACTGTGTTTCTTGTATTTCTTGTGTTATTGTACAATAAAGCTTATACATACATACATACATACATACATTCAAAAGGTAAGCGCTTAGCAAGCAGAGAAATCGGTTTCACTGTACGAGTAAGTAAAACCTTATTATTATCTCTATATTATTATATACTATGAACAGTTACATCAAATATGAGAGCCAGACTACAGAAATAATAACGTTTGCGATAGACACGTCCGTCTGTTTCTGGTGTGTGAATGGAGGCATTCACACGTCGTGAATAGCAAGCTTTATAAGGGTCAAACGGCATTTGGTTAGCGTTATTCACATGGCTGTACCGGACTCCGTAAAAACCATATCATCAGTCTAGGAAGGATCATATTTGCAATGTTTTTTTTAACTACATGCTTATTAAGTAAGCACGGAGTAAAAAAGGTTATTTCTACGAACAGAGTTTTCACTCTGATGTTGAACTATACAATACAATACAATACAACACTCTTTATTGCACACCTCACACAGATGAAATACAGTTACAAGAGAAAATAATAATACAGAACAGTAACAGCAAGGGGTAACAACAGGCGGTCTTATCGCTAAAGAGCGATCTCTTCCAGACAACCTTTTGGTAGTGGAGTACAGATCAAATGAAAAAAAAAAAATGTATTAGGTGGCACAGAGATTAACAAAAGCACACAAACAACACACAAAATAAATATACATACCAAAATAATAATACGATAAAACATACATACATACATAAACATACATACATAATAAATACATACGTAAACATACATACATAATATATATATACATAACGATGAGTGAAGAAGAGAAACGACAGTGTCAAAGAAGAAAAGCTAAGGAAGAGACAGATAGTATTCCTTGAGTTTCAACTTAAAGGCAGTTATAGTTTAGTTAGTAGTGTGTTAGTTAGTTTGTTAGTAGTTTGAACTAAATAAATAAATAAATATAATGGGACAATCTTACACAAATCAATCGATCTTACACAGTAAGATCATTAAGGTTTTTATTGTGGGTACTAGACGACAATATGTATAATATTATAATGTACTCGTATGCATATGTATAAATAGTTAAACACATAAAAATATCCGTAACTCAGGAACAAATATTCCCGATAAACACACAAATAAATGCACTGACCAGGATTCGAACCCAAGGCCCTGCTCCGTAGGTAGGGTCACTACCTGCTGGGCTAAGAGGCAGTCAGACTTCACTTCACTATTATAACTGTCAAGTTAAAAAAAGATTTCCTTCTTACATCTATGTTGAGTTCTGTCGAAACACAATTTTCTCTTATCTCAAGCTTTGACTTGGAAAACATACCAAATGTAGAATGAATCGCCACTTCTCTACGATAGCTCCGCTCCATTAATGCTCCCGACGACAATTTCACTAATAACACAACAAACTCAACCTCTTGCCTCTTGCCTCTGTTGTTTGCCTCTTTTGTGTGTAATAATAATAATAATAATAATAATAATATTATTATTTCCATCCCCCATGACGAGAATCTCGTGAAGGCCGAGAAGGACAAGTCCAGTAAGTACCTAGACTTGGCTCACGAGATAACCGCCATGTGGGATGTTGACTCGACGATCATTGTCCCGATAGTCGTTTCAGCGAACGGTCTCATAGCGAAGAGTCTCGACCAACATCTTGAGAGACTCTCGCTAGGTGGATGGATCAAGGGTCAGATGCAGAAGGCAGTAATCCTGGACACAGCGCGTATAGTCCGGCGGTTTCTTTCTCTGCGGCCCTAACCACCGGCAGCCTGGGCCCTGCCCCGTTGCCGGCGGCACTCTAGGTTAGGTTTTTTATAATATGTTTATATGTATTTTGTATTGTATTTGTATGTGTTTTTGTATTTTACTTTTATAATCATATTATAACAACCTAACCTAAGATTAAAAATGAATAAAGAGAATAATAATAATATATTCTTTATTGCTCACCAATAATGATAAATACACATACAAAGAAACCAAGAAGAATCTATACCAGTTTGTGTTATTTTTGTTGATTTGAGGTGCAATAAAGAGTTATTGTATTGTAAACTCAGTGAATAGGAAGTGTAAGAACAGAAGGAGACAGACACACAATATTGTGCAAGTGCTCCCAATATCAATTTCTCTAATTATTTAAAGAAAGAATTGTACAAGTACATGAATGCATCGACACGACATGAATCTCACTTCACCACGGAGTAAGGTTTATTAATCCGTGCACACTACAATACTGATAATAATACATTTCCTTCTGAGCCAAAGGCGGCTTTTTTTATACCACGGCGTTGGCAAACAAGCAAAGCTGATGGAAAGCGGTTACCGAGGCCTATGGACGCCTGCAACTCCAGCGTGGACATATGCGCGTTGCCATTAAATCTTGTACACTCCTTTTTAAACCCCATACAGTAATGTTTCGGGAAAACCTCAGCATAGCTCATTCCACAGCAGGAGTGGCTTGTCTTATCCCAGTTAATTTGACACAACGACACGACGCGTGACTTCATATAACAAATTCGATATAGACGCGACAAATCAAATGTAGAATATAACATGTGAATAAGAATCGATTGAGCCAATCTCATTCGTAGGAGATTGCCAATCCGGCATAGCCAATTTCTTACAACCTCTTATGTCAACCATTTTTTTAATAATGTCAATCTTGCTGCCTAAAAAATAGAGTTTATATTTCCGTGTTAGAAAGGTGGTGATACGAGCATGTGGAAGTCGAGGGGTTTCTTCAACGATTAGATTTGGTGCTGGAGGCAAATTTGCGTGGTAACGAATTTGCGGAGACATTTGAAGAAATAGGCAGTCGTAAGAAAACGCGGTTATTCGAATCGTATTTTTGTTTTTACGTAATAATTAGGTACTTTTGTCTGAATATTTTTAGGAACGATGTAATTTATTAAAGATATTCTTCCTTATTCGCATGCTTGCTTTAAATTTGAAAATACTGTCCATTTATGTGCGACTACCAATTATTATATAACTTACGCATTTGTGTAATCCATGATTGTACCCAAATTTTAATTGTAACATGGCTGGTTAGTGTATTTTATTTTCGTTATATTTAACTTCTACAAAAATAATTGAAATGGCCATTACGAAAAAAAAAACTTAAAACAATTTCAACTTAGTTTAGCTACACCATGTCCAGGCACTATGACCATAAAATACCTAATTTAACTATACCTAATAATATATCTATAATAATGAAATATAACGGAAAATGTTCATATTTCTTCTACAGTATTTCAGGAGTAAACTAATTATAGTAATTCTCGAATTGTATTAGAATTTTCTACTCCAGCACTCATATCTGTCAATTAGACGACTGACAGTGATATTAAAAAAGTATACATTATAACGTTATCAGTGGTATTCCATAAGACCACCGTAAAGCGATGTTTCTATGGATTTTCATACAATATATTAACATATTAAATTGCAACGGTTAACACTCACGTATTTTTATCACAATAGGCGTGACATGTTAACGCGTGAATATATTAACACTGTAGTTTTTTTCTATTAGTTGGCTTACGACCTCTTCCACAATCTGCCACCTTTTGGGAGTTTTAATTTTTTCGCTATTTTAGCTGTCGTAGAAAAACTAGCGTATGCAACAGATCATAATGGGTTCTTAATACTTGAGAACCCTTATTATATCACTGTTGCATAAACAACTAATTCTTATATTTTTAAAATCAAACAAACATTTAAAATTCGAATAAGAAGTGACATGAGAAAAGCCATGCATAACCCTAAGCACATTAACCGGATCGGCGGCGTCGGCTCCGCAATTAGAGGAAGGAAGGAATTGGCAATTGCCGAGCCAATCTGCGCCTGATTCGATTTGCGCCACGTGTAGTGTACTGTATACTGCAGTTGGCGTGCTCACCAGACTAAGGCTTGTTTTGGCGTTTTATAACTTGTTTTATTTAACATAAAAATCAATGTGTACTATATGCAAAGTAAATACGCGTTCAAAGGTGCACGGGCAATTTATGAATGAATTCATTCATAAACTGCCCATGCAATTTTGAACGCGATAGTACCTGAACCTTTTTCCGCACAGAATGTTGGCATTGTCACCAAGATTAATTTAGCTTTATTTTAATTGATTTCTTTATAAAAATCGGGTTTCAACATAGAAATCTGAAAAACATATATTAAATAAAATAGTTTGATTTGTGTCAACAAAAAGTTGTATAAAAATCGGAGTAAAAATTATAAAAGGAAGGGGTAAATGTTTGTTTTACTTTGATTTATGCTCTTTATTTTTGCATTTGCTTTGTTTTCTTTTTTTAAGGAAGGCATTAGTAGTTATAGCCCAATCGGCGGCACCGGCTTTGGAGTTAGAGGATGGAAGGAATTGCCAATTGCCGAGCCAACCTTCGCCCGAGTCGATTTTGGTCACGTGCAATACAGACTGCAGTGTTGGCTTGTTTCGCAGTTTTATAAATAGTTTAATTCAATTTTCAAAATTAAAACAACGAAATACACTTTATAATAAATTAATCGCCTTTATTGACACCATGTCCCGACGTTTCGAGCCCTTTACAGCACTCGTTTTCACAGAGTTTTCAGGGGGTGTCCAGTCATCATCTTAACCCTGTGACAACGAGTGCTGTAAAGGGCTCAAAACGTAGGGTCATGGTGTTAATAAACGCGATTAATCCGATCTAAAGTGTTTAATTTACAATATTATTAAAACAACGCTTACTATGTTAAAGTACCTGGATCATTTAATGTACAAATTTTCATGCCTTACCTGAAGTGCATAATAAACCCGATCGGCGGCACCGGCTTCGGAATTAGAGGAAGGAAGGAATTGCCAATTGCCGAGCCAATCTGCGCCTGATTCGATTTGCGCCACGTACACTGTGTTGGCGCAGCGCTGTCACCAAGTTTATAGGTTTGTGACTACATTTTTTTTAAATATAATTTAAACTATCGTATTGCAACGGTTCAAACTCACGTATTTTTATCACAATAGGCGTGACATGTTTCGACTGCATCGGGCAGTCATCGTCGGACAGACAGAGTGGTGTTGTCACCTTGTTTGTTGTTGTACTTTGATTTTTATTAAATTTAGAAATAAAATTACATACCTAATTGCCTCAGATTTGCTTCATACATGGCTCAGGTTAACTATGTTTACAATAAGCATGCAGATTTATACATTAATTAAAAGCATTATCACTAGAATATATTGATGGTTTTTTTTTGTAAATTGAGGTTAAAACATAATAAACAATTGATGTTTAGGTACATGACTGTAGATAAAGTAGATGACAGAAATGTAAATACCTGATAATTATAGAATTAAGCACAATTATATTGTCTGCACCATATGTTGTGTAGGCGTGTCATCAGAACAATACTTGAATGTATTTTTTCCTATTTATTTCTTAACCAATGCTAATGACAAAATGGACAATTTTAGGTTTAATGTGCTAATTAACGCCCGATTACTGATTTTTAAACCAATTCATGACAAACGGACAAATAAAGGAATGATTTCTGTAAAATTTGCTAATTTGCGCCTGATTCCTGATTTGTAAGCCATGTGTAGAAACAGAAAATAGGCACTGTCACAAAAGTAAGCTTTGTATCTTCTTTGTTTCGTTAGTTTAATGTGTAATTTTATTAATTTTTGATCGACTTTGCTACTCGTATTTATTTAGAAGAAGGAAATTATCGCCTGATCGTTCGCTCGATTAATAAGACAGGATTTTATCAAATGGGTAACTTAATTTTACAAAATTAAAAAATGTTATTACGTTAAAAGACCTTAAAAAATTTACGCAAAATCTCTTTCTACTTTATAATCAATTCAAAGTATAAATTCAGACAAACGATCAGGCTAATTATGTAAAATATGCAGGTATCTGGCTATCTACATGCAATATTTTAAAGGGTAGGTACTTAATATACATTAAATTACTCATTCACCGAATACTTATTAAGTAGGTATAGTGAAAATTAAAAATAAACATTTTTTTCTTACAAAAAAGTTAGTAAAAAGTGTGGTTTTAATTACCTGAATAAAATTGTCGAACCGCTACAGTTACATGAAACAAAAAAAGATTAATTTAGTTTTCTGAAATCAAAAAATAAAACACAATAATCATTTCAATTTTATGCAATTGTTTGTAGTATTATTCATATTAGGTTCGAGAAAGCAAAATGGAAGAATATAGGTACAAACATTTAAATGTTAGATTTTTAAGAAGTTCAAGGCTTAAAATAGCACCTTTTCAAAGCATTAATAAAATTGCACTTCAGCATTTTACGACAATGACTTAAAACAGCAAAGCCAATACGGTGTAAAGCCGGTGTATACCTTAACAACATTAGGTAACCAAAGCAGTAGCAAAAAAAACATTTTATGCCGCCCAAAAGTGTACTGTAGCAAATAGTAAGATATTTTAACTTATACTGTAGTGTACAGTCAGTGTTATTTACATTGTCCACCGTACAACTTAGTAGGTATGAAATAAAAATTATAAATTTTAAAATGAATTTTATCAATAATCGACAAAGTGGTACCCTTTCACTACAAGCACATTATGTCCCATAGCATCTTATTCCGGAGTAATAAGAACGTAGTACCATATTTACGAGACCATTTTCGAGATACCTACATTTTCTGCGCTTGACTGTATAAAGGGTGCGAATCAGGTTAGGGGGCTCATCTTAAGTCTAGCCGGAGAACGGGGACTTGGAGGTAGAAAGGAAGATAATAAATTGAATTCCCATTTAATTTTTAATCGGACAAGTCTGAAGTGACGGTTTGCAGCCTTATTATCACTGATTGTCTACATTTTATGTTTGACACTGAAAGCTTTAAGTTGAATACTATTGTGCCACAGCGATCCGCAACGAATCTTGGTCTCTGAAACGAAAGCACGCCAGCCATCCTGATCCTGCACAACTTCCTTAATGTAAAAAAACCCATATCTAACTTTAGCATAGATAATAAATATTATATGTCTGCAAGTGATTTCTCGAGTAAATATATTGTCAGACTATTTACAAACTACTTTTTTTATTATACTTAGTTATAGGTTACATTCGTTAAATAAGGCTTTCGGTGAAATTAAACACTTTAGAACAGATTCATTGAGTTTATTAGCACCATGACCCAACGTTTTGAGCTTTTGCAGTACACGGGTCATAGGGTTAAGACGATGACTGAGGTCTGAGACACATTCTCTAAGTCATCTTCCTGTTCCATTCTTCCCGTTAATCAAAAAAGTTATCTACTTGTCAAACTACCTAAATACAAAAAAAAAACTAGAAAAAGGTTGTTGTACAATGCCCAGAGGAGCTTATTAAGCTAGTCATACATTGCCTGAAGGGCATTCTACAATTACATAATTTTTAAAAATATAAATTTTAAAAACCCTGTGAGAATGAACATGTTTTAAAGTGTTTAATTTCAATGAACAACAATCGCTGAAATAGAACACAATATTAAGCTTTCGGTCTTAGGAAGATGAAACGTAATTTGACGGAAATCTTATCTTATCTTATTTGATGGTTGCAGTGCTTTGGTTTTGGTTTTTTGAAATAAATGAAATGAAAAAATAAAATTAAATATTACCCACATTGTATAATTACACATTAGATGCACTCGTCCAAAAAACTTCCACCTACTGAGTTAAAATTTGCTGTATTAGTATGTCCGTCTCGCGCCTACCACTACTCTAGCAGGAGCGAGAGGAACATACTTTCGAATGCCGCAGTCGCTACCAAATACGGTTACGTAAAACTCACGTGTGCTTACCACGAGTTATATGTAACCATAGGCGTTAGCAACTGCGCGTTTCTAAAGTATGTCCGTCTCACTTCTACCAGACTACTGGTCGGAGCAAGACGAACATACATTGGAAACGCGCTGTCGCTTACGCCTACGGTTACGTCTCATGGTACCGATAATGGTAAGCACATTTAGCCCACTCAGTTGGAGACGAAACCCGAACTTCACACTGCGACCCAAAACAAGCCTGATGCTTTATTTCACCTATTGACAAAACGGGCATTCAAACAAGGATGATTTCATTCAGGCCTCCTCGAGTATCGCGTTTCGCGCAGGTGCGAGGAAAATCGAGCAAAACAGACACAAAGGCGCGGATCATCGCCGCTGAATCAGCAGTGAACAAGCCTATTCACCAAATTTGCCATCGCTACTCAACCAGTGTAAATCCATCTCCGAATACCCGCAATTTGTATAAATTTTGAAGTTTGAGGCCAGCTTGACGAGTAATGACTTCTGAATAGGATTCTGCTTTGAACCGAGACTATTTAAACCCCATTTTGTTTAAATAATTAAGCTGATTTTTTGTGTTGCGTTATATTTTTTGATACGAAGTCAGACTTTTAAGGCCTGGGTTTATTAAACCTAAAATTCTTTAGTCTAGATTTGTTTCATACCAAATGGCAGCCTTTTGTTTTCGTAATATACATATTGTTTGGAAAAGGTGATTCAGTTCATCTTGTAGGTGTTGCGAAACAAAACAAATGCAACAATAATCAACCTTATACCAAAGCAACTCATACTTCAGTTCCAATTTAGCTCTAAGTAGTAGCATCAGTAGGTATTTAATTCAGTACGTAAATAATCGTTTAAGCATACTGAATATCTTAATTACGATATTATCCAAAGTGATCTGCCCAATAGTATTCATTAGTGGACAATGTGCAATTAGTCTGTGCGTCTGTCTGTTTACTGCTTACACTATATGACGTACATAACATGCACAGACAGACATAATTACTACATTGTTTAATGCTAAATGCTTGTTATTGTGGCTGTCATGTTTGTTCACGTTTGCGTAATTGTTCAAGACACTTTTGTATTGAAACAGCCTTCAAATTTGTTGTGAAACTGCCTTGTATGATTTTATCCCTATAACCTAGATTTGATATTTAATTATGTAACCAATCTACAAGTTCCAATTGGACTCGCGCTTGTCGAATACGACTAGTCTGTCTCGCTTTCGAATCGCTATCGACTGCGTAATTCAAATATATGCATATTGCTAGGTTGTTGACTGGTCGGAAAGAGTTGCAAATACTTTCGAATCACGCAGTCACGCAAATTATCAATGACAAAACATGATATGTGTCAGACCGCGAGAAGTCAAACATCGTACGTCTTATCGATATAACGACTGCAAAATTTACTGTATATATACACATATACCTGGCAGTATTAACTGTATAAACATAAAAATCTGTACCTTTGTTAAATAGCAGTGGCGGAGTATCCATAGAACTACCTAGCGTTTTACCTATATTATAGCCAATCGAGTATTTGACTCATGAAAAAGTGAAAAACAAAACCCTGTCTTCTTACGCATTTTTTGACGTAACACTCCAAAAAAGGCAACCGAAACTCTAAGTGATATCCAAAGATTACTAATCCACATTACGAAATAATTCAATTTCATAATTGGTACTTACTCTCCCGTTTTTATTCTCAAACAGCAGAGATACCCCCCAGAACAAAACTGGCCGCCTCTCCACGAGATTCGGTTAGCATCTAACGTAATATAAATGTAATTAAATTTAGGTACAAAGCGTAAATTACGGCGACAATTTAATCTAATTCCGAAACACGGCAGAATCATATTACTTCCACAAATTACGCCTAAACCCTAATTTTCATAAGCGAACATCCGAGTACAGCCAGATAAAGGTGTATACACATTTTCACGTTACTGCGAAGGTATAAGGTGAAAAGTGTGAACATGGCGGCGACTGTACAATCCACATTACCAATTATTTAGCCAGCTAAAGGGCTGTAGGGGGCCGGAAAGAGGGGAGGGAGGAAAATGAAAATCATTTTTGGGGCGAGTAGCCCCTCGGGGGTCGTTAGGGGGGTGTTTTTGCTATTTTTTGAAAACGATATTGTTGTGTGAGGGGTGAGTAATGACGGAATACTTAGTTGCGTGATATCCTATTTGATGATTGGATTATTATTGTAATTGCTTGGTAACTGAATATTATATAGATGTGTAAACAATATTTTGAAAAACTTAGGGTCATTTTACCATTAACACAATTTGGAGCTTATGCAAAGCTTACTTACCCACATAAGTATAATAAAATAACAAAAACTCTGAAAGAAACTAAACATAAAATCTGTTTTGTACTTGAATGATAGGTTTTACCCCACAAATAAGTAAACTGTAATCTCTTTAGGTAATTATTCCCGAAAATGAACTTCGTTTGCAAGTTTTAGATTACGATCATTTCTAAAATGAAAACTGATGTTTAAAATATTCAATAACTTATGTGAATTGATGTGTATTTACTTTTTTCAATTTTATTACATGAGAGTAACGCCACTCTAGTTTATTACGAGCTATTCTAACTTTAAGCAGAAGCGTCACATTTACCTCTCCTTTCTGAATTATGCCTCGTTTTAATGGAATTGGTCCCATGCAGACATTTGATCAATCATACAAAAGACATTTCATCGAAGAATGCCACCTTTCCAATAATTACCATACCTACATGCAATGTATTCTAAATTTAAACTGGATTTCTAATGGCTGTTATGCGCGTTGAGGCAGAATACAGACACTTTATTCTTTATAAATCCCATTGTTTGTATTGGAGACATGTTAAAGGCAGTTTACAGTTATTAGACACCTAATGAGATACACACCCGCGGCCATTGAAGAGGAATAATTTAAAAAGCGAACAAATTGCCACGTTTCATTACCCTAAGGGCCTCTGTCCGCACAACACGCCAAGCTATACCTATTCCTAAAGTTGATATTGAAATTGAGGATACGATTGGAATGCGTGCTCATATATCTTTGTATTTTTTTTATGTTTTGAGTTTTTGCCTTATTTCATACAAAAATATGGCGTCATAAAGTTCATAGATATTTGGATTTTTTTTTACAGTGATTCGAAAATTTGAATAACAGGTCGCATATCAAACCACGTTGTACTCCAATATTGAAAAACATAGCTCAAGAACAAACTACAAAGATTACAGCTCCAAAGAGCTGACCAACAAAGTGGTTTTTGAAAATTGTGCTAACATGAAACAAGTAAGTAAGTAAAGAACACTTTTTGTACACACACAGTTAAAAATACAGTTAACAAATAGAAATGTTAAGTCCAAAGGCGAACTTACCCCTTTAAGGATGAATCACACTAGAACGAGACAGGACGGGACGATCTTACAATTTCTATAGAAAGAATCTCGTCCGAGCTCGGATCCCTCGGAGATGACGTGACGTTCTATAGAAACTGACAGATCGGTCCGGCTCGGTTACGTCCCGGCCCGTTCTAGTGAAGAGTTTTTTTTTTCGTTAACATTAAGGGGAGATTCTTCAGGTTAATTCGACTTAATTTCTCTAAGAAACTAGTGGTTATGAAATCATGTACTACTAAGCGGTGTTTTGGCATGTGCTGTCATGTCTAAAGTTTAAGGTTTCTCTTCTTCTCATACTTGAACACTTTGAACAGTTACTTTTGTGTAACTCTAAAGGTCCTTTTACAATGTACTTAATGTCGATTTATTATGTTTGAAAATTTAAATTAATTCGAATTCGAAAAAAACAATACACCAGGCAGCTACTATATTAACATACAAAGCAACGTTTCGAATTTAAAGGAAAAACCGGCCAAGTGCGAGTCGGGCTCGCGCACAAAGGGTTCCGTAGCAGCAAATATAATAAACTTATTATGTCAATTTATACACCTGGTGAATGGAGCCTAAACTTATAAGGTTCAGCCATCGTTTTCAGTGTAAGCACAATAACTTAACCAAAATTACAGTTAAATCAACCTATCTCAAAAACTATAAGAGATACTTTGATCAAACCAAAAATCGTTGAAAGAGTTAATTAGCATGCATCACCTCTATTTTTTTTAGAATTTTATACCCCGTAGTTATAAAAATAGAGGGGGGGGGACATACTTTTTACGACTTTGAGAGCTGATATCTCAAAAACCGTTCACTTTAAGAAAAATGTTTTTTAGAAAACTTTATATCATTTTAAAAGACCTTTCCATTGATACCCCACACGGGTATGTACATCGAAAAAAAAATTTTCATCCCTCAGTTACATGTATGGGGGGCCCCACCCCCAATTCTTTTTTTTACTATTTAGTGTCATAATTTTGTAGCGGTTCATACAACACATATTCCCATCAAATTTCATCACTGTAGTACTTATAGTTTCCGAGTAAATCGGCTGTGACAGACGGACAGACGGACAGACGGACAGACGGACAGACGGACATGACGAAACTATAAGGGTTCCGTTTTTGCCATTTTGGCTACGGAACCCTAAAAACGGTGTATGTCAAAATGCTTCTTAGGTGTGATTTCTTGCTCAATTACTGAAACGGTAATATTTCCTTAAAAGCTCGGTTCTGCTTCTGAATAAATCTGTACAACAGAGCCCTTGTTAGTCTTGTTACCGCTACTAATCGCTTAGTCTGAAAAAATCGACTAGTTATCCTCTGTAATTCGCTATTACAAGTACAAAGGGCCCGTTATACTAAAACCTAATATTACGAAAACGAAGCGGCAACAGAGCGTGAAAATATAATGGTTTAGAAACGTTCTCGGGGGGGAGGAGGGTAAGGCGGGCCACTTAATAGCGATCGTATACCGTGTACCAATAGGAGCCCGCTGTCCGTGGCCACGTAGATTTGGAGGTCTAGTGAACGGGCGTTTCTCGTGGACTTCTTGAATCTTAGCCAAGTGGACTTTACTGCAAATATTGTGGATGTGCATATCTTTAGCTTCACTTTATAGTATAAAACAAAGTAGCTTCGCACTGTCTATGTGTACCTGCTTGCTTGCTTGCTTAAATCTTTAAAACTACGCAACAGATTTTGATGCGTTTTTTAATAGATAGAGTGAGTCAAGAGGAAGGTTTATATGTATAATAATAACCCGTGCGAAGCCTTATAAAAGTCTTATAAAAGTAAATCGTCAATATTGTGAATTGTCGAGTTTACATTTCTGACCGCAACTTATAAAATTAGCCTTGTCATTCTAATTAAAATATACGAATCCAGTGTACCTTTACCCCACAAAACGCCCAAAAATTTACATATTTTTTTCACATTTAGACTTTGTAGTTTACAGACAATGCAAAGGATGAAACTTCCCATTTGTGACCACTGAAAAACAAAAATCCAAATAAGATACCGGAGTCAAATATATGTAACTATTCTGTTTTGCTAATAATCTGTCTAGTCATCTCACTTCATAAGCCAAGACTGAGTTATATTACACAAGGCAACCATGAAAGCATGTAGCCAGGCAAAAGCCAGGCATAAATCCAGGCAATTACGATTTTACTTTGCTATTCCGCCAAACGTGCTTGGCAATTAGTGCGAAATAACTACATAATACCTAAATTACATAACTCTAGTCAGGCAATCGTGTAATTATTATAAACCTGATATCTAAAACGGCTGAAATAAAAATTGCCTAACTTGCCCAAGACAATCGAGCACACGTCCTCAAGAATGTCGTACATTTTTGCCAATAATCGAGCCATTGAAGGCTGTCTGGGCCAGTAATGAGCCGGCACTTACCGACCCATTATAATTGCTAATGCCTCATCCTTATTACCACCACTTAAGGCCCGCTTTCCTTTGAGGCAAGGGGGGTAAACTGGGCTGAAGGTGCTTAATTTGGGTGGGGGGTGGCTTTGTGCGGCATGAGCTAGATTGGGAATCTCCGGGGAAAGTTTTATTAGGTTAGGCGAATTGTGTTGGAGCAATTATGTTCGCTGAACTACTATGTATTCGGCCTCTGTGGTAGTTACTGCTAACTGGTAAAAATTTTGGTAAGTACTTACTCGATGTAGATAAGCAAAATTAGTATTAATTTCGTAATATCCTATAATACCTATATATTATATAGGGTATATTATATGATAGCTAGATGACTGAAGAAAATACAGGTTTACTTCTTCTAAATTGTTTCCTATATACACGGTTTTTTTAACAAATTCCGAACCACCGTTCTCCAGGCATTTCTGTTCTGTGCCATTTGAACGCAAGCCTGAATGTTGGATCCTGTTGAAGGCTTTATTACATCTATCCACCGAGTAGGCGCTCTTCCCCAACCTTTTAGACGACGGTCCTTGACGGACGGTCATGAAAAAAAGAGAGAATATATCTATACTAGACAAAACTATAGAAAGTTTTTATTAATGTGATACCGTCCAATTCCTCTGATGGGCAATTACCGCAACATATCGGATTACGTGCATCAGGAAGAACGGAAGTAACCAAAAGTGGACCTTATCTCTTCATAATACGGTTCACAAATGATCAAGATTGTTTCCTGTGTGTTCTGATCCCACGGCAGGCAAATATTCACTTATACGCTACGAAGAATCAATTAACATGTTATATTGCTTCTCTATTTTACTTAACACAATTAATAAAAATATTGTCAACTTTTAAGGGAACCCAGAGTTAGAATGCATTGTGTATTTCTGTTTTATTATTTTCATTAATTATCGTTTTGTGGAAATTCTCCGTATCAATATCAACTCTTTTTGTTCTGTATGTTTTAATTTTATGACTCGCAGACAAGTGAATAAAAGATTAGTAATTTTTGGTACTTACTGAATGTTTTCTGAGAATAGTTGTTTTGCCTGATTGACCGCTGCTATAGTATATTATTAGTGGGTTTATTTTAAGATAATGCTATATCTAGTGTTTAAAGGTTTCGTTTTAATTAGGTACATAGGTGCTTTGTGTGAGCGCACATACTCCCGTATGTTAGAGGGGGCTGATGTGGAGGATGTGGCACGACTAAAAGCAGGAAGGCAGCCCGAGTCCGGAGCCTGGTTGCACGCACTTCCGTCGCCTCATCTGGGAACCCTGCTGGACAATGACACCTTGAGGGTGGGGGTCGCTCTGAGGCTGGGCTCCAAAGTGTGTGAGCCGCATCGCTGTATATGTGGGTCGCCGGTGGATGCGAATGGGCACCACGGCCTGAGCTGCTCCCGCTCTGCGGGGCGTTTTCCGAGACACTATGCGATCAATGACTTGATACGTCGCGCCATGGTCTCGGCAAATGTGCCTTGCGTGTTGGAGCCTCAGGGCTTAAGCCGTTCGGACGGAAAGCGGCCGGATGGCTTGACGCTGGTTCTGGTTGGCTTTGCTGACATTGTTAAATTTCAATTTAAATTTTAGTCTTTAGGTATATTTTGACATGTTTATTAGAATTAAGTGTTACTTTTGTATATTATTTTTTTATTTTTTGTATTTAATCGATCTGACGTTGAAAAGTGCTGAATTTTGGCCTACTTCAAATAAATGCTTTTTGAGTTTGAGTTTGTTCCATGGGCCAAGGGTCGCTGCCTGCTCTGGGACGCTACCTGCGTGAGCACCTTTGCTCCATCTCACCTCCCTTATACTGGCAGGGTGGCAGGTGCGGCCTCGGAGAAGGCGGCCGCTCTTAAACATTCTAAGTACGCCGTTTTGGAACCGGCATACGATTTTGTTCCGGTCGCCGTGGAAACTGCTGGGCCATGGTGTGCGGAAGCCAAGAGGCTTGTTAAAGACCTGGGGCAGCGGTTGCGCGACAGAGGTGGTGATCCCCGATCCGGCTCCTACCTTGTTCAACAAATATCGCTTGCCATCCAGCGCGGCAATGCCGCGAGCATTTTTGGCACGTTTGGGCAGGGTGAGAGCCGGACCGAGGTATAGTTAGTTTAAGTCTAAGTTAAGTTAGCTGTTAGTTAGTGTACTGTAGTTTAAGTTTTATTATTAAAAAAAAAAAAGGTACATTAATACATGACTTGAAACTGAACATGTAAATAAGGAAAATGGGATTGTTTTTAACGAGATTTTATGACAAAGTAGATTTTATTAATATAACATGTTTCATGTTTGTTAATTAATCACAAACTAAATTAAACCCAAATATCATGTAACAAATATATAACACAATTTTTATTGCAGATTATTTGGTGAACGAATTGTAAGATTATTAAAATATTAACAAAAATATTTCATAAAGTACAACTAAAATAAAAAATGACGCTTAAAATAAAACTAATATAAATGTTTAAGAAATTGGCAGACGTAACATAACCATGATTGCTGGGAGTATTTTCCCGCTTTGTTCTAGGAAATATTTCGTATCTTCTGTTAATGAACAGGGAATCGAACCCGGGTAACCGGAGCCGGCTGGCAATTAGCACTGTTTGCTCACACTTCATGCCAAATCAATCGCCAGCTCTTGAGTATTGGGTAACTCAGTAATGTATCGTATGTGAGATATTTTACACGTGCTCAAATAATTTGTTTAGGGAATAGAGCATTTAAAATATTTATTGAAAGCAATAAAAAATATTATACATTTTCACAATAAAATTGGAATATCTACAAAATAAAATATAATATAATATAAACGTTAAGTAGGTATTGTTTTATTTCTATTTCTATCAAAAGTATTTAAATTTATTGCAGGGCTACATTAATTTACGAGTAATTTAATATCCCTTTTATTTATAACAATGTTTATTTATTTATTAAAATTCATTTAAAATATTTAATACATTCCTGTACTAGTTACTATTGCGTACAAAATTGCATGGGCAGTTTATAAATTAGTTAATTCATAAATTGCCCATGCACTTTTGAACGTGTGTGTACTACATACACAAGTGGTAAACTTCAGGTTTGTAATTAAAATGTTTTTGACACGACGATTTCAATTAAAATTGTTAGATTTTTTATATCGTAGGTATTTTCTTGTATCTTTTGTGCATTGTCCCACGACAGCTTATTACTACCTACATCATATATTGACCAATAATTCACTACAATACTTCCCAATATATAAATACATACCTATTAGAAATAATATAAATCGATAATGCTATTTTATTATATTATCTACTAATTTATGACACACAATTCGCATTTAAGAAAATGCAGAGTCGTGGAAACGTCCAGATCGTTCTAGACGATGGGCTTGTCTAGCGCAGCTGCTCCGTAGATTTCAGC
Organism: Lathronympha strigana; assembly: GCA_949128165.1. NCBI lineage: Eukaryota > Metazoa > Arthropoda > Insecta > Lepidoptera > Tortricidae > Lathronympha > Lathronympha strigana. The sequence goes on from OX421914.1 coordinate 5,186,446, forward strand.
TTATTGGAAAGATTCAATTTCCATAATAACTTGTAAAGTGGATTGGCTATAACAGTTTTTATTGTTTGTGGATTTTATGTATTTTTAATATTTCTTTTATAAATTAAATAAACCCGTTTTTATTTAATCAAATTTAATATTTTTCAACTAAATGAATTTTGATGGAATGAAATTAAAAATCTCACAGTTTAGATTTTGTAACGTACGATATTTCTATCTGTTTTAAGGTTGTACCTACCTCAATTATGACATCAAAATATTTCCAGTTACATTCACCAAGTTTAATGGTCAAGGTTTTCTTGCACAAATGAAAAATACGACAGGTACCTATCTATAGTCCGCTCAAGCTAAGTTTACATCGATTTTGATAGCACAGACTGTGAAAGTGTTAAGTTTTATAAAAGTTTGACGTTTAAAATAACACGTAGGTAAGTACCTAATCTCCAAAATCAAAATAGATACAAAATTAGCTTAGCTTAAAATTTCCTCACACAAGTTGATAAATACAGGTGCACCTCATAAGTTGCTTCTTATCCAAATATTGACTTTAAAGATTGTCGCCGACTTCTTCACTCAAGTCACTTGATACACTAAATCAGTGTGGCGACCACAAACACTAATATATTGCTTGTTATTACAAGCTGTCGACGCTTACACTGTCGCCTCTGTGACACCCGACACTCTACGAAACCAGCTAGTGTACCGTTAGATTAAGCAAGAAACAATTTTATAACTATAGTAATAAGACTCAAAGAGGCTGAAAGAAAGTATGTGCGTTTTTCACGCTTCGCCAAGGACGAATATGTCGTCGTAGTGAGCAAATAAAAACTCTATTACAAGCCGCTAAGGCTGAACGTGACTGAACCGAGATGTTTGCTTTTGGCGCCGCGCTCACAGTTGCTACTTGTCTTGGTAGAAAAAAAACATTTCCTTGGTAAGGGCGAGCTGCGGTTCCGACCACTTAATATCGTATTAACTAGTTTTGTTTGATTGCTTGTCGCCGCCGTGGATTAGGTAAGATGAGAACGGAAAAAGAAAAAATGGAGTAAAAACGTGTAACATTTTAAGTTACTGTATGAAGTTTAGAGGCTATTAAAGCCCAAAACTTGAGTTAGGTAGAGTACTTAAAGGATTTTTTGAAACGTTCACCCAAAACAGATCTTTTTTTTAATTGCCTCTTTTTCTCTTATCGTGTTTTTTATTTGTATTTTGATTAATATTATTATATCTAGGTACCTACTAGGGCGTGCAAACCGGTTTTTAATTGTATGGAAAACCGGTTAATAACCGGTTATTAACCGAAATTTCATACAAATAAAAACCGGTTTGCACGCCCCAGTACCTACGCATTATATTTGCCCGAACATTACCCGAAAAACATTTTATTTGAGTATTTTTTTCATTTGCGTTCGTTTTTACTACATATGTAGGTACATGATCCATTTTTGAAAATCGTAGCAGGTGTGTCTTGCACTGCAAAAGTGCATCTACATTATAAATGAATTTATTCATGCCCTTTTTAGCCTTCGTACAAAAACTTGTTGCCTACCTATGCAAGTACAAAATATGTAACGACAGGCAAGGCCAAACACAAAGTGCATTGCACAAACAAAATGGAGTCGATAGTATCTATTGTTTTCGTTTTCACCATGACCAATTCAAAATGGCTTTTGGATAAACAATTGAAACTCCTGACCCTCACTTACCAACGACGGGGATTCTCTTGCAGTGACGTCATAATCAGAAACAATGCCATAAAACATGGCTGACTTTCAGGCAACGCCGCCCCGGCATTCTTAGCTTACATATGCTTTTTCACTCCGTACCTACATAGCGTGAGCCCCAATTTTCAAATTAAAAATGGCGATGTCTAAACAATGGCTTGCAAACGGCCAACGGCATTGTTTTAGAAACAATACGAATTCAAAACCAGCGCCCCGCGGCGTTCGAAATATGAAATTCCACGCAGAAATGGCGGCGAAAGCGATTTTTACAAATGGCAAAATGGCCGCCGGGCGGGGACGTCAGGTGTAGTACACACACACGTCATCGAAACACAAAATAAAAGCAGTTTTATTGAAGCTAAAGTAAGTACAATCGCGAGAGAAAGAATCACACTTATTTATTAAGCAATTTGCGAGCGCCCCCGTTATATCTTTATCTCGACCTTTCTAATTTGCATTTAACAGGATATTTTCTAAAACCTCACGTCCTAAGCAAATTCTTGATTCACTTGCATAAAAAACAGCCTAACTCTCAAGTCCAACCAATTGAAACCGAACTCTAAACTCGTTGATCGAGGGTAGTGACTCCGATAAGCTATCAGACGTGTTGTGATCTATGATATTGGTTAGTTCGGGCGACTGCGCTGTGACGGTTGGTGTTTGGCGGATTCATTACGGAGACAAAGGGAGTGGGATACAGGGGCGCGGTGTGCGGGACGGGGGAGGGGAAGGGGTGCCCTCTCAGCCACTTTCCTAAATCACTGGATGTATTGTACGCTATCAGTGCGGCCGCCGCTATACCTAGGTCGCTGGGCTAAGAAATTGCTTAATCAACTTAGGCCTTGGTGGAGCTGAGAAGGTTAACGGAGACGATTGGCGGATCGTTTTCGGTTGATCTCACAAATTAGAGTCATGTTCCATTGTAACTAGATTAATGTGTATTAGGTAGCGTATTTTAAAGCCTTAACCCTTGCTAGCTCAATAACTTTAAATGTCATGTTGAACAAATTTAATGTTTACAGCTGGTGCAAGAAAGAGAATGTTTGGAGGTAGGTTCTTCACTGACTTAGGTTTATGATCATGACGATGCACATACAAAGGAAACAAATCGGTTGTTTCATACCTTTCTCCTGATCTGATGGCAAGGTATTTCCTAAGACAACCAATTCAATTCGTGTTGTGTTTTTTAAGTTTTTTTTCTTCTCTTAGATGTCACTTTGGTAGTGAAGTTAATAATTTTTTGACTAACATACATTTATAAGCATTTCTAATTCAGTAACCAAAACAATTATCAAAAAAAATCTAAACATAGGGACTACGTAGGGACTCTTCGTTATTTTGTATGTAAAAAATCATTCATATACTTAGGTTTGATATTGGAGGAGGAAATAGGGACTTTTTGTATGAAGTGAGCGCAATTGTGCCCATGTTCCGAATTCCTCTTAAGTTTTAAGTTCGCAATAGGCCCACCAAAGTCCACCAAAAATACTTAAGCCATCTTCACATTGGATCCGGATCTACCCGGTGTGCGAGCGAGTCATCGCTATACACGCTCATAACTGTCTCACTCACACACCGAGCGGATCAGTGTGATAACCGCCTAAACAGTATTTTTCAGATTGAATGGTCACTCAATTCCATACAATTTAACTGTTTAACTGTTTGTCCAACAGGTCTCCATCGCCATACAACGAGGCAATACTGAGAGCATTATGGGGACCTTTGAAAGAGGTATGGCGCCGAACGGGTTTTAGAAATAGTTATTTATATACCTAATTTTTAAGTCCACTTGTATACCACCCAGGATGACCCGCTAATCCGAAGTTAAGCTGTCAAATTTCATTCTGTGGCTTACCCCGGATGGTGTAGGGGCCCTTTTTAATATTAGTATTTTTTATTAAGTACGAGTTCTTTGTTTATTTGACCGATAAAAATATTTTTAGGTTATAAATTGTATGGAAATGACAGCTGTCATCGTACCCAGCCTATCCGGAAGACTATAAACACTGCGAAGGTCACCAACCTGAGAGATGCGGTTGAGAAGGGCTGTAGGGCGACTTGATCTGCGGGAACCCTGCAACAAACAGACAGGCGGTTAATTAATTATGCAATTACACAGTAATTATACGGACATTCCTGTGGAGGTACGTTTTAAATTCACTTAATTTTATAGCTTATTTAAAATTGGGGAGCGTTTGTGTTCGGTGTTAATTAAATGTGATTTTAAAGTGACGCTTAATTTTGCCATTCGTATCTAGACGTAGTATTTTTCTTGTTGATTTTATTTTTACCACTACCTATATTGATTTTATTTTTAACAACGTCTGGGAACGATACCAAATTTCTTAGAAATAAGAGAAAAGTGGAAAAGGGCGAGGCCCAAACTCCCAACTCAGTGGGCATGTATCCCAGAGCCGGGAGTTCGAGTCTCTCCCGAGGCCGTGAGTTATTTTTTTTCACTTTTCCTTTCTTTCTGTTTCATTAAATCATTTACATTATAATTATAAACGGCGCTTGCAACAGTGCCAAAATATCAAGTGTTCATTTAAACAAGTATAAGTATAAGATAAATATCCAGTTTAAATTATAATTACAATTAAACTTGTTTTTATTCGTAACTGTTAAATTCGTCACCTGAAGAATCATACTGAAGATTTTTTCCTAAATAAGGAGTAAGCGCCAAAAAGCTACTAAGTAGTGAATAAATTATCTAAGTAGCAATATTTTGTATAAAGCCGGCTAGAATTTAGTCAAGTCAAAACGCTGTTACTTTGTGCCACAATATTATAGCTAAAGACACGAGTATTTAAATCAAAGTTTTATTATAAGTAGGACCTCCGAGGGCTCAAAACTCAGACTTGATTCTTTCTACAGATATTGACAGATCGTCCCGTCCCGTTCTAATGTGAGGCATCCTTTATTCGTTTAGTGTTTTGGCATAGTAGTCGCTAGGCAATGTTTCAATAGTTGGCATAATTACAAAACATGGTGGCACATTTTTTTTTCTCGATAAGTGTCAACAGAATGAATTAGGTACAACGTGTTTTTTTTTTAAATCATTTGGCATATTATAACTGAAAATAAATTTTATTATTGAAATAAAAATGGAAACCAAAATGGAATTTGGAATTTTTCTAAATTCTAAAATTGTAAATTTCGTTCGCTGACGTATCTGCTTAATACAAAACTGAAAATAAATTCTTGTAAATAATGTAATTAATTATGCACATGTCAAACCAACCGCACAAAGGCAGTTATCCACATATGGAATGAACCGCTAGCCAAACCAACAATATAAAGAAAAACATGCGAGTAAAACGCTTCCTCAATTACGTGCAAAATAAATAAATACGAGAACTGGTGCGTGTGACAGGCATTGTCGTGGAATAGGTAATAGCGCTGTCTCGTACTTGAGTGGGGCGGTAAAAAGGGACCGCGGCCAAGAACAACATTCGACGTAATTATCGACTTCGGTCGTTGGGATAGATAAGTGGAAAGTCACGGTTGACTGTTTAGGACTGCAATTTAATTCGAGTTGGCAGGTTGAATCAAAAGTAGTAACAGTAACATTTTAATTTAACCTACCGACACTGAAAGTTTCCCAACTATTTTAGTAACTATCTTCAATAATAGAGTGTTTAAGTCTATCTTTACTGTTATATTTTCTGTGAATTTTATGTTATTTCTACTCAAAATTACGAGTACTTTCCAAGCCAAGGTGGAAAATACTCGTATGTCCGACAATTTCCATACCTACTCGTTACTTTCCTGTCCGATATAAATTATACGGAAAATGGTAATACAATATTGGGGTGAAAAGAGCCTGCAATTCTGAGTGGAAATAACCTTAAATTTCACAAAAAATATCACACAAAAATGTATGGAAAATGAATACGAAAATGAAGTCTTACGTCTTACCGCTCGGCCACCAACGGTATTTCCTAATTTATTCTACTAGATTTTGCCCGCGGCTTCTTTCGCATTAGTAAGAAACAGAAAGTAGCCTACGTCACTCTCCATCCCTTCAACTATCTCCACTTAAAAAATCACCTCAATTCGTCGCTCCATTTTGCCGTGAAAGACGGAAATACAGACAGACACACACTTTCCCATAAATAATGTTACATACCTACCATACTATATAGTATATAGTATGGATGGATATGGATTAGTTATTATGGATAGATATAAATCGTCATGTAATAAGCTCTGACGTGAGGTTTTGTTTAGACATGAGAAATTGGCAAACCGTCACGGCCCAGCCCGGCTCGGCCCGGTCTAACGAGAGTCAACATTTCACTTTATTTAAAAAAGTAATTGCAGCGTCTGGTTTGCACCATAAAGGACAATTTGATAATAGAAATGCAAAAATTCCAACCACCTGCAGACTTTACTGTATAACTACTACACTAAGAATTTCTCACCACTTTTTGCCCACCAATACAAAATGTAACGCCTAGGAAAAAGATAGAAGTTACCAGTCCAATAAAAAATAAAGTACAGTAAAATTAGATTAAATCGTGTAAATGAGGCAGTCGCTCAGTAGTGGAATGTTTTAATAAATTAATTTGTTTGGCAAAGTGCCTGCCAACTTCAGCCGAAAACTCAGACATTACGGTGAATAGCTGAATAACGCAGTGTGGATAAAACCGTCAAATTCCTTTTTTAATTTTGAGGATAGTAGATGTTGGAAAACATGTTGCAGTTTTATTTCCAGAACTCATTTAGAGCCATAAGAACAAGTCACAGGATTTGTCAACTTCCGTGTATTTGATTTCCAGGTTCAAAAAAATACCAACATACCTACCATGTTTCTTGTTTATACAAGATGTAACAAAAATTGCTTAAGACTATTTAAGAGCGTACCATGGACTGATGAGGAAAAATAGGAAAAAAATTAAGACGCAAAATAAATTAGTATAGGTAGGTTGACCCCAACACTCCATAAAAAAACTCTTAAATGAAAAATATCCTATTTTTACCTATTATGTCCTTAAACGGATCGTCAGTATATTTCTTAGACCTGTAAATCTAGAGCGGATCGTAATGTAAATAGGTACCTATATTAAATTTCTAACGATTTCGCTTTCTATTCCCACAACTCACAAATATATGAATAAGTACCTATTTTATTCACCGAAATTAGGTTAATACCTATTTCATACCCAATTTAACGTGTGTGGGACAAAAAACCACCCATAATGTAACCAGACACCACTGAGGAATCTCTTGACGTATTGAGTGCCTGTCGCGTACTAAGCTCTATTCTGTACAAGTATAGACCAGGAGTCGACGACATATCTACAAAACATTCTTTATCAACGGAAAGTAATAAATAAGTGATTACATGCGCTCCAGCAGATATGAAAGCTACTTTCCGAGGAGTAGAGGTTGCATTGCAAGGCCTTGGCAAAAGTTGATTTAATATAGCATTTTTTAACCCTTTACCACTAAAAAAAATTCCTTAACGAGTCGTTGCTCTTTAATAAATTTAATTGTGTTTGTAAAACAAGGTCAGTTGATTTATTTGTTAGTCTACCCTTACTATCGTCTCGGATCGAAAAAAGTAATTTATTCATCACGGATAATTTTGTTGTAGTGTTTATGTTTTTCACCTGTGGCAGGTTTGATGAGCTACAGTAATTTTAAAAAGTATATACTGATCCTGATCATTTAAATTGTCATAAAACTCAATCGATTGTGAAGCAATATTTTAAAACAATTATTATATAAAATCTTATATGTAACGTCTGTGCAGAGGAATGAGACAATTCTGCTGGATTTAGGTAAGTAAGTAGGTACCTACTTGTTTGCATAATACCTACCATATTTTGTCAAATGTTTTTTCGCAGACCAATTTAGGGTTTTGTACAGGTACTTACCTATCTCGATCGGCAACGGTTTAAAGAAGTTGTAAATAAGTTTCCTTACAAATTACACGTTTTCAAAATAGTTGAGGTGATAATATTTTAAATACCTATATATTTTGTGGGTACATCTTTGGAGGTGAGTTTTCCCCGCCCGTCTCCCAGGCTATAAGTGGCCTCGCTAATCTGCCCATTGTTGCCGCAACCCAACACGCATTGTGCGCGTGCGCCACCCGACACCAGCGAATTGGTTACACGTCAATTAAACGTCTTACAACCAAACAAAACGTCTTAGGTTAATTTAGGATGAATAGCGAGATTTTTTGCGATATTTACCATGAGGTAGGTATTATCAAATAACGAAACTTGTCACCAAGCAAATTGGCTATTACGAGCCTATCAAACCGTGCACGAAATGTTTTTTTACGTTAATTATTTGCCATTAAACCGCCATGACAATTCACTATGCTCAAATTCACATTCTCAAATGACGAAACATTTTTAGCGACGATTTGAGCTAAACATCTTTTTTAAAACATCACTTACTTAGTCTAACTAATAAACCACAAAATTTATAAGTTTATTTCAAATGTGTAATGTAATGTAATATTATTTTTACTTACTCTGTTAATTACTTTTCACTTTCATATGCCTGGCGCATTTGAAAAATACTTCAACTCAAATTATGACTAAAGTACAGGTAATTTTAACCAACTGTTAAATATAAATGAAACTCTGTTCTTAATTTTAGATGGTAAAAGAGCCAAAACTTGCGGAGCGGTCCGTGTGGTCTAATTCACTTATTGTCCATTCCTCAACCGTCTATTCCCCGAATGTCCGTTCTCTGAAAGTCCATTCCCTTGAATGTCAATTCCCTGAATGTCTATTTTCCCCGAATGTCCATTCCCTCATCGTCAATTCCCCCGGAGCGGTCAATTAGGTCTAATTCACTTATTGTCCATTCCTCAATATTCCCTATTTTCCTCGAATGTCTATTCCCTCATCGTCAATTCCCCTAAAGTCCAGTCCTCTAAAAATCCATTTGCTTTTGCTTAGTGTGCTACCTAATTTTGAGTTCCAAAGCCTGCCAAGCGTGGCGACTATGGCAGTTCCCCCAACCTTTCGGGGGGAGTAAAAAACAAAATAATTATCACGATTCGCGTTTAGTCACACCGTACATACTAAATTGATGCATAATTCGTTTTTAAAAGAATAAGGACTCTTTATATCATAATTGATCATCTAATCTACTTTTACTGGTATTGTTATACATATATTTCGCTGTTGTGTATTATAGTTACGAGTACGTCGGATATCCTGTAATTTTGCACATTCTACTTGAACAATAGACTATAAGAATGCACCGAACGGGTAAAAAAGTACCTAATACAGTGAATAGACTGAACACTTTATTAATTTCAAGATTTCAGCGTGGCGTCTGGCGACACCGAAAAATCGCATAAGTCAAAAGCGACGTCGGACAAGCAAGCTCCAAATAGGTAAGGCTTATCTGTAACATGACTTGTATTAATTAAATTTGTAAGTTTTTACGGTGCGCGTTGGTATAGATTTTTACGAAATATCCAAAGCATTTAAGGTTCAGTAATTCTTTTTAAGAATAGTTTTGTATGCTTACGCGCACGTTACCTTTTAGGAAAATAAATGCGCCAATAGTAGGACAACTGATGAATTAATTAAAATGACATCGATTTTTACAGTAGCTAACCTACAATTGGTTGTTTGTTATAAGACTAGCAAATGAAAATCTGTATAGCAACATGTAACTCCTAGTTCATGAACGCGGTACTTATACCTATAGGTGAAAGAAAAAAGGAGAAAGTCAGAGCCTCATATTTTCAACAACCGCATGAACAAACATGCCTACATACCAACACAAATATTAACAAGCACTCCCATTAAAAAACTTCCATCTCATTCTTAGTCAAATTAAGATGTTAATTAGATCACAAATGAACTGAACCACATACCCGCATACGTTGTGAAGGTGTTTACAGACAAATCAAAAAACTTAACGACCAGTCATATCGGGTTCCTTAACATGATTGTAAGGGTATTATTGGAACAGCTTAAATACCATTCAAGATGCCAAACTTTACAGCATATAGTTGTAAAGATGGCATAATGAAGATGTTTGAGTCATGGTCGATAATAACTCGTATTCAAGTCGATTGACTGAATAGCTTTGAATAATGAGAATAGGTTTCTAATCTTTTGCAGTGATATGTTGGCAGCTCCTCTAATCTTGCAGCTTGCAGCTTTGCTAATTGTAAATATAATTAAAAAATTCCTGTATGCGTAGCCAAGATGCCAATGGCTAACGCTCAGTCGCGTCGCGAACGAAACGCACTGCCATTGTCGCACGAAGAGTGATAGAGAGAGATAACTACGATACGTTACGCACCGTGAGCGATTAGCATCTTGGCTACGCACGCTGATACCTAAGTTTTTAGCCGTTTCCACTTCATAAACAATTGAAAAATCTTTCTTAGAAAAGACCGACTTAGTCTTAAGTAAAAAGCTCGATGTGAAGTAAGTATAGTTTGGCCAGAATCTGTTCTCGTTCGTGCACTGCATAGCCAGAGAGAGTCATACTGTCCTTTTCATACGCTTTTATTGCCATTTCGAAAAAGAGGGAGGATATCAGAGTTTTGTTTAACCTACTGCGCAATTAGGTGTGTCAGACTAAGTACTTATATCACGTTCATGACTTGGTGGTTAAATTAGCTTCTTTTTTAACACTAACAGACATAAAGTTACTATGCATAGAGCTTCATGTGGAAATGACGAAAATGAGGTCGTTAGTATTCTCAATTTTATAAAACTGCCAACTCTTTGAACTCAACAAAAAAGATAAATTCATAACAATTAAATAATACCTAGTAATATATTCTCATAGAAACCTCATAGTAAAAATTGTTTTAGTTATTATTTAACTTTTTTATGTAGCCAATTAATGAAAAGTGGCTGTTTAGCAAACTGCCTGTGCCTGCCTATGCGCGCGCACGGCGCCATCTTACCATATAAACGTCATTATTCTACGACACGCGCGCCCTCTTCACAGGCTGCGTACAGGGATAATTTGTAGAAAAGTAGGATATTGGAGCACCGTTTTATGTTAAACAGTACGAGTAGATATGCTTAGCGGGGAAATGATTTGCACAGGGTATGAGAAGTTTCTAGAAATTAGAAATATCTGTTAAATACCCAAGACGAAGTTATAAAAATAAAAGTAAAATGCGCTATACCATTCATTATTAATCTACCCACTTAGGTACCTACCAACCAAGATTTCTGACTTCAAGATTTAACAATCTTGGTTTCAGAACAAAATGACAATACCATGCCAGTATTCGTTCAAAACCTAAAAAGTAAGCCCCGAATTGCATTTAGCTTATTTTCAGTATTTGTGAGCAAAACAGTTCTCAGAACCGTTGAGCACAAAGATTAGGTAAGCTGTTCACTTGCCGTCCTTTTCTATCGTTATCCGTTCGGTAGACGTTTCTGCTGCGTCTCGGTCACGGGCTCGAACTGCAGACTAGGACTCGTCTGAGACAGTGCATAGCTTAAAGCAGTAACCTAACAGTAAAAGTAACTTTGTGCGCGTTGTGTCACTAGCGTCTGGCTGCAGCGGCAAACTTGGAACTAATGCGATGGAACGAACTATATTTAAAACTACTAAAGTACTAAACTACATTTTGTCATTAATAAAATATCGTATAGAGTACGATGAATACGTTAACAATAAATATGTATTATTAATTGAAAGAGATGTCATATACTAAAGACGCCATAGGGCTGGCCGTGATCGGGTAGTCCAGTGGTTAGGGCGTCTGCCGCGAAAGCAGGAGGTCGCTGGTTCGATCCCAGCCCTGCTCACCGGGGACCTTGGTCACTTTTTCTTTAGTATATGACATCTCTTTCAATTTATAATTTATATATAGTAGTGTGACTACTTAAAAAAAACACAAAAACATGAATCAAAATATTTATTATATTTAATGAATGATTTGATTCGTGCTTTAAAATTGAATAAATATGTAATTCAAATACAGGCGATTGGGCACGTAACGTAATGGATGTCAAATTGTTCTTTTTTTAATTTTATAACCACCTATATATTTATAATTAACATGGTTTCGCTTGGAAGTGCTCAGCCAAATATTCAACCGCAAATGCTTTTGCTGTTGCCAATGAGGATTACCGCAAGTCAATTTCCGCTAGTGGCGCTAGTGGAACGTGGGTCGTGCGGGAACATTTCAAACGTCACTTTGACAATTCTCTCATATTGTAACAGGACCCACGCATGAGTGGCGCCGCCTGGTGACAAGAGCGACAATACGGTAGCTCCCATTGTGCGGGCGTTGTAAGACCAGAAGCGATAGTCGTATGCACTCATAGTACTTTACAATAGTTGTACTTACTACTGTTATTCTATGTACTGTGTCCAAAGCCCGGCGAGTTGGCAAGTAATGGAGCGACCTAGATTCGATCTCCGTTGAGCCACTTCTATCGATTCTGGTTTAAAGTACTTACTATCGCCGTAAAGAGACTCGTTTTGCTCAGCTTTCCTTAAATTTGTTTTACATTTTCATTTAAATACATTACATTTGGTTCTCCTTTTTCTGAGTTTCATAACCAACTTTGGTACAGTCAACTTCTTCAATACAGGTAGGTAATAATTAGATAAGGCGATAATTGTGACAAAAAAATTGAACACTTAACTTTATTACGGCGTCCATTACGCATAGCTAGGTAAAGAGATTGTTGATATATACGTTTTCAGTTTTAAATATGTGAATAAATACTTAAATAAATATTACAGGACATTCTTACACAAATTGACTAAGTCCCGCAGTAAGCTCAAGAAGGCTTGTGGTACGGGTACTCAGACAACGATGTATATAATAAACAAATACATAAATACATAGAAAACATCCATGACTCAGGAACAAATATCTGTGTTCATCACACAAATAAGTGCCCTTACCGGGATTCGAACCCAGTAGGTACCATCGGCATAGCAGGCAGGGTCACTATACCAACTACGCCAACCGGCCGCCGTTTAAAGCGAAATCTGGATCAAATAATACCTGCCTACTAAGACGAATTTTGAAAAACGTGTTCAAATGCGTATTTATTTTATAATTTAAAAGAATATACTATGCAGATAAAATAAACATTGAGCACATAACATATCAAAACTTAAGTAGTCCTTTTGAAATGTCTTGGGTACGGTGAAGGCTGTCATCTCCTAACAATTTATAATCTCAAAATGCAAAATAGGTTATAAATTATTATGTGGAGACGACACCAGTTACCGACAATAATATATATTTATCTTTCCAACTTCACAATGAAAATTATATTACCTCCAACTAATTTCACAAATGTTTGACATGAGCGCGGCGTGCTCCCATTACAGGCCCCACACGGGACCAGCACCCCAGAGCATTAACTCTCAGGAATGTTAATAAATGGAGTCGATAAATTAATATCGAGGGTCGCTAATCCCTAAAACTCGAGCGCCACTTCCAACGATATTCCATAACGTCACATGTCACACACAGCGAGCACCCTTAACTGATTATAGGTACCCTTTACGCCCTTGCAATAGGGGTTACAAACGGCCAGTAAACAGTGTTGGTGATAGTACTAAACTTATGTGACATACGACCTTTTTGCTTAACATATTGGTAATGTTATAGAGTCGTAAGTGATTATGGAAGGCGTAGGGAGATAAGACTTTTTTATATTGTTATGAGGGTACCATGCAAGTGGGATTAGTTAGTATTGTTCGTTTAAGCGTTGCGATTGTCATGAATCTTCGTAATTGGTTATAAATAAATAATTTGTGAATTTGTGTACATCAATGTGTAGTTTATATTATATTAGTTTATGTTCAACTATATATTTCGTACTAAGACTAGGTACATTTGTCAGAGTTTTTAAGGTATATTCTATGGTTACCGAAGTCTGCCCGATGTTAATGCACTATCGCGTTCAAAAATGCATGGGCAGTTATAAATGAATTCATTCATAACCTGCCTATGCACTATAGAAACCTAGATATTGATAATCGAAACTAGCTTACCTATAGGTCCCAACTAGTTCGCTTAATCGAGGTTCTACTGTAAGTAGTTCTATTCCACTATTATCAGGGAGGTTATTCAATTTTAATTTATACTTGTATTCACACCCTCTCATTCTTTCCCTGACACTAATCCTCTAACAAGGGCTCATAACTGTCTAAACTGCGGCAACGCCACTTTTATTGGCTTTATACGCCAATTGTAATTAAATTCCTTTGTAATTGATAGGGTCACAATATATGAAGATCTCTTTAATGCGCCAGCGGGGAATATATAGGAGCTTGAATACAAAAATAATATTCATAATCAGTTATACTCAATCAGTTAATAACCCTAAAATAATCAGTATAAAATTGTGCTAATAGCTGGCCATATAGGTACGTTCGTGATGTTCGTGAACACATCTTATTTTAATATTCTCACAGTAGCGTTACTTTAAAATCAATAACCAAGTGATTTTAAGTAGCTACTTTATATTTTATTGGCACTTTTTAAAAAATAAATGTTTTTCTTTTAATAAATATCACTTAGTCATCAGTGTTAAATAGTTGGCCCGAAACCAAACACGATTACCCAGTAGCCTATACAAACACTTCACTAATAATATTTCTTCAAAAATATTAGATTCTTGGAAGTTATATAAAAACCTGTCATAATTGCCCTATAATTTTCTTGGATTTAAAACAACATTGGGTATAGTGTTTTTTTTCTACCCAGTATTGAAAAAAATATTTATCACTAGATAATTATATTGATTTTGCAATATGTCCTTCTTAGAATATCTTTAAAACTACTATAAGTAGGTACCTATTGTACTGTATCCGCGTACATTTTGTAGATATAACGGTTTTACGTGAACAAGTTTTCTTCGGAACAGATAGAAGACAAATATGTCAACATGTTCACAAACTAGGAAAGTATTAACTACCGTAAATTTAAAAAATCGACTTGGTTATGTTTTTTTTTACTACATATTTAGGTAAGTACGAGTACCTACTTATAGAAGAAAAGTTTTTAGGTTTTTTGCATCGCTATATTATCTATAAATATCCCATTCGAACGTAATTTGAGAGAATTAGGCTATTATAATTAAATATCTGTTAAAAAAACTGTATCTTTCCTGGGTTATTGTACAAGTAGGTAGGTACTACATACTACTACATACTAACCCAGAAACCGACAACATTATGAATGAATTACCACATCTTACGAATTGTATTAGACACAATAGCACCTTTTCTATTGTCACGGAAGTGTCACCAAACCCTGTCACAACACTGTCACGACTGCGGCTCCAATAATAGCTTTGTCACATTTGCGACACAATGCCGTGAAAGGGTTAACTAAATTAAATAGTAGCGTGTAACGCCTCCGTAAATGAGGGTTAAGTTTTTTTGGTAGTAATGTAGCTTTTGTCGAGGTTATGAATAAAATATGATTCCGGAATAAAGTATAAATTGTGTAAAAATGTTTTTTTTTGTAATATGAAATAAAGTTAGTGAGTGAATGATAAGAGATTTTTACAGAGTTAATAATTATGATTGTTATTTAATAAAGCCGGGATAAATGCTAGGGAGAAACAAATGGTACAAAAAAATACTGTACCTACTCATGTTTTTGTAGGCTAGTAAATTACAACCCAATTAAACTAAGAAATAAATTGTACTCGTTGTACGCATTAAAAAAAATGCAAAAAGTTACATTCGACCTTGCCAGGATTCGAACCTGGAATCTTCTGATCCGTAGTCAGACGCGTTATCCGTTGCGCCACAAGGCCAGTTGACGGCTTGCGCAAAATTAAGCACTACTATCGGTTCTTTTACCTATATTTAATTTTTGTTCCAAATTCAAGGCTACGTCATGTACTTTTTGAATTATTATCAGCTTGTATCTTCAAGTTAATTTATAATTTTATCGTCACGTGGTGGGCAGGGTAGCTAAGTAAGTAAGTAAGTACACATCATTTCTACCATAGCATTTTTTATTTATTTAAGTAAAACAATATTTTTATTCACCAAGACAAACTTTTGCATTAAACTCTGAACAAAAACGTGATGTTCTATCAAGTAAAGCAAAGTAATTAAAGGCTACAGGCACACTTGTAGGCGTATTAGGTTAATTGAAAGATTGAACAATTGTCAGTTCATTGATTTGCAAAAACCGGTCTTAATGCCCGGCACAAAAACCTTTGTTTTATCGAATTGTTATTTAGGTGGCTACAATTCACGACCTTATTTCGCGGGCATAAGGTTTTATTGAAATGGTGTTTAAAAATATGTTGCTGTGCAATTGAATAAGGACTTTATTATAAAAAGTGTATAAGTTAAAGTTGTTTGAGAGTCGGTTCGGCCGCGGGCGAGGTGTGAAGCTGTAGGGATGGGATGAACGCGTCATTAATTAGCAATGGATTAATTATTTGAGCCATTTGAAATTGAAAAAGCTACGTATTTATCCGGCAATGTCCGAGTGATAGCGGAATGGTATAAAGACAATTTAGAAGGGCTTGTTATTATTTATCGTGCCAAACAAACCTCTTTTTTATTAACTAATCATTCCGTTTTTATGAGAACTATGAAATTTTCTGCCAATTTTAATGAATTTTCGAGAATGTTCAAATATTAACAATATATTTTATCTTTATCAATTGTGCTTGTTTTAAGTACAAGGTACCACTTTGTCGCCTGTGTCGCTTGTTTTAAGTACAAGGTACCACTGTGTCCCTAAGGTTCATTTCTACATGGCTAGGTACCTTTTGCTAATAAAAATCACAATTATATTTACCCGTACTTGTCAAACAAAAAGTTTATTATAGGTACAGTCAAGTCAACCAATTGGAACCCTAGGCCACTGTAGAACTACATCATAGTGACGCTATAAATTATAAGAAATCTCTTTCTTCTTGTCATTTTGACATGGTTCTATATTGGCCTAGGGTTCCAATTCATACAATGAGGATTACCGCGAGTCGATTCGCCGCTAGGGGCGCTAGTGGAAAATGGTCCTGCGGAAACATTTCAAACATCACTTTGACAATTCTATCATATTGACACAGCCGTAATCATACGGTAGTCATTACATTCCTGTAGGTATCTATCAAATTAAGCCGTAACGAGTATGAGTTGCAATAAAAAATAAGAACAAAACAGCCACTGCCATCAAGAGTCCAAACAACACCAACCATGGAAACACCCTGCAAGTCTTGCAACCCACTAAGTTGGTCAAAGAGGTATTGTCCTCTATTACATTTGTGTAGTTTAATCCCTTTAAATCCTCAAACATTTGCGCTATCCCGTTTATTTGTCCAAACGGTCAATGAGTAACCGCTCAGCAAATATTTAAGAACATCACTATCCCTCCGAAAGGGTTGAACAGGGTTAATAGCAGGCAGTTAGGGAGCATTGTAGTACGTGTGAAGAGAGCACTAGTTCACACCAGGTCTGTACGGTACCACCAACATACCGTGACCTCCCACTCCTCCCGGCAAAGATGAAGATTGGAGGATAACGGGGAAGAGTGAAACCCAGGACGCGGTTCAAAGTATAGTGGATGCACTTGACAATACTCTTGGAAAAAACCAAGTAAGTCAGAGCTCCCCCGGTCCTCAATTTAATATGAGATATGTATACTATTGCGGAGCCTAGAAACGATCCGCTGGGTCATTCTACACTGGACGGAGTTAGGCTTGAGTTTCAATGGGTTTTTTGCATTTTTTTAACTCCAATCTTGTTTGGCTTAGAAATCGTAAAAATATTTGAATGAGTTTATTTGATATGGATGGCTGGATAGCGAAATTTTTAGCCTGGGTCTCTCGGTGTCAAGGCACACAAATAGTACGAATTACAAAACGAAGTATTCTAATAATAAATAAAATGAGTAAATATTAGTTTAAAGAATTAAAAGATATATTTAGTAAAGTACCTACATACCATTTCTTAGTCATGTTGCACGTTTGCGTAAGTAGGTAGGTACCTATAATATTATCGGCGACCGTGTTTTTACTAATTGAACCTACGATCTACGTAGACGATATATGTAGATAGCAGTAGCACGTTCTCGTAAATACAGATCTATTTATTATATTAGATGGCATTAACGTCACCGCGGTTACATTTCTCGTTATAAAAAGTTGTTAGTTGTGTAAGCGTCAAATCCGCAATACATTATCAAGTTAATCTTAGAAACGCATTCTATGACTAAAATAGGGAACACTTTGTCTTTCAAAGGTTTATTTGCGGATTTTGAGGTAAGAATTAATTAAATTGATTTTTACCTCAATTGATTGAATTACTGTTGCATGTTGTTTTACAATTTAATTTAAATAAGAAACAACCCGATTCTTCAAAAAACTATTACATATTTTTATTTGGTTGTTATTGCCAATAGGTAAGTATTCCTCGAATGTATTGCCAGGGTGCCATAGTCACATCAAATAGAATAATAAAAAACAAATTAGTCTCGTATCGAGCTAGGTTCTTTACAGCGCACGTCCTATGTTACAGGCTCTGGCTGCACGTCGTCACGTCACGCCCGGCGGCCACGATAAAAAACCCGATTGGCATTCGCCGCGCCGACCGCTCGTAAACACACGCATACCGACGTGCATGCTTGTGTGCGTATGCTTATCTTGGATACGTTTTTACGTCAATATTGGTAAACAGTGTTTTTTTATTGTCAGTACTGTTTCATGTTTATACCTATGTGCTACGGCGTAGCGCTACGAACGAGATAAGCAGGGAATAATTTGGGAACTTTTGGAGCAACCCCGGAATTTATAGAAATGCTTAATGAACTAAACTTTCATTCGGAAACCACCATGTTCCATATTGATCTCGTTTTAACAGTAGTTTATGCAACAGTGATATAATAAGGGTTCTTAAAACTTGAGTTTTGTAATAATAGACCTGAGAGTTTTAAGAACCAATTATGAGCTGTTGCATACGTCTTTTTCTACGACAGCTAAAATAGCGAAAAAAGAAAAATCTCGAAAGGTGGGAGAATGTGAAAGATATCGCATGCCCACTATAGACATTTAAAAAAAAACAACAGTGCTCACATATTGTATGAAAATTTATATAGCAGTGTTCTTGGAATAGGTACCATACCATAGACAACGTTATAATGTATACTTTTTTTTAATTTAGCAGTCAGTCATCTAATTGACAGATAGAAGTGCTGGAGTACAAAAAATCCATAGGAGCATCGTTTAGCAGTGTTCTTACGGAATAATGTTACCACCACGTATAATGTATATTTTTTAATATCGCTGTCAGTCATCTTATTGACAGATAGAAGTGCTGGAATAGAAATGAATAATTCTTTATTTATTTCAAACATTGTAGTATCGTTAGCCGACGTTTCTGCTTGATACAAAATTAATTTACTCTTCAATTATGCAAACGCACAAACAGCTCTGAAGACATCACAGCGCGATAGCTACTTTTATGACCTCAGAAACCTATTATTCCCTTCCCCCTTTTTAGTGCTGCGTAAAATCCTTGAAATGGGGGCCTCAGGGTCTAACACGTGTGTTTTTACGGCTGTAATCCGGACTATAGCTTTCTCATGATGACTTCTTCCCCGACATGTTAGTTGTTAATATCGAACGATATCCCTCTTACAAGTGTTTCGGAAAGAAAACTACAAAATATTATATCGCTTTTCAGTGAATGAGTTGCAAAGCGAACCTGGGCCGTGGCCTAAGCCGGGAAAACGCTAAGAAGACGAAGAAGATCTCTTTAACAAGTTTTGAGCAACAAATTAATACGAACCAGGATTTGAACTCAAGTGTCTCAAGACGATTCAAACAGCCACTTGAAGCATCACTGGAGAGAAGAGAAGGTAACACACGGATAAGTATATACTGCAGTGGAATACCTCGTCCTGTTATCATGGATCTAACTATCAGATATTAACAAAATCCAACTCATGATGGATGCTGATCTGCAGCTGCTGAGCAGCTGCAACCACGAGCGGTTGAATCCTCAACCCTAAACCCTTTTCTCCGATATAAAAAATCTTTCATTACTAATTCATACCCCAAAAATGCTCTATTTCACAGTCTTTTCTAGAACAAAACTACGGAATCCCAATTAAACGCCCCTTTTAAACTCCTATCAATTGTCTTAATAAAACTGGATCTCCCCCATTCACTCCTAGACTATTCTCAGCCAAGACAAGTAAAGAGCCACTAATTGCGGCCTAATCAAGTGTTAATTAATTAACTTTCAAGCAATTCTGAGTCTTATTGCTGGGGGTTAAGGGCGCTCTTATTAGGTTACCTCATTTGCGAGGCCGGAAACTCCGAGATCTAAAGGCTAAAAGGCTAAAGGCTGAGATGCATCCATTGCAGGTGAGAAGTTGGTGTGTTTTATTTCATTATTTTCGGGAAAGAAAACTGAGTTCAAAGGGATAATTGTTAAAATGCAATAAAAACTTAGATTAGTAAGTACTTAAGAAAACACTACTATTATCATTCATTGGGTCTTCCAAATCGGCAGTTTCCTCCGTTCTTATTTATAATCATATCAAAATGCAATAGAAATAATTCGACTAGCTATGTACCTACCTATTTCTTGTATGTGTAAAATAAAATCATTCTTACTCCCAGACTTCATAGAAATCCTTGCATCAATATTTCTAAACGCAATTTGAAATGTCCAAAAAAAGGATACCGACCCCCATGTTAATTAATTTCACAGATTTATAAGCCGCAAATTCGTCTGAATCAGTACCAATTAAAATTTAAACACCTCCGAAAATGTCCTTTATGTTCAGAAGGCGACATCGCGTTTGTCAGAGAAAGGGGCCCAATTTGGCGGCACCGGGCGCTGGGGCGCCGGGGCGCCGGGTCGGGACGGAAGCGCCCCGGGCGCCGCTCGGAGCCGCACGGGCGTATGTCGAGGAGGTTAGAGAGGAGATGGGACCTTTGGGTTAGCGGGGCATTTGAAGTATTGTTAATTACCCGGGCTGTGATGCGCTGGGAAGGTTTGTAAATATTAAGTATATTATATCTTATGTTAATTCTGTCAAGTAACGTCTTTAATAGTACCTGCCAGCATTTGAATGATTGACCCACGAGGGAAACAAGTGACCCACTTATTTCTTAGTTTTTAACTCGCAACTTACACTGATTTGATAGGTAGGTAACTAACTATGTAACTAGAAAACTCCAGTGAGAATTAGACATATTAATCTATTTCTATCGGGTTACTCACATCGATAAAGTCGAAAATAGCTCGACATGATTCGGAACGGTCCGTCGCTAGCGCATCTCACTCATAATTATGTGGACGCGTACCATTCCAAAGCATGTCAAGCTATTTTCAGCTTTATTGACGTGAGTATAGCTTTTGTGCTGATTACAGCACATCGTTTCAGGTAGTTCACACTAGAAGTTATACACGTTAGTATTATATTTGTTCGTGAACATAAAAGAAGAAAGAAAGAAAATAGAAGAAATAAATTATTTATTTGGTTTAAAAACACTACAAGGTTAAGGATAAACAAGTTACAGCTACTTAAATATACCAAAAGGGATGCCACTCAGCATGAGCCGTGACACATCTAAGTGTACCACGACACTAGGTTTTCAGGACATCCATAAAATCATCACCATAAAATCATATTACAGGTTCATGTTTACCATTAGCCATATTGTGTGAGGTGATTAAAACTATCGTTACTATGGACAAATTCCAAACTAGCCAAACAGAATTGGCTATGTACAGGAATTGTTACCTACTCCATTTGCTCTGCTTTGAAATACCTAACCAAAAAACATCCAAATCACCAACTAAAAACAGAAATAAAATTGTCACTGTCTGCTACAGTTTTTTTCCATTGGGAAATTGTACAAAGTGATATAAATGCCACTTTTACAGCGCCTACAAAGCCTTAATTACGCAGTAATGGAATAACAAAGCAATCTGCGTGCCGCGCCCGACCAATTACAAAAGGAGATTTATTTTACTAATGTGTAATTAAATTAAATGGTTTAACTAAAAGTTTTAGTCTAAAATGTGGCCACAAATAACTTAATTATACACTATAACTTAATATACATACGAGGGGCTTAATATACATATGGTGGAGAAATTCTGGGCCACGGGTAGGTCTTGAATTTTCCCACTTTTCCTTTTTTCTGAGAAAATGTAATTATAATTTTACGCAACTTTCTTTTTCATTAACCAAATACGGTGTCTACAGAAATTACGCCATGCATCATGTTTATTATATATAAGTAACAAAGTGACAAGACAAGCGGCACAGCGTCCCGGGGCCCAGAGAACTCGATGTCCACAGGCTTTGCCTAATTTAAAACAAATGTGTTATCGTGAAAATTTCAGTTCGCATTCCCCCGGCTTGCCGAATGAGGTCACTCTGGTACGAGTAAGCTGTGTGCCGCTGAGATAAAATTTTAATTTGCATGTATGTATATATAATTTGTTTCTTTCTTGGATCCCTTAATTGGTAGAAAAATGTTATATTCCTAATTACATACACTTAACATTATGTCGATGTATTCGTGTTGATTCAACATTCACAGAGTTACCCCATAGAATAAGACCATAATTAAGAACAGACGAAACGTAACCATAGTAGTGGCTGTCAGTGCTGCTACTGCTGCTTTCGAAGATACTGACTGTCGTTAGTAATTTTCTTAGTGCGAATACAAAACAGTCTAATCTTGTACATATTAAACTAATTATGTCACTTTCAATTTAGAAAGGAGTCGATATTCTGTTAATTATCCAATTTTCTTGACAATGATCAATTTATAGCAACATTAGGAACTTCACCGTTACGATAATAATTTTTTAAGATAAATTATGAATCTGACGGCCTCCTAGCCTAGTTGGTATTGACCCTGCCTACGAAGCAGGAGGTCCAGAGTTCGAATCCTGGTCAGGGTATTTGTGTGTTTACCACGAATCTTTTGTTCGTGAGTTATGGATGTAATCTATGTATTTAAGTATTTAAATGCATCTATCTACTCGTATTATATATAACGTCGTCTAGTACCCACAACACTAGCCTTATTGAGGTGAGAACTAGATCGATTTGTGTAAGATTATCCCACAATTTTATTTAAGTCTGTCATTCTAAAACACTCCATGGACGCATTTTGTAAAGCTATACAAAGTACTAATTTTCGACACACTCACCTAATATAACTGTAAAGGTTAAACGTAAAACAAAATATTCTCCGCAAATTTTATTTGCCAGCACAAAACAACCGCTTGGCGCGACATTAGAAGCGTATCGTTCTAAACATTTCCCCAAAAAATCTATACAACCTTCTCCCCTCTCCCCTAAGGGGAGGGTTACTTTTGGACTTTTTAACCCAAGACGACTTAATTCATTCGCGTTATTCTTAAAAACGAGGGGAGAAAAGGGATTCGCAAGCGTTTTAAACATTTGGATGTAAATTTGGACTCTTTGAAAGTGCATTGAAATGATACCTACGAGGTTTGAATTCTGGGCTTGTACCACGAAAATCGAATGTACGGATTTGTATGTCTATCTTTGTCACACTTGCATATTAGAGAGATAAAGAATTCCGTTAATGCTAATTTTCGATGTTCGTGGTAGGCGTGCTGTATAGTTTCATTTATTCGAGCATCGCCTTATTGACCACCAACAATTGGTACCATTTGCAGAACGACACACTTAAAGAAACGATAAAAGAATAGCCATACCTATTGTCTATTGGCACTTTACCTCTCCTTGTTCCCTTTGTCTGTCCTATCTTCCGTCTCGCTTTGTAATGTCTATGGTAATGCGAAGCGATGACTTATTAAACGACAACGATTCTATTATGGAAATTTTATTAAGGTTCATAAGTTATTATGGAAATGTACGAATAGATGGTTTTTGAGATATTTATTCTAGCTCTAGTAACGCCTACGACAAGGTTATGTTTATATATTCATGGGTTAGTGAGTTTGAAAAAAAAATGACAGTAGGTATGTACTCCAGCTGACCGTACCTATCTATATTTAGATTTCCGCTATAGGTGCCTACCTAACTACATTTAGGTAACCTACATGTTGTACGGATGCGGGCCTGCACAAGTTATACAATTTTATGTACATTTGATTTTTGACGAACGCAAACGAAAAAAATCTCAAATCATAGAATGTATACCTAAGTACCTACTTATCTACACCTACAGATTCAAAAGCTACATTGGAGAATTCTCATACCTACCTACTCTCAAAATTTAATAAGAAAAATTTAACATCTGTGTAAGAATTCGCGGAAAAAAATAAAAGCGCGGGAAATCTCGCGCCTCCGAGAGGTCGAGAGTGCTCTATTATTGTCGCCACAATTACACTTTAAAACCAACCTTAATCCTATTAAAATACAGTTCATTTTCCATCGTTTCCTAGATAGTTTCGTTTTCAGGCTAATTAGTCACGAGGGAGATTTTAAAATGCATTTGAATTGCAACTTCATTGCAAACAGCTAAGGTTTGAACTCTTCTTGACGCGGTTAAAAGCAGATGCCGTCAATAGCTTTTGGAAACCTAACTCGCTCTGCGAGTATTTTTATACAGAAATGTAGCTACCTATGGACTATGTATGTCTGTAACACTAAAAATATCACATCATATAATAAGCCAGCTACCAAATCCATGCATAGCAGAAAAATGCTTGCTGTTAAGACTTACTTTTGAAGCATTTCTACAAAACTAAATTGATGTCTTGGCAAACGTAGTGTGGGACGCCCCATCAGGTCGGCTGATGACCTGAAGAAGGCAGCTGGTAGTGGCCGGATGAAAGCCACAAATGAACGTATTTTGTGTCGTTTCGTCGTCACGAAACGATATAATTATTTTGCATCAGTTTAATTTTGTAGAAATGCTTTCATGCAAAATAATTATACTAATAATGTCAATCTAAAGAGTATCTAATCTTTTTGTGCAATGTCTTTTCATGATGTAGGTACGTGTTTCCAATAGTTGTCATATTCAAGAGTGTTCACAGAAGAGAGTTGAATTAGCTCCCCCCCTACTAACTCTTCTCCCGCACTAGTTGATAAGACGGGCGACGCCGCGCGGCGCAACTAGCTCGCTCAACTAGCTGTTACCGCGGCTTTGTACTGAGGTGTCGAGCCGCACGCCCCGACTACGACCTACATATCTAGATCTGGCCAGGGGTTGGAACCGGTATACAACCTCATTCTTCCCCCGCACTAGTTGATGAGACAGGCGAAGCCGCGCGACGCAGCTAGCTCGCTCAACTAGCTGTTACCGCGGCTTTGTACTGAGGTGTCGAGCCGCACGCCCCGACTACGACCTACATATCTAGATCTGGCCAGGGGTTGGAACCGGTATACAACCTCATTCTTCCCCCGCACTAGTTGATGAGACAGGCGAAGCCGCGCGACGCAGCTAGCTCGCTCAACTAGCTGTTACCGCGGCTTTGTACTGAGGTGTCGAGCCGCACGCCCCGACTACGACCTACATATCTAGATCTGGCCAGGGGTTGGAACCGGTATACAACCTCATTCTTCCCCCGCACTAGTTGATGAGACAGGCGAAGCCGCGCGACGCAGCTAGCTCGCTCAACTAGCTGTTACCGCGGCTTTGTACTGAGGTGTCGAGCCGCACGCCCCGACTACGACCTACATATCTAGATCTGGCCAGGGGTTGGAACCGGTATACAACCTCATTCTTCCCCCGCACTAGTTGATGAGACAGGCGAAGCCGCGCGACGCAGCTAGCTCGCTCAACTAGCTGTTACCGCGGCTTTGTACTGAGGTGTCGAGCCGCACGCCCCGACTACGACCTACATATCTAGATCTGGCCAGGGGTTGGAACCGGTATACAACCTCATTCTTCCCCCGCACTAGTTGATGAGACAGGCGAAGCCGCGCGACGCAGCTAGCTCGCTCAACTAGCTGTTACCGCGGCTTTGTACTGAGGTGTCGAGCCGCACGCCCCGACTACGACCTACATATCTAGATCTGGCCAGGGGTTGGAACCGGTATACAACCTCATTCTTCCCCCGCACTAGTTGATGAGACAGGCGAAGCCGCGCGACGCAGCTAGCTCGCTCAACTAGCTGTTACCGCGGCTTTGTACTGAGGTGTCGAGCCGCACGCCCCGACTACGACTTTCATATCTAGATCTGGCCAGAGGGATTGGATTGTCAATATTTCCTACTTTTGAAATGTTTTGTTATATAATTTAAACTTTCGTCCGTCATACTGACATTTAATTGCAACGGTTAACAGAACACTCACGTATTTTTATCACAATAGGCGTGAGATAATAATACGTGAGTGTTAACCATTGCAATTTAATGTTTTCATACCACTTACCACTATAAATGGTAAATACCTATAGTGACTATTCGATAGTGTAGTTGTAGGTGGGCTCATCCAGAAATGTATACCTTCGTCCCACGGCTCGCAGCTCGCAAGGCGGCTAAATCAGCGGCAGACTATGCCTACATTGCCTACCCCACAAACTACACTACAGCCACAGCACAGTGATGTTTTTGTTGGTGATTTCGGCTCTAAATACTGTAACAAAGATTTTTTTTTAATAGGACAGATAGCTAAAAAAGGTAAAATAAGAATTTCAATTCTCGGCCGTCGCAGTTTGCAATCGGTCTTAGTTAATTTATCAACAAAAAAAATGCAAATTTGTTAATACGTAGGTACAGTCAGCTACAAAGATATGAATACAACCAAAGTGCCAAAAATATGTAAAACAGGACCAAGAATATGAAGGAGTTTATTGTCTGAACATGAAGGTCGTGTATACATATTTTTGGCACTTTGGCTGTAATCATATCTTTGTAGCTGACTGTACCTACGTATTAACAAATTTGCATTTTTTTTGTTGATAAATTAACTAAGACCGATATTGCAAACTGCGACGGCGGAGAATTGAAATTCTTATTTTAGGAGTTTTATTATTTGGTTTAGGTATAAAAGTATTAAATTATTACCTTTATTTATTTTTTCTCTCTTATGGTTGGTAAACAATTAAATGATGGTAATTATTTAATACTTTTATACCTACTACAAATCATAAGACTTGTAAAATAAGAATTTATATAAGTATTATATCAGTAAAAATATTAATCATAAGACTTTTGTACTCATTATTCAAGTAATTTTATAGAAAACAAGAGGCTTAGACTTCTTGTAGAAAGTCGTAAAATGTGTACCTACCTTTTTTTAGGTCAACTGTTCTAAATATCTGTCGAAATTTACCTAAGCAGCTTAGCTGCTTTTTGGTGTAAAGAAGCAAATTACCTTATGTAAACCTACACACATTTTATTATATTTTTGAAGTAGGTAAATAATTAATAGATGCCACTACTTAGTCGAATTTCCCGATTACCTGATTAAGTGTGTGCAAAATAAAAATAAGTATACGTATAATAATTAACATCACCTTATATTTAGGTATTACCACAGTTGACTTACCTACCTAGTATTTAGGTATTAGGGAGTATACCTACTTATAGACGGCTGTGTAAATTGTCCCACACTGTTTATTTATTTCATGATTTAACATTGACTTATTAAAAGAAAGAGACAATAAAGCAGAACAAAACCGTCAAAAAATGTGGGTCAGAACGACATAACCGAACAATTTTGCATTAATCATGATACAAACGATAAATTTTTCATACGAAAAAGAGCATAATGACTTACGCATTAAGTGTCAAATTCATACACAGAACTACGAACACTGTTAAATTTAGAGGCTCTTGGAACTTCACGTTTCAAACAAGACTATATGAAAAAGTGCTGCAACAGCACTTTTATAGCGGATTTTTTTCGGTAGCTGGTCTTTTATTCTATATCTATGTGATTTATGGAAAATTTTACTTTTTTTCTACCCATACTACTAATACCTACTTACTTATTTCACCCGTAAAAGTATGTTCACTCTTGCAGCGCCAAATAAACCTAGTATGTAAACAATTTAATAGGTTGATTTGGAACAAAGCTGCCAGGCCAGGTCTGTCCCAGACACCGCTATACATGCCGACCAACACAGTTCGACACACCGACAAATTGCTGTACATCCAAGCCACAGGCTGCAGCGGAGAATATGATTAACAAAGAGGAATTAAGAGAGCCAAAGAACCATCGCGAATATGAACATGTCACACGTCAAAAAAAAAACGTGACCACTTTTAAACACCAGTGTAAACCACGTCAACAGATGGTACTTAGTGCCAGATGATAAATAATTAGGAAATGTGTATGCACTAACTAGAAACTACGAAAAGCTATGTTTGGGAGACCTATGTGTAGATATTTATTGAAATTTTAATGATTCACACATGATAAATTTGATTTTTATTTCTCAAATGATACTTGACACCCAAGAGTGTTGGTATCCATTATCCAAGATCTATGGTTAAGGATTATCAAGTCAGAAGCTAACCCAAACGCCTACACTCAGATCAACACTGTTCGACAACGATAAATCCCAGTCAAGCCTCAAGCGCCAGGCGTTTTCATAGAAAAAAAGTTTAGCAAGTGCAACTCTTTTTGCACATGCAAAACTGCAAGTTTGTACCTTTATGTATAATCAAATACCTGTACATGTACATGTACGACTTCGAATGACCAAACACTTACTGGAAACTATCCTAAGAACCAGAACTAGAGCTTTGCTAGAAAAATATAGGACTCATAAATGCTTCATACTTTTATGAGTATTTTTTCTAGCCAAAACTCTACTTCTGATGCGTGTAAAAGTTTTTTTTACACTAGCCGGTCTTTATCAACCAATACTGTTCGAGAATCGATGACTATCCAAACCACGATAATTGAGCAGCATTCTGAGAAAACTATTGTGCTGTTTTGAATTGAAGTAAGCGTCCATTCGGTCGCCCCAGAATGCCGCTGGAGTACCGAGAGCTGAAAAATGTCAACACCATCGTAGTACGCAGCTGGCATGATGTGTCGCAGATCAGGACAAATGGCGTTCTCTTGTTTTAGAGGCAAAGATCCTCTTTGCGTTTATTAGCCAGTGAGTAAAGTGAGTGCCTAAGTAATTTATCCAAAAATGTTATTCGTCATATATGTACTTAGCTTAGAGCGATTTCCATTTTCCGCTGTCGCGCTCGCTCATCGCTCGCACCAACCCATAACAAACTGGTTGTACAAGGAGGGGTTAACATCGCACGCCGCGCGAATCCATTATATGCTGCATGTGTGCCGTGTGTGTGTGTGTGAGGAACGCGAACTAATAACCGAACGCTTTCGGGTAAAGTCGGGGAACCAACGTCAGATATGAGAACGGGAAAATACAGGAAATATCTGTTTTTGGGAGAAATTGTTTGTTCCTCAAAAAATGGAATGGAATAGTAAGTTGCTGAATCTTCTTGTACGCATTGAATATATACATTTCCGAGACCGTCGGTTTGATAGTCTTGCTTCATACCGCTGGGCCAGCAACTTACTACATTTTTTCTGGTGTTTATGTAAATTTATTAAGATAATATATTACTTTTTGTACCGTTAAAAAATCAATGGCAACTAAATTGTCTCAGCATGCTTTCTTTTATAAAAACATACATAATATACAAAAGAAATGTTAGAAAATGGTAATAGTAGGGTGATGACACCAGTAATGGACAAGGACCAATGTAGTAGGTACATTAAACGGTTTACATATATAACGACATTAGGAGTCAATAGTTTATTTTGCGGTAATCAATTTAAAACCGTATGACATTTGAGTTAAGACTGATGTGTCCATACTGGTGCATGTAAGCTAAAGTGTCGAACACTTGTGCCATCACCCTAATAAAACCGGCTTAGCAGGTGGAGTACCTACATGCTTAGGTAGAGTACAACAATCACTTTACAGTGTAACCGCGTAATGCCGCCCAAACTTGTAACAGTTAACGAACAAGTCCGATTAAATTAACCCTTTGTCTACCGTGGATTCGCTAACCCTGCTCGCTTCGTCGATCGATGCTGACCCATATCGGACAGCAGACAGACAGCGCGGCGGTAAACGGGGTAGGAAAAGTACAATATTTTACTGGTAGGTATACATATATATTTACACATTGATATGATAACATTTATTCTCAAAATATATACAGTAAGTGTAACTTAAGTACCTATTACCTAACTACCTAGGTACCTCTACCTACCTTAAATAAAAAATAGGTCCTTGAGGCATTGTACCTAGGATGCTGGCGGCATTTCCTTGTTGTATCGCAATGCTGATACGTTGTGCGAGGAAGCCACCAGCTCTTCGGTCACCAGTACCAAAACTTGCGTGCGCTGGGACCCCATGGCTTAGGCCTATACACATTTATGTATGATCACTTATAATGTCTAATTCAGTATCGAGTATTGCAGTAAAGATAATCTTATATTTATGTATCAGAGCGCCTACCACGAAGCGCGAACGAAAGTATACCTCCCTTTTGCACTTGTGATTTCTCACTCAAGTGCGACAGAGAGGTGAAACTTCGTTCATGGTTCGTGGTAGGCCTTCAGAATGAGTCCGACTATGCAATTTTGATAGGAGACACTGTTTGACGTTTAAGATATCACTTTTAAGTTTGACAGTTCATTAGCTTGGAACAGATAACGTGGTTTGACTCTAGAATGCATCACAAATGTTACAATGCCATAAAGATACGATAAAAATTAAAGTAAAAGCTTATAAATATTAATTTTTTCTACTTTAAAATTAACAATTAAACGGAGGATACATGAGCATGAATTAAATGATTTATTAAATAGAATAAATGTTTTCATTCATGTTATTAAGTAGGCACACTACCTACTATATATAAATTATAAATTGAAAGAAATATCATATACTACAGAAAAAAGTGACCAAGGGCCCCAGTGCACCCCTGCCCTGCCCTGTCCCAGCCCTGGGCACTGGGGGCCTAAGTCACTTTTTTCAGTAGTATATGACATCTCTTTCAATTTATAAAACGGAGGGTAGTTAAAAAATAACTAAAAAAGATTTTGCGAGTAACGATATGCTGTTTGGAGGCATTTTTAACGTCAAAATACCAGATTGTCCGATTAATACTCTGCCTGTTCTAAGGGAAAACGTCATTAAATTAAAGGCGACATTTTAATAAAAATTGGTTATATTCATAAACAGGAACCAAAATAGTGGTTCACCATCCTCCAAAACAAGTAAAATGTATCTGTTTTCATCACACACGTTGTTACAGTCGCTACCTCAAAATTTGCGACCCACACACACAATACACACATAAGCTATTGTAACAAACATATACACGCGCATATTGGAACACTCCCCCGCGTGCTTCGTTAATTACGAACAGACAAACCAATAAACCACGGCTTTCCTTGATCAATGTGTCAACTTATTGGCATTAATCGATTGATTGAAAAAAAAACCATGATTATGAGGTATATAGGTAGGTTTAGTGTTTAGGCCTACTTATATAGTTTTATAGGAATTGCAAAATATCGAATTGCAGATCGATTTACAGTAGGTATACCTAGGTACAGTCGATGTATCTAACATCGGAGCCCCCCACAAATATCTGAACATGCACTCTAACGCTTTGACAATAGAGGCGTGTATAGATATTTTTGAGCACCTCGGCAGCTCCGATGTATCTGATTGCGATTGTATTTTGTAAGAATTATAAGTGATAAGATAGAGGAAGACGTTCCGCATTGACGATGTCAAGCGATATAATTACACTGGACTTCAACATGCGTACATATACCTACGGAGTAGGTAAGTACAGTCAACTACAAAAATATGAAACAAAGCAAAGTGCCAAAAATATTTATACTGAACTTTATTGCCTGAACATTAAAGTCGTTTATCCATATTTTGGCACTTTGCCTGTATCACAGACAAGATAACCTAAAGACGTAGCTTTATACGATTATTTCATTCAAACAGACGCTGCCAAAAATGCAGGGGTGCGGGCGGCGTAACGTCCACTTACTGTGCTGTGATTAGTCGTTTCAAGGTCAAGGAGGCGTGAAACAAAAATGTCCGCTGGCCGCGAGTGACTTCGGAATATCGATAAAAGTATCGATGAATTGAAGCGTCTATCGCTCTCACAGTTAAATAATTGCCAACCAACAAAAACATTCGTCTATTATTCGTTTTCGTTAATTTAAAATATTCTGATTTAAAGTGCCGAGAACATATGATACTGCTTGGAGCAGGAAACCAATCATGTGGTCGTTTTGTGGCATTCATCCACATTTCCTTCATGGTTGGACATTTCGGAAACCTTAAAGAGAGGATACACATTTTAGTTAACAACATAGAATCAGAGGAAATATTTAAAATTATACTTTAAGAACACTTTACACAAAAACTTAATTCATTTAAGAATAAATACTATTTAATTTAACCGTAATTATTTTATCGATAATAAACAAACAGACAATATGGATATCACTAGTTCGGATAGACTCGTGGAGTATGTTGCTCGTTACGATTGAGAATAAAGACTTTTTAATTTATCCGTAATTACCTTATCGATAGTAAAGAAACAGACACTATGGACATCTCTAGTTCGGACGGAATTGGGGCATACGTTGCTCCTTACGCTAGACAAGGAAAGAGTTATACTTCGAGCAAAGTATTAGAAAGAGACTTTGTAAAAAGACATCAACGAGTTCACTAGATTTCACGCTTGAACAATTTTTAATTTTAATTGAAATTTAGAAAAATCTGCTTACCTGTGAAACGAAATACCATCTTTTTATACACCAGAGGTTTTTGTGTTCTTGCCACACAATTTTACGCAACAATAATGCATTTTGCATGTCGTTAATCACGTTAAAACCTCCGTAATACCACAATGTTACCTGCACGAACGACGGCCGCAGACTAAAGTTAGCAAAGGGGGCGTGTCTCTAATATGGAGTGAATTCACCATATGCGTGACAGAGGGGGTCGCCCGGCTATGCTACGTCTTTAGGTTATCTTGTCTGTGGCCTGTATACATATCTTTATAGTTGACTGTACAATTATATCATATACGTAGTATATTATATGAGGTTACATTATATATATAATGTGGCAGTGACGTGCGTAGTTATTACTGATATCATAAAAAGTGACCGTGATATCAATTGAACCAATTTAGAATAATTTTTCGTTGAGTAAGTATATTTGAAGTATAGAAGCACACGAATGTCGCTGATAGAATGCAATTTAAAACAAAGATTATTTTACCACGCATTTTGTGTAGGTAATATCTATTATTCAATATTAACAGCTAGAAAATCAAATATTTACTGCAAAAAACGGATACTAGAGTTAAACCACATTATCTATCCCAAGCAAATGAACTTTCGAACTT
The DNA here is from genome assembly GCA_949128165.1 of Lathronympha strigana. NCBI lineage: Eukaryota > Metazoa > Arthropoda > Insecta > Lepidoptera > Tortricidae > Lathronympha > Lathronympha strigana. The sequence goes on from OX421914.1 coordinate 5,219,472, forward strand.
TAAAATGTTATTTTAAACGTATAACTTCTATGAAATTATGACTTTACTTTAAAACTTTTACAGTTCTATCAAAATCTATGAAACTTAGCATAGACTGACTCTATTCATCCATACATTCCATACATGAAAAAAAAACACATTTTCAAAAATTGTATGTCACCTGACCTTTTCATATCATATGACCTCTAAAACCTAACACACAAGACAATCCCATTCAAAACATCACCTGTTTGTTTAATCCAACCTGTCAACTAACATTTGTTTTTCTCAATTCTAAAGGCAAATCTCAAAAACGCTTTAAAAGCAAACGAAGACACCTCACAATGATCTCAAAAACGTTTTTACGTTCACACCTTATACACTGGATTTGTGAGGCCCTTTCATTCCTATAAAGGGTACGGATAAAGGATGTGCTCCATTAGTGGTCAGCTTTTGTTTCGGGTTATTGAATTGCACGGCCTTGGTGTGACTATCACAGAACTGATGGCTTACCACGAAACGCTTTTCTTCTTTGTCATACTTAGGTAAGATATTACATGTGCGACAGAGAAGCAACACTTCGTCGTGAGCGCTGAATTTGCAAAGATAACCGTAGAAGAGCGTAATGTTTGGGATGTCTTTGTTTTTGTCGTTCAACGGGTTTACTTACCTTTTATTCGTAATTTGATTCCGAAAAGAAATTAATGTCACCGTCATGGTCATTGCTAAATTTTGTAAATTATTTTGTTAGTTGTGTATGTTGTTAGTAGTGTTTTCAGCTATAAGTTGCATTATACTCCTTTGTTATGTACCTGTAACATAGTTATTTACTGTACGGTGTGCATTATATCATATATCCATAAATTACCCCTAGCAGCTGCACATTTCGCGAAAATTTGAATAATAATTAAGCCCCAAGTTAGGTCGCGCGGGCGCACACGGCGGGACGTCTACTAATGCTGCTCTAAAACGATTTATCTAGAGACACGAACATTAAAAATGTATATCTCCGTCTCTATCATTCGAAAGTCGAGTAAAAGAGATGGACATATGATATTCAGTTTTCGATGTTCACTGTAAGCTCCCTACCGAGAGCCTACCACGCGTATCAATCAGATATAAACTCAAACTCAAACTCAAAAGGATTTATTGAAATAGGCCAAAACTCAGCACTTTTCAACGTCAAATAGAATACACGATACAAAAAAATAAAATAATAATAATACAAAACAAGTAACACTTAATTCTAATAAATATGTCAAATAAAAAGATATAAAATTTAAATTGAAATAATACAATGTCAACAGAAATTAAATTAACAAGTAACAAAATAATAAGTAAGTCAATACAATTTATAAAGTCTTTCCGTACAGTAAAAACTTGAGCGTTTTATTTTATATTAATACGTTTAATAGCTCACTACGTATACTACTTATCTTCAGCGATATCTCCTTTCATTGTTTTTTCTCTTAATTGATCTCATTGCCATAGAAAATTTGTGTTATTAATATCTTCTCGCACTTCAATACTGGAATAAATTTGGCGCGCCAAAACTGACGCATGGATGTGAAATTTCGCAGATTTGACATTTTCCCATTTATCAAACGATCTATCAATATCAAACTAACCTAGAACAGATGATGACATCCTTTTCTCTCAAATAAGGAATTCGAATAGCGCTCCTGTTGTAGAGTAATGGCGTTATTCATAAACGCACATCAAACACAGTTTAGGTAAATGATTGTTTGTCCTTATCTGTCAGTTTGACATTTGCCCTTGTTAGAAAAGAAAACATAAATCAACTAAAACATCTGTTAACTTTTTTATGAATAATGGGGTTAGCCAATTTTTAAACTGTCTGAATAACTGTAACTGCCTGTTGTATAATTACCATAAAAAACGAAAAAATAAAAACACATCACTAAAAGCATTTTTTTGTAGGTAAACTGTAGTAGTAGATCCCTAAATAAATACTTACTGCAACACCATGGCATTTGAATTGGGTAACTATTTGTTTATTGGAAATAACATTCAGCTTGGATTTTAAAACCATGCTGAATGATTTTAAATAAGGCAAGATTTTTTAAGTCACTACCCAACCTAATAAGTGCAAAATCGCAAGCCGGCGGCATTGCCGACGGCATACGTCTAGCGGATTTTTTACAGCGGCTACCTACTCGTATATCGAGAGTAGGTATAAAGTATAGTTTAAGGCTTTAGTAGGTAGTAATTATGTCAGGAAATCCTTCAATTTAATTGCTTACTAGATCTGTTTCGAATAAATATTTAAGGGACCATAGAGCACGTAGGAGCTAGGTTTTTTGACATAATAAATAGTTATGATAAAATATCCAATTGCATACCTATTGGTTCTTATTAGAATATAATGTATGCCTGGTATTAAAGGTAGGAAACTCTGCAATAAGCTACATTTAATTTATGAAAATAATTTAATTAATTTAATTTTAATAGTCACACTTACTTTATTATATTTAGGTAAAAAAATACCGAAAACTACATGATTTTTAAAATTCTCTATTAACCTAAGTAGATATATGTGAAAGAATAAAAAAAATGGGCAGAAAGTACCTACAAACATAAAATATTAAATTAATATGAATAAACAATGATAATGCTATTTTATTTATTTCTCCAATTCATACAACTGTTAAAACTACCTACCTTATAGGTACCCCGATTTATATTTAAAGACCAGAAGAACAATCACTCCCTCTCTTTTTTCGTGCAAATAAATTAGGAGTTTGTTATATTGTCTGGTTAAATCAATTATCGTGATTTATTTATTAAAACATGCATAATAATCACAAAGGAAAAGTGGTAAAGTGATGAACGGGTTTGATTTAGAATAAAAAATGGATTTTAGTGTACAGACAAAACTTACGTCTGAACACGACGCGTAAACCGATCCGTCGGCGGCTCAAAGCTGATAAAGTGAAAAGAGCTAATAAAGGACTAATAAAGCGAAGGGCTAATGAGTGCTAATAAAAGTAATGAAAGGAGTGAAGGGCTAATTAAAGAAGACAATGCAGCCGGCTGCGTACGCGTCGCGAACATCGCCTGCCGTATCAGAGTTCACAACTTGTATTATGAGATTACAATCAAGTTGAGGCTCGTAAAGCTTTTAAATCAAGTAACGCATTATTTTGGTGTATTTCCTTAAACATAGACAAACAGTCTATTTCAATAAAACAGGCTCCTGATAGTTAGAAACCTAGTGTAGGCGAATTCTCCGATATTTGTACTCACAGATGTGAGTACAAATATCCGATATTTAATATCGGAGAATTCGCAAATTTTTATATTAGGCCAAATAAATCATGTTATAGGTAGTATTTATAAGACGATTTATTTGGCAGAAGTAAATAATTAAACAAACTCGCTAATTAACCACTGGACCACTGGACTCACTGGAGACTGGAGAACACTTCTAGTACCTACTCATACTATACTATACTTAACAGATAATCCAGTCATTGAACTGACAGCTTGTATAGAAAATCCGATTATTTGGGAAATAATTTATAATAGCGATTTTTTTAGCGTAACGGATATATCGTGACTATCGTGAGTCTAGTATTATGTAGGCAACAAAATCCAACAAAATATCGTTATATGTTAATCGTCACATATGTATACACATGTTCTAAACGTTTTTCTTGTAAGATTATTATGTGTAAGTATAGGTATGTTTTTCTAGTCGTTTAAAATGGGTCAAGGCCAATTTCTACCTGTTACCGTTTGTTTCTAGCGAAATAACACATGTATCACCCGTGAACGGTTTTAACTATTTCCGGAAGAAAAAATTGTAGGATTTTTGCATAAACTATCCATAAATATCCTATTCGAACGTAATTTGAGACAATCAGGTTATTATAATTTAATGTCTGTCAAAACCGCATCTTTCCTGGGTTAAGACTGTTATTTAATAATTTAATATTGCACAAAATAAAATTGGTACCAATGACGGATTCAATTACTGCGCTTGGCAGTAACAGCTATTAGGTATATACCTACATTAAGTAAGTACATCAAATTACAACATCTACAAACTTACATGTAGGTACCTACTTACTTAACTTTATATTCTATATTATTTTCTTGAAATACTAGGAACGTTTCTCAAGAACTGTAATTTAATTTTCAGTATAACTAAAATAAATAAATATTGTGGGACAATCTTACACAAAATCGACTCACTACGGTAGGTAAGCCCAATAAATCTTGTGTTGACCACAGAAGCTATTTTTTTAAATAACTAAGTAGTCTAAGTCCTAACCTACCTATAAGTGGTTTAGAAGACAATTTTTTTTTGTTATATCTGTGCTACCTTAAAAAAATCCTAAATATTTGTAATACTAACTGACACTTGTTAGTCGTAATCCTCCCACTTATAAGGGGATACCGAAGCAAATTACAAAAAACGCATTTTTTTGTTAAATACAACTTAAATGTTTTAACTTGGATTTATTCTTAGTTTATTATCATTCTGTCGTGAGACTTTGCCTTACATAATTTCTAATAATGAGATATAATAGGTACTATAGCGTTTAGAATTGCATGGCCAATTTATGAATAAATTCGTTCATAAAGTGCCCATGCAATTTTGATCGCTCGTGTACCAGAGGTAGGTACCTAAGGCTAGTTCGCACCAGCGTGCAGCGGGTTGGCACCTTTTTGCTGCGGATAATTGAACCATAGTCCAACATATATTCAAGTTCTTCCTATTATCATTTAGGCGCGTTGACGCAGCAATTTCAACAGACTTCAAGAAAAAATATCCGATATTCTCGAGTTCTTAAATTATAAGTACATGTAAAATACTACGACAGCTTTTGATAGCACTGTTTTCTAGGACTGGTAGGTATAGTCTAGAGAGATAGACTTACCAGGTGGTGGATGGAGGAGCGGCGGCGCTGGCAGAAACGCAGCCGCTACGGCGGCCTGTGCGTTGAACGCCGCGGCGTACGCCACGCGAGACGCCACGGACACCGGCAGCGGGAACTGCGGCGCGTACGCCGGCCTGTCCCTACTCTCTGACAAATTCAGCACTCTGTCATTGTCGCGGCTCTCGAAGTACCTCTCCCGGCTCTCCCGCGTATCGCTCAAGCCTAGCAGCTCTTGGATGCCAAAGGGCGAGCGCTGGGGCGCGCGCGGAGCGCTCGAATTAGCGCTCATCGCCTGCATACTTGGGCTCGCACGTGTACACTGAGCTTAACTTAACATAGTCACAATCAGTCACTTAAAAAAATCAAGTTTATTTAAACACTTTTTCTAATATATTTTTAAGGTAGCTTAGGTCTAAATTAGGCCTGTCTTCCAGATTTTCCTCGATGAAAATCGTGGAAGTGGATAAATTCGCGACGCGAGCGTTTGCCGCGGTGTTCGGAGCGCGTCTGTGCGCGCCACCGCCCGCCGTCGTGTAAAAACGCCGACGGCCCCCTCGTCCACCCACCGGCTACGGCACAGCTTCATATCGCCCTAACAACCAACCCCAGCTCTACAAAAGTGACTTTTTCAAACTGGGGCGCGAGACAGCACCTGGGTTTCGAAATGACAGAAGAACCGCAAGCGCGCGACGTGATAGGTCGTTTTGGATTTAGAGTGGCATCCCCCCCAGGCGGCGCGGGCGGGGCCTGCTAATAGCCAATACGGATATTTTGTTACCGCACTCTATTGGCCAGATTTCTTCGCGGAGGACACGCCTACTCAACATGGAATCGACTGAAATAAGAGCGTGCTTTCAGGTGTTAAAGTTGAAAGTTGGTTGGAGGGGTTGTGGTTGATTTAATTTTGATTAATTGTAAGAAATGAATAGGTTGGAGGGGTGGTGGGGGCGGGTGGATTGGCATGTAATCGTGCGCAGTGTCCGTTGCATTATGTAATGGCGAGTATTAGCGCACGTCCGCGGCTTTATGTCACCTATATGGTACCTGTAGTCATGAATGGCGGCCTTTATGCATATGTCTTGGTTGTTTTCGGGAACTTAATATCCATACACACGTACTTGCCTACTGGACGTTTGAATACACTTGTCTGGGATTACATTAGTAGAGTCTCAAGTCTCAACAACTCTATTGTAGAGTCAAACATTTTGTCTACTACGTTCTGAGTGTTGTTTAAGTACAAAAAATTTACCTTATTTTGAGTCTGTTCTTTAAACTACATAAATATAAATTCTTGGTCGTCTAAAGTATTTATAGGCGTGTAGGTATATAAATGCAGGTGTTATAGCTTATAATCTTAAATTAAATAAGTGAAAATTAAGATTTTATATACCTACCTACATTTTACATTACAAATTATTACTTAGTTAAAACACAAATAAATAAATATAAATACAAGTAAGTATTATATTATTAGGTACTAATTTACAATATTATTATAGTTCATATTAGGTTCAAAATGACATGGACAATTTATGAATTAATTAATTTATAACTTGCTCATGCTGCAGTTTTGAACATGATAGTAGGTACCTGTACCTACCTGTCTAACAGATTTTAAACTTCAATATCTTAAATTCCGATATTTCTTTCCTGGCTATATGGCAATTAAATTTGTCTGAAATCTACTACTAAAGTACCTACTGCTGAAGTTGACATGTTTTGTGCGGAACGAGTCTTTTTGGCCCTGTACCCACAAAATTAAGTCAGCTTTCCACTAGAACTTTCATCTTTTTGCAAAATATATGTATACTTATACTTACTTAACAAATGTCAAATGAAACATTCGTGCCTAACTCGTAATTTACTAAGTACTTACCTACATTTATAATAAATACCTAAGAGATAAATAGGTAGGTACCTACCTACTTTTTGGCGTAGGGATGTGACGACCCCATCGCCCACTGGTTTCCACCGGTGCAATCAGTCAACGCAGGGCAGCTTGTGGCGAGCTGTTGGGGAGTTGCGACGACCCCACGTACCTGAGCGCTCCTGGGGGACTCCGTCGTCCGACCAAGTCCTCCGCCTCTGGCTTGCCTTAACTGGCCGTCCAGAGTGGGGTCGCGAGAGCTGTGTTCTCGAGGGTAGATGTGGAAACCTAAGTGGCGAGTTGGCTATATGTTTAAAGTCCAGTGACACCTCTCTACCCCCAGCCCTCATACCGGTGTTGCCCTCGAGCCATCTTAGATGTCGCTTTTTGTGGGGGCCCATCTTATGTGGGCGAGTCACCGTCTGCCGGAAATAAAATTGATTACCGTTTTGTTAGGCAGACGTCCGTTTTTATTCTCCATAACCCAGTATTTAGTCCACCACTTATACCTCATAGTCCAGCATATTTTAGATTCCATTAAATCTCAATAGTCTATACACCCTGGCGGGTGCTGCCTCTGCGTGCGTCCTATGACTCGGGCAGGTGCAACATCCGCTCGGTGTACCCCTTACATTTCATTAAATTGTCGAAAGGGCCTCTGCGTGTTGGCTTCGGCTCCGCGTACGCCTCCCAAAGGTCCGGAACACCATTGTTCCGTGATGGGAAAGACACCATCAATTGAGCAAAATTGATAACATTTTTTTTTTTCAAATTATGTGCAGTAAGTGCAACTTACCTAACTAACTACCTACCTCTACCTAACCTTAAATCTAAAATAGGTCCTTGAGGCATTGTACTTAAAACTAAAAAAAACACTTTTATGTAGATAGGTATAAACCATTTTCCCTTAATTAAACATTATGTAAGTAAATACTTTATTAGTTGGTATGCACCTAAGTACTTTACTTTACATTAAAAAAGTAGGTATACCTATAATTCAAAATTATTGGATTTGTTTGATTGCACTATGCGCTATGCATGCCATAAGGAACTCTTAAACTGATAAAATACTTATGCTTAAAAAATCTTGTATCGTAATATATTACTTGTAACAACATATGTTGCACATATTTTTTGTAATTAATATAATTATAATTCGAAGTTTAGTGGCAGGCAACTAAAAATAACTGCTCGCACTTAGAGAAAACGCAGCCCTATGTTCAAAAATATTGCAAAACCCTTTAATTCTTTAACCTATTTTTAGTAAGCTAACAACTCTAAGTTTATGAAAATTTCATACAACTTATATCTACATAAATTTATTATTTAACTGTAGTTAAAAATGTACTGATATTTTTATTTACGTACCTAGTAAAAGAATATTAGTTGATAAATATAATAAATGACGAAGATATAGGTAAATCAAATGAATGTATAATTTTTTACTATTTTATTGGTGCTGGCTCATTGCTCGGGCAAAGGATTGGCACTGTTATTCAACTAACATGTAGATGTAGAAAGAATGAAGCCAGCTTACAGGCACCAATCCCGCACCTATACCACGAAAATCGAACGATTTCTTATTTGTATCTCCATCTCTGTCACACTTGCATATTATAGTGACAAAGAGGTTTTCCTGTCAATGCCAATTTTCGATGTTCGTGGTAGCCGTGCAGATGTGGGGGACCTAGCTTAGGCTCTTCTTAGCTTTAGTTTTGTTCAGTTTTTTTATATAGGTACGTAAGGTTTTTTTGTTAGGTTTACTTGTAGTAAGTTGGGTAATTATGTAGTGTAATTTATTAAGAAACAGATTATTCTTAACTACCTCTACTTGATTTTAACTATAAATCCCCGGGCAGAGTGACGCGAATGTGCCAAATGTGCTGGCTGCGTTGCCTCGCTGTACCGCCAGCGAATCCAGCGATATTTGCTGGACCAGCATGCCTACCACGAACATCGAAAATTGGCATTAACGGGAAAACCTTTTTGTCACTCCAATATGCAAGTGTGACAGAGATGGAGATACAAATCCGCAATCTTTCGATTTTCGTGGTGTAGGCCCAGGTCAGACCGGGGATCGCCACCTCTCTCTCTGATGCGTTTACCTAAAGTATTGGTAGGTAGTTACCCACATAAAAATATGTAGGTACGCTATTGTTGTCGTAGGTGTTTCAGTTTTAAATCTCTAAGGGCTTGTGCCAACCGGGTTTAGCCAAATAATCTTTTTAGTATGGAATCTGACAGCTAACTCCGGCTTGATTGGTTAATCCTGGTAAAGGCATTTATTGGTGTGTTTATCACGAATATTTATTTTATTCCTAACTGAGGGCCCGTGCAGAAATCACATGAGGTTTTTCCGGATATTTTTTGACCCCCTGGAGATCTGTAGTGAGGTTCGAGGCTAACCCCCTCCCCCACGTAACCTCACGTGTATTTTTTCCGGCTGAACCAAATGATAAAATAAATGGTACTTACTAGGTATATTCGTAAATCTTGCTTAATTAAAAAAATCTATTTTTTTTATTTATTTACCTCAATGATTTTTTTTAGTTATCTATATCTACTACATAATAAATCGGATTTTACCGGAATTTTAACAGAAAAAACATATAATTATATAGGTACCATACACTCAAGCTGATCAAATTGTTTCTAAAACTTGACATATCAGCATGTAAACTCTTAAACCGAACCATACTCCATGCACTCTGGATAAACACGATAATATAGGTAGCTGGAACTAAATTAGTGACGTTATAGACTGCACCTGAGCCAACAGATAAATGGGGCAACGCGACATAATTATCTATCGAACACATTATAACTGTGTAAACAACACACAATGGCACATTTTTAGAGGTGTGTGATAATTTATTTTGATAAATAACGTTACGATGAAAAAATCACCGTGAGTCGTAGACTAATAGTATCACCGTGACTATCGGGGAACGACGTAACATAATCACGATGGTTACCTATTCCTTCATCCTTGTAGCTATATTTGTCAGTCGCAACACAGTCACGTGTATTAAGACAAAAGTAGTACGACGCTCGTCGTTGCTCGGACTAAGTCGGCACTGCTCGGCCGACACCGTACCAAGTGCAAGCTGCGAGTGAGAGATAGATCCAAATGGCCGCCGTGACAAAATCAAGTTTATATTTCACTGTGACTTTTTAGGAACCGGAACACCAGTCACGGTGATAAAAATGTACTGTTCCCCATCTCTAAAAGGTTAAATACCCTTACTTATAATTAATGCGATTGTTTTTTTTTTAATGAAACCATTGTAATTAATGTGACTGTATTTTATGAGGTTCAGCTCATTGGTAAACATAGAATGACATATGTGAAAAAATAAGGGACTATTTAATTGTTTCAATAAATACTTACTTATTACCTATTTATACAAGTTTTTCAATATTTTCTAAAATGTTGTTTGTTTAAGTTTTATTTTTGTTAGAAAATTTTGAAGGTATTCTAAGATTTAATAAACTCAGCAAAACGTTTACATTAATATGATAATATGTTGGTGTAGAATAGAGAGCTTTATTAGATAATGAGAAGGAATTTATAATATATTGCATGGATTTACCACATTTCAAATGGCAATCCAAGTATTTAAAATAACGTCCTTAAAACTTGATAATATCAATTATAAATATTCATTGTTAATAAAATAAATACCTACTCCGATGACTCAACTAATAATTAAATGTTCACGGGTTCATACCTATGTTAATTCGAACAAGTCTACTAATTTAACTAGAATTAGTCAAAACATAATCGTCGACCGCAGCTTTAATTAGGGTATGGGACATGTAAATCCCAGTCCGTTACCTACCCTAATTGAACCTACAATAATCTATGTATAAAACTTGGAATAATTTTAGCTATTTACATATAAGGTATAATCAAATCTAACAAGCCATTCGCCTTGTTTTTAAATAGTTGAAAGCTATACCAACACACCCCAGCTTTCCTCGACATTTCCCGCCAGTCTAATTAAAAATAGTGCTGTTTAACCCCCCGAACCCCCCACCATTCAATACCGTGCCTAGAGAGGCTGTCCCGGCGTTCATTAGTGACGTCAGGGTTAGCTTTACACGATAAGTGCCTTTACATGCTCTATATGGAGTAAATAATAGAATTCAATGCTGTAGACTATACGTCGATGGTCTTTAGATGTTTTACTTGCCCGACTAAAACTTTTGTCTGGAATTGGAGCGTGACACCTTGATTTTGTAGAGGTTAAATGCGACAGAAAAGGCATTGTCTATTATCAGACCTTGACGAATGCTTTAAATTTCTTGGACTTTTAGGTACTGAGTTAAATAAAAAAACTGTTAGTTATGGGTGCGAGGGATGAGCGAGCGCAACAGCGGAAAATGGCAATTTCTCTAAGCTACATAAGTACCTATATGACCAATAACATTTTTGGTTCAATGGTAGCTACCAAATTGTCGCTCACCAGGGTGGCACCACCCATGCAAGGGTCCTGTGTCAATATGAGAGAATTGTCAAAGTGACGTTTGAAATGTTCCCCCAGGACCCAGTTTCCACTAGCGCCTCTAGAAAATACTTAGACACGCGGTAATGCTCATTTGCTTACTTACTTTACTTAACTGGCTAATAAACGCAAAGAGGATCTTTGCCTCTAAAACCTGTCCTACTTGTACTACGACGGTGTTCAGATTTTTCAGCTTTCGTTACTCCAGCGGCATCTAGAAGCTGTCCTGAAAAAAAATCCTACTTGAATACACGTAGGTTTGAACTAAAACAACAATCACTTACTTCTCAAAGTAATGAGATACCAAAACTAAACCTACGGGTAGCTGCCAAAAAAAATCTATTGATCATCAAAAAATCACCAAATACTATTCAAACAACAGAATAGCAAAACGAACAAGACTGCGTGTGAACCCTGGGCGAAGTCCGCGCCAAAATGGCCGCCTACGCATTCACGCATGCGCACAATGAGACACCAGACCTGCTCTGTTCACAAACCTAGCACTCCGTGAACAAAATTCCATCCAGCATACTTTGACCTTTACTTTCATATAGCAACCACTCGTTCGCCAACCAAAATTAGACTAGTTTTCAAATAGAAATGACTTTGTGAACTTTCCTGGACATGTCTGTCAACATGTTTTGTACGTGTTCATAATATTTGAGGTCATCTTACACTTTCACGCTTTTTAAGTTTTTTTAATGTTTTATGTGCCGTCAATTTGGTGATAATAGGAGTTAGTGGCGGCCTTTTGATTGTGCAGACTTTAAAAGAAGCTTTATTAAGTTTTCGGATTATATAGGTGATTTATTTTCCTTGGTAGAAGAACGACGTGCTCGGCAATAACAATTGTGGTTTTTATTTCCATAATTTGAAATATTATACAGTCTTGTATTAAACATTTTTTATATCTTTGAACGTAAAACTAACAATTGGGTAGAAGTTGGTCTCCCAAACAAGGAATAATTTGAGAGTAGGTATATTGGGAGCATTTATTAGTAAAAGAGTTGAATATCTTAATCATTCTTTCAATTCTTACGTCTTGACAGATGTTGTTATTTAATTACAACGTTAATAAACAAAAATGTCTCTGGATTCGTGGCACATATTATGATTACCCAACTCTACCAATAAGCATATAACTAGGTGTTTTTCTTAGCTAGGTATTTAAATTAAAACAAAGTACTTATGTGAGTAATAATAAGTTTTCGTCGCCGCCGTTTGAACGACCTTCATTCATTCAATCATTCCTCTTGCTGCTACTTTGGATCGATATGACTGATATGATATTTATGGTAACCTACTTTCTATACATTGGCCTGCAGTACTTATTGCACGATTGATTACCAATCGCTGGCTCCTCATCCATGATTTGGGTAGGTAATTCCCCTTAAGTAAGATCCAACACATAACGAGCTACGTGATTTTTCGGATAAATTTCTGATATCGTCCTATCATACCTATTTTGGTCACAATAATTGCATCGTTGTTCTACTAAACCTTGTGATATATTTGTTATTTAGTTATCTACAATATCGAAAATGTCTCAGGTATATCAAATTCAAAATTATTTATTTCGTGTAACTGGACACATATTTTACAAGTACTCATCACATAAAAAAAAGAAATATTAAACCTATATATTCTACATATATATGAAAGATGCAGATAGTTTTTATAGGTTTATTAAGACATAATATGTCAAAAACATGCAATTTCAACATCAGAATAAAAGATTTTGAAACGAAGATTTCCTTTGCTGTAGTCACTTGTTTTGCCTTACACTAATTTAATTTTAACTTTGTTTTATAAATAATATATAGTTAGACGTATATTATATATAATTTAATAATATTTATCGTGTACAAATTAATGTTTTCGGTAAATAAGTTCCAGGCGCTAATATGCCGTCGGCGCGGTAAATACGTGAGGAGTTTAAAACAGTTAAATTTTATTAAATAGACAATAATATGTGTCAACTCAATGCTGAACGAACATCCCGAATGCGATTTGTCTCATACAAAATGGTTATATATTATAGATAAATGTAAGAGAGTGATAGAGTCCTCGAAATGTATGTTTTAACTACCTACCTAATGTATCATTTGTAATTGTATGTGTTTTTGTAGCTTAACATTTGTAACACTTTGGCGATTAGCTGTAAGTTATGAATGTGTACTGAATAAAAAAATAAAATAAAAATAAAATGTGTTAAAACTACCTAATAGGTACATAGCGACTCTAACGACATTATTAATTATGGGTACATTTAATTAATAAATAAAATCGGTATATTTTCCAGACAGCTGAGCTATTTTATTATATTATAATATATTACACAAAAGTCATTTATCTAGAGTTAATAGGTTAATACGATTTGACAAAAATAATATTTGGGATGGCTACTGTAGTAAAAATCAATGATTTTACATATTATTGGATAAACGAAGACAAAATCTATTTTCTAACAGCAGGTTATTTGACAATGGCAAACGCATGATTTATATAGGTACCTACTTCATAATAGCTAGTATGTTTCGACAGTTTAAAAAAATAAGCTGATTTTACTTTTGTCAAACACCCTATTTATCATATTTTTTCTTTATTTCGGAAAAATTTTAGTTTTGTATATATTAGGTACATAAGTGAAGCCAAAGTAATAATTTACACGGTAAAACTGTTTTAATGGTTGATGAAGACCTTGAATTAGTTAGTAAGTAAATTGTACTGAAAAAATGTCCTGTGTATCATTATAAGTAGGTACTTACCTAAAACAAAACGGGGCTTAATCACGTATTATGAAAATATTGATCTCCGACGTTTCAAGGGCGATATTGTCCCCGTGGTCCCAGAGACAGACTGGCTCACAACAAAACTAGAAGAAGAAACAAAATTAGAAGAAGTCTTCTAATTTTGTTTACTTATAATGTGTAAAAATCGTAATTGTTTAAAATTAGTCCACTGTTTGTAGGTATATCATTATGCTATTTATTATACACTAGCGACCCGCCCCGGCTTCGCACGGGTGCTATGTATTATACTTACATATAAAACTTCTTGAATTACTCTATCTATTACAAAAAAACCGCACCAAAAGTCGTAGTTTTAAAGATCTAAGCATATCTACATAGGGACAGACAGCTGGAAGCGAATTAGTGATAGTGATCAGAAAAATCTCATTTAGTGAGTAGTGAACAGAAGCAGTATATAAATAACACACAAAACGAAGATTATTTATTTAAATAAAATTATCATAATTACAGTTCTGCACTTTTGAAACAATAGTACAAGAAATCAGCAACTGAAAATAAAGGGATATTATTGTTAACAAAAATAGAGTGACATTAAATTGCAACGGTTCAAACTCACGTATTTTTATCACAATAGGCGTGACATTTTTCGAGTGCATCGGGCAGTAATCGTCGGACAGACAGAGTGGTGTTGTCACCTTCGCGGCTCGGGCACCACGGGGCAACCGTTGCAATTTAATGGCACTCTATTTTGTTTACAATAATATCCCTTTATTTTCAGTTCTGTTTATTTAATCGTATGGAAAATTACAAGTTATACTGTGTGATGGTTTAAATTATTTAAAAAAAATAGAGTGTTTTAAAGTAGTCACATAATTGGTAGTTCTGTTTTAATTTGTCAGTATACCAATTTAGTGAAAATTAAAAGTACCATTACACTTATCTTTCTCAAATTTCAAGTAAATAAATAAATGTCATGAAAATTATCAGTAATAAGTAATAATTTTTAAACTTAATGTTACAGACGATTCGTGTTCGGTATAAGCTTTACGTTAATAACATCTAATGCAATCGTTTTCCATTTTTTATTTACTTCCTCCTTATCCTTACCCTGTGAAGGAATTCTCTAAAATTAGGTTGTTGCTATCAAAGTTACACAAGGTAAGGTAGAATAGTCCATTGAAACACTGAGCCTCGAGCAAACTACCATTCCGAATATTTCGACTTGTTTAAAAGATAGTTGGTGACATTGCAACACACATATGTGCTACCATGAGTTGCACGCAACTGTATTCAATAGCGACTGCATGCGGCGCTCAAAAGTATATTCATCTCGCTCCTACCTTTACTCAGGCAAGAGCGAGACGGACATAACCTGTGAACTATCAAATAAGTTGAAGAAGACGTTTAAAAAAAACTTACTTACACCTACTTATGATCAGTGTATCTATCAATAAGGAAAAGCTTTATCGAAGAGAGAAAAGTTGCTACACACAGGACTATGTAAGGTATATCGAAGTAGAAGCAAAATGTGTATGTACAGTCAACCAATTGGAATCCTAGGCCATTCTAGTCAAAATGACAAGCAATAAGAGATTACTTACATCTGACTTACTACCTATAGGGTCTCCATGACCATAGTCCTACCGGTCTTGGGTTCCAATTGGTTGACTGTACCTCGCGTGGCAAAAGAGGCCAAATAATTAACTGATCAAACACTATCTTCTAAAATAATGTATGTGACACACGGTCGGTCTCCTAACAAATTGTTTAAGATATTATAAAAGTATTGTCTCTACATATACAAGTTAGCGTTCCAATTTTAAACTTTAATTTTCACGATTACGTTGTCTATACAATATGTGAGTATAGTAATTTTACTCTTGTATTCTTTAAGACAGAAAACTAGCAATATCTCTAATTGCATCATTTCTATTTAGAACCTGCTTCGAAATCTTTAAGATGGTTAAAAGTCAAATACACTTCTAGTAGCCAAAACTCACAGTCTAAACACAGACAAATATAACTTTTTTGACAATAAAGTCAGAAGGAGTTAAAGGTCTGTCACGAGCTATCTAAAAACAAAATGAAATACGACCCCAGAATGAAGTGGCCGCGGCTGCGACATCTCCTACTAGTTACTCTTGCTAGTTTCACTGACACGAGGAGACTTATGACAAACAATCTTTTGATCTTCTCTAAGGAATACGAAAATGAAGCTCAACAGACATTAGTCTCAAGAGAGACTCATTTGAACTTTTAATTTACTTATACATTACAATTGTAAAGCACGAGTCAATCATTTATAAAAATGTAATAAATATTTTGATTTATGTTTTTTGTTTTTATTGACGTGATCGGGTAGCACAGTGGTTAGGGCGTCTGCCGCGAAAGCAGGAAGTCACTGGTTTGTTCCCAGCCCTGCTCACCGGGGGCCTTGGTCACTTTTTCTGTAGTAAGTAGGTATATGACATCTCTTTCAATTTATTATTTATAACTCCTATATTATCAAAGTCATAAATGCTACAACTAAATATTAAGTAAGTACTGCTATTGAGATTAAGGATGATTGAAAGATTGGTGAAATGGTGAGAGTGGTTGGACTGGTCGGTGAAACAAAAAACCCTATATCACCAGTAGCAGTTACGTTACTCCAAACGTAAAATGTGTTCATTTCAGTGAAAGGTACCACTTTGTCATGTCACAAAGATTCATTTAAAAATGATTCTTATCAACAATCGACAAAGTATAACGTTTTACTAAAAACACGCCCAACTGCTTGCATGTATTGCAACATATTAACATGATCAGTTCATTATAATGAGTTAACTAAATAGAAAAAAAGCAAATTCTACATATCTAATTATCGGGCCTTTGGTAACCTCAACTGTTTAAATACAAAATTAGCAATATTAGTAATCAACATCATAACAAAGCATTTCTTTTTTTTGGTCCCTTTTTTATTGTAATATTTTCTGGCAATTTTATGTCTACTGAAAATCACGAACTGTTTCCTTCACAAGAGAAAAGAAAGTGTCCAGTTGCCATACATTTTTCTTACTTTCTTTTTTGTACCCCATACAAACTGAGTATAAGTATGTAAAATGGTAACACAATGGGAAAAAATCTGAATGATTGAGTTGAGAACATTCCTTTAGGAAATAGTATATACTATCGCGAATTGCAAGGGCAGTTTATGAATGAATTCATTCATAAATTGCCCATACACTTATGAACGCGTGTGTACATTGTTGGCGAGGGACGGGTTTAAGCGATATACTGACGAGGTGGTTTCCGGGGCGAAGATAGCCGAGCTCAGGCAAGCCCTGTTTCCGCCGAGCGAGGCAGAGTACTTTTTCTCAAACATGTGTGGCCACCGGCGACCGGCAGCATGTGGGGCAAGATCCACGGGCCAGAAGGCCCGATATTTTTTCTAAGAGTAAAATGAACCATACAAATTATAGTCCGATCCGATGCGTCCGCGCTCCCACAGGCCGCGGACGCAATTAGAGAATTGGATACTTTAAGTCCTCTATTTGCGAACAAAATGCGACCATTTCTGAGCACGTTTGAGAAAAAGCTCTTTATTCGCAAGAAACATTTCCAGCGCGTATTTTCTGATTTAGTACAAACAAAGTTGCGCTTAATTTCTAAACTTATCAAGACTTATATCGCCGGGTTTTATCAACGGTGAAATAGCAAACGTCTCTTTCCCCTACGCAGCAAATGGGCATGCCATTATCACGTTCACGAATGAGGTAAGTACATAAACTGGATGTCTCTTGGGCAGCGTATACATATCGTGTCCACACGATAAGTACCTACAATCACATTATAGACCTGCATTAAGGAAAAATACTTAGGTGCTCGAACAGTGTAGGTACCTACCTACCTATAGTCTCTCGGATAAGTTTTTGATTCTTACACTTCAGATCGTAGTAAGTACTAAGTACTTAAGGAACACCACCTATTTAAAATAACTTTTCAGTGTCAAAAACTCAAAAAAGTGATTATGCTCCAGAATACCAGAATACTTACTACTTAATGAATTCGCACCCAAATTAAACCGGTACGAACTTCATTCTCTAAGTTAGGTATAGGTGTGGCTGGGTATACAAGATATATTCCGTACTAAGAAGGAGAATAGGCAAGTGCGTTTGTACGGATAATATATAACTTTAGGAGGTTACAAACAACAGAGGCTGTATTGAACATGATCTTTCGTTTGTTTCTGTCATTCCGATGCATCTTTAACTTTTCCATTGGCATTATCGATAAACTTCTGCCTTTTTGTGGAATAAATCAAATTAGTTTTTTTTTTTCATTTATTTCATGTTATAAAATCTACACAAATAACTGTAGGTGTAGGTAACATTAAAGGTGTGTTGTGTACAAAACGATTGCGTTAATAAAGATGAATTGGACTATCTTGGGTTGTGCTTAAGTAAGTATTATATGGAAGATTATTTCATCTTATTGGTTCTATTTTGATGTTGCATTCGTTTTGTTATAATCTCTCCGCCATTTGTCACCAAAGGTGTCAATGAGTTACACCATTGATTCGATATTTATAAACACCATTTTATTCTCTTCTCATTATGAACAGCCTGTAAACATACTACTGCTGGGTGCACGCCTTTGTTAATGTACACGCACGTTCAGAAGTGCACGGGCAATTTAATTTATTCATAAACTGCCCGTGCAATTTTGAACGCATGTGTACCTACATTAAGGTTTGACCACGCTAATCTGTCTACATTATCCCAATGTAGATTGGGGACTAAACTTTTTTTCGCAGATTTATGATTGTTTATTCTTCAAACTACTATGTATAGTCCCCAATAATAGTAATAATAAATGATATCTCCAAAAAAAAACACGATAAACTCATAGGTTTGAATCTGTCTTGAAAAGAGCATAGTAGGTAACTTACTTATAGTTAATGTAGTATCGCGTTCAAAATGTACAATTATCCATGCACTTTTGAACGCGTATGTACATTGATACGTACCAAGATTTAACCTGCTAAACAAATAAACCTTTCCGCAATATTAAAATACATTTCCACTTTTAGATATAAATTGAGTAATTATTAATTTATTTTAAAATTTATATCACGTAAAACAAAGTAGGTAAAGGGACATTCTCTCCCAGTCAACCATAGAGCTAAACAGAAATCCTTCAGGTGCAGTGAGAAAAAGCAAATGCCATTACTTTGACTTCAAAGCCCGGCCAGAATTAGTACGTACCTACTCTATAGTCACTACTTCTCTCAGAAGTCAATAAAATCCCTTCGAGAATTATCCGTTTAGGTATCTATAAACTGACAACGATCAAAATCTTCTATTGTTTTATATGATTTGGGGCTCTGGTACACTGAATCTATTTAAAAAAAAGCCTAACAATGCAGCGAGGAGATGCTGCCTATAGCCTAGCGTTAAAAAAATCTGGTAAAAAACCGTTTTTTTCCTAAACGTTTCGTTTTTATTCGGATTCTTTCAGAAAAAAACAACAAAAGTTTCCGCTCTAAATCAATGTATGTTAGGTCTCATTTACACCTATAAAGCTACATTGATAACACGAGGCAGAAACAATTGAAATGGTTGAAAAGAGTAACAGTGATAGTGACATTACTCGTATTAATTTCTGAAAAATCCGAAAAATACAGAAAAAACGAATGTGAAATGAAATACTTAAACATTTGATTTTTTTCCTTCGTCAGTGGCCTTTTTATTTTAGACTTAATTTTGCAGTGTATCGTCATTTAGTTAAAATTACTTGTTGTAATACTTATAATTTTTTTTTGTACTATTGAAACTTGTCGCATAAATAGGTATCTAACTGTAACCATTTCACTAGTAAGGAGTTTTATAAAAGCAACCCTTGCTGATGCAACACTGTCGCAACTCCAATAAGTCCAAGCACACAGCACACACCACAAACCCCAAACACTTGAGCAAAGCCGGCGCAAATCCTAGTATCCCATCAGCAACGCAAACACAGCCCTAGCGGTAGGGCTGGCGATTCGCGCCACTTCTTTTATTGAGTGCAGGGGGGCGTAATTGCGCGCCTGCATCTCGCCAGGAAACTCAGTTATAGGCATTTTGCGTATCGTTTTGTGTCGCCACTCCAGCCAGCTTCACCACGATTTAAACCACTAGCGACAACCCTATAAATTTACCCGCCTTCCTTTTCTAACACGTGTAAAATCTGATGCGCAAGAACGAGTTAGCGAGATATCATCGGGCTTTCAAGTTAGGGATGTGTGTCGTCTATCCTTATTAAATTGGTATCGCCGTCTTCTAGGTTTTGGAGCTCAAAGAATAACGTTGATTGCATAATGTGTATGTATATTTATGCTCACGTGCGTGGTTTGCGGTCGTTACTGAATAAGGACATTTGCAAGTGTGATGCGTTGTTGAGAAATTGTGTTTCCTTTGATTTTTCACTATTCGTTTGATGGGGGCATGTATTCTTAAATTAATTTTGAACTTCAATTTCCTTAATATGCAAATATTGGAGATGAATAGCTAAATTAAAACTAGCATAAGTTTTAATATCATTGTTTTTTTTGTCCAATATATTAGTTTGAGGGTTTGGTAAAACTTCCTTTAAGGGGCTGACAAAAGCCAAGTCAGCGCACACTCTCTATTTGTATATCTGTATTGTCTCTATCTCTATTTGTGTTGTAGCGAGATCGCACTATCACCGGCCGGCCTAATAGAGGAAATAATATGAAAACCGTTTTAAAAAACCGTGGACTATTTATAAAATCTAACTCGTTAGCGGCTTAGATATGAAAATAATTACATTGTAAGCCATCATAAGCCAAAGATATAAACACAGAACCGTTTAATGGTGAATTTAAGACCAATCTTTGCAATTATTTTAAATCGTGCCGGTTTCGTCAAATTTAAAATCTTCATCTACGGTTTTTGAAATTGGATAAATATTAAAATATATTTTTTGTAGTATTAAAACGGAGCATTTCTTTAAAAATGCTTTAAAAACATAAATAAGGTGTTGTTAGCCCCTTAAATGTTAAACAATTAAAATGTTAGTGTCCCAGTTATTATTTTTAACAAGATTTAAAGAAGCCAATATTCATCCACTTTTAGATGTGTTAAATTTAAAATTATATAAAATTAAACCACAATTAAACACATTTATTTTTTGGTATGAAATCTTATTATTTACTAACTACGTAGTAATTTAGAAAATATAAAACAAAACACACACACGCTGCGATCGTGGCCCAAAAATGGTCTGGCCGGAAGAACAGCGTTGACTCTCGGGTCGACATTATGCTGAGGCGAGACCATTTCGTGGTAATTTTTTGTATATTTGTCTCTTATATGTAATTGTATCTTAAATTTGCCACGAATAAATGATTTTTATTTGTATTTGTAAACACAACCAAGGAACGTGTAAACCAATTAATTTATTGATATATTTTTTTATCTCTATTCTGGACTATACAGTAGGTATGAATCCAAAGACATGATACAAAAAAATGTGTCATATTAAAATATTATGCACCTCCTTACAGTGGCACTAGAACTTTTTACTAGGAGAACCTTCCTAGGTTGTAATGGATAGGGTATTTGAAGTTATTTTCAAAAAATCTCCTGAAGCCTGGACCTTTACAGGAGTTCAAATACCCTGGATACTTTTCAGTGACGATGAGGACGGGACGGGATAAAATCACCTCAAGAATAAAAAATTAAATCTCATAAATCCCAAAAATATTTTTTATTGCTTCTAGATGTATAAAAGAAATGGTGACCTCTAACGAATTTATTATAATAAGGCTAATAAGCATTAGTCGGCCGCTTAGTCTAGTCGGTAGGTAGTGACCCTGCCTACGAACCAGGAGGTCCCAGGTTCGAATCCTGGTAGGGTATTTATTTGTATTATCATTATGTGTGTGTCATCTATATCTATTATATATATCATTGTCTAGTACGGTCGTCTAGAAGGTCACTTAACTATGTCACAAGGCCCTTTTTAGATATTTTTATGTACTTTATTTTAACATTCTTTTTTATTATAATTAGTAACTTGTAAGATAGATTTTTCTTTCATTTAATAAAATACTTCGCTATTCTGTAATATCAAATGGTTTCTGCCTTAGTCCCCCTGTATACCAGAAAACCATAACATAAGCAGTATACCTATCTAGCTAACCGATACGGATACGGTAACTGCATGTGGCGACGGCATTATGCAGCATACTAATGACAGAGGGCGTTGATTAAAAACCGCGAGGGCGGGGCAGCCCTGCACTAGGGCTGCCGCCATTTTTGATTTCTTTACTTTTTTGCGAGTGAAAGTTGAATTACGGCATTTCAAAAAAAAAATCAAAATAATTTATTTCCAGATAACCAAGATCCATGTTGTTAATATACATTAAAACTAGACTTACAACTAAATGTTAGTACTTAATTAGTTAGTACATACTTAATATTAGACACTGATTTAAAATTTAAACTCTAAATTTGATTTTGCAAGTTTAATTAATCCGAAAATTATCGGACAATCAAACCTGCTAGAAATCATGCTAAGGATGCTGTTGTTGCTGCCTCTCACTCTACCCACAAGTGATGCTACTTTTTTCCATTCTCCCATTCATTCCATTTTTTGCCATTTTCTTTTTTTTCATTTGCTTTTCTTTATAACATTTAAAACTTTCGCGATTTGAACACATATTTAAACATAATTATTAAACGGGTCTAACGCGAATTAACTTGTTTACCTTATTTACCGACGTTTCGACACAGGTTTCACTGGTCATGGTCGCGGCTGAACGTCGGTAAATAAGGTAAACAAGTTAATTCGCGTTAGACCCGTTTAATAATTATGTTTAAATATGTGCTTTTCTTTAGTTTTTTTAAATATTTAACTATTATAAACATAGAACGGGTATATCGCGAATTTAGTTAATTTACCTTTAGGTATATACCGACGTTTCAACACAGTTTCAAGTGTCATGGTCTCGGCTTGACTGATGAATCAGCGAAGTGTCAATGGCGATTTTGCTAGAAATGTTCGCCTACCTGGCGAAAAGACACAAACATACGGGTAGATAAAAAAAGTTTGGTCTACCCTTTTAGTAAATGTCAAGTCACTAAATTCGAAATAGACCTGCGTGCGTAGCCAACATGCCAATCGCTCACGCTTATCTACTAACGTATCGCAGCTACCTCTCTCTATCACTCTTCCTTATTAGTGTGACAATAACAGTTGCGTTTCGTTAGCGATTGAGCGTGAGCGATTGGCATCTTGGCTACGCACCCTGTTCTTTGTTTATAATAACGCGAAAGTTTGAGGTGTTATAAATATTTTACTAGATAACTACTACACTAGATGCATAAGGTACATTAGAATGATAGTCAACAATCAACACGTCTAAGCGAAGGGTCAAATTTACTAAACGAATTTTAATTCTGCTAAGACAAATACATTTTGAGAATACTTTAGCAGGTATACGACAAATACAGGTAAATGGTATTAAGACAAATACATTTTGAGTACAAAAATGGCGAGAAGTGTTGTTTCAAATAAGTAACAGGTTTTAAACTTATACTTAATATAAATACAAAGTACAATATTTCAGAGAACATGTTATTTTCTAGAGCTGTTGTGTGCTTTAGTTTGATTTTCTAAAATATTTAACTAGTTCTAGATGCATATACTGGAATGATGGTCAACAATCAACACATCTAAGCGTTGGGACCATTTTACTAAACGAATTTTAACTCTGCTAAGACAAATACATTTTGAGTAGGTTCTGAAATGGCGAGAAGTGTTGTTTCAAATATGTAACAGGCTTACAATTTTACAATATAAATATAAAGCACAATATTTCAGAGAACACGTTATTGGAATATCATATGTCTAGTTCTTACTTCGGGCGAAATACTTATTATAATTAAAAAAAACTTCCAAAATAAAAGGACGATAAATAATGCGGGATGATAAATAAAAAGGCGGCCGTGTTGGTCGCTAAATCCATGCAAATAAAAAAGCCTCCATTGCTTTCATTTAAAGACAAACTAAATCTTTATTTGTTCAAATAGTTATGGTTTAATAAATGAAGTAAATGGAATAAAGTACCTAAAAAGAAAGTAATTGAATAGTTATGGTTTAAAGTTTAAGTTCTTAATCTCATTTTACATAAGTTCAATTTTTTTAAAGTTTTTATAGCTATCAGCTAAATTTTATCGTCCCAGTTATTTGCGCGAAGTTGATAAAATTAATAGAATTATCGTAATAAGGGCCTTATTTTTGTGTTTTTAAATTTCCATACAAAAAGAAAATACGGAAATATATTCTAAATCATTATAAAAGCCAACATGTTTTTGTATTCACGCAAATGAAAAGCACGGTTATTGTTCAATAATATCTAAAAAACACAATAACTTTAGTATTAAAATGTGCTTGTGCAGACCGCATTAAAATTAAAACCGTTAAAAAGGATAGCGCATAAATTAATCATTAGATATCTCCACAATAATTTTATGACTTATTAATAGGTAGGTATTTACCTACATACATAAATATAAACCTATATGCATATTTGCATACATTGTGGTATATATTTGGTAATATTATAAGAATATAAAATATAAGTAGGTACCGTTTCGTACCCAGACGGTAACAAAATTGAAAATTCTAAGCTTCCGCTGTGTCCGTCTGTCAGGTTGTAGGTATCTCAAGAATCGTAATAGGTACCTAGACATTTGATATTTTCTCAAATATTGTTCTCATACTGCCCCTATATTTAACAATTATTTAAACAATTAATAGGTAATCATACGATAAATTGTATTGCAATCAGAAGTAAAAGAATAGACCACCAAACACGCCGCGCCGCAATAATCTTAAAATATCAAAGGCATCTAATAAGAAAATACAGGAGCACACATCGAATATTAATTATACATATTTAGTTCCTAAAATTAAACCATTTAGAAAAAAAGTTTTAAGTAAATAAACCTATAAACGTGCTAAATAAGCACACGGATACCGACAGTAAAAACGATTGAAAATGCTCCATAATAATTATTTATTAAATAATTCATTCAAATTAATTATATCGCTACAAATAAATAACATCTAAAATAAAATAGACTAAATTAATGTAGGTACAACATGTGTCCAAATATATTAATATTGGGAAACCTCAATTTCTTATGAATTTTCGACTAATGTTGGCCTACGTGCAATGAAGCCTTAATAAACAAATTAGAAACTAATTTATTTTTTAATGTTTATGAATTTTTATTACGAAGGTTTTTGAAGGTAGAGCAATGTTTAATTAACTAAAAATGTATCAGTTGTGGTATTTTATCGACAAGGCTTTCGAGTCGAGACAGGTAGATAATATTACCTATGTACTACTTTCAAGTAGGTATATAAAACCTAGATAGCATGACACACTACCTCATGAAAGGCATATTCTAAGACGAAACATCGACCTATTAGAGGCCAGCTAAAACTTAGCTAGGTTTTATTCTTGTAAATAATAAATATTACTTTTTTAATGATACCATCATTGCGTGAATTTAAATTCATCCGCGTTTATATGAATAGGGTAGGTATATAAATAAGTAGGTAAATATAATCTATTGAATACTTACCAATCAGTTAGTGATGACTTAAAGATCTTTTTCTGTAAATTTATTATCCCGCAACATTATCTGCTCAGAAAACTTTAAACACACAAATCACACTATATACGTACTGCAAAAACAAAACAACGACTTGCAGCCGACGCGCCGCCATTATAACTGGTCATTAGTTCCAAAAACAATAAAATCTCATTCAGCGGCGGCCATATTGGCTCCAATGGGCCAATAATTGGCGCGCGAGGCGGCTCAGCCAATCAGCGAGCGCGATTGGCATTCCAGATTCAAAATTAAACATTGAACTGCCAGGAAACCGTAATTAAACGCTATTGATTAGGGACTCGGGGCCCGACGGCAGACTGTTTCTGCACAATGAACCCTGATTATAATTGGGACCATTCAAAGGACAAAATGGAGTTAAATTTAAAATCGGCAGTCGCGTGAATAGGTTTTCAGATGATTAGGTGCTTTGAAAATGTGCCTACATTTTTATTTTATGGGAGTTCGAACTATAGTGTCACAAACCGATCATGTCAGTGCCAAGTACAAAAAAAATATAGGTAGGTAGGTAGTCGTCTCTTTTTTTAAACATTAATCCTAGCTTAAAAGAGCAGTATGATTTTCTCTGTCGCCACTAATAAGGACTAATATAATAAGGACTTTGTCAATTTTGTCGAAATCGTGTTACCTACTGACAACGTCTTCTCTCTTCTTCATCCTATTTAAACTATATATCTATCAACTTATTTCGATGCTAGTATTTTTTTTCCAGAACATAACCAGAAATTGGGAGAAATTTTTATTTTAATGATTGTTTTTATTCAACTTCTGATTTTTAAGGAACCGGGTATAGAAGTTATTGCACTATGAAAATAATTTTCTTTTACTGAAAACGTATTGGTGTCTTAATAATGATAAACAACCTAGACTTTGCCCGCGGCTTCGACCGCATAAAAGTCTTTAATCTTTGAACCCGGAATTCATCCCGTTAGACTGTTTCCTTTTTTATAATTCACACAATCATGTGAACTGAAAAATATGTTGAGGTACCTACTCTTTAAATATAAATATCTGAACACGCCTGTATTGTCAAGGCGTTAGAGTGCTTGTTCAGATATTTTGCACGCCTCGGACGCTCCAATATATCTGATGGCGACTGTACCTATGTAACGCGATGTGTTATATTAAGTATTTTAGAAGATAAAATTTCACATAGCAGCTTCTCTGCTTGTTCCATTATCCGTTCCATTTCGATCCGATTCGGGACGATCTGTCAGTTCCTATAGAAAGTATCACGTGATAGCTCGGAGCCCTCGGACGTCACGTGACTTTTTGTATAGAAACTGACAGATCGTCCCGTATCAGTGTGCTTAGTCAAGTTGCCAATCGCTCACGCTTGTATAACGTGTCGTAGCTACCTGTCTCTATCACTCTTCCTTATTAGTGTGACAGTGACAGTTACGTTTCGTTAGCGACTGAGCGTGAGCGATTGGCATCTTGGCTACGCACCCAGATCGGAAATCGGAACGGACTACTGTGAGTCATCCTTCATACGAGTACCTAAGCAAAAATAGCACGCTATATCTACCAGCGCTTGACTACCGATGCCCTTTTATGAAAACACTATCCGTGTCTGTAATTTATACTTACTTACGAGTAGGTATCTACCTAATAATTTGGCAACAGGTGAAAAAGCACTGAAATGTCCCTCATTTTGGTGTATATAACGGTGCAATTTTGCATGAATACAGACGAAGCAGCTAACAACTTTCCGAGCAGCATGCCACCACGAAAATCGAAAATTCAAAAAAAAAAAAACCTCTTTGTCACTTCAATATGTAAGCGCTAGTTTTTACGAAAGCGACTGCCATCAGACCCTTCAACCCGAAGGGAAAATTAGGCCTTATTAGAATTAGTCCTCACGATGTTTTTCCTTCACCGAAAAGCGATTGGTACTTAAAATGTATTAAATTATATTTCAGTAGGTGATCCGATAAAACGTACAGTCAAGTGTAAAAATATGGTGGTTCAAATCTTACTCAAAGATGGAGAAAAAAAATGAAAAAAGTTTATTGAACAAATGAATTAAATAATATGTCCCATAGCACCTTATGCCGGTGTAATAAGAGCGTAGTACTATATTTATAAGTCGATTATGACGAATCATATTTTTGCACTTGACTGTACGAGCCGGGGTTTGAACCCACGATCTTTGGATGAAAAGTCATATGTCTTACCCCTAGGCCACCAACCACTTTCACACGTTCTGATTCATCGCCGGACAACCACGTACATATGGTATAAATTGAAATCTTTTGGTCCATGATCTTGATCTATGACCGCTTATCTATCTATACATATAAAAGGGTGGATTTTTAAAATGTGATTTTTGCATCATTTTCCTGGGCAATTTTTTTTTTTAGATTTTGAGCAAAATGATATTGGATTATGAAACTCCATTAAAAATGAAGTAAAATGGTACATTAGGCACCTCTTTGATCTTAATAGTTTTGAAGTAATGAGCGATTGAAATAACTTGATCCAGGAAATGACGCCCATGCCAGGAAATGACGTATACTGTATAAGAAACAGTGGCATTCTGATGAAATAAAATTCTGATTGCTTCACAAATATGTGACTGAGTTTAGTAAAACGTCCCACTTTGTCGATTCTACATATTTAAGTACGGAGTTACTGGCAGTTTAGTGAAATATGGCAAAACCTACCGAAAATTGGCCTTCAATAAAAACTGAAGAAACATACTGTAATTAACCTTTTTAAGCCCCCAAGTTTAATGCCTAGCGTCTCACTTTGTCAAATACCTAAAAAAATCGTCGATATCATATTTGTGACTGTTTTTAAGAAAATTATCTACTTTATCGATGTGGAGTTATGAGTAGTGAGGTGTGATGTCTTTAGGTGCTATAGTTTTTTGTAACTTCAAATTTACAAAAGCGAAAAAGCGATAACTGAGAAAACGATGGCTGGATCTGAAAAATGCCTACTTTTGGAAAATAATTGATAAATTTTTTGTAAAAAAAATCTTGTATGTTTCATTACTAACATATGTTTTAAAATTTGTATTGGCTTGGCTTTTAAAGCGGACCCCTGGCTCCCTAAGTCATGAGGTCGGGGGACGGGAGGTCGGGGGACGGTGCGTAAATGCATTCTCCACTCCGTAACAAAAAAAAAGGCTCCCTGAGTCATGGCCATGGCATAAGCCGGAAAAACGCTGGGAAGAAGAAGAGAGCTTGGGAATATGTTACGTTGCTTATAGTCGTAGCCGCTGTCTACATATGCTTTATACAGCAATTTTGTTAAAATATATAAAAAAAAATATTTATGACATTTTTAACCGTAATATGCTTACGATATATGATAACTGTTAGTTTGGGTAAGGTAGTTACTATTGAACATAAATTTGATTCAGCGGTCATATAATTATCACCATTGAGGGCACGAGTCACCCAATGAAACTTATTTCAATTTGATACGACATAGTCCACGATCTCTTCCCAAATCTCCCTAGCCATGGTTTTACGTCTCATTTATGAAGTACGATATTGAACGAAAGTTTAACACTCTTTTCACCTCCTTTTCACACCTTGTTCCAAAACGATAAAAACACTTGTTGTAAACTCTTTGGATGCGTGTGCTATAAACTCCTTAACAGTGACATATGTTTGAATAGTGTTCATTTTCATAGAATATTTATTTTGATATGTCATATATTTTTACTCTCAATATAAAACCAGCTGCTGTTTTTGAAGTGACAGGGATCGATCTAGCCGGCCCTCTTTTTCTGCGGTCAGGAGGGAAGGTATGGATAATTTTATTCACCTGTGCGGTATATCGCGCCATACATTTAGAACTGACCAAATCTCTTACTACCGAAGCTTTTCTTATGGCCCTAAGAAGATTTATTGCCAGACGTGGGCGAGTAGACACAATTTACACCGATAATGGTACAAATTTCCACGGGGCTGATAATTTACTGAAGACTTTAGATTGGCAAGAGATTGCTGCTTACTCGAGCGTGAGAAGCATCAAATGGAAGTTCAGTCCTCCTGCTGCGCCTTGGTGGGGAGGATGGTGGGAGCGATTAATACGGTCCGTAAAGGAGCTTCTACGACGAAATTTAGGCAAAAGGACAGTCACGTACGAAGAATTGCTGACCTTACTTCATGAGTGCGAATCGCTAATAAACTCACGGCCGTTAACCTATATTGCGGACAACTCCGATAAATTAAATCCGATCACGCCGGCCTGCTTCACACAAGGACTACCTTCAAGTGAAACTCCAGACCTGGATCAGCTCGACCACGACTCGCTGAACCGACGACTCCGGTATCTGCATAAGTTACGGCAAGACTTGCGACAGCGTTTCAGAAACGAGTACTTGGGAATGCTGGTACAAAAGGGTAAGGAGAGGGACTCTGGTTTAAGGGTAGGCGATATAGTCTTGATAGAGACCGACGAAAAGCGTATAAAGTGGCCTTTAGGAAGGATAGTGCAAACTTACGACAGCAAGGATGGCAGCGCAAGAGTCGCTAAGGTGCGCACACAGTATGGCGAGTACACAAGGGCAATTCAGCGCCTGTACCCGCTAGAGGTGCAACCAAAGGACTTGGCATGAAGAAGATGTTTTGGGTCTCTGTCCCAAAGGTGGGAGGATGTTGTAAACTCTTTGGATGCGTGTGCTATAAACTCCTTAACAGTGACATATGTTTGAATAGTGTTCATTTTCATAGAATATTTATTTTGATATGTCATATATTTTTACTCTCAATATAAATGGCTAACAGTTTAGTTGTAGTTTTCTTTAGGCTGCTTCTTATCGTGATTTCTAACAACACTTATTTTTGGATTTTGACCAAAAACCTTTTCACATAAATTAATGTCTCTAGCTAAAAAAAAAAGCATTCTTCCGCCATACAAACTTTCAACACCCTGTTCACTTTTTAGGGGTGAAACTTTCCAAAACACTAAAAACACTTATTATTGTCTTTTGAAAAGAAACCTTTCAACCAAAATTAAAGTCTCTAGCAGAAACAGAAAACCTTACTTAAAATCAACATCCTTTTCACCGCTTTAGGGCTGGAATTTTCTAAATCGTTGAAATCACTTTAATTAAATTCGGATTTATTAGATAAGGATCTTTTTCATAAAGTTTGAAGTCCATAACTTAAACGGAAAGCCTTCCGCATTACAAACATTTAAGACATTTTTCACCCCTTCTGGGGTTGATTTTTCCAAAACGCAAAAATTACTTTTTTTGTATATTAATAACAAACCTTTGTACTAAGTTTTAAGTTTTTATCTAAAAAAAACTTTCTCCCGTACAAACTTTCAACCCCATTTTTACCCCCTTAGGAGATGAAATTTTCAAAATCCCTTCTTATTCCTTATCTTCGCTAAACACTTAACGTACTGTGAAAAATTCAGGGTCTTACGTTTAGTATTTAATCAGTAAATCAGGACTTTTCCGTTTATATGTATAGAAGATTTTGATATCATCCGACGAAAGACGTCATTTCCTGGTAGATTCGTCATTTTCCTGGGTCGGATACCAGGAAATGACGCCAGGAAATGACGTACAATTAATATATTTTACGATAACTGCAAAATTGTAAACAAAATGAATACGTGATCTAAACATATATAAGTACAAACAAACAAGCTATTCGACATTAAAAAATAATAAGATTTTAATTAATTTTAAATGCTTAAATAACTTTCCAAACATATGACGTTATGGGAGGACGAAAACGGATCGTGTAAAAGACTTACCTCGCAAGTCGCTTAAAATTCGTCAATTACACGTCCAATCACTATGATACCTACGAGCAACTATCTTACTTTATCCTAGCATCGCAAACATGGCCTCAGTACCTTCGATTAATCACTTATTAGCAGCTGTTTGCATGAAGTCGTTTTCTGGCTAAACGTGTGACACATATATCATGGCCGCCTGGCTTTCAAATAATATGTTTTTGGCAGCATATTGTATATAATATAATGCGCAATTAATCTAGCTTTCTAATGATGTCAAAAGTTTAAATGTAGGGTGTACAGATGTGAGGCAAAGCTACATTGTTCGAAGAAATCCGCAAGTGTGACACACCTCACAGACTTAGTGCGCCTAGTAATGAGAATTTTTGATATTTTTTATAAAGGTTCTGTTTATAATAACAATAAAGATAATATTGTGCCTCGTTATGTTTTCTTGTGTTAAACACATAGAAAATACATTTGAAGTAATTTTGTAATACATTTAGCGGTAATAGGCGTGTGACACCTAAAAATCGCTCTTTGAAAATCCACCCAAAAGGAAAAGTCCTGACTGACTGACTCACTGATCAACGCACAGCCGAAACTACTAAACGTATGATCCTGAAATTTTCACATTACGTTAAGTGTTTAACGAAGGTAACGAATAAGAAAGGGTTTTTAAAAAATCATCTTCTAAGGGGGTTAAATCGGGGTTGAAAGTTTGTATGGAAGACAGTTTTTTTTTTTAGATAGAGACTCAAAAGTTGGTGTATAGGTTTGTTATTAAAATACAAAAAAAGTAATTTTAGCGTTTTGGAAAAATCAACCCCAAAAGGGGTGAAAAGTGTGTTAAAAGTTTGTATGGCGGAAGCGTTTCCCTTTTAGTTATAGACTACAAACTTTGTGAAAAGAATCCTCATTAGGGTTTACAAAAAGTAATTTCAGCGATTTTGAAAATTCGACCCTTATAAGGGTGAAAAGGGTATTGAAAGTTTGTATGGCGGAAGGTTTTCTGTTTAGTTAGACACTATTTTATGTGTAAAGGTTTCTCATCAAAATACAAAAAAGGTGTTTTTATCTATACCTATATATAAAAAAAGAAACTGACTGACTGAATGACTGACTGACTGACTGACATCTCAACGCACAGCCCAAACCGCTGGTCCTAGAGATTCGAAATTTAGAACGTAGGTTCCTTATACAGTGTAAAGGTGCACCAGGAAAAGATTTTCCAAAATTCAACCCCTAAGGGGGTGATTTGGAAGTCCAAAATTTTTATGGGGAAACAAGATTAGTTGGCCTATTCCATTTGAAACTTTACAGGAGTATTTATAAAGATAAATGAGGTAGCAGGTGTTTCAAATTTTTTGAGAATTCAACCCATATAAGGGGGAAAAGGGGTGAAAAAGTAAAAAAAACAACATGGGTATCGTTTTATGGTTTATCGGGTCGCTGATTACAAAAACAACGACGATTTTAAAATCTAACATGGCGATTGTGAAATACCAACTTCCCTGTTGGGACGCGAGGGGGTCGAACTCTAAAAATATAAATATGGGTGTCGTTTTGTTGTTTATTTCTGGTTCTAAGGAATCCAAACTTAGCACTTAGGTTCCTTATAAGGTGTAGGGGTGCACAAAGAAAGGTGTTTTCAAAATTCACCTCCAAAGGGGGAGAAATGACGGTACAAACTATGTATGGGGAAACATGATTACTTAAACTATTTTATTCAAAACTACACAAGAGTGTTACTAAAGATAAATGAGTAAAGACGTGTATTTGATTTTTTGAGAATTAAACCTCTAAGAGGGGAAAAAGGGGTAACAAAGTCAAAAAACAACATGATTATCGTTTTTATGGTTTATCGGGTCGCTGAAATCAAAAACAACAACCATTTTAAAATCCAATGAGGTGGACGTAAGATACACCATCTTCCCTGTTGGGGTGCGATGGGGTTGAAATCTCAAAATATCAATATGAGTGTCCTTTTGTTGTTTATTTCTGTTTCTAGAATTTCAAATTTGGCACGTAGGTTTCTTATTAAGGTGTAAGTAAGGTGTAAGGCGTAGTAAGGTGTGCATTAAGAAAGGATTTTTCAGAATTCACCTTCTAATCGAGATAAGAAAGAAGATCCGAGAGGTTCTTTACAATTAATCTGGAGCCAACACTGCGAGAAAAGGCCGTCATCTGAAATTTCTTCAGTTATGATCTGATCGTGATGGGAATCAATATCTGAGAATCCGAAAGGTTCTTTCTAAGGAAACAGAAGTCAACATTGATCGTAATATGTACTCGGTTGGTACATATCAAAGGGTTCAAGAGGTTCTTTATAACGAATCAAAGCCGCCAACTGGGTGTTTAGCCAAGATGCCAATCGCTCACGCTCAGTCGCTAACGAAACGCTAACTGTCATTGTCACACTAATAAGGAAGAGTGATAGAGAGAGGTACCTACCATACGTTATTAAGCGTGAGCGATTGGCATCTTGGCTACGCACTCCGGATTTTGAAATTAAGTTACGGTTGAACATAATTTGTACGCGGGCGAAGCTGCGGTAAATAGCTTAGATTTTTTAGAATTCTCCTCTTAAAGATAAAGGGGTGAAGTGGGATTTGATTGTATATCGGGAAACAATATTTTTTTAGACTATTTTGTTCACAGGAGTATTTCTAACGAGAAATGAGTAAATAGGAGTACGAAATGGGGTGAAAAAGTCAACATGGGAAATATATACAGTAAGTGTAACTTACCTAACGACCTACCTCTACCTACCTTAAATCTAAAACAGGTCCTTGATCAGAATTGCGAAAAGGGGCTCCATCTTGAATTTATTGAGTTTTAATCCGACCTTGATAATAATCGGTATTTGGGGATCCGAGAGATTCCTCAGTAACGAATCTGTAGTATAAACTGCGAGATCCGGCCGCCATCTTGAATTATTTCGATTTTGATCCGATCGTGTTAAAATCGATTTCCGAGGATCCGTGAGGTTCTCTTTATGAATAATCTGAAGTTAAAACTGAGAAAAACGGCCATCGTCTAGAATTTCTTCAGTTATGATCCGATCGTGATGAAAATCGATATCCGAGGATCCGAAAGGTCCTTTCTAATGAACCACTAACGCCACCATCTTGAATTTATAGAGTTAAGTTCGTGATAAAGCTCGGTAGGCACATATACAAGGGTGCGAGAGGTTCTTTATAACAAATCAGAGGTCAAAATTGAGAAACAGCCGCCAACTTGAATTTTTCAGTTTGATCACATTTCCGACAACCATCCATTCCATTTAAATCCGTTCAGCCAAACGCAAGATTATAGCGGACAAACATACATATGTTCATACAAATATACGGGCTCAACTAAGAACCTCCTTATTTGTAGACGGTTGAAAATTACGTTTAGTACGCGGGCGAAGCCGCGGGTAAAAGCTAGTAATCTATAATTGAGTGCTAGATATAGTAGACCCCTATTACGGTGGTCCTCAATGACCAAGTGAAGCGTAAACTTGAGAGGCCTCCGGGCGCCCTGATTGCATAATGACGAGGCAAGGCACATTACTAGGCTGTATTGCATATAATGCCGGCAAATATTTAAAAAACCAAATATTTATTACTGTAAATCATTTTTCAATACTTACTATCCCCAAAATTCCTTTTTTTAAATACCTATTTATACATTAACCATAACGTAATTAAAGGATTTGAATTGGGAATTTGTTTCTTTTTTTACAATTGAGGGTGTGTCTGATGTTTTAATAATAAATGCCTTTATTTATTTATTAATACCTAGTTAGTTAGCAATAGCATATACCTGCCTACTAAAATTCCAAATTCATAGGCTACTGATGTACCTTTATATCCTATATAGGTACAGTTTTGGTCTTGGCCCCGGACCGAAGCTATTTGAGGATAGGACGAGCCTTTTCATACATAGAAAAAAGAATATTTATATTTCTCACTCTTTACCGCATTTCCGGATTAGAGCGAAAGGGATGCAGATACAAAAATTGGATTTTTCACGAAATTATGTCGCTGTGAATTGATTTAAGATCAAACTAGTATTTTTTTTCTTAGGTTTTGAGAAAATACCATTTCTGTAACCTTAACTAACAGTTCATGGTACCGTTCACATAAAAAAAACTAACCTTGACACCTTTCCGAGTGCACACTGGCACTAATAATGTTAAAAACGGTCAAAATTTATGAAAAACTTTAATTCGACAATAACTCAAAAACCGTGCCACTTTTACTGGGGTCATGTTAAGTTGGTTTGGTACGTCTTGACCTGGTCTACCTCCAGTGTCACTGTGACGTGTCATTTATGGAACACCCTGTATATAGGTATAACGTATAGAAATATGAACCCGTTTTAAAACATGAACCGCTGTATCAGTTGTTGAGATTGAGATACTCGCAGCTTTCATCTACGCAGTCGTATGTGGTAAGTACCTACCTGCATGGGTCTTAGAGAATAAAGTAGATTATTCATTATGCATATCAGTCTTGCCTGTAAAGGTGAAGAAGCCCTCGAAGGTCCTCGGGAGCCCTCGTCTGCGCAGCTCCCCTCGGAAGGAACTTCCTTTGATTACCAATGGATAAGAGTCGCGGTTGATTCGTAAAGAAGTGAACTTGAGCATATAAGTAGGTACAGTCAGCCTCAAACATATTTTAACCATTATTTCCTGTCCCAATATTATTTATTATTTTACTTATTTAACAGATTGCTAGCGCCTTCGTTCACTTGAATTTATTACCGCACTTCCAAACGCTTTATCATCCCCTCTGAGATTGACTCCCAAGAAAAAAAAGTATATACTTACTATGTTTTTACTGTGTCCAACTTTCAACTAATGCGCCTTTTATATTTTGCGTAAATTGTAATATTTGTAATGAACATTTATCCAATCTAAAAATGGCTGTTTTCTGGTCGTCGGTTTTAATTTTTAAAATATGGCTTCTTTGAACAATCTATAATTTAGGTAATATATTTCTGTCTTTCGAATGAGTTTCCTACTAAACTAATATGATATGACACAATATGACAAAACGCTCTAATGAACTATGCGCTTAATAGTCAGAGGATAGCTATGGAAATAGGTATGCAATTTTTAGAGCTACGAAAACCCTCTATAATTATTAATTAGTCCTGGCGCCTGGCAACCGCTCAGCGGTGGGTATGAGAATGGATGGTCAAATAAAGGGGTCAACATAATCATACAGTTTACAACCAAAGGCATTGTATTCAGTTATTCGCAACTACTAGTAATCTATAAGCACTAAGGATTGCAACGATGCAGACGGATTGTTTTTATAACTAAACTAAGGACAGCCTCGCGCAGATAACACCACATATGTGGTGTTATCTGCGCGAGGCTAGTCTGTTGTTAACGTCTGTTCACTAAGACGGTCTGAATATTAATGATCATGATTATAAACGCGGGATAGCGAGTAAAGAATAATGAGTGGGGCTCCGCTTGTGCGCTCCATTTTATGGGAGTGACCTCCCACCACAGGAATTCACAATCGGAAGTCAGTTCAACTGACAGGTCTACCAACTTAACAGCAGTGCTGCCAGCCTCACACCGACCACACCCAAGTTAACCACTTGACGTTTCCGTTTCCGTAAATGAAGTTAATAAACGATATCAAAGTAGTTCTTCAAACGGCCATCACAGCGCTTGCGTTTCGTAGTCAATCGAAGTCTCGTATTAATTAATGACTTCTGTCTCCGACATGTAAGTATTTATTTATTTAGCTATATTAGTGAATTTTTATTGAAAAAAGTTTTATCGCGTAGGTATATAGTATTCACGAAAAAGTTAAAGTTTTGGGTCTCATACTACTTAAAATTAAGAGCAGCGTCATTCCTACATTTAACAGTTAATTAAAATTAATAATTTAAGTCGTAAGTAGTATTTTTCAAACGCGTAAGGCTACTTAAAAACCACTTTATTATATCATAATTATATTGAAATGCAATGATTAACTGGTCTCTAGCCTTCCTTCTGTCTTCTACATACACCGGTCTTGAGCAATTATTAATAAAAAAGATTAGATTAGTATTCATAATGATCCGATTTTTTTTAATTTTGAGAAATCAAAAACAGTAAGCAAACCGCCTCAGGTGTTATGACAAATCGGCATTAAAACCGTCCGTGACATCGGCGTTAAACAACACGGATTAGTCTCAGTTCGGTAACAAGCGTCGCTCATTAGCGCTTAACGAGCGACGCCCCGATACCGGCAATCTACACAGGGTGATCGAAGCGATTTGACTTGCTTAATCTGATAAAAATTAATCTATGAAGGCCAATACCGGCAACAGTATCTATGAACTCAGTATCAGTGTTAACCGTTGCAATTTAATATCAGTATGACTCATGAAAGTTCAAATTATATACTTAGTATCTATGAAAGCGGGAAAAATATCTGTCACTTTTATTTGTACCGTAATAAGAGCATGTCGCCTATTTTTGCGGCCTTTATAGCGTCGGATACTATTACCTCATCATCATCATCATCATCATTTCAGCCGAAAGACGTCCACTGCTGGACATAGGCCTCCCCCAAAGATTTCCACAATGACCGGTCCTGCGCCACCCGCATCCAGCGGACTCCTGCGACCTTCACCAGGTCATCAGTCCACCTTGCGGGGGGCCTACCCACGCTGCGCCTTCCGGTACGCGGTCGCCACTAGAGAACCTTTCCGCCCCAACGGCCATCGGTTCTACGTGCAATGTGCCCCGCCCACTGCATGCCACTTAAGTTTAGCGATTCGGAGAGCTATATCGGTTACTTTGGTTCTGCTGCGGATGGTCTTATTTCTGATACGATCTCGCAGAGAGACTCCTAGCATAGCTCTCTCCATTGCCCTTTGGGTGACTTTGAGCCTTCTTATGAGGCCCATTGTAAGCGACCACGTTTCAGTACCGTATGTCATCACTGGAAACACATACTGATCGAAGACTTTCGTCTTCAGGCACTGCGGAATATTGGACGAAAAGATGTGCTATTACCTGTACAAGGGATAATACTACAGAGAGTGAAATACTAGCAATTATATTTGTAGTTGCAGTCGTTTGATCGCATTGTTCGAAACCAACCATTTGATTAGAAACTTGTTAAGCCTACATCACACATCGGGTGGTTCCGTTTTGCCTCTTGCTCGCACCGCACCGAAGCAAAATTTAATGGCGCGAGCGAGAGGTAAAACGCAAATAGAAAGAATATTTAATAAAATAATTTGATTTGTTTCAACAAATATTTAACCCGCCCGCTCGTTGCGTGGATGACTTTTGAAAGATTACGGGTCACTTCTAGATGAGGTTATCTCGGGACCGGGATGGCGCACAAAAAGAGAGACATAGGCCAAACAACAAGCATAGGCTCAGCAATGGTCGAAAAACGACTGAAATTATGATGATGTTCATGATTCTGTTCTAACAAAAATTCAATAGATGTAAATGGCTAGGGAACGGGTGGGTTGGAAATCGTGTAATCGCGGAGTATATCGCCGGTCAATACCAAAAATTTGACATATTTTTCTGTAATAATTTTTGGTAGGTATTGAGCGGCGACGTACGTTTTACACTAAAAACGGAAACATCTCAACAAACTCATTGAGAGAAAATATGAGTATTATTAATAACCACGAATCGGCATCAACCTGTATCAGTGATTCGCAATACATTATGGTATAAAATAATTCGGTATCGGCGGAGGCGGCGAACGGCACGGAATCACGCACTGCCGGCACACAGCCCGCGGCGATGCGCAGGGTTGCCGCAAAGCACGGTTCTAGTGAAACACGGATAAATTTTGATCGTTAATTTAGGGTCAATTTTTTTAATCAGGGAAGATAAATATATTCTGAGTAGAATAAGCCCTAGCAAGACCTAGAAGAATAAGGTTTTCGGGATTTTTTTATCTCATGGTTGAATGATCACAGATCATACCTAAATTATTATCCAGTGGTAGTTTTTTAACTCATTTCCAGACATGTACCTTCCTATACAGGAAGCCACTTCTTTAAAATTTGAGTTCAGTGTTGTACAGTATACGCTCAAACAAATATCCAATATTGTGTCTCACTCATGCTACAATCCAATTGGTCTTCCCATATTTTTTTATCAATACTATAAGGCACATCTTGCAGTGTTTCAAAGACATCATTTAGTGACAACCCTGTCATTGTATCACTGAATTAGTTTTTACACAGTAACGAGCGAGTCAATCGCGGGGTGCGAGGGTGCGAGGAGGGGGGAACGAGGATCAACTTATAACGAGTTTGGACAAGTTGCTAATGAGTGGGAAGAGCGACAGCGCCTCTCGCATTCACACAACATAGGTTCAATGCAGTTCATTGACTTCGCCGATAGCTTGCCATCCATTTAAAAAAAAACACAAAAAACTTCGACGAATAGAGAACCTCTCCTTTTGTACTACTTTAGCACAATGCAGTTAATTGACTTGGCTGAACGCTTGTAGTATCCATTAAAAAAACATAAAAAACTTCGACGTATAGAGAACTTCTGCTTTTGTTTTTTGAAGTCGGTTAAAAATGTAATGTGATATTCAGACAGATACTAAAGTGATGCCATAAGTGCATGTTGTTATCGTTACTATAAGATGTAATTCGGGTTTCAGGTTTGGTTTCGATTGGGTGGAGTTTAACATTATAAATTGAATCAACGTAACGAGGATCAACTTATTATAATTATTTTTTCATGTTATCATTTTTTTTCAAAAGCGAGGTCGTTGACATGTACATCATAAATGGTAGGTAGTATATAGCGTTTTCCAATCT
Organism: Lathronympha strigana; assembly: GCA_949128165.1. NCBI lineage: Eukaryota > Metazoa > Arthropoda > Insecta > Lepidoptera > Tortricidae > Lathronympha > Lathronympha strigana. The sequence continues at coordinate 5,259,690 of OX421914.1, forward strand.
GAAGCAACGATGTGAAATTTACAACATACAGAATCAGGTGGTGCCGTACACAAAATTTTACAAATTATACGAACTTTACATAATATGTATTTATTTCGTAGCCCAATTATGAACAAAAATGTTTAGAAATCTCTCTGCCTCTTCGGGTTTTTTCAGCATATTAAAAAGCCCTACATATGATGTGATGCCAGTTTGCTTTTCTTTCTAACAATCACATAATTATAAAAGACGTATTATGAACCACTAAAACAAGTTACAAATATTTTAAAAACGCGACCCGAAGACGCAACACTACGACGCTACTCGTCCTACGAGCTTGGCTCGTAATACGAGCGTTTATCGCAGGGGCAATATCCTGTGTGTTATAGTTGTGTCGTGTGCGTGTCGCGGGGGCCGGGGCTAGTTGCGACAGTCGGGTGACACCGACGGGTAACACACTTGTCGGATGGTGTAAATCGTGTTAGAATGCCAAGGAAAGAATTGGTACAAATGCTATGAATGAACTTAAGAGTTTACTCCGAATATTGCAATTTTCTTCAAATTATATTTTTAAAACGCTCATGACTTTCTCTTTGCAATTTACGTAAATCATATTTTCCTTTGTTTGTTACCATAGTTCCCAATCTATGATTTAAAAAACGGACTCAAAAAATGTCTTTCTCCGGGACCACGGGGACAATGTCGCCCTTGAAACGTGGGAGGTTTCTTTTCAAAGTTTTTACACGATTAAGCCCCGTTATAGTAAATTTATAATGTGTGAAAATCTTGAAAGTTTAAATAAGTGTATCGTATAGGTACTTATTGTATTAGCTTTCGCTACTTCTGGTTTAGATGTTCATACAAAGATACTTAATTGTATCCTCCTTCTCAATTTATTGATTTTTTTTAACAAAATTGGCAATCCAATTACAGTTTATAGTAGTTTTTTCAAAACGGCGCCTTAAGACTACATTCGTAAACTAATGACATTGTCGTGCTGTATAAAGAGCAACCACAACGCGTTCCCAAACCCGAAAACGCAGTTATTACTCAATTTATCAAGAAAAATAAATGTAAATTATAAAAAGTACAAAAGATCATATTTTAATTCCAATGTTGACGAAGGGTTATATATAGAGAACCCTCCGTCAACATTGGAATTAAAATTTGATCAATCATATTTGAACATCTGGAATCAAAATAGCTAATCCAAACCTAGAACCAAAATGGGGGGTTAGCTTCAATATTCGCTGAAATTCAAACTCGAACGTCTCCTCCTCTCCTCATCAATGGCGTAGGTACGATTCATCTTTGACCTTTGACCTTTAAACTCATCCGCGTTTCCTTTTATGGGCGTCATCTCAACTGGCTTCCCACCCGTCACCGGAGAGCCTTCAGGATTCTCTGCACCCTTTTTTCTATTCTGTTTGAGCCTTCTGCTATCCAGGTGGGTACCACAAAAGTAAGTTCGTATTTGAAACCTCTCGGTTACGTCCTGAGTTGCACGTCTCGTATTCTCAAACTTTCGATCCCTGCTTACCGCACTGGTTTCATGAGTATACTTTTGCCGTGCAGGCAAGTTGTCATTGCATTTCTTATCCTCTTTATATAAGACAAGAGCGCCAAGCAAGTTTGCTGCTTAAGCACCTGCTTAAAGAAGAGTATGAATAGTGTCCATCATTATAGTACCTATAGTACACAGGGTGACCCACGCCTATGTCACATGGAGGGAAAGTACCTTAAATACCATATCTTGCAGAAAGAAGACTTTATTTTATTTTTAAAACTTAGTAAAACTGCATTCAAAGTTTTGTTTTCTTTATATATGGACAAAATTTATACATTTAGGTACCTACTTATCTCTTTATCATTTTATCATGCACTTAAATTATAATACTTACGTAAATGATGCGTACTTCTCAAGTGGGTACTGATTCATTAGTAATAGGTACTTACTTTAAAATGAAAATGTCAGTTGTATGTCCACACGGTAATGTCATTTTTCTGAACAAAATTTTACATCAAATGTAAAAATTCATAGTCTTCCTTTTGTTTCCGACACCTTGTTATTTACCAAAAAATAATTCTCACGCTGAAGCCTTTCTATCGGTATGACAAAGCTACATTTTTTTTCTCGTGTAGCGGTTCGGTTTCCGGTTTAACCATGAAATTATTTTAAAATCTATTAATGCAATTCAACTTGTTAAGCTATTGCATAGCTTCTATCGCGGGCCTTGAGCGCGGGGACCGAATCCAGAAATTCCGTAACGAAAAAAAACCTGACGCTCCCCACTCCGACGGACCGAAACCGACTTTATTCACTTTGTTACAAAGTTCTTTATCGGGGAAAGGATATATCTCCATACGAATGTCGCTAAGAGTCATATTCTATACAAAATATTGAGGACAGTAGCCCTTATTACCAGAGATACGGCGATGTCAAATGTCAAAATAAACACTATTATTTTTTCCCGCCAGAATCAAATATGTTAAATCGATTTTGTAATCGATGCATAATATACTGGCTGGATCGAATTAAAGGCAAAAGGCGCCTAATTTTTTATTTAGACTGCGAATCGTTTTGTTTTTTTAATCGATACCTTAGTGCAAATGCAAAGTCGTACTAAGTACCATTTTAAATTTGTGAATTTAGCACGTTAGTGCACAACGGAATAAAGTGGAAATTTCATTGGTATAAGAAATATTAGTACCTACAAAGAAGTAGAGTATCGAAATATGCCTTTGTCTTGTTTATCAAATATTTTCTATTGGTATATTAGATTTGTTCCTTATTGTGATAATCACAAAGGTGATATTGCTGCGTGCTGTAAATATTTTGTTTGTGGTGTTCGAAGACGATGATCACCGTATGTTTTTCGCCTATAAAAAAGCTCTCTTTCACTGCAGACGAAAATGTACCCAAATTTATTTTAAGTTTTTTTTGTTCAGTAGTGTCTTAAACAAACAGAAATTAAACTTAAGTAGGTACATATTTGTCACTACTGACGAAAGTGCACAAAAAATACAAAACTGTGTTTTTAGGAAATGAGTTGAAAAGTGACCAATGTGCCGGGATCCATTAAATCTATGTAAATATGATATGTTTAATGCTGTGATAAATTTGATAATAAATAAAATCACTAATAATGGTAACTTTGTAGCAGCCCGCTGTCTCCACAACCAAAGGCATGAACATGTATTGTATCCATGTCCTATAGACCTAAGTTGCTTATCCACGAATGTCATCTGATAATGATAATGCTATAAGTTCATGAAAAGACAAGTTGCATGGATAGTGCGACGGTGATTGCTGTCAAATGTGAGTAACTGTATAGAATTATCAGAAATTGTCATACAAAGGTGACAAACTGTTGTCTTATTACGTTACGCTATCCGTTTGGGATCTTATCCCAGAAGGGAGCGCACACTTTTGCCGCTTCGCCACCGCTAGAGTTTCGGCAGAGGGCTCCTGCTACGTGGGAAGTGCGAGTAATATGGGTGGTCGAAATTGTGCTAACGCATGTAACATCCCACACTGAACACCGCCCCGTTTTCCACAGCACCAGGGTCACTCCATCTTGCTATCAGTGCGGCTAAACCCAGTGGCTCCAGAACGGAATGAACACCCGCTGACTGAAGAGACCTCAGGACAATATCATTGAGGTCTTAGTGACGCGGAATCCAACCACTACAAATACGGCAACTCAATGTATATATGGCTGTCAACACCCACCATGCATTGTACAAGCGGATGACATACATACCTCATAGCGGGCCCAGGGGAGTACAATGGCCAAACGCAACGATTTTGCCTTTGCGCAAAGAACAATGTCACAAAGCCAGTACGGTTTTTATATTAAATATTGGACAAGGATAGTTTATAAATAAAATCAGATTTTTTTGTACGATTACTTTTCTAAAACGGCTTATTACTGAATATGCACAACTTGATGGATTAGGATGGCACTTATTACAGTTCTATCTATATGGCACTAATGGAACTAGGTATCGCCTATATCCCCGTTAAATTGATTTGATTAAAATTATTTTAACTTTGCGCAAAAACATTCTTAGATCATGGCATGCCATTAGTCTCATTAGATACATTTTACTTAATAATGGCATCAATTTTATTTTTGTTGTCTAGCAAACTGATCTTGCGTAGCGATGTTGTCACAAAACCAGCACGGTTTCTTCAATTACATTTTGGACAAATTTCCATGCGATGCTAATATTGTAAATTTGATGAACTATTATCTGTTACCAATTCACACTAAATTAAAAACGCTGAACGGATTAAGGTGAAATTTGGCATGGGGATGTTTTGACTCCTAGGAAAGGACAGAATAGTTTTTGTTATGAAAATCATCCTATATAGAGGTGCAAAGGGGAAGGAAGCAAGTGAAATAGTCAAATCTATAATTGCATGGGCAGTTTATGAATGAATTCTTTCATAAATTGCCCATGCACTTTTGAACGCCTGTGTAAATGCGAATAAAGGCCTCTGCCGATCCTATCATAAGATCGTCCTTGGTTGAGATGAGACATAATATATACCTAATGAAAGTTTATAATTATTATATGCGTGACGTAATTATTTTGGTATCCTCGCAATGTTTTTCTTCACTGGGAAGTTAGTTGTAATCAGGTACCGACTGACATTCTGTGGGTTAAATTCAGTGAGCTTAAGGCAGTGTTGTAAACCGTGATCAAAAACACTCGGCCTTGATTACTTATTTCATTGAAAGATAATTTATGTCAACTTGGACGTACTTTTTAGCATATCTACAGCGTATCCAGCCACTGAAAGATTAATATGTGGTCAAAGATACATACAGCTGTCACAAAAATGCTGGTGATTCGATTAAATGTGTAATCACTAATCAGTATCGAATTGTGGTTAGGAGAATAAATAAACAAAAAATGTTTGACAAAAAAAACATTTAGTCCTATTTTTTCCAAATCAGATTACAATATTGATCACCAGCATTTTTGGTATATCCTGAATTATTAACGAGAACAAAGAATAACAGGTTACTGTAGTTGCAAGTTAGTTGTTTGTTTTATACGGCCCCGGAATTTAATTAGCAATTTACAGTTCAAGTCAATTTGGTATTTAATACTTATGGTAATAAAAATACACTACCAAACATTATAATACTGCGCAGACGAAGTCGCGCTAGTAATTGCATAAGTTGATACAAAATGATATGCAATAGCTTTACCGCGGCAGTCCCCGAGTGCCACACGTATTTTTTTTTTAAATCGAAATAATATCTTCTTTAATAATTTCTTCTTCTTTCAGTAAAATGTTCATTTACAATATTCAAGGTAAGTAGGTACTTTTCCTCCATGTGGCATTGCCGACGCAATAAATATTGTCCATACAATTTTTTTTAAATAAAATGATTTCTTCTTTCAGCAAAATACCTACGCTATCTATGATATTTAACGTACTTTCCCTCCATGTGGCATAGACGTGGGACGCCCTGTTGTATACGTAGGAAATATGTAGTATATTATATTATTTGATTTCTATATTTTATATATAACGTTTTTCAGTTCACTTTGCAATTATTTCAAATAATGTTACCTTAATTCTCCCTTAACGGTCTTTCGTAACGGTGAATACATCACTCACCTTCGGTTTGCCGACGACATCGTAGTCATGGCAAAGTCGATGGAGGAACTCAGCACGATGCTCGATGACCTCAACCGAGTTTCTCAACGGGTAGGCTTGAAAATGAACATGGACAAGACGAAACTTATGTCAAATGCCAATGTTATGCCCATCCCAGTCTCTGTTGAAAGTTCGGTACTCGAAGTTGATTATCAAGCTGAAGTGGCAGTGGGCAGGCCACATTGCACGCAGAGCAGATGGCCGATAGGGTCGAAAAGTGCTCGGGTGGAGACCACGGCTTAGCAAACGCAGCGTAGGACGTCCACCCACAAGATGGACGTCGTCGGGAGACGCTGGATTCAGGTCGCTTCCAACCGGTACATATGGAGGTCTAAAGGGGGGGCCTACATATGTTCAGCAGTGGACATCTTTTGGCTGAGATGATGATGATGATGATGATGATGAATTCTCCCTTCGCACCATTTTATTCATGTCTCTATTGTCTATAGTGTACAAGTTTTTGATGGGTCGGCGTCGCGCATGATATGACACGGAGTTGCAGGCGTCCATAGTTTAAGGTGACTGTTGTCCATTAGATAGTTTTTTTTTTGCAAACCACTAGTTTTTATACTAATAAAAACCAGTGGTTTGCACGGAATGTGAACTCGAGATCCCTACGACAACCCCTTGACCGCTTTGGCTCATATTCGAACTTAAAAAATATATTTATCTCATGTAACCACCTTATAAATTTCGCTTAACGATATGTGCACTACAAATAGCTTTTAACATGTAAGCTATTTTATTATTATTTATACTACGACGGTGACAAACAAGTATACGGCCCGCCTGATGGTAAGCGCTCACCATAGCCTATGGACACTCGCAACACCAGGGGTGTTACATGCGCGTTGCCGACCCTTTAAAAAAAGGAGGATTCGCTGTGTTTACAGCTAAACGGGCTAAGGGCTTTGCTCCGTGGGTCCTCAGCTGTCAACACAGCGAATCCTCTTGGAGCTCTGGCGACCTTACTCACCAACAGAAACACAACACTATGAGTAGGGTCTAGTGATATTTAACTGCGGTTTTCTGTAAGGTGGAGGTACTTCCCCAGATGGGCTCTGCTCCAGATTTGAGCGAGACGACATTCTTTGTGCTGTGCCCTACCACACTAAACGATATGCATCCGCTGTGCCCATACCTCTCTCAAAATATTTATTTTTGACTGTGTTTATCTCGGGACACCCGTGCCCTCAACAAGTCTTTTTCTCGAAGCAGTTCAGGCGATTTCCAACCTCCTGTAATTTTCCACTGGTTAAAACTTGAACCCTGAATTTTCAGGGACGTGTTGGTTATCTACTTTGGCTATGGACTTTCCGACATTTTGTTAACACACGATACTAAAATAATGTTGCCAATACACATTTTTTTTCTACTAACAGTCAAAATGTAATGTAACCATTTTACATTAAAAATCCCCCGAATGATGTACTACTGTAGTCCACAGATTTTTTATTTGTGTATGTTTATCCCCGTAAACAACATCAAATTAAGGATTATGTGAGAGCACCGACTGTACTAATAAAATAAGAGTAGTCGGAATCGTACCTATTTGTATTGTGTTAAACACAGCATATTACCAACCTATATGTATATTTACCTAAGTCTTAATTTATAGATTGGGGATCAATTAATCAGGTATATAGGAAACAATGAGGTATATAATATGCAAGTACATTTATGTAATGTCATTCATTAAAAATATTTGTTAATAAATATCCTGTTTACTAATATATCACCGAAAATTGTATGGCAAATTATCACTTCTCAAACAACTTTCCCATATTTTCATTTCGCCGTAAGATCCGTTGCCAACTGTAATGTTTCGCGTATCTTTAACAGTACCATATTCAAACCTAACATAAGTAGGTAGGTTTTCGCCAATGATTCACTTGGCATAGTTACTACCTATACCTATGAAAAGTAGGTTGACAAGTATTCGGCGAAATGAAATTACGTGAAAAGGAAGAATACCACCAGAATAGGAGTCTTCACTCCCCAAGACTACCTATAACAAATCATTTCACTCAATACTCAATACTACTCAATAAGTAGGAAGTTAGAATGAAGAGTAACCCTGACGAACCCGTTCTTCAAGTTGCTTCCATGAAGGAAGGGAATCCATCAGCTGGATGAAGCATGAGGGAATATCTTCGACAAATCAACTTATCTACCCTTTGTTTCCTCGCAATCATTAGAGCCGTTTTCAAGTTTCCTGAAATAAATATAGGTATGTAAGTATAAATATATATACCACTAGAACAATTGCTCGTTTTAAATACGGAAGAATTAATTCACAATAATCGTGAATAAATATGATCATCATCAGTGATCAGAATTGAGTGAGTTAAATTGGGCTATTCCCAAGTAAGTACTTATAAAATTTAGGTTATTGAACCACCAAATAAGTTGTTGGTAACTACTGAGAATAATCCACTTTGACTCACCCAATTCCGATACCTAATCATCATAGAGAGACCCTTGTGCACGTTGTATGGGTCCTAAAATTCAATAAGATACCTACCTACTTTAGTCATTTAGTGGTAAATGGTTATTTAATTTTTCTCTTCTAATATTTTACCTCAATCATCATTAGGCTCGTCGAACGTTAGCGAAACTTACTTAGTACTTTTGTGGTGTATTTACAATAATACCTATTACCCAAATCATTATACACAAACAGCATTATCCTTCAGAATCAGATAATACTTAACTACCGCGCTGAAGAAAATAATTACATGAAGGGTGGAGGTGGCGAGGGCGAAATTCATTTGCGGCTCTCGGCACGCAATCTCATTTGTAGCGGTTTGAAAAACCAGTAATTGTACTTCTACGTGCTGAGTAACGTACCTACAGATGTGGAAACAGACAATGAGGGCTGGGAACTGGTTAGTTTGGGTTAGAGATACTTACTTGTTAGGTTCTAAGGATTTTTCATTGTACTGAATCCATCTTACACAATAAGTGATAATCACGCTCTCACTAGGTACACATGCGTTCAGAAGTGCATGGGCAATTTGTGAATGAATTCATTCATAATCATAAACTGCCCATGCAGTACGTCGAAGCGCCAAAATATCTTGACTGAAATAAGTGTTCATTAACAACCTGCTAATTCGTTTTTATTTAAGGCCGTTTTAGCCAAGCCTAATCGGAAGTGACAAATTAGAAGAGTAAAGCAACGCACACAATCGTAGAACGAATTTTGAGCGTTGCATTGCAAGGATTTTAAGACTACTGACTACTTACAAATAACATTGTCTCTGATATTTTTGCAGCCTTCATAGCGAAATTTACTATTGCTGCAGACTGCTATCCTTGATGTAATTATAAAGTGCAATCGTTTAGGTATTGAAATAGAATAGGAATGAGAATGTCATGATTACAAAGTACTTGTACTAAGTAGTCAAGTATCCGGTATTGTTGGTCCCACTGCAAGTTCGTTTTTTCATAATTTAATTGTAAAATAGAACTAAGTACATAGGTATATATTATTATTTAAAATGCCTAGATGTGAGAATACCTAAGAATGTTTCTATGTCAATTAAAATTATGTAAGTATTTAACTTCAGTGCCGCGGTACTTGTACGTAACACTTTGTTTTTATACAAGTGTAGTTTTAGTATATAAGTACCTACATACAATTGCATGGGATCTGGGGCCTTACCTTGACGTCTTAACGCGATTCAGTTTACGACCTAAACTGAGTCGCTTCCATACAACTGAGCCTAAACTGAACCTAAACTGAATCGCGTTAAGACGACATGGTAAGGCCCCTGGTGATACTCTATCTACCAAATACTAGGCTATGAATTGAGTGTCATCGCTAGGATAGGTTACCTACCTAGTATAATAAAGGTTAGGCTACTATAAGAAACATGAAGACCTAAGAACTTAGTTTCTTTCAAGCACGAGATTTCATGGAAAATTAAAAGGTACCTTTCATAGAAGGATCCTTAGTTAAATACCCACTCCAGAGGGACGAGTGACGCCGCGAGCAAAAGGATACCCTTTCTCAGTCTGAGCATCACAAACACTCACAGCCCTTTCCAAACCCTTTACAATATATACCTTATCGCGCTGTAGTAAGGGCTACCCCGCCGCTGCTGACGGTCCAAGATGGCCGCGTATTTACCCGTCCCCTCTATGTAAACATCCATAAAAAAGTGCTTTACTATTTGCATTCATATCTAAAGAAAACATACATGCTAAATATTGCGAATGTAATTCCAACAAAACCTCCCCACCAAAACTCCACCTTAAGTCTACGGCAATACGATTCAAAGTCGATTTACAACGTCGCCTGTTTGAATGCACATTGTGTTTGAATGCGTGTGTTCCCTCCCGCTCACACTCTGGTGCAGGGATATGCGGTCTCGCTCTTGTAGTGAGTAAAAGGTGGTGTGATTGAGACGTAACTGCCAACTGCCACTGGTCCCATTATACACCTCGAGAATAGTAAACACGCATAGGGATGTGCGCTGTCGAGTGTCGATCTTTCGCGATAATCATGGATGCCTAAAACACTAGAAAAATAAAATTACCTAGTTTGACCTTCAATTCGTTGATTTGGTTCATTTTTTTGTCTATAATTTTATCAACGGTGTTTGTTCGCAATATATTTTTATTAAACCTAAGTTGTTTGTATTACTACTTTGTAGGTTGAGGTTTGAAAGTTTCGATATTTGTTACCTATTTACATGCACATATTTGAATTTAACATAAAAAAGTGAACCAGAATTTTGGGTAGTGTGCTGCATACCGACATAAATTTAATGATCATGTAATGAAATAAAAATTCAGAAGATAGGTTACAGACTATGGGAATATCGTAATTTAATTATTTAAGTATGTTGAAAATACTTTATATCTGTAGTTAAGGTATATAACCAGAATGATAAAATAAAATTGCTATCCAATTTCACTGAAGTGAAGCACTAAATAAATAGACCTACCCAGTTTAATATAATAATATCATCCAATTTAAAATAAAAGTTCTCAGAACAACAAAACATCATATAATAATTAGGTATTAGGCAATAAAATATAACATGCATATAAATTTTGCAGAGTAAGTATGCTACATTAAAATAGTACCTATAGTTACAAGTAAAACTGCTATTTTCTGTATTTATTTATTAGCCTATTGATTATAATAGATCGTAACAGTTCACTAAAAATCGTTACAAAAATACAGCTGTCTACTAACAAAATAAACCTAAACATAAAAAGTTATATCGTCTCTAGCACTCTCTTCCATTCACTCAACATCCCTGTTATACTGTCCGCAAATACGTCACACTGTAGCAAATGTGCAAGTACGGAATTGAGGATAGCAGCAGTTCCGCTTTTAATCTCGAGGAATCAGGGAGTGTAAGAAGGTATACGTTTGAAATTGATGGGGAATTTTAGTTTGCATACTTACATATACTTATACCATTATGGATCGTCAATCGTTATAACTAATGAATACTTGTTCCTATCCTACCACGGTTTTTATTACCATAACCCGTGAACATAGTAATACCTACGGTAAGAACCCATATTTATTCATCATCATGATTTATGATTTCAAACAACCGCGATAGTTTAAAAAAGTGTTAGTCAATTAAAAAACACTTAATTTTTCTTTTAACCTCTGGCACTTAAGGATTTCTATAACATCGATACTTACCGCATCCCTAGTCCTCGCGCTCACCCATCCATAACTAATAGTTGGAGAGTCCCCGTGCCGCGGCGACCAATCGCGCCAGTCCGCGCGCCGCCTCGACCAATCACAGCTCCGCTTTCCAGAAAAGAATCTCAAAAATTATGCCAGCGACTTTCCAGCCCTGGGCTCTAGGTCGCGGTTTCCACACAAACTTTTTATGCAACTCGCTGCACTTCAAATGAACCTTATTGTCAAGTCATAGGTATCAAATTAGAGTTTAAATGAGTATATTTTTTAATGTGCTTTTATGAAGGTAGGGTGATTGTAATTGCTATTGCAAATGGCGTCGTAGGGCTGGTTAATCAAATATCAGAATGGATCGAAGTATTATTAGATGATGGGTCGGAGAAGCGCAATCTGGGGGAGTCGACCTCTAGGGTGAGTAGGATGATTACATCAAAAGATTACTTAGTAGCAGAAATAAAAATAAAGTTATTTTATCTCGGCTCAAAAAAGATATGCCATAAATTATCAGGTAGGTATTTCATTCGCAGACAGCAGTAACCTACATAATTACTACGATTAAATACAAAATAATTCAGATGTGATACCGAAGTGAAATTTAATTCGAGCTCTGGAAAACATTGGTTAAATCTCGATCCATCCAGCAATCGAGATTTCAAACCGATGAAATTGAATCTCAAAAATATGCTCGAGAATCTCGAGATCTCGCGAGAGCGGAATGCCAAATGTGAAGGCACTGGCTACCGGACTGCAATTTTAATAATGACAATCAAAGCTGTCTGTCCTCACAAAAATCTTGTCATCAGCGCGTCTTTTGTGTTCTCAATAATCCTTGTGAATGAATCGACACCTGTCAATGAACAATGGCTCGAGTGGTCAGCTGCAGGTACCTATTTTACAAAATTAGCCTACTATCAACCTTCCTGCAAGGAGATACGGTCTACCACAGATTAATCATACCGCTAAGTACCCATTATAAGGAGATTGAAAATCGGCAAGTCATTGCAAGTTGCACTTTTGTCGGTTGAATGACTATTATTGTTTGACAAAGAGCGGACAATCAAATAAAATATTTCTACTTTTATGAAGGCTTATTGTTGATATAAGATATGCTAGATTGTACTTACAAAAGGCGAACACGATTTATTGAATGTCGTTTTTAATGTGTTGAAATGAGATCGAAGACATTAGTTGGTATATCATTGTTATTGTGTATAGCAGTAGTACTCAAATGTTACCAATCTGAACCTCTTTCTAGGTGTACAAACCACAATACAGAACTTAAGGAGTAAAGAGAAACTCTGAGTGGAAGAGTCTTGTGAGTAAAAATACGGATGTACCTATGCAAGTTACCTACTTAAAAATATGTCCCATATAGATACATAAGTGCTATGTGTCTTTTTTAAGTACCATTATGCTTGCAACCATAATTTACACTTGACTGTAGGTACATGAGTTGTCGGAAAACGCAGCGTAGGACGTCCACCGACGAGGTGGACCGATGATCTGGTTAAAGCCGTGGGGTCACGGTGGATGCAGGTTGCTTCCAACCGTAACACGTGGAGATCCATGGGGGAGGCCTATGTCCAACAGTGGGCGTACTACGGCTGATATGATGATGATGATGACATGAGTTGTCTTGATAATATCTAGTAAATGTAAAATACCATATTGACTTTTGCAACTGTATTGTTAAATTTTTTTTTTTTTTTTTTTTTTTTTATTGTTAAATTCACTTTTCAGAAATCATTTGTGATATAATCAAATTGAAACATAAATAAAAGATTGTACGAGATAAGTACTCTAAAGGCTATAAGATGTCACATTCGCATAGCGTCGATTCATCCTTTGACAGTGGCTCAACAATTTCTTATTATTGTTTGGGGAGGATTATTGATGTCATCTGAGAGTCTTGTGTCCTTACCACGAGTATTGTTGTTGTAAACGATGTCTCGTTTACGTCTCCTTATCTACAGATGCATCTCGCTTCCACCAGCAAGAGGAAGCGAGATACACTAACAGTAGACAGAAAAGAAAAGTCGAAAAATTCATAACCTCGGGCGAACCAACCTGTGTTATTGTTTTTAATATTTTTGTATGTACCTATTACCTAAGTAGTTTGCACGAGTAACTTTTTTGATTGACGGGGAGAATTCGCATTCCCTGTAAAAACGAGTGCTGTAAAGGGCTCGAAACGTAGGGTCATGTTAATAAACGCAATGAATCCGTTCTAAAGTATTTAATTTCAATGAACAACAATCGAGCAAACAGAAGACTTATTCGCTAAAAGCTTATTCGATAAATATTTCAAATAAAATGAGGTATTTACTAAGTCAGTTAAGATTCCGGTATACTTTTTAAGTTACTTAACATAATTTCTAATTTAATATTTCATGAGAATAAAGATGCAAAAATAAATTTAATTTAATGCCTAATTAACGTGTATGTAAATAACGTGTATAAAAAACAAATAATAAAAATCGAGTTAAAATATTGTATGAATTAAAACTACCTACTTCGCAAAACAAGCTCTATGTAACCTATATTTATCTTTTTTTATACCAATAATTATTATAACGAGTTTTACTTTACAAAGAATAGGTAAGTACCAGACTCTTAAGATGTTTCCACCTAATTTTACAATAAGTACTCGTAGTTACTGCATTCTAGTATCTTCCGCTGAGAAGGCCGCAAAAATAAGTAAAACGATCTTATGGCTGTACAAATAAGATTATGTCAGTCAGAAATGTATGCGCCCTCGGAGCAGGAGGTATAGAAGAAATTTAAAACCGTTCTGACATACGCAGATACACCCATAAACACATTCAATTCATTCATTACCTTAACAATTTTATCAACCCTTCATTGTTTCGCCCACCATCAATAGACTTCCGAACAAACAACCGATCACCGGATCCGTTCGATTTGTTTTGATCGACGCCAAATCGAAGACGCTATCCGATACTTCCTGCGTATTGATTGAAGAAAGCAGACATTGCACAGCGCAAGCGAACCAAAATACCAGTACGACCCAATTTAATTAGATCTCAAGATTTTTATGTGAAAGTGATGCTTAATAAACTCTTAATCACATTTCGTGAAGTGCACATGTACACAGTCACGTTCAAAATTGAATGGAAAAATTATGTGACAACTCATCCATAATTTACCCTTGTAGTTTTGAACCTGATAGGGTCCAGGGCCCGTAATTTTCATACCGATGACAGACAAATGATACAAACATCATGTTTTAGGTTTTACGTTTGAAAGAATAATGCTGTCATTGAATAGTGTTAAAACTATTACGTTCGACGTTAGAATCGAACGTTGTCAGACTTTATCTGTCAATAACTCATTCCCTATTACAACATCCTGTGTGTTTGTATACGTCATTATGTACGTTATGATAAAATTTTATGGAACGTGTATTTTTTTCCTGTTTCGAAGTTGTTTTCAAAAAACCATGAAACCCATGCTCCGAGATTATACCTAACACTCGATGAATCCTAAGTATTATTTATTTTGTAATTTTTATATCGTTAACGTGGATGCAACTGACATCAATCCATCTCTGATGAAGCCATCAAATCCATGGATATCCAATGCTCTATTAGCAATCGTAATTAATATCACTCTGATGACATCTCAGGTGTTAGCTGTCACGATAACGTCAACCCATTCATTGATTAGTGTTCATTCATTACGGGATGAATGAACGATTGAACGAATTATCCGTCAATGCTTCTATTTGATGTTTAAGTTTGCAACCGTTTGTTTTATGAGTGGTTTTTTAGTAAATTGTTCTTGACTGGGAATAAAAGTTGGTAAAAAGGGATGGGACAAACGTTTGGGAAAAGGGTAAGCGGATAATGCTTCTCGTAGAACTTTAATTATAAAGGCGATGTTATAAGCACAAACAAAATTTGCTTTATATTAATACATACATCTTAGGGATACCTTATTCTATCATCAAATCAGCTTGACGACACCGTAACTACCTATGATTGCCTTTTTTTTTCAAACGTACGTAGGTTCCATTCCTAAAATTTCTGTTTTTTCGGACACAAGAAAATAGGTTAGTTTTAAAATAATCTGACAAATACTGGGACGGGTAAAACTAAATAAAAACCTATTACAACCAACGTGTATAAACTTGTGTTCAGCGTATGTCAATACTTCGTAGACGCATTGACTGCCCGCCCTAAAACAAAGCCCACACGTAGAGCCTGCTACGGCCGGTGGCTACGTCTCGCGTAGCGCGCTACAGACGTAGCCAAGTTTACTGAAACAATACTCGTACCACCATTGCAGTGAAATTCTGCAGCGGATAATGTATAGATTACACAATACAAGTTCCAGGTATAATTTTTTCGATAATTACATGCAATTTTTGTAATGATAAATAAAAACGCATTCAATTATGATGTAGTATGATGTGTAGTAGTGTAGTATGATGATTGGCCAATTTATGGATGAATTCATTCATAAACTGCCCATGCAATATTGAACGCGTGTGTACCCACAATAATCTTTATGAGTTCATTCTCGTTTACGAATTCATAGACTAGTACCCATGCTTTAGTATTTAGTAGGATATAGGTACCTACTAAACATATTCGTTTTTAAGGAATGCAGCGCCATCTGCGCGTCACTATTTGTTGGTAGACCCATTGACATGTCACCCAAATGGTCCGCCTAGATCAATTGAGTATCTAAGGTAAACGTACTTGAGCTCGACGCTGTCCCAATGTCATCATGTCATCTTTACTAATGTCAAACTAATGTCAATGCCAATATAGGTGATAAACGGGTGGCAACTATTGGAGACTAGCGTGTCGTAGATTCCGACCTTTACCTTACTAGGTTTAACAATAATGCTACGAAAGACCTATTTAATATTATTCCATTATATTAAATTATTTGAAGCACCACAGGGTATATGAAGGAGCAATATTCAACAATAGCAATAATTAATTATTTCACATAATACCAATCCTCCAGTATAATTTCAACTCTGCACCCCTCATTCCCAATTCTAATCACATTCAACACCCCCTGACAACCCCCCGTGTTATAAAAAGGCTTCGCTTATTATGTAGATGAACGATAATGCCGTTTGTTTGCATGTTCCTCCCTAGCTCACAACCACAAACATTTAGTTACAAACATCTGCTGAAGCAAACAACACATTTTATACGTTAACTCCAACATATTAAGGTTGGATTTCCTCTGTGTTTTGTACGAGATAACATCGATCAGATTGGCGTGTCAAGCAATTATCGAATTTCACAACAAAAACTGTTCGATCGTTAGTTTGACACGGCGACGCCCGTGTTTTTTGTTTGTGACAAACAATGGTAAATGTTGCTTATTTTTATTTATTTTATTTCTTTCTGTGGGAATTGTTACCTAATAGAAACAAACAACTCTGTGTCACGAATTGTATTTTTATCAACCGACTTCTAAATTTGAAAAGGATAAGTTACCAATTGTTTTTTTGTAGCCTACTAAGTTGTGTCCCACTGCTGGGCAAAGGCCTCCCCTCTTCTCCGCCACTCGTCACGGCTTAGTGCATGCTCACGCCAATCGCTACAAAATGAGTCTAGGTCATCCCGCCATCTCCTTTTTGGTCTGCCCCTGCTCCGCCCGCCCTGCGTTATCAAATAATGTGTTTTCTTTATTTTCAATAAAAAATAATAATTCAAAGTTTAAATTTCAACTGTTAAATAAGTACATAAACATTTCTTTCATAAGATAAAGGTACTCTCGCTATACCTACATATTATTTATAAGCACATGCTAGTGTGTTTTTATCAATTTAGGACATGACCCTATTGTTTACTGCGCACTCCCTAGCACAGACATTAATTTAATGTAGGTAAGTACTTAGCTGCAATATTATGCCTCTCTACAGACAGTTTTTAATAAAAACATCTACCCAACAAAATACCAAATTTAACCCCTTTTATGTATAACAATAAGAGAAACCCAAAACTGCACGCCTGTCATTCTATTTGTGATTAAATTTAACGAAATCTGTCAACTTGACATTAGAAACCCTTGCATACTTGTCCACAGCTTTACATACTCCAACACTAAAAGTGCCATTACAATGTAAAAATAATTTAATTGTTAATTTTGTGACTCAATTATCACCCTTATTTTATAGCCCCATAAGGTCGCTTAAACATCATTTGGCAAACTTTGGCAAAACAAATCATGCATGTTATTTACTCAATAGTTTGATGAAACATGATCGCTTTGTCCTAGATTCATGCGGGTGTGCCGCGTGACATAGCTCAATCAAATTTGAATCTTATTCTATAAGGTATAAAGGCCTATGTCGAATATATAAATTATGTAGTCGTATATAATTTAAAAATATGAATATTGTGGTGAACGTGACTAATTTAAATGCATAGAAAATTTTGAATGGGTAATTGAAATAAGTATGTACGTGTCACGCATTATTTGAGCTACCGTATGTTATATTGTTCGGCAGAATTAACGTATAGTTATGTAGGTACCTATTTTATTTGAGCATTTTGATAAGTAGGTTGCATTTGACTTGATAATTAATTTTTATTACGTTCGAAGGTAAAGGCCTTAAACCCTTGTCTTCCAGACATTTTTTATCTCATAACTAAGTACCTACAATCTACATAAATTTACTAGTTTAACCACTCTGAACTGTATTAAATTGGGCCCAACAATATTTATAACATCCCAAAACTGTAATAATCTCGATACGTCTCAAATGATGTCACATTGATGAAATCCGAGTGTAGACAACAATAACTAGATAAAGGCTATTGAAGACTGGTGAAGACAGTGTCCCAGGCATATATTCCGATGCGCTGACGAGTGAGACATCCATGAACCAGCGTGAATTTAACTTTAAGATCCACAAACACTGTGCGGGACCTTGGTGCGCTTTTGGCTAACCGCAAACTTACAAGTAAGTTTTTCCACTCTGACGCGCTTGCGGAATAAGTGTAACAGAAAGGCAAAACTTCGGGTCATCTAGTTGTCTTGCAACCAATGTTGGCTAGGTAAGTGAATGGAACGAGGCATGTCCATGTCCACGATGACGTTGATGCGCCCCGCCCCCTGTCGGACCCACCATTGTCGTCTTCTAATAGTTATTCTACCCAACAGCTGTATTCGGCTGTTTTGATATGTCTCGAGTGTGTCGTATTTGTGTTGATAAGATCGGTACAATGTAGTTTTAATCCTATTATACCTGGTCGAGAGCGGGCGTGCAATGGTAGAAACATACCTCAATCCAGTAGATAATAATGAGATTATAGTTTTTATAATAGGATAATATTGTCAAAGGAAGAAAGGCCCTTAGAACTGTGTTACGCGTCGTGAGAAATTACTTGAAATCAGGAATGTCGGGAGCAATATGGTGAAGGCGGATTTTCAACTTTATAGTTTAGTAAGCCTTCGCTTTGCTTGCAGTAGATGCCTAGATTTTTAGCTAATTTCGTCTACTCGGGACTAAAAGGGAAATTTGAGCTTGTAATACAAGTTACTGATGCCTACTTGCAACGCTTCGTGCATAGGGCGAATAATGTTAAACAATGTGTATTAATAAATAAATCAAGAGCGAATTATGTATTTTGTTTTAATTACATTATCTGAAGTAATTATAAAAAGGTAGATATAGTATAGATTAGCATTGTAAAGACACTGGAACGTCTGGAACATAGAGAGAATCGGTTATTTTCTTGCTACGGCAACAGCCCAAAAATGATGTCGTTTTTACCTTAGCACAAGTGGCACAACACAAAATTACCAATTCCTTTTTAACTTTTTTGTATCAAAAGTAACATTTACATTTAATAATTATAGCTGTACATAACCCATAACAACATCATATCTGACGAGCAAATTACTTCACAACCCAGACTTAAACGAAAAAAACTAAGCCGCTCAGTGCACAATAAAATCTCTAACCGAAAGTGAATTTCATCGTTATTCGATTTGCGCGGCGATTGCGAAGCCGAAGAGCCGATGGAGCCGAGAAGAGCCGAGAAGTGCCGAGAAGTGGCGAGAAGAGCGCTCGAGCACTCTCCGCGTAACCGGGCACACTCTTCCAGACACTGTTCGGGATTTTCTGGGCCCTCTTTAACGGCTGCCATCGATTAGATTGGCGAAGACGTGTTCCTTGGCTACGGTGAGTGTTCCATTTATAATTTTGTGTTAGATAACCCTTGCATGCATGAATGTTCTTCTTAAATAAGAGAACTTAAAGAACATAAAATTAACTTATTATACCGACATTGATTTGCAAATAATACGTATGAGGGCGTAAAGTGTCCAGTGGCGACCTAACTGGAGGATTGTGTTTTCTAATAAACCTTATTGATTCTCTACACTCGTAATCGATGGTAGCATCGTTGCAGGTTAATTCTCCTATTTTTCATATAATAGGTACATACAAAAATAATAGTATAGTTATAATATAGTTTTATATTACTTGCTTACTTTTGGCTATCACATAAACGGAAAAAGTGTTTACTTGTCACCATTTTGGTGATAAAGCAAAAAAAAGTAAATCGAAATTACGCGTCATAGACGAAAAGTTGGGGAATTACGAGTAGTATG